>OX297854.1:105381017-106631017 GCA_946477585.1 Cheilosia urbana
TGCCATGACGGTACGACGATCAACATTGATGCACACAGGGAAAAAGAAGAGCAGTTTGTTAATAGACATGGGAAGCATCAAGCATGCATTGAATGCAATGATTAACATAAGCTGAGCAGGTAGTGTGCACGATGCAAGGGTATTAAGGAATTCCCGTTTGACTGCGAATTTTAATGCAGGATATCGACCATTTCCAAATGCAGTACTTTTGGGGGACAGCGCTTATTCTTTAAGTGAATGGTTAATAACACCACTAAGAACAGATCCGGACGTTCCATTGGAACAAGCTCTTTTAAAACGCTTTTATAAAGTTCTAAACTCGTCATCCTCCGATTTTCTTTTCCTATATATTTTTTTTTTTTTATAAATGCAAAGTTTTCTTTCTAAGTCGTGAGAACTTTGCATTTTTGGTGAAACACATCGCACTTGTACTTTGCAGGAATTCTTTTTTTTTTGCAAAATTGCAAAATGAAAAGTGAAAAGTGGTTGGTGAAATAGGGCCCATATTATTGTTATTGAATGTGTATTATCGACAAAATCTGTACTGTATTATTATAAAAATGGATATGATCAATATGTCGAATAGAATTATCTGTTTGACTGTGGACGTAATAGTCTACTATAGTCGCTATTTTGAACTACATTTTATTTTGCATGACGTCAAAAGGTTAAAAATCCCTACTACAAATACATATATTTAAAGAAAAGGTCCAACTTTACGAATGAAATAACGCTTAATCGCTCTGCAATAGATAGATCAGATAAATAATATTAATTAGGCGTTTGTGTCCACATCAAATTATTTATCAAATTCGCAGTCTCAAAAACTCTCGTTAGTAATTTGTTGTGTACAAACAGCGAATGAGGCACAATGAGTCTCAAAGTTTTTTTGATGCGGGACCCAATTTTGTAGATCACATCAGTAGTTCATTTTTTGTAGTACATAGTTAAGGATTTATTCACCAGTAACCCATATAATTTGAAACAGAATCGGGCCCTAAGGACACGATTCATGAGATTTCTCACCAAATTGAGATAGAAAAATCAAAACAGAGATTTCTAACTAGCACTTATCAGCTTGCATAATGTCAGACTGACTTGGAGGAGGTGACACTAGTTGTTGTAGGTATGTACTTTACTTTCGCTAAGATGGGATGTTTGTTTTAAGTCCTACAACAAAAACAAACGATAATGGACCAATCTTCAGAATCTGATATTTCTGTCGGTGCAGCGGTTGGAATCTTTATTTTTGCATGGACCGAAGTGGAAAAAACCGGGGCAATAACAAAAAAATACAAAAAAAAATTTAAAAAAAACCGTCAGGAAAATGTTGAAAACCCTGGCCAACTTAAAACTATGTCCAGAACTTCTCAAACAACTAACACTTAACTCCGCTCATCCTGTACACAAACCTCTGGCCCTTAGCGTAGACTCAAACCAACAGCAAATTAACCACTATTTGAAACTTGGTAGTATATACACAAACCCATCGACAACTAAACTCAATTCCGCAAAGTATACCGTAAAAAAAAGATTGTATGTTGGGGCGGAAAATAATTTTAAATTCAGTTTTTACCCGACTGGTTTTGGTTTGTGTTGAGTATTTAATAGGCTTTTTTAATATATATATATAAATATATCATATATAAATATATTATATATATGTATATTATATATATGTATATATTATATATGTATGTATAGCACTGAAGTCACCTTTAGAGACCAGTGTTCTAGGTTGGTGCTGGAGTGCCTTTTTTAAGCCAAAGTCGGCGTTCGTTGATTTCTCACACGGACTGAATACGGCGACCATTTGGTTGTCATATATATTGTAAATGTCGAATGGGAAAGCGAGGAGGAACAACGATTCTTCGCTAGTTTCAGGGTTTAGCTCTGACAATTTCTGTTGGGTAATTTTTTGTCGAATTTCAGTTGAGTTATTAGTTTTGAGAGAATAAAGTTAATGTCGTTATCACTAGCTCTTATCGTTGCAATGTTGTTCATGTGTATCATATATATATTTACTTTAGTGACGCTACAGTCCTGGGTGGACCTACATATAATTCACATAAAGATAGGTCAGCAAGAAATAACCAGTTCGGGCGATATTTCATTTTCAGTTTGTTATTTCCATAAACCAAAGACAGAACTAATCTGGTTGCATTTTTGGAATTTTTTTCAAGTTTCTTGGGTTCTTAAACCAAACTTGTAGGGTTTTTGGAAACCCAAATACAATCAAAGTTTCCCTCATAGCACAATAATTTATAATTATAATCCCATCTCACTGCCTTCTATTACTTTTTTTAATTTCGCATTCCTTGGGGAACAGCGAGAAAAAAAATAAATTAACATAGGTAAACACCTCTTGAGGGAAACAAAATTGGCAAAGCCCTCAAGCTACACCCGGCATCGCTGCATCTCTCCCCGTCTCTTGGTAAACATTGTCATGACACTCATCGTCGAGTAGATGCAAATGCTACTGCTGCTGATGATGATGATGATGAAGATACACGTAACACGTTCTGGATGTCCAGGCACGTTATTTATATGGGAATCTATTAAATATGCATTTACACTTTTTTGCATAAACACGTGAGATTTCCTGCTACCGCAGAGGATTGCTGTTGAGGAACTGCGTGCCTTAGTTAGATCTAACTAACTGAGTTTAGAAATTGAATTTCTACATCACGCAAAGTTCTGTATCGCTTTGTAGGTATACCTTTTATAGGATGTGTGCACCAACCAGCCTTAGGGTCAAATTGCTACCGCAGCGCTGAATGCAGTTTCTAACTAAACAAACAAGAAGGAGGAGGCGAGAGGGGAGGGTGTTGGTTTTATTTATGCTTCCATTTCCCCTCCTCATTGGTGTTCTGGTCGATGAATGGGGATATGATGAGGTGAATCTTTTTTTTTTTATAGATAATTGCGTTTCTTGAATATTTAATTAGTTTGGGCACTCTTTTGAGGGAACGGTTAGGGTTCAAAGAAGGATGATTGCAATCGTGGAATAGTGTATATAAAAATATGCATAACAAAAGAAGCAGTCATTTCATTTCACCCTTATAAGAATGACACGCTTGAGTATTTTTTTTTTTTTTTTTTTTTTTCTGTCGGAATTTAACGATTTTTATCGGTCTGCTCTGGACGTGGAACAACAAAGTAGACAGAGCTTGGCAGTTGGGATGTGTTCAGGTTTTCAAAGTGGATAGCGCGTTTCCTGCGAGACGTTTTATTACAAAAACCTTCGTAAAAAGCGGCTGTGTACACTGTAGCCTTCGACTATTCGAGTTCAACAAGAGGTAAACTCGCATAATTCTATGAAAATCGTGCAAATATAAAGTCAGTGAACTATAAAGTAGGTACAAAAAAAGGACATCATTGCATAGCATCGCAACTCATCCAAAACACGGGCATCCATTGTCATATAAATACTGGATGGCACTCTTCTATGAAACAGATGAACTACTACTGTCCAGCTGTAGATGAACAGTTTATCTTCATACAGCTTTGTAGGTTCTTGGTATACATCAGCCTCATTCATGTGGGCATCTCATACACCGACAACTAACCCATGATACAAAACTGACCTTTGGGGTCAACTCATTGTCATGACTTCAACATTCATTTTATTTTTTCACGTTCTTCGTATTTGTTTGTATACGTCTTGGACTCTTTGGGACATTTTATCCACCTCCATTTTTGGAGAAGGTGATGGCTCGCCAAATGCTATAAGCTTCAATAGATACATGAATTTGTGTACATCATCCTCTACATTTAGGAGTCGCAGCTTTTTCTATATAAACCTATCCCCATGAAATAGTTTAATAAAGTGTTCATGGATGAGTTGTCTTAAAGTCCAGTTGTCCCATAGGGTGCAGGAAAATAACTTCACATGGAAAACAACTTCACCTCAAGTGGGAAATAAATCCACTTATTTTATGTGAAGCCACTGAAACCACTGAAAGTGAGCAAACACTTCACTTTTTTTGAAGGAAAGAATTTCTCTTAACGTGCGATGACATATGTAAGCCCACAATTCATAATAAGTACATAAGTTATTGCCCTTAAAGTTATTTCCCTGCACCGTCCCATAGATTTTTTTTTTTCGAATTTCGAAAGAGAACGAATAGAGAATGAGGTACTTCTGCACATTAGTTTTCAACAATTATGGCTTGTAATGAGAACTGAAAACCAAGTGAGACATTGCACTCCAAACGCGTGTTTTGCGACGAAGCTCCACATTATTTACAGTCCTCCCGAAGGTAGTCTTAAGTGACGACTGTTTCGAAATGACTTTACTGTGTATGAGATGCGGTGACCCACGGCTTTAATTATTACAGTGGGACAAGCTTTTTAAGAATAAAATGTAAGTCCTTGTATTACACGTATTCGCCCTGTACGTCCAAAATGATACAAAGGACTATGGCTTTTGCTGCGACCGTGATGAAAATGATAATGAAATACCTCAAAAAATCAGTTCAGAGTTCAGTTGTTCTGTGGATTATTTGTATATGTATGATGATATAAAAGAGGTGAACTACTTTTTGATAACTTTATTAGTACTAAACTAATCATATGCAATATGGGATCCGAACCCACATTTGTAACTAGTAACAGACGAGAGGTGTTAGACATCACGCTGGTCTCCGACACCATTTACCACGATGTCAGAGACTGGAAAGTTTCTAAAGAACACTCCTTCTCTGACCATAGATACATTCAATTTGGCATAAACTGCCTCCCTCAAGTCCAACCCGTTTTTAGGAATTACAGGAAAACGGATTGGAACAAATATAGGAACAGTGTGGAAGCTTCCATAATTAACAGAATACCTGTTCCCCCTACTAATACAAATGAATTAGATAGCATGGTTGAGGAACTCACTAAGACTCTCAACCGGGCTATGTCTTTCTCCTGTCCAATAAGTAAACCTCGGGGCAAGCCTAGACCACCGTGGTGGAATCAGGAGATTTTATCTCTACGTCAAAAATGTAAGCAGCTCTTCAATCAGGCCAAGCGATCCCGTGAAGCCGCTGACTGGGCCTTATATAAAAAAGCCCTCAAATCCTATAAAACCGAAGTTAGGAAAGCCCAACGGAATTCCTGGAGACTCTTCTGTGAAAAGATAGAAGAAATCTCTGAGGCCTCCAGTCTCAGAAAGATTCTCGCATCCACTCCTAAAGTAGCGAGCTACCTTAAGAGAGCTGATGGATCGTGGACCACCTCAAGTGCAGAATCTCTGGATCTACTACTGGATTCTCACTTCCCCAACAGCTGCAATGCTGCTTCGATACCAGCTAGGTCCTCTGAAAGACCGATAGAAAGCAGCTCTTCAAGTCTTATTACCAAGACCAAAATTCTTTGGGCCATTAAAGGATTTAAGCCATTTAAATCTCCTGGACCGGATGGTATAATACCGGCCGAACTTCAGAGGAACGCTGACCTAATCCTCCCTTGGGTAACTGTAATTTTTAAAAGTTACCTGGATTTTGCTCATATTCCCAAGTTGTGGACAGAAGTTAACGTGGTGTTTATACCTAAGGCTGGTAAAAGCTCACACGTTAACCCCAAAGATCTCAGACCAATTACTTTGTCATCATTTCTTCTAAAAACCTTAGAGAAACTGATAGACATCCACATACGTTGCAGTGTCAACTCAAATCTTTTGTCAAAGTCTCAACACGCGTATAGTAAAGGGAGATCGGTTGAAACGGCCCTTCACTCACTTGTATCTACCATCGAAAAATCTCTCGATTGCAAAGAATTCACATTGGTTGCTTTCCTGGATATTGAGGGAGCGTTTAACAACGTCGAAGCAGAGGCAATTCTCGGCGCACTGACGGGCCTTGGAATTGAGAAATCGATTGGCGAATTGGTCAACCAGTTGCTCACCAACAGGTTTATCAACTCACAGCTGGGCGATGCATCGGTCCGGAGGTTCGTTAGTAGGGGTACGCCTCAAGGTGGCGTTATCTCACCCCTTCTTTGGAACCTAGTAGTGAATGAACTACTACTAATACTGGAGGGGGAAGGTTGCAAAGTAATTGCCTATGCGGATGACGTTGCCATCGCTGTCTCAGGAAAACACCTAAACACGCTTAGAGATCTCATGCAGAATGCCCTCTCTAAGCTCTCTAAATGGACCAAAAAATGCGGTCTGGCGGTCAATGCCCAGAAAACTGAACTGGTCCTCTTCACAAGAAAATACAAAATTCCCAATTTTGTACCCCCAAAACTAAACGGCACACTCCTGGTGCTCACCAATACGGCTAGCTATTTAGGCCTAGTTCTAGATAGCAAATTGAGCTGGAAACTCAATATCCTGCGGAGAGTTCAGAAAGCCACCACGGCTCTGTACTGCTGTAAAAAAGCCATTGGAAGCAGATGGGGACTCCAGCCTCGAATTACATATTGGCTATATGTATCCGTTATCAGACCTATACTCACTTATGGCGTTATTGTATGGTGGACTGCCCTCGAAAAGGCCATCCATCATAATCAGCTTAGCCGCGTCCAAAGAACGGCATGCATATGCATAAGTGGAGCCCTTAGAACCACTCCAACAGCGGCCATGGACGTAATGTTCCACTTGCTACCGCTGGACATCTATTGCAAACAAGTGGCAGCAAATGCAGCCACTCGGATGAAAGCAATTCAGTTGTGGACCAGTCGCCAAACTGGTCACTCATCGATTCTAAATACATTGGAATGCATTCCAAAAGATACTGATTACACCCTCCCTCAGTTTCAATTCGAAAAGAACTTCGAAACTTACATACCCTCCAGGAGTGACTGGGAGAACGAAATAGTACCCCGCAAGGAGTCTGTCTGTTTCTATACATATGGGTCCAAAACTGAAACAGGAGTAGGGGGGGTGTTTTCTCTTATGATCTAAATTGTAAAATCTCATTCAGCCTTCCTAATCACTGTAGTGTATTTCAGGCGGAGGTCATGGCGATCAAAGA
Organism: Cheilosia urbana; assembly: GCA_946477585.1. Taxonomy (NCBI): domain Eukaryota; kingdom Metazoa; phylum Arthropoda; class Insecta; order Diptera; family Syrphidae; genus Cheilosia; species Cheilosia urbana. The sequence continues at coordinate 105,387,983 of OX297854.1, forward strand.
GGCCCTGTCGTGGCTTCGGTATAATGTAATATCTGTAAAGGATATCACCATCTTTACCGACAGTCAAGCCGCGATTAAATCCCTGGATTCTGTCGTCTTCAATTCAACAACTGCCCTCAATTGCCGACTATCTCTGAACGAGATGGCGAAACAATTCAAAATTCACCTTATATGGGTGCCGGGCCATAGAGACATTCCAGGTAATTGCATCGCCGATGAGCTCGCCAGACAAGGCACTACTATGTCGACTCTACCAGAAAAAAGGAGTCTCTATATGCCTCTTGCTACTTGCAAGCTCCTAATTAAACAAAACGCATTAAGCGCTACTAATCGCAGGTGGTCTAGCTGCTTAACGTGCCACACCTCGAAACAGATCTGGCCTCAGCTGGATTCCAAGCGCTCAAAAAGTCTCATTACACTGAAAAGACCCATAATAAGCACTCTAGTAGGTGTCATCACGGGACACTGCATCATAGGGAGACATGCTCTCAGATTAGGCCTCCCTTCAAATGATTTCTGCAGAAGCTGTATGGACGAGGAGGAGGAGGAGACTGTTCTTCACCTTCTCTGCACGTGTCCAGCACTGTCACTCCGTAGAAAACTATACCTCGGAGAATATTTCTTCGACAATCTCAGCGAACTCGCAAACATAGGTATCAACTGCCTCCATTGCTTCATTTTTAGCTCCGGCTGGTTCAACGGGTAGATAGGGAGTCGATATCGATCCTGTGGTAACACAATGGGCCTAATTTGGCCTAAGTGAGGCTGCACTTGAGGCGGCCTGCCACTCTAACCTAACCTAACCATATGTATGATGGGCTGTTAGATTCCCCTCTAGATCAGAATGGATTCCAAAAAGAACTGTGGAGTGGAAGCGGGCATTTTCTCAGCAGACAATATCCGAATCTTTTAGCCTTCCCAACACAGCCAGCGTCTTTCAAGCAGAAGTACTGGCAATTAAAGAGGCATGTAGACTAGAATGCTCAAAAACATGTAGCGAAAGCCGCAAAAGAAATAGGTATCTTCGTCGACAGTCCGGCCGCGATTAAGGCTATCGTTTCGACCAAATCAAAGCCCAAGCCATAGGTTTGAAATCACTATCGTCTGGGTTCCCAGCCATAGCAACATATAGGGGGAAATGAGAAAGCCGATGAAATTACCAGACGTGGCTCTGCTCTGCATGTGTCTCAGGCGTAGGAAGTCTTTCCTCCGCTGAGATACGTAAGGTGAGAAATTCTCCTGCATTTTACTTTTTTGGGTGGAGACTAGATGGGTGAACCTGACGAACTGTATCATTTCAAGGTAGATTTGGCCAACCTATACAATGATGCCAGAACTAAGCCTTCCTAGCCAGAATAAGTGTAGATGTCGCTAGACTAACAACAATTAGCACGGGCCATTGGCCATTTTAGCCACTCGCACACCGCCAAGCTTGACATCCCACATACCACCGACTGCAGTAGCTGCGCTGACGCAAATAAAAGTGAAACAATGTTCCATCTTCTTTGTGAGTGTCCGGCCCTAGCCAAATCTCTTGACACAGTGCACTAGGTGATCCCTTCTATTATGACCTTTCGGCCATCCAAAGTATGCTTTTCAATAACGTCATAAAATTTCTCAATTCCACAGGCTGGTTTTACGTTCCTTTAACATCCTTCTCCCCCTCTATCTTCAGGTTCCGTTTAGTTGTGGTATCAAAACGGCGCTCAATGTGTTATTTTCGTCTTTCCCTTACCAGGTAACAGGGAATTTCAGCCACTTAAACCAACCAACCAATACACAAAATGGTAAAATGGTAAAATTCTCTAGCCCTCCTTAGGTCGCCCGACCATCTTTGAACCAAGGTAAAATGCCTTTTGGTAGATCGTCTAGACGATACCCATTTTTGAAATTTGGATCATCAAAATGGGTTATGTTGATTATCGTAATTTTTTCACTTATAGCTGCTAGTTTTGGAGGTATATCGTTTCGACGGAGGTTTCAGTATTTTAAAAAATATATACATATACAAAACCCCCCATCTCTTTATGTGGAACAGCTTCACTGGGCACTCATTCCGTAACTCTGAGAACGATAATCGTTTGCGCGATAGTAGTCAACGATCTCGTCATCAATTTGCTTTCCGTAACTCTATCACTATCGTCTCGTCTATCGTTTATTTTATACAAAGAAAGAGAGCATTGAGAGCACTGAGTTTCTTTCAGAGACTCTCAAACTACAGTGAAAATTCCAATCAGATGTCGTTTAAAATGTCATAAATGACTTTTTTTCAATCATTTTGCGTTTGTTGCCGGCAAATTTGAATATTGTGAAGTGTATTAAATTCATTATTATTCCTTAGTTTATTAAAATTAACAAATAACATCGAAGAAATTTATTTCACCAATGCATATGACAATTTTAATTGCTTTCATGCAACCATCCGGTCTTGCCAAATCTTCGTATTGTTTGATTGCTGTTATGGAGGGCAGAACAAACATTTGCAAAAATCGCAATTTTCTGGGTTCGTAGCTATACTTTTTCTTTTTTCAAGTAGAACTCAACATCGACCTGAGGATTATGACAACATGTAATTTAATGCCATATGAAGTTAATGATTTACGTTTTGATACAACCAGTAATACATTACGAAATTAGTCTCTCGGGGATAAGGCGGTCCAGGCATGTTCTTATAAATTTTATTGAGCATTGTCAAAAAAAAATCTTGTCATCAAGGTGCCTTCCTTCAAATACATCCAATGGCAGAGATATTCGATATCCAATTATTGAAATACATTCAAATTATTATTCAGTTAGCGCAAACCTCCTTTGAAAACATAATGCGAGAAACAGATTAACACAGCGACAGCAACAGCAACAGCAATAGCAAACTTAGAACCAATGTATTTTGATTACTTTGAACACATTAGCACAGCAACATCGACAGCGACATCAACGTTAGAGCCAATCCTAAATTCGCTGTTGCTGTTGCTGTCGCTGTGTTAATCTGTTTCTCGCATAAGAAGATAATGCCGACCCAATTCGATCGCTGGTCACTCTTCACAGGAGTCTAAAGTTCATCGAACATTTTCCCACCCATTAGTTCTAATCTGTAGCTAATTAGCTTTTATTGAACGCACTCATTCTGGCTCTTCAGTCTACAAAACAATAAACTAAACGGGAAAATATAAAACGTTTCTGCGTACACTCATACTCTACACGAATCCTATACCTATCCCACAAGCAAGGCGAATAAGAATCCGTAATTACATCATATCCACACACCCAGCATCTCCGCATGCACACTTGATTCCAGTCAATTTCCAAAGGCCCCTCTTATCATAGCTGCGCGAGGGTAATAAACTTGAATCGATAGATGTATTCCCCGAAGATCACTGACTTCCAACGATGGCCAACATAGTAGGTACCATGTACCAAGAAAGATTCTTCGACGCGCTCACAATGCCCACCCAAAATGATGTTAGAAGTAGAAGAAGTTAGATGTTAATGTTTGTCTTAACAAAGACCCCACGATCTCTCAGAGAGAGAGCTCTCGCAAATCTCAATCCAACAAATCCAGTTATACAAAACCCCCAAGAGAGCCACAAAGAGCGACTTGAAACCGTCTCTGGGCAAAAGTATCTACAACTAAACTACATTGCTTTTCCACCTGACGCCGAAGACAAAACCAAAACAAAACCCTGGTGGACGCAACCAAGTGTAAGCCGCTGGTTGCAATCAGTTTGCCGAGAGACGCGTACCGCTGTGCATCGCGTATCCCAGTTTCTAAATTATTTCAAAAGGGAACCTCTAGAATTCAGATTGTTGTTAGAATTTGTTATCCCAGAGATTCTCGTTCTTCTAGTTCAAGTAAACAACTTCCTCATCTTCTGTGGGAAAGAAGGATAGAGATACGGGTATGCAGAACCAGACTCAATCAACATTATTCTCGTTCGTCTCCATTCGATTCTAACGGGACAACGAGTATTTAGAAAAGATATTGTGGTTCTTTCTTTTTTTTTTTGTTAAATTCTTTCTATTCGGTTTGTGTTAAGTGATTTTCGCTCACTTGTAATTCGGATAAGATCACATCCGTGACTCGTTGTGATTTCTGACCTTTGTGTGAGTGAAATCTACCCAAAAGTTGTAACTTTCCCCCGTTGGATTACCCGAATTGCCACTCTGCCTAACTAGTTCCAGTTTTTGAACTTGTCCAGAACTCAACCAAGTGCAAAGAGTGGTAAGTGTCAGACGAAAAATAATTACACCTGTCATGTGGCGGGTTATAATTATACTACGTACTTGTGTGAATAATTCGGCCAAAGAGTAGCCGACACAAAAAGAAAGCGAAATCTTTTTGCCAAGCCAAACGTACCTATTGTATAATTTACATTTTTATCAGCGATCAGTGGTCATGATCAAACGTACGTGTTTGAATTGAAATTAGACCGGAAAATTTGACGCCATGATCCGCGGTTTCGTTACCATACTCCATACGTGCGGTTGTTCCATATGGCAAGATCTTTGGGTCTGTCTTGTGTGTTGTTTGTTTCAGAGATTTTGGCTAGGCTTAGTTGTGGTTGACCACGGTTGATGTGAGGGGATGAATGCGTCTTAAGCTGACGACTGTGTTAGCCTAGATTGCGGCGGCTGGTTATGTGATCAGTGATCGCAAAGTCAAGAGATGCATTGATCCTGCAGCCCGGTTGTGTCTATTTGGACATTTTTATGTCGAAATCAAATTGGCAGAGTTTGCCTTGGCCTCAATTTTAGAGTCGAAATTCGGGTTGATGATGACATATAAAAGAGGTCAAGATCGCCAGCTTGACAGAAGGGATAATCTGCCTTATTGTCAACGCATTTTCCATAAAAATTAAACTACAAGATTTGACAGAGAACTTTCGATTACAAATTCTTTAAAAGTGCTTCCAGATTTATAGAATGCATTTGGGTCTCAGGGTGGTTACCAATTTTTATTTAATTTGGATATTTATTTGTCTAATTTTATTGTAGGACTTCCTTTCCTTGTATAGGTATGTCACAAAGAGGTATGCCATGCATTTTTTCCTTTTTTAAGAATCGAGAGGAAATTGTTTTTGTTTAAATATTTTCATAAATAAAAACGCTTCGCATGACTATAATGCAAAACTCTCAAGTACGGAGGGATTTAGGGTATCAATATGCGAATTGTGAGCAGCTTTGCATAAACTCGTTTTATGCCGGTCGTCCACTATGTACCAATGAACCAGTTTTATTCAAAAGTTTATAAGTTGAACAGATAAATGTTTAAGCTCATTATCCTAGTGCAGGAACTCACTTTGTTCATGTTGAGCACCGTATTTCTAATTAAATTTAAAGATTTGAGTGGAGTGTCGCAACTGAATGCGTTACAGACCCAGTACACCCAGTTACTCAACATGTCTGTAACTGTTTCTCAACAAAATAAGTTCCCTGAGTGAATTGCTGTCACTTAAGGAGTTTATGGACGCGTTGTTACCTTCATACACTTATACGAAGATCATTGGTTGGGCAGCCCGTTGAAAATATATACTGAGCAAAAGACTGCTGCCCACAGTTTTACAAAATATGTATTCCTATCCCAATTTGGTAGATATTTTGTCTTTATTGATTTCAGTTCAAAATTTCCTTCATTTCTGTAGCCGGAATTAATTTAATTAATTAAACAGATTGAACACATTGGGCCTTACCAAAAAACATTTTTAGTTTCGGCTCTAAATTTCAGTAGTTCACAATCCGCAATACTAATAACCATTTTTAGTGTTCAGGCTAAATTTTTCGAACTCATATAATGGCGAAATTTTCCTTACAAAATTGCATATTGTGACCTATAAGATATTTAGTGTGAAGGTTAAAAATGATTATTAGTAAGGCCCAGTGGCTATATTCTCCATAAAAATGTCCCAATAAAGTTTTTTTTATTGGTTTTGCACGGCTTCTCATCGCATCAACCAGATCAAACGCATTGGTTGCATAGAATTGAATACATCGTACATTCTTAGTCGATTGTGTTGAATTGATTTGAAATTGATACCCGTGGATGAACTGGCGTAAGAGACTTTCAGAAAATAGTTGACTCTGCACTTTAAAGGTTCTTTTAACCAAATTTTAGAAATGGAATTAAAAAAACTTTCTGTTGTTAAATTTAAAAATAGAATTTCCAATGATTCTATAATAAAACTTGGACACACATCGGCCTGGTGATGTAGGTATCTAGAGCAGCATTGCCATTTGCCCCTTTTTGAGCCTCAGTACCCTTGGCCCCCACTTATTGAAAATTCGTAATGAATATATATATGCTTATATATTGTTTTTTGCTATATAAGCATTTTATGTGGAGGCCCTTTTTTCGCCTCGGGCTCCTTTTTATTCCTCTTTTGGAAATTTTTTAGTGGCAACGCTGATCTAGAGCCAGATTTATTTATAAAGCACGATAATATAAATCATATTTAGTGCCCAGGCTAAATTATATACAAACTCACAATGGCGAAATTTTCCATATGCAATTACCCACTGTGAGCTAAAAAATATTTAGTACGAAGGTTAAGAATGCCGAAAGCGTTATACAGGCAGCTAACGTACCTATAGGTTCCATTTCTACTTGAGTGTCTGTTCATTCTGTGGACAGTTATTCCAAATTAAGACAAAGGAGGCTCATCTGTAATTTTAATTCATATCCACGACGAGTTCATTGTGTGTGTGATGTTAAAGTTTTTGAATAATATGTTACTTAATGTAACGCACATGTTACGTTATCGTAAGTTCAAAGGGAGAACTGTTTAATTTTTCCCCGGAATGCGATACAAAAATTGGTTGATATTTAGAACAAAATTTGTACAACTAGTGTGTGTGCGTCACATCGTTACATTTTGAATCACCTCAGAGCTCAGAGTACCTGAATACATTTTCGCAAGCATTTTTCAACATCCTCGATAGTATAGTGGTCAGTATCCCCGCCTGTCACGCGGGAGACCGGGGTTCAATTCCCCGTCGGGGAGATATGGGATCTTTTTTTTTTTTTTTTTTTCCTTCCCCTATTTATAGATGATATTCTTCATTTCGATGACAACACACATTCTACGCTTCGGCGTACATTTTCAAAGGAGCTTCCACGGCAAATTCACTTTTTTCATCGTGCCTAATTACAATGCAGACATTTTTCGCACGAGGTGCATGATCTGGTTGCTTAATTCGATAAATTTGTATACACTCATTCCCACTGCCGCTCGCAAACGAAAGCGAAATTCAATACGATCATTATACGTATACTACATACCCTGCCCACTGCCTACCCTTCTCACCATCATGTATGCTGAGCTAACAGACTCTGCTGACAGCCAACCAGACTTCCATCTGCTTCTGTTTGATTTGTTTATCTAGCTGACGATGTGCGTTTTTCACATTTGTTTTTAACGATTTTGCCAATTAATTCGGTTCACACAATTCATCAGAGTATTCAGTTTTCAATTGCATTCCGGTGGCATTATTTTTCGCTTCGCCCACTCTCCAGCACTCCACCCCCCATCGAGGTGTGCAGTAGAAATTTAAATATCGGTTGTTTAAGCAGCGAAGCGCACAATGCGATTGTGGTAGCAGCGTAAATTACAGAAAAAAAAAACAAAAATACTTTCCACTATGTGGACTTTGTTCAGCGAGGTGATTGCCTGATAAAGAAAACAAATCAAGAAGTTGCTGTCGCTGTGCTGAGCTGTATACATAGTGAAACGTTTTGAGAGACAAAGATCATCTACCAAAGCACTGTTATTAGTGGGAATTATAGCCTTGTGCGAAGTTATATGTAGTCGGAAGGACGATAACAGGTTGACACAGAAAAGTTATCGGGCGGGCGAAACTTTCTATCACTCGTTGGATAGTAACGAGTACCCGATGATTTTCGCCCCAAGGGAATAGATTATGTGGGGGGAATTGGAAATTATAATATTTTAGCTAGCAAAAGTCGTTATAGTTTCACAGCTTGTTGGGATGGTGATAAACTATTTTATTATTATATTTATTTTCAGACTTTCTATGTAATTTTTGCAGAAGTTAGTCGACTAATCACTTCATGGTTTTTGCGACGGAAATTGCAAGACTTAGGAGCAATTGTGTTTATTTTTAAAGAACTGCTGAACCAAATTTTGTTCTTCAATATTTACATGGGTACGTGTCGGTGTGATCGCTGTAGAATTATAAAAAGTCGCAAGAAAAGGGCCAATGAGAAAAAAATGTGCCATTGTTGAAGCTTTCTGCACATTTTGTATTTTTGGACGATAGATTTCGAGAGATATCCGAATTAGACCACCAATGTCGGGTCTCTTTTCCTAGTATAAATCTTACCCAGAAAGACTCCCTGGATTTCTCCAGAGTTCTTTTCTGGACTGACTAGTGTTAACGTTAGCATCTGTTTATGGGAGATCTGTTTCATCGACTGGGTCTCGACCCAATGATGTCCCAAGATCTTCATTCCTTGCCAGCCAACGCCGGACATTGAGACAGTATATGTGCCGCTGTCTCAGATTCCTCCAGGCATAGTTTACAGGTATCCTCCTCTCTAAAGCCCATCTTCCTTAAGTTATACCCGAAATTACCATGTCCTGTTAACAAAGCCACCACCCATTTGAATATTCCTGGAATCATGCTTAGAGCCCTTCTTTGAGTGGAGCAGGTCGGCCCCTTAATTGCCATTTAGCCTGTCTACATTGTTCCACGGTTGACCACCTTCACAGGTGTTCTGCCGTAATCCATTTGTGAATTAGCTGTTCTACCATTCCTTTGCCAATGGAAGGGAATGGTTCTCGTCCCAACAACTTTGACCCCTGTTTTGCAAGGGAGTCCGCCTTTTCGTTGCCTTCGATCCCTAGTGTCCTCGTACCCAAGTCAGTGTTACTTCATTTTTAGATGAACACTTATTAAGCTTAAGTACATTTTCCAGTGCCAATGATGTTGTGATGTTTGTCTGTTCCATGCGTCTGATCACCGCCTGATTGTCCAGGATATTTCTTTCCTCCACCTGACTCTCAAGCATGTAGTCCAACGCATGCAACAATGCAATCATCTCAGCCTGGTATACAGAAGTGTAATTCCCGAGGCTAACGTGACGGGCTAGTTCCAGCTCTGCTGAATAGATACCGGCACCCGCTCCGCCATCCATCATGGATCCATCTGTGAAAATCACTACTTCACCACTCCTTTTTTCTGGAAGTAATCCGTTCTCAATACGAGTTTTATGATTCCTTTGCATAATACGCACCCTTGTTCAGCTCCCTAATCTCGTTTTTGACAAGTTACAGGATCTTCCTATGCCAATAGATGGTACCACGATTGTGCCATTTTGCATTTCGATGCAAACGAAGTGCCGTTAAAGCCGCTGTTTTCTTAATAAACAAGTCCAGCTGTAAACTCCCCAGGATCACTTCCAATGCGCATATTGGTGTTGTCCTTATTGCCTTATTGTCCTTATACACACTAAGCCTTGGTCCCTATCCAGGTGCTTCCTCACAGTTTTCTGGAAGGCTTTCGCCCACCATACAACCGAAGCGTAGGTGATAATGGGTCTAGTTATCGTCGTATACATCCAGTATGCTGACCTAGACGAGAGTCCCCACCTCTGTTCACATACACGTTTGCACTGATTTAGTACCCTTTTTGCCTTCCTGACCTTCTCCTCAACATGGTAGTTCCAAGTGAGTCTAGTATCTAGATAGACTTCCAGATACTTAACCTTCTTGGCCATTGTTAGTTCTGATCCGAAAAGTTTTAAGGGTCGAAATTCCAGATTATTAGATCTGTTTTCTCCGCATTAATGGAAAGCCCTTGTTCCAGACACCACCAATAGGTTAATCCTACGTTTTTCCAAGGCTTATTTCAGACTTTCAAAGCATATCTTTTCGAAGGCACCTTCAATGTCCATTATGGTAGTCATCGCAATGCCCCCGGTATTTAGCTCTTCTTCTGCCACGCGTACTACTTGATGTAGCGCTGTTTCTGTCGAAATGCCTGCCCTGTATAGGCATGCTGTCTACTATTTAAAGGATATATCTTAAGCGCAGTAGTCTCCATAGCACACCACCACCCTTTTCATTGTTTTTAACAGAAAGGATGTTAGGCTAACTGGTCTGAAGGACTTTGTCTCGGTGTTATCCTTTTTCCCCGGCTTTGGATGGAAGACCACGTTTGTAACGTATAAATTCCTGGAGCCTTGGTGCAATTACGTCTACTCCCCATTGCATTAGACCTGGAAATATACCATCCGGCCCCGAAATTTTAAAGGGAAATGTTGCCATCGCACCCTTGACCGCCTCTGGTGTTATGATCCGTTCTGCTTCCATTCTTCTTTCTTTCTTTGGAGCCCAGGGCCCGCCTTCCATCCCCTGCTTCGTCCCCGTCCCGGAACATTTGAACCGTTTCCTAGATCCATCGTCCTCTGGACAGGATTCGGTCGACGTCATATTGGTAACCATTTCAGTCAACTCATCGACCGACTTGTTTATGCCTTCCACAGAAACAGATTTGGCCAAGGCCAATCTTTGTTTCCCTCTGACTGACTCTCTTCATCCTTTGCTTCAGTTACTTGTGCGACTTCCGCTCGGAATCGAGTCGTTCTTCCTCTTCCAATTCGGCTTCCGCAGTTTTGGCTGACCTCTTGGCGCATTCGCATTTTTACCCCTGAACCCTGTGAACCAGTAGTTTTACCTACCTTATCACAGCTCCCTCGACATCGCAGACCAGCCATCTTGGAGTTAAGGGTCGATCGATTGATCGGATTGGATCTTGGTTTTTCAATTCACATTCACCTCTACCAGAGGAGTTGGTCCACTACCCTGGTCTAACATCCGACAAGGTGCCCAATTTTCGGATAATGGTAGATGAACATACCGGCGGGTTACTGGTATTAGCTCGATAAAAATGCTAATAATAGGGTTGTGATAGGCGTTGCATTTTAAAAGTTTTTATTCGGAAATAACAGCATTTGAAAAAAAAGATTGAAGGGCCTTCTTCAACTAAAAAAACAGGAACAAAAAACTAAAAAAAATTGTAGCAGGTACTCAAAAAAAGTGTCATATTGCAACTTAAGTCACACAATGGTCATACGGTGGGTACGACTGATAAAATATATCGTGATATATAATGCAGTCCACGATAGATGAACTGAAATCGGCAAAAAATTCATTTTCTGATCGTTTCACGCTACTGACGTCAAAGGTCCACCGTCTCACTAAAATGTGATCTTCGGTCTAAATGATTTACCACCATAGTTGCCAGTTTGGGGGTTTTCCCCAAGATTTAGGGGTTTTTTTAGTCGACGGGGGGGGGAACCTGGGGGAAAAAATTGTTTAGGGGCAAATCTAGGGCCTTTTTATAAACTTTATTTTATTTGTATTTTGTTATAATATCCTTTTTGGTTACCTTAACCTGTGCATGATATTTTCAAATGCAGTTGACGCTGTGTTTTTTTTTTTTTTTTTTTGGCGCGCACAATTTCGAAATTTTTGTTTTAAATCATAAAAAGAAGTTAAAAAAAGTTTTTTTTTTTTTTTAAGTAGCCAAATCTGGGGGTGTTTCAGAGTTATATGGGGGGAAATATTTTGACCGTCTGGCAACGCTGTTTACCAACAAGTTCTGCACCTTCAATCGTAGTTGCGATTGTCCCATTTATCATTTTGCATTCACGACTTTCAGTACATGTCTTCCACGACTTGCGCAGCCTCTCTTTGTTGCGACAGCAACTTCGAACTGAATGAAAAGGCTTCCGCAACGCATTCAATACATTTCAAACCAAACCTTCGTCCCTGTGGAAAAAAAAAGTCGACTGTCAAATTCAATTTCTCAACCAAACAAAACACCCGACGTCTTCATATCGTTTCGATCCAATTTTACATCTTAATTTATCGCTGACCATTGTTAAATCACCTATGTGTGTACCAGTGTTCTCTATCTCACTCCATCCAACGAGACAGCAATGTCTCTAAATATATAATTGTTGTGCTTTCTTTGGTTTCAAGTGTTATTCACCTTGAATAAGTATAATGTATCGCTCAACTTTGGGCTAATAGCATAGTAAAAGGTGCCGCGCCATCGTTTTTATCTACAGGTGCAAACAAATGTGAAGCTTATAATTGCGGTCTTTAGGCGAGCTATTGTCCAAAGGGAGAGACGCGCGCAGCAGTAAGAAGAGATAATAAAGAAATTCGAGTGGCTTTCGAGTCAGTTGAAGGTATAGTGTTGTTTAAGATGAGGGTAATAAGTGAGGTCTATATAAATCAAGTGTAGTTCCCATGTTTGTGATAAATTTTTAAATTTCGTCAAGAATGGGCCGAGATAATTGTAGCTCTGTACGAAAATGTGGATAGCCGTATTGTCTGCTGCTGGTATGACGAACATTTAGTCCGCGGTATTTGAAGGTTTGTTGTACAGGCAGCTCGAATGGGGGAGTTTGAGAAGTTATATAAATAGAGAAACAAACTTGACTAGCAGATTGTGGTTTTAATTTACCTGGGAAAAAATGTCTTTAGCTGTGTTATGAGTAAAGGTAGGGGTAGATACACATCTGGCATTGTCCGTGTGAGCTCTCTCTAACTGTAGACACAATGGACCTTACTAGTAATCATTTTTAACCTTCACCGTTTATATTTTGTAGCTCACAATATGCAATTTTGTATATGGAAAACTTCATGATTCGAAAAATGTAGCCACTAAAAATGATTCTATTCCATCTATTAGTATCGCGGAATGTACATACCTCCATTTGAAACCTTAAACAGATTAAGTAGTTTGCGCAGTTGGAAGACACTTGTAAGCCGACGCGTACTATAAATTTGGCGTAGATCTGAATGAGAACTTTACTCCATGTCACGCCCTGTAGGTACTCTTCTGCGAAACTTTAATGGACAGTAATATACTAGTTATGACCTTAAATTAGTTAAAAGTAATACAGTCCACGACGGATATGAGAAACCTCTCTGTGGGTTTTTTTTTTTTTTTTTTTTTGATCGGAGGGGAGAAATCTGGGGGTAGAAATTGCCTCGAATCGAAATTTTTACTTTCAAGTCATGTTTAAAAATATTTACAAAAAGTTGGGGTTGTTTTTTGGGAAAAATAAGCAAATCTGAGGGCTTTTCAGATATGTTTATCTGGGGGGAAATATTTTGACAAAGAACGGCTTCAATGGACGAAATTATTTTGTGTAGAGAAGTCCAGTTAAGATTATGGCGGATTCGCTCTTTTTATTTAAATTACTCAAGTTAGTTAGTTACTATTACAGATAACATTAATGACCTAGCTCCACCTCAATTCATTCCGTCAACGAAGGTGCGGCAAAGCTTGTACTTGATGAAGTCACTTACTTTTGAGTGTCGTAAATGTGTTAGAAAACCAAAATTTATTTAAAAAAAAAAGACACATTCTGCTGTGATAAATGTGAACACGCCTTTAGTTTTGAAGAGCATCGCCAAACGTCAGTTGTAAAAGGTAGAACGTTATCGCAGGTGAACACCAGCAAGCGGAGAAAAAGATACTCAAATTTATTAGGTACTAATTGATAATTCAGAAATACAATAAAGATAAAAGTTAAAATTGTGTATTTATCAAGGCTTATTACATCTGCCTTTCCAACAACCAAATTTAGACTCGACTTAAATTTACGGAAGCTCAAAATTGCGAAATTAGTATTTAAAAAAAAGGCAAACTGTGAACAACTTAAATTTAAAGCCGAAACTAGAAAATGTTTGTTGGTAATTGGTCCATTCAGTTGATTATTAAATTGAATTCAATTTAGAAATTGTTTTATGTTTCATCTTTTCCTTAATACTATTTAACAATTAATTGAACAAGAATAAAAAAAAATAAAGGCCAATCTACAACCATTAAAGTTATTGGGCCTTACCAATAAACATTTTTGGTTTCGACTTTAAGTTTTAGTAGTTCACAGTGTGGCTATTTTTTGAATACAAATTTCGGAATTTTGAGCTTCCGTAGATTAAAGTCGAGTCTAATGGTCAACGACTTCCTTTTTACCAAAACGCGTGCCTTCATAAAGCACTTCCCAGACGACCATTTACGAAACTCTAAATGCAATACCATCTACCACTGCCTCTTACGTTGACACCTGGCAGTTGTTATGAGAATTTGTGCAAGTCTGGGTCAAACACAATTCATGTCCAAAAGTATACCACACAACCATCTCAAACTAGTCCGACAAACTCTGAAGGGGTTTACAACATTTATGCGCCAATTTAAATGACAATACATCAATAGAAAGAAATTAGCATTTTCCCTCTCATCAGCGATAGGGCGATCTTCCCAAGCCATACAATAAACTTGACAAGCCCGCGTCAACCGTAGAAATCGTGTTTGACGATATCTTCTGGCTTAATACATTATTTCGAAAGTGTTATGGACTCGCCTGCGTTTTGACCAGATGCGTGCGGCTACCATTCTCTCCACGTAACTTAAATATGTATATTTCCGGAATTTTTCATTTCAGCTATTAAGTGGTTAGCGGTTATCAAGGGAAAAGCAATTTTTACCATTAAGATGCAATCAGCTTAATTTCGTTTCGTATGCGATATTTTCGTGTCCTTTCAATTTTGGCAACCTTTAACTCGCTTTCTATACCAAATTGAGTTGGCAGAGAATTTTCTGTTTTAATATAAAGCGAGAGTTAAATTATTTGCATTTGTATAAAATCGAGAGCAGTGTTTGAGTATGACGATGACCTACAAATAGTTCGCGCAATAAAGTGTCTACACGAAGTAATTATGGCGGCTTGACAGCGACACTTAACTTGGTGTTGGCATTGTTTCCAACTGTAAGAGTACAACACTGCGTGTGCAATTGCATTGTCATTATGTGCGAATGTGACATAAGCTGTAACCACAATGCGCGCAACCTCTTCTCGTAACATGAACACTTCGAAGTTAATTAAGAAGTAAAGCTTCCACATGATCAGAGAACGAAAACAGTGAATTTGTCGGGCTACCCGCTGTTTACGCACGTATTCAAACTGGCAAACTGCCCGCCAAAATAGGAAATAAAAGTGAAATTGGATTTTTATGATGCAAGGCGGTGTTAATTGCATGCGGTGCAAATTGTACTATCACGAGCAAAAAAGGTGAGAAAACATTTTTCTCTCCGCAATATGGGTCTCGGTTTCGGTTGACTTGAGATTGACAGTGTTTCTTATTCGCTTGGGTGGCAGATGGTTGCCAAATGAGTAGATGCGATGGTGTAACGCTGATTGGCATATGATATATATGAGGTTGGTAGAATTCTTGGGGGAAATTAAATTTGAGACCGAATTTGGACTAGGGAATGCCGTTAGGCTATCAATTGTCTAGAGGAATGTAAATGAGCTTCTATGAATAACACAGTAGGTTTGATTAGATTGATTGTTAAATATTCAAGACTTTTAATACAAAAGCGTTGTCAAAAAAGGTCTGATTGTAATACTACAATAATACAATACAAATGAGTTCTTGGAAAATAAATTTAAAAAAGTTGCATAAAGGTAATCGAGATTATTTGCCAAAATTCTACATGAATTTAATTATTTAGTAGATTTTCTTTACGGAAACGGCACGGGTAAAGCCGGGCGTGAACAGCTGGCCCATATAAAGGGTTTTTTTTTTTAGAGGTGTAGAACAAGTTTGAAATGGAATAAAACAAAGATGATTTTCTTAAATTGACATGAAATTTACTTTATTCGAAAGAAAGGCATTATAATTTAAATATGATTCCTCGCATATGACCGCCACGGCTGGACGAAGTCTAATCTGGAGGTTCAATTTTGCGATGAATTTTTCCAACATTTGTTGGAAAGGCCGTATATCGGCAGTAACGCGGCGAATGTTGTCCTTCAAGTATGGTCAATCGTTTCGGGCTTATCGGCGTAGACTAGCGACTTCACGTATCTCCGCAGAAAATAGTCAAGCGGCGTTAAATCGCACGATCTTGGAGACCATTTCACGGGTCGACGACGTCAATTTATGCGGTTACCAAACGTTTCCTTCAATAAATCAATTGTGGCACGAGCTGCGTGGTACGTTGCACCGTCTTCTTGCATGCAAAATCTTCCATAAAGTGGATGGAAACAGGAAACATATCCAATTCCTGTGCACGATGGCTGATAGACAATGACTTCTTCTGTACGCACTGTACGACATCTCTGTGGATGCATATTATCATTAAGTAGAGTTAACGTGGTGCGAAAACGTTCCATAGTTAATTGAATTAATTGATCTGATGGACGATTATGTTGACCAAATACCTATTTCGAACGGAACCATGATTTGCAAAATAAAGCAAAATTTGGAAGCGTTGTTCAGGCGTCATTCTATTCTTGTTGAAATGCCAAACTAAACTTAAAATTAAGCACTTGACAGCTGACAAAGTGGCGTCCAGTTAAAAAAGTGTTGCCAACTTAAAGTTCTATACCTCTACCATATTTTATCACAAAAGTCACTGTGAACTGTTTTTGTTTTGATAAGGTGTGAAGTGTGATATTCCGCCATCCGTGTCCAGGCTAAATTTTTCGAACTCACATTGGCGAAATTTTCCATACAAAATTGCATATTGTGACCTAAAAAATATCTAAGGTGAAGGTTAAAAATGATTATTAGTAAGACCGATCTCCCTTAACCCTTTTCTTCCTAGTGGTTTCACAAAGAAACCACATAGAAAATATTTTTTCTATTTTTTCCTGGTGGTTTCACTGCAAAACCAAATAGATTTTAAGGAACTGTATCTCATTTAAAAGTAAAAGAAAAACTGTTTTGTCTGTTATGAGAGCTTCGAACGTGCTAAATCGTGCATTTAGATTCATCGATTTTGTCAGACGAAGTGATTTACATATTTTTTACTAAGTTTTCTCTTATTTACGTGCTAGAATCGCTTTTTTAAACAACAATAACAGGGTAACATATTTTAATTTTTTTTTTTAAATATATTTTTTTAACATCACTAAAGCAAGTTTTATCAAAATTTCAAACAAATATAAAAATATTCGAAAAAAATAACACCTCCGGGAACAAAGGGTTAAGCGAGTTTTATTAGCAAACCAAATCTAAATTCAATAACTGAAGGCGCCTAGTGACAAACCACAGAAACAGAACAAAGTTCCTTGTGTATTTAATTTTAAAAGCACGAACTAGCGTGATTTAGGCAGAAAAAACGATGCATTAGGTTAGTTCGGGGCGTAACCAACTGCTTTCAGTTGGCACTCTCAAGCCGTTGATGAAGGGGGCTCATTCGTGCGCTCAACACAAGGTTCCAGTGCCAACCCATTTCAGAGTCAAAAGCAGGGGTTGAATTACCGCATCCGTGATCGAGTATATGTAATACGTGACTAACTTTTTTATTGTTTTTCTTGTAAAATTCACAAAATTCTGTGTTGTATCGCTCACGGATGTGGTAATTCGGCCCCAGATTTAAGTCGTTTTGGTTGACAATTTCACCAGGAGAAGATCTACGCTAGCCGCTAATATTTTTCATTTCACTCAGACTAATACATTTATTATAAGCTGTTAATACTGACCAGCGCTGCCCGTTTTTGAACCCCCTTTTTGAACCTCAGGACCCTTGGTCCCCACTCTCTTAAAAATGATCAAAATGGCGGCTTTTTCATTTTAATCAATTAATTTTTATTGAACGAAAAAGAATGTAAATATATGAAAAAAAGTATTTAAAAATGATTTTTTTTTTCTTTTGTTACAAAATATAAATAAATGTCTGCTGCTCTGTTTTTTTTTTTTTTTTTTTTTTTTGCTTTTTGCTTTAGGTATTAGTATTTTATATGGCGGTTCCTTTTTTTGCCTCGGGGCCCCTTTTGAGTCCCCTTTTTGAAACTTTCAGCGGCAACGCTAATACTGACAAACACATTACGACCTTATAATTTATTAAAACAACAAGTTATCAGCGTATGTTGTGACTTATGTGTTGGTGTTGTTATCAGGAGTACCTACTTTAGTTTTTCCCCACCATCTATTTGTTGTAAGTTGTGCCTTTTGTGTGTTGCTTCCGTTTTGTATACCCTATAGACTATTGGCCCTCTTCGGGAATACTTTCAACTACAATTAGCCAACATGTTTCTAGTCATTGCGCCGTGCCAATTACTAATTTCGCAATTAAGAGCTTCCGTAAATTTAAAGTCGAGACTAAAATTTGTTATTAGTAGGTACGTCGCACTGTGAACTGCTAAAATTTAGAGTAGAAATTAAAAATGTTTATTGGTAGGGCCCATTGACTACAATTCCTTTTAAATAATTGGCATATAGTTGGAATTATTTTTCGGTAGACATTCTCTACAGCGGTATAAAGTAAATTTGTTTTTCTATTTGGATGTGGATTAAGATCTGTTGATTTGTGAAGACGTCATTTTAAAATTAACCACGCAATTCATATATGGATCTCCCAGACATGACGGTGGCCTTTATTCAGCTGTATTTTGTTTTTAAATCATCGCAATGGGCTAATTTATTACAGGATGAATCCACATTTAAAACGAGAATTGCACAAACATCACCACATTATGGTCGAATCAGCGCCATCTTTAATTTGCCGACAGCGAGCAATGAGAACTATTATATGTATGTTTTAAAACATTTAAATAAGTATGCACATTTGTAGCTTCTTGTGTTTTTTTTTTTTTTTTTTTCTGCCCAAACTTAAAAATACAACGACATGCGAAATTGCCAGCATCCACTCCTTGATAATCCGACAAAATATCACTCTAGACTTAATCTTTCCGCTCCCCTATTAGGCATAAATAAAGCGCTACAATAAAAGTCACTACCAACGTCAACTTAAAATATATGCAATACTCCTACTCAAACAGGATTACCTGTACTGAGTCGTCTTAATGCCAAATGCCACCGTAATAACATTGCACACTTTCTCAGTCGCATAATTACGAAACCCATTACAATAACAATGCCTTACTTCAGCTGCGGAAAAAAGCGGGTCAAAAACTCTCCAATAAAGAGCTAGTGCCATACCGATGCACTGCCCGTTGTCCGCATCAAATTATAATGCACCGTTTTAACAACCTACTATGGCTACGTACTCTGGATGCTCGTTGTAGATCGAACGCATCGCAGTCGGAAGACCTAGATACAGGCTGTGCCACGGAGTTGGTATAGGTATGCCCCAGCTAATGATACAGTCATTGTCCAGTTAAATTATGATCGTAATAGTCTCATACGGCGGATGCAAATCTGGGTGATCTCGAGTGAACTTCTTGTACGCATCGGTCAAGATGAGTCTCAGTAAATTATAGTAGGAATTTGTGTTGATGTTGATGTTGACTGAGACAAAAAGTGAACCAAACAAAAAAGAAAGACATGACGTGACAGCCACTGGCGACCGTTATTAAGTCGGGACTTACCTTCATTAATTCGTCTTTGAGTAATCTTATAGCATAATTTCTTTATCATAACGGAACCCGTTATGGACCGCCACTTATGCAAATTTGTATATCGATATCAGAAAATGTGTGTGATGAAAGACAAGTGAGTGGAAAAAAAGCGGCGCTCTCTTAGTCACAAAAGGTTATTTTTGGGAATAAATTTATACCTACAGCTTTTCCACGATCTTCAAGTTTATTGTTATTGAAAAACGGGTCGCCCTGGAAGTGTGTGTAGCAGGCGGAGGGAAAGTTCTACTTCTCGAAATGGAAAATGGGAGCTTCGTGTGGGTTTTTATCAATGGGGAAGCAGTTTCTTTTGGTTTCACTTGTGCCTCAAAAATCTCTATTTAAAAATGTCATCGACGGCTAGAGCGTGGGTTTTATTAGTTGAAAATATTTTCATGTCGAACAGGGCGGCGAGTTATCCCATGAGACTAGTAGCAGAGACAATACTGAGACCCCCAAATTTCTGCCGATTTCCCGTTACCTTACAAGCCTACCAGCTATATTTTTACGGATAACTGACAAATGTCACGAAACTCCAAAAATTCCGGCTCACCAACATACCCTCAAAAAATCTCAACAACTTCCGGTGTCGGCAAAGTTGCTGCCAGCATTCATAGAATCTTGTCCGTTAAATTTGAAATTATTCGTTACGTGTGAATAGTATTTTATTTTAGGAAAAATTGCACTTTTGCTTTTGGTTGTTATCTAAGAAAAATTTACACATGAAATCGAAGAAGCAGAAAATACACAACAATGTTTGTCCTTATATGTTTCTAGTATATAAAACAACTCATTTAGATAGTATTACTAATACTTACCAAACAAATTATATAAATCGTTTTTTGAAAATTTATTATAACCAACCAATAGCATTCATGCAGTTGTCTTAAAATGTGGTATTATATTCCCGAACGCTATCACATACCCCCATGGCTGGTAGCGGTTAGCGGTTGATTTTATATTTTTTTATGTTTTGCATGTTACACGGATTCTAACAGAATCACCGATAGGTAAGCAAAATGGCGAATTTGAAACAACAAAAAACTTGGAGGGGGCAGCGGCAAGAGGATTGTGAGTGCGGGGCAGTGCTGCCAGATTTTTTTCACCAGAAATCGTAAATACCAGCTTTCAAAATCGTGGAAATACGATTTTGTTGAAAATAAACAAAAAACAAAACGAAAACACAGAAGAACGTTATTATACCTACTTCAATTTACTACAAAATACATTATTTTGGACAACATTAACATTTTTCGAAAAATAACAGTTTTAATTTATTAAATAAGAAAAAAAAACGTACGAGTATATGTATATGTTTTTACTACTGTAATCTACTGCAGTCTACTTTATTACACATTCATACTTGAATTAAATTGATTAAAAATGCTGCTATTTATATTCAAATTGTAGCAAGAAACCTCTTGCACTCTTAGCAAATCATTGGTATGCAAAATTCCATGCAAGTTTTTTGTGGTCAACGAATTCCTTGTTTTCGTTTTATTGAGGTTAACCGCCGAAAATATAAGTTCAATAATAGCAGATGAATTCGGAAGTGATAAGACTTCAAAAATGATTTTTTTCATTAACGGAAATGCTAAGCTTTTATTACCATGCTTTGTTTGTAAAACATTTTCTAAAAAACTGATATATCTATTGAAGATCGAGGTTCAGAAAAAAAATGTTCATAATTTAGGTTACTTATCTTACGAAATTCGGCATCGGTGTCTTGAATTTTGTAAATAAATTTTTGTATTCGATAAATTTGAAAAATCGTGGAATTTTATGCTTTTTTAGCTCGAAAATCGTGGAATAAATTTTAAGCCCCAAAATCGTAAAAATACGATAAATCGTGGAATCTGGCACCGCTGGTGCGGGGTCTCAGTATTGTCTCTAGACGGAAGCTTGCCTGGGGTCTCCTTTTTATCATTTCAATATTATTGCTACCACCGATTCAAATTACATTTTTAACTGTCCATTGCGAATAAAAACACATTTAACAAGGAGGCTCAACACGAATATAACGTTAGGCTAGGAAAAAGGGTAGTTAGAGCTGGATGAACGCTACAACACTGCACTATTAGATCCTCGTGGACAACAACCTAATTGCAATCTAAACATAAAAACAAACGATTCTTGGACTTCAGTAGAACAAAATCATTTGACAAATAAAATTCAACGTCCTCGATAGTATAGTGGTCAGTATCCCCGCCTGTCACGCGGGAGACCGGGGTTCAATTCCCCGTCGGGGAGTCATTGTGACATTCTTTTTTTACCTCCGCATTGATATATTTATATTGTTATTGCTATCCCACAACAGTGTAAACAAATCGGTAATTGTAACTAATCAGGTACAGCTTATAAAGCACACTACGGCCGTCACACTTGATCACATTTATTGCCAAACACCGTGACTCTTTCAAAGCAACAATAAATTCCATGACGCTATATTCTAGAAAAGACCCATTCAATCAAATCTTTTTCCATTCCGCCGGTCGATGACAGAATTTCAAAATTTCAACCCAATAAGCTAACAACAACAAAGAAAGCAACAAAAAGAAAATCACCGCACACCGCATCTGAACAGCTTGAAGGTGTGGTGCCAAGCGGAACATTTGTTGAGCACGCCAAGCCGTTGCTGACAATTGCAAATCTAATTATTTATTGAAATCAAGACAAATATAGTGTGTTCCCCGTAGCGGTTTACACTTGAAACCCACTCTGGGGCGAGTGAGGAGCTCTTCACAAAGTCTTTTGTGAACTGAAGTGTGCGACTTTTCAAGGTCGATTTGTAGATCGCACTCAACAGAGCAGTGGGGGAGATATGATTTAACATCTCTATGCCCCCACCGGAGGTGATGCTGATTAATTCATTCGATGTAACTAAATAAGCTACAACGACCCACAAAGTTATTTCAATATACCACTCGCCATCATAGTCGCTTGATGATTAATGGTGGACCCTTCAAATGAAATGTATGCTATACATATCCAAAAATATAGGAATGCAAAGTAAAACGTCGCCGTTGGCATTATATTTTAAGTTTTAACTGGGCTTAAAAAAGAAACCCGGCTTCGAAGAAGCATCCATGGAAATATTTCGAGAGTTATGGGCAGTAAATAACTCTCACAGAATCACACAACTTCCCTTCAACATTGGCATGTTTTACTAATTGAACCTAACGGTAAACTGTTCTAGAATTTAATGAACAGGAAGATAGTTTTAATTGCATCAGCTGCTAACCATAACCGGAAGGTATGAGCCGATAAATTTTTTGTAACTGTACAGTTTAATGATTCTCTTGCTTTTAGTCACTACACGATCTGGTGGTACCTGCTGTTTTATTGGAAATAAATCAAATAATGTTGAGAAAGATTTTATGGTCGAAACCTTGACTCCGAAGCTCCGCAATAGGTTTTGCTAATTGAAATCTACTTTGCTAATTTGCAGCTGGAAAGCTGATTGCAGAAGGTTAGTGAAGGTAGTAGCTAAAGAGTGCTAGGACAGTGATTTATGGCTGAATTCTTTCGAAAATCACATATTCAGATGATGTTTAGTGGTCTTCGGAAATAATTTTAATTTTATTTCATCCAATAAAAGGCGCAGCTGTTTACATTTAAGGTCGCAGGTATTGGCTCTGAGCACAAGGGTGTTTTTGGGCCGCCTTGTGCCGGAATTTTTCATTTGTTTTAAGCAATAGAGGAGATTGCCATTTAAGGCGGACAAATCTGTGCACACAACAAAATTGCTAAATTTATCTTCTGTATGGGGATTTGAACACGCATCACGTTAGAACTTCGGACCCTATTGGCATGGACTTTCCGGATAATCATAGAGCTTAATGTGGAGCGACATCTGGTTTTTATTTCATCGCAATCAGCCAACTCTTTTATATGGTACATGTATGAATTTATTTTCGAAATGAGACCAAATGTCATTGTCAATCGCACATGTCAAATGACACATTTTTTCTACCCAAACTTTTCAGTTTCAGGCAGTGTTTTTATATCGTGGAATTTATCCTTTTTTGTGAGAATTTCGTTGACCCAAAATCCTTCCCTGAGTTAAAGGGAAAAGCGGCAACTTCATGGTAATTTCAGGAATATTACAAAAAAAAATTCAAAAAAAAATTGGTGTGACTGATCCAACAGTCCCGAAATATGTGTATGTGTAAACACCGTGCGTGCGGTATGTGTGTGGCTTGATACACGTCATTGAGAAAAGAGGGAATTGTAATAACCGTATTCTTGATATATTAAGTTAAATGACATGAACTGTTACACAGTAAATGAAAGTGTCATTGGAATTTCATTCGGCTTGTATTGCATGTTATAGAGGTGCTGGTCAACGACATTTTTGTTAGTTGTTGTCCAGCTGTGATTTCTGCGTGCCTGGTAGTTCACGAAAGATTTGGCACCGAATTTCCTCAAGATATCCGTCACAGGGAAGAAATGTGAGACCATCATATATGAAAAACATGCCTTATTTCACATCAACAAAAAGCTGAAATTAATATGCCCCAGCTCATAAATGTATGCAATGATAAAAACGTATGCAATGATAAAATGTATGCCATGATAAAACACAGTGACGCATTTTCTGTCCCCGCAAGTTAAATATGTGGAATTACTCCACCAGATTAAAAGCAATGATAAAACACAGTGACGCATTTCCGTGACGCATTTCCGTCCCCGCAAGATTCCAATAACGCGCGCTTAGATGTTTACACATCACTAAACATTTTTGCTGCAAAACATCTACAATTCACCATGATTATCAACACACTGAATGTGTATAAATAAGTGTTCATGGAAACGGTATTTTATCAAAATGTTTAATACCAAACAATTTGTCATAGTAATGTTAACAACCTGAGATTTTTATAATAAAATTTAATTTAATATTAATTACTTTCCGTGTTGTACAAATTTTACTTTAAAAATGCGATTTTTATGCAAAAAAAAAATGGTCGAGGGAATTTTAAGGGAATTTAAGTACGGTGACAAATGACTACGCCATGGGATAAATGAAAAGAGAACAATACTGGTATCACGTGTTAGTTCACAGATGTGACTCATAGCAGAATAGACCGACGAGAGACGCACCTTTTTTTAAATTAGCAAAATTGAAAATTCGAATTTTTTTTAAATGTTTTTTTTTTTTTAATATTAAAATTAAAAAATCAAGTTCATTCGAAACTGAATTTATAGAACTCCAATAATATAACATTCTTTTGTGCATAATCTTCTGCAGACAAGTCCCATAGGTTTTGCAGATGTCAACAATTAAATTATATTTTTGAAGTATTTTTATTAATAAATTGAACTTGAATTGAATGGAGCAGCAATTCTTAACTTGTTAGTTTTGGTACTGTATGCAAAATTCGGAGTTCATAATAACTTCAGTTATTTGTACCGCGTATTTTGAATAAGTTCCATTTTCTCATTTATGATTTAAAACTCAAAACGGACTATTTTAGTTTCTAGGTTAAATTTTACGAATTCACAATGGCTGATTTTTCATATGAAATACGTTTTTGTGACCTTTTTGTGAATTATTTTGTATACAAAAACATATAATTGTTTCCAACTTTTTTTTATTATTTGTTCTGTATTTAATTTAAATTCTTAAAAAAAAAACAATTACGTAAACATTAAGAAAACCAATATTAAATGAACAAAATGGTAATGCTAACGTGTTGAACGAGCAAACAAAGTCTTAAAGTTTTATTTATAAAGTGACTATTTGGTTAATGAAATAACGAATTTAATTATTGAAAATTATGTTGAAATCTTTTTCTATTTTTGTATTGTCTATTATTTATATTATTATCGGGATTGATGTATAAAGGGAAATTTCCCCTTTAAAAATTGTCTATTGTAACCTTTTGTTCGATTGATAAAAATACAAACTCGCATTAAAAGCTTGCGTATTTTTTCAGAACCAATTCACTTTTTCATGGAGCGAACAAAAAATGAACTAGAAGTTCTCCCCGACGGGGAATTGAATCCCGGTCTCCCGCGTGACAGGCGGGATACTGACCACTATACTATCGAGGACGAGTCAAAGTATTTGGCAAATTTTCAAAACGTGAATGTACCTTATGCTTATACAATGGCCTTTTATCCAATTTTAAAATTGAAATGCGAACCCCCTTTGAAGGCGAAAAGGCCTACGTTGTCTCGGTCCAGTCATGTCTAGACAACTTACTTCCAAAACCCGTCATGCCACCCACACTTCCGTGAGAATAATAAGATTCTTATATCAAAAGACTTGTAGCGGAAATTGAATACCCTTTTGTGCCAACCACATATCAGTGGTCATAGAAAACCGACAAACATCTTAAGATCATGTAAACTCAACCAACTCGAACGAACGAAATGACAATTTACGGGGAAGAGCAAACACCCATAGCAGAGGTATAACTTTGCGAAGACTGAAACGAAAAGCAATTTAAAATGCGCTTCCTGCTTCGGCGCACATCGCCAATGTATCTAACCGACAAACTGAGACGGTCAGGGCGTTCGTTCGGACATGCAGTAATCAAAGTAAATTAAATCATGTCCGCCAAGAACCATGTTACCAAGAGACTTGGTCTTGGCCGACAATTGACAGGCTCCATCGTCGTTGTCGTCGTCGTCATCGTCCATGTCGGAGGAGTATCTTCCTACCTACATATATCTACCATTTCGCTGTTTTGTTCTTTTGTCTCTATTATTCTTCTTCTACTACAATCTATGGCTAGGTATCTACTATACGGTGTTGGTTATTGTGGTCATAAATTTACCCAGAATAATCAGCGATGCGAGAATATAAAATCGCCATACACATGAGGAGTCGCGAGTCGAATGCGCCACGGACATGGTCAGAGGAGAATCGTATAGGGCCAGCGATAGAAGTATTTTTTTTGGTTTTTCCAGAACCCTAAGTGTGCATAAATTGAGATATATTCTATGGAGTTGGATAGAGGTTGACGCCATCGTACATTTGTGCAATCTTCCGTAGTCGGACAGATGGACGTGAACATGCAATCGTGGCTAACTATGGAAGCCACCAGACGGTCCCTGAGAGCGAACTATCAACCGTACCCATACCACCTGCTGAGTGTGTCTCTACTGTTTTGATTGTTTGCGGCTTGTTACGTAATATCGTTTAAATTGGAGTACAAATCTTGGCTTAAACTTCAGAGGGGTATCTTTAGTTGGAGAGCGTTGAACTCCACACAGTCGCAGCCTCACAACTTTTGGGATGACGAGTTTGCTGAATCTCACATTTCTATCCATTTTTTTGTTGTTTCAAAGTGCATTTCCCCATACAAACTTTCATAGCCTTTTTCATCACCTCAAAGTTTTGTTTTCGCGACAAAACTTAACACAAATGATATACAGACCAATAGCAAATATGTGTGAAAGTTTGGTTCAAATCGATAAATGCGTTAAGGCGTGAATCGACGACAAACGAAGGTTTTCTTTTTATATATATAGATAGATTGTTGGTATCATACTTCGACCTAACATCGTCCGTAAATTCATCTGAAGAAGATAGATATCTGATCTAGACGCACTATTTGATCGATTTGTCACCAAAACTATGTGTATACAGTATACTGTTTGAGAGTTGAAGCCTTTCAAATTTCCTAATATTAGAAATACATACTTCATAACTTATCAAAATATGTCAGAATTTCGCGACTGTTTGCGTAATCTAGAGTAATTTAGCGCTTTTTGTTCAAGTTATATCTCCCTGTCGTTAAAACGACCTGGCAGCACTGTTCTAATGGTGGATATTGGCAAATCGATAAAATTTTTGAAAGCGATGATTGTGCGAACAAATTCAAGATCCATTGCCACAGACGATAGTTTTTGAATGGCTCCCTGGATTGCTCCGTTTAAATAATATAAACAGAGCGGACATTTTGCAGAGATTGTCCAATGGTGGAATGTACTTTCAGTTCATCCTCTTCATGAGCCTCTTGTTTTAAGACATATCGAGCCTCACCCAGTGATCCTAAATTGAGGAGAATACCGCTAATTTTGGCGCTTTTTAATAATAAAAAAGGGAAAACCAAGGGACAAGCTTAAAAAAGGCAAAACAAATCTAAAAACTCTGAGAAACGTAAATTGTACGAAAAGTCATCAGAATCATATTCCTTTTTTTTTAAGCCATTTTCTTTTGACTTGACGGCTGCGATAGCTACCATGTTCGATTTGTCCCAGGCCTTACGCTTTTTTTTTGATTTGGCGTCATCTGAAAATTGTTAAATTACCTAAAAACAAAATTTCAATAAACTTTTTAGCGGGTTACCAATATGGAACACTATTCCATATTAGGAACACACTGATATTCCATATTAGGAACAAGGCAGCATCAAATAAAGTAAAAATTACCTTCACTTTTTAACTTAGCTAACTTCAATATTCACACTTATTCAAAAGTTTGTTATTTTTTCTAATAATGGGTAAAAACATGATTGGATAAAGTTAAATTGTACTTGAAATATAGCGAATACACAATTTGCAAAAAATAGTACGCAATTAACCAATAAACTTGTTTTTTTAACTACTCACGTCTGCATTGATCGCAATGCACAAGGGTTCTGACAATAAATATGCGCATGAAAGAAACGCCTTTCGTGAAATTATGGACACATACGTTACGTTTGTTCTTAGATATTGCACTATTCCATATTAAGAGCGTATTCCATAATCGGTACACTTCCTCTATGGTTGGTTCCAGCTTGAAAGATAGGATACTTTTGGACCCGATAGGTAGCCCTTTGCAAGAGATAATCGGGATAGGAAAACGAAGAAAATTCCAAATTAAAAAGGGCATAATCAAGCAAAGGTATAACGCTGACCGCCAGAATACAAAAACAATTCAAGTTGCCACGGTCAACGCGTTCGGAATTCGGATACGTAGTCCCGACAAATCTAGTTGACGATTCACATAAACAAGTAATCCAAACGTCCCCAATAAGTCGCAAGGACAATCGCTAGAAATTTATGGCATCAATCATGAACTCCCATGTTTCTCAACATGGCCAATTTAGGGTTGATTCGATCCAAGTAAATACGAGTACATACTCGATACTTTTGGATTCGATACAAGTAAAATTAGTATCGATACCTCTCTGATTCGATTAAAGTAAGTATCGAATAAAAGTACTCGTATCGAATCAAAATTATTATTATTACCCTTTATGCGAGAATACGCTTGCCCTTTATCTGTATGGGTGTGTTTCTGTATTACTACAATGTACAGGCTGTACACGGTACACCACGTTCACGTGAGTTTTGTGTTTAGGAAGCGAAAATAAAAATACGTCCTTGTAATAGAAAAGCCAAGCCCAAACTGAACTCAGTGAATGTTTTATTTCTCATCTTAAAACTACCTATGTACTAACAACATCGAATGATGTTGTTCCGTTTCCATTTTAAGTCACACACAAAATACAGTAATCTTAACAACTAGACTTAAAACTAGGTCAAATATATATACATGTATAAATGTGTGATTTTGTTTGGTGAGACGTAACTTCTCCCTCCCCAAGATTCGAATTCCCCGAATTCGAGTTTAGGATTTCAGAATACAAGGAAATACATATTTTACATTTTTACCATACTATCATGACCTTATGAGATAGTAATTTATATAGAATAAGCTAATTTTAAAATAACTTAAAGTCTAATATACATTTTGTTCTAATAAACTTTAATACATAGTAGGTACAAACATGTTTAAATTAAATTTCTATTTGCTTATATTTCCTTTTAATATTCGTAGGATGTATATTGATATTATCATGATATTTATATTTAGGTTCATATTTGTGCCTTAATGCTTTATAATTTTTTATCAAAACTTTTTCTTCATTCCTATTTGGATCATTTTGTCTACCAATATTAATTTTATTTATTTTTTTTATTTTTTCTCTGTCCAATTTTTCTTTTATTGAGTTTCTGTCTGACTTTAGACGCCCTAATACAAAATTAAACGGTTTTTCTTTAGTGGTAGAGTGAACTGAATTATTGTAGATTTCTATTGCTTTAAAACACTTATCTTTAATATTCATGTCTTTTAATTCTGGGACAACATTCATGATTCTTATCTGTTCGTTAAGAGTATTGTGAAGTCTTTCAATATCCGCACTTCCAGTGTGGCTATTAGGCTTAGTTAAATGTAATATTATACTTTCCTGATTTAAGAATTCCTTTAATATTAATCCGTCAAATTCGTTGTCGCATATATACATTTTTGGTTTCCCTAAAACAGAATGCCGTTTTCTTAAAGCTTCTCTTATAGTTACCAAATTTCGATCATTCAAATCGAAAATCATAGCGTGTTTTGAAAAACGGTCAATACTTGTCAAAAATCGTTGTCCTTTTATAGTCCAGGTATCAATGTTTACAATTTCGTTTTGGTCAGGAGGAGTTTGCGTCAACCTAAATTTTAACTTAATTGGACTTCTGTCGTATTTAGCTAATTGGCAAATATCGCAATTATTGATAAACCTATGTATTAATTTTTTTAATTTTGGGTAATATATTTTGTTTTTGAGTAGTTCATAATTTTCATTGACTCCACGGTGATTCGATTCCTTTTCGTGAACATTTTTTATGTATCTTATAGTTTCATTTTCATCCTTTAGATCCTCTGCTAAATATGTACATCTTCGGAATTTCACATTTCTGTCCCTACTAAATAACTCAATAAGCTTTAGCTGCACTTGATTATACAATGAATCATCCAATTCGGTGTATATTCCTATAGTTCCTTTCATTCTAATTCTTCTAAAAATGTCATTTAAATTCCCTCTCTCTATGTCGTGTCTCGATACGTATATTTTTTTATTTTTGTTCGTAACTTCAGTTTCTTTAGTTTTCTGTTCAACCAATATAATTTGCATTTTGAATTTATTAACTATTGTTTCTACTATAGAAATATGGTCATCCATATTTTCTTCCTGGCTATGAATTGTCTCTACCTCCAAACTTTCAATTTCAGGAACTTCATCCGTATCTATTATATTTGCAAATGCATGTTCTATTAAATTAACTTTATTAATTTCATTTTTGTCGGCATTAATCCTGCTAAGAAAGTCTGCCACATTGTTATCTTTACCCTTTATATATTCTGTTTTAAATGTGTACTCCCCCAATCTTAAGATCCACCTTTGCAATCTAGGACTTATGTCTCTACACTCCTTTTTTATTTGTAACCATTTTAGGGGTTGATGGTCAGTATACACATCGAATTCGACCCCATAAAGGTATGGCCTGAAGTGATGAATTGACCAGACAATTGCCAATAGTTCTTTTTCGATTGTGCTGTACATAGTTTCATGTTTGTTAAGGGTTCTGCTTGCAAAACAGACAGGGTGATTTTCTTGGCTAAGTACAGCACCTATTGCAAAATTGCTCGCATCCGTTGTTAAATTGAATCTTTTCTCAAAATTGGGGTAATGCAAAACGGGAGGGTTCGTTATTAATTCTTTCAATTTATCAAATGCATTTATGAACGATGTGTCCGAAACGTTGATTTTTGCATTTTTTTTCAAATATTTTATGAGAGGTTGGGCTACTTTCGCATAGTCGCGAATGAACTTCCGATAGTAACCGGTAACTCCTAAGAAACTCTTAATTTGCTTCGTAGTAGTGGGTAATTTTAGGTTTTTTATAATTTTTGTTTTATTGGGGTTTGGCTTTATGCCTGTGTCTGTAAGGATATGACCTAAGTAATCAGTCTCTTTGGCAAAGAAGTGGCATTTATCCACCTGAATTTTTAAATTGTTTTCTCTTAGCTTTTTAAAAATGCAATCTAAACTTTGCTTATGTTCTTCTAAACTGGTACTAAATACAAGTATATCGTCCATATAAACCACGCAGATTCTATTAATAAGCCCCCTAAGTATTTGATTCATCATCCTCTGGAATGATGCAGGGGCATTTTTTAGACCAAAGGGCATTCTAACGTACTCATAATGTCCCTGTGGTGTAGAGAAGGCAGTTTTTAATTGATCTGCTTCGTCGACCAAAATTTGGTGGAAACCCTTCGCAAGATCTAATGTAGTAAAATATTGCGCTTTTCCCAATTTGTCGAATATATTATCAATATTCGGAATTGGGAATTTGTCGCTTACAGTGATATCGTTTAGCTTCCGATAGTCGATAACTAGTCTCCATTTCTGTTGACAAGAGTTATCAATTTTCTTTGGAACTATCCAGATCGGGCTGTTGTAGGGAGAATTGCTTTCTTTGATAATACCCTGATCTAACATTTCCTTAACTTGCCTTTCTACTTCTTCTTCGTGTACTGGAGGAAATCTGTATGTTCTAGAATAAATTGGTTCATTTGAGGTGGTTATAATTTGGTGCTTTACTCCGTTAACACTTGTCAAATGTTGACCCTCAATAAAAAATAAATCACTATTTTGTTTTAATATTTTTTTTAAATTTTCAAATTCTTCTTTATTTAATTTTGAAATATTTAGTCTTTCAAGTAAACTATCCTGAAGTGGTAATGGTTCTAAGGTATTGATATCCTCATAAGGATAGGGGCAATCAAGTCCCTTGAAACCAATTCTTTCTCCGTTAATTTCAACAAAATAGTTTTCAAAATCTATTTTGGCTTTCAGTGGTATTAAAATATTTATTCCTAAAATAGCATCAAAGTTTTTGTGTTTAAGAGCCAATAATTTCCAAGACATGTTGGCATTAAGCTTGAATTCATCTGGTACTTTCGTAACTTTTTCAAAATGAATAAATGTCCCTTCGGTTACAGTACTTATTGGCATTGGCAGAATATTATTTTTTTTTAATTGTGGAAACAAGGACTGATCAAGAATTGATATGGACGATCCCGTATCAACAAGACAGTCAATTTTTTGTCCATGAATTGTAATTTCAATTACTGGAAATGAATTGTATCCGAGGCATTGACACGAAAATTTTCTGAATTCTGTGCTGAAGTTCTGTTAATATTACTAACGTCCATTGGTTCTATTTGTCTGTATTGTCCTGAAAAATTATTTGTAAATTGTCCTGAGTTTTGTTGGGGAATATTCTGGTATGTGGTATTACCATGGTATTGCTGGTTGGGTATACCGTGTTGTTGTCTAGTTCTAAAATTATTTGAATTGTCATGTCTAAAGTTATTATTATGTCTATATTGTGTATGTTGATTTGTTAATTGTCTTGATTGAGTTTGGTGATTAGCTGTTGTCCTATTTCCGTTATGAAACTGCTGGTAATTTGCGTTGTCGTTGTCATTATTGTTATTGTTGTTTTGTACGTTATAAGTAGTTCGTTCCAATCTATTACCGTTCCTATATCGCTGTACGTTTCTATTGTAATTTTCACCGTTTTGGTCGGGTCTAACATGACATTTTTCTTCCATTCCCGTAGCTTTTAATGCGAAATATGCCTCTTCTAAACTGTTAATATTTTTAATTCTGAGGTACATCTCCTCTTCTCTTGGGATTTTAAAAAGAAACTTAGAAAGAATACTCTCTTCATTACATTCTGGCTTATAATCTAATGGTGGATTTGAGTCTAAGCGATACTTAAGATTAAGCTTATCTAAAATAATTTTTAGGTCATGATAGTATTGACTTACATTTAAATATTTAATACCATCAGCTTCGTTCTTCAATGCTGCATACTCTTCCGGAACGCCAAATGTCCTCTTCAGCTGTGCCTTTATTTGTTCCCAGGTGCTGTTCAATGGAAGTTTTCTAATTGAATTCAGTGCATCTCCTTGAATTTTTGATACAATGATCCTCTTTAAATATTGTTTCGCTGCTTCATCAGTGACCAATGACAACATGTAGTCCCCTTCATCCATAAAGGATGTAAGAGCATATGAATCATCACCCCGAAATTGTGGAAGGCTCCTGGCTTCCTTCATTAGATCCGCCATTGTGAAATTCATTTTGGATTAGATAATGAATGTATATATGTATATATTTTTTTTTTTTTCACGTTTGATTTTTATTTTAAACAATTAAATTTTATTTAAATTTCGTTTATTTGTACTTAGAATTCACAATTTTTGTATTATTCTTCAATTATTAGTTATTATTTTCACTGCACTTTTTAAATTCGATATTAACTACTTTATTTATGTATATATGTATGATCAAGTCTTATCGCGATATCTACTACCAGTTTTCCGATTGCGCCAGTTTTGTGTTTAGGAAGCGAAAATAAAAATACGTCCTTGTAATAGAAAAGCCAAGCCCAAACTGAACTCAGTGAATGTTTTATTTCTCATCTTAAAACTACCTATGTACTAACAACATCGAATGATGTTGTTCCGTTTCCATTTTAAGTCACACACAAAATACAGTAATCTTAACAACTAGACTTAAAACTAGGTCAAATATATATACATGTATAAATGTGTGATTTTGTTTGGTGAGACGTAACTCGTGCGAATGAATATAGTAGCTTGTTTTCTCATTCTCATTTATGCATAACCAAAACACCAATATATACATACACCTGAAATCATTTTCATTTCAATACAGTACTCTATCACTCTCAATCCCATTTATAGTTCACACTCTATCTCTTTCAATTATTATCTGAATAAAAAATAAGTGATCCAGTCCCAAGACCACATAACATTCATCACATAATTTTTGGTGTTTTTGATTGTTGTTGAAAAAAGTAAGAAGTACTCATTTGTTTCGATACAAGTAGGTATCGATACTTTTGATTCGATACTCCATGGGTATCGATACCCAGTTGCAAGTACAGAAAATAGTACTGCTATTAGTACAGACCTGGTATCGAATCAACCCTTGGCCAATAAATTTATGTGGCCTGCTCACGTATGAGAAAACCCTCCGCTTTGTACATCGTGTACCATAAAGCACTTTTGTGAAAAAGCGGAAAGTTGGCCGACACGTCAATCATTGCGGTTTGATTGAAATAAATCGACATTGCTATACCTACTTCAGTCAATTCTATTGTCCTTAATATAACTTTTAAATAAAGAATTTGAATTAACCGAATTACTGAAGCATGAACTATTTCCAAAGCGGATGAAGATATCCTCAGTCGTTTCGAGACATGGGACATGTCATGTTAGGACATGTACAGCGAATGGACATCAACGCTCCGGCCCGCAGAGTCTTCGATTCCAATCCAAAGTGTAAACGCAGTAGAGAAAGACCTACGAAGACCTTAGGTGGCGCGCACAAGCACAAGCGCAACTGGAGGCAGTTGGCTAGGGACCGGGCTAATTGGAGAGGCTTGTTGGTTGAGGCCCTGGCTCACACCGAACTGTAGCGCCACCTAAGTAAGTAAGTAAGAATTACATAAAGAAGCATGTCCATTGTGCATGCTCGAAACTATTATTTTCATTACATTAACGAATTTGGTCGGAATGAAGTTCGCCGGGTCAACTAGTTTTATACTAAATTCGAATTTCAGACTACAACTTTTTTTTGTCCGCTTCTATAGTATCACTAGCTGACCCGGCAAACTTCGTTCCGCCCAAATTTGTTAATGTAATGAAAATAATAATTCCGAGCATGCGCTTGCTAATTTATGTAATTCGGCCAATTAAAATGCTTCATTCAAAAGTTATATTAAATGCAATAGAAATAAATGACGAAAAGCAATGTTTATTTGTTTCAATCAAGCCGCAACGATTTTGACGTTTCGGCCAACCTTCCGCTTTTCGCTAAATTGACCATGTGAGAAACATGGTAATTCAAGATTGATGCTACAAATGCACAAACATCCATCGATTATACTTGCAACAAATTATTTGTCATAGTGAAAGCGAGACGCACAGGAAGTCTAAGTCGCTTAAATACGAATGGCAAATCGTTCTGAATAAGCGGAATCTGCGGAATGCGAGTGTTTGCCTTTGGATTTTCCACTCAAAATCGTCACTTGCATGGCATTTGATTTGGGATCCCTTACCACCAAATCAAACGCGTTCTGTTACAAAGTCTCGGTGTATGAAGGTTGCGCAACAAAATTATAACTGAGCCGACTTTCAATTGTATAGATGTAAGCCCGGAACATCCAAAGAATTCAAAAATTCAAAAGTAGCATATTTCCTTCCTTGGGCCCATGCGAATTTAAACCAAAAATCATAAAAATTGAAGGATCGGTTCTCGAGTTCGAGTTATGAGTGCGAACATACGGACGTCAGTCTTTTTTATATGTAGCTGTACCCACCCGGATTTGCTCATACCTTTCGTATTAAGTCCTGCTCACATTTAGCAAAGTCCTTTATTTGGACAATGTCCATTAATAATTTTAATGCTTCCACAACCCGTTCTCCTATCCCGCTTATGTTTTGCAAAGTACCATCTATAGGGTCCGAAACTATAGTATATTTCGGTAGCTGTTTCGGAGATCGGCAATAGCGCCACCTGAAAAAAAAAAATAGTTGGCGCAACAGGTCCGGAGAGACCCTAGGCCTAGCTTCTCACAACCATTCGTTTTGTGTGAGTTTTCATTTTTTGGAACGAATGGAAGGGATCTACAATTTTATGCCGACTCCAAACGGCTAATTGAGAAGCTCTTTCAAGACAGTTATACTCTCGGATGTTTGTCAGACGTTCGCGAGTGGTGGCGCATTGAAAAAAACCCTAAGTTGGAATTCAGGTTTTTGCGGGATTCGAACCCCGACCCCTAGCATAGTAGTCCAACACACTAACCACTAAGCCACTGCGCCTACCTAACCCAACAGCGCCACCTATCAGGTCCAAAAGTATCATAGCCTTCAAGTGGGAACGAAGAATATAAATCCACGAAATTTCATTGAAATCGGTTGAGCAGTTTCGGACATCGACAACAACGCCACCTATCGGGTCCAAAAATTTATCTTTTAAGACTGTACCTAAAATACACCAATACGAACAAAACAAAAGAAGAATCATAAAATTTGGCCCAGTAAGAACATTTTCCTCGCTTTTGTTATTTGTGCCGGAAATCGAATGGAAATTTTATTTACCTACCTATTTAAAATTGATTAAAAACTAATTTGGAGTTTTCGTCAAAAAATTGTACAGCTAAATGAAATATGAATTACGGAAATGCCAAATTCAGAAAAGTGTAAACAACCAACGCCAACTATATTACTACAATTAAATTTAGTGTTTTTGATACAAAATTGATGTGCAGGGAAATCTAACTTGTCGTACATATCTCCCAAGGCCACCTATCGGGTCCAAAAGTGCAAAAGCAAAAGCTTTCTATTTTTTTAAGTGTTATATGGTGTAAATTTGGGCCAAATCCGTCCATAAATAAGAATTTTCAAAAAAGCGACCCCAGCGCCCCCTATAGGGTCTAAAATAAACATAAACCATCCGGAGCACCACACAAACATATGGTGTGAATATAAGGGGGAAAGCTTCAGTGGTTCAGCCGTTATCGTCGGTCATACATACGCACGAACGTTTTTATATATTAAGATTGCAAATTTCAAATTTTTTAGAATCACAAGCACCTCCACTCAACATTCTATCCCAGCAATATTTTCGTAAATATTAACAACTCTATCGCTACCAGTTTTTTTTTTTTTAATTTAAATTTCAAATCAATGAAGACATAAATATTTTAGGTCAACGACTCGTAAAAAAATACGTATCCAGTTCTATTGCGCTGTATTAGGGACATAACTTCTAGTTTTTTTTTTTTTCATTAACGATAAATTACCATATTGATTGCCCCAAACTGTTGTGTTTTGAGTTGTTGTTATTTCTTTCTTCGACCACATGTGCGCTCTGCGCTAATATATAAATTAATGCAAATTAACGGCAAGGTGTTTAGTGTTCCTGACTAATAGTTATACAATGAGAGGCGAATTAACGCATTCGATGAGGAAATGTTATAATTCGGATATGCGTTTCTGTGCCTACATCGGTTTCAGTTAAATGATCCAAAAATTATGAGAGAAAGTTGTTGGTTAGGGAAGTTAATGGTTCAAGTTTTTTTTTTGTGCTGTTATAATTATATGGGATTTGTAATGCATTGCATGGAAATTTGGTGCCAGACGAGTTCGATTTCAGTGCATTCCACAAGGTGGGTAAATGGGTGCATGCAGATATAAATTTGTTTAAATGAGAGGTAACATTTTGATTTGACTATTAGACGACCCACATCATTAGAAGTGAACTTTCTTTTCTCAAATTGACATTAGAAAACTGTTAGGGTGGATGTTTATAGAGCGCAAATTATCACGCAAATTTGTGTAGTGTTGTGTTTCGTTGTTGACACAGATTAGACAGTACAGCCATTTTAGAATCATTTGGGACCAATTTGTCTGGTGTAAATTTTTAAAGCAAAAGTCCTCCCCTACTACACAACTCTTCAGTTCTCCTACTACTATTATTAACAAAGACGTATAACATAAAATAACCACCTTAAAATTCCGCCAGTGTCCTTATTCCTGTAACAATTTAATCCGGGTCTTACGTGACGCACTTCATACACATCAGTAAATGAATATTTGTGACTGGTACATTGCAGAATTAATAGACAAAACCTTGTAGGATCCTGCCAAAATGCCATTCACTGAGCCTCCCCGAACAGCATACTAATTGCATTGCCACACATCCTACATTCAGTCTATTGCCATTTTGAGGCCGGACTCCCAGGAGTTAACCTCAATCCACACGAGTGGAATTCCCTTCCATATGCCTATGCTAAACATAGTTCCCGGCTAATAAATCATGCACATACGTAACGAATTCGCAGACAGTCAACAATCAGCTAGATGTCACTCGATTTGACAGCTCTGACTGTGGGAGAGAAATGACATATTTTCTGTTGACATTTGCCAATATACGCTCGGTAGAAGGTATACAAAAGACCCTAAGCTGGGGGCGAGATACAAACTGAACAAAAAAAAACATCAACCGGCACAGTATGTTGAGGTACATATACCTACTATAAATATAAATCTCTGTTGTGGGAGGATTTGCCGGAATTAAACATTTAAGAAAAACATGTTTTATGTTTTTATTTTTTTCACGAAAACAATTGGCCATTTCGGATTTCGTTAGTCATATTCTTTCAGTCGGTTGACGTACGGAGATAGGAGACACTTTTATCTCCAGAGATAGCGACATTTTATGCCTTCCCTTTTAGACAGTGCTGTCTAATTAGCAAATAAGCCTTCAAGTGATCTCTTTAATGCTAATGGAGAACAGCACTTGCCAAGACAGTAGTAGAGGGAGATAGAGATCTTGTGAAAATGAGATTTTAATGGTGACCTGTCGGATTGGTGGCACTGGATGAATTAGATTACAGGAAAGAGGAAATTGTGCGCTGGCGGCTGGCAAGTTCTTTTTATAGCTTCTGACAATATCATGTGAGAAGTTTTTTTTTTTTTTGTAATATGGCAGCAGACAGCGAGTTCTAGCGAGAGTTTAGCAAATCAGCATTCCATAGAACAGCAGTGTAATTAATCATGTTTTGTATGCAAAGTGACATCACTTGGTTTTGGTTTCGATTTAAGTATTTTTGACCAAACGTCACAAATTTTAAAGATTTGTTTTTTCTTTACTAGATTTTTTTAGATTAGATTAAATTTATTTGTGTACTTTAAAATTCATTACAAAATAAAGTTTACATGGCATTGCCGTCTGCCTGATTGGCAATTTATATAATGTATGCAGATGAAAAGTATGTTGAAGCAAAATAAAATGAATTAATATTAATATTTATCAAAAGCTGCCTGATAATTTATTGTCGCCCGATATTGTAGTGCAATTTTACAATATTTGACTAAATTAGAAACATTTACATCGTTGAGGAGTGTTATGACTTGATTCTCAGATAGGATATCGCTTCTCAAGATATTCCTTCTCGTTTCTTTCAATATTTGACACCTTCCAATGAAATGATGTGTATCTTCCCTTTCTGCTAAGTTACACAAGCTGCATAGTTGTCGTGGATCTTTTCTGTGTGCTATATAATTAAGTTGTAGAATTTCGCCCCGCAGTCTCAAGATCATCGCTGCTGCATTCATCTCTAAAATAATTTGTCTGCAACAAATTTTGGTTGAATCGGCTGTAGATAGTTCTGTGTATCCGCAGCTTCCTCTAAGTACCGAGCCCTAGCTTGTTCATCAGTATCTTCAATGATTTTGTAAATCTGGTTCTTCAAACACCATGCATCATCAATATTGGAGTTTCGAGCTAATGCCAACCACTCTTTGGACCATCCAGATCTACTTTAAATAGCCTGTAGGCCTGTTCTTCACTATGGCGCAGAATTTGTTTTTATTCACAATTTCACTACGACAATTTCATTTGTAAAGAAAAACCTACTTGTGAAGCCCCCAAAAAAGGAAATAACACCCCAAACTCTATTAAAAATCGTTGTTGTTGAAAAAAGCCCCCAAAAGAAAAAATTAAATAAGGTCCCAAGTGTGGGGTGTTATTTCATAACACCCCAGCATGGGGCAGCAAGGTTGAATTCCGAAGAAAAAACCGAAATTCCAACTACGCTAACCTTTTGCGAGCGTCTGAAAAACTTAAGAGAGAATAACTCTGCTAACAGAGAACTCAGATGTAGCCCGTTTAGCCTCGGCATCCAATTTTAGATCGCTTCCATTCGCCCCAAACATGAAAAAGTCACACAAAACGAACGGTCGTGGTGAAAAGTTAGGCCTAGGGTCTAGGGATGCCAGACGTCCCCCTTTAGGGGGGACAGTCCCCCTTTTTCATAAAAAATGCTATTTGTCCCCCCTAATACAATCCACTGTCCCCCTTGTTAAGTCAAATTCAATAAAAGAAAACATTCAATTGAAAACTTTGAAAATATTTTCTTTTAATATTTTTAACGAGATTTTCTGTGAACACATCCATTTGAAGTGCAAGAAAACTTTCGAAGCTGAATGCATCCACTCACGAAATACATTTTACTTCACTTGCTAAAGTTATTCTCCTGTACGTTTTTGTTTTGTACTGTCATCTGTCTCTTTCAGTTTTTGTTTTGAAACCAAAATTTATTAGTAAACCAACAAAAAAAGGAAAGTGTTCATACAACGAGTGTTGGGAAAAAAATATATGTATCTAATGAAACTTGTTTTTATGTAACATTTTTTTGGCCCAAACGTTTGTCCCCCTTTTTAAGCACTTATCCCCCCTAGAAAACTCACGATGTCCCCCTTTTCGTATTTTTTAATCTGGCAACCCTACTAGGGTCCCTACGGACTCTGTTGCGCCACTGTTTATTTTATTTTGTTAAGTGAACTCTGCAACATGATTCTAAACTTGGATAAATACATATAGCTCTTTCAAGAAATACCTACCGCTATTCACCGAGATGTCTATCTTCTAAAATGTAGACCAAATCTAATGGAAAAAAACACATCTCCTTTCAAGTTCAGTTATTTCTAGTGAAAAATAAAGGCCCGTACCACACTTATCTCGCCAATAGATGCCGCAGAAAATTACCCGCGTAAGGCAGGCAAGAATCACTTCAAAACAAAGCAAAGCGTGTGTCAGTCAAGTTGGCGTGAAAGACATCAACATCCCGTTGGATACGTATATATAAGTTCTAATGGGTTTATTTCTTTTAACAAAATTAGGTGTAAATTGTGTGTAATCACTGGGGTTATTAATAAAGTTCGCTGCCAACACGCACGCGCACATCCATTGCGCTTGACTACTGGTACAGTTTAGTAGCTAAATTAGCTCACATTCATCTTTATGGTACACACTGTGGCGCATATTATAATCTGATTGTAACTGAGCTAAAAGCCATGCCATGTGGCGAATGAATGATGCATACCTACCTATGTATTCGTAATGCCTCACGGACTAAGCATTGGCATGTCGTCGTCATCGTCGTCGTCTGCTTCAACGGTTTTCTCTGTTAATGCTTTTTGACACGCACCAATGTGACAACCGTACAGTCAGTCGGTGTGTGTGAATATATGACTCGCCGATCTGACATCATTTTTCACGCATCTGCATCCGAAAGCGCATTGGACTAGATTTCAATAGTGAAATCGAAAATTAATAACAAAAAATTAGTTAGCCCACTGTTGTTGCTAAGACTGACCTAACCTACAAATAAATGTTCTATCTGTGGTATGGTGACTTCGATTTCCACCGAGAGTCGAACGATAGTAACGATTGAAATCGACAACATCTATCTGTACTAATGGCGGCCAGGTTATTTGGTTTTCTATTTGTGTATAATCTGGGTCATTTGGTGAGTACGCCTGTTTTCATCTGCATTGATTGTGATTGATGTTCGAAGGCGAATCGTAATTTAAGAATAAGCAGAAAGGCAACAGTTCGCACATTACAAACTCTGATAATGTAAATTTGCGTTTGTGAATATGTACAATAGGATCATCCAAAATGCGAATGAAATGGCATTTCAAAAAACAAAATTTATCTGGCCACTTTGGCAGAAAACCTTCAGCATCCCATATGGTCTAGTGGCTAGGATATCTGGCTTTCACCCAGAAGGCCCGGGTTCGATTCCCGGTATGGGAAGATGCTTTTTTCCTTTTATTTATGAATTATAATATTTTACATTGGTGACGACGCCTCTCTATTTTTAACTTTCTCCATAAGAGAAAGATATTGTTTTCGAACAAAATTTCGAACTCGAGATGTTAATCAATTCTGACATTACGATGAAACTAATTCAGAAAAGTGGGTCGCAAAAATGCTGTCCGTCTGTCTGTCTGTCCGTCTGTCTGTTTCTCCGTCTGTTCCCAGGCCTACAGCCTAAACGGCTGCCCAGATTTCCTTCAAACTACGGATTTGGAATTTGGGGCAGTACTTTTTTCCAATGGTACCTATAACAGGTGCCAAAAGAGATCACCCTATTGGAAGATGCTCTTAATTTTGCAAATGGCCGCCAATGTCAAATCTGTTTAGACATTTGTGGACTAACGGATGTAGAATACAAGTGAACAAGCCATGGAGCGATACACTCTCCAAGAATGCGGAATAACGGAATGAGGCTCATTTCCACCTCAGCGGGTACGTGAACAAGCAAAACTATCGCTTCTGGGGCACCGAAAATCTACAAGTAATGCACGAGGAGCCATTACACCCGCTCAAAGTTACTGCATGGGGGGTGTTCACGCTGAAGGAGTCATCGGGCCATTTTTTTTTTTTTTTTTTCGAGAACGCCGCTGGTCAAACGACAACAATGGACGGTGCGCGCTATAGGACCACGTTAACCTAATTTTTCTGCCGCAATTGGACGAATTAGGACTGGAGGACATGTGTTTCCAACACGACTGAGCTACGGCACACACTGCGCGAGCCACAATCGATATTCTGAATGCGTCGTTCCCGGGTCGCCTCATCTCTCGTTTTGGCGATTTTCACTGGCCCGCAAGATCGCCCGATTTAACCGTTCCAGACTTTTTTTTGCGGGGTTTTTTGAAGACCCGTGTTTACGTGAACAAGCCCAAAACCCTAGAAGCCCTCAAGGACAACATTCGACACAAGTGCGAGAATCTGTCGCCCGAAGTTCTCGCCGAAGTGATGAAAAATGTCATAAAACGAGCCCGTATGGCAATCAATTGTGACGGCCGATATCAACTTCTCGACTTGACCAATAAAATTCTAAAGGTTAAAATAAACATAATCAAAAAAACAGAATCGAAGATTTTCATTTAGAAAAAAAAATGAGAGCCAAACAACATGGCATGACTTCTTTTGGTCCACCTTGTATAATTCCCATACAAAATTTGTATACCAGTTTAATTTGTTCGAAAACGGCTGTAATTATTTCAACTAAAATTGATATTTCAGCTTAAGTTGGTGAGGTTAACATGACTGTATACTTAGTTTTTTGCTAAAAAATCTAATAACGGTACTATTGAAATTTGAACATATCTCTAAAACGGTCCACTTGATTGTAACAAAAATTCATTTCTAGGCTCTAGGGTAATATGGTCATTTCTAACTTACTTAAATACCAGACTCACTTTTTCTCTGTATTATCGTTCAATGGATGTTTTCAGTTTCAGTTTTCGAAATTTTT
The DNA here is from genome assembly GCA_946477585.1 of Cheilosia urbana. Lineage (NCBI taxonomy): Eukaryota > Metazoa > Arthropoda > Insecta > Diptera > Syrphidae > Cheilosia > Cheilosia urbana. The sequence continues at coordinate 105,431,376 of OX297854.1, forward strand.
GCTTCCTTAATTTTCAATTTAAATCATCAAAAACGCTAATTTTAAAAACTGCTCCTTTCTCGGTAACCCCAACTTCGATTTCGATAAAACATTCAACAAAAACACGTATAATGCTTACATTCTGAACAATAAGTTATACTCGGTTTTCAGCTAAATATAGTTAAACAATAGCATTTTTCAAATGTTAAGCGTTGCAATATTATTTGGTACGGATTCGTCTGTCAAATTTTACAAAAACCGCTCTCAAAGTACATAGGTACTAAAGATGATAACAATAAGTTCCCGTATTTAGTTGTTCTCAAAAAATTCGTATTAATCCGTTTTTTTTTTTTATTATTTCTCAGAAATAACTACCGATGTATGTTCATATATATTTTAAAACTCAATACCGCTCTCTAAAATTCAAATTGCAACAGCCATCAAAAATGCAATAATAGAAACGCAAACCTTATTTTTAGCAAATATTACCCAGTTCTTCTTCTTTTTCAACCTTATCTATATCTATACTTATAATAAAACTGTAGGCAATTTTTCTGTTACCTAATGGCGTGAAAACTACTTCACAGTTCAGTTCCTAAAGATTTTGTGCAACACATAGGCTATTCCCTTTCATTGCCATGCCTATTTTTTGGAGCGTTTTTGACCAAAATCTGTTTTTTTTTTCTGACTTTACTGACTTTAACTCGCCATTACTCAAATAATTCTTAATCAATACAAACAAAACAAAATACTTAGGAGAGATCACTTATAGTTATTATAGTTATTTCAAGCCATCAATAAGCTTTCTATGTCCTCTAGAAGCTGGGCTACAACCTAAAATCTAACACCAACAAAATTAATTTATTTTCTCAAATCGAATATTATCAGCAGCCGCGGTTCTTGATCGTTGTTCTGCTTTGGGGTGGTTTGGTGGCGCACATCGCACAAGCACGTTCATATGAAAAAAAAACAGCGACAATGTGTTTCTGAGGAAATGCGCAGATGGCTGATGACGCGTGGTGTAGTGACGGACGTATGGTGGAGGTGGTGCATATGGAAATTGAGTTCATGATTTCTGTTTTAATGGTTGTTATAGTACCTACGTTGATACCTACAGTAAAGAATTGAAGAATTCAAGAAGTAAAGACGATGTAGGTGAATTATGTTGTTTGATTTATTTATTGTTGGTGTAGACTGTAGATACAAATTTCCGTTAAGGCTTTTGTTTTAGTGGTTGTTTTGATATTACCTACGTTGTACCTACAGTAAGGAAGTGAAACTTTAGTACTTACGCTGTTGAATTTAATTTTCTTAAATTGGTGTTTAGGTTAATAGATTTGTTTGATTTATTGTGTCACATTGACAATGTTCACCGCTTTTTTTTTGTTAGCTAGACTGTTGATTTTAAAAAAATATGCCGTTGAGAAAACGGTCAAATCTCTTTTATTGGAAATTACACAGTCTCGCGCGACGTACAAAGTTGCGGGCAAAGCTAGTTCCAATATGCAACTTAAAATAATTCCAACCACTTGGAGGTCACACAATCAGAAAACCACTTCATTTGCCACACACATTCATTCGGATATTCAGTTTATAACTGCTAATGCAAATTCAAAAAACAAATCTCTTATTTCTTACTTTATATATCTATGTAAAGATATGGATCCATTGCGAACCCTACTTCCAACCACAGACACCTTAAACGGTCGTCACTAATCTATTTCAGTCAAAATTAAACATTGCCCTAACAGATCAGAAAACAGAAACTTCTTCTATACGCTTATCCTTAAACCCAAAAAATCAGGTATAAAAGCTTATAAAATAGTTCAGCGGCTAAAATTTTCTAAGCAGAAGTTGCACAAAATACCTGTTACTAGTGCTTCAACTTATAAAAACTCACATTGTAATTTGATATATATATTTACTACCATATCAGATTATATTTTACTGGATATTTTTGAATTTAAAGCATGGTAGAAACCACAATATGGAGATTTGTTCTTTTTAGAGGTTATTTTTAGTTCGCCATTTTGCAATGTTCCGAATTACATTAAATGAGTTTGCCTTTACACCATGAGTTTAAAGTTAAATAAAAATAAATAGTTGGTGCATTAGCTATACTCTCTGATGTTTGTCAAGTTGGAATTTGGGTTTTTGCAGGATGAAAAAAACTCGAAAAACTCATCTAAAATTTGTCTTGAGTTGAGCTTTATTAGAACCATCTGCAGGCCGAACTTGTACTTAAGCCTTGCCTAAGATGGCATTTCCAATTGTACACCATGATTTGCACGTGTTTTATCTGATTTTGAAGAATTTTGCATCTTCAGTACAACACCCTATAGTTACAAGTACATGCTATCTATAACCACTTGCGGAAGCAAATTAAGTATATACATGTTTAGAACCTCTCGCATAGTACCCTGGCCACAGAAGACATCTAAGTATGTACATACTTGCTGTTGCTGTTCTTTACGGTAGGATTCTGTTGAGTGTGATTAAAAATTGACCTTGAAGCACAGTACCAGCTGGACCTACTATCAGTCGATGTTTTGTATTGATTTATTATTAGACATTGTAAACAAATAAATGAACAATATGAATTTCGGGTGATACGGATTTATTCATACAATACCTGGTTGGATATCGAAAGAGAAAGAAATTATGACAAACTGTAACACAAGTGGCAACGAACAACAGCACAAAGAAGAATAACGAAATTAAAGAGAGAGTGATAACAGAACATTGCAATACATAAAATCATTAGATTAGAATTAGCGTTAGACAGTAGGGCAACCTACGTTTTGTTTGTCGATATGCAAGCAAATAATAAATAATAATATAATTATAACAATACAAATAATAACAAAGAAAATTTATAATATAAGCAGTGAACAGCCGGAAATATCATTCCGCAACAACCTTTCATGATTATATATAGCTCACTCCAGGGCGTTTATCTCTTTTCATATTGCATTACAAATTTTCATTTTATGACTATGAATAGTCTTCCTCAGCGCTTTTTCATATTTCATTCGGTAGATACTATTCTACGAAAATTCAATTCCGTATTGGCGGTCGATTACTTATCGGGGAGACTCATAAATTGTGATTGATATTGGACGATAGAAAGTGGTATAAACTTCGAGTTGAGTAGACCATAAACAGATTCACTTCGAATAGGCACTATAATTGCAAAAAAAAAAATCTATGTAATAAGGAAATTGCCGCCTCACGCAACGATTTTTGCATTTGGCTTGGCGTGTAAGTGCACTCATAACACTCGTATATTCATATGCGTAAACTGCAAAAGCCCTAGGGTTAAACACAGGTATACCTACTGTTGCTACAATGCATTTTCTTTGAAGTTCCCATTGTTTCACTGGCAGATTTTGTTTGATTTAAAATGCACGACTTGTCACTTGTCGCTCTTCCAGTAATTACCAGTACGTACCACCCTAAGAGGTTGATAAGAGTTGAAATAAAAATTCCACGCAACACCAAGTCCATTATAATTCTGCACCGACATCCAATGGATACCGATGCGCGCATGCACAACGTTGCTGCCTCTGGGCGTTTGTTCAGAATTAGTTTCGAATGCAATTATGACACATCAAAAAGGTGTACCTACTCTCTTCGGCTGAGTGGTTATTATGAATTTGTATGACACCTAATCACAGCTCTAACGGTTACCTACACATGATCGAGTGTCAAAGTGTCATATAGGCATTCATTGAACTTGACCGTAGAAATTATTGCTTGTTTGACTTTTGCGACCTCCAACCGATTAAACTAATGGCTGCGGGTGAAGTTATCTTTAGTGCAGCACAACATACTGTCTACCGGTGAAAGTGACAGCGAGAAGTATGTTTGTACGGATGATGCCAGCCAACAAATAACACCTTTATCTCTGACAGATGTATATATTCATAAACATTGGAAAACATATCCGATACGACCCACATTCAAAATGGCAAACACATTCAACGGTATGTGGCAACGATTGGCGTCTTCTTTACATATGCCAACGAGCCAGTCTGGTTAAACTCGATTTTAGACCAGCCAGCGGTCAGACCGACAGAGTGAGTATCTTCAGTGAGCATACAGGCGCATCGATCAAGTTCAATGGGGAGAAAAGCAATTTGTCATTTGGTGGTTATTTTTATTAGCTTCTTGTGTGTTTTTGTTTTATTTTTATTTTTTGTTGTCGAAGTTATTTTGTTTCTATATTGATTAATTGGCGTTCTTGTCTTTTTAGTGAACTTTCGTCGTTCTACACTGGCTACCAAATGGCACCCAGTATATGTCAGAACTCACCTTTGTCCCAAGGCCCGGCCGCCCAGATCCATCACCATCATCATCCCCAAATGTCGACGGCATCGTATAAAATGACCAACTCCGAGTGCAGCTGGACGCAGAGTTCAACTAATAAGGTGAGTTGCATCGGGAATGGAAATTCCTTCGAATGGTCCTTTGAATGAAAGCTTGAATTCCTTTCCTATTATTCCTTTTTTATTATGGCCAGGTTAGTCTAGACTGAAGAATGTTCAACCTTGATTCTTGATTCCCAGATGTGTCCACAACTTTCTCACCTTAGAACCAGCGTTGCCATAAGTGCAGATTTGTCTGCATTTTGCTGATTTTCAAACTTGCTGCAGACTTTTAAAAACCAGAAATCTGCGCTTCAGATTTTGTCTGCATCCGCAATAATGTATTTTGTTCTTTTTAACATTTTCGTATTCCGATTCTTCTTTTTTTCTATTATTGATACATAAATAAAAAAATTGGTGCGACTGTACCCAACAGTCCCGAAATATGTGTAAACACCGTGCGTGCGGTATGTGTGTGGCTTGATACACGTCATTGAGAAAAGAGGGAATTTTAATAACCGTATTCTTGATATATTATGAAATAACAAAAACATGCTTTATTTCACATCAACAAAAAGCTGAAATTAATATGCCCCAGCTCATAAATGTATGCAATGATAAAAACGTATGCAATGATAAAATGTATGTAATGATAAAACGCAGTGACGTATTTCCGTCCCCGCAAGTTAAATGTGTGGAATTACTCCACCAGATTCCAATAACGCGCGCTTAGATGTTTACACATCAAAAAAATTGTGAAGGATTGCTTCGGAAATGGATTTTTTTTTTTTGTAAATTTGTGAGGCAACGCGTTCTTTTACTATTAAGGTTATTTTAGCAACCCCTAAAGAGACTTCTTTCGCAAAGCAAAGTAAAGTAATATTTTCAGCACACAATTACAACAACTATTGAGTTTTTGAAGTGTCAAGTAGAACTAAGTTGTGTAATTGCGTGCTGAAAATCCAACTTTACTTTATTTTCCTGAGATCAAAGCTCAAAGAAACAGGCCTAAGTATTTCTGTTTACAGAAATTGTGCGTTAAAACCTGTGTAAAATGTTTAAAAAGCTGTTCCTTGGTCGACCTGTGGGATTTAAATATCCTTTTCGCTGAAGCATTATTCTCCATTCGCTTGATATTTTAAAGAACTTATTTATAGAATTAATATCGCAATTAAAAGAAAATTATCGAAAAGAAAACAAAAGGACATCCGGTTCTCCCCGACGGGGAATTGAACCCCGGTCTCCCGCGTGACAGTCGACAGAAAAATTGTTTGTCAAATGCTGTTCAATCGAATAGAAGTGAAAATTTTGTATATTCCATTGTCGAAAGTATGGAGTTTATGTGTGTCATGCGTTTGTTAGTGTTTATTACTTCTTGTGGTTTCAGCATTCAGCACGTAGATTATTTTTTAGATAAACGATTGGCTATAAACGGTGTATTTTTATATTGGCTTATGGGTTGTGAACTGATAAGCTGATTAGTAGATACGACTAATCAATCAATTCGCATTGTGAATCTTTACTAAAATGCCTTGTAATGAAAGTACAATGTCCAATTGTCTTAAAATTTCTGCGCGGTGTTGATGTTTGGCCTTTTATTGGCCCTTAATTTTTGAAAAATTATCAAAATGGCCACTTTTTTAGTTTGTGTAAGATTTTATTCTTTATTGAACGAAAAAGACTGCAAACATTTATGAAAAGAAGTGTTTCATAATGAAACAAAAATTGTTCTTTGTTAAAAATATGTTTTTGTTATAAGAATGGCTCTGTTGCTCTGTTTTTTTTTTTTTTTTCCCCTATATTAGTAGATATTTTATGTGGAGGCCCCTTTTTCGTCCCCTTTTTGAAATTTTTCAGCGGCAAAGCTGTTCCTGCAGCTCTTATTGTGGTTGTCAAAAAAATAGAAACACCCCAGAGATGAGTTTTATGTCATTTTTATTTTTGGATTAAATCAAATCAAATTCAAATTCAAACAAACAGACTTACAAATAAATCATTATGCGAGTAGGTATAGGGTTATAGCTTGTTGCGCGTTTAGGCTGTTCATGTGAAAACTATTGGTTTGGATAAGTTCTAACTTAAATAAAAATAAAATAAAGATATGAGCCAACAGATTCACACAAGACGCTAGCTTTATCATTTGTTGTGCGGGTCACTTCTTTGGCTGCTATACAATTCAGCATAATCAAGGATTCAATTTGCCCATCTCTCCAGTTCGTCACGGTCCTAAGACAGTCCCTTAGTTGGTTGAGGACCTTTTTTCTTAATGTGCGCGCCATCGTAGGCGAGGTCTCCTTCTACTGCATTAACCCTCAGATTTCAGGACGAAGATTCAGCAGGCCGGAGCGTTAGTGTTCATTCGCAGTATATGTCCTAACTAACTCAAAGGTCGATGTCATTGTACAGCTTGTAGCTATAGCTCATCGTTGAGCCGTCTTCGTCAATAACGCAGATCGGGCTAATCTTCGAAGATTTTTTCTCTTGAAATAAGAGGAGGACATCTTCATCGACATTTGAAAGGTTTCATTTTGCAGATCTCTAGACCCTGGGACTATCAAAGTCTTCTATAGAGCACCCTTTATCTTTTTGGGAAGGGCTTGACATTGCTTCATCTACCAAAAGAAACGATACATGGCAAGATTTATTTTGAAAGTGTTATAGAAGAGCTTGCTATCTATATAACTCCTCCTTAATTTCTTACCGCCCTGAGGAAGAATAAAATAGGTAGGCATCAACAAAATTGTCCACATCTCCTATGTGCGCAAGCATATCGTGTTTAACCTTAGCTACATACTTGAGGCCAGCTATTGCAAAAAACATTTGATCCCCGATTTTTGTTGATTTTTTTTTTCTCTCTTGCAGGAGAACCAACGTCCACCCGTGTATAATCCAGAGGACTACATTCAATCGTTAAAAAAATTTGGCAAACGCCAAACGGGTACAAATGCCAAATCAGTTTACGACACAAATGAAGTAGAAAGTCCCAAAGACACCTTCAAGTCGGCGACTCTTCCGTCCAAATACTCGGAATACAAGTGAGTTGAAACTTTCTTTTTAAACTCGTCAGATTTATTAGCCATTTTATTTTTTCAGGAGTCCAATACAATCGCCACCCGAAACAGACAGTGAGATGTCCCTGCGACAATTTGGTTCAATCACAGATCTTCTAACAAAGCTTCGGGCAGACCTGCGCGTATCGTTTCCAAGTTTCGTGCAGGAGCTCGTCGCCAATCCTCTAGATGGCGTTAGTTTGCTCCTGGAAGTTTTGCGGGCAATTCAATTGTCACAGACTATCAGTCCAGCTTCTATGACGACATCCGCTTCAATGCCACGGAATGCACAGTCCTATCAGAGACGAGCGCTGTTGGATGAGTTGGCTTGTCTGTAAGTAATAGTCATGACATCAGGTTTGAAGCAATAACAAAAATGTATTATCCCCTCTCGTTAGGCAATGCCTCAGTATATGTTGCTGTCGATCGCCAGAGGCCAGTGCTAGACTGGGCACCACACCTGTGGGACTGTTGCCGCTGGCTGCATCGGCCACTGGCCAGGGCATTAGGGCTCGGATATTTGCTCTTCAGCTAATGACAGCGGCCTGTGACAAGTCCTTGGTAGGTCACGGCTCACAGAAGAGTACCTGCGCTGGACACACTGCCGTCTCAGAAGCGCTTTCCACGCTCAGGCTGAGATGTGGAGAGCCAGTTCGGTTTAGACTGTTGGTGGGGATGTTGAACAGCGGCGGTGGTACCGGCGAGCTACAGGCTGTTGGTGTCAAGTAAAAATCAATTTGCTTTGTCAATAAAGTCGATATTAACCACGACCATTTCAGGTTCTTGAACACGTTTCTTGAAAGTGCGGAGAACCTACAGAATAGACTTTATCTACAGGCGGAGCTATTCCAAGCTGGCTTCGAGCTGTCCCAGCTTACAAAGGTAAGTACCCGAAGCACATTCACCGCAAAGACGCCTTACACGTACTTTATCCCTTAGTGCATTGAATCATCTTCGCCGTGGTTGGATAAGGTTCGAGTCGAAGTGCGACGCTTCGAAGAGCTCCGAATCGACATCGAAAAGCTTCAAACTCAGGCCCGGGATTCGGATAGAATTCGCAGCCAAATGGTCATCTTAGAAAGGAGGGTACAGGTGAGTGCATACGAGTATTTTTGTTCACAACAACACATCGAGTTCAAAAATTGTAGATCCTGCACGAGGAGAAAACAGTCCTCACCTCAATGGAGAGGCGGCTTCAGGAGCGCTGCGCCGAGCTGCAGAGGGAAATATTCCGGCTGCAAGGAGTACAAAGTGCGGACTTCAAATCACTTGACAAACAGCCCGTGGCACTGCCTCGTCTTGTCCCGCCAAACAGCAAACAGGGTTTCTCGGAGCACGAAGACGAAGGCATAAGCAGCTCAGAGACAGGTCCCTCCCTCAGTCCGGTACCGATTCTTGTTCTTCCTCAGACCAACTCACAAAAGTTCAGCATTATGCTGAAAGAGCAAAAGGAGGACGACGCCACAATTGAGGATGTCATCGAGGAGCTGAAAAACATTGTCAGCGATGCTGAGAAGCAAATCTCCAACCAGGACGTCTCGATCATCGCCACCGACACCAAGCCAATAATACTGGAGGCCAAGGAAAAGGAGATCGTGCCGGTCAACCTCCTGCCTCAGCCGCCGAGGAAATCCCGTTCCCTGGCACATCTCATGTCGCAGGGAGACAACTCTGATCTGGACGCTTCGGAATATGGCATGCTGCTGCTGCATAATCAAAACAACGCCGCCAACGATCACAATTCCTACTTCGACGAACCAGACTACGACGGCATTAACCACCAATCCGTGAGCAATCCCACTTCACCCCGCATCCATCCGAGTACAAATCGCGAGATTCTCGACGTCATCATGAATGCCCGTCACACCGACGACGATCCAACCATGAAGGCGTTCCGCGAGGGCGGTGGCCGAGATTCGCACACTTCCCTGCCCATCGGGCAGTCACAAGTGATCACTCCTCCGCCAGCGCAGCACTTTAACGGTGTCTTCTTCATGACCGGCATGAACACACCCCAAAAGTACCCCCGTCCCGATGTGACGGCAGCCCTGCAGGCCCGACGAGTCACGAAGAACATCGAACGTATCGAGGGCTTCAGCCACGAGCATGTGTGCGAGAAGTCCCGCAGCAATCAGCAAATTTTTTTCGGCTCAAATCCCACACTGAAAATCAACACCGGCATGTGCATGGGAAACGTGACCGTGGTGAATAACATCACCACGCGAACTCGTTCGTACACCCAGGGATCCAAGGTTACCGACATACCTTCCGGGCTGTACTAACTCTCATCTCATAGGGAATAAGTTATTGTAGCCTTAAGCACCCTCGCTCTCATCCTTTGTGCAATATTTAAGCAGCCGTCTATTCTCCAAATGTGAGAACAGTGGCTCTATCTGGTGGCTGGCTATCGTAGTTTCTTTTCTACATTTCGTGTAGAATTCTGGGCAAAGTTTAAACGTACAAGCGTAATTATAGTACATCTTTCATTAGACGATAAGATTATAGGAAATATACTAACACATTGAGATAATAAACATTTTTAATATATATAAATAGCCTTTTTTTAATTGCATGCCTATATATTTATAACTTTTTGTTGATACGACTAGGACTGTCTCTGATATCGCAACGTCGATAAGCGGAGATACTTGAGTCTTTTTGCTAATCTAGTTTGTGAGCCATAACTTTGAAAGGTTACTGAGTATTTGCTTTAACATAAGTCCGTTACCGATTGTCTGCGACGATAAGGAATACTCCCACTGTAGGCAGGGCCTGATCAAGAGTTCTGACCGCCCTAGGCTAATTCTGAGGACGCGAGTTAAGTATCCATAGCAAAACATATTGAGAAAAAAGATAACATTATTTGTATTCAATGATATCTTTAGTCTCTAGTACAGTCTTGCACACAACGCTACAATGATAACATATGTAAAAGAGATAATATCGTTTGTATACAATGTTGGAATATTATCTCTTCTTCATTATCAAGCAAGACGATTGTACGCTTGGGTCTCCTTGTAGATAGATAAGAAAAGTATATAAATACGACTGTATGATGAATTTATCAACAGTCTTATTGTAACTACATAGTAGCCTTAAGCTCCTTTTAGAATTAGTAAAAAGTATTTCAATAATAAAGGACATAGTTCCAAATAAATATTGTTTAATTTTAAAAGTAAGAAACAAGTGTTTTAATTGGCGATCCTGCCAGGAGGTTAAATATACTTTTTAACTTCAATCGAGCGGACCTCGGGAACAAGTAGTGAAATCTAGTATAAACAGAACACTCGCGTTACCGGTTACAAGAATTACCTAGCATAGCAGGTACAAATATAGCTTCTTCGTACGAAGCAGCAAAGCAATTCAGTGAAAGTGTATATGTGGAGAAAAAAAACACACAAATTCGACGACAACAGACACGAGTTCAAAATGGAACAACTCGCAGTATTAATGGCAAGATTAGAAGCTTTAGAAACCAGGAGCAACACAGTAACACAAACCCTAGAGCACACACGCACAGAGAATGCAAGGTTAGCAGCAATAATAACTAACCAAAATCAAATAAACACTAATTTAGAAACAAAACTAAATGAAGTAAAATCTGGATTAGGCATAGTACCAAACATACCTGTGCTAGAGGAAATAAGAACCACATATACAGATGGTAGTGAAATACAGTTAGACGCATTTAAAAGCCTACCTATTTTCAACGGCGATCAATCAAATTATCGGTCGTGGCGCGAAGAAGCATCCAGATTAATGGACAGCATTAAAAACTTCAAAACACACAGTAAGTACGCAGCAGCATTGACTATAGTGAAAAGTAAAATACAGGGTGCAGCCGCGAATGTGTTAACTAATTATAACACAATTTTTAATTTTGAGGCGATACGTAACAGATTAGATTATACGTACTCTAATCAAGAACCTCTATACGTGCTACAAGACATGATGAAAGCCATCACGCAAAAAAGAAGCACACTGTCTGAATACCACGACGAGATAAATAAAAATCTCAATTTAATAATATCAAAAATCACTATGTCAGGTGATCCGCCGAATATAATCGACAGACTAATTAAATAACTCCCGACAACAACGCAGAGACGATGTCAGCAGTACATATGCAGAAGCAGATGAAACGGAATGTATGGTAAATAATAACATAAGAATAGATCATTTAAACTAGTAGACGGGTTGCCCTGCTTAAATTTAACTAGTACTATTTCTAAGAAAATTTATAAAATTCTTATTGATACTGGTGCAACCCATAATTACATTAATAGAAAATGCGATTCTAGCAAAAAAATTAAAATTAAACCTATAAAAATAAAAACAATGCATGGTTATTCTATGGTAGATACAAAGAAAGTAGTTAGGATATTAAAGAAAAATATAACATTTTTTGAATTAGAGGATATTCAGTCTTTTGATATGATATTAGGATATGAAGGACTTAAAGTTCTAAACGCGGAAATAAATTTCAGTAATATGACTCTAACTACCATAAGCAGTGTCGAATCTATTCAGAAAATTAATTACATAATTGGGGAAAATAATATTTATAAAGCAGACATAGATAGACTGATGAAGATTAATAACAGCATAGGACCGTTACCCTTTACAGATACTATAGAAGCAAGCATTAGGACGACCAATGATAATCCGGTTTATGTTAAACAATATCCATATCCCATAGCAGATAACGAATTCGTAAACAAAGAAATACAGAAACTCTTACATGACGATATAATAGAAAAAAGCCATAGTCCTTATAACAGTCCCATATGGACAGTACCTAAAAAAGGTTTGGACGAAAAAGGAAAACCAAAACGGCGCATGGTTGTTGATTTCCAAAAACTTAACGCTCACACTGTAACAGACAGATACCCCATTCCGGATGTCAACATGACAATTCAAAATTTAGGTAAAGCCAAGTACTTTACAACATTAGATTTGGAGTCAGGTTTCCACCAAATTAAAATCAAAACAGATGATAAAGAAAAAACAGCTTTTGCTATAAATGGCGCAAAATATCATTTTAAACGAATGCCTTTCGGGCTCAAAAATGCACCAAGCATATTTCAGAGATGCGTGGACGACATTTTGAGAGACTTTGTAGGTAAATTCGTACACGTTTACATTGATGACGTATTGATATATTCTTCATCTGAGGAAGAACATATACAGCACATAAGTCAAGTATTCGACGTACTCAATAAAGCCACATTAAAAATATCTGATGAGAAAAGTAAGTTTTTTCAAGAAGAAGTAGAATACTTAGGTCACATAATCAGACATGGTAGAATCACTACGAACCCTGAGAAAATAGCAGCTATAGAAAATTTTCCAGTCCCACAAACGGTAAAGGATTTGAGAGGATTTTTAGGTCTTACAGGTTACTATCGTAAGTTTATAAAAGGATACGCAAGCATAGCCAAGCCCCTGACATTATATTTACGAGGAGATAACGGTAAAGTAAACAAAAAACAAAGTAAAAATATTAAGTTAAATCTGAATGATTCAGCATTAGAAGCGATTAGAATTTTAAAAAATTATTTGAAAGAACAAGTCGAACTTTTTCAACCGGATTATAGTAAACCATTCGAGCTTACTACTGATGCATCCAACATAGCTATTGGAGCCGTACTAAGTCAGAATAAGCAACCTATACACTTCTTGTCAAGAACACTGAGTAAGACAGAAGAGAACTATAGCACAAACGAGAAAGAGCTATTAGCGATCATATGGTCCTTACAAAAACTCAGAAACTACATATATGGTATAGCAGACTTAACCATATATACCGATCACCAGAGCCTTATATATTCTGTATCAGAAAAAAATCCCAACACAAAGCTGAAACGTTGGAAGGGAATCATTGAAGACTTTGGAGCAAAATTAGTTTATAAACCAGGAAACCTAAATCTTGTAGCTGACGCATTATCACGTCAACGCATAAATACTTCTACCATAGAAACAGCACATTCAGCTGAAAGTTCTTCTAATGATATAATAAAAACTGTGAATCAGCCTTTTAATGCATACACTGCACAGTTCGAACTTATTGAAGATATAACAAATAATATCGAAACACAAATCTATTTTAGTAACAAAATAAGACTCATAATAAAGTTTAAGGACAAAGACTCTTTACTAAGGCAGATGAAAGAAGTTATACAACCCCAAAAGATTGTAGCTTTGCATACGAAATTTGAAAACATATACAAATATGGTGAAAACATAAAAAAAGAATTCCCACTAGTAAGATTTATATTCACACCAAGAAAACTTCAAGACGTGACAAATTTGGAGGAACAACTAAAACTTGTAAGGGTAACTCACGAAAGAGCACACCGAGGGTTACGTAACAATATACAAGAAATCTCAGAGAAATATTACTGGCCCGATCTTAATAAACAAGCAAAGAGTTTCAACAGAAAATGCATAGCATGTCTATTTGGAAAATATGAAAGAAAACCTATCAGAGAACCTCTGAATAATTCAGAAATACCAACACATGTGGGAACACACATTCATATGGACATATACTTCAACGACAAGTATACTTTCCTTGTAACAGTAGATAAGTATTCTAAATATACAATCCTTCGGGAAATCGAAACTCGAAACAGACTGTACGACGTTATGGAAGAGGTCTTATCTAATTATTTCCCAAAATGTGAACGACTCATGACAGATAACGAGAAGGGATTCAAAACAGAAATGGTGAACCAAATGTGTTTGAAATACAACATAACTAAAGTAGAAACTCCAGTATACAGATCGACAGCGAACGGTCAGGTAGAACGTGTAAACGGTACAATAACTGAACTGTCTAGAATATTCACAATTCAGAATAAAACAAGACTTATCGAAGAAATATTTAGAACAGTGCGTGAATTAAATAATTCTATACACTCAGTTACCGGTTTGAAACCTAGAGACATTTTCTTTAATCAAAATAAATATAGCAATAGTGAAATTATAATAAATAAACTAAACTCAGCATCCAAAAAAGTGATCGAACGTCTAAATAAAGGAACTCGACACAGAGAGTATAAAAAAGGAGATAAGATAATGGTAAGAATCACAGGTCTTAGAAAGAAATCTAACGCCAGATACATAACAAGAATAGTAGAAGAAGATAAAGGAGACACTGTAATCTCTAAAGAAGGAATAAAAATTCACAAGGATAACATAAAGAATTATCATTTTTCAGATGACGAAAATATTAATATTCCTAACATTACTAAGAATTGTACAGAGTCAAGAAGGGCAAGGAAACGTTCAAATAACTGAGTTACTAAACAAGAAGTTTATACTTACGCAAACAGATGACGTGTATTTATTCAAAGAACAAACTTATTTGTTACATGCCACCAACCTGACTTCGATATTTCAACCTTACGTAAATATCGTAACTAGTAAATATCAACCTACACAAGAAGAAAAAATTTGGTTAAGTAAAATTAAGAATTTAGCAGACCAATTACAAGAACATACTAGGCATACTAGATCAATTAACTTTTTAGGAACAGCTTTCAAATATGTGTTTGGTAATCCTGACCATTATGACTTAGTTAACATAGAAACGAGTATAAATAATCTCATAGAAAACAATAATAAACAAAAAACTATAAATTCTAGATTTGAACAAATTTTGCAACAATTCGAAGGTCAGAGCCTTAAAGAACATTTAGTAATAGAACAAGTGTACGAACAATTATTATTATTGACCAGAACAATTAATGCAGCAAAAAATAATGAATATTTATCAGAAAGCCTAGACTTAGATGACATTAAAAATATTATTCAACATGAAATAATTCAAGTACCCATAATAAATATACTTGAGTACTCTAAAATATTATTAGCTAGAACTGATGAATTCTTCATCACAATATATAAATATCCAGTTCTAATTAAATCATGTAAATTGTATAAAGTAACACCTTTAAATTCAAAACATGGAAAAATCATTACAGATAAAACAATTGCCTTATGTAACCAAACTTATTTAAGAACAAGAAATTGTCAAAATCATCTAAGTAAAAACATTTGTGAAATTAACTTTGAAGAAGAAAATTGTCTTATTCCACTTTTAAAGAATATAACTTCAAAATGCAACATTAAACAAGAATACGATTACGACTTAGAAATTGAATCCGGTGTTATGTTATTAAGCGGTAAGCATAAGTTAAATAATCAAACAATTAATGGTATAAACTTAGTTACTTATGAAAATACTATAAATCTAGACGATAAAATATACAAAAACATGCATAAGCAAATTAAAGAAGTTATATTAAGAAATCATAATTCAGAGTCTTACATCGACCAAATAATTAAAGAAGATACAATGTACAAATTCGATAACATAGATACTTTAAAAAAACTAATTATTCCTTTTGAAGAAAAACCGATATTATCAACTATATACACAATTGTAACACTGATTGTTATTCTAGCATTTACGTACGTAATGATAAAAACTATACAATGTATAACAGATCGTCAAAAACAAAAAAAGATTGACGCATATAACAAAACTTATGAAAGAGAAATGTTAAAAATAGCGTCGAAAAATCGGGACGATTTCGTTTAACAAGGGGGGGAGTTAAGTATCCATAGCAAAACATATTGAGAAAAAAGATAACATTATTTGTATTCAATGATATCTTTAGTCTCTAGTACAGTCTTGCACACAACGCTACAATGATAACATATGTAAAAGAGATAATATCGTTTGTATACAATGTTGGAATATTATCTCTTCTTCATTATCAAGCAAGACGATTGTACGCTTGGGTCTCCTTGTAGATAGATAAGAAAAGTATATAAATACGACTGTATGATGAATTTATCAACAGTCTTATTGTAACTACATAGTAGCCTTAAGCTCCTTTTAGAATTAGTAAAAAGTATTTCAATAATAAAGGACATAGTTCCAAATAAATATTGTTTAATTTTAAAAGTAAGAAACAAGTGTTTTAATTCGCGCCCCTGTCAGGTGTGTTACGGACGGTCTTAAAAGTAGTAAATGGGTAGAGTAGTAATGGAAAATGTTAACATGGTTTATAATACTCATAAAAGTTTCCAGTTTTAGTGTTTTGTCTCGGTCTAGTTGAAATATGTAGGGTAGATGTAATGATGCTAGATTAGTACATGCGAAGACATGATTTTAGCGCGCCCCCTCCGATCCTCGCGCCCTAGGCTGCAGCCTAATTAGACTAAGGGTTAATCAGGGCCTGACTGTAGGAAGTGATAGTCAATTTAGATTCTGTTAAATTATAAGTTTACCTAATGACGTTTGGTTCTGTCAGAGAGGCTTTGCTTGAAGAGTATCCATGCACTGAAGTAGGTCCTTCTGTCTAATAAAATAACGTGCAGGGAAAGTGTCGTATTCTTGTATGAGAGTGGCGACTCTTACCCATATATTCAGTAAAATCAACATTTTCATCATGGAAAAGTACACGTGGTTAAACGGCTTCGTCAATAAGCAAAATATGCGTTACTCAAAAGGACAGGTGAGAACCCTCATGTGTTTCATGAAACAGCAATTCATCATCAAAAAGTCACTGTTTGGTGCGGTTTTTCACTGTACGCTATCATTTTCGCATTCAGCTCTTTTTTTCTGTTATTGTTGCTTGAGTAAAAAAAAATTGTAGATTAAGATCTAAGATTTTTCCATAGTCATAACTGCAGATCTGTCCAAATATTTTTATCACTGATTGGGCCGTTTTTTTTTTTTTTTTTTTTTTTTTTTCATCGATGAAAATGACCGTCACGTTACGGTAAATAGTAACGGGTGATTTTTTAAGAGGCTTAGAACTTTTAAAAAAAAAAAAAACACAAAAAATTCGTAAAAATGAATGAAATATTTATTTGAATCGATAGTTTGAACCTTGCAATTTAATGTTTAAAGATAATTTCATGCAAATGTTGACCGCGGCTGCGTCTCAGGTAGTCCATCCGCTGAGTCCAATTTTGGCATACTCTTTCACACATATCGGCCGGTATCTCACGAATGAATGCATGGATGTTGGCTTCCAGTGCGTCAATCGAAGCGGGCTTGTCCCTATACACATTAGCCTTGACATACCCCCACAAAAAATAATCTAATGGTGTCAAATCGCACGATCTAGGCGGCCAATTGACCGGCCCGAAACGTGAAATTAACTGTTCACCAAACTCGCCTCGCAATTGCGCCATTTCCATGTAGTGCTGTAACAAAGGCCTAACTGCTGGGAACGGGGCCGAATCGACATTTCGCGGTCTTCTGTCACACTAGCTGATACGGCCGCAATATTTTCTTCACTACGCACAGTACGTAAACGTGTTGGTGGTTTAATGTCCAACAAAGTAAATTTGGTGCGAAATTTGGTCACAATCTTCCGAATAGACTGCTCAGAAGGTCGAGAATGCCGATCATAAAATGGAGGCAGCGCGCGATGAACATTTCGAACCGAGCACGAATTTTGATAGTAAAATTCAATAATTTGCAAGCGTTGTTCATTTGTAAGACGATCCATGGTTAAATTGCAAACCAAACTGAAGCTGCTTGACAGTGACACAAGGTACTAAACACACGTCAGCTGTCAAAACCAGTGTTGCCAAAACCAAACCAGCTAAAAAATCACCCTATACTAACTACAGAGACATGCTGGAACGCTATTTCTTTGAGCAATTGCCTGAATTGGACATCAGTGATATGTTCTAACAATGCGGTGCCACAAGCGGCATAGCGGGTGCAACAATCGAATAATTGAAGTCTCACTTCGGTGAACGTGCCATCTCGAGAAACGGACCCGTGGATTGGTATACCGCTGTAAACGTTCTCGTGGTGGACCTATGAACAAAGTCCAATTCCATTCTTAAACGTTTTGATAATAATTCAAGCCAATAAAATTTGTTTTGAGTTATCTCAAGTAGTTTGCATTTTATTTAAAAAAAAAAGTTGCCAAGTCTTTAATCAAAGACCCTTTACATTTATAAAGTCCAAAAGCTTTCCTCATAAATTTTGTTGGATCGACTTCAACAGGGCCCTAGGGCCCATAACTCGAGAACGGATCGTTTGATTTTTACGTTTTTGGGCTTGATGGTTTCGTTTTGGCCTAATGAAGAACATATGTAGGCTATTTTTAGTCATGAAACAAAACTGAAAGAGCTTATTAAAGTTTGTACAGGGAAATGCACTTTGGAAAAAATCGAAATCGAGGAGTGTCACTTCAAACACAAATATAAAATTATGTTTAATCTTATTACATATATTTATTTATATATACATTCCATAAAAATATATATATGTATCTACTCTATATTATTTCTTTGCGAGGGAATTGGGTAGGTGCCGTAGGAGCTGACGGTCTATCCAATAGGCGGCGCTGTTATCGATCTCTGCAACCACACAACCGATTTTAATGAAATTTTTGTAGGCATGTATGGTTGGTTGCAACCAGCGTTGCAATTGTCTACATCTCGTGGTAAATAAAATTTGTTAAATAGAAATTGAAATCTACTTCGATGGTCAATAATTTATTTTTTTTTTGTTTAACACAAAATGGACAGGTAGGTCAAAAAAGGTTTTTTTTAAATGTGATAAAGAGTTCCTAATAAAAAAAAAATTTAGTTGAAAAACGATTATTTTATTATTACAATTTGTTTTCAGTTTGTTACATATTTTATCCATTTGTTACACTTTTTGAACAAAATTGTTACACTTTTAAAAAAGCTTGCGGCAACACTGGTTGCAACTTGATATGTACGACAGGTTTGGACCCGTTAGGTTGCGCTGTTGTCGATCTCCTAAGATTTCAATTTTGAGGCTGGGTATGGTTCGTTACAGTTTGAAAGATGGGACAATTTTGGATTGTTTGGGTCTAATTCTTAAAATATAGGATAGTTTGGACCCGATAGTTGGCACTTTGTAAAAGGTAAGCGGGATAGGCAAACGGGAAAACAAAATATTCAAACGCTATTACTAAAGTTGTGTAATTGAAATTATTATTAGACACTTGGCACTTTGCGAAGTCTGGAAGGGATAGTAGGATATAGCTTTTGAATAAAGAATTTAGGTAGCATGTGCACTGTGCATGCTAGGAGTTATTATTTGCATTACATTAACGAATTTGGGCGGAACAAAGTTCGCCTGGTCAGCTAGTTGTTTTATATTTTAAAGTTTTTTTTTAAACAGACATTCAGAAAGGTCTCGACAAAAGCTAGGCATAGGGTGCCCATATAGACTTGTCGCGCCATCCATTCACTAACTTATTTTACCCATAATCTCCCAGATAGCAAGTCAAACGTGCGCACTATCTCAAAACGATTAACAATAGAATTCAGTTCCGAGTTCCCATAGCCAAAGGTTTAAGGTATGAGTGTGCTTGCTATTATTATCGCAACTTATATGCGTACCGTATCTATGTATATGGTCAGCTGGCTGTTCCCTATCTCGGTTCGGTATCTATAATCCAATCGGTCATTCATTAAAAATGACTCATTAACACAGATCACTATTACTACAGCAAAAAGAAAAACAATTTTATTAAAAACATTAAAACCTCCCACTATCGCATCTAATCTATATCTAATTTCCTAAACGACCCTTCAATGCCGAACAAATTCTCCGAACTGACAGGCGTACCCTGCCTCAATTTCTCATTTGTACCAAACTTTTCCTCTTCAATGAAGTAATCTCGGTAACGGAACAACGTTGCCTCCCACGTGTCGATAGCATCCTGAATGGTGCCATTTTTGCCCCCATATTCCACGGGCAAGTACTTTTCCGGAACGTGCTCATGCAGCGACTCGTATTTGCTGTGTATGTGAAACTGCAAAGAGATACACCTTTATCAGTACTCGAAGCACAGACCACCGCAAGTCACTTTGCACTCACCCTGTTCTTGATTTTCTCACTCATGATCGATCGGGCGAGGGATAGGAGTTTTTCGGTTCCAGTCGGTGCGTTGACAAAATGAAAACCCTGCGGCCGATAGGGCCAAGCTTTGTCACCCAGCACTGCTACTTTTCGTGTGAACACCGGGTCAAATTGGAGGATGTGCGAACCGCTGATGCCCTTCAGGTCGATGATTTCGATAAAACCCTTCACCATGAGATTGTCGTCTTCGATTAGTTGGATCTCTTGTAGCATGGTATTGACCTTGATGACATCGGTGATGTTGAACTTGTTTGCGTTGTATTTGCCATAGCGGGAGATGTGAATTCGTGGACCGTCCTCACCAAGCGGCGATGGTAGTCTGATTAGCGAACTAAAATGAGTCACAAATGGATTTCAGAATTCCATAGGAGGTCATGTAGATACAACTTACCCAGATCGAAGAATTTCCATGGTCTTTGGGTCGTCAACAGTCCGGTTCTTGTAGAGTTCCGGCACAATGCCTCGCAGTGCGTAGAAGCTGTCCAGCTTGTGTTTTGTCTTTTCAACGCTGTGCTTGCATCCACGCAGGAAGCCCACCAAAAACTGGTCGTCGGTGCGGGCTATCAGATGGGGCTGTTTGGAAATCCACTCGCGCAGCGCCTTGAGATCGTCTTCTATTCTTTCGGGGACTTCGTTGATTTCCTCTTTAGCTCGTTTCGCCAGTTGGGGCGTCAGGGGTCGTATATCAGGCATGGCTATCCCTTTGATACTGGAATTTACAAAAAAAAAAAAAGCGATAGATTCGCGACTGATCTATGGACAGGTTTGCTAGTGACTAGCCACTCCAAACAAAAACTAACACCGATAAGGTTGCCACTTTGCAACCTGATGGCAGTATCTATTACTTTTTGAAGCGAAAAAGTTTTCCCACACTCAATCTACTTTGTTTTGTTCGACGGTTTTTCGTTTTCTAACTATATCGCAGCGCGTCACATTCACTGACACTGTAACACTGACTACTGAAAGACTGCACTTCCAGTCCGCTTTCCTCACACCCGACTTTGCAGGTGTTGTTTTAAACCCATTTGTTGGTGACTATGAGAGATTGTGCCCACCTACTTACAGCGTTTGTGGTTATATAAAATTTGTCTATCAAGGTTGGTGTTGATAAGATAAGACAGTGGTGCGAAGCGCGCACACACGGCGAAAGCGCTTCAAGTGATACGTATCACATTGTATTGAAACATGGCGATTACCTATTATTTGCGATATGGACACGCAGCCAAGTTTACGTCTCATAGATACAGAGCACGAATTAGCTCTTTGAAAGACTACCTGTGAATGTACAGAGTTTATTGTTCTAGCACGGCAGTGGCGGCTCCAAAATCGGTTTACTGCAGGTTTTTAGTGAGTCACTAGTCAGCAACTTTATACAATAGCACTCTTTTTCCGATGGCATTGTGGATACGTGTGGGTGTGAGTGACTGACAGGGAGGTGAATACACATTAACCAAATAGCTGGTTGAGAATTTGCTCAGAGAGCAGGTACTAGTTCATTCAAATTTTATTGTTAATTGACAAACAAGCTTAACGATGTCAATAACTCAGAGATAAGCTAAATTATCTATTCGCCTGTTGGAGATACTGTACGCATGTTGTAAAAAGAGTACAAAGCGAAGAATTAAAGAATATTGAGAAATACCGATCTAGTTTGAGCAGCTTTGCAGCACAGAAATAGATTTAAATATTCCGATCGACGAATATGTTTATGTTTGTCTATTTTTGCTTTTAAAGATCTAGAGCTGAAACCTGGAAGAAAGTTATGAGCAAAATTAAACAAACAGGGTGGGCCAAATAAAAGCTTCTTTTTAAAAATGCAGTAAAATAAAAAAAATTATTTAATTTATTTATTTTATTTCACTATCACAAAAGTGAATATCACTTATCACCTTACGGTTACCGGATTCCACCAGAGGCTATATGACTTTAGGAGCATACTTTCAACGAGATGATAGCGTAGTGCGTAGTGGAGTGCAACTATAAAATATGTAGCATCAGTAACGAGAAACAAGCTGGAATTGACCAAAAACTAGCGCCAAGGAACAAGTTGAACAACGTGTTGAACAGATAATGCTCTAGGTTCAGCACATTACATTGAAACGAATGCTCAAGCAAATGCATGCAGTTGTACTGGCTACAGGAGCTCAAACGCTGATACCGTAGACTTGTTTAGCAAATCGGTATAGAAAACAATCTCAACATCTCGAATGTGTTGGTTAGCCAGAGTTCACAGCCTCGAATGCGTTTAATTCGATTGAAGTTTACGACCGGCATAAGACTTTCGACATTTTTTGAATTGAGATGTAAGGCTCAATCGAATTTGACCATTTTTCATTTATAAAGCAGCAGGAAGAATACGCTTAATCATATACAAACAATATTGGAGAGATAACGCAGTAGGTACATTTCGAATTTCAAATTTTTACATCCGCCACACTGCAGCACTTGTACAGGGTGCACCAAATACAAGTTATTTCTTAAAAATGCAATAAAATGAACAACATTTTTTTTTTCATGTATATTATGGCTTTATTAGTAAGAGCAAACATTCCAATTATTTATGGAACACAACGTCGTTCAAGTGGCTGCCGCTTCTGTCTTTGCAGTAGCGCATTCTGTTACATACTTCAATTTTTTAAGACGTTGTTGATGATTTCGGGCTGTAGCTCATGGATTGCTTGGATGATATTGGCCTTAATTCATTGAATCGTTTCCGGATTATTGGCATAACATCAGTCCTTCACGGTTCTCCACAAAAAAAAAGTCCAAAGGCGTCAAATTGCTGCTCCGAGGCGGCCTATTGGCATCGCCAAGACGGCTGATAAAACAATTTGCGAATTTCATGCTCAAAAGATCAATTTTGACATGGGCTGTGTGACATGGTGCGCTATCCTGCATTTCAGTAAAAAAAAAAAGAAAAAAAAAGTCGGTTAACATGACTCTGTAACGCCCACTGTTGACCGAAACGTTGTTTCCAGCCTCATTTTCGAAGAAAAATGGTTCAATGATGGTACCACTCCACACCATACTGTCACTCTCTGTGGATGCATTGTCTTCTCGGCAATCGTGCGGATTTTCCGTGCAACAGATGCGGAAATTTTGTTTGTAAACGTAGCCGCCGAGATGAAAATGCGCCTCGTGCCTCGTCAGAAAAGATGGTTTTAAAAAAATGCACTGATTTGGGCTACAACAGCACTCACTTTGGAAATAAGATTTCAATGTTTCCCAACGTTGTTCAAGCGTAAGGCAACTCATCTCATTCCGCGGAGGTACAATACTGCCTTTATGTCGAGACTTCGAGCTTGCAACAGCTGTCAGTGTGAAAATAACCTATGATTTTAAAAGAAACCACTAGATGGCCCAGGGCCCACCCTTTTCCACCAGTTATCGACCACCGTAAGACGTTGCCTACAAGGTAATGTGCAGTTGAGAATAAAATTGTAGTGGGAAGGACTGAAATAGTACCCAAGGAACCCGCAAAACAATTTTTATACCATGTTAAGTTTGGTCGTATATATTTTGAATACCCCCTGCTTACAGAATAGCATACACCCATACTAAATGTACTTGTAAGGATTTATTTGTTTAATATGCATTAAGCGCACACCAGTAGAGATCTATTAAAGGCCACGAAAGCATTAGGAAACGTATCCAAACGGGTGTTGCTCGTTTTGTATCCCAAACATCCATACACACTCCAAGCGCACAAGGGACATTTGGACCTCAGTACAAATTGACAAATTTTAAAATCAGAGGTTGTGCTCTGACATCTATTAAATTGAGTTTTGACTCGCTTACATGTTTTTCCTAATCGCACACAGTTTAACTTAATCGCACACAGTATTAACTTGCCCGCACACTAAAAAAAAACCGACAAACTACTATATCCAAACGTCAAAACGCCTATAAAGTGAATATCTGTCAAATTCGAAAGGACTCTTGTAATTCTCTATTAAACTTTAGACTGTGAAATTGTAATCGCACAACTTTTCTAACAATAATCGCACAGTTTAATAACTCATCTCAGGCGTTCTCATCTCATCTCATAGCTGACACTTCTAAATGTCTAAATGTATACGCACACGGTAAAAATCCGATCGAAATCTATCAATTACATACAGCCATTGAACGATTTATTGCAATTAGACAGGATCGAATTTTAATCGCACACTAGGAAAGCCATCTCATGACCGGACTGTTGTCAAAATGATCGCAGGCTATTGCATGAATTATGTCTACCTAATCACACATTCTCGTCTACCCCAAAGTTTACAGGGTGAAAAATATAATCGCACACGCTCTAAGCTCAATCGCACATGGTAAAAAACACATAGATCCGTATGGTCGCCGTCCAAACCGCCTGTCGAAAAATAAATTTATTTTAATTCCTTGTTCCCTTCAGACGCCCTAACAGTCCTTCTGCATCTTTTACCATTAGACCTTCACATTACCAACATCACAGCACATAGAGCGATTAGACTCAGAGAGTCGGGGTGCTGGTCTGCGAGACCGTACAGCCATAGTAACATTTTGCTTTCTCTACCAGGAGAACTCGTACCACCCTCAACAGACTTCATTACTCCCAAAATGCTTTTTACTAAAACTTTTGAAGCAGAATTCCCTTCAAGATTAGATTGGCAAGAGGGACGGTTGAACAGAGACTCGAGTTTAACAATATACACAGACGCTTCTAAAATGGACTTTGGGGTAGGTGCGGGTGTATTCTTATAGAGTCTATAAATATCTCAAAATACTTTAGACTTCCGGATACGGCAACTGTTTCTCAGGCTGAATTACTTGCCATCCGCGAGGCCTGTCGTCAAATCAAACTACACACAAACTTAGTTACGAGGCAAAAGATAGACATAGTCTAGCTGCTATCAAGGCTATCGCCTCAGTCAATATAACCTCAAAACTGGTATTAGGAGGCCGCAAAGAGCTGGCCTCGCCTGACCAGTTCCAGGTTACCCTGATTTGGATTCCAGATCACAACAACGTCAGTGGGAACGAACACGCTGACGAACTGGCCAGACAAGGCTCAGCCCTTCACTGTTCTCTTGCGGTACCGGATCACATTCCGCTCGGAGAGGTCAAAGTAAAGATCTCCTCAGAATTCCAATCGAGGGCCAACCTTAGATGGAACAGGCTTACAAACTGCATCATACCCAGAAAGATGTGGCCAAACTACAACACGGAAAAAACAACCCACCTTCTGAGCAAGTCACGAAAAGATATTGCCAGAATAATAGCGATAACCACGGGCCATTGGCCTATTATAGGGGATCATGCTGTAAGATTAGGCATACCGAAAAAGAAACCCTCTCTCACTACCTATGCACCAGTCCGGCACTAGCTAGAGCTAGACAGCGATCTTTTGGTAAACCCTTCTTCGACTCCCTTGAGGAGGTCTCGAAGAGTACCACCAAGGAACTGTTAACCTTTTTGAATTCCACAGGCTGGATATAAACTCTCCTACTCAACCATCTTTAACAAACGGGCCAAATGAGTTGTGGTAACAAAACGGCACATAGTGCTACTTGGTTTTTTAATTAAACCGCCACTCCTACCTACCTACCTACCTACCATGTTAATTCCTTACAGTGTGCGTTTCAGTTTTGACAGTTTTGGCCATGTGCGTTTACAATTTCAACGTCTGGTAGTGTTCCTTAAACATCATTTCGATAGTATCGATAGTTGTTTATGCTTATGATTTTCTAAGAACGGGGTTGTAAATTTGTCCATAATTTATTAATAATAAACAAGCGAATCAGCTGTGGTCAAAAAATGTTTTAAAAGGACTCGCATTTGCATTTTATAACAGTTTAAGTTAAGATAAGACTGTATGCCAATCACGCATATATGAATGCCAACAGGCAAATGACCATAGATTAGCTCTGAAATGACCAAAATTATAAACCTTGTGTATTTGTATATTCGACTATATGACCGAAATTACGAAAATGGTCATTTAAGGCATTTGTTATTTTCTACCAAATGTTGTAGTAGGGTTCCACAAAAAAAGAGAACGAAATGAACCCTGATGACAACAAAATTATTCTTGTTTCATCAAACATGCCAGCAATACCATAACGAAATTTCAATAAAGTGCATATGGGAATATAGGGCTTTATGCTGGCATTCGTACTTATTGTCCGATTACACTATATGCTATTTGGGCATTTTTATCTTTTAAAATCAGCCTGGTCATAATGTGGCATTTTTATTAGAGGATTTGAGATATGCCCAAGCCCATTACATTCGGCCCTAGCGAGGTATGCTTCGGAACGGCATTTTATGACCACTTGGTATATAGTCTAATCTTAACTTTACTTAAAGGCGCCTATCTTTATACCTAGAAAAGTAGTGCTCCTATAACCTACGGAAGTACTTTTGACATATGAATATCAGTATTTTACTTGAGTGTAGGCGCTACAATTTTTAATAAGTAAGACAGAGATAGGTACTTCACGTATTCTTATGTACATCACTACATAGTATAAAACAAAGTCGCTTTCTCTGTCGCTATGTATGCTTAAATCTTAAAAACTGCGCAACGGATTTTGATGCAGTTTTTTTTAATAGATAGAGTGATTCAAGAGGAAGGTTTATATGTATAATAACATCAAACATTAAATAGTGGAGAAATATACTGTTATTTTTGAGGGTTCTAAGGTGATGTCGTAAATAATTACATTTTTTCCGCTTACATTGCAAAAGCAGGCTGAACCCTACGTGCGAAGCCGGGGCGGGTCGCTAGTCAGGTTTTTTCCCAATCGCCTATCCTTTGTCAGTGGAAACGAAGTACTTCTTTTACGTACATGATTCACCGGTTTTATCTTTTATCAGTACTTCTACGTTTGCTTTGAATATATGCTCATATATACGTTTCGATAGTTTTTTTGAACCATCGATATACTATCGATTTTTAAGGAACTAACGTCTGGCCTTCATTCATCATTTGTATATAGAGCACCCAGCTTTATCGTCCTGTGCGATTTAAATTTTTCGT
Organism: Cheilosia urbana; assembly: GCA_946477585.1. NCBI lineage: Eukaryota > Metazoa > Arthropoda > Insecta > Diptera > Syrphidae > Cheilosia > Cheilosia urbana. Next base: position 105,458,721 of record OX297854.1, read on the forward strand.
CAAATACCAAAAGTTAATTCTCTGAAAGTGATAGTTTGGTTTACATTGTCACTTGGCCTTAAAACGCCTAAAAGGATTGAAATCTGTACGCAAAAGCGAAAACGATATGTTAACGAACCATCTGGAAATTGGAAACAATTTAATATTTTTTTCCACGTTCCAATCTCAATTTATTAAATTTTAAATCCTGCAAGCAATCAATTACAAATGCAGTTAACCACTCAGCTCAATCATTTATCTACTTCCAATAACACACTCACACGACCTGACAAAAGGCTTTTACCGATAAGAATATTGCTGCCAGTTTAAACGCCCAATGTCAGAAATTCTGTCTTCGCACAAGTGCGTATTTAATCAACGTCCAACTTCCTAAACGATCCATCCACTCCGAATACACTGTCGAAGTTAATCGGCTCTCCCATTCGCAGTCGTTCATCGGTACGATACTGAGCGTCATCTTTAAAGTAGTCAGCACGCGACAGCATATCTTTCGACCAGTAGTCGATAATTTCTTGAACGGAACCGTTTTCGCCGCCATATTCCACGGGTAGATACTTCTGCGGAACAACCTTGTAGAGGTTTTCCAGATTACTCCCATGGACGTATAACTAACAACAAATCGCATATACGTGAAAAGGAATCCTCTACATACTACTATGAGTAGGTACTTACACGCTTTTGCATCTTTGCCGACATCAGCGGCTTAATTGTGTTGAAGACCGTCTCAAACCCAGTTGGGGTGTTGATGAAATGTGAACCCTGATGCCGAAGTGGCAACGCCTCCTCAGCGAAAACAGAAAACTTCTTCATGTACGACGGATTGAGTTGGAAGAAATGAGCAGGAGTTACTTCAGAAAAGTCCAAAATTTGAATGTAACCGCTGATCACAACGTTGTCGTCTTCCTGTATCATTATTTCCTGGAGTGCAACATTGGTACGCGCTATTTCGTTCAAGGTGTATTTCTCAGTGGGATAGTGACCCATACGGCCGAGCATAATTCGGGGACCGTCCTCTCCGAGCGGCTTTGGCAGAATTAGTGAGGTTCTAAAATAAAAATGCTTGTAGGTGCAACAAAGTGAAACTGTGTCAAATAACTTACCCCAGGGCAAAGATGTCCTGAACCTGTGGATCGTCAACGTTTCGGCATGTCAAAAGACTCTCATAGGCCGTCCTCAAAGTGTAGTACTTGTCGATCTTCTCTTTGGCTTTTTCGAGACTGAATTTACAGCCTCGAAGGAATGCCACAAGGAATTGCTCACTAGTGCGCGCATTCAAGTGCGGCTGCTTTTCAATCCAGGTACGCAGAGCGCCGATATCCTCGTTCAGTCTAGATGGCACCTCATGCAATTCGGCGATAGCTTTCGCCTGCAACTTATCACTCAGCGGACGTACGTTTGTCATGATTGTCTGCGGGTAAAAGAGGCAATCGGGTTAATTTTAGTAATCCATATGAACTAACTCAGTCCGTTTACCTTCTTAAAACGTTTGATCTCACCACCTTGGCGGATGAATACCTACTTCATATTTAAAATGGAAAAAGGGGAAAAACAAGTCGGTGTGCATTTTCAGCCAATACGCAGTTGATTGCTATTAGGCCGATAAGATAAAACGCTTTTAAAAAGGAGACTTATCGGCACTCATATAACCCTGTTCACCCTCGTTTAGGTAGATTATAAAAACATATTTATAAGGTTCGATTTGTGTTTAATTTGCACCTATTTCGCGTATTATGATGATAGATAGTCAGAGCTTGTTGAGCGTTGGTAAATTTAAGAATTTATATACATGGTGGAATGGCTTGCCAAAGGATGAGAGGAAAGAAATACTGAGCGGTACTAATAATCATTTTAAGTGTCTAGGCTAGATTTAATGAAATCACAATGGCGAAATATTTCATATGAATTCTTGAGTTGAGCTTTATTAGAACCATATGCAGGCTGAACTTATACCTAAGCTGTGACGGCAGTCATTTCCAATTGTACACCATTTTGAAGAATTTTGCACCTTTAATACAACACCCTATAGTTACAAGTACCTACATGGTATAACCACTTACGGAAGCAAATTAAGTACACATGTTTAGAACCTGTCACATAATTAAAAAAAAAGGCTTCAAAGATGGTAAACGTGAAAAATCTGAAGTGATAGTAGTCTTTAGAACGGGAGGGAGTCGAAATGCTGCTTTTAAAATTCTGTCTTTTCCCACAAAAATTCAGCTTTTTTTCAGTTCTGCTTTACAAAATTTTGCGTTTCAAAAGCAATAAAATTCTCCTTTTTCCCAACAAACGAAAAAATATTTAAAAAAATTTAAAGCAATTTTTAATTTATAAAAAAATAAAAATTAAATGTTAAAACAGTATTACAACTACAAAAAACAATTAAAATTAAATTAAATATTGAAAATAAAAAAGAAAACTAATAGGAAATTTATTTTAAACATTTATATTTTTGTTTTAATGAGCTTAGCAAGAAACTTAGTTTCTTTCTTGTCGTCATTGTTTAACGTACAAAAAAATATTGTCATATTGTTTATTAATTGTTTAGTACGGTTGTTTTTTGTTTTTCGTTTGTTTAGAAATCATAACCGATGTAAAATCCCTTAAATAAAGACTAAAACATCCCCCTGAGGAAGTTGGAAAAACCCAACGAAACGTAGGGAAAAGAATGAAATAGTTTATTTATTTTGATTGGGAAACCACTGATCAGTAAGCTCATTAAAACAAAAATATAAACATATACACCTGATCACCACTTACTAAAGATAATATTTTAAACAAATTAAGAATTAAGATAAGAGAAGTTAAAAATTTAACTAAATTAAATTACATGTTATTAATTAAAAAGAAAATGTTCTCTACATCTTTACAAAATTCCGCAAACAATTTTTTGTAAACCTTTTGTAAAGCAGAATTTTAAAAAAGTAAAATTTTGAAAACAGAATTTCGCAAGCAGAATTTTGTAAAAATAATTTTGCCCCCAACCCCTTTAGAACACCTGTTCAATGCACACTACTTGTTAGTGAAGTCCTATTAAAACAGGTGGAGGAGTTTATGAATCTCGGGGCGCTGAAAGTGCCAATGCTTAGTTTTACCGCAGAATTTGTCAGGCTTTGTCAAAATTAGGTCTTTCTGTAATCAAGAGGAAGAGGACTGAACTTAGGCTTAAAGTTAAGTTGTCCCTATTTAATTAGGTGTTTCCTCCAACTCTAAATTTCAACAACTTATGCGGTTAAAATTAGGGTTATATCCGAGACAACAAGATCGCGAATGTAAGCTGCTAGCTTAAAACGTATTCTTGATATTAAAAATAATAGTTAGAGCAAGAACTTTTAGCTTCGAATTTGTGAAAAATCTCAAAATTCTTCGCTTAATAAACTTCTTTTTTCTAAGTGCTCGATTATTCACCCCATATTCAAACCTATAGCTTTGACAAAAAGAAATCGTAAATAGAAAATTCGACTTTATTAGCGAAAGTACTCTAGAGATTCGACTTTCATAAGCTGCAGCACCAAACGCCATCCGCGGATAAGACTTTATCTGCCTCCAGGAAAAATCTCATCAAAAGTCTTCAATAAAGACAAAGAACGTAAAAAGGCAGAGTCTCACGCACAGCCTCAACAGTCTAGGCTGTTTATAAAACAAGTCAAACAAACTACCTTTTTCACACTTTTGTTATCGTAGAAACTTTATATAGGGGCATTCACAAATTGCTTTGGCATGCCCCTACTGTACGGTACATACCAGATACCACTTATCACGCGTTTCAATGGACCGTTTCAAACGTCGCTTAAAGTCGAAAAATGGCATGCAACTTCTAATTCATATTTGGATATACCCACTTTAAATTCTGGTAGAAAGATGTGGTCAACTTGCAATAAGTGACAGAATTTTTGTCTGTTTCGTACATCGAATCGACTTGAATTCGTAAACGTATAGATCGTTCATGGATGTGACGATTCAGCACCACGACACCATAGGAATTGGTATACTGAAAATCATTTCAAGAAGGTTTTCAAAGCGTTCGTATTGAACTTCGGGGTTAATGTCTCGTCTCATAACAAAGAGGGGTGACAGATGAACTTAAATGCCCAGGTCGACAGTATCACAAACCAGAGCCGGATTTCTAAAACTCTGTTCTTAAATGTTTTTTTTTTTTTTTTCTATAAGCTTACTAGAATGGAAAATCATAGAAAGACATTGTAGAGCTAGAACGTGAGAATCCTAAAAATTCCCGAAGCCATTCATCACCAACCCCATTTGCTTTATTTTTGTAGAGCCTCGCCTGGCCAGGTATAGTCGCAGAAAAGGCAGTTTGTTCGATTTTGTACCTTACTAAGGTACTTTCCAGTGGCTTAGTGTTAGTGTATTGGACTACTTAGCGAGGGGTCTTAGGTTCGAATCCCGCAAAAACCCAAATTCCAACTTATGGTTTTTTCCACTGCGCTACCTCTCGCGAACGTCTGACAAACATCCGAGAGTATAAATGTCTTGAAAGAGCTTCTCCATTAGCCGTTTGGAGTCGGCATAAAACTGTAGATTCCTTCCATTCGTTCCAAAAATGAAAAAAACTCACACAAAACGAATGGTTGTGAGAAGCTAGGCCTAGGGTCCCTCCGCACCTGTTGCGCCAACTATTTATTTTTTTATTTTTGTTAAGGTACTTTCCGTATAGTCTACAAACAGAGAGTGATTAACGCGAATGGTCCAGAACTCTGCGAGTCAATAACACAACTAAACCATTTGTGACACTACGTTTCTAGTGAATTGCAAAAATCCAGCAAATGACGGAATTGTACTCAAAATCACCTGGGCAAGATAAGATTACCACTGCGATTTCATTAATCCATTCGAACATCAATTAAAAAGCCAAGTCCAAGATGCACCTGATTTATTCACGAATAACAAGTACATATATGCCTCAATCAATGTTTATCTTTCTAAACGAGCCATCTACCCCGAATACACTGTCAAAGTTAATCGGCTTGCCCACGCGCAATTTTTCGTCGGTTCGATACTGAGCGTCCTCCTTGTAGAAGTCAGCATGCGACAGCATGCGCTTTATCCAAATATCGATTATCTCCTGAATGGAACCGTTTTCTCCGCCATACTCAACTGGGAGATACTTTTGCGGTACAACTTTGTACAGAGCATCCAGGTCGCTGCCGTGCATAAACAACTGGAAGAGAGTAAAATGAAAAGTAGATTCACATTAATTGCACACGAGATATGGTAGCTAACCCTTTCCTGTGCCTTCTTCGCCAAAATCGGTTTGAGTGTGTTGAAGATTGTGTCAAACCCACTTGGAGTGTTAATGAAGTGTGACCCTTGCAAACGCAGTGGCAATGCCTCCTCGGCAAACACCGAAAACTTATTAATGGACGACGGATTCAGTTGGCAGAAATGCGCCGGAGTTACATTGGCTAAGTCTATAATTTGAATATAACCACTTATCACAACATTGTCATCCTCATGCAGCATGATGTCCTGCATTGCTACCTGCATTCGCAACACTTCAGTTAGGGTGAACTTATCGGTGGGATATCCACCGGTACGGATGATTACAATTCTCGGACCGTCCTCGCCCAGAGGTTTTGGCAGAATTAATCCAACACTGCAAACAAAGACAACACATTGGCATTTACATTTTGGGTACACGATAGACTTACCCCAATGCAAATATCTCCAGCGCGCGGGGATCGTCAACATTTCGGCACGTCAAGAGGCTCTCGTAGACCGTCCTCAAAGTGTAGTACTTGTCGATTTTCGCCTTGGCTTTTTCGAGACTGAACTTACAGCCGCGAAGAAATGCAACCAGGAATTGGTCATCTGTTCGAGAATTCAGATGCGGCTGTTTTTCTATCCACGTACGAAGCGCGGCGATATCCTCATTTAATCTTGATGGCACCTCATGCAGTTCGGCGATAGCTTTCGCCTGTAGTGGCTCACTCAGTGGGCGTATGTCTGGCATGATTTTCGCTGTGGAAATGAGAAAACAGACATAACCACCATCAGCAAATGTGTTGTAGGAATACCTACTAGTCAGACACGCGATTCAGCTTACTTGACCATCGAATAAACCGATTACAAGGGATTTGAACGCTGCAACTGAACAACTTAGTCGTACAAATGTGTATAATTACCTCTTTTTTTTGTATTTGGTTCTCTTGTCCTCTGGTGCCACTGCAATGGACTCCAATTTCACACCAGTTTCTAAGCGTTTGCAGCTAAAGTTTGAAGGGAAATACAAAAATGTTTATATCCACAGACTTTGTTATTGCTGCCAATAGCAATATCGATATCTCAACGATAAGATAATAATATTTTTACCTTACTTTCCAAGAGCCTTATCAGTCAGTTATCGGTATTATCTGCTGGTTGGATTATAAATTTGATTTCTTTTTTTTTTATTCAATTTGTTTTTGTTTTACTTTATGCTAAAATAACTTCAGGCCTATGAACCGTTGTTAATTGACAGCTGAAATCGAAAAGGCAACAGAGTCTGATAGTGAGAATAAAGCCTCATTTAATTATAACACAATGCGACGATTTTCATCCTTGTCAGTGTAGTTGTAGTTGTCGTGTTCCATCATCGAAATGACCACGGGAAAGTGTGAGCGAGAAACTCAAGAGAGGTGGAAAGTCGAAAAATCGGATGTTTATTCTGATGAACTTGTCTTACTTATTTTTTGAGAGTAAGACGGAAAAAAACATTTAAGTCTGTCAACTAGGAATATATCTTGACTTGAGTTGTCTCCATACCGCACAACTAAAACTATAGTTAGTTTGTGAATAGATTAATTCCCTACAAAGAACTAAAAGAGTACGAAGTAACTTGCGGTGTACCCCAAGAGTCGCTCTTCAGGCCCTTGCTATATGTATGACGAAATTCTGCGAATACCCATTTCAAGATAAGCGTCAATAATCGACTTTGCAGATAACCGTAACGTGATAAATGCAGTAAACACAGTAAAAATTGCTGCGAGATAATTGTAACTATAGTCAGCTAGTGGCGGTTTCAAACTCGCGGAAATAGACCGGAGAGAGATAGAGATAGCACTTATTACGAATAGTAAATTATGGGAAACTATAAAATGTAGAGTATCACTCAACCTCGGAGCGATTTTTGACGCCCGTCTAAGCTTTTAATACCAACTGGAGCATGTATGCAAAAGGTATAGAAAAACTATTAGTATGGTCTTTGAAGACGAATAAGTACCTAACGTGCGAAAGAAAATAAGAGACTACTTACTTCCACTACAGCTGGTTCAATACTCATCCCTCTAGTTTTTTGCCGTGCGGGAATTTTTTTTTTTTTTTTTTTTGAAGCGGTTATTCAAAAATAACAAAACACATTTTTTTCTTTTTTAGTAGATACTAATTTTTTTAATCAACAAAATATTTAATACAATGCTTCGTATGTTTTTAGGAGTTTCTCATTTTCGATCTGTTAGGGAATGATTTTCTTTTTGACTGGAACATATTAATGACGCTGGCTTAAGTTGTGTATGATTGAAAGTATTGTTCGTTATAGATAGACAAGCTGACCCGGCGAACTTCGCTCCGCCATTTTATTCGTTCGTGTCAGTTTATGACACATACAATTGACTTTATGAGAAACATGAAATTCAAGATTGATTCCATAAAATTCCAGCGATTATCCCTGCGACTTATTAATTGTCATAGCAAAACGGGGAAATTGATACGCTTGCCTTTGAATTTTCCACTCAAAATCGTCGCTTATATGACTTTTGATTTGATAATCTTGACATCAAATCAAACGCGATTCGTTACAAAATTTCGGTGGATTAAGGTTGCGCAACAAAATTGTAACTGCGCCAACTTTCAATTTCAAATTGTGTAGCGGTAAGACCGGAATATGAAAACTATTTAAGAATTAAACATTTTGTATAGGTATTTTATTTTGTATTGGAAGTGGTACTACCCGTTTTTCAATTCAATCCATTTCTGAAAAGGCGTGGTTCTCCATATAAAGTTCTATCCCCAATCCCATCCCCTTAAGCTCTTATTTTCACGACAAAAAGTAGAATATGTCCTTCCTTGGGTCACTACGGATCCACCGAGCATAATCCATCCCCAAGTTATGAGTGCGCACATACGGAAGTCAGTCTCGTTTACATACAGCTGTACCCACACGGCTTTGCCGTACCTTTAGTATTAAATCCCGCCCAAATTTCGCCAAGTTCCAAATGTACAATAATAATTTCATTTATACAACTTTAGGTGTACCTAGCGTTTGAATTTTCTGTTTTTTTGAATGGGAGGTGCTACAACTCGTTTTCCTACCTACCTACTTCTTCATACCCTGATTATCTTTTACAAAGTGCCTCCTATCGGGTCAAAAACTATCCAATTTTTAAAACTTTAACCAACCATACGAAAATAGTGTCCTTTCTATCCAACTGTAACCAACCATACACACTTACAAAATTTCATTAAAATCGGTTGGGTAGCTTGGGGGATCGACAATAGTCCTGCTCCTGAGGTGTAAACACAATGTTAATGTGTGGAGAAAATCCAAAACATACTGAAATTCATGTGTTTTTCACTCACGCACATACGTTTTCTGATTGCAACCAAACTTCACAAAAACCATATATAGACCAATAGCAAACGAACACAATTTTAAGGCTTCTTTGTCCAATATTGACCAATCCTTACAGGAACACTCCCAGGACAATACCTAAGATTATCTTTAAATGTAAACTCAATCGATTCAGTGGCTTTCGAAATATAAGATTTTTAATGTCTTTTTTTTTTATGGGCGGTGCCCTTGCCCCTTTGTCTAATTTCGACCAATCTTAACAAGAATACTTCTGGGCCAATACCTAAGATTGTGTGTAAATTTGAACTCAATCGATTGGGTGGTTTTCGAAATATAATATTTTGAATGTATTTTTTGTATGGGAGGTGCCACGCCACTATAACCGGCTGAGATCTACTCTCTTTTACATAATTCTTCTTATTTGTTTGTTTTTAAAAATATATTTCCTTATCCTTTTCAATTTCTCCCCTTCCCCATTCATCCACGCACAACTTATATTTCCCTTTATTGAATTTAACGATTGAAACATTCATTATCCGTATAACACTATCAGCACACGCTCACGTTCACTACCTAGAAGAGTAATTGTCTAAAACAGCAATCTTAAAAAAAAGTTTTTGTATACTTTATGCATAAATAAGTGAGAGGATTTGAAAAGCAGAACTTTGTTAAAAGAATTTTGACCCGAACCCAGTTCAGCCACCAAGTTTAAGTGTTCAAAAAAAGCAAACGAAAATGTTTACGGTTTCGTTTTACGTATGGCTATAACTACGGCTTAAGAAGCCTAAAATCAGTAAGGCCACTTATGTAGGTATACGTCTCCCTTGACGATTTCCTCATTTTTGGCGACTTTAATCTGCCTCAGCTGCGTTGGATTCCATCGGATGATGAATCTTTCTTCACAGCTTCAAATGCCAACTCATCAAAGGAATGCCTTTTCGTAGATCGACTAACAGATTCAAGTCTTTGTCAAGTCAGCGGAGTTGCAAATTACATGGATAGGCAACTTGATCTTATTTTTTCAACAGATCCTATTAATTCCTCGGTCTCGCTTTGTCCCCTATCTCTATCCACTATTGACAATTTCCACCCCCCGCTTCTTCTTTCATTTTTCCACAACTCTCCACTTCAATCCACTCCTTCTGTTGATCTCACTTCTTACGACTTCCATAAAGCAAACTTCCGCAAAATCAACGCATATCTTGCAAAGTCTTCCTTTGAGTTCAGCAATCTATCTTTAAAAGACGCGATCGCCATTTTTTATAGAGAAATTTTTAATTCCATTTCTCTGTACGTCCCTTCTTCTCGCCACAAAACATCATCTACATCCCCTCCTTGGACCAATCGCAGACTTCGTTCCCTACGGAACAAAAGAAATAAGTTATGGGCTGTCTTCCTTCAAACCAATTCTTTTTCTGACTATTCCAACTATATTGGTACTTTTCTTCAGTTTACCCAACTTTATAACTCTCTTTATCAGCGCTACCTAGTTAATGCGGAAGTCAATCTAATAAAGGACCCTAGGTCTTTTTTCCAATTTGTCAACTATAAAAGAAAATCCGACGGTTACCCAACCTCCCTATCTTTTGAAAACAAATCATCAACAGATCCACTCACTATTGCCAACCTTTTTGCCACCTATTTTAAACAATCTTTTGCTGATAACTCATTCGTACCCGACCCCTCTTACTTCAATTACTTACTAAATTTTTCCTTTGGCCCCTTTATCTCTCAAAATTTTGATCCTACTGTTATAGAAAATAAGTTACAGAATCTCAATGACGAATTCATACCCGGCCCAGACGGTATCCCTGCCATATTCCTTAAAAGATGTTCTTCCAACCTTTGCCTTCCCCTTTCTAATCTTTTTCGTCTATCGCTTTCACTAGGAGAATTTCCCCAGGTTTGGAAGACCTCTTTCAAAACCCCCGATACATAAAAAGGGGTCAAAGAACGAAGTGTCCAACTATCGTCCAATTGCTAAGCTTTCTCATATACCCAAACTCTTCGAAAGTATTTTATACGAAATCTCTAGCTTTCGTTGTAAGTCCATCATCTCACCTTGCCAACATGGTTTCCTTAAAGGCAGATCAACTACTACAAACCTAGTTGAGTCGACTTTGCCCTCTCTGCTTTAGAGAATGGCAACGAAGTAGATGTAATTGCAACCGACTTCAGTAAGGCTTTTGATAAGATATCTCACCAATTAATTATTTTCAAATTGTCTGCCCTAGGCTTTGAACCCATATTACTAAAATGGATATCCTCTTACCTCGAAAACCGTTCCTATAGTGTTCGTTTCAGATCTGTCCTCTCGGTTCCCTTTTTAGCAACCTCAGGTGTCCCTCAAGGTAGCCATCTAGGTCCGCTTCTCTTCATCCTCACTATAAACGATCTTGAGAGGGTCATCAAACACTCCTCCCTGTCCCTCTACGCCGACGATACCAAATTTTTCAAGACCATTCTTTCACCCCTAGACTCTAGTCTCCTTCAACAAGACCTCGATAACTTTTCAATTTGGTGCCACAAAAATTGCTTAACGCTTAACATCGCGAAATGCCAATCTATTACCTTATCGCGTAAGTGCATCCAGACCCTACCCCGAATATATTATCTTATTGGTCACCCCATACCCCTCGTACAATCTCTTCGCGACCTAGGTATTTTGTATAATAGGGAGTTAAATTTTCGTTCGCATATTGATGAGATAATTCTAAAAGCCAATTCATCACTCGGTTTTGTTAAACGATGGTCCAAAGAGTTCTCCAACCCTTACGTGACTAGATCCCTCTACGTTACCTTTGTTCGCTCCCTTCTCGAATCCGCCAGTCAAGTGTGGTCGCCATTTCAGCGAGTTCACGTATCCAGAATCGAAAACATTCAACGTCGTTTTCTTCGATTTGCCCTTCGAGGCTTACCCCGGAACGACCCTATCGTCTTACCCCCCTACCAAGACCGCCTCAAACTCATTAACTTAAATACCCTTGAACAACGCAGGGACGTAGCAGATATTCTTTTCATTCATCGACTTCTCTCAGGTTCTGTCGACCTCGCCTCTATTTACAAGTCAATTTTCTTCAACACTAACCCTCGTAATTTGCGATGCCCTCCTCTTTTCTATATACCGACTCACCGCACCTCTTATGGCTCCAACGAACCAATTACCCGTATGCTGCGGAAGGTTAACTCAAAGCTTCCCCTTTTTGATTTCAACCGCAGCACTGCCCGCCTTAAACTCGATCTCCTTCCCAATCTTTCCCTTACAAATCTTAGTTCGTAAGTTAGTAGTTAAGCAATGTTATAGCTTGTAATAAGCCGAATAAATGGGGGCGTTTGCCCCCACCAAAATTAAAAAATATCTGTTATTTCTCACAAAAGTTGAAAGCGAAATCATCACAACCCCAACGATTGTTGGAGAAGAATTATGTATAAAAAAAAGTCCTGTTGTTTACAAATGGGGTAAGTGGCTCTTTTCCCTGTTGGTCAGCGTTGCCAGTTTGGCTGTTTTCCTCCCAGTGGGGGTGGAAATTGCTTAGGGGGAAATCGGTTTTTTTAATTTTTTATTTTTTTATTTTTATTTCGTTATATGTATAATCCTTTTTGGTACCTAACCTTAAAATGTGCTTCTACATAACAATTAAATTTATAGGCATTCTGCGAACGTAAGAAACGCTGAGTAACTTAAACTTAAAAAAGAGGTAGCGAAGAGATTCTTCGTTCTGTTCTGTCCACATCCAAATGATTTAAAATTGACAATCGAGAGTGAAATAAATGTGTGTGTTATTTTCAAATGCTGTTAAAATAATCGATAGATCCCCCAAAGCTATATTTGCAGTGAAAATGATTTGTTTTTCCAAAGACATTGGGCTATTTTCGTTTACAAAACAAGTCTTTAAAAAACAGCTCATGCCAGTTTCATTACGAAAAAGTTATAGTTTTTTGTATAGTCTTAAATATTTTTCCGGATTTACGCACCAACCTTAGATATCTGTAAATTTTATAAACAAAAATTTCATCAAAGCTACTTAGGGGCGTGTAAATGCTTTCAAGATATCTTTTCAAACTGCAATAGGTTTCACATTTTGCGTTGTATTTATTTCCCTCACACTTTTACATTCGGAAAATCAAAGTTACACATTTACACACAAAACATGTTAAAAGAAATATTTACAAAAAGGTGGGTTTTTGTTTTGGAAAAAAGAACCAAATCTGGGAGTTTTCAGATTTAATTTGGGGGACATATTTTGACCGTCTGGCAACGCTGCTGTTGGTTGCTTTCTTATACCTCATTGTTGTTCCTGTATAAATGTTATCGCTACTTCAAGTTAATCGCGCTAGCTAATAACACACACTGCATTATATCGATAACCACTCAAGATAAATATATAACACCTAATCACATTAATCCTAATCTCTATAAAAGCTTCGCCGTTAAAGCCGCAGTAAAATCCAGATGTCTACAAAATGCATTTATTTAAAAAAAAAAAAGGAAACTTCTCAATCGAGGGTCAATTTCCTAAACGAACCGTCAATTCCGAAAACGCTATTATAATTAATAGGCGCTCCATTCTCCTTCAGTTCCACTGATATTCCCAGCTTGGCTCCCTCTATGAAGTGCTCCCGGTAACTAAGAAGCTTCTTCTCCATCCATGCAGATATCTCGGCAATGGTTCCATTCTCGCCACCATACTCGACGGGCAGTAGTTCCTTTGGAATATGCTCGTAGAGTCCCTGGGATTCGGTGGAATGCACAAAAATCTGCAACTCCCAAAGGAGGTTAAAAATAAGATGATAACGTGTCTACATATCCTTACAGATCTTACCCTCTTAGTTGCCTTCTCGGGGAAAAACGCCCGAATGCCTCGGAAGCCGACTTCGAATGGTGGTGGGACGTTTATGAAATGCGTCCCCTTCTGGCGCATTGGGGTAGCCTCATCGGCGAAGACGGACAATTTCCTCATCAAACCTGGTTGCAGTTGAAACAGGTGATTCGCACCGACATCCTTCATGTCCATTACCTCGATGTAGCCACTGATGACTGAGTTGTCATCCTCCAGCATCATGATCTCACCGAACATGGTTCCCACGCGGATTATGTCCGCGAACTTGTATCGATCGGTGTCGTAGATTGTGGTGCGGATAATCGTCACACAGGGGCCTTCGTAGTCCTTCGGCATGGGAAGCTTCAAAATCACTCTAAGTTAGATGAAATGGATAGTTAATATGTATGAGAAGGGGCAATGGGACACTTACCCCATTCGAATGATTTGAAGAATCTTCTCGTCGTCCACGAAGCGGTCCTTGAATACCTCTGGTATTCCCGCCTGCAGGGTGTAGTACTTGTCCAACTTGCTCTTGGCCTTTTCGAGGCTGAATTTACATCCCCTCAGGAAGGCGACCAGAAACTGATCTGAAGTCCTCGCTCGCAGATACGACTGCTTCTCTACCCATTCTCTGAGAGCGACAATATCAGCCTCCAGTCGTTCGGGCACCTCGTTCAGTTCACTCTCGGCCCGTTCTTGTAATTTCGGGTGCAACGGCCTTAATTCTGCCATAACTACTTGCTAATAACTCTGGCGCCCAAAAGTATACGCAATCCAACCGCACGTTCACTGTGAGAATAACTGCGCACTTTATAATTTTCACAGCAAGAACACCTGTACTGTCGTCGCTTTTGGGACAACTGAAACATAAGCACCTCCGGCAGTGCAATTAAGCTATTCGATTTTGTCACTGGTGCTGCTTGTCTTGATAAGCACTTCTGTTGGGCAGTACGTGAGAGTATACATAAGTAATTTGTGCCCAATTAGTGCAATTCGTTGCGGCTTCTGCTTTTCGTCAGAGGGTGGATGGAAGCCATAGCCCCTAATCGAAAATAGATATTCGTTGCTGACGTACCTTAACGTGTGGGCGAATGCCTCTCACCCTGCTACTTGTTGCGGCAGAGGGATTAGTGGGACGGCTTGTTATTCGCTTACGGTTTTCGTATTTCTGTTTTGGTTCAGATGCGGATTAGATGGGTCTTTACACGCGACAATTGAGCTTAGCGGTGTATATACTTAAAATGTCACTTGGGTTCTTTGGGGGGGGGGGAGGGGATAATGACAGAGATTGTGGTTATACTGAGTCGCGTTTCATTTGTGTCAGGTGATTTTCATTCCGACGTGTATCATCTCGGGAAATGGTAGTCTTATAGCGATACTCGTAGCTATTGCTGCGAGAGTGGGAGTATGTTAACAGCTTGGCTACCCATTTGAGCATATTTGTGGCGAAAATCAGACGTCGAATCGTTGTCCGAATTAACATATACGAAATAAAAGCAAATTTCGTCACGTGATGTGCGTTCAGGGATGACACTATTTGGCCAAATGTATAACAAAGTGTTATCCAATTGGTGTCAACGAATTTGAACAGAATTAGGCATCTAATACGACGAAAGGTGTCTAAGAGTGTCTTTATTTCAGTGCAAGGCTATTAACGGGTATACTTTCTTGTAATAATAGTTCTGCGAGTATCTTCCATCTGCATTATTAGCAGGATGGCTACGGCGCAGTTCTTAAAATGTGCAAAGTACATAGTTATTTGGGACGATGATGACTCATAACCAGCCTTTGGAGTTTGGAAGCACTTTCGCCTCCCGAAAGTTGCTCGGAAATGAATGCAATTGATTCATTTATCAGCAAGACTATTATTAATATTACTAGCTGACCCGGCAAACTTCGTTCCGCCCAAATTTGTTAATGTAATGAAAATAATAATTCCGAGCATTCACAATGCATTTCCTTATTTATGTTATTCGGCCAATTAAAATTCTTTATTCAAAAGTCATATTAAATGCAATATAAATAAATGATGAATAGCTATGTTGATTTGTTTCAATCAAACCGCAATGATTTTGACGTATCGGCCAACTTTCCGCTTTTTCACTAAATTGACAATATGAGAAACATGGGAAATCAAGATTGATGCCACAAATGCACAAACATCCATCCATTATCCTTGTAATAAATTATTTGTCATAGTGAAAGCGATACGCACGGGAAATTGAAGTCGCACGTGATATCCACATTACGTAGAGGTAAGCCCGGAACGTCTAAATAATTCAAAAATTCAACTAATCTCCATAAAGTTTTATTTTCACAACAAAAGGTAGTATAATGTACTTCCTTTGTCCGTACCTTTCGTATTAAATCTTGCTCACATTTCGCAAATTGCTTTGTTTGGACAGTGTCCATTACTAATAATTTTAATTATGCAACTTTAGAAATAGCGTTTGATTTTATTTTTGAATGGGACTGAATGGGAAAATATCCCGCTTGTGTTTTTCAAAGTACCACCTATAGGTCAAAAACTATCCGCAATTTAAAACTGGAAGCAACCATATCCATTTACAAAATTTCAATCAACTTGGTAGAGCTGTTTCGGAGATCGGCAACAGCGCCACCTATCAGGTCCAAAAGTATCCTTTCCTTCAAGCGGGAACGAAGAATATAAATCTACAAAATTTCATTGAAATCGGATGAAATACAACAATACGAACAAAACAAATGAAGAATCATAAAAATTGACCCAGTGGTTATCGAGTTATATCATCATCATCGAGTTTCATCCCGAAAGAATTATAGGTATGAATTAAGAAGATTATTATTAAAGAAAATTTAATTGAACTGAAAAACGACATACGCATACAACGCCACATGTTGAGGATTCTCCGACCATGTGCACTAAGAAATTCAGTTTTTGTTAAAAATAGGTAATAAATTAATTATTTTATATGTATTTTATCAATATAATAACTCCGATCGAAGCATCTGTTTTAAACGATATTTATTTTGTTTACATCCTCGTTGACGATATTTGCAGGTTGCAGCACGCATTCTGTCAATGTTATGCCAACGCCATAAGGTTACATCAAAAAATTTTGAATTGTAAAAGCGCTATGGTTACATTCTCCTGACAATAACAAACACAACAAAAAAAATTTAGCGAAATCGGTCCAGCCGTTCACGCGTGATGCCGTGACCAAGGGAAATAAGGATTCATTTTTATATATATAGATTCAACATTGGCAAATTTTTTGTCCGAACAGCTTAACTCAATGCGATTCGTTCGAAGTCCATTTCTCGCTCCTATTCTCGATTAAATGCGTCAAATCAAAACTTTGTTGCGCATTTCATCTGACATCTCCAGTTCATTATCCGATGTCACAGTGTGAATTCGATGCAAAATATCGTCGGCCATAATATCATCTTTGTATAATCAAAGAACCTATCTACTTCATTTCAAAAAGTTACTTAATGTAACATAGTAAACATAATTTATTAGAACAAACTTTTTGGGTATACCTATAGGTATTTAAAAAAAAAAAAAAAAAAACTTCAAAATTGTTGACAACAACAATTTGCTTGGAAAATAATTAAAATAATTGACAACAACAATTGCTTTTAAAATTCAAAATATTTTTTTTTTATTTGAAGTGTCACTACTTGATTTCTATCCCGTTAATATTTTTTCAAAGTGTATTTCCCTATTCAAACTTAAATTTTCTAATTTTCCGCGCAATTTTCTTAATTTTTTCTTTCATAACTTTGTTCTCCTGACAATAACAAACACAACAAAAAAAGAATTAGCGAAATCGGTCCAGCCGTTTGTGCGTGATGCTGGGACCAAGGGAAATAGGGGTTCATTTTTATATATATAGATTAGCAAAACTTTAATTTTTAAATAACAAATTTTATTCTCGACTTTAAGTTTACGGAAGCTCAAAATTGTGAAATTTGTATGGAAAATATAGCCACTGTGAAGGTGAACTATTAAAATTTAGAGTCGAGACTTAAAATGTTTATTGGTAAGGCCCATTGAACGTCTTTTTAGTAAACCAATTCCGAGCTACTTGCCGCAAATCACGCTGGAGATATGCAAGTATTTGTTAACGTTCAAATGTTTTCGTCTAAACGAACGATTTACTTCCACAACTTAGAGCAAATCCTTCGTGCGCCCGAAAATGATCCAACGTTTTTCCCTTACAGAATATGACCCATGAAAAAACTAACTAGTATCAAAAACTATTAGAACCATTAGTGGACTGAAAATCGAGCAATATCGGCATGGAATATTAAAATCAATTGAATCCGTTGTAGACAAAGAGCAGGAATAAGATTCTATAAAAAACGAAATGAAACGAACTTTCGCATTTAAAAAAAATGGAACGAATCATCTGAGAACGAAAACTTTCTTCTATCGTTTCGTCTTCCTATTAGCACACCTTGCAGACGCAGTAAATAAACTAATAATTTAAATTGCACAGTTTAAGGGACATTGTCATAGTTCGAGATCATGGGAGCTTTGGTTTTTGACAGCTTCATGTACTTCTTTGCCGCAAATGAGATTTATACCGCAGAAATAATCAAAGAAAATTACAAAAAAAAAATCCTTTGCTTTTGCACGAAACGAAAATGTCTTTCGTATTCAAAGTTCAAGGAAGCAAAAAAAATGGTAATGAGATAGGTAGCTTTTGTTTTTGTTGAACGAAATTTTTTTTTTGTTTTCGACGTTAGGTACGTATACAATCGAACGTTTTTTTAATTCATACAGTAGCATACACATTCACCTGCAAATGAGATGGACGTGGAAAACAATTCTTCATATCAATATTTTTAAAGTTTAGTTTCACATTTTCGTAGAACGAGAATCGAAATTGCGGTGAAATGGTGAAAACATTTTCAACGAGTTCACTTTTTCTATCCCCGAGAAAACCAAAAATAAAATCCAAGGTTTCTTCCAATGCGCCAACTCTTGCGAACGTCTGACAAACATCCGAGAAGGGAGTTACTGTCCTGGGAAAATTGTTCAATGCATCCGTTCGGACTCGGCATGAATGCTGAAAAAAATGCTCGCGTCAAAAAATAAAAACTCACGAAACGAATGGTTGTGAGAAACTAGGCCAATGGTACTTTTACCCAACTGCTGCGTCAACTAACTTATTTGTTTACTGTATAAATGTCGGTTTTCCAGTCAGTAAAATTGAGCAGTAACGATACATAACTTAAGTGGCACCAGCGGCTATAAGATTTCATAAGAACTTTGCATCTCCAAATCGACATCCAATCAGATCAACAATTAAGACTAATTGACACGAGATTGGCTGTACCGCTCATGTGCTACTTATAATTCGACTGACATAGATTTTACTCGCACTTGTGATTAAGCTTGTTTAGCCACGACGCACTTCTCTTGGAGAAAATCTAGTTTCAAACCAATTACTGTCATTCACTTTTGACAGTGGAACAGGAAGAAAGCCACACTGCCGGGGTCAGACTTTTTTTCTTCATTCCACTCGCTGTTAGTTATTTCATTGTGCCACTAATTTCATTGCACATAAAGTAACGAGTCAAAGCTAGGTGGTGTTCGTCGTTCGTAGATATGGCAACACAGGCAGTCGATCTAAGGGAGAGAGAAGTGTCGATTCTCGTCGAGGATCTCCGCTTATGGATTCCAAGCAAACCGCGAAATATGGCAGGAAAAATATACAGATCAAACTCAAATAAAGTTCAGCTGCATGATTTTTCGTTGTCATGAAATAAGGTCCAGTTAATGCTAAAGGTCCATAAAGTTCAATCCAAAATTTGTATACAATAAAATAAAGCCCCATGTTTTTAAGTACAACCAAGGAGCGTTGAAAAAGAATAGGATGTTTCTGAATTAAGGAATTAGAAGATATCTTTTGAGGGTCACTGGTACAAGGAAGTTGCGATGGTAGGGTAGGTTCAGAAAATTTCCTGTCGACATAAACATCACCTCAACGTTGAAGGACTGGCATGCTTTGATGGTTTTTGTGACGTACCTGGGTTAAGGTCGAGCTTAGAAAACGGGTGCAAGAATGCCAGCAACGGCCCAACCAGCATTGCCACAAAGAAAAAAATATTGAGGGCCTTCCTGGGGAGGGCCATTTCCAAAAACCCCTGGCAACTAACCTTCAGAATAATCTTTTCAAAAAATATAAAAATTAAAAAGAGACGAATTTTTATTGAAGTTCTGCCAAAAGCTCGAAATTGTCGAAATATCTAAAGCCTTTACAGACAAATATTGACAAAGATCCGCTTTATTTCTATTGAACGCTCAACGCAAATTTATGGTCACGTACATTTGCTTAAGCTGGCTTACTGCCATTCAATTCTAATATTTTTAAACCTTACTATTCCATGATTTAAAGCTTGAGCCGCACTACCAAAGGGAAGTATACGTATACGGTATACCCGATTAAATCCAAGTAGGATTGCCAATTACTGTTCCTAAAAAAAAAAAAACGTTCCATCGTTTGTACGCCTTAAGGACAAAATGTTTCTGATACATATATTTGCGTGGGTACCTGCGAAGGAAGGAAGCTCGCAACAATTATCACATCTCAGCTAAATAAAGGGGTGGAAGAGGAAATCAATCAACTTGGAGGTATTATTACTCAAAGACAGCGCCATCTAGGTAAATTATTGTAAGTTCAAGTAGAAAGATTAGGACAAAATTGAACTTGCTACGACGAACTGCTTGCGACAATTGGACCCTAGATCGGCAACGTCTAAATGGATTTTTAAGGACCTAGGATTTCTTTTTCATGCCGATGCAAGCTTGGAATCTTTTCCGGTTGTATTGCTCCAGAAGTTTCTTGGCCTGCCTCATGTCCTGAGTGTTATGCCAGGTTCTTGACCTGTTTTCTTTCTCTAGTTTCCTAAATTCTGCTTTGAGGGCGTGATCAACTATGGTTCAGAACCTAGGATACCAGTCAAGGACTGGAATAGGAGCAGAACCGAAACGAATGGTTCGAGTTTGTAGAGATTGAGCTTGACTTTATAGGAAACCAAATAGAAGAGGAGTATGCCAAAATATCATACTGCAAGTACTTTTTTCCTACATAGCGGACAGTTTTTCGACTCTCGCTGGTACAAGATGTTACACACGGATGAATACTGTCAACTTTCCTCTCTCTCTGATGATGATATGTATGATGTTTTGACTGCTTAAGATATATGACGACCAAAAAGGGCCTAACAAAAGTGGGATAAACAGTATGTAACAATGAAAAAGCGGGTTTAATTTTTGAAGAAAACAAAATACGCAAATGTTACCAGCAGCGTCAACGAAACGCTTTTTTACGCGTCCTCAATAAAACAAGTCTGACCTACTTGCTCCGAATCAGTTTACAAGAATGCACGTATTTCTGGAAAAACTGCTATAAATTGGATCTTTGGTGTAGGTATGTCTCGAAATTTGGTTCGATTCAACTCTCTCCTAGGTCTCGCTCGCACTGAAAACAATTTACAGGGACAACTTTTCCCTGAAAGGTTTCAACGTGAACTATAGGTACCCTATACTCCAAAGTCACCTCTGCTTGGGAAAAATACCTTACCTAGTGTCTAAAAAGTCAAATGGCCAGAGTCTGAAGTATTAAACTTGCCAGGAAATAAAGCATGATTGGTGGTATAAGAGTACATCCAGTTCTCCTGAATACAATAGTTCTAATTGATTATGAAAAATAAAATACAACACTAGATGACCGCATATACAAAGCGTTTACATCTCCTCAGTAACAAGCGCATGCATATACAACCAACCAGAAGAAAAGGTTCACTGTCCACTCAACTTAAAACTAGTTTAGTCACAGCCTCAAATGGCCCGTTTCAAGGGTCACTTCAGATTCTACTTTATCTACGTACAATCATGCAGCGCGTACGACTAGAAGACCTCAATGAAATAATGATGAGGAAAAAACGAGATCAATTATCAAATGAAAAAGTTGTCAGATAAGCGCATTTAAAACCTACTGGCATATCACTATTCAGTTGTGCTATAAACCTTAATCAGAGCGGTTGTTATTTTCAGTCGCCACAGCGAACACAAGTTAGTCTATCCGCAATGGCCAATGTTCGACAGATTCGTCCTGAACTTGCAATCATAGCCCGAGACGAACTGAATGAAGTCGAAAGTCGTATCGTGGAAAGTATCACAACTTTTCGAGAATGGATTCAAAAACAGCCTCATCTCAAGGCGCGCACCGATGATCAGTTCTTGTTGACTTTTCTGCGTGGCTCCAAGCACAGCATGGAAATTGCCAAAAGGAAATTGGACTTTTACTACACCATCAAGAGCCTCTCGCCCGAGTATTTCATTCATAAGACAGTCGACGCTAAGGCCATGCAATTGGCTAAACTTGGGTAAAAATAATCTATACGATTGTAACTTGATGTAGCCATGACTGGGTTTCTTTGCAGACACTTTGTACCACTGTTGAAGCCTTTAAAGGTGGATGGGCCACGTATATACTTGACTCGCTTCAATGGCATGGACCCGAACGAACTTAACATTATTGATGTAGCCCAATATCAGTTGCGAATTTACGACGTAAATTTGCATGAAGATGACAACACTATTATCGGGGGCATAGTCACCATCACAGACTTCGCATCGCTTTCCTTGCGCTACTTGATGCAGTTTGATCCGATTATGTTTAGAAAATTCGCCACCTTCGCCGACAAAGCGGTTCCGTTCCGTTTCAAGAGTCTGCATCTAATAAACATGCCCAAGGAAGCCGTACCTGTGATTAACATCTGTCGAAATATGTTGCCCCAGAAAATTAGTTCAAGAGTAAGACTTAGAAAGGGAAAGTAATAAGTTAATGACTGATTAGATTGTTTTAGCTGTTCGTGCATGCGTCAATTGAAGATCTTTACGACCATGTCCCTAGGGAGTACCTACCGGAGGAGTATGGCGGTATTGACGGACGAATTCAAGACTCGATTGATTACTGGACGAAACACATCGTCGAATGCAATACCTTCTTCGAAGAGGAACTTCAATACGGGGCAAATGAACAGCTGAGAGTTGGTCGAAAAGTCACCACGGAGTCCTTGTTCGGATTGGACGGATCTTTCCGCAAGCTGGAAGTGGACTAGTGGAACGCAGAGTTTTTATTTGATGTAATGACGAACATTTGTTGCAATAAAAGGTTATTTTAGAGAGTGATGGAAAATTGTCGGTTCGACGTGTTTTTGGGTGAACCAGATATAGTCACTGACGACCGGAAATTCGATTGAGCTTGCCGGGCGATGTGATGCACGAATATAGAAACCATACTAGTCCAATTCAAGTTCTTCTGATAATAATAATAACAATAGTAGAGACTAGAGAGGGTCTAGTGCACTGCGACCTTGTGGTCTATTGTGCCCCCTGCTAATACCTTGGAAAGGTTCATGCCCTTTTCCAGAGCCCCATCGTGTAACAGTTCCATTAAGAATCGTGTTTGAGGGTCCTTGCTCTGTCTTAGCCTTGGTAAGAATATCGACCTTAGAGCACTTCACCCAGTCCAGTTTCTTTTATGAATCTGAGAATGAGTAGTGGGTCCATGGTTTGTATATCCTTATCTAGTAGTTGCTACTTGCCCAGATTTTTAATCCTCTTATGGATCAGTGTTCCACAGGATTCCAGAATGTGGTCTGGGGTTTCTGCGCTCCCATCACAAAATCTGCAGAGTCCTTCTTCTGATAAGCCTATTTTCCTCAGGTGTTCCCTTAGTCTGCAGTGTCCCGTTAGGAGACCTGTTAGGATTCATAGGTTATTTTTGCTTAGACCGATACATGCCTTGAATCTTTTTAGGTTATAGTTCCCTAGGAGTTTCTTTGCTTGCTCTTTTTTCTTATTTTTCTTTTTCCATTCTCCTGTCTCCTGAACTCTTCTCGTAGAGTGTGTTCCCCTTTGCCGCAGAATGGTTCAGGCCCTATAAAGGGCTCCGCTGCACCCTGTCTTGCCAGAGAATCCGCAGCTTCATTGCCTGTGATGCCTTCATGACCAGGTATCCAGCAGATGGTTACTCTGTTTTTCTTGCTAATTCGTTAAGCCTGTGCAGGCAATCCCATACAAGCTTAGACTTTATGATATAGGCGTCAAGCGCCTTGATGGCAGCTTGACTATCTGACATCACTGCTATATAACAGTTCTTGTAGTTTTTCTTGAGAATGATTCGAACGCACCTGTCTATAGCGCATATTTCCGCTTGGAAGATGCTGGTACATTTGCCCATCGATTCGTAGTGTTTAGTTCCTGGCCCAAACACTCTTGCACCAGTTCCTTAGTCTGTTCTCGATCCATCTGTATACCATTTTACAAGTATGGTGGTTCAATCCGTAGATCATGGATTCGTTGCTCCAGTTTTTCTTACTGCTGAGTCGAACATAAAAACGTCACTTTTTTTTTTTTTTTACCAAACGAACATAAAAACCAGAGACAATACTGAGACCCCCATCTTCGGCCGATTTGCCGTTACTTGCCTACAAGCTATATTTTTATGGGGTGGTACATGCTAAGTGCGTTAGTAATGTTACATAGAAAATCGTATTGACAAGTGTCACGTAACTTCACTCACCAATACACTCGCACCTTGCATGTCCCACTTCCGCTGTCGGCAAAGTTGCTGCCAGCGTTCATAGAATTTTGTCCGTTTAATTTGATATTATTCGTAACTTGTGAATAGTATTTTATTTTTAGTGCACTTTTGCTGAAAATATTTATGAAAAAAGAACAATGTAGATTGACTGAGGGAAAATAAAAACATTTTGAGCAATATTTCTTCAGTTATTTAAGAAAAATGTACACATGAAATCGAAGTTAATGATATATAAAAGCGGAAAATACAGAACAATGTTTGTCCTAATATGTTTCTGTCCTTATATGTTTCTAGTATATAAAACAAATCATTTAGATAGTATTATTAATCAAACAACTTAAATTCATCGTTTTTTGAAAATTTATAATAACCAACCAATAGCATTCAGTTATCTCAAAATGTGGTATTCTCGAACTCTATCACATTCCCCCATCGTTGGTAGCGGTTGGCAGTATTGATTTTATATTTTTTGTATGTTTTTACATATCACACGGATTCTTAATTGACATAACACCGATAGGAAAACAAAATGGCGAATTTGAAAAAAAAAACTGAGGGGGCCAGCGGCAAGAGGATTATGAGTTTGGGGTCTCAGTATTGTCTCTGATAAAAACTGCTCTGAGAGCAAAAAGAGTGCTCTGAGAGCGCCCAATCGAATACCACATTAAACGAATGTAACCGGGTTTTACTGTTATTCTTTTGTTTGTAAGAAGGACAAGCTCGGTTTGTTGGGGATTAACTCCGAGGCCGCAATGCTTTGTCCACTTACTGAGTGTTTTTAGGTGTGTAGGAATTTTCCTTTTGTGCAAACAAGGCTATAATGCACTTCAACCTCAATACACTATAGAATCCCATCTGCATAATCAAAATATAATTATTCCAAAACAATTTGCAAGATTAACAAGCTCATTACAACTGATTTTCTATAGTGCATTTAATCCAGTAATAATAATTACACAAGCCGCGTTTAAGTGTAGCAAATAATGAGACGCGTAAATCCCAAAGCTTACATCAGAAACAGTTAAATGTAACGACTTTACATCTGCATTATGTTTGTTAACCGATGCAGTTCTTACAGGAAATATCATAATAGAAAACAAAGCTGCTCAAGTGTCTACTTGATTGATTAAGGAATATAAATCGCAGGTCGGAGAGCAAGCATGATTAAATAATAATCACACAGAGGCTCTGTTAGTTCAATCTTGGTTATATTTAATGATCGATTATTCCTGTTGGTAACCATCCAGTGTGTTTGTCCAGCAGAATGTTAACCAGAGAATCTACGGTTTGGTAAGTTAACCCGTGAAATCGATAACCAGCCGATTTTGCGCGGTTAACGAGATTTAACCAATGATTTCCTGGAATTTCATTTGTTCAAGGTTTTGTGAAATTTGTTAGTAAGGCTTATTCCCGAGCAACCAGTGAGCTTCGGTTTATGTCTTCATCCCACTCCGCTCTATGCGGATGTCAACTGTGAAGCATGAGCTCTTACAAAAGCATGATTAATAATTTACCCGTTGCTGTTGACAGGTTTTAAAGAACACATATCATAACATATGGATTCTACAGCTGCATCTATACCTACACTGAACTAGTTTGAAAAAAAACTGCGCATTGATAAAATGATAAGTATAGCGAATGGAAACGAACGCAGTAAAGAAAAACCTTGCAAAACGTGCAAAAACTGAAAAGACACTTATGTCGTTTTCCATTGGTTTTACTCGGGGATCGACTCAATCTGTAATCTAATGGAACAAGAAAACTGGTTCTGATTGAATCCACAAAAGTATTGGTGAAATGCCAAAAAATAATCTACGGCAGCTGTCATCTGACTTGTATAAATTACATAAATTAGGTATACTTGTGTGAGTGCTTCTTGAGTGGATTCTGACTTAGAAGTTCAAATCGAAAAGCGAAATTTTCTTCTCAGAACCAGCAAAAGAGTATTTTTTGAAGTGAAACTTCTCATGCGACTTCCAACTCAAGGTCGCGTTAAACGTTTAACGCTAATAAAAGCATTGGATACTCAAAGGTGTGAGGGAGGGTGGGGGTGGCGCACATTGCACAAGCACGTTCATATGAAAAAAAAACTAAGTGGTGTTTTCTCCAAAATAAGTGAAACGAAAGAGAAGTATGGGATGTGAATGTGTATGTAATCAACAGCGACAATGTGTTTCTGAGGAAATGCGCAGATGGCTGTTGACGTGCGCTGATGGACGTATGGTGGTGTATATAGAAATTGAGTTCAAGGTTTTTGTTTTAATGGTACGTTGATACCTACAGTAAAGAATTGAAGAATTCAAGAAGTAATGATGATATAGGTGAATTATGTTGTTTAATTTATTGAAGTGAAACTTCTTATGCGACATAACTTGGGAGGCTCATGAACAACTTATGGAATTTTAATATGTATTTTAAATATAGTCATCGCTCAGGATTTCGTGGATAGGTCATAGTAAAGAGTAGAGTGTAACTCGCGCACCGAACCGAATGTTCCTTACTTCTTTAGAGTTGGAATTTGGAAATTGCGAAATTTTTTTGCTGACGAGGTAAACTACATGAATGGAATAAGCGTAAGAACAGAGAACACGTTCTACTGCAATGAATGAATTGACCACGGTTGCCAGATCGGCTGCTTTGTCGTATTTTGGGCTATCTTTTTACTTAAAAAGCGATAGAAATTTCGTTCATGAGCGCCCAACACAATTTTGGGCTATATATCGTTTTACACATTGTGTGTTAATTTTGTTTGTTTTATTCTTTCACAAAACTAAAAAAAGAAATATTTTCGAACAAATCCGCACTTTTAAAACTTGGCAGCACTCTTGCAGTTAAGTGACATCGAACAGTCGTTCAAGTTGCACGCACACCGATTCATTTTGCAGGCCTTTTGGTTTGACACAAGACACAAAAGCAAATAGCAGACAAAAAAAAAGTCAAATAAAATCCAAGGCGTAGAGGTCCAAAAAAAAAAAAAAAAAACATGGTTAGAGTAAGTCTGAAAAATACCAAAATTTTCAACGATTTTTGGACTTCTTTCTGAGCAACGATATTGGGCTAAATTTTTTTTAAGGTTTGGGCGTTTAAAGCGAGCTAAATTCTGGCAAACCTGGATATGACTGAATTCCACGTTTGTGCACAAAGGTATGTCGTATCCTCGTATGTCTAATATCTATATTCTATATATGTGATCATGGGAATGAATTCCAATTGAAAGAGAACATGGTAATGAAGGGAGAATTGGAGAATAAAGATGACCGAGAGCACAATGCACAACTTTTAAGTCTGGATTCTGGAATCTGGAACTGGATGGAGTGTGGTATCGGTGTGTGAATGAACATGAATAGAGTTCCAATTGGAATCGAATAAGAGAACACACCAATAACGAACGAAATATGGTTAAAATAAGCGTATTTTTTTACTTTTTTTTTCACCAATTTACTAATTACTCTAAAACCAAACTTGATGTATCGCTACCATTGGTATTTGTCGTTTAACTAGAGGTTATACCGGACGTTGTGAGAAAATTTCAGCCTTCTACGTTAATTGATTTCTGAGATAGACCTATAGGTACAAAATTGGTATATTGGGTCGAACAGACGGACAGATATCGTAGCGAAACTAATAATGTTCCGTTTTTTTCCTTTGCATACGGAACCTAAGCTTAGGTTAGGTATATGGGTGGATACCGCAGAGTGATCCCTGCAGTACCCCACTTCCATTTGACCCATTGTGATGCCCTTGTTGGGGGTTAGCCGATGTTGTTGACGATGGTATTTGTTCCCTCTCGGTTACTCGACCTTGTCCAGCCGTCCAGATTTATTTATGAACCTGTAAAGATTAGATAAACTTACATCTGAAAGATCTTTTTATGTCATGGAAGTGGTATCTTCCAAGTGTTCTGTTCCTCAAGTGTCACAGAATTGGGCAGTGACAGAGGAATTGAGGTGTGGCATCGTGTACCTCCTCGTCTTCGCAACCCTTGCATATATCGTCACTCTTGAGTTTTAATTTCGTTGTATGGGTTCTCAGGAAGTTGTGACCTGTTAGGGCCCCTACCAGTTTATGTAGCGACGTTCTATCAAACCGCATAAGCTTGCTAGTCCGACTTCCATTATATTCCGGCCATAGCTTCCGTGACATTTCGCAGGTAGTTAATTCCTCCCACCTGCTATTGGCTTTCATGCCAATCTTGGTTTCCACTCTCTCTCCCTCTGAGATTACAGAGTGGTGGATTGATCGATTTAATCGCCCGATCTTGATCCATAGCAGATCCATTTCTTATCAGTTCATCAACCATCTCATTGCCGGTTTTGTCCCTGTGTCCAGAGACCCAGTAGAGACGCGCGGTGTACTACGAGCAGATAACCTTAAGCTCTTTACGACAGCGGCGAACTAGCTTCGATTTTATTTCAATATCAGACACTGCTTTTATAGCCGCCTGGCTGTCAATAAATATGGTAATATCATCATTTGGTATTGCCATCATTGACTCCATATGGGCAGCTTCGTACGGAAACTTAAAAAGACTCAGAGGTAAAAAATCCTACATCCATCTAATAATAATAATAATAGTTGGCGCAACAGGTCCGGAGGGACCTTAGCCCTAGCTTCTCACAACCAGTCGTTTTTGTGTGAGTTTTTCATTTTTGGAACGAATGGAAGGGATCTTCAAATTTATGCCGACTCACAACAGCTGATTGAGAAGCTCTTTCAAGACAGTTATACTCACGGATGTTTGTCAGACGTTCGCGAGAGGTGGCGCAGTGGAAAAAAACCATAAGTTGGAATTTTATTTTTTTGCGGGATTCGAACCTCGAGCCCTCGCTTAGTAGTCCAATATATGTATATACACTCCCATGCACTTGAATAGACAAGATTTCTTGTTTTTCTTTTGCGGTGTTCCAATAAAACAACATAACATTTGTATTGCCATATATTTTTTTGATGTTTGGATATCATTTTTTATTAAAGACAAAAAAAATTAGGCACCAAAATCTTTCCGTTATTTTTAAACAAATGGTTCTCAAAAGGTTGTTTAAAAAATGTGTTATTCTATTGCCGCACATGAATAGGGACAGTAACTAGAAACAAGGATAAGGAAGAAAACGTTGCAAAATTCAGTTCAAATTTATTTTTTTATTTGTTTTTAAGATTAATTAATAATGAGTGTAGCCGCCTTTGTTGGAAATTACTTCATAAATTCGATTTGGAAGTGAATCATACAGAGACTCCAGGTAATTCAAGGAAATGTCGCTCCATGCGGCATTGATGGCTGCTGTTAATGATTCAACATCTGAAAATTGTCTACCGGACTCGTATACTTTCCGTGACAACCATCCCCAAACATTCTCAATTATATTGAGATCAGGGGAATAAGGTGGCCACTCCAGTACAGGCCCGTTTTGGTTCTGAATCCACTCTTTTACCACGCGTGCGGTATGAATAGGGGCGTTATCCTGTTGGAATGTCCATGACACGGGTCCAAACAAGTTTTTGTAGTAAGGAAAAGCTTCCTGCAGTACGCCTTTGTAGTTGTTCGCGTTCATTCTTGATGACAAAAACTGCAATTCACATTGGCCATTGTAAGAGATCGCACCCCATACCATTACACCCCCTTCACGGCTATGTATATATATAATATCAGAACTGATTTTTGCATCGAGTTTCAAATTTGTATGTCCGCAGTAGCCTAGGGTCCCTGGTTCGATCCCCGGAAAAGCACAAATTACATCTTATATCACGAGTTCTAAATTTGTACTTAGCGAGGGGTATAACTGTCAGGAAAGATCTTCTTTATTAGCCGTTTGGGCTCGGCATAAAATTGTGATTCATCAAAAAAAAAAGACGACATCACAACCAACGAACTGACCTTATCACTCAATTGGTCGTCAGCACTTCTCTATGAAGTTTGTGTCTGAATTCTTGGTAAGAAATTATCTTCCTAAAGAAACATATACGTTGAAAAAACAACCACTTTAATGAGTCCAATGATGAATTGATGGGTTTGTTTGCAATAGCTACAGCTCCAACCAAAGTGATTGTTTTTAAACTGGTGTTCCCTTAAACAATACACCAAGTTGAGCAAATTAGGGATGATACGGAGCTTCGACTCCGAATCCGATATGTCGGAACTTCCGGTTTAAATTGCACCTTCGAAGCCGTCTTCGGTTCCGATATAATCACATTGGAGGTTTTTCGGAGCACCATCGGTGACGAGGCGACCGATGAACATGAACAACAAAAAATTATCGAGCTGCGACATCTTACAATACGACTGTCTTTTCACTCTTTTATGTATTTTACATAACTAGGCGAGATTTGTATTGATGTTGAGAGTGCGTGCGTCAATTTTCAAATTTTATATTTTAATAATTTGTGTATGCGTGCGACCTCCGCCTCCGACTCCGCGGAGATTAGTATGACGCTTCCGACTCCGGTAAAACCACTTCCGTAACATCCCTTGACCAAATGCTGCTAACGCTTTTCAATTCCTTATCATACAGAAATAGACTTTCTTCACGAAGAGTAGGTAGGTATAACATGCAACAAAAACAAGGCTACAACCGTTAGCAAAGTCCACAACCATATGCCTATTTGCAGTAACACATTCAAAACATATAATTATATTTTTGCTTTAGGTGAAATAATCGCCTGTAACTAAACTGATGTTTCAATAAAGATAAATACCCCAACAACAAATTCAGTGGCGGATCACAACACTCTACACCCGACCTAAGCACATTCTTGCTATCGATCACTTAAATTTTCATCAGTTTCATAGATCATAGTACAATAAGTGAACACTTATCAAACAAATTAATATACTTGCCGTGCGATAAGACTATAAAAAAGAAATAATAATAAAAAAAAAAAAACGGAACAGATAAAAAGTCTGCGAAGAGCTTAAACGGAAAAAAGTTTTGGTAAAATTTTAACCATTCATTCGCTCCTCAGTCGTTAGGTAAACTTTGTTCGGATCGGTCATTTAATAAGAAAAATAAAAGTTAGCACAAGATGGTCGATATTCGGCAGGTTTCCCCCGAGCTCGCCATCAAGGCTCGCGACGAACTAAGCGAAGTGGAAAAGCGCATGCCCGAAGACATCGCCGCTCTTCGAGAGTGGGTCCTAAAGCAGCCGCATCTCCTCGCAAGGACGAATGACCAGTTTCTGTTGAACTTCTTGCGAGGTTCGAAGTACAGTTTAGAGAAGGCGAAACAAAAAATAGACCACTACTACACGATCAGGAGTCTCTCGCCGGAGGTGTTCCTCAACAAGCAGATCGACGATTTAACCCTGAAATTGGCACGACTTGGGTAAGAGTAAAACCTAATCCTAAACCTAGTCCACAAAGTCATTAGTTGATTCTCCATTTCCATTCCAGGCCCTTTGTTCCGCTGCCGAAACCATTTAAGCCGGACGGACCCCGTCTACACATCACACGCTATGCAGCCGTCAATCCCAGCGAATTCAACTTGAGCGAGCTCGTAAAATACCAACTTCGGATTATGGAAATTGAAATGCATGAAGATGACAACTTTATCATTGGAGGCATTATCAACATCATTGACATGTCCTCGTTGTCATTTGGCTACCTGCTACAATTTGACCCGGTTTTGGTGAAGAAATTCGGAGTCTTCTGCGACAAGGGCATACCGTTTCGCGTAAAGGGTATGCATGTGGTAAATATTCCCAAAGAAGCCATGGCTATACTGAACATCGCTCGAGGTTTAATGGGCAAAAAAATTAGAGAAAGAGTAAGTGAATTTCGCCATGTACTCAGGCATTCTGTTAAGTCTTAAATGTTGTCCCTTTAATAATTGTAGATGATGTTTCATTCGTCGTTTGAGACCCTCTATGAACACATCCCCAGGAAGTACCTGCCGGTAGAATATGGCGGGGAAAATGGTCACATTCAGGACTCCATTGACGAATGGGAGAAACGTTTGCTAGAACACAAGCAGTTTTTCGACGAGGACTCCAAGTACGGGGCCAATGAGAAGCTGAGAGTTGGCACAAAAATCACCACCGAGTCTTTGTTCGGTTTGGACGGATCATTCCGAAAATTGGAAGTAGATTAAATAATAATCGGTGTAGCCAGCGCCTTATCGAAAATACTTACTTAAAAATAACCTCAACCGATAATGATCTTTATAGTTAGATAAACTTGTATATGTATGTATAAGCAAAATATATAACTTTTTTTTATTCGTCATTGGAAACGTATTCATGTCCGAATTTGTGTATCTGTATGTTTTTTTTTTAACTTTCTCGATTATGTATAGTAAGAGAAAGATATTAGGTCTGTTCCTTTACTTTTGTAGTAAGAATGGAAAAGACTGTCAAAATAGCAGTGGTAAGGATAAATTCTCTCACAGAGAGAGACGCTTACAAAATTTTATTTTGACGCCGACGCCTGTTGATACCATTTTAATACGCAAAAAATCAAAAAAATAAGCCACGCATATGCCAAATGGGACAACAAATTTCAAATCAGCTGTTAGTTGTAAGCAGCTGACAGCTTTTCCACTTCTTACACCAAGAACTTTGTTGAGTAAAAATTCGTAAGATTCTCAGTGGAGGGGTAATATATTGCTCTCTCGAGGACGCTCTCTTTTACGAATTTTTCGAGTTAAGGAACGGCACTGAGTAAAAATTCGTAAAAATTCGTAAGATTTAAAAGTAAGGAACAGACCTATTGTATTCGTATAAACTTTCGAACTCGAGATGTTAATCAATTCTGACATTACGATGATATATGAACTCAAAAAGTGGGTCGCAAAATTTCGCCCACATGCATGTCTGTCTGTCCGTATGTCCCGAGGCCTACTGCCTAAAGGGCTGCCCGGATTTCGTTCAAACTTCGAATCTGTAGTTTGTGGGCTTACAATTCAGGGCCGTTTTTTTTTTAGTTCAGAGCTGAGCACTGAACTGAGCTCGTGCATTATGAGCGCGCTCTGATCTGAACAGAGCGTGTTCAGGTCGTTCTGATGTTTTTCCGTTTTTCCTGTCCTTTTTTTCTGTCAAATGTGACTGTAAGTATGTATGTATGTATATGTGCAATCAGCTTTTTGCTCAGTCAATTTATCCTGAGCTCATAGAGCGCACTCTGATCATGCTCTGAACGAA
This sequence comes from Cheilosia urbana, assembly GCA_946477585.1. Taxonomy (NCBI): domain Eukaryota; kingdom Metazoa; phylum Arthropoda; class Insecta; order Diptera; family Syrphidae; genus Cheilosia; species Cheilosia urbana. The sequence goes on from OX297854.1 coordinate 105,491,843, forward strand.
AAACGAAACACAAATTCGAGCTCTGAAGTGCCTGAGTTAAAAAAGAAAACACCAATTTTTTGTATAACAGTTCAGTTCTGCTCTGAACTAAAAAATAAAAACGCCTAATATTAATGGTACTACTACTACTACAATGTTCGTATCTACCAGTTTGATTTGTTCGAAAACGGATCTAACAATTTCAACCAAAATTGATATTAAGCTTAAGTAAGTGAGGTTAATATGACTGTAACAAAAATTAGTTTCTAAGGTAATATGCTCCTTTGCAACTAAATGACTTAATATCAGCCTTACTGTGAATTCCGAGGGAATATTGCCGTCATACGTATTTGTGTGTTCCCAGGAATAAAATTCGAGTATCGCCAATCTCCCTCGAATTCGAATTCCCTCGGAAACCGAAATCTCTCCTCGAAAAGAAAAACAGCTAATTTCGAAAAAGTTCTGTGTCAACTATATTTGGTTAGAATCTAAGATTAAAATTTTATTTCGGTGACACAAATATTTAAAAAAATAATGTTTAGCATCGCATTAAGAGTTGTGGCTGAGGAATTGGATGAAATGGAATTTAAGCGAATACGTTCAATTAGAAGACGCTTAAGAGATTGTTCAAATCCGTAGGAATGTTTTTTTTTTGTCACTCCAAACCTACTCTTTTATGAATATGTTACCATAGGGAATCATACAAAAATTTACCTTTTTCTACTCAAAAATTGATTTTGATGGCGGCCCTTCACTGTTTAGTTCACTTTCGACCATTTTCCAAAATCGAGCAATTTCATCCTTACTCCTTTTATGAAATCCTCTGACAATGTCTGGACTCGCATCAATTAAATTAATTAAAACATTGAATTGGTGTTTATTTGTTGTTTGTGACATTTTATTCACTTAATTTTTGAGAACCAACCAACTTGCTTTTCATAAATTCTCCAACTAAATAATGACGGAAATATCGTAGGGAAAATCCAACCAAATTCCCCCGAATGCTTATTCACGATAGGTATTTTTTCCAGGGAATTATTTTCCCTCATTCGAAAATCACTTACGATAGGAGTATTGGAACAGTGGCGTAGCGTGGTTTGGAGCCGCCCGGGACAGACCCAATCTATGCCGCCCCGTAATTTTTTTAAACACTAAAAAAAAACCTTGTAAACTTAGTAAAATTTCTGGAATCGAATAACGTTACTTTTGAAATTTCGAAATATCTCGAAAACAAAAACTAATCTCTAAGGTAATATGGTCATTTCTAACTGAATAGCAGGCTCAATATTTGTCTATATTACCGTAGGGTTACCATTATTTTGCAAGATTCATTCGGCTTTTCTTTGCTTTCCTTTAGTCGTTAAATATTTATTTTATTTTGCAATCCTGAACTGGCAATTTGGTTTTTTATTCGTCAAATTTGTCAATTATTACGCGATTACCTACTAATTGCCGTATTTATCTCTCGCAAATTGTTTGACGTCAATTTTCACAACAATTTAAGCGAAACGTACCAAACTCATTATCGTACAATAGATTTTTGGAAAAAAGTATTTCTTCAGTTTTCTAGGAAAAGGCGATTAAGATTTTGACCAAAATTGGTCGTTAGTGTAAAATTTATATTTTCAAAATTATTGTGTTAATTTTAAACTCGAATCACCGAAAACGCAAATTTTAAAGACTGCTTATATCTCAAAAACCCCAACCTTAATTTCGATAAGACTAAGCCCAAGTAATGTTTACATCCCGAACAATTACTTATATGTAGGTAGTCAGTTTTCTGCTAAATAGTTAGGCAATAGTAGGTATTATTCAAACTAAAAATTGCAAATTTGGTACGGTTTTGTCTGAGTAGTCTTACAAAAGCCTCTCTAACGAAATTGTTTAAAATACATATTAAAGATAATATAGGTATTTTAAATAAGATCCCCTATTTAGTTTTTCTCCAAAAATTTGAATAAATCAATTTTTTAATTATTTCTCAAAAATTACTAGGTACTCAAAACCGATCTGTGTCATTTACATCCCCACACACGTCCATCGGGATATTCAGTTTAAGACTTCTAATTCAAATTCAAAAATAAATGTCTGAATTCTTAAATAAACTCGTATATGTAAGGATATCGATTGCAATCAAAACACAGATCAAAAAACAGAAACTCCTACCACGCTTGTCCTCATACTCAATCATCTTGTAAACTGTAAGAGCTTATAAAATAGTACAGTAGGTGCTTATAGCTCTCTAACCAGAACTTGCCAAAATTATATTAATAAATACGTATAACGTAAATAATATACCTAATTAAAGAATTAAAAAAAAAAAAAAACGTTACTGCTCCAAATTGCCGCCCCTAGCAAAGTGCCGCCCGGGGCCTGTGCCCCCCCCCCCCTTGCCACGCCACTGTATTGGGAATTACGAACAATTCCGAGGGAATTTCTATTCACGATAAGGCTGAAATCAGACTCAGTAGTTTTTCTCTGTTCAATGGATTTTTGGAGAAAAAAAAATTTATTTTGTAAAAATTTAGTTTTCTTTAGTTTACCTGAAAAGGGCAATAACGGTTTTGACCAAAATACAAACTTAGAGTAAAACAATTGTTTTCAAAATTATTGCGTCCTTAATGTTCAATTCGAATGACCGAAATCGCTAGTTTTCAAAACTGCCCATATCTCGAAAACCCCATTTTCGAGTTGGATAAAACTTTAAAAACCATGTAATGCTTACATACCGAACAATAACTTATAGATACTCAGTTTAAATAATAGTATTTTACAAACTATAAACATTGCAATATTTGGTACTGTTTTGTCTGGCAAATTTTACAAAAACCGCTTTAACGATTTTCATGTAAATACATATTAAAAATAATATCAGTATTCTAAATAAGATCCCGTACATAGTTTTTCTCCAAAAGTTCGAATAAATCAGGTTTTTTAATTATTTCTCAAAAATTACTAGATACCCAAAGCCGATCTGTGTTCATATATATTTTAAAACTCAATACAGCACTTTAAAACTAAAATTGCAACAGCCATTCAAAACGCAATAACAGCAACGCAAATTTTAATTTTTAGCAAATGTTACCCAGTTCTTCCTTTTACCAACCGTATTCTCAAAATGCATCTTAAAATAATTCCAACCATTTGGAGTTTACACAATCAGTGGGATTGTCTGATTTCTTACATATATATCTATGTAAGGGTATCGATCTATTCCGAGCCCTACTTCCAAGTACAGACACCTTAAATGATCGTCGCTAATCTATTTCAGTCAAAAATAAACACATGCCCTAACAGTTCAGACAACAGAAATTTCTACTATACGATTATCCTTTTATCCAAAAATCTTGTAAAAGTATGAAATAGTACAATATGCGGTTAAAACTCTCTTGCAAGAAATGCCTGTTACTAGAGCTTCAACTTATAGATACTCACATTGTTACATATTTGATACATAAATGTACTACCATATCAGATGAATAACTCAAAAATGGATTTTATTTAACACTATTCCTTGCTTTGCTTTTCAGATTTTTACCTGCCTACCTAATAAAATAAGAAACCAACTAATCAAACTTTTGATCAACAAGAAAGTTTCGTTCGACCCAGTCGTGCACCTAATTTTTTTTTTTTTTTTTTTTGTGCTTGTCGCATAAAACAGATTAAAGTCTGCGAAGAGCTTAAACCGAAAAAAGTTTTGGTAAAATTTTAACCATTCATTCCCTACTCAGTCGTTAGGTAAACTTTGTTCGGATCGATCATTTAATAAGCAAAATAAAATTAGCACAAGATGGTCGATATTCGGCAGGTTTCCCCCGAGCTCGCCATCAAGGCTCGCGACGAACTAAGCGAAGTGGAAAAGCGCGTGCCCGAAGACATCGCCGCTCTTCGAGAGTGGGTCCTAAAGCAGCCGCATCTCCTCGCAAGGACGAATGACCAGTTTCTGTTGAACTTCTTGCGAGGCTCGAAGTACAGTTTAGAGAAGGCGAAACAAAAAATAGACTACTACTACACGATCAGGAGTCTCTCGCCGGAGGTGTTCCTCAACAAGCAGATCGACGATTTAACCCTGAAATTGGCACGACTTGGGTAAGAGTAAAACCTAATCCTAAACCTAGTCCACAAAGTCATTAGTTGATTCTCCATTTCCATTCCAGGCCCTTTGTTCCGCTGCCGAAACCATTTAAGCCGGACGGACCCCGTCTACACATCACACGCTATGCAGCCGTCAATCCCAGCGAATTCCACTTCAGCGAGCTCATAAAATACCAACTTCGGATTATGGAAATTGAAATGCATGAAGATGACAACTTTATCATTGGAGGCATTATCAATATCATTGACATGTCCTCGATGTCATTTGGCTACCTGCTACAATTTGATCCGGTTTTGGTGAAGAAATTCGGAGTCTTCGGCGACAAGGGCATGCCGTTTCGCGTAAAGGGTTTACATATGATAAATATTCCCAAAGAAGCCATGGCTGTACTGAACATCGCTCGAGGTTTAATGGGCAAAAAAGTTAAAGAAAGGGTAAGAGAATTTCGCCATGTACTCAGGCATTCTGTTAAGTCTTAAATGTTGTCCCTTTAATAATTGTAGATGATGTTTCATTCGTCGTTTGAGACCCTCTATGAACACATCCCCAGGAAGTACCTGCCGGTAGAATATGGCGGGGAAAATGGTCGCATTCAGGACTCCATTGACGAATGGGAGAAACGTTTGCTAGAGCACAAGCAGTTTTTCGACGAGGACTCCAAGTACGGGGCCAATGAGAAGCTGAGAGTTGGCACAAAAATCACCACCGAGTCTTTGTTCGGTTTGGACGGATCATTCCGAAAATTGGAAGTAGATTAAATAATAATCGGTGTAGCCAGCGCCTTATCGAAAATACTTACTTAAAAATAACCTCAACCGATAATGATCTTTATAGTTAGATAAGCTTGTAATATTTATGTAGAAGCAAAATATATAACTTTTTTTTATTCGTCATTGGAAACGTATTCATGTCCGAATTTGTGTATCTGTATGTTTTTTTTTTTTTAACTTTCTCGATTAGATAAGTATAGTAAGAGAAAGATATTAGGTCTGTTCCTTTACTTTTGTAGTAAGAATGGAAAAATAGCAGTGGTGAGGATTAATTCTCTCACAGAGAGAGACGCTTACAAAAAAGTTAAGGAACGCTTTTGTAGTAATTTATGAATAATGGCAGATACATAGTTCAAATATTCAAAAAATGGTACGAAAAGTCGTTAAAATGTCTGACAAACTCGAGGAATTTGTTAATTTACTAAGAAAATTAGTTCCATCATTTATTTTGAATTTTATTTTGATGAATCCGAGGAAGAGATAAGAGGAAAAAGCGACACTGTATGAGGAATTACATGGAGGATATTATTCCCTGCTCCAGCGAAGAAGAATTTCGTCGCCACTTTCGAAAGAATCTCGAGGAGAACATACAATTTTATTTTGACGCCGACGCCTGTTGATACCATTTTAATACGCAAGAAATCAAAAACAAATCCACGCATATGCCAAATGGGACAACAAATTTCAAATCAACTGTTAGTTGTAAGGTGACTGACAGCTTTTCCACTTCTTACACCAAGAAATTTGTTGAGTAAAAATTCGTAAGATTCTCAGTGGAGGGGTAACATATTGCTCTCTCGAGGGCGCTCTCTTTTACGAATTTTTCGAGTTAAATTAAGAATTAGTAAAAATTTGTAAGATTTTAAAAGTAAAAGAACAGACCTATTGTATTCGTATAAACTTTCGAACTCGAGATGCTAATCAATTCTGACATTACGATGATATATGAACTCAAAAAAGTGGGTCGCAAAATTTCGCCCTTATGTATGTTGTGATGTGCTTTTTATCTGCGGCCGGGGTATTACTCGTCGGGTCCAGGGTTGCCCCCAAAGAAACACGAACTTTGGGGCGTTGTACAATTTCACTTTTATTTTTATCTTTAAAAAACAATTCAAATTTCGTAATCTTAATCTTAATTCTACTTAACCGACCTTAACAATCATTGTATACGTAAATGCTAGTTACCGGGAGGTCTGAAGGCCGGGGGAAGATTGGATAACTCACAATACACGGCGTACAGGTGAAAGGATAGGAGGCTGTGGCGGATTGGAACGACTCACAATAATAAAATAATTCCAACCACTTGGCGTTTACACAATCACACCCCCCACGAGTCCATCGTAATATTCAGTTTATAACTGCTAATGCAAATTCAAAAACAAATCTCTTATTTCTTACATATATATCTATGTAAAGATATCGATCTTTTTCGAACCCTCATTTTTTTCATTTTAAATTCATTTGTATTTATATCTTTAATTAAACTTACATACTAGACAAAAACGATTAAATCGAATTTAAATCTAATACTTATCTTATTCTATAGCTTACTGGCTCTTAGCGAGCGCCCTAAACTTAGCAATATCCTTAAACTTATTTCCTTTCGGCCTTTAATCTATCTATATCTATGATTTGTTTTGTTTTCTTAATTTTCAATAAACTTTAGAAAATTTCAATTCTTTATTATTTGTTTGCTTATACAACTACTTAAAACCACCTAATCTACTTGGCGTACATTACCTATAATCAGGATGATTAATCTCATCGATTGGTCACCATCGTGATTGCGTCCATGGTTGCCTGTCGGCCGCCAACACCGGTTCATCCGCGAAGCCGAGACTCGATCGAGACCATAAGCGTCGGTCAAGTCTCGGAAGCACTCTTTCTTGTTGGCTAGCCCGGCGCCTCCCAAAGACCCCTAAACCTAATAACTTAATTTCTAGCTTAAAACTAAGGAGGATGCTACGTAAGTAGCGCACCGGCCCGGGAGAGCGTATCCACCCTCACCTCTTCCTCAAACCACCAAAATCGGTGAACTGCTTTACTGTTTCGATCCTGTTCCGTTCCGCAATAGCGGTACTTAAACGGAGGAGCTTCTGAGCATTGGCGGCGTACCCGTCGTGGATGAGCCGCTTATCCCTCGCGCCGCGGTGGCTGTGGTACAATACCGGCACACCATCTTTTTTCTGGACTAACCCTTTCATGTCTATATGAAGAAATGTCTCAGGCGGGATAAAGCCAGACCGAAGCATACTCTCGTGGTACATTAAATTGGGGTAGTAAGCCCCTGAGATCAGGTTATTATCACTGGCCATCTCCCTAGCAACGTGCCGCCGAATCACCTTCACTGTAAATTCACTTTAAAGTTTTCGAGAGAATTTTACTAACGCGCCTACAACCGGTTATAGAATATAATAATCTTATCCCTGACCACTAGTTTGGGCTCAGAACCAAGCGTTCCACGATTGACCAAGTGCATAGAATTACTGACGTAATTGAGAAAGCATTTGAAGAAAAAAAGATATGCTCAAGCGTATTCCTTGACGTCTCACAAGCCTTTGATAAGGTGTGGCATGACGGCTTAAAATTTAAATTACGACAAGTTCTTCCCGTACGCCTATATGATATTTTAGAATCATATCTCGGGAATAGACTCTTCCGTGTTAGACATGGAAACGAATACTCTGAGCTTAAGGAAATTTCAGGCGGGCATGCCGCAAGGCAGTGTCTTTGGGCCCCTGCTCTATCTGTTATATACTCGCGATATACCAAGAGAGAATACTCTCGCCACGTTCGCCGACGACACCGCTATCCTTGCAGTAGGTAATACAATTGAAGAAACGACTGCAAAACTTCAAATCCCACTGAATAAGGTAAATGAATGGACGAGGGACTGGCGGATCGCCCTCAACGAAACTAAATCTGTTCACGTGAATTTCACGTATAAGAAAACTAACGACTTGCCAATTTTCCTAAACTTGGCCCGAATACCTTTTGCAAACGAGGCCAAATACCTGGGAATAACACTCGACGCAAAGCTGAAATGGAATTCGCACGTGAAAATGAAACGTAAAGAACTCGATATCAAATATAGAGAAATGTACTGGCTCCTCGGAAAATATAATATATATATATATAAGTGCTAAAGCCGGTGTGGACCTACGGTATACAACTTTGGGGTTGTACCAAGAAAACAAATGCCAATATTCTACAAACTTCTCAAAATAAAGTGCTTAGAGAAATTGTACAAGCACCATGGTATACTAGAAACGACGATATCCACAGAGATCTCGGAATTCCAACAATTGAAGCTGAAACTAGAAGCTTCGCGAGAAAGCATAGAAACCGACTAATCGGACATGTCAACAATACGGTCCGACAAATTTTGGACGAGAACAATTTATTGCGCCGGCTACAAAGAACGAAACCGTTCGACTTGGCAAGATAAGATTATCCGCGTCTAAATTGCAGAGCATGCAGGACCTTTCATTGGAAAGTAGCCTGTCAAAAGTTGTTATTTCGTTATAGAAAAATTGCTTGATAAGTTATATCTCAGTTGCAGTATCTAACAATCTTTCGAAGGGTGGTGTTTTTAGTCAGTAAAAATCTGACACTACTATGAGCACGCGCTTGCTATTCTCATAGTGTCTTTGGAAGATTTTCACCTACCCTCGGTATTCAAAAACAAAAAAAAAAAAACTTTAAAGTTTGACAAATGACAAATGAAATGTTTTGGTGTTAGTGCAAATAGGTGTAAATCTCGCTCAGATATCGAGATTTGAAAAATTGCTCCGACTCTTAAAAAAAGTTTTTTTTTTTTGCGGCCAATGGAGCATGAAATTCTGCAGCAGCAGAAAAACTGCTCTAAATATCAAAAAAGTGATTTTTCTGTCCCAATGGAAAACGACATTAAATTAGAGTTTTCCATTGTAAATTATTTGAACCTTTTTGCACTGAAACTAAAACGGTTATTGATAAACGTCAAGATGCCTTAACATATCATATTGTCAGTCAATTTGTCTCACTCACACCACTTAACCTTCGAATAGCTATCAAGCTATTATTTTATGATTGAAAAACTCAAAGCTTTTATCTATCAGAAAAAGAGTGAAATAAATTTAATCGTTAGTTAGCAATCAGGCAATTTATCTGACTATTGAAAAATCGGCGCTTATAAAATTTACGATCAAATTTACTATGCAGAATGTTCATTATCAGATCAGACTTTCATTTGATGAACACGTGTTATCGTTTCTGAGAAGTGACTTTTACTGTTCAACTCTTAGCTATATGTAATTCTTTGTGAAAGCAACTGAATCTGAATGGGTGTATGGTACCCCTTTTTTTAGAGTATCTGTGAAAGTTTTATTGACACATTTTTGAAGTGATAACCACAACAAAACAGAAAAGAAATTCGCAGAGTCAAAATGAGGTTTTAATTTATTAGGTGTTATTTTTAAGTAAACAATTTTTATGAAATACAGGACAATGTGGTGGAATGTGGATTTCCGAAGGTGAATTACCGCATACATTGCTTTGGCAGAAACGCAACATATTTTCAAAACAAAGGGTTTATTTTTTCAGCGCACCAGGATGAAACTTCACAAGAATTTGTTTGCAAGTCTATGAAGGTAAAACGTTAAGGTTGAGGCTTTTTGTCCGTCTAAGGGAATCAAGTAAATTTATTTGTAACAAATATACTTGTCCGCGTTCGATCAAGAGAGTTTCTGTTCAAGGCAACGTAAAATATAATAAATCAGAAACGAAAAAGCTTGCTTAGAAAAGGTGGTCCGTCTTAGGGATCCCTTCGCCCAAGCGAGTGGTTCAAAATGTGGGATTTGACTGAAGTCAATTTATTCTAATTTCCAAATGAACCAATGCCAAATAAAAGGTTTAAATCGGTTCAGTCATCCTTAAGTCATCGTAGATCTTACTACTAGGCTTCTTGGAAATGTCAAAAAAATCGTACCTTGCTTTGGACGCCAGCCAATTATTGATTTCCGCAAGTGCCTGCTGAATGTATATCCAAAAGATAAAACTCTGCATTAAACTTGTAACTTTGTGGGATGAAACTATTTCAGTATTACTGAAATTAAAATGTACTTACAACTTGTACTGCTTGCGGTATGGTGTCAACGTTCAAATTTGAGGCGCATTTTGGTATACTGCAAATAAATCACAAGTTCATCTCATTATTGAAGTTAAACTGCTAACGACGTAATTTAACTTGTAGTGTTTGACGTCAATATAAAATGTACTTTTGTTGATGTTTATTCGAAGGTACGTCCGGAAGTATTTTTATAAATTGACTGTGTAAAGCTTTGAATTTAAACTTATTTAAAAAAAAAATCAAGCGAACACGACCAGAACTTGCAGGTGGCAATAAGTTTGAAAATCCCATACAACCCTACGAGTTTGTTTTGTGTTTTTTTTTTTTTCCACGAACTATACCTATAAATCAATTTAACTCTTGAATTCTGATAAATACTTGAGAGTCACATTTGAATTTTCATCAGTATTCTGTAGAGATCTTTGCAATTGTTTCACCTCCTGAAAGCACACTAACACTTTACAGTCAAAATCACTCCTCCAATTATGCAATGGCTTATCTGAACTTTGTATCTTATCATTCTTATCTATGCGTTCTTCACTTAATTTTATTTTATTTCTAAGTTTCTATCAGTTGAGAAGCAACTTGTTTTGTATGTCCACCTTTACTGGCCAGATAGTGTCTGTCCACTTAAGGAGTAGTGCGTAAACTCGCACTCAGAAATTAATGTGTTAAAAGTTTTAACTCTATTCATGGTGTCTTTATTGTGTTTATTTATAATCTATTCTTTGTGATAATCAGGTGAAGATATTAGTGGATTCGTTAGAAAGCGTAACTGAGGTAATTTTGTTTTTGTTTTTCATTTTCAATTGTTTAATCTTTCATTGCAAATTTTAAGAGTTCCGAACTTTTTTAATATCTGAGTTTAAATGAAAGTGGAAAAATGAACACAATTAAAGAAATATATGAATGTGCTAGAGACATTGTATAACAAATACACTTAAAGTTAACGTATATCAAATTATCAATCAGTTGTTTAACAGGTCTGGATAACAGAAGTCCCAATAGTTCCTAATAAGGTGTAAAGCTCAAAGCACAAATGTGCCGACGGTACTAATCGGCTAAGAGTAGTTGGTATAATTACAACAATGAAGTCATAAATAGTGTGAAACCAGAAAGTTGAGAATAGGAAATGCACTAAATCTGATCTGTCAAAAATTATATGCAAATCAGTTATGCCCTATCGCTCGTTCGGGCGCAATTTTCGGTACTATTTATAGTATGTAGGTACGCTTTCCTTTGATTTCTAATACTTCATGATTGATTAATGATTGCATTTGTGTCGTAATAGATCTTATAATCAAATTATTCAATAAACGGAACACAGATTATTAGAACGCTTTGTTGCAAATCAAACCTTATTAGTGTCATCACAACTACTTAATCGTTAGCAAGTGAATATTTTTGAAAATAAAAGCCTGCTAATTAATTTCAGAAATATCACGTTGGAAACCATAAGCATTTTAAGAACCTATCGCTTCCGTTTTGGAACTCCAATTTGCCAAGCAACGAGACAGTGCTTGCCAAAGTATACAAATGTATAGATTATCTTAATTCGGGAAACTGAGGCCGTGGCCAGTGATGCCATTCTGGCATTTTTAATGCTAGATCTAGCATTTTCGAAGACTTGAAAGCATTTTTTTAAAAAAGAAAAATGCCAGATGCTGTTTTAGCATTTTTTCGAATTTTTGTATTTTTCGATATTTGCTCTGGAGTTTGTACATTAAGCTGATATACAGTGCATAGAAGTTTAAGATGTTTCCCACCACTTACCCACGCATATGAAATCTGAAACGTGCGAACGGATAACGATTAATCGTATCAATTGGGTACGTGGAGATAAGTATCAGACCAAAAACATAAATGTTAAAAAAAGAACCAGAGAGTTCTTCTATTAAAGAACAACCTCTATGTAACAAAGTCAGTCGCGGAAAGTACCGACACGACATATATAAAAGTACACTAAGTTCTTACTTTATTAAGGTTTAATACGAAATATTTGAAGTAGAACACTACAAATTAAGAGAGACATTTTTTTATTTAATCATTATTGACTAAAATTTGGTGGGTTCACTGATCAAGTTTTCAAAACCTTTCGAATTTGGTGTAATGAAAAGAAAACTTCCCAAGTAAGCCCACCAAATTTAAGTCAGCAATAAGTTCTTAGAAAAGTCATGAACTTTTAAGTCGCATGTATATTTTCAAAATAACAATAGGCAGACACTTCAAATGAAAAATCTTAGATTTTTGAGCTCTACCGATCAACCAAATTTCATTATTCTACAGCCATCGGAAGTCCTCCATATAATTGACAACAATTTTGAGAAATTGGATGGATACCACATCCCCTTATAAAGAAACCTCAATTATTCCTTTGATTGCACCACAAGACATACCGCTGTGCAAAATTAGAAGATTTCACGATGTCGGGGAGTATTCCATAATTTTGATGATCTGTCAGTCAGTCAGTTACGGTTTTTGTGATTTTTGAAGCCATGTATTTCAGGAACCACTTATGCTTAAAAGTTTACTGAGACGCTTGTGCTTGATCAACTTAGCAAATATTCCGAATTTGAAGATTCTGACTTCATTGATACTGAAGATAGAGGAGGGTCAAAAATCGCCTGAGTTTGTTCCTGTAAAAAGGGTGTAGTGCTAGAACTTCGCTGGGTACTACCATGCCCTTTGATACATGGGCTTATTAATTGAGACATGTGGTGAAGGATTTATTTATCTGTGGTGGACCTCAAACACACACAAAAAAAAATTCACCCACTGTAGTTACTGTTGATATTTTGTTGTTTTGTTTTTTTTTTTCTGAAGACTGATACTTTAATGTTTAAAAAAAATAAAATTCATTCATTAAAAAAACATGATTTTTATATTTTTTATTTTCTGAGATATTTTTAGGGTCGAAATTCCTAACTCAATATATACCTAATGCAAAAAATGCATTCAGATGAAATTGAAGCTAAAAAGACAAAATAATATATTTTTTTAAAAAAAAAAGCTGGTGAAAACACTTATTTTTTGTCTAGCATTTTTATTTGTTGTCTCCATACATTCTAGCATATTTTTTTTTCCAATCTAGCATTTTCTTTTTTGAAATTCTGGCAACACTGGCCGTGGCGAACAATTTTATGGATGAAGTCTCATGTTTCCCCCGGGGTCCGGTCGAAATTCTGCTTTACAAAATTCTGTCTTCTCACACAAAAATTCTGCTTTACAAAAGTCTGCTTTTCAAATTTTAAGCAATAAAATTCTGCCTATTCTGCTTAAAAAAAAACGAATATGAACATGAACAAACAAATTTTTTTTTATTATAACATATTATGCATTTCGGGTTTTAATAATATATTACACATAAATAAATTACAAGAACAAAATCCAGCAAAAGCAATTTACAATTGACAAAAATAAATTTATAAATGTAAACGCTCAGGCTGAACAACGGCGCCTTTAAATCCGCTCCTATTATGACATTAGCTAATGCCCGATATAAACATGGCTTTCTCAACATTAACATTTGACCCTACAGTTAGCGATATTCTGGCAACTATATTTGTTTATTGGTAAAGGGATTTTAAGTGTAGAGTCTTTGCTTCATAAACTGAATGAAATAGACTGACAGCTTTCGTACGTCTCCCCGATTTCACCCGCAGATTTTTTCAATAATGCTCCCACCAGCGATGCCAGATGTGGGGATTTTTCCCCGTTTTGGGTAATTTTTCAATGAATGGGGAAAATGGGGAAAAGTGATCTTAAAGTCCCGAACATAAAAACATCACCGCGTTTATAGAATCTAAGCGATTAAGCTCTAAGCGTTTTTCGAACTGAACTTTACTCAAATGTGTCATTTTCACATTCAGTTCATTAACTGCAACCCCTTTTCAAATTCAATATCAGATGCGAAGTTCACCGTTTCATTTGCCGCTCATCATTTTCTATAACTTTAACTGACATACGTTAAATATTTTTTTATTTATATATACATATGTAGTAATATATTTTTTAAATTTATGTACATTTTTAATTTATAATTTACTTTCCACCTGCCTCGTAATATGGGACTCTGTTATTGCTGCTATACGCTGCTTTTTAAATCTATTCATTTAATTTAACTTATTAGTAGTTTATTTTTTCGTTTTTATAGTACCTTACTTGAATTTGAGAGTGAGCCTGTCTGTGAATACGAATAAAATGTAAACAAAATTAGCGGGCGGCGTTATCCTCCTAAGGTATATTTGTGAAAACTGTATAATGTATATAGAAAACATTGATGCAGTTGTGAAAGAAATGTATGAAATAGTCGAAAAAAATAATATGTATTTAAAAGAGTACAAAGAAGAATTTGATGAATCCTTGAAAAAAATGAGAGGGAAATAAAAACTTTTTTGGAAGCTATTGTTAGCCAAATTCATTCCATGAAAGTTGCGCAGCAAGCCTGCGAAAGTGGTGTGAAAGAGATTAAAAAAATAAATGAATTTAGTGAGGCTTTTAAAAAGCAAAATGAACAAATCTGTGATGGTGTAAAGGAGATAACAAAACAAGTGAGCAAAAGCAATGAGTGTAAAAGTGATGATCAGCTGAAAGAGAGTGTCAAACATATTTCTAAGTCCGTAGTGGGTAGTGGCACTCACACATGAAATAAAAATAAAAAATAACGGTTCCATAAAGCAAAACAAAAACTCAAGTTTGTATTCAGATGTGGTGAAAAACGAATCGTCAGTCCTTATTTACCCAAAAAAATAAACAACAATCAGCTGAAACGCGAAAGAAAATAAAAGAAAAAATCGACCAAAATATTATATACATAAATAATGTGGTGAATAAAAATAATGGTGGTGTAGCAATTAAGTGTGGTGATAAAATCTCGTCAGAAAAATTAAAAAATGAAATTGAATCGAAATTTAACGCAGAATTTAAAGTCATAGTTCCTACAAAGTCAAACAATCAAAACAAGCCTTCCAACGATAAACAATTCGTAACCGCCAGCTGTGTGTCATAATCATAAACATTGGTATTAGTGAATATATGTGTTGTGCCTCAAATCAAAAGAAAGACAGATTTTTTTTTTCCAAATCAAACATGAAAAGCAATCTCGATAAAAAAAAAATTATAATTTGTTCTCAAAAAAATTGATCATTTTGCCAAATCGAAAACGACAGTAAAGGAAAATCTAAGGCGAATATGGGAACAATATTTGAAATCGAAATCTTTAAAATTATATCTACATATACAAAATTCATTATGGAATGACTTAAAAAATATTGAACATTCATTGCACTTTAATTATTTCGTATGTTTGTTTTAAGTAGTTTCTATGAAACACTTTTTTGATTAATAAACTGCTTTTTATTGCATGTTTACTAATTATTGTGTATATAATTATAATTGTATAGTACTCTTTGAGCAATCTATTTCAACAGTTACTTATTTTATTGAACCTAAAAAAAATTAAACCTTGGTTTTGATCGATCTTCTGATAAAGGGTTACATAGAGGCTTGGACAATAGTTTTCGTTAAATATTCTTCGGGCCCCTTAGTTACATCTTCTATTTTTGCATTATTAAACTTAAATGTCCCTTCTTTCCCAGCAGCCACCATCCAACAATGACGAAAGTGCGTTCCCTTAGCCCCATTCTTCAACAAATAGCCACCACGGAGTTGAACGAAAATCCAGAGATAATTGACGAAGAAATTGAGTTCTCTCTCCAACTGATCGATGTGCAACCGGGACTGACAAAATATCAAGTCTCCGATCAGTTTATTCTCAGTTTTCTGAGATCATGTAAATACAATCTCCGCACCGTTAAAAAAAAGCTGCCAAACTACATAAGCATGCGGAAAATATCTCCCGATATATTTGCCAACAGAAAAGTTGACACGCGAATGATCGACATCATTCAGAAAGGGTAAGGTGATCTATAGTGATCTCATAAAAAAATAATCAAAAATACATTGCTTCTTAGAGTACACCTGCCACTTCCTCAGTCACTGGAAACGAATTCCTCCCTTGTCAGCATTTCCAACTACGGCAACCTCAATCTTAAGCAATACTCGATCTACGAAGGCATCAAACTTCTGTTCATGATGTTGGAAGTGCGATTTCTCGAAGACGATCGCAGCTCGGTGGCGGGCTTCACTTTTATTGAGGATTTCTCCGATCTTTCCTTTAGCCATATGGTCGCTATGAATATTGGAGTGCTCAAGAAGATTATGGGTTTTGTCGGATCTGGGATGCCATATCGTGTCAAGGCTATTCATGTTATTAACGCGCCATGGTTTGTCAATGGGATAATGGGACTCTTTCGGGATATATTACCATTGAAGATGAAGAAGAGAGTAAGTCGTATACAATTTGTGAAATGAAGCACTTTTAATAATTCAAATTTCCAGTTCCTTATTCACAAAAAAGTCACCGAGCTCTACGCACATGTACCGCAACGACTTCTGCCTGAGGAGTATGGCGGCGAAGGCGGATCGATAGAGGATATAACCAAAGCTTGGGTGACGAAAATGAAACAGTACGGAGATTACTTTGGAGATGACTTGAAATTCGGAATCGATCTCGAGTCTGGCATCGGATCTGAGTGTGGCGTTGAGCCTGAATCTGAGTTTGATCTTGAAACAGCGACGAGTATTGAACTTGATTCTAAGGCCGGCATTGTTGACCCCGCCATTGAAGAAGTTATAGAGAAGCTTGTAGAGTCTTAACAAAAAGCAAAGTCTCAAATAACATGTACATAGATAATAATATTTTGTTAAGTTTAAGTTGGTTTTCTTTTTATTTAGCGGACTAATTTTGACAGGAAAGAAAGTATGAAAATGCGGGGCTATGTTACGTTTGCACAAATATCAACAAGAATTTCCGGTTTAGATTTATTTTCCTTCGCGTGATTGTAAGCAGAGACAATACTGAGACACCCAATTCACATAATACCTCTTGTCGCTTGCACCCTCTTTTTTTTTTTTCAAATTCGCCATTTTGTTTTCTATCAGTGTTTTGTCAATTAATAATCCGTGTGACATGCAAAAACATACAAAAAAATATAAAGTCAATGCTGCCAACCGTGGGGGAATGTGATAGAGTTCGGGAATACCATACAATTTAACACAACTGAATTCTTCATCTTCTTTGCGACTGTCCAGCTCTTGCAACTTTGCGCAAAACCAACTTAGGAGACTACTTCTTCGATGACCTCAATGACTTGTCTAGCACAGACATAAGCTGTATCAGCAAATACATTACAAAGACCAAATGGCTTCAATGATCTTCCACATACACTCAGCGCCAGCAGTTGGTCTTACCGACTACTGCTCGCTCCATCCTCTCTTAGACGGGCTGCCTGTGGATTGCAATCGAGAGGTAGACTGTTTCGGTCACACTTCGTACATCCGAAACAAACCGTCACTCGGTCGAACTCACCTTTTGACCAAATTGCAACACCCCGCAATATGCATTGTAGGCTGATTGCTGCAATCGCCACTAATACTGCGCTTTTTGCTACATTCGCCATATTCGATAAGTTGCCAGAGGACACAAGCGAGGGTCGAACCGATACGGTCACCACTCGCCCATCCGAAGGCATACTGTCGACCGTCGTCACCTCCTCCTTGATCAGCCTTAACAAATCTCTCAAGTAAGGTACACAATGAAAGGGCCGATCTATTAATCACCGATAGCGCACACGGTTACGCCATTATGACGAGATGTTAAAGGATTACAAGCGAAGGGTACACTGTTTCGGTTACCCGACGCATATATGACATATTGTCCAATTAGTTATCCCCAGTCTCCTCCCTTCAAGGAGTTGTCTGAGGATTACAGGCGAGGGGAAGACTGTTTCGGTCACCCTTCCCTTATCCGAGGATAAACTGCCCCGACTCTCTACACGAGACGTAGGAAATTTTTAGACAAAGAAGACAAAAGTCATAAGCACAAAGATAGCAATGCGCCCACTAGTATGTCCGGCCTAGAACACTCTGGCCTTCTCCCTAGCGTGCCCGGCGAGCTTCGTCCCGCTCAAAATTGAATTTTTGACTAAAATAATTTGGAGTATTCACTATTCCACCTGAAATTAATTTTGTTGATCCAGAATATCTCTTGACAAATACGATCTCACTGTAGATCAAAATTTAAAAAAAAATAAAAATAAACTCGCCGTACAAAATGTATGGAAAATCAATTTTCATGAACTTCCCAATTTCCCTTTAAAATTTTCCAATTTGAACCTTCCTTGGGCGTAGACTCGGTCAATTCAATCTCTTTATTCAAAAGATTTGTTTCAATCAAACCGCAATGATTGACGTGTCGGCCAACCTTCCGCTTTTCACAAAATTGCCCATGTGAGAAACATGGGAATTGAAGATTAATGTTACAAATGCACAAATATCCAGCGATTATCCTTGCGACAAATTATTTGACATAGTGAAAGCGAAACGAACGGGAAATTCAAGACGTTGAAATACGAATGACAAATCGTTCTGAATAAGCGGAATCCGCGGAATGAGAATGTTTGCCTTTAAATTTACCCCTCAAAACCGTCGCTTGCATGACATTTGATTTGAGATCCTTCACCATCAATTCAAACGCGTTACAAAGTTTCTGTGCATTGAGGTTACGCAACAAAATTATAACTGAGTCGACTTTCAATTTCAAATAAAGGTAAGCGCGAAACATACAAAGAATTCAAAAATTCAAATAATCCCCATAGCGTTTTGTTGTCACGACAAAAAGTAGCATTTTGTCCTTCCTTGAGCCCATGCGAATTTAAAACAAAAATTATAAAAATCTAACGATCCTTTCTCGAGTTATGAGTGGACGTCAGTACCTATCTTTTTGGTGTACCTGTGCCCACCCGGCTTTACTCGTACCTTTTGTATTAAGTCCAGCTCACATTTCGCAAAGTAGGTACTTTATTTGGACAATGTCCATTGATAATTTCAAGTAAACAACTTTAGAAATAGCGTTTGGTTATATATTTGAACCCTTTTTCCTAGCTCGCTTATGTTTTGCAAAGTACCTACCACCTATCTTTCAAACTGGAATCAACCATACCCATCCACAAAGTTGCAATCAACGCGGTAGAGCTGTTTCAGAGATCGACAACAGCGCCACCTATCACGTCCAAAATTATCCTATATTTGAAGCAGGAACAAACAATATACATCCACAAAATTTCATTTAAATCGGTTGAGTGGTTTCGGAGACCGACAATAGAGCCGCCTATCGGGTACAAAAGTATCCTATCTTTTAAGACTGTCTTAACCTGAAATACAACAATACGAAGAAAACAAAATAAGAATTATGAAAATTGACTCAGTGGTTATCGTCTTATATCGTCATCGATTTTCGACCTCAATAAAAGCAACCCTCGATACGTGCAACTCCTCGATAAAAGCAACACCTTAAATCTTACCATTGTTGAGTCAGTAATTGCAACTCCTCAAAAAAATGTGACTCGATAAAAGCAACTATTGGTTCAAGAGCTCTTATTTCGTTCGCGCGCCAAAATGAGGACACTCCGTAAAATATAGCTTGTAGGCAAAGTGACGGGAAATCGGCCGAAGTTGGTGGTCTCAGTATTGTCTCTGGTTGTAAGCCTGCCTATTCAAATATTTTCTCCTCCCCCCAAAGGTAGTCTCAAATTTAACACTCCTCAAGACAAACCAAAAGTCCAGCCAACAAATATGCATCAGCTTTAAACTACCTCTAATCTAGAGTTGGATACGTTTTTCTCGTTTTTCTCGGGCTGAAAGCTTACTGCTACTGGGACTGACAACTGACTTCTCCTATAAAGACTTCTTGTTCGAATATGCCAAATGCCACGAGTAGTATTGTAAACAGCTGACAGCTATCGCGAGCCGCGTGCTTTAAAGCCCCATAACAAACTTGTTTTGTTCTACATTATTTATTTTCATTTCTAGATAAAAACGATTTCAAACGACTCAGAGTTCAGAGATACCCTCACGATTCGTTTATGAGTGAAGCCAGTTTATCGTTTGTTACAGGCCTTATACAAGGTAAAAGAAAAACGTACGACATTTGTTTTATTTTTGATATTTAATCTTTTGTTTTGATTGTACGACATACGCGCTTTCTGATTCACAATTGTACGGTAGACATTCCAATGTGACGGATTTGTAACTTTGTTTTTTTGTTGCTCTTGATTTGGAATTTATTGGTTAAAAAGAAATTATTATTCATATCCCAGATGTAAATTTGTAACACATGTGACTTGAACTGGAGGTACCTATTGCCTGATGTTTTGATTCGGTTCAGTGATTTTGCAAATTGCTCTAGTAATTAGAAGTTACACAAAAGTGTAGTTGAATCTGAATTGGTGTAGCATACCTACAAAATTGGGTCTGAGAACCTTGATGTTGAGAATTCAATGGGCGTAATTCAGCTGATAATGGTTTTAGACAAAGCCCATCTGTGACCCTTGATTTGAGTCGTCACGGCCAAACAGCATTTATATGCAACTGTGGGAGAGTGCATTTTCAACAGTGGTGTAGTGGAGTAAACAGTCAGAAAGGGATTGTGGATCTTATGTCAAAGCAAGCCAGTTATTGTAAAAGGTAGTGCCAGTAACTTGAGTTAGGAATGAACAGTAAATTGGAAACGGATATCAAACTGCGGCGTGATGAATCGTGATTAGCAGGTACCTAACTAGATGAAATTCCTCTATAATACCAGTTCTTTAAAGACTCGAGGGAGCCCTAGTTATCCAGGTAAAAGATTCGCATTACAAAAGACAGGTCCCAATGATTTGCAGTCTATATCTTATTCAAATGTGCGTTGTTTTCAAAATCAAACAAAATTTGAAGTGGTGGGTATACGTACTACCCAAATTGTTAGTTCACTTTCACACAGCAAACATTTTGTTTAAGGCTTGTAAAGATTGTGTAAAAAGTTTATACTTGTGGTAGGAATACAAATTTCATAATAAAGTGCATTCAAGTTCATTTTGCTTTAGGAAATACCTCGCACATGTGTTTCGTGAATTCGTTGAAAAAATGTGAACCGATACACAAATTTGTTGATGATTTTTACACAATCTACTTTTTATCGAAATAAGCAAGTGGAAATTGTCTACTTACCTAATACAAAAAAGCATTGGACATTACAGTGATATTAACATTTGTAGAAGGTTATTGGGATTTGTAGAAGAACCATATTGGGTCTTTTACTAACAAGCTGCAGATTAATTTGATTTGGTCTTGAAACTTTTATGCAAATTTTTGGTATCACCTAAAGCCAATCCATTCTTAAAATTGTAGTAAAAATATTTTTTTTTTTTTTTTGTAGCAAGCAATCGTTTCTTACTCATTGGCTTTATCTATTTATGTCTAGATCCAGATAAGTCGTATTTTATGTTCATATCGAACGCAAAAATATTAATTCATGTTTGGATCAAAATTTGTTTTCAAAATACTTAATAGTACAAGGACTGCACTCATCAAGTACCTACTTCTATAATTTGATACTGTTATGTACAGATCAAGTTCCAAATATTTCTAAGTTGGTCAAAAATGTTCCAAAACCTATAAAGTTTTTTGTTTGCTACACGAAAGACTGAACATTAGCTACATATACGTTTTTTAACGAGCATTCATAAGGTACCTAATCATTTCGTAGTCATTGTTTTCTGTATGCTTTCTTCTGCGGACGAAAACTGTAAAATTGTATGTCCGAGCAAAATTTTGTATCAAGCCGAAGCCCATATCCATGGTTTACAGGAGTCTGGTAGTTGGCCAAAAACTATATTTTTGTTATATAATTGCTTCTTTAAGGAAGTAACTACATAAGGTATTGCATTCGCGAAAAATTGTAGCCTCGAGGTTTAATCAGAAATAACATTGCTATGATTGAGGAAGTGAGTCTATGTTTACACGTGGAGAGCAGACGCAGTATTGCCAGGTCGTAGGAAATTCCCCTTTTTGTGGTGGATTTCAATAACAAAATTAATTAAAGGGGAAAAGGAAAATCTTCCCTCTTCTAGAACGAAATGTGGGGAAAATAAAAAAATACTAAATGTCTATACTTAACTCCAATATTGGGCACATGTTCAGGAATCTAGTTATCCTAAGTCGACTAGATTGGTCTGGATATGATTTAACCTGAACGAAAAAACTAGATTGGTCGGGAACGTCACTTTTTCTACGTCAGCCAAATATGAAAACTGTCAACTTAGTACTCAGACACGAATTTCTTAACTAGATTAGTCGGCTTCCCCTCCATAAACGTCAATTGAAAAAGCTGCTCATATGCCTATTTCAGCCAATCAAAACAAAGGTACGTCTAGTCAGACAGCTGATGTCAGAAATACTAAAGTAGATGCTTGAACGTCCGCATTTCCTTATAAATGGAACCAGGGTTGTGCTGAAGTACCCAATTGGGAAATTTGGCTCAAGTATTTTAGCTTTGACTCAATGCTCCGAGCCAAAGAGAAGCGACTCACATTTGTCTCAAAACTTAAACATCACTTTCTTAAAGGAAAAGAGAATTTACTCGACTAAACGCCGTCACAAAAATTATCGAATGTTTCGCGAAGCCCATCCTTCCACAGACTGGCTATCTTTTTCGTTCAAATGCCAAAAAACTTTGATAATAAAGCTAGTTTATAATGGCCAGAGTAGTGTTTTGTTCAAATATTGTTAAGAAGCGCACAATTCCCATTACTTTAGCTTATCAGCTTTTGCCAAATATGTTTGATAAACATAATTTTTCAATTCTACAATGGTTTTATCTTGTTTTCCCACTTAATCACTTTTTCAGTAAATTTCTAACATAACTATGCTACAGCCATATAAAATCAGATTTACAAGTTTTTAGCTGTCACTTTTTTTTTCTTCTTCTTATTTGACAGTGACGATGTCGCGAACTACCCTATAGCTGGTTAAAAGATTCGCCAAGTGAATGCACGCAGTAATTTTTTTTAGTTACAAAAAACAATGGGGAAACGGGGGCATTTAAAGGTCTGTGATTGGGGAAAAACTTAAAGCACCTGGCAACACTGAGCAGTGAGCAGACGACTGGCGATATTTAAGAACAGAACAAATTAAAGTTTGTTTCTGACGAAATCGAAATTTAAAATTTAGCTCTTTAATTGACAGCAATTTTATATGAATGATTGTACAAAGGTGAAAGTTATGTGAAACCCATTTATATATTTCTTAATGTCAAAAAAATGTGTCTTGGTGCTTGCATACGCAGCCACTGAGCCTTTTGCTTTTTTGTCAGTTCCGAAAGTCAATTCTTTGATCCAACGAAAAGTTGCGCTTTTGAAAAATTATAAAGTATAAAAACCCACTCTATACCCTCTCCCGTCTCTATCACTTCTATGTTTTATCGTAGTTCAAAACTCCTGCCACACAATCTGTCGAAGCTTTCATACCACACGCACTACCCATTCCCGTTAACAGTCGCTTTATCGTTTCACCAACGTTCGGAATTATACTGCAAACTTGCCTGTCGCTTTTTCGTTTCATAAAAGCGTTATTGTTGTGCAAGTCTTTCCATGATGATTTGCCCGACTCACGACAAAAATCGTCTTGATTTATTTAAATATTAGGACAGCCTAAAAATAAGGAAGAAAAAAAACGGTTTCGTAAAAAACTCTTTCGGTTGTGGTCCCAAAATAAAGACTTATATAAATAAAGCTAGCTTGGGGATTCCAAACCCTATTATTTATTGACTTGTTCACAAAATTCTGTTCTATTTTAATAGCCTTAAAAAATGCCAAAAACACGTCCATTAAATCCCGCCCTGCAACAAAAGGCCATCACAGAACTGAACGAAAATGCCAACAACATCACCAAAGAAATCACATCCATTCGCGAATGGATCAAAGAACAACCCGAACTGGGGAAATACCAAATCACCGATCAGTTCATTCTAAGCTTCCTTCGAACATGCAAATACAAACATGAGATCGTTCGCAGAAAACTGACCAACTACCTAACCATGCGAACAGAGTGCCCCGAGATATTTGCCAACCGAAAAGTTGACGAAGATATGATGGATATACTCCGAACAGGGTATAGGACATCTGTTATACTCTTAATTTTTCATTAACATCATTCTTTCTTTCAGAATTCACCTGTCACTGTCAATGCCCATGGAGGCAGACCAGTCTCGCATTCACATCTCACAGTATGGCAAGCTCGATCTAAAGAACTACTCCGTCTATCAGGGAATAAAGCTGCTCTTCATGATGTTGGAAATAAATCTCCTGGAAGATGATAACACCGCAGTAGCAGGGGTGACCAGTATTGAGGACTTCTCGGGTATCACATTTGGCCATATGATTTCGATGAACGTTATGACACTGAAGAGGATATTTGACTTTACACGATGTGGTCTGCCACACCGGATCAAGGGTATTCATGTAGTGAACGCACCGTGGTTTACTAGTGGCATTCTCACCATATGCCGGAATTTGTTGCCAGCGAAAATTAAAAGTCGAGTAGGTACCTTAAGATAATCCAACTGGATATAAACAAGAGTAACTGTGTACGCCTGTATAGCTTTTCATTCACAGTAATCTGAAGGATCTCTACGATTATGTGCCCCAGAAACTGTTGCCGGCCGAATATGGGGGAGAAAATGAGACTGTGGAGGACATCACCAAGATGTGGGAGAAGAAATTGCAACAGTATCGCGAGTACTTTAACCATGACCTGCAATTTGGAACTGGACGCGAACATGAGGTTTAGAAGAGGATTAGTGCGGGTCACAAGTAGTGTATAAGAGTTCCAAAGTCGTTACGTTATTAATATTGGAATCAGTGTGGTCCGTTTCAAATCACCTGAACCCTGATTACAACGGTCTGTCGTTAGGCAGTTTGGATCGATTTTTGCTTTGTTCTATGAATAACAAAGTGACAAGAAAATAAATGCACAAATTGTTAAGTTTTACTGAATTGGATTTGCTTTTGATGTTAAAAATACGAAAATGACAGTCAAGGTATAGACAGTGAGTGATGGCTAGACATCGAGTGATTTGATTTGATCAGAGACAAACCATACTGAGACCCCCAACTCGCAATCCTCTTGCCACTGGCCCCCTCAAATTTTTTTTCAAATTCGCCATTTCGTTTTTCTATCGGTGTTATGTCTTTTTAGAATCCGTGTGACATGCAAAAACATACAAAAAATATAAAATCAATGCTGCCAACCGCTACCAACCATGGGGAATGTGATAGAGTTCGGGAATACGACATTTTATCATAACTGAATGCTATTGGTTGCGGTTATTATATATATATAAAAGACAATTAATATACTTTGTTTGGTTAATAAAACTATCTCAATGAGATGTTATAAATTATGTTTACTATGTTACATTAAGTATCTTTTTGAAATGAAGTAGATACTTTGATTATACAAAGATGATATTATGGCCGACGATATTTTGCATCGAATTCGCACTGTGACATCGGATAATGAACTGGGGATGTCAGATGAAGTGCGCAACAAAGCTTTGATTTTGATCGAGGATATGTGTCTGCTCATGAATGGCAATTTGTTGTGCAAATTGGGGATGCCACAGCCAAATCGTTCAATGCAAGACGCATTTAATCGAGAATTGGAGCGAGAAATGGACTTCGATCGAATCGCATTGAGTCAAGCTGTTCGAACAAATGTGCCAATGTTGAATCAAGAATAAAAGAAAGTGTACGATGAATTGATGCAAGCAGTCGATAACGAAAATGGCGGAATTTTTGTCCTTGATGCGCCCGGTGGAACTGGAAATACATTCCTGATTTCACTGATTTTGGCTACAATTCGTTCGAGATATGAGATCGCTTTGGCCCTAGCCTCTTCTGGGATAGCGGCTACTTTGTTAGAAGGCGGTCGAACAGCATTGAAATTGCCATTGAATCTACAAGTGGATGAACATTTCAAAGAATACTGCGATGGCGAAAGTACTGCAGAATTGTAAGATTATCATATGGGACGAATACACAATGGCTTACAAACGCGCATTGGAGGCCCTGAATCGTTTACGTAATGATAAGCGATCTTTCGGTGGAGCAATGATCTTGCTATCAGGCGATTTTCGTCAAACGCTGCCTGTCCTTTCGAGATCAACTAAGGCAGAAGAATTGAATGCTTGCCTGGAGGCGTCTGCTTTATGGCGATGCGTCAAGAAATTGCATTTGACAGCAAACATGCGAGTTTCTTTACAAAATGACCAGTCCGCTGCAGAGTTCTCCATAGTCAATTGTTGGCGATGGGCTATGATGCGATTCCAGCAGAATTAATCACCGGCCTGATTGAGCTTCCACAAAAGTTTTGCAACCTTACAACGACGCACCGGAAGAACTAATCATGAATGTTTTCCCGAATATCGCTCAGAATTATGTTTACCATGATTGGCTGAGTGTAAGAGTGATTTTGACTGCGAAAAACAAGAACGTCGATCATTTGAATTTCGCCATTCAAAACCAAATCGCTGGTGAGTTGCATTCATACAAATCAGTCGACTCCGTGATGGATGAAAACGAAGCCACCACTAACCCATTTTGTTGCGCAAAAATGAACCAAAACTTTGTAACGGTACGCATTTTCAGAACTTATTCAGAACTATTTGCCGTTCGTATTTAAGCTTCTTCAATTTCCCGTACGTCTCGCTTTTGCTATGACAATTAATAATTCGCAAGGACAATCGCTGGATGCATGTGGCATAAATCTTAAATTAAAGCTCTCGCTTTGTACGTGTGCGCACCCGACAATAGAAATAGAACAAAAAATGTTGTGTACCATAAAGCACTTCAGTGAAAAAGCGGTAGGTTGGCCGACAAGTATTTGATTTTATTTACCTATTTATTTAATTTTAATATAACTTTTGAATAAAAAATTTTAATTACATGAAGCAGAATGAAGCGAAAGCTCGAAATTATTACTTTCATTACCTACATTAATGAATTTGGGCGGACATATGGCCTTCACAAGGGAGGTCAATCGCCTCTCATGTCATGTTATATTTTTGGATACAATATTTTAGGTCGCAGTGTCAGCCATTGGGCAGGGAATTAAATAATAAATGAAAATCAAGAAAATTCAAATGGGCGCTGGTTTGAACCCATTTGTTTTAGGTCAAGTGTTTTGAAACTGTCCTGTCAATCACGGAAATGTCACTTTGGAAGATTGAATTCCAATGCTAAAAACAATCTGATGATGCATTAGTGGTGCAGTTTCGAAGTAGCAGAATTGTCAGAAAAGTTGCTGAATCACAGTTTTTCTGTCCCTGTCCATAGAACGCGTAACATATGGACACTGAAAAGACTGCTATTAGTTCTGTTATTATTATTAAATACGGAATGTTTTAGTCGGTCATAAATGGCCTCATTCGGCTGCAACTTAATATAAGAAAAAGTGATGTTCATGATTAATCTATTCGGACTGGTTTACTAAAGCCTGATGTAACACAATAAGTCGCACCAACTTTATCCCACTTCCTTTTTAATAATCGTTCTCATAATTAACTATTACAGGCTGTAAACCAGACTTTAAAGCGACCATTTGTCGCGTCACCCACAAAGACCCATATCCATTTGAAATACCCACAAGTCCTAGTAATATCCTCGTAAATCTTTTACGATGCCTTTTAAGTTTTAACGTATACACACACTTTAATAGCAGCGTATTTCCGCAACTTGCATAATCCAGATAAATGGTCGTCTTCTTTAATCGTCGGTGTTTTGTATACTTATACTAGCATTTCGCACTGGCATACATTGTTATGTAAAGTCCACCGGTTCTCCTCGCACGTGCGGTAAAAACACTTTTCCACAAACTGCTATCTCACCTGCGCAGCTATTAAAAGTTTAACACAAATATCATCGGCAAAGTAGTAGAAACGTTTATTTTAAACCTCCCAATGGGGGGTTTAACCAGCTTTTCTTTAATTTTCAATTGCGAAGACAAATTGCCCATCTGTATCGCTTGTAATACGCATTTTATGATCTGGGTATAGGTGCACCTGTTGAAGTTACACTGATCCGCACTAGGTATCTGATTACAATATGGAAATCAATAGCCTACATCTTATATCCAAGGCTCGTGTGAGCCTTAATGAGGTGTTAGTATAGCCAACAGCAGTTCATATTTTTCGCTGTCAATGGCGGCGAAGTTAGTAACGTCACACGTTAAAGTGTGTAGCGCTATGACTGTTGGTTCAGGCTTTGGAGATGTGAACGTATACAAATTTTGAAACGAAATGTGCGAAATTTGGTGTGATGCTATGCAGTGTTCGTCGCACTATTATCTGAGTCGGTTGGGTTTTGGAAATCCTTCTCCATTGTGTAAAGTCGCAATCAGACTCTTATTTAAAATAATATTCTTCAGTTTGAAAGGTATATATATACACACTCGTCGCTTTAAATGATGAACGAAATAATAAAAGCCGTGTTGGAAAATATTTCGCTTACTTTAAAATAACTTGTTTGTAAGAAAAAGTAAAATAGTTTTTTTTTTAATTGTTGTAATGAGCAGTTAAGTTAGTGGTTTCCGAATTAAACGGTGCTAAAATGTGCATAAAGAATTTTGCAGAGATCAGTTTAAGTAGAAAAACTTATTTGAATTAAATAGACATTTTTATAAAAATGTGTTTTAAGTAAAAAAATAAATATAGAAGCATTTTTTTTTTTTTTTTTGTATTTTCGATTCTAAGGAGCTGCACAATTGAAGCTTCGATTTTCCAAGCTAAAATAGTTGAAAAAGTATGTAGTGTTTTAAGGAGTTAAATAAATAAATAGGTTGAACTCGAATGTAGTGTCAAACGGCCGCAAGAGATGGCGCAGTTATTAAAACATTATTATGCGGTGTGTATTTTACCGGGGGTACAAAGACCAATCACTCGCCAGGACACTAAACACCCACAGTTGCACATCGACACGAAATTTTGTGTCATTAGTGTTTTCCAGCGTTCTGGTTCTCGAAGGGCTTTTCCAATCAAGAGAAAAGGAAGGCCTTGCTTTTAGTCACGGAAAACGGTTCGCCTATGCGAATACGTCCAACAGTAAAATAAAATAAAAAAAAAAACTTGGATCAGATCCTCGGACAGCGTTGCGAGTTTAGGGGGTTTCCCACAAGATTAAGGTTTTTTTTTTGTCGACGGGGGAAAATATGGGAGTAGAAATTCTTTAGGAAGAAATCTAGGTTATTTTTTATTTTGTGTTATATATTTGTTTTTCATTATATAATCCTTTATAGTAATCTTAAAATGTGCTTCTACAGAAATATTAAATTTATAGGCATTCTGCGAATGTAAGAAATAATGATTGTAGTGGTTTGTCCACACTAAGGTTCGTCTACTTTGAATTTATTTTATTATATTGATTAATAATTTTACTAAACCAAAATCCTGCTAAAAAAAATGCTTGCATGATTTGAAAAAAAGAGAGGCTAAAAATAAAGTAAAATTTAACAGGAAATATGCTAAATTGGTCACACTGAGCGCCAATGGGAGGGATCTACAATTTCAGACAGATATACTCTCAGATGTTTGTCATTGAAAAAATACTTAAGACGTAGCTTGTGTTTATCCGGGCTTGGAACCTGTAACCACTCAATTAGTAGTCTAAAACGCTAACCACTGACCTAAAGTCCGAAAGAAGCATTATCAGCGGAATATGAGGTTAAACTGACCAAAACACACGCCCATGACTGACACAATTTGTTTCCATTTAGACAAAAAAAAAACACTTTTCGCTGTAAGAGCCAATCCTATTCCTTTCACTTCAATTGCTTTCGGAGTTGTTTGCAAATAGGTGTTGCTTCTGGATATAAATTGTTCTTTAGTCCTTGGAAAATATGTCTTCACAAATCAAGTCCACCTCCGAGTTAGGAGAGGCCTGTAGCCTATTGTGCGCATGTTCGGCAGAACTTGAAATCTTAGGATCCAAATGAGTACAAAAAAAAACAATAAAAATATACACGACTGGGTCTTGCATAAATTGCTCCTTTATATACCTATAATCGGTATATATATATATCAATCATTTTGTTTTAAATATTTATTTCGGGAAAGGCAAACTTACAAAGCTTAAACGGCTCCCTTAGGCGCTTGCAGAGGAATGGCAGCTTTAAACATGAATTTCAGCAAGTTTCAAAGTTTATTTCTCCTGTCCGTAGTCAAAGTAAAGGAAGGAAGGAAAAGTAATCTCCTCACGGATACTTTGTGCGGTGGTTGTCTATCCTGCAAGGCGCTCCTATGTCGTTCCGTTATAAGTAATTTGGAATATCTCTCATGGTAGTACGTTGCAAAAAGATATACAGATATACTAGGCCTAAGCATACTTGGGGTATTAGGGTGTAGCTCTTCTGCATGCGCTGGGCAGAGGGTCAGGTGCAGGAAAAAGAATAATCTCAACCGACGTACAGGCATAAATAGAGCAGACGAATAAAAAAATATCCCTCTTGAATTTCGAGCAGTAGTCGAGTGTCTGCCAAAAAAAAGCCCAATTCAATCATCCATCTTCAAAGCATGTACAATTGTACATATCTTTAAATATTATGCAGAATAGCTCACCATTAAAATATGAACCTATGTAAGGATTCAAAAATATCTGACGACTCAATTTGTTTACCAGAACTACTTATATGCCAAACTATATCATGTCAGATCATTAAATGGGAGTACGAAATTATTTGACAATTAAAACGTATTAATCGGATTCGACCCAGGTGCTCCCTAGTCACTTTATGATACATTATTGTGTTAATAAACCTGCACTTAACTTGTTCTGACTCATCAAATGTTAACCCCATAAAATATTGGCTCTATATAAATGTTAAACTTTTGATTATTAAATCAACAACATGGAGTAGAATATGTGTCTCAAAGAAAGTGTCTGGGGGATTGTCATAATTTTATCATTTAAACGCGCTCCACAATCCAGCGAATAAAAAATGCGTTCGTACTTAACCTATACAAATCGAAATGTCAATGTTGCTTGTACATACAATACATTCGCAACCACATAAAATATACTGAAGCGACAAACTAAAACCGGTTAAGTCTGAAAATGAATTTATCGGAAAAGCACTTTGATACTTAGTTTTAAGTTTGGAAAAAAAACTGACGCATTTAAGAAAAAAGAAACTACAGATTCTGATAGAGGGCTTTAATCGTAATAACATTTTTTTTTTTTTTTAATTTCTTTATTTTATTTGTTATTTCAAAAAGCGTTATTACATTTTTGTCTTAAGTCGACTTAAGCGGTGTTTGCTTGTGAAGTGTCAAAACTTGCCGATATTCATTCGCTCTTATGTTCGTCGCTCTAATATGCATAATGCAATAATTTCAACAGTCATTTCAGTGTTCGTATGCGTGTGGGAATATTCGTTCACAAATTGCAGCGCTGTGACATTTTACATTTATTCGATTTTGGCAAGCAGGTGTTCTCGTCTACGTTTATCCACACAGTTCGATTTACATAAGCGATAAGTAAGCGTATCCATTCGTGAGAAATTTATAATAATTCGTAGTTCAAGGGAACTGCACCTCCCGTTTAATAAATACACAACTCTGCATAGAAAGACTGCAAAGCTGCAAGGATAGTCAGATCGAATATTTTAATTATCCCGCACATAAACGTACGAATACCCCCGTTGTGATAGATTTGAGTAATGACCACTGAGCCGGTTTGCAAACAACATAACATGGCTGCAACAAATCAACTATTCAGCGACTAAAGCGAACAACTGGATAAAAGAAACACTCCAACTGCAGTGTTGAACTCTGCAACTTGCCCCAAGACCGAATGCCCAACCGAGAGCCGGCTCAATTTACGACACAGTGACTTTGAAGCCAGTAGGCCTTGGTGCAATCGATTCACAAACAGTCTCATCTCTTGTTTTAGTTACCTATGCGGAACATACGACCATTGCCGGCGGCATTGGCTAAAAAGGCAGCCGTCGAGTTGAACGAGAATCCAAATAAATTGCAAGACTACTTAGACGCGCTAAGGCACTGGCTAAAACGACAAAGACATCTAAGGTCGCGTACCCAAGATGAATTCCTTGTTGCGTTTCTTCGCGGGAGTAAATTCAGCTTGGAGCAGTGCAAGCAAAAGATTGACAGCTTCTATACATACCGGGATATAATGCCGGAAATTTTCAAGAATCGCGATGCAGAGGACCCGAAGCTTTGTCAGCTCTTGAGATTGGGGTAGGTATTTATACAAGAAGGTGCAAACATTTATCTATACATATTTACATTTCTACCAGTGCAACATTGATTTTGCCGCAACCAATTGCCGAAGATGGCCCACGAGTTATTATGCTACGTATCGGACAACTTGACTTGCATAGGTTTACGGTCTTCGATGCGCTTAAGATTAGCGGAATGATGGCCGATTTGTGCCTGTACGACGATGACAATGCTATTGTTGCTGGTTATGTGGCCATCATTGACTTGGCCAATGTGACAGCGTTTCATTTTTTTCATTTCGATCCAATACTGACGAAAAGGATAACGATTATGACGAACAAGGCTTTGCCGTCGCGGATGAAGGGATTTCATGTGATCAATGTGACGCCGGCGTTTGAAAAGTGCTTCAATATGGTGAAGAGTGTTATAAATGAGAAATTACAAAAGCGGGTAAGAAGACGCATCCTTCCAGGGTAAAATTTGATTCAAGTTGGTCGTTCTAGTTTTATTTCCACGGCAGTGACTTGCAAAGTATTTACGAGCACGTGCCCAGGCACTGTTTTCCCGTAGAGTATGGCGGTAAGTGTGACACCGTTCAGGATATTGTCGAACACTGGGAGATGAAATTGAAAAAGAACAAGGAGTTTTTTATTGAAGAAGAAGCCTACGGTTGTGATGAGAAGTTACGCGAGGGCAAAGCGGTAGACGTCGATTCGTTATTCGGAATCGAGGGATCTTTTAGGAAGCTGGATGTCGATTGAAAGGGAGGATAATTGGTTGAGCTACTCTTTTTGTTTTTATTTTTTAAATCGTGTCAATAAATATTTTTGATATAGAAAATATGGAAAGGTTACTTACCGTTGGGGGTTTTGGATTTGAGCTATGCCTAGGCATAAATGTGAATACCTGAAAATGGAAACGAAAAAATGTGTCGGTTGAGCATTATTTGAAGGTTAATGCGTTCGAAAAAGTGGGCCATTTGAATTGGCAAAAAAAAACAATTAAAATACGTCTAGGGCAAAATTATAAGAGGTTTGTCCATCAAGTTAGTAGCTAAATATATAGATACCTGAGGAAGACAGAAATCTCTGTCGAAACGTCGGATGGGAAAGCAAATGTGCTAACTTTTTTCATTGCTCAACAATTATTTGATCAAAAAAGAGTCCTTCAATCGTATAAAATCCAAATTGGTCGAGACTTTTCTACTCTAAATTTATAGTCACGACAACACAATTAGGCCCAACAGGTTCAGAGAAAAGCCTAGGTCATCACTTCCATTCTTTTGGGTGAGTTTTTTTTTTTTTTGCGTCGGATGAAAGAAAACCAATTATACTATCAAGTGGTTGTCAGACTTTCGCTAGAAGTGTAATTTGTGTTCTTTTTTTGGGGTGTAAGCTCGAACCCCTCGATCAGTAGTCCAGCAGATTTACTGGTGCGCTTTAAGTAGCACATTTGGACTATAAAACGTGGGCCATCTAGAGGGTTCTTTTTTAAATCATATAGGTTATATTGACACTGACAGCTGTTTCCCGCTCGAAATCTTGACAAAAGTCAGTATCATACCTCCGCGGAACGAAATGAGTCTCCTTACGCTTGAACAACGTTGGGAAATATTGAAATCTTATTTCAAAAGTAAGTGCTGTTGTAGCCCAAGCAATGCGTTTTTTGAAAATCATCTTTTCTGACGAGGAGCATTTGCATCCGGCGGCTACGTTAACAAACTAAATTGCCGCATCTGGGGCTCGAAAAACCCACACGTTAATGTCGAGAAGACAATGCATACACAGTGAGTGACAGCTTGTTGCGGATTGTAGTGGCATCTGGACCATTTTTCTTCGAAAATGAGTCTGGAAACAACGTTTTGGTCAACGGTGAGCGTTACAGAGCTAGTTAACCGACTTTGTATTTACTAAAGATGAAGACATGGATTTGGACAACCTCTGGTTCATGCATTGATCTTTTGAGCATGAAATTCCCAAATCATTTTATCAGCCGTCTAGGCGATGCCAATTGGTCGCTTCGGAGCTGCGATTTGACCCCTTTGGACTTTTTTTTTGTGGGCAACCGTGAAGGACCGATGTTATGCCAACAAACCGGAAACGATTCAATCACTTAAGGCCAATATCATCCAAGCAATCCATGAGCTACAGCCTGGAGCCATCAACAAAATCTTGAAAGACTGTAGTGACAGAATGCGCTACTGCGAAGCCAGGCGAGTCAGAAACATTAAACGACGTTGTGTTCCATAATTAATGCGGGAATGGTTCCTCTTACTAATTATAAGCCATAATATATATGGACACATTTTATTTTGCTCGTTTTATTGAGATTTTAAAAAGAAACTTGTATTTGGCCCACCCTGTACATGTGCTACAGTCTGCTAGATGTAAAAAAGTTAAATTCCAAATGGTTTACTGCGTTATCACTCCAATACTATTTGTTTTATGATAAGGGATGTTCTTCCTGCTGCTTTATGAATGAAAAGTGGTCAAATTCGATGAAGCCTTACATCTCAACTAAAAAAATGTCGACATCCTAATACCGGACGTACACTTCAACCGAATTAAACGCATTCAAGGCCCTCCACTCTGGCTAACCAACACCGGTGCCAATGCAACTAACACCGTTGGCTAAAGTGTTACGAAATTAAATTTCACAGAAATAAAATGAACAGAGCAAACATGCGAAGCTGTAGGGAAATGACGTTTCAGGTTACGATAATAGGCGTTTTTCTTTTTTAGTTCAGAGCTGAGCACTGAACTGAGCTCGAGCTATATGAGCGCGCTCTGAACCGAGCGTGCTCAGGTCGTTCTGATGATTTTCTGTTTTTCCTGTTTTTTTGTTCTCTCAAATATGACTGGAAGTGTGAATGTATATGTGTAATCAGCATTTTACTCAGCCTGCTCAAGGCGTTTTTCTTTTTTAGTTCAGAGCTGAGCACTGAACTGAGCTCGAGCTATATGAGCGCGCTCTGAACCGAGCGTGCTCAGATCGTTCTGATGATTTTCTGTTTTTCCTGTTTTTCTTTTCTCTCAAATAGGACTGGAAGTGTGAATGTATATGTATAATCAGCATTTTACTCAGCCTGCTCAGTCAATTAATTCTGAGCTCATAGAGCGCGCTCTGATCATGCTCTGAACGAAAAAAGAAACACAAATTCGAGCTCTGATGTATCTGAGTTAAAAAAAGGCGTTTTTCTTTTTTAGTTCAGAGCTGAGCACTGAACTGAGCTCGAGCTATATGAGCGCGCTCTGAACCGAGCGAGCTCAGATCGTTCTGATGATTTTCTGTTTTTCCTGTTTTTTTTTTTCTCTCAAATATGACTGCAAGTGTGAATGTATATGTGTAATCAGGATTTTACTCAGCCTGCTCAGTCAATTAATTCTGAGCTCATAGAGCGCGCTCTGATCATGCTCTGAACGAAAAAAGAAACACAAATTCGAGCTCAGATGTATCTGAGCTAAAAAAGAAACACAAACTTTTTGTATAACAGTTCAGGTTGTGCTCTGAACTAAAAAAGAAAAACGCCTAAAGAAACACAAACTTTTTGTATAACAGTTCAGGTTGTGCTCTGAACTAAAAAAGAAAAACGCCTAATGTGGTTGAGTGTCAAACAGCTGTCGATACAGCAGGGTTGTTCACAAACAAAATAGCCAAAAAAAATCCAAACACTTCCTGAAAGTGTTATACTTAGAGAAACTGAGTCTCGATGAGAAAGTTTGCGGTTAGTTTCTCGCAAACAAATTTAAACACTCTTGGGAAGAAAGGGGGGATGATGCTGGAAATTGAAGAGTGAAGATGACAATTAAGGGGCTGTCGATGCGAGTAAAGGTAGGGAGGGTATAGATGATACCTCGCAATCGAATGATCACCTGTCGCATAGCCTGGCATGATTTTTTGTACGTGCCTGGGTCAAGATCCTACGCCCTCCGGCGAGCAAAAGGACCGGGCATGCCAGCACAGACCCAGACAGGACGCACGTAACAAAAGGAGTAGGTATTGCGCTCCTTTTCCCTCCGCCGTACTCCGGTTTTAAATTTTGCATGGAACTAGTTTTACTTTGCCTTGACATTTCTTTACCTAGTACATTGTTAAACCAATTTTACTTTCTGAATACCTACATATTTCATTAACATTTTTTCGTTTTGTTACATTCGGATGCGCGTCGAACAAACTCTTGCGGATCCTGGAAATTCTCTTTCTTCTACCACTGTTCAAAGAAATGTAATGAAACAAGCTGTGTTCAAATTAAAAAATGTTCTTTTTTTTTAATTTGAAAGGGCCATTAATGCCCTAATGTATAAAATATAACATCGTTTAAGTGTCTGCCGCGGCTTGGCACCGATCCCAGAAGTACACGTGTTCCCGAACCGGTTGTCTCTAATTTGGCCACCCAACGTTGAAGAGTCGACTTTGAAGGGCCACCATATTTGCGATAAAATGGGCGCAATGTTTTCACGACCAACACTTATTTTGATACCAAAGTCAGTGGTGGAATAATAAACAACCAGAGTAGACAGACTCTAGTAAAACAATTAATGCCGCCACAAGCTTCCAACATCGAAAACCACCCAATTGAAAAACACTTAGCGAAAAATAAATTTCTGAATTTTCGTTCTGTACTCCCCGGTGCACCCCAAAAAATTTATTTTATATAGGACAAAGAAATTTTGAAACGGCAGCCCGGATTGGCGCTAGTTTTTTGGTAAGTTTAATGGGGCATTTACACGGTCACACATTCCTATCACGGAAAATTAAAGGGATGCCCAATACTAAACATCCGTTTGACTGAAAGGGACAGCATTACCTAACACGCAAAAAAACGTGAAACGTTTTTTGGTCGGCCATCTTGTTTGCGTGGTAGGAATTATGGGAAAGCTATGCATGTTCATATTTTTATAGCGATGGCTTACGAAATTTCGTTTTCCTATAAAACAAAATGGCTTCCGGAAGGGATGAAGGTACATTTATTTATTAATTTCGTATAAATGATTGATAAATTGTTGGTTTAATTTACTGAAACTAATTAACACTCTCATTTCACATATTTTAAATCGGAAATAGAAATGTTTTCATGTGATTGCAGAAATGTTGGTCGCCGGAACTTCCGCTTTACGTATCTATAATTATGGGTAGAACATCCATGACACCTTAGGCGTCTGATTTGTGATCTCATTCCTTCGCCTTATTAGCATTGACTGCGGACAAACGGATCTCTCTGTCCCGTCTCGTGCAAAAATGCGCGTGCGATTTAAAATATGTGAAATGAGAGTGTTAATTAGTTTCAGTAAATTAAACCAACAATTCATCAATCATTTATACGAAATTAATAAATAAATGTACCTTCATCCCTTCCGGAAGCCATTTTGTTTTATAGGAAAACGAAATTTCGTAAGCCATCGCTATAAAAATATCAACATGCATAGCTTTCCCATAATTCCTACCACGCAAACAAGATGGCCGACCAAAAAACGTATCACGTTTTTTTGCGTGTTAGGTAATGCTGTCCCTTTCAGTCAGACGGCTGTTTAGTATTGGGCATCCCTTTAATTTTCCGTGATAGGAATGTGTGACCGTGTAAATGCCCCATTAAGCTTGTTCCTCGTTACTGATGCTATATATTTTATAGTTGCGTTCCAATTGATAGCAGTCACGTTCAAAGTGTGCTCCGACTGTCGTATAACCTGGCTGCGCCACTATGTATACGTCGAACACTTATGTCGTTATCCATTGGGACCACCAGAAATCTTTTTCTGATCTCAGATTTTACGCTGCACATGGAACGCGCAACGAAATTGATCTGCTTTTGTGAATGGATTAGTGCGTTAATTGACAACAATATCAGCTGTTCAAATGGCATTTGTTTTTGGCAAAATAACAAATGGATATCGACCTGAAAAATGTTTCTCCTGTTGTAGATACAAATTAAGTATTATTTGTGATTTGTAGTCTTCAAATGACGAGGGAGACAATTAAGATAATAGTTCCCTCAAAATTATATCCATGGCTATTTGTGTATTTTGTTATTTTGGTTTTCACGAAACATTACGCATTTGTCTTGAAAGCAAACTTCTTAAACTGACGTAAGACAGCTGCGCAAACTATATTGGTACGTGTAAATCTGAAAAAATATCGAGATCTGAAAAAAGTGATCCGAATCGAAAAAAAGATTGATTTTTCTGACCAATAGAACATTAAAAGTGATTTAGATCAAAAAAGAGGTTGATTTTCGGTCCCAATGGAAAGCCACATTAGTTAACTTGCCCGAACAATCGATTTATTTGTTTACGGGTCCAGGAAATAATCCCCAAACGAAGTAAACACCCAAATGGAAAATGAAATAACCCCCCAAAGGTGCACAGTGAAATTATTCTCCAATTCGAAGATGCAATAAGTCTCCAAAATGTTATGAAATAACCCCTCAAACATAGTTCCTTATATTTAAATAAAACAAATTAAAAATATGAAAAATTAAACAAAAAACACAAGAAAAAAATCGTCGCACCCACCCCGTAATCCAACAGTAAACCCAAGCAGGGGGGGTTTCAGGGGGGTGGCGTGGGCAAGTGAAGAGTCAAATGTCGTTTTCCATTGGTTTCACTCGGGAATCGACTCAATCTGAAATCCAATGGAACAAGAAAACTGCTTCTGATTGAATCCACAAAAGTATTGGTGAAATGCCAAAAAATAATCTACGGCAGCTGTCATCTGACTTGTATAAAATACATAAATTGCACTTGTGTGAGTGCTTCTTGAGTGGATTCTGACTTCAAATCCAGAAGCGAAATTCTCTCCTCAGAATCAACAGAAGAGTATTTTTTGTGCCAATGGAACGGTTTCAGAAGTGATTTTTTCGATTCCGGACTCTCCCGGACGCTTCTTTTTGCCCAATGGAAAACGACAAAAGAGTACTGAGAACAGAAACCGCTGTACGGCCGTATACTTTGTGGCCCGGTAAACGGGATTGAATATCTTACGTAAAATGGATATATCGTGTAAATTCAGAAACGTCAAACATTTGCGCAGTGATGCCGTATCACTGCTTATTTGCTATGCTGATGCGATGCACAGTTTATGCTGATGCGTTGGTGATTGAATGTTTCGTTTGAGTTTTAGAACGCATTGTTTGTGAAAAAAATAATACCTATAAAGAGTTCAACAAAAATTTATAAATTTGTCTTGTAATTTATTCATAAAAATGTTTATTTACTTATTTTTCTTTCACTTCCGGCATTTTTCTTACTTTTTTGCCGGCGATTTAACAGCGTTATGTTTGCGCATCAGTTTGATCAACTTTGCAATATTGAACACTTGACGTTGAAAGTAATGCCAACATTTTGCATTAATGAACATTTTGCAAAGCATCATGAGCATCACGATGCGAGTGATGCGTTACTGAATTTATACATCATATACTACCCGAAGACCTAGCAGTGCCATGATGTTTTTTGATCTGTCAAGAGGTCTACTAACTGTAAAGCGCCTTTTTGAAATCGATCAACTATTGGCAGGCGCCGAAGCGCCAAGATCTTCAGAAAACTCGTTCGTAAAGTGCATTTGTAAAGTACTTTCATATCAGTTGTGTCATCTTGCTGCGTAGTTGGGTACGAGATATCACCGCAGCTCCATCTAATTTGGGTGCATATTGCTGGGGAATTTATACGACGCAGATTCCCAGTTAAATACTTCATCTTTTTTGTCATGTTGCTAGGGCTGGACAACGCATACTGTAGGATTATTGTTGTTGTTCTTCTCCCAATACTAGCTCAATAAAACCAATAAAACTTTAACAACCACTCATTACTCTTTATTCCGAAAACAAAAAGTGTTTTTTAGCGAACCATTTCCTAAATGAAATGATGTTCCGTCGCCTTCGCTGTGTGATTTATGTAATTGAAAGTCTGTCTTGAGTCCAACATTGTCTCCATTGTAATCGCTTTGATTGCCATCGGAGTCTTGGTAGTCTTTGTTGTATTTCTGCCATTGATTTCTATATTTTTAATTCGGAAATTACAGCATAGATTGCCGCAGAAGCAGTGTCGCATCCTTGTCGAATTAGAAGTATTTTTCTTGAAACAAGGATAAACCTTGCCCGCTTTATTAGTGAGCTTTGACCAGCAAAAGCACTTGCACAGCGGTGTTTGATCGTACGCCCTTCGAAAATTGTCGTTATATCCATAGATCAGCGGATTGATTGCCGAACTTAGAAACATCAAATAATGAGCGGTATACCAAAGTATGCGGTAGCTACTGTTCACTACACCCGTATAGGTGCCCAACAGATTAGCCCGCATTAAGACCAATACAGTGAACGGCACTCGGAGCGCTATAAACACAATAACCCCTATAAACAGGTTCTTGACGACGGTCTTCTTGTAGGACACTGTAAATGCGTGGTCTCTTTTCAGGATTCTCTTTTCATAGAGGTCGAGCTGAAATGAGCAAGTTATGGGTATGTGATCTTGTAGAAACATTTTGTTTGCGCGTACCT
The DNA here is from genome assembly GCA_946477585.1 of Cheilosia urbana. Classification (NCBI taxonomy): domain Eukaryota; kingdom Metazoa; phylum Arthropoda; class Insecta; order Diptera; family Syrphidae; genus Cheilosia; species Cheilosia urbana. The sequence continues at coordinate 105,532,457 of OX297854.1, forward strand.
TTATAAAAATAGCCGTGTAAGATATCAGCATCACACCCAACGGGAACCATACCAGAGCCGACATAAGAAAGTACCAGTACTTTGTCAGGATGTTTGGATTTTCCTTGCAGTATGTTTCGGTAAAGTTTTTCCACGTCCGGACTTTGTATGTCCTGTACACAGCCAAAGGCGTTGCTATAGCGAATCCAGCCAGCCAAGTAAGCGCCACAACAACCTTCGCACCTTTCATTGTCAATCGTGCCTCCATGGGCAGCACAATAGCCGTAAGCCTGTCATAACTCACCGCCGATAGATTCAAAACAGCTGTTATTAGCAAGGAACCCTCCAAAAAGCCCTCCATCTTGCAACCGACAGCACCGAGCATGTAGTTCTGATAGAAATTATTGAACATAAACATGACTGGACATATGAGAAGAGTCGCTGTGTCCGCAACCGCCACATTGACAATTAATACATTAGTTGGCGTCCTCAAGGCGCGATTTTGATAGATCAAATAGATTAGAATCAGATTTCCAGCGATTCCAAATAAAATCACCGGTACTAGGGTAGTTACCTTGAGGATGACCTCCCATCCTGGTATACGGTGCCAGATGCGTTCTTCGGGAAAATTTATGCTACCAAAATCCAGCTGAAGAGGTATGAGATTATCACTGAGTCAAGAAGTGTACATAGAAAAATATATTTACCAGTTCGTCGAGTGGCATGTTTTTGAAAACTGACTGAATCAGGTTTCGATTAGCAGCCTTTCTGTGCCTCGCCACTTGAAAAACTAAACAGAAACACAAATCCGTACAGGACTTTACTGCGCTGTTGTGATTCATATCTAAGGCCGATAAGACTTTGCGCAAATCGGATATAAGTGGTTAAAAGCTTTAGATGACATGGAAAGTGACAGGCTACACATATGAGATATGAGGGTATAATCGAATTATGGAATGCAGATTGCAGACTACGGGAGTGCGAGGGTATATTCGAATGTCGAAGCAGTAGACACTTGTGAGTGTGTAAAAACGAAAACAACATTATCAGACTGAAGAGGGTGTAATTTGTATGTAAGCTAAACAATTGACACAGCGACATTTCCTGACAGGGGAAAAACAGAAATGTCTTTCCAAAATGGAATTATATACGGAGAATTGACTGTCAGAATTCAAAAACTATTCAAAACAATCACTTAGGAGTCTGATGATGAATTAGTGGTGTAGTTCGAAATAGCTATCATTCCTACCAAAGTGACTGTGTCTACAAGTTGTTGTCAAGAGTTCTTCCCTCGAAAAAACAACAATTCATAGAAAGATATACCAATTGAAGCTCGTACATTTATTGCAATAAAATGTCAAACATTCTAAAAAGAAGAACGGTAAAGAACTTTCCAATCGACCTTAAAACTGGTGATTTGTGTCCATGGTCTTCTCTATAAAATTACTTGACTATACACAGTAAAAGTGGAGAGTACATCAATAACCTGCAACAGGTGGGCTTTGCTAATCTGGCGGACATTTAGGTCTACAAAGAGCCAACTAACCCAAAGTTTCCACCATAACATTTTTTTCCAACAAAGAATACTGCTTCTCCGGCAACTACTCCAAATCAGGGATGGAAAAGTCGGTACAATTGTATCGAATTCGATACAAATAAGTTTGCTCGAATACAAAAGTACAATTTGCCTTAATTTGTTACAATTTATTTATCTGCAGGTACCTATTTTTCAAATTCTATTGCAATTTGTATTTTCCAAAAATAGAAAATCAAATCAATTAACGAACTATTTGTTTTAAGTTTTACACAAAGCGTTGAATTGAATCTACTTTTCATAAGAAACTCACCCTGTTATGAGTTTCATGCTCAGGGCAATATTTTGAACTAGCTGTGCCCGCAACTTCGTACGCGGCGTGAGGCTGTGTAATTTCCAATAAAAGAGATTTGACCGTTTTCTCAACGGCATATTTGTTTAAAATCAACAGTCTAGCTAAAACATAGCGGTGAACATTGTCAATGTGAAACAATAAATCAAACAAATCTATTTAGGTACCTAAAACACCAATTAAGAAAATTAAATTCAACAGCGTAAGTCCTAAAGTTCCACTTCCTTACTGTAGGTCATGGTTGCCACTTGCAAAAAAAATTAGCAACCAAAAATGGAAAAAAAAAGTTACCAAACCAAGCTAAAAGTTACCAAAAATCTGAAAAAAATTATAAAACACGAAAACATCGTACATATCGTCTTGAACCAGTGAATATGACTTTTTGGTATCGTTTAATTTTTCTCTGATTTACGGACTTAATATAAAAAAAATGTTATTGCAGTGGAAAAATTAACCTACGTTTAAGCCTAGTATGCACTATATGCAGTACACGTAAAGCCTCTAGTGGAATCCAATTTTTCATACAATTTGTTCTCCGCGAAGTGTCAAATTTAACTTTCCACATGAAAATATGAGTAGGCAGTACGAAGATCGAGTGAAAAATTGCTACTTCAAGGACTGATTTGGCAGACACTTGGGTTTTATTGTTAGTCGCATTACATTTTTGACATTTCGGTATGAAAATAATTTATAGGAAAACGTGAAATTTATTTCAATTTCTGATGTTTTCTCAAGTCTTCAGAGAAACTTAAAGAAGAAAACTGTTGGTACATATCACATCATTTTAACATAAATATTTTAAATTCGAACGTTACTTACTGAAGTACTAGTAATACTTTTAAACCTTTTCCTGACAAAACGTAGTGGGCAGAAAAAGTAAGGCAGCATCACATGTAAGATGATATCGAGTTCGTCTTTTTGATGCTCCTGCTCAAAAAGTTACCAAAACCAGATAATAATTACCAAATTACCAAAAATCATAAACTAAGAAAAAAATTACCAGATTTGGTAAAATATTACCAAAGTGGCAACCGTGCTGTAGGTATCAACCTAGGTAATATCAAAACAACCACTAAAACAAAAGCCTGAACGGTTTGTATCTACACCAACAATAAGTAAATCAGACAACATAATTCACCTATATCGTCTTTACTTCTTGAATTCTTCAATTATTTACTGTAGTCTATAGGTATCAACGTAGGTATATAACAACCATTAAAACGAAAACCATGAACTCATTTAGTATATACACCACCTCCAACATACATTCACCACCACACCACACGTCATCAGCCATCTGCGCATTTCCTCCGAAACACATTGTCGCGGTTTTTTTTTTTTTAAGTGAAACTTCTTATGCGACTTCCAACTCAAGGTCGCGTTAAACGTTTAACGCTAATAATTGGATACTCAAAGGTGTGAGCGAGGGCGAGGGTGGCGCACATTGCACAGCACAAGCACGTTCATATGAAAAAAAAAAAAAAATTAGTGGTGTTTTCTCCAACAAAAGTGAAACGAAAAAGAAGTATGCGAGGGGAATGTGTATAATCAACAGCCACAACGAGTTTATGAGGAAATGCGCAGATGGCTGTTGACGTGCGCTGATGGACTTATGGTGGTGTATATAGAAATTGAGTTCAAGGTTTTTGTTTTAATGGTTGTTATTGGTTGTTATAGTACATACCTACATACGTTGATACCTACAGTAAAGAATTGAAGAATTCAAGAAGTAAAGACGATATAGGTGAATTATGTATGTTGTTTGATTTATTGAAGTGAAACTTCTTAAATGCTAAATGCTACTATAAGCATTGCATACTCAAAGGTGTGAGGGTACCGCTCACGCTTCAGAGTATGCAATGGTGAGTGAGTTTATTGTCACCAAATGCTGGGAGAAGAATATTCTGTGGTGAAGATTAATTTCCAAAAATAATGACTAAATTAGCAATTAATGTCTTATTGAAGTGAAACTTCTAATGCGACTTCCAACAAGGTTGCGTTAAACGTTCAACGCTCCTGGGGAGGGGGAATAGAAGGAGACAGAGCGAGAGTGAATGCGTGGCATTCGAACGCATGCGCGTAGTATACCTGTTACAGGCCAGCGCAAGCGTAAGCAACGAGTAGCGTCCTCATTATTTTATTTACTTGTTTTAGTTTAATTTGATACACATACCTATAATTTAATAGGGTAGTATTTTTGAAGTGAAACGTCTAATGCGACTTCCAACATATCGTATCTTACTTTAGTTGTCATTATCCCATTGTAAATGTTATGGATTTGGACATTTCTCCACTGGAAAATGATAATTAAAAGATGCGATCAATTGTGAATTGTAAGCAATGTTAATAAAGTTTGTCTTAAGGCCTAGTATCCTGCTCGCGCTAAATTTTATCTCCCATACAAAAATGTATACGAAGATAAAATTGAGCGAGGCAGTTTAGCAAAGCAGTATCCTGTTCGCACGCTAAATCCTTCACTTCATATATAGATGGGCCGATAAAAAGTCTCCACTCATTTAACTCGCGAAATAAAAGTCCGGTAAATTAAATCGAAGATAAATTTTGACATAAAAAAACGGAGGAAAGAGTTTGTGTTGTGTTTGCAAAGAATTTTTTTGTGGCGGAAAACGCAGATAATGTTTGCGTGATAAATAAAAGAAAACGCAAAGCCAAACAACAGAGATACATATGTATACATATAAATAAAGCGAATCAATTTTCAGGGGGACTTATGCTCTCTTTGGCTTCATCTTTGGGGTAATAACAAGTGTTCCACTATGGTAAGGAGATTGTGGAAAGTTTGAGGATACATGTCGAGCTTCTTCTTATAATTTCTAGGTTTCTTACGTCTTTCAAGTTTGAAATTCGAAAATTCTATTAAAATTACGTTTACTGATATCTGTCATGGTACTCATGCTTCATAAACATTTGGGTTTTGTCCCATCTATACAGCATGCTTAATAATAATTTAGCGACCATTTATCTTTGGTGTAGAGAAACGAAGTGGAGACTAGGGACACTAAAATTTAGCGCGAGCAGGATACTAGGCTTAAAGAAACAATAGGGGTATTCACGATTCGGTGTATCAGACCTAGTAAAATTGCGAAATTTTATTTTATTTTATCAGAACGTGAACACACTTTTTCTTATTTATAGCAAAACTGAAGCAAATGCCAGATCCAATTTGACAATTGACATTTGTTCTGAAACAAAACTTTTAAAAGGCGAAAAAGAAAAACGATTCTGTTTATTGGAAGATAATGGAGACAAAATTATGTTAATTAATTAATATTACCTAATGAAAATTATGATTTTCCCTTCGGCGGCACTTATTTTTGTTTTCCATTCTCTTTATTTTTTCCAATTTAGCGAACTGTCAACTTGATGAGGCTACTCTGTTGTATTTGTCGGTTGCAATAGGGGCAAGGCATAGATAAAGTGCAAAAGTGTAGCGAAATTTTATTCAGTATATTTTGTTGTTGTAGTGCGAAAAAAATCTGCACTTTCGCACTTTTGCAATGATACAAGACCATTTGCACCGGATCGTGAATACCCCTAATATAATTTCACTAAAAATCAATTTCTACCCCTTCCTATTTTCATTTCCACATTACGAAGTTTCACTTCTTCCGCGCGGAGGGACTCCACGCACTATTTTTTTTTTTCATATGAACGTGCTTGTGCGATGTGCGCCACCAAACCACCCCCAAGCAGAACAACGATCAATAACCGCGGCTGCTGATAATATTCGATTTGATAAAATAAATTTATTTTTTTCATGTTAGATTTTAGGTTGTAGCTCAGCTTCTAAAGGACATAGAAATAGAAAGCTGATTGATGGCTTGAAATAACTATAGAATTGTTGGCTCTCCTAAGTATTTTATTTTGTTTGAATTGATTGAGAATTATATGAGTAATGGCGAGTTAAAGGCAGTAAAGTCAGAAAAAAAAAAACACATTTTGGTCAAAAACGCTCCAAAAAATAGGCATGGCAATGAAAGGAATAGCCTATATGTTGCACAAAATCTGAAGGAACATTTCAAAAAAAGTTTCATCGAAATCTGTGCAGTAGTTTTCACGCCATTAGGTAACAGAAAAATTGCCTACAGTTTTATTTTAAGTATAGATATAGATATAGATATGAAAGTGCAAAATGAGAGTATTAAGCCTGAATAGATTTATTTTGTAGGTTTGTACAGTTTTGTTATGAAGTTTATTTATGTTAATGTTCTGTTAATTTATTTTTGTTTATGATTTTGAAAAGAAAATATTTTGATTTCACTTTTTTATACGAAAAATTGTTTTCAATACAATTGGCTCCACTTCAGTACAATCTTTACAAACTAACTTTATAATTCATAAGCAACATTTTAAGACCTAAATTGAGGTCAACATTTTCATTCATTTTAAATTCATTTTTATTGTTATCTTTAAATAAACTTACGTGCTAGACAAAAACGATTAAATCTAATTTAAAACTAACATTTATCTTATTCTAGCTTACTGGCTCCAAGCGAGCGCTCTAAACTTAACAATATCCTTAAAATTATTGCCTTTCGGCCTTAAATCTATCTATGTCTATGATTTGTTTTGTTTTTTATTTTTCAAGAAACTTTAGAAAACTTGAAATCTTTATTATTGGTTTTGCTTAAAACTACTTAAAACTACCTAAGCTACTTAGCCTACATTACCTATAATCAGGGTGGTGAGCAATCTTATCGATTGGTCACCATCCTGATCGCGTCTTTGGTTGCCTGTCGGCCGCCAACAAGGGTTCATCCGCGCCGCCGAGCCTCCACCGAGGCCATGAGCGTCGGTCAAGTCTCGGAAGCACTCTTTCATGTTGGCTAGTCCAACACTTCCCAAAGACCCCCTACACTAAACCTAAACCTACTACCTTAAATCTAGCTTAAAACTAAGGAGGATGCTACGTAAGTAGCGCACCGGCCCGGGAGAGCGTATCCACTCTCACCTCTTCCTCAAGCCACCAAAATTCGGTGAACTGCTTTACCGTATCGACCCTGTCCCGTTCCGCAATTGCGGTACTAAAACGGAGGAGCTCCTGAGCATTGGCGGCGTACCCGTCGTGGATGAGCCGCTTATCCCTCGCGCCGCGGTGGCTGTGGTACAATACCGGCACACCATCTTTTTTCTGGACTAACCCTTTCATGTCTACATGAAGAAATGCCTCAGGCGGGATAAAGCCAGACCGAAGCGTACTCTCGTGGTACATTAAATTGGGGTAGTAAGCCCCTGAGATCAGGTTATTATCACTGGCCATCGCCCTAGCAACGTGCCTCCGAATCACCTTAATAAGGAAATTGTCAATCCTATTCAGTCGGGCCCCATTGTATAAGGTCCGGTTGGGATAGTATTTTATGTACTGAGATTCAGGAGTTCTAAACAACCCTAGACAGGCCCTGAGGCATTGCCTCTCAAACACCCGAATCCTTTCCATATAGGACGGCGCTATATTGAACCACATGGGACAGCCATAAGCGATGATAGGCCTTATAAGGGCCACGTAGCAAATGACCTTCACCCTGGAGTCAAGTTGACTGCTGCGAAACAGTCTCCTTGTCAGAGCGTAGGCCCTCTTAGCCCCAGCAAGACAAGCATCTATATGTTTGTCAAAATACAGATACTGGTCGAGCCGGATGCCGAGATACCTGACCACGTTTTTCACCACCAATGGTCGTCCCTGCTGTCCAATAATTGTTAATTTTCTCCAGTTGTTTCTGGTGTCCCTAGAGGCCCCAGCCAATGGAGTTCTGAACAGGATTGTTTCCGATTTTTGGGAATTGATTTTCAACTTCCAATCATCGCAATACCTCTTAATTTGCTCGAAGTCACGCTGCAGAAGGATGTTGATGACCTCGATTTTTGGTCCTGACCTGTACGCCACTAAATCGTCTGCGTACGCTATAGCGTGTCTGAGGGAACCCACCAGATCACTTGTGTAAATATTAAACAGGACCGGAGAATTCACTGCTCCCTGTTGTAAGCCGTTTTTAATTTCAAAAACCCTGCTCGAAGTCACGTTGCCAGCTTTGACAACGAACTTCTTTCCCATAAGCATGTCATAAATCATATACAGCAAAGGTTTTTGAATGCCCATTCTGGTCAGCTTATAAAAGAGCCCTTCCAACCATACGGTATCGAAGGCCTTCTCAAAGTCGACCAGACATGCACCCGTGCATTGCTTCTTACTTTTATTCCACTGAATGTCGGAAACCAGTTTCGACGCGGCATGAATAGTGTCATGCCCCGCTCGAAAGCCAAACTGGTTGTCCGGAATAATCTTATTTTCTTCAACCCATCTTAAAAGAGATCTATTGACGACTTTCTCGAATACCTTGCTAATATTCGGAAGCAAACTGATTGACCGCAGATTAGCAGGGTTTGTCCTATCTTTATCCTTTTTCGGGATAGGGTGTACCACCGCTATTTTCCACTGCACCGGATAATAGGCATTATTCAGCGCATTGTTAAATAGCGTGGCGAAGATATCGATCGCTTCTAGTGGCAGGTGTCTTAATACGACGTTTGGGACCCCGTCAACTCCCGCCGACTTTTTGTTTTTCAGTGACTCAAAGATGCACCGGAGTTCATCTTTACTCACGAACAGATGAGAATTTACATCGGCGATTGTGCCATTTGCACGGTAGTCGTCATTGAACACGGTAAAACCGTTGTTCTCGGATCGCCAATTTTGAATATCGGTCCGCAGATAGAAGTGGTTAAGAAAGGCCCTCTCCTCGAGGTCGTGGTTACGGCGAACAGGGTTGTTCACCGTATACACATTTTCAAAGAAAGCTCCCATCAAATCCACCCTCTTCTGCGGGTCTTCTACCACGAAAAAACCGTCGTTCGAGTCAGCACTTTCCGGACTTATGCTAGCAGTCAGTAGTGTCTGTCTATTCTCGTTCGTCTGAGGTATTCGAACACATGAAATGTCGTTATGATCTTTACGCCTGAACAATTTATTTATTTGTGGGAACATACTCGGACTTCTGGATTTTATAGCCCGAATTTTATTGCCCCAATACAAACTTACAGATTTTCTGTAATTCTCGGTGGTCAACTGTTTCAAGTTTTTGATCATCGACTTCAGTGTCCTTATCTCGGGATCGTTCCTGTCAGTAAACTGTCTGTGTAGCCGTTTAAGCCTCGAGAGCAGTCTACTTTTATGTCTGTACAGAGCATCGATTGTCGCGTTTCGATACTTCTCAGTTTGTTCTTCGTCGGTGGAATGTCCTACCCGAGGGATAGTCCGCTCCATTGTCTGTTTGATGACGACATTCATTTGCCCTAAATGAGTGTCTATCTCATCGTTCGTTAAGTTCCTGTTTGTCGGTGGGTCGATCTCGCATGAGCGTATGTCGCGCTTTAAAACTCTGGTGAAGCGCGACCACTGCGCTTTTCGGTAATCGAATGAACGCACTTGGTCGTACTGCTCCAGCTGCGTCTGCTCGTTCGGGATCCGTATTACGGCGGCAAGTCCGTAGTGATCACTATCGTACTCAACCGTTCGTAAACAGTTCCGCGTGCTGAGATCAGTGTTTGTTAGTTCCAGTCTTTCGTCAACTAGCGCTAAGTCCAAGAAAGAACCCTCTCTAGGGAAAGACGGGATATCCGTCGCGTACAATTCGAGTTTGTACTCAATCATATTATGACGCCACCAGTCGTGAAACTGGTTGCCTCTAGGGTTCGGAATATCATTTCCCCATGCTGCATGTTTAGCATTGAGGTCTCCGCCCAAAAAGTAATAATTGTCTTCCGATTGAAGCTCTAAGCAACGAAAAAGCGTCTCGATCTCATTTAAAAATTGAATGCGTTGAGGAGATTCAGGTGCGTAAAGCGACACTACATACACCCGCCTCTGGCTATTGAGGGGAATGCACACGATGCATGCTTCCAACACCTGGAACCTGCGCACGTCCCCGCTATATATGACCCTATGGCGCAAGCCTTTACGTATTAAGATAGCGACACCACCTCCTTGTGTGGAGTTGGGCCGGTCTCTTCTGACTACACAATAATTTCTGTAGCCCAATTTGTGCTTCGGATTTAGCTTAGTTTCGCTAACCAAAAGTACATCTGGCATTTCGGCTTTCAACAGATTGGAAAGATTGTTCCTTCTCTCGATCCTGATTAGTGAATTTACATTCACCGCAAGGATCTTTAAGTTTACCTCGTCCAGCGTACCCATCATATTCATGGCGCGGCAGACTCGGCAAACAGCGTCGAATAGATAACGTCTATTCGAGCCGCTTGCTCATTTAATTGTTTCTGGAAATTATCGATCTTTCCGTGCAATGACAGAAGGATCGATTTCAAATCCAGATCCGCTTCCGGTGTAGGAACCTTCGGCGGGCTTTTTGTTATTGTGCTACCCGGTCCAGTTACCATTTGGGCAAAGGACACATTGGGTGCAACAAAATTTGAGAAAGAGCGACTCTTTTGACCCTTCTCTTCTTCGGACTTCTGTTTTCGAGCCTGCACATTCTGTTTTACCTGCTGATACTTCGGGCATCCCTTGAAATTAGCGGGATGTCCTGAGCTCTTGCAGAGTACACACGAGAGCTGGCCCCGATCCTCTACTCTATCCGTACCTAAGGCACATTCCCCATGTTTGTGGTCCTTATTGCACTTGACGCACCTAAACTGCATGTGGCAGTTAGCTGCGGCGTGCCCGAACCTCTGGCAGCGCATACATTGAAGTACGCGATCTGACCTTTTTAATTTTTCCCAACGTACTGCATGATAGTACAGGAATCTGATCCTTTTCAGACTATCGATTTTGCTGTTGGGCGTTAATTGCACCAAAAAGAATGGTAATTTGCGGCTACCACCCCTGTCCGCAGGCGAGGAAAACGGCTTGACCCCCACGAACTTGAGGTCGTCGCACTCATAATTTTTAAGCTCGTTTTCGAGCTCCTCTATTTTTATATTGGGGTCTATACCCTTAAGCAGCACCGTTTGCCGCTTTTCTCCCTTTGGAGTGTACGTAAAGTACTCGGTTTCCGCTTTCTCCAGAGCGGTGCGCACTTTTTTGTGCTCCTCCATATCGCAGCACATGATAATGTGTTTGGTGGCGTTTAGCCTTTTTATATAGAAATCCTTAGTAACTAGCCTACATAACCTAATACTATCGCTAATATCTAAATAACTTACATTAATTGGTGGTACCTTGTCTTTTTTGTTCTGCTTCTGTTGTTCTTGCTGTTGCTGCTGTTGTTGTTGTTGCTGTTGTTGTTGCTGTTGTTGTTGCTGCTGCCGTTGCTGTTGCAGTTGTTGTCGTTGCTGCTGCTGTTTCTGCGGTTGCTGTTTCTGCGGTTGCTGTTTCTGCTTCTGGGTCTGTTGTTGTTGTTGTTGTTGTTGTTGGTGCAGTGGCTGTTTGTGTACCAGCTGCTTTTTCTGTTGCTGTTGTTGTTGCTGCTTAAGCAGTGCTTGTTGTTGTTGCTGCTGCTTAAGCTGTTTTTGTTGTTGTTTGTGTTGGTGCTGCTCAGCTTGTATTTGCTTCAGCTTTTGTTGTTGCTGTTGCAATTTCTGCTGGCGCAATTGTTCCTTCTTCTCGAGGAGCTCTTTAATCAGCCGGTCGAGCTGAGCTTCCTCATCATCTTCTTCTTGTTCTTTGTCTTTCTCTTCGGCGGCCAGTAATTCCTGGAAGGAATTACCTTCGCCCACATACCGGCCCTCGCCCCCTTCGGACTCGTACGAGTAGCTGAGTCCATCGTTATCATCGTCAATATCGCCTTCTGACTCTGGCGCAGACGCAGTTGCTCGTGACGTCATCGGTTCGGTATTTTGTCTAGTTTTCCTCTTATATGCGAGGTTTGGTATCGGCTTCAATTTGCGACGTCGTTTTTCAGCTTTAGTCGTTTCAAGCGACTGTACCACTGATACTGCTGATGTTGTTATTGCAGCGGCACTTGTTGATGCTGCTGCTGCTGTAGTTGTTGTTGTCAGTCGTTTGGGCAACGGGGCCTCTCCTTGCGGGACCCTGTCCATCGCCTGATTGCCTTGCGGCACTTCCACGTTCGCTTTTACTTTTTATTTATTAATTATTTAATTAATTTAAAAATAAAAAAAAGAGCACTTCCCCGACGGGGACTTGAACCTACACCTCCTGGTGTCACAGTCTATGGTCTTTTGCACTGCGCCAAAGGGCTTACAGAAACTTATTGATCAGAATCACTTTAACACAGTAATTGTCTTAGCAAATCACGCACCACTAACCAAGTCGACTATTCACGAAGAATGCTGAAGAGCGACGAAAATTGAGGTCAACCATCAAGTTTAAGTGATCAAAAAAAAGGAAAAGAAAATTTGTGTGGTTCCGTTTTATGTATGGCTATAACTAGGGCCTAAAGCTTCTCTGCAAATTTTAAAATTTTCGCACAATATTTTTACAAGTATTGGCTCGCTTAACGTTATAATAGTATTGCGATACTCAACCGCGTTACATTTTAAACATATTTTTTTGGAAATCACATTGTTTAAAGAATTTTCGAAGTTCCTTTTTCAACTAAAAAAAAGGAAAAAGTACCAACAAATTGTATTAGAGTCCTCGAAAAAAGGGTCAAATTTTTGCACAACGGTCACGCTGGTCCAGCGCACGGTGCACTTACACATTCAAATCCTATTCGGAACGTTCCCTAGCGCGATTGCGGGAAAAACCGCACAAAATCAAGGCACTGATTTTTGATCTGTTAGGGAATGATTTTATTTTTGACTGGAATAGATTAATGACGCTGGTTTAAGCTGGCAATGACTTGAAGTATTGTTCGTGATCAATATTACATATAAATATATACATAATATAATATGTATAGGTAGGTACGCAAGAGTTCACAGACTTGTTTTTTGAATTTGTATTAGCAGTTACAAGCTAAATATATCGCGATGGACGTGTGTGGGGTTGCAAATGAAGTGGGATTTGCTGATTATGTACGGGTCTATCACAGAATCCGTCGTTTTCGGAATTTTGTTACGAACCCCGAAAGAGCTGTTACAGAATTCGTAGAAAGTGGTATTACTGAATATACCACGTTCTACGAATTTCGAAAGCAAAAAATGTACCCTACGACGGATTCTGTGATAGTTCTATCGGGGTTCGTAGCAAAATTCCGAATACGACGGATTCTGTGATAGACCCGGTAAGCTCCAAGTGGTCGGAATTATTTTTTTTAAGGTGCTTATTCAAAATGGTTAAAAAAAAAGTAAAAGTGTTTAATATATGCTAAAAATAAGTTTTTCGTTGCTGTTGTTGCATTTTCAATGGCTGTTGCAATTTGAATTTTAAAGTGCGGTATTGAGTCTTAAAATATTATGAACACAGATCGGCTTTGGGTAACTATAGTCATTTTTGAGAAATAATTAAATTAAATTTACTATAAAAATTAAGAATATGGGATCTTTTTTAGAATACTGATATTATCTTTAGTATAAATTTCATTCCAAATCGTAGAGCGCTTCTTGAGGATTTGATGAAGTTCATGATTTTGTCCGTTGGTGTGCTAGATAGCTCGTTCAGGTTGTTGAAGAAGAATTTTCCAAGGACTCTGTGTCTGGAGTGTTGAAGAGCTGGACAGTGACATAGGAAGTGGGTTGTATCCTCTATAACTCCCTCGTCACCGCAGCCTCTGCAAAGTTCTTCCTCGGTCAGTCGCATTTTCTTCATGTGGTATCGCAAGGTGTTGTGTCCCGTAAGGATACCTACAAGCGTAGAGAGACATCTCCGGTTGTTCCGCATGATTCTCTCTGTTCTGGATTTACAGAAAGATGGCCATAGTTTCCTTGTGTTTTCGCACGTATCCATGGATTTCCATCTAGTGTTTGCCTCGTCCGTGGCCTTTTTCCCTGCTTCTAGCTTTAGTGTACAGAGCGGGATGCACACAGAGGGGCATGTTTGTTCTAGAGCATTAGCCGAGCCATGTCGTGCTAGTTCATCCGCTTTCTCATTGCCTGGAATGCCTTCATGTCCAGGGACCCAACACAGTAATACCTTGTGCTGTGTTCCAAGAGCTCTGAGCTCTTCGCGACAGCTCTTCACAAGCTTCGATTTTATTTCTGGGGCAGTTAAAGCTTTTATAGCTGCCTGGCTGTCGATAAAGAAGGTGATACCTTCCGGAGGTATCACCTTTATCGCAGACTCACGGGCGGCTCTTGTCACTGCCATGACCTCCGCTTGGAATACACTGCAGTGGTCTGGGAGGCGTATTGATGTTGAGATGCCCAGCGGTTCAGAGTAGATGCCTGACCCCACGCCGTTGTCCATTTTAGACCCGTCTGTGTACACGGGAATGGATTGCGTGTCAGGTACAAGTCCATCTCTCCATTCTTCCCTGCTGGGGTAGGCGCTAGAGAAGGGTCTTCTGAATTCCAAATATGGCGTTATGTAATCCGTGCTAGGTACATTGCCAAGGTACTTCTGTAGGATCGTTGAGTGACCCTCTTCATCGTGTTTCCAGTCTATTGATTGGCTAATTCTCATGGCACTTGTTGCTGCCACAGACTGTACAAAGATGTCTAGCGGAAGCAGGTTGAGGATAGCCTCAAGTCCGGCGGTTGGAGTTGATCTCATCGCGCTGGTGACCCCGATGCATGCTAGTCTTTGCACTTTTGTGATAGCCTTTAGGTGTGTAGCCTTTTTTGTTGCTGGCCACCATACAAGACTGCCATATGTCAGTATTGGTCTTACAATAGCTGTGTACAACCAGAGTTTGATCTTCGGAGATGGTCCCCATGTTTTCCCAAAAATCTTGCTGCAGGTGTAGAATGCTATTGTGGCTTTCTTGATTCGTTCGTCTATGTTCATTTTCCAATTTAGTTTCTTATCTAGTATTAGTCCCAGGTATTTTGCATTGTCAGAGATTCTGAGGGGTGTACCACCAACAGAAGGCATGACAAACTGCGGAATTTTCCTTTTATTTGTGAATAATACCAGTTCTGTCTTCTGAGGATTGACTGATAGACCGCATTTCCTGGTCCAGGAGTCAAGGATGGAGAGGGCTCCATTTAATTGTTCAGCTAGTGTTGGCAGAAATTTGCCGGTTGCCATTAGCACAACATCATCCGCGTAGGCAGTTATTCTTATGCCTGTATGTCTGAGTTGCATAAGTGCCTCATTTAAAACGATAACCCAAAGTAGTGGGGAAATCACCCCTCCCTGAGGTGTTCCTCTTGAAGCGTAGGCTTCAAGTCTGGAGACCCCAAGTTCGGCTACTAGGTGTCTGGCCTTAAGTGCGTTGACAATCCAATTGATGACCGTGGTGTCAATGTTGAGTTTACTCAGTGTTCTGCATATGGCGTCTGTTTTGACATTGTTGAAAGCTCCTTCAATGTCTAGGAATGCTGCTAAGGTGTACTCCTTTATTCTTAGTGATTTTTCAATTACTCTTACAACACAGTGTAGCGCAGTCTCTACGCTTCTTCCTTTTGTGTAAGCGTGCTGAGCTTGTGATATATCATCCGGGCATAAGTTGCTGCGAATGTGTATATCTATCAATCTTTCTAGGGTCTTAAGTATGAAAGAGGTGAGGCTTATTGGCCTGAAATCTTTGGCGTTAACATGGCTTGCTTTGCCCGCCTTGGGTATAAGTTTGCATTATGGTCAAAATCATTATTGCCGCTTTCAGGTACCTAAACTAAAGAAAAATTACTTTTTTTCAGAAATCTATATTTGTAAGGGACCCCGCAAGGTGGAGTATTATCACCTCTTTTGTGGGTACTGGTTATTGATGGCATTTTGAAGAAACTAAGTTCTATGGGGATAAGTGTCACAGCGTATGCAGATGATGTGGTTATCACTGTTCACGGAAAGTATCTAAACACTCTAAGTGAAATCATGGAGGTTCTGGCATCTACTCTGTAGACCCACAACTAAAAGTGTCTATACGGCTACCGGATACTAGCAGTGTCTTTCAATCAGAAGTTTTAGCCGTTCTGAAGGCGGCAGAGCTTTTGCAGATGAGATCTATATCTGGAAGGGATATTGCCATCTACATCGATAGCCAGGCTGCACTCAAGGCACTGGAATCCCCCAACATCAATTCCGAAATAGTCAGGGACTGTCGCACAATGCTCAAGGCATTATGCAGTCAGAACCAAGTAAGACTGTGTTGGGTGCCAGGACATTGCGGTACAGCAGGAAATGAGGAAGCTGACGAGCTTGCGAGATAAGGAGGGGAACTAGGTACAGAAGTGGAAGCATGGCCCAACCCACCTCTAGGTATACTAAAAGGTAAAATCAAAAACCAAACCGAAATGAAGGCGGTCAAAATAAGGTGGTCAAACATCACCGGACATAAAGTGTCCAAGGCACTTTGGCCACAACTCAACATCAAAAAATCTAGGGAAATTCTAAAATTAGGTAGGGAACAACTCAGAACATTGGTTGGAATCCTGTCAGGGCACTGTCTTCTAAGAAAACATGCAAAAAGACTTAGACTGACAGACACGGACACTTGTAGATTCTGCGACGACCTGCAAGCCGATGAGGATATCAAGCACATACTGTGTGAATGCGAAGCAGTATCTCGCAA
This sequence comes from Cheilosia urbana, assembly GCA_946477585.1. Lineage (NCBI taxonomy): Eukaryota > Metazoa > Arthropoda > Insecta > Diptera > Syrphidae > Cheilosia > Cheilosia urbana. The sequence goes on from OX297854.1 coordinate 105,548,871, forward strand.
CCGAATGAAGTTTTTGGGTAGGTACTTTTTCCAACAGCTGGAGGAGATTGACCACACAAATTTCAAAGGGCTACTTAATTTCTGTAAGGTGATTAATTGTTTTTCAAGGGAAATTGTTTAGGTTTTGTTCACTGTTGCTTACTGCAATTGGTTCCCCAGGGATCGCGATGGGCCCTTATGGTGCCTAGTGCCGTATGAGATCTAATTATCTCATACTCCTTTTTTACCTAACCTAACCTATGGGGTTAGTTCAAAAAGTCCAGCTCAGGTAACACACTCGCACCCTGCATGTACCACTTCCGCTGTTGGCAAAGTTGCTGTCAGTGGTCATAGAATTTTATCCGTTAAATTTGTAATTACATATTCGTTAAGTGTGCATAGTATTTTTTTCGGAATAATACTTTTGCTTTTAATATTTATGAAAAAAGAACAATGCAGATTAGATGAGGGAAAATAAAAACATTTTGAGCAATTTTTCTTCACTTATTTGAGAAAAATTTGCTCATGAAAACAAAGTACTCAAAAGCGGAAAATACGCAACTATGTTTGCTCTAATACATATATTTCTAGTATATACAACATCTCATTTAGATAGTTTTATTAACCAAATAAATTATATCATTCACTTTTTAAAAATATATAATAGGAATAAATAACCAATAGCATTCAGCAATGTTAAAATGCGGTAATCCCGTTCCCGTACTCTATTAGATGAACACCCCAAAGGGTAAGTTTCATTTCCACCAAGTAACTTTGATTGTGGATTCGAATAACCGATACAGGGAGTTTTGGATTTTGGTTCGATATGATTTTCCTCAACATCTTATGTTGACTTCAACTATTCGTTTACACATACTAATTAGTTAATAGGTACCTATATAAATTATTGCTGCAGACCTAAATGGGTTTCATAATTAACTTTATTTAATTAGGTACATTTGTTATACTATAGATTGGAATAGGGTGTGCAGAGCACACCTGCGAACTTTTGAATGAACGTCACTGTCTTGCACAATTGACTCTGTTAACAGAAGCGACACTATCTTTATTGACGTCATCCCATGCAACCCAGCACGGCAATGAATTGATTTCAACACATAATAGCTTCAGATGTTGATAACCTGCTGCTAGTACAAGTACCTGTCATGTAAAGAATGATATATGAATGAGCTACTCTGAGAACAACAACGCGCTTACACGCGCGTATATGTTAGCCATTCCAAATGTTATGTGGAGAGATTCTGTATGATCCCGTTTGAGTACTTCGAAAACCGTTAAGAATTCCCTCTGACCTCGTACACAAAGTCTATCACTTGCTTCACCAACCAGTCTCACACCAACAATAACCATGATCGTATCACTAAAATGCTGTGTCCCCTACAGCCTACAATGGCTGTTGGCAATTTTTCTCATATTTAACTCCTTGAACAAGTATTCCTGTCTCCAAGTGAGTATCCAAGAGAATCACAACATTCAAGTGGAACCGTTTAAAACGCGAATAAACAAACGCGACATTTCGCAATTCTTCGATAAAGGTATGGCGCATGATTTATTTTTTTGTCTTCTTTTTTTTTTTTTGTAACGGGAACTGAAAGGCAACATGTCAGTTTCTAGCATCTTAAATTTAATTACATAACATACATATTTACAAGAGAAACAGTGCTGTATGGACTATTCGAATCCAAACAAATCTTTCTTTATATAGCCGGACTTGTGCTGCTCAAGAAATAGGATAAACTGGCTCATACTTATCTTTGTGCCCTCGTCGTCGCCCGTCTCCGCGAAGAGTTCCTCGCGAAATCCGTCAAACCTTCTCAGGCTGTCCATTTTGTTGCGTGCTTTCTGTTTGCCTTCCGTTGCTCTGACAGTAATTCTTTGCCATTGCATTGATTTGATGATTTTCCAGAACTCCTGAGTGTTCTCCTTCAAACCTTCGACGCATATAATTCCCGGCTTGCCGGGACGTGAAAATCCCGATAGGTTAAGTTCGCGACTTAGTTTGACGATCTCTTGGCGTTTGGTTTTGCTCTTCAAGTGATGTGAGTAGATCCAGAGGCGTTCAAAGTCGACGATCTCTGGTGAGTTGTCGTGCTTCTCTTGGTCTGGGTCACTAGCGTCTTTTGTGAGAAAGCTGTCAATTTGCTCTTGAATCCACGAGACCACCTGGAAGATGTATGTTTCCGACTTTTCGATAGTGGCGATGTAGTTTTCGATCTCGTGCTTGACGGAAATCTCTTTTTTTTTCAACAACAGTACACTGTGGATGGTGACGATGGCATTCTCGATGGCTGGATAGAGGTGAGGCAGTTCAATGCGAATTTCAATCTTATCACCGCTGCTGGTTGCGATAGTAATCGCGTAGTCCAAGTGAGCGCCGAGAGTGGTCAAGGTGCCGCGGAGGTACTCGTTGAAATCACTAATGACACCCGGGTCGTAAATGTGCATTTCTCCCGGATTGCAGTAGATTGACGAAAGCATGTCCACTTCTTCCAGTTGTTTGGCGATGCAGTCTTTGTAGAGATCCATAAAAAGCTTGAAAAAAATGAGATGAGACATTTGTGTGTATATTTTACTTTTTATTTTACAGCCTCCTATTCGTTCAATGGTTTCGAGAAGATTGAATCGGTGCCGATCATATTTCCGTTGGACATATGCATTTTTATGGTGAACCAAGTCAGGCACTATGCTTGCCTGCACGTGAACAAAGATGGCGTTAGGAGCTTTGTCATTTTTCGAACCGAAGTAAGTAGTTTTCTAGACAGTGGCGATGTAGTCAATCAAATTGCACGATCGCTTTCCAGCACGACACGTATGAAGAGCTGCTAAGCCTGGAAACCCCTTTAGCCATCGGCATGGATTGCAAGTCATTTGGTCAGAAGGGCTTCGTGGCCCTGGCCTACAACATAACGACCTCAATCGAACAAGCCGACCAAGGATCACCGATCTTTCAAGTTGATTCCCAACGAATCAAAGCGGTGCAATACTTTGGATCTCAAAATTTAAAAGCGGTTTATCTTCGGGGCACTGCGAATGATCTTTTCCTTCTGCAGACCTTTGATACATCATCGAACGTAAACGGATCTGCAGCGGACCTGTTTTGTCCGTACTTTAAATGGACCGGCTACGGATTCAACAAACTTGAAAAGATCCCATGCAGTAATGCACAACGCCTGGAGCCGTTTGTCATCGATTCGGAGAATTTCATTGCTGTGGCTAATTATGCCGATCAGTATGGACGAACTGAGACAAATTCGGAAATTTACAAGTACGACCGCGAGAAAAATCAGCTGGTTTTGTTGCAGAAGATCAAGACCTTTGCGGCGGTCGATGTAAAGTATTTCAGTGTGCCCTTTGAGGAGGTTAAGAAAATGCACTTTTTGATCTTTGGCAACACGCATTCTAAGGGTGGAAATCGAGCCGATCAATTGGAAGCGGATTCAGTGATCTATAAATATGAGAACGGCATTTTTATTCCGTACCAGATGCTGCCGCTGTATTCAGTGAAAAAGTTTCTCCCAGTAGAGGTAAAAATGGTAAATTGGAAAATCTGTCTGCACAAAACTATTTCGCTACTCTTTTCAGAACGTCGAACTGGAAAAGTTCATTCTCCTTGTGGCGTGCTCCAATCAAGTGATCAAGATCTACAATTTAAACGATTGGAAGTTCGAGGAATCAAAGGCTCAGTTTACGGAGGGAGCGCTTGGCAAAGGCGTGTCTAACATGCGGATATTCAACGACAAAACCTACAGCTACTTAGTGATCGCCAATGAGCGCATGCTGGAAAACGAAACCAATGTTTTCCTGCCAATCTACACCCAAGAGCAGCATGCAAACAGTTTGCGTCAACAGATCATCGATTGGACTATGGCAACGATTGATCGGCTGGGGAAGATCAATGTTGAGAAATTGCGCAACGATGTTGTGGCTGCGACAAGATTGAAGAAAGACCGTAAAGTTCCACAAGTTACAGAGGTTCCATCGGCAAGAATTGAAATCGCGTACACTCGATCGGTAAGTTCAGCAGCTGTTCACAGGTTTATTTTTAATTTCTTCTTCTTATATGTGTGTAGCTGACCAATTCGAAGCGAAAACTTAGCACCAGCTACTGGAAGGCGCTGTCTTATGCCCACCAAGCGGTTGAGGCGTTAGAAGCCCGTGCCAACAAAAAGCTGTCCACCAAGCGCCACACATCCGATGAAGAAAAACCCGATTATGTGCACGAAACGCTTAATGTTGGAACACTGGTGGTGCGCAATCAACTGAAAGCAAACCAAATCAATGGTGTCGATCCGAAAGCCGTCCAATTCAAGACCATGTCTGCCCCCAAGGTCATTGTCAACGGGGATTTTCAAAGGCCACCTGAGACTAAGAGCAGAAGTGATGTTGTCCCAGAGTTTTTGGACACACTAAGTGTTGGTCATCTAAAGACCTCAGGGAAGCTTAACGACTTCAGCTGGGGTGAACTTCAATCAAATACGCTGAAAAGGACAGGACAGCAGTTCCTAAAGACTGCTGTAAATATTAGCGCATTGATAACTGATCGGCTGATGACCTCTTCTGGGGTAATAAACGATCAGAATATTTTAAAGCTCGTACCCATCGACGGCGGAAGATATGTAATCAACCAGGACATACAGTTTGCAAAGCCCATCTACGCACAGAAGCTAACAATCAACGATCGGCTGAACAACATTCATGTGCTACAGAACAAGCTAGATGTTTTGCTGATCGACTCTGGTGAAGTTCAACACATAACCGGGCGGAAGACGTTCGATACTATAAGGTTACTGGAACCAGTCACAATATCGGTAAGTTCGAATAAACAAAAACAGCGACCGACTGCGACCATCTTCGTATATTTTAGGGAAAAATCGTCGGCGAGCTAGACATAATGTCCCCATTCAAGCCCATCCATCGCCACATCAACTTAACAGGCCACTACACGATCACTGGCGATGTCGGCATTAAAGAAATCTTGGCAGCTTCCAACATTATAGGCGCGTCGGGCACTCACAGCCTCAAAAAGGTTCTGGACCAGGGTCTGCCGGTGTCTGCCCCCTTCGAGGGACTAAAACTAAACTTTGAGCAAGCGCTCGAGGCGAATTCATCGGTGGCGACTTTTGTAAATGGTTTCGATCTGCAGCAATTGGTTCGGTCTGATTCGGAAGAGGTGCAGATCATCGAAGGCGATAAGACTTTTAAGGGGGATTTGCTGATTTCTAAGGGATTTGCTCAAGCAAAGCTTGTAAACAACATCGATGTAGATCAGTTGGAAAAGAGTGTTCTCATGAAAACTGGACAGCAGAATATCACTGGAAACCTTAGAGTTAAGAAACTCATTGCCAAGAGGTATGTTCTTTTTTGTCGATTGTAAATAATTCTAATGTTGCTTCTCTCCAGCATTGTATCCCCATCGATTCGATTAGAAGGCAATGATCTTTCGAACTGCCTTACCAAATCTGGTGATCAAGTGTCCGAAGGGTCATTAAGGACTGACAGGCTGAGAACTCAGTTCGCAACATTTGGCAGTCTAACAACCGAGCGCAAGATATTTGGCAACAAACTAGCCACAATAAAACACCCAGATGCAACTAGTCAAAGTCCTGACATATTACAAAACTTCGAAGGCATCATTGACGTTCAAAATCTAAAGGTGGCTGGATACATAAATAAAAATTCCGTCGAGGAGATTGAAAAACTTCTAACCCAGCTCGATGGAAACGTTAAATACGTCGGCGCTGTTAAAATCCACTCCGATATGAAGGTTTCGAATCTCTCATTCACTAACACTTTCAATGGGATAACCGCTGAGGAATTCGCCAACTGTTGGCTACAACAGGGCAGAGAGCAGGTCTTTACAGCACCACAAATATTCTCAAGTGTGTCCGTTCCAAAGGGACTAGCCCTTACTGGAAAACTGAATGAACACAACTTTACAGACTTTACAGTCGGTGTCTACAGGACTGATGCGGATGAGCATATTTCGGACGCTGTGTTTGGTAAAGTGCTTCGGCATTGATTCAAGATTTACCAGTGAAATTGTTTTTTTTTTTTTTTATAGAAAATTCAATAAAAGTGGAAACAGCAATACTTGCAACGACTGTCAATGGGCTTCAAATACCCGAGGATATCCTCGTTCTCAACTCCCCGGATCCGCAAGAGCTTAAGGACAAAATGATTTGCGAAAAGAACGTTCACGTTCAGGGTCAAATCCGAAATTTAGCAACTGTGAACAACATGAACCTGGACCAGCTCAACGACTACCTCGATGGGTATTTTAAAACCATAACTGTTCAGCATGCAATCTTTGAGATTTCGCCAAGCTTCGCCACACTCAATTCGTACGATCTTAAGAAGACAATGGACACGATTTGGTTCGCCAATGCGGATGTGGATTTACAGCATCACGTCGAGATTGCTGATGGATTCTTTGAGGGTGGACTGGAGTTTTATGTAAGCATTTTAAATAAGTTATGCCTTCCAAAAGGGTAAAACTCAATTCTAGGGTCCAATCAACGGAATGAACTTGAAATACCTGGAGGAAAACTACTTCAGTTTGTCCAAGCCACAAGAGGTGTCAGCAGAGATAATATTTTCTAAGCAAGTTGTGTTTGAAAATGACTTTGATGTTCAGAGCCTGCAGTTGTACGGACCGATGATTGAAGGAACGAGGTGAGTAGTTGTTAAGGGTTTAAATGAACAAATATCCGCCAAAACTGAACACCCGTTGGTGTACACAATTCGAATAGCATCGACCGAAGCACAATTACAAAGCCCTTTCCCTGGTTGTACATTTTAGGAACTTTTTAATTTTAATCTGTCAATCTGACCAACGGTTTTTAAACCAATTTGTTTTTTTTTTTTTTTATATCAATAAAGTCAACTGTATTTTATTCTATTTAAGGGACTTGAAATTGAACTTTATACAAAATACCTCTAAAATTGGCTGTCTTGGTGAAATATTCCGGGGGGTTTTGTCATCTTTGTGGCCTAACAAATGAAAGGCAACCAATTCCCCAAAATAACATTGAACCAAACTCAATTATGCAACATCTACACAAATATGTATATTTTGTTTCGTATCACTCACATATTTTGATCGTGTTGGATTTATTTGAGTTAATTTAATTTAATTCAAAATACACAAAATACTGCACAATTTTGCGACACGCACCGCTTTAATAAAAATATAAAAACAAACAAAAACAACAACAACTGTTGTCATTTGTCAATTGTCAAAGTCACAAGCACAACCACAAGTGTCAAGAGGACAGCTGTTTAATTACATAACAAGTGTTGGACTATCCACCGGCAGATGTCTCTTTGAGGTATTTTGATCGTTACATTTCGAAATTGTTGACCTGAAGGTACGAAAGTGAAATGTTGTGATATATCATTAATTTTTGTCCATTTTTTGATGAACTTTTGTCATTATATCGGCTGATAGTATTCTCACAAACTGTCCCGAGAGCTTCTAAATTTAGCCATTCGCATTCAGCAAGAAATCGTAACTGTGCGAAGAGGATAATTCCTTCATTTTTTTTATGACTATTAAAGATCTTTCACTCATCAAATCGTTCATATCATTTCCAGTAACTCTGAAATAAATTTCAACGATCTCACCCAAAATTCTCTCCTCAACTTGGATAAGCAACAACGGATCACCGGACAATGGAAAATCTTCGAAGGATTAATCAATGGTAACACATGCCATCGCATATAAAACCTTACTCTACTCTACCGATTTGTTTCTAGGTAACCTCAACAAAGTTCGCATAAACAATCTAAACCTAGCAGACGATGTGCTACGTCTTGACTCGCAGCACAATAAAATCACAGCTCAAAAACAGGTTCCATCGGCAACAATTACAAGTCTTTACTGTGAGCCAAGGAGTGCAGTAAACGGCGTCAATCCGACAGACTGGATTCATAGCGCCGTCTTTGTTTACGAGAACTATACAATTCAAGGCAAGGTGACACTAGACTCCGTGATCTTCTACAATGATGTACAAGTTCTGGGCACAGTGAATAATGTTAGCTTTGATGAAAACAGCTTGCTGCTGCGAGATAGAGAACAAGTTATTCAAGGGAATGTACAAATTTTTACTAAATTGCCCGAAGAACAGAGAATCCTTTCGAGTACGTTTGAGCGAATGAACGCGGTTAGTGTCAATGGATTGAATGTTGAGGAATTCTTTCGCAATCAATGTGTAGAAACGAAACTGTCACCTATTAAAGGTTCTGTTACGTTTATTAGTCCTGTGTATACAGAACATTTTGACAGCGCAATGCAGGTCATTCAACCGAAAGGGAATAGAGACGACTTCAACCGAATGCACAACAGAACGGTGGAGATGTTTGCCGAGCTGAAGGAAAGTGTCCAACATATTGGGCAGTGCTATAGAGGTGAGCGGAATGTAGTTTAAAATGTCCTGAATTGTAATTCGTTAGTTGCATTTCTAGGCGATGTACACTACCTGAGCCACTTTGAACACAAACAAACGATGCACGTTTCTGGTAAGAAGGTTATCAGCTTAACATTACGGGTTGGTGAGGAGTTTGTGGATATAATCGGTGTCCTTAGGGATCATGACGACAGTAATGTCATCTTTTATCGTTGGGACTTTTACCAGCAGCAGTTTGTCTTGGATAAACGTGAGTACTTCCTATGATTTGTAAACATTCTTACAGGCAAAAAGCTCAGTTTGGATTCAAAAAGTTGCACAAATACCAAAATCTCAAGGCAGTCCTTTGGCCAGTGTCAGGGACTCAGCTGTCTTTGGCTAGCTCCAGTAACACGTGCGGCACCTAGGTCAAATTTTCTTCAACTATCTTGTCCTCTAGAGTAGGAATCGAAGAATATTCGTTCTTTAAATTTTCCAGACATCTAAGAAAACTGTTTTTTTTTTTTTTTTTTGCCAAATAATTGTCGATGGCAATCTTCTCCACCCTGCGAACGTGGTTTTCCGTTTCCTCAAAAGAGAATCGTTCCCTATCCGAGAATTATTACCTATCGTTGCATCATTAATATTCTGATATGGTTCCTAGTTGTTGGTTCTTCTGGTTATCGCAATAAGAACGACAGCAAGTCGACCCACTCCCAGTTGAATTACTTCTTCAAAACAAGCGCCCCATATACACAAATAAAAACTGCCAAGCTGCATTAAACGGTGTATGCTTTGGCTTACACTAGTTTATTCATCAAATGCTTACATGTATAATCATACAAATATATTTTATAAACTATCATAATAATAATAATAAGACAAAATTAAGATGCAGCATAAATCCTTGCATCGCTGCCTCGCGATGCAGTTTGAAACCAAATACGTTTCTAAACATCGCACTCGGCTAGATTTATGCGCTCGGTCATGAATTTACTAATCAAACGAGCCTGCTAGGTAACATAAAATCTATCAATAAAAATGAAATACATTTATTTTGTCAATGGAAAATTAATACGAAAAAAAGAAAGAAGATAAATGAAAACAGTTTGAAGGTAGTCTCCGTCTGTTGTGCTTACAGCTTCGCCAATTCATCCGACTGTGCTTCTATGATCGCCTTTAATATATTCACCTCCAACTTTGCAGCTGTTTTGCCAGTCACACGGTTCATTATATTAGCCACATAGAGGCCCAACGCTTCGTGTCGGTTCGAGTTGCAGAGATTCTTGAAAAACGTCGGCGGAAGTTGGTTCTCAAAGTTTCCAATATTTATAATCTCTCCGGTTGCGTTGGATTGCTTCGGCGGATTGTTATCGAAGATGATGTCCTTCTGAAAGTCAAGTTCCCCAATTTGTGTATTGAAGCCGTTTGATTTGATGGTGGTGATGCCATTGGAAAGATCAGTGCTGACCGAGGTGTGAGTCGCCGGAATCGTTATTACATTAATTGGGTTATCTGAACTGGTGTTTGTGGTGCTGGTGGTGGAGGTGGTGGCCGCATTTATATCATCCAATATTTCTTGTTTAATTTCGACGGTAGTAGCTGCCGTTTGAGTAGTACTTGATGCTTGTTGTTGCTGAAGCTGTTGCTGTTGTAGTGCGGCAACACTGCTTGTGGCTATTAAACTTCTTTTGTTGGACGGACCACTTTCATCGCGTTTCTCAACACTTTGCAGTTTGCGCTTCATTCCTTCGGAGAGTACAACTGATCGCGGGTTGTCCGACACCGATAATCTCTGTTGTGGAGCGGCTCGCACCACTAGTTGGTTTGGAGTGGCTGCAGCTGGTAATTTAACCGCAGACGAGGCGGCCTTTCGCAGGCTAATGCCCTTTTTTTGAAGGGCGTTTGTGTAAGCTGCGTTCACCTGTTTCTGTTGAGTTTGATGCGGTTGTGGATTGGCAGCGGCGTAGTCTGGTTTGACTGGTGTCGCTGAATGTGGCACCATCAGTTGTGTGTTGAGGAGCTTTTGTTCTGGTCTGGGTTCTGGATTGTTTTCTTTTTCGGGTGAGCCAGTCGAGCTGCTGCTCTTCATTGACTTGTCCTGATTGTCGCTGTCGCCTTCGTAGTCTTCCTCGTCCTCGCGAACTTCAAGGAATTCGACGAAAGACTCGTCTTCTGCTTCGGCTTGTTCTTCTGGCCTGGAGAAACAAAAATCTTGAATAAATAATCACTTTCAATGGGGGTTGTTAACAGGATGTCGTTCTCAAATGCGTTGCTCTGTACGTAATGATGAGGGATAAGGCTTATGGAAGAAAGGGCATGCATAGGAAGATAACCTATGCTCTATTAAGTATCGCTCCCGTCGGAAAAAAAAACAAACCTAATTGAAACCGGTTGTGCTATCTACAGCACCCCAGTGAGAATATAACACAGCACGAGTAGCTGTGTCAAAAAGGGCAAACCAATGAAGTACCAAGAATGTGGGTACCTGCGATGCGAATGCAGCAACATAAATAACTTAGAATGTCAAATAACAATTACACAAAGCTCGGCGTGCCACTTTCAGCTGCTATTTGTTACCTCCCTGCCCCCGATTGTTTGGTCTTAGACTTTCCCAAATTACTCACTCTGGTTTCGGCTTGATTTCCTCCTCTTTTTGACGACAAATATCTTCCATATTTTGGTACAACTTCCATGTACTAGACACCTTCAGTTTCTCTTGCTCATATTTCTTTTGTAAAACTTTAAAAATCGATTTTGCCTCATGCGCTGTATATTTGGAAAATATTAATTACAACTAAATTTGATCGCATTTATTTGTACTCTTACCGGAAAGTTTATTCTTCTTTGCAACCTTAATCCAAGCATCATCTTGTTCCTTTTTTGTCGTCGACGCTTCGTTGTACGGATGCAGGGGCTTCTCTTCGGCAATGTCCGCCAGAATTTTATCCAATTGAATTGGCATTATTGCGTTTGGCAATCAATTTAAGACCGTTGTGGATAGAACAGATATGATTGCAGTAACACAATTTATTTTATTTGATATAGCACAAAAGAGAACGTTGAACGGCGGCAAAAATTATAACCCAAACGAATGGCAATGGGGGAAAGCGAAAATTTATTAGATGAAATGAAAAAGAACATGAGCACAGCCTTTGCAAATCTGTTTTTTTCGCTTTGTTCTGTATTGAGAGTGATGTCTCTGTCTAACTGAACGAGTTTTTGAATGGCCGCTGTGCAGGTGCTGTTGATGGCGGTTTTTCGTTAAGAATGGCATCACTTGTTGAAAGTTGGCTGTGGTTATTATTGCACCAATGACTCTTAAACTTTTTTACATTTTTTTTCTTAACATATATTTATTGTTTTGTGTCAAAAAAAACAAATTTGGCTCCCAATTAAATAGCCAATAAAATACTCCCTATGAGCTGCAAGTTCTGTGTCAAAATGCAGCAACCACATTCAGCTAAAGGCCGACACCAATTCAGAGTTGTGGTACAATAGCGCTTCTAAAAAATTGTCCTCCATTCTGAACAGGAACGTATTTGACTCTCGGCGAACATGGAGTTTCTAACGTCTTTATCAAAAGTTTAACTTTCGATCAGAACAACTTGCTTTACACTGAACACAATGACCATAGGATCAGGCCCTATGCAAGCATTCTTTTCTGAGTTAAGTTGGCTGGTCACTTGTACTACCTACATGTTGATATGGTAATGATATGTAAAATGTAAAGAAATAAATAACTTACTTAATTATGTGGTATTCGTTTGGTCTTCTTCAGATTCGCTCTCAAATTTAAGATTTCGTGTGGCTAATCGAACATAAAAACGTCACTTGCTCTTTTTTGTGTTAATATTCGTGCGATTTGAATATGTGTAGCCTTCAAAAGTTTTCAAAGCGTTTTCCATTCACTGGTTAAATTTTATATTAAAACATTCGAAATTTGCATCCCGATTGATTTCTAAAAATTCATACATAAATAATTTAAAAAAAATAGATTCACCCGATGCAATGCCTTTCTTTGCTTTAGAAAAAATTCACGAAAACCTAAACGCCAGCCACCAGTTGTTGTCAAACTCAAACGCACTTGTGTTGGTAAATCTGAGAAAATATCTAGATTCACAAAAGTGCTCTGAAATCTGAAAAAGATTGTTTTTTTTTGTACCAAACGAACATAAAAACTGCTGTGAGAGCAAAAAAAAGTGCTCTGAGAGCGCCCAATCGAATACCACATTACTTTACAACATATTCAACAAATACATTTAGTCCATTATGATAGGTGAGTTGTGAAAGCACAGCTCATTTTTCTGATTATCACTGTTATAACCTACAGCACAGTTTTAAGACCTGCTTCCTGTAAAAGCACTTTGAGATCCACTGTGGTTGTTATCAGTAGGTAATTAAATTCCACTTAAATAATAAATAGAAATAAACAACTAAACAAGTTTGTTGTGATCTCTATAAAAGAATAAAGAAAGTAGGTAATCTCTTCAAATACCAATCGATACTCAAAGATCACACGATGTCCATATTTTGCATAACTCTTATATTGTGCGTATATCCTCATTTGACGCTGACGAGCAACCTCCCAATTGTGATAAATACCTGGGGGTTCATCGACGCTGCCAACGAAGCATGGAGGGTTCTGCAAAAGCCACACAAATCCGCGTTGGACGCCTTGGTTGAGGGTTGCAGCACTTGCGAGCGCCTTCAATGCGAAGGTACGGTCGGCTATGGAGGTAGCCCCGACGAGCGCAGCGAAACAACTCTGGATGCGATGATCATGGACGGAGCGACAATGAACATTGGAGCTGTGGGTGCGCTGCGTTATGTAAAAGACGCAATTAAGGTGGCCAGACATGTTCTAGAAAACACGCATCACACTCTGCTGGTGGGTGATCAGGCAACGCAGTTTGCTGAAATGCTCGGCTTCAAGAAGGAGACGCTGGCGACTCCGGCGTCGAAAAAAATTTGGGAGGAATGGTGGGACGAAGGATGTCAGCCGAATTTTTGGGTGAATGTCATGCCGGATCCAAAAAGGAGTTGTGGACCGTACAAGTTGGGGAACAATTATGAAGAAGCTGGTGACAAAGACAAGGACAAGTTCGGCTTTGGACCAAAAAATCACGACACAATTGGAATGATTGTCATTGACGGGGATGGACATATATTTGCGGGCACGTCGACTAATGGTGCAACGCATAAGATTCCCGGGAGAGTGGGCGACTCACCAATCCCTGGTGCTGGAGCGTATGCGGACAACGAGGTTGGGGCCGCAGCAGCAACTGGCGATGGGGACATCATGATGCGGTTCCTGCCTTCGTTTGTGGCATTGGAGAATCTTCGAAGAGGGCAGGATCCCACCTCCGCAGCATGGGGTGCGCTGCAAAGAATTCTAAAGTACCATCCCAAATTCATGGGTGGACTCATTGTAGTCGACCGTGTGGGTGTATACGGCGCTGCCTGCACTGGGATTGATAGGTTTCCCTTTTCTGTAGCCTATGGCAATCAAACTGAACCTGTAGTCGAATATATAGACTGTAAGCATCTATAGTTGTGTGTTTCATTTCCTTGTTTGCAGATCTGTCTTGGTTGCCGAAGAGAAAGACCCTCATCGACATCTTCAGATTGGCTTTTGGAAAGGCCGAGTATCTCGCTATAGAGACCTCGCTCGGAGCCGAGTTCTATCAAAACGTGATTTCAACCGAGACCGAGGGACTGCACGAGATCTTCAAAAGCAACTCTTCCAGGATGATCGAGCCACTGGAGCTAGATGGCGAGCACTGCTTTGTCGTGAACAAGGAGCACAAGGCTGTTATAAGTGTCTACTGTGTGGAAATAAAGGAGAACAGGCTACGGTTCGTGGAGAAGAGTGACCTCAGGAGGGATGGTGTAATTCAAGTAGGACGTTGATATGTTTTAAAAATAGAAAAGGTCGTCTACTAATCGCCTATTTCAGATCGTGTCACTGGAGAAGGATTACATAGCAGCACTTTTAGCCGACTGTGTGGAGATTTGGAAGCCAAACGCACCAGAAAAGCCAATACAAAAGATTTCTGCAGTCAATCCGTCGCAAATTGCAGCTGTAGTGGCCACAAACTCAACGAAATTCCTAGCAATATGCTCAAAAATCACACCAAAATCTTTTCACCATGGCTCTGTGGACATCTACAGGTAGGCGCATACCCCAATCCGCATTCTTTGCTTACGTTTTATTTTCCACAGATCATCAGAAAACACCTCATTCGAGCACATCCAAACAATTGACATCGTCAGTCCTTTGCAAGTCGAATTCGCCCTTCTTCCCGAATCGCATGACATACTACTCAACGTTCTCACCGAGAGCTTCGACGAACCGCTGGCCATTTATCTATATAAAGGCATCGTCGGCTTTCAACCAATTGTCGGCTCGTCCACAGTACCACCGGGCGCTGCTCTCAGCATAATCAATCTCAAAGCCAGTCGGCAGCACCTACTCGCAGTGATGTCTGAGGACGACATCACCCTCATCGAAGCCGTTCTAAGCAAAACTTAACCAAAACACGGTTTATGTACTTTACGTAAAATATAATTTCACTTATTTATTGTTTAAAAAAAAACGCCGCTCACTCGATTTACTGCTTAATCGTCGCTCGATTCGACATTTTCCGTTTGTAGTCCTTTGAATGTAACTACTGGAACATAAGTGACCAATGTGAACAGTTTGTTGGGTGAATCTTCATCGTCATTGCGGCGACGAGCGAGTCGAACGCGAACACGGAATGGTGTGCTCCTGCAAAACGAAAGTACATTTAGCTTGCCATTTGACTGTCATCATTGTGAGTGTACTTACCGAATACCCTTGGACCAGATGTGTTTATTCAAACGGGTATCGATCCTGACATCATTGGTTCCCATTTCCTTCTCGGCGAATTTACGGATTTCCTTGATGGCACGAGGGGCGCGCTTCTTGAAACCAATATTGTGCACACGCTTGGACAAGTGGATTGTGCACTCACGGGTAACAACTTCGTTGATGGCCGACTTGTTTCGTTTCTCAACTTTTGTCTTTGCCATTTTGTTTGCTAGTTAAGCTACACACACAGACCTGTGAACAAGTAGAAAACATTCATTAGGTTTTCCATACACAAAATGGGCAGAGGTATTTTTTTCTTCTTTTTTTTTAGATTTAGTTTTATCACAACACTGAGGGAGAAATTATTGAAATTTCACCGCAATTCAATGCAATGGAATCCATGCGGTCGATATTGGGCGTCATTTTGCAAAGAATTTCAATAATTTCATGGATGTTTTTGGATTTTTTTACAGAATTTTTATTAAAACCAACCTATCGGAAATGAAAGCCTGACGTAAAAGAAATGACGGCTGTCAGATTCGGCGCCATCTATATTTCAAATGGCATGCTCGGAAGTAGTTTAGTGATGCCATGTTCGTTAAGTGGAAACTGACGAACAATATATTTGCGGTCAGTTTTAAACGATTAGGTATGTCGTTTTCCATTGGGACAAAAAAAGCAATTCAGAGTCAGAGCAATTTTGCGAATCTCGATATCCGAGCCAGATTCACACCTATTTGCACTAACCCCAAAACATTTGTTGTTTGTCAAACTTTAAAGTGTGTTTACTTACGTTTTAAGACGAGAAGTCTGTGAATAGAAAAAAATTTATATAGATTTGGCCGCTGCAAAAGTTATTTAAATAAATTGAATGGATTTTTATAAACACAAATTACAATTTAAGAACAGGTGACTTTTAAAACACGCACCACCACAGATGCAAAGGAAGAAAAATCTCGTTTTATGTTCCATTGGGCACGAAAAATCTGAAATCTGATGTCGTTTTCCATTGGGATTTTCAGATTTTGCTCTGAGATTTCAGATTTTTCGTGCCCAATGGAACATAAAACGAGATTTTTCTTCCTTTGCATCTGTGGTGGTGCGTGTTTTAAAAGTCACCTGTTCTTAAATTGTAATTTGTGTAAATAAAAATCCATTCAATTTATTTTAATAAATATTGCGGCGGCCATATGTAATTTTTTTTCTATTTTTCACAGACTTCTCGTCTAAAAACGTAAGTAAACACACTTTAAAGTTTGACAAACGACAGATATTTTGGTGTTAGTGCAAATAGGTGTGAATCTCGCACGGATATCGAGATTCGCAAAATTGCTCTGACTCTCAAAAAAAGTGCTTTTTTTGCGCCCAATGGAACATGAAATCTGACAGCCAGCTGATTTCGAGAGCAAAAAAACTGCTCTGACTCTGAAAAAAAGTGCCTTTTCTGTCCCAATGGAAAACGCCACGAGAGCAAAATCTGAAAATCCCAATCGAAAACGACATGAGTTCAAAAATACATAGGCGGCATCTCGCCAACCCCGGACAAAAACTGTTTTGGAACGCAACCAAATGTGACATTTGAAAACCATTTTTGGTTTCATACAAAATTAATTTTTCTTTTTAATAATGTACCTATTAATGCAATAAATAAAACATGTTAACAACTACTGTGTGTAAGACTATTATCATACCCAATCTAATTCCCTAGTAACCAATTTCACCTTAGTATCTCTCATAGCTGTCGGATTCCTTTGGGGTGCAACCAATCCCTTTATTCGCCTAGGCTCACAGGGAATAGAAAAAATCGAAACAGGCTCAAAATTCAAAAATATTATTTTTGAAATACGTTTCATTGGATCACGACTGAACTATTGGATTCCATTTCTCCTAAATCAACTTGGCAGTGTCTTGTACGTGTACACGCTCCAAAGTGCTAGCATTTCGGCTGCTGTACCAATTGCTAACTCACTCAGTTTTGTGTTTACAGCCGTGGTGGGTTATTTAATTGGAGAGACTATTCCAAAAAGAAGTGAGAACCCATACAACACAATTTTCGTGAGATTTTCCTCTTATTTTCTTTACAGGCGTGATTCTGGGAACGGTATTCGTTTCAGTGGGGACTTCTCTGATCATTTATGACAAGTTACGCGAGGAACGAGCTGCTGTTATTAATGTGGATTACTACGCCAGGTAGTATCTATAGTTATGCTTTAATATCCAAAATGTTTAGAAATAAAAAAAAAATAAGGCAATGAATGGTGATGTTGAAGTGCATTTTGTTAGAACGCTGTATGCACGGCATCGACGAGCGTTTCCATGCTGACGATGGGCGTCTGTGGAGTAATTCCATGGCCCAGATTGGCAATGTAGCGCGTTTTACCGAACTTCTTCACCATTGCTGTGGTTAGCGAGCGGATTTCCTCCTAAAAACGTTACGTGTTCTAGTATTTATGGAAAGTTAAATGAACCATGTTACTTACAGGGCTCTTGTACATATCCTCGGGGGCAAGATTGCCTTGCAGTGTGACATTTGGGCCTACTTCTCGCCTGGCGTCGACAGGATCCACAGTCCAATCGATGCCGATAACTTCGTAGCCAAGAGCAGCTTGTTCCTTTAGGGAGTGGCCAGCTCCTTTTGCATAAAGCACCTTGAAATTAAAAACATAGTAGCCTTGTGCTGTCTATACAAACGAATTCTACTACAAACCATGGGAACAGGTGAAATCCCCTGACTTTCTAGCCTTTTGACAAGCGTATCTCGGATTCGCTTTATGTAAGGCAGTGCCACCTCAATAAACGTCTCTTTGGACAAGTGCTCAGCGCTAGACTCGAAGATTTGCAGCATCTGAGCACCGGCTTTCACCTGCATCTCTAGGTAATCCACAATACCAACCGTGAGCATAGACAAAAGCTTTTTCGAGTCCTCTGGATAGTCTGTTAGCCACCCCTTAGCCTTCGACATGGTTTTGCTACCACCACCTTCGATCATGTAGCCCATTAGAGTCCACGGAGCTCCAGTGAATCCAATCAAGGGCACCTTGCCGTCCAACTTGTGTCTCATCATAGTGATGGCATCGCCTACATAAGTCAGCCTGTTCACTGCCCCATCTGGAGTTAACTTCTCCAGATCCGTTGGGATTTCTAAAGGCTCCGGGAATACGGGCCCCACTCCAGCTCTCATTTCGACAGTCATACCGAATGCTTGTGGAATCACCAGTATATCTGAGAAAATGATAGAAGCATCCAAATCAAACCTTCTCAGCGGCTGCATGGTAACTTCACACGCCAACTCTGGTGTACGACAAATCTCAAAGAATTCATGCTTCTTACGGACTTCTTGAAATTCGGGTAGATAGCGTCCAGCTTGTCGCATAACCCATACCGGTACACGATCTACGGCTTCGCCACGGGCTGCTCGCAGTACATTATCGTTCTTCAGTGCTGGAAAATTCTAAAACAGAAATTGATATGTGTGTTATATTGTGGTCAGTGGGGTGGGAAAAAAAAAGTTGCCTAATCACTTTCAAAATGCCGATTGATGAATGGATGAGCAAAATTAGCAAAAACACTGCACATTCAGTTCGAATTACTAGCATTTTACAAACGGATGATGTAAGATCTAGGTCACACTGTGGCTTCTTACCGTTGCGTCTTTCATTATGAGTAAATTTTATTTAAATTAATTGGAAAAAGTCGAAGGAAAATGCACCTAACATGCAATGGGAATGGAAACGATGATGCTGCTTAAATGTCAGCCCGAGTGACAATTGCGGTTCGGTTGACATTTTACTTCTCGTAGGTACCTATTTTCTTTCGAGCTGTCTTTGCATAATGGGTGCGTTCACAGGCGTTAATTTTATTTTTTTTTTTTTGTTAGGTAGGTAGGTACCTACCTACTCCTTTTATGAAATCCTCTGAGCTCTGACAATGTCTGGACTCGCATCCATTAAATTAATTAAAACATTGAATTGGTGTTTATTTGTTGTTTTTGACATTCAATTCACTTAATTTTTTGATTCTTGAGAACCAACCAACTTGATTTTCATAAATTCTACAACTAAATAATGACGGAAATATCGGAGGGAAAATCCAACAAAAATTCCCCCGAACTTTCATTCGCGATAGGTATTTTTTTTTCCAGGGAATTATTTTCCCTCATTCGAACATCATTTACGATAGGAGTATTGGGAATTTGGAAAAAATTCGAGGGAATTTTTATTCACGATAAGGCCGATTATAGCCAATTGTAAGAGATAATAAAAGATACTGCAGGCGTTTGGTAAGAAGGAGCATTTCCAAGCAGGATAAAAACCTTTCAACCAAGAATGGTCTTGACGATTTTAACACTCTGAACACTTTGGTAAAATTATCTGCGAAAATCAGAAAAGAAGAGAAGGTACTAATGCCAATGAGACCATGACCATGCACAAGCTGAAGTCAAATTCTACATTTGCGGAATTGGCCTTTTCGTTTCCGATTTATGAGAGGACTACTAAATTATGTTTTGCTGATACTGTATTTGGGATAATTCTGCACAATAAGTAGAATATTAACAACAATTTAAGGAACTTTAAACAGTTCAAAAAAAGTCTAATCCAAAAAACAAAATTGTTTACACAAAACCAACACAAAATGTTCATTCCACTTTCAAACGATTCGAACATATTTTATGGACCCGGGGTTATTTTATTTTTCATAAACAATACTTGCATTTTAAACCGGCAAGGCATTTATGACAATTTAAATAGTTTGTCATTTATAAAATAAATAAATTACCTTTGCAAAAATACACGTACCGCTTACGTTCTTTTCTTTGCCACCAGGGGGTCAATTCTCGTTATGTGAAAGAGTGAATCGAATAAATCGTTTTTTTACTTTATAAATTAATTTTTATTTAATTCTTTCATTAGCTTTCATACTAAACAAAAACGATTACATCTAATTTAAAACTAACATTTACCTTATTCTAGCTTACTGGCTCTTAGCGAGCGCTCCATACTTAACAAAATGCTTATCAATCTATCCATATCTTTGATTTATTCTGTTTTTTAATTTTCAAGAAACTTTAGAAAACTTGAATTCTTTATTATTATTTTGTTTAAAACTACTTAAAACTACCTAATCTACTTAACCTTCATTACCTATAATCAGGGTGGTGAGCATTATTTTCTATTGGTCACCATCCTGATCGCGTCCTTGGTTGCCTGTTGGCCGCCAACAGGGGTTCATCAGCGCTGCCGAGACTCGATCGAGGCCATAAGCGTCGGTCAAGTCTCGGAAGCGCTCTTTCATGTTGGCTAGCCCGCCCCTCCCAAATACCCCCTACTATAAACCTTAACCTACTAACTTAATATCTAGCTTAAAACTAACGAGGAATGCTACAAAAGTAGCGCACCGGCCCGGAAGAGCGTATTAACTCTTACGTCTTCCTCAAGCCACCAAAATTCGGTGAAATGCTTTATGGTATCGACCCCGTCCCGTTCCGCAAATGCGGTACTAAAAAGGAGGGGCTCCTGAGCATTGGCGGCATACTCGTCTTAGTTGAACCGCTTATCCCTTGCGCCGCGGTGGCTGTGTTACAATACCGGCACACTATCTTTTGTCTGGACTAACCCTTTTATATCTACATGAAGAAATACCTCAGGCGGGATAGAGTCAGACCGAAGCGTACTCTCATGGTACATTAAATTGGGGTAGTAAGCCCCTAAGATCAGGTTATTATCACTGGCCATCGCCCTAGCAACGTGCCTCCGAATCAGCTTAATAAGGAAATTGTCAATCCTATTCAGTCGAGCCCCATTGTATAAGGTCCTGTTGGGGTAGTATTTTAGTATTTTGTGTACTGAAATTCAGGAGATCTAAAGAACCCTAGACAGGCCCTGAGGCATTGCCTCTCAAACACCCAAATCTTTTCCAAATAGGACGGCGCTATATTAAACCACATGGGACAGCCATAAGCGATGATAGGCCTTAAATATAAGGGCTACGTAGCAAATGACCTTCACATCGAATAAATCGTTTTCGCATTCGCTTTCACGCATTGCTTTCATTTTTTGGATTCACTTTGTACTAAAATGCTATTCTCGTTCAATAAGTAAAAATATCGTGGTGAATTTAATACCACACACGGTGTTGTATGAACGAGGGTTCTAAATTTTATAACTCTCACTAAAACATTCACTTGCAAATGGGGCCGTGGAAAGAAATTATTCATATGAAAAATCTTGACGTTGGGTTTCACCTTTTCATAGAACGAGAATCAAAATTGCGGTGAAAGGGTGAATTATTCATGTTACGCGAGTTTTTATATTAAATTGTTTCGATGAACGTTATTATAAATGTGTGAAAATCAAGCTAAGATTAGACTGTATGCCAATTATTATGCATATGAATGCCAACAGATTAGCTATCAAATGACCAAAATGCCAGGACTATCAAAACTGTATGTTAGACTATATGACCAAAATTACCAATATGGTCATATTTGCCTTGGTGGTCATTTAAGGCATTTGCTATTTTTTCATTTCATATATGTTATTTTTCCAGAAGAAAGAGAACGAAAATGAAAATAAATCACAATCCCACGAACTCAAACACCGATGACAACAAAATAATTCTTGTTCCATCAAAAATACCAGCATAATGCCACAACGAAATTTCAATAAAGAGCATATGGGCATATAGGCTTTATGCTGGCATTCGTGCTTATTGTCCGATTACACTATATACTATTTTGGCATTTTTATCTGTCAAAATCGGCGTGGTCATATGTGGCATTTAGGTCATTAGAGCATATGAGATATGCCCATTACATTGTATGACCATATTTTGACAGGAGAACTGTCAGAAATTGGCATTTTATGACCACTTGGCATACCGTCCAATCTTAAACCGCATTTACACTATCACGCACGCGCATTTTTGCACGAGACGGGACAGAGAGATCCGTTTGTCCGCAGTCAATGCTAATAAAGGCGTAGGAATGAGATCACAAATCAGACGCCTAAGGTGTCATGGATGTACTACCCATAATTATAGATACGTAAAGCGGAAGTTCCGGCAACCAACATTTCTGGAATCACATGAAAACATTTCTATTTCCGATTTAAAATATGTGAAATGAGAGTGTTAATTAGTTTCAGTAAATTAAACCAACAATTCATCAATCATTTATAGGAAATTAATAAATAAATGTACCTTCATCCCTTCCGGAAGCCATTTTGTTTTATAGGAAAACGAAATTTCGTAAGCCATCGCTATAAAAATATCAACATGCATAGCTTTCCCATAATTCTTACCACGCAAACAAGATGGCCGACCAAAAAACGTATCACGTTTTTTTGCGTGTTAGGTAATGCTGTCCCTTTCAGTCAGACGGCTGTTTAGTATTGGGCATCCCTTTAATTTTCCGTGATAGGAATGTGTGACCGTGTAAATGCCCCATTACACTGCACAGTTTTGAATTCAAATTTTTCGTACCCAATGGAACATTAAACAAGATTTTTCTTTCTTTGCATTTGTGGTGGTGGTTGTTTTAAAAGTCAGCTATTCTTAAATTGTAATTTGTTTTTATAAGAATCCATTCAATTTATGTTGATATCCATTGCAGCGACCAAAATGTATTTTTTTTTCTTTTTTTTTTACAGAATTGTCGTCTAAAAGCAATCTAAAATTTGACAAATTACAAATGTCTTGATGGTAGTGTAAGTGGTGTGAATCTCGCCCAGAAATCGAGATTCGCAAAATTGCTCTGACTCTGCAAAAAGGTTTTTTTTTACATTCAGATACAGAGCATTTTTTTGCTCTAAAAATCAACTGTTTTCAATTTGTATGTTCCATTGGCCGCAATAGTAAGCGGCCAAAGTAAGCTTGTAAATGAATCTCGTTATATTTATTAAAATTTGAATAATATTCATATTATATACATGTTATTGTATTATTAATGTCGTTTTCCATTGGTTTCACTCGGGGATCGATTCAATCTGTAATCCAATGGAACAAGAAAACTGCTTCTGGTTGAATCCACAAAATTATTGGTGAAATGTCAAAAAACAATCTACGGCAGCTGTCATCTGACTTGTATAAAATACATAAACTACACTTGTGTGAGTGCTTCTTGAGTGGATTCTGACTTCAAATCGAGAAGCGAATTTCTCTTCTCAGAATCACCAGGAGAGTATTTTTTGTGTCAATGGAACAGTTTCCGAAGCGAATTTTTCGATTCCGGACTCTCCCGGACGATTCTTTTTGCCCAATGGAAAACGACATAAGAAGCCATTTCTGAAGTTTTCATGAAAGCTCATACTCGATATAACGTCCACTTTAGAAATATCGCTTTTATATTAAAAGCTCCCAAACACACAGTGCTATTTAAACTTCTGTTTTTATTTTCCGCCATCATGCGGTCATGCCCCAAAGAAAATTGACGATAAAACAGTCAGACAAAACTCATAGAGAGAACAAAAAAAAGGTCGGCAAGCAAAGCGAAACGTAAATTGTGTCGTCGTGTCAGACAACTTGATCAGAAATTTCAAATTATCATCTTATCGTCTGCTGTATCAATAATTCAATCAGTTATAGTTAAAAATATCTACAATGGCAGATGAACTACCCAATCTTGTTGCTGGCCATCCTCCAGCTGGTGAGTTGTTTTCAAAATTCGTATAATACGCATTGTCACGTACATGAGTACAGTACATTACATACCTTCATATACTTTACATTAGCAGATCTAGGTACGCAAACAAAGTTATGAGGAAAAACCGATATAATAAGAATACACAAGAGCGTTGTTCCAAAACGTTCCTTGAAATTGCTAATAAAGAAATGAAGTGAGCTTTATGCGTCGTAACAAAGTATGTTTTCGGAAACCTTAACATACAACGCAGAATAGCCTACTCAAGGTCAGGCCATGCTTGGTGTCACCCAAATACACTAGCACTGAGTAAAGTGCATTTCGTGAGGTTGGGGACATTTGAGCTTCGAGGTCAAATCAAAAGTATGTACATAGATAAAATGCATTGCTCCAAAAAACTGGTATGTATGCTTTGTTGACGATGTTTATTTACAAAATGACCGGTTTTGTGTTCAAACTTCAAAGCAAGAGAAAAAAAAAAAAACGTGTTTGATTTCCAAACAAGTCTCGCAGCCGAACATTTGATGATAAAAATCAACCAAATACACGTCATCTATTACATCGGACCATCCATCGGATCGAAAATGTTGGAGCAATAAAATCATAGAGCTGCCTGCACAATTTAAAACCCAGCCCATTTTCATTTTATTTTTGTGAGCTATCTCCACTTTATCAGTTCTTATCTGTTTCCATTCTGTTTACGTTGGTAGCGTTTAAGAAATAAAGAAATGTCTACGCTGTGTCAGCAACAAGCTGATCAATTGGCGTCATTGCTATAAGATCATTCTCCTCGCAAACAGCTTTTACATTGCGCATTAGTTAATTGAAAGTGTTACTGCATGAACCCAACAAAGAAGGCATACAATATAAATGTGTAATCAAACGTTAAGTACAAAGTTTGGTCTAAAACCAGTCTGAAATTCACTGAAAATATACCTAAGTGTCGTATTCGTATATATTTAAGGAAAAACCCAATACCGACCTCCACATTTAGTAATACCCACTCTTTCTTTTTTATTCCAGTTAAAGCCGGTGGCATGCGAATTGTCCAACATAAAGCACCCAATTCGGAGAGAGCACCTAAGGATGCTGAAGACTGCACAGGATTAACTGTAAGTGTCACATTTCGAATACCCACTTAAGATTATTTCTCTTTAATTGTCCCCTTTATTTGCAGCAACCGGTGAGTGTTAATACAATGTCTGTTAGCGGTGCCCCAGTTAAGGGTAATTCAGATTACACTCCAAAAGCTGCACAAGTTGCGCATTCACCAAAGCCTCCAGATACTTTCGCAATGAAGCCAACAGCTAACATTCAACAGCCAAGGAAGTAGATCTTCCCACAATCGCAAAGGAAAACAACAACACAACTGAAATGATATCGTTTTTAAATATTTTTATACAGTGGGGTACAATAGGGCGTTATTTTTGTTAAAGAGAAATCTTTTTCTATTGTTCAGACAATTTTGCATTCCTTGATTTGTATTTACTTTCAATAGTTAGTAATTTATAGAATCAATTAAGATTTTTTTTTTCTCGACTTTAAAACATAATTGTTTATTACAAACACGCATATAGAATATTATTGTTTGTTTGTTTTCATATTAAATTTTTTCAGTAAATTGTTAAGTTAACGAGATTAAAGCAACTTTTGTCAGAAGTAATTTGTTTTATAAAGTGGTTGTGGCCCAAGTTCGTGGTAAACTGTGAACAGGGCCTCAACTAATGACCCCTATTAAGGTATCCGTTCGGAAAAAAATCCGATACGAAAGTCAAATCCGGGCCAAATTACCGCATCCGTGAGCGTGCCATACGTCACTGAATTTTGTGGATTTTACCAGCAAAACAATAACAAATTCAGTCACGGTAGCGGTAATTCAACCACGTTCATTTCATATTAAAATATTCCGCAGCAATTTGTTGTGGGGGAGCTTCTGAAAAAATATGCCGTGTAGCTGTCAAAAGTAAGTGTTATTACGCCGTTATAACGCAATGCGATAAGGTGCGCTATTAGGCGTTTTTCTTTTTAAGTTCAGCAGAGCATGATCAGAGCGCGCTCTATGAGCTCAGAATAAATTGACTAAGGCTGAGTAAAAAGCTGATTACACATATGCATTCACACTTCCAGTCACATTTGACAGAAAAAGAAATCGGGGAAAAACAGAAAAACCTCAGAATGATCTGAGCACGCTCGGTTCGGAAATCGGAGCGCGCTCATATAACTTGATCCTCGAGCTCAGTTCAGTGTTTAGCTCTGGGGTCGAATCGCCACTTCCGTGAACGTATAGCTCGTTAAGTTGATTTTACATGTGAAACAAAAACAAATTCCGTCACGAAATGCTCGATCACGGAGGACGCGATTCGACCCCTGAACTAAAAAAGAAAAACGCCTATTGGAGGATTTTTCCGGAAGTTGTATCGGAACGGATATCTATCTCGAATAGAATGTCTCTGACTTCGTACAAATCGGAGAAAATTCCGTTCCGAGAAAATTCCGATACGAAAGTGAAATCCGATCGGAACTAAAATTGCGTTCGAAGTATCCGTTTCGGAATAAAATAAATGAAGCATACAAACGCGTTAATTTCACATGAAAATATTCCGCAGCAATTCGTTGCCGGAGAGCTTCGGAAAAATGTGCTGTATGGCTGTCAAAAATAATTGGTATAACGCGGTTCCACGCAATGCAACAAGGAGCGCTATATGCCATTGGCGAATTTTTCCGAAAGTTGTATCGGAACGAATACCTCGAATGGAATCTCTCCGATTTCGTACAGATCGTAGAAAATTCCGTTCCGAACGGATACCTCGATAGGGGTGATTGATTGGCAAGAATTATCCTTCGCTTAATATGTGATGAGATGTAGCTCTTAGTTGTGACAGTAGATACGAGGAAGACAAATTCGCCTACTATCAATAATTTATGCCTCATTGTTGTCCCCTCCCGGTTTGATAATTATCAATATTTATGCCGCGACGCTCTTCATTCCCATTCTAAATAGGAGTTTAGTAGTATAACTTGGTATACTTAGAACTTGGCTCTGTATATAATGAGATGGGAAAACCTAGACCTACTAAATTTGATACTACATAATCTCTGTATACGCATCCAGATACCTATTCGATTATTTGTAGCAACTAGCAAGTTACAAAAGCCTCGTAGCCTCTTATAATGTTCTTATCTTCACTGGCGGCTATTGCTCTATATTCTAAGTACACAAAATATGTAAGCAGTTAGACAACACACTCGGGCGTCATACCCCGCAGCCCGCACAAGCATAAATGAATCAATAATACACTGTCGACCTTATTTCACAACAAATATAATTCCCTGCATTTTCTTCGCTGTTCTTATGATTCGTATACCGATCACTGTAATTATCGTCGCCCTACTGAACTTCGGTGGTCCGAGGTGCAAGCTTCAAACTTGTAGTCGATTAGCGTCGAAGTGGTTCGATTCCACCTGGAGGGCGGAAGTTTTTCTTTTTTAAATTTGCCCCTTTATTATTTAAAAACCTACGATATTATGTTTTCGCATTGTTTAACTTGAAAGAAATTCCACCAACTTTACAGAAGCAATCGAAATTTTATTTTTCTATTGAAGTTATTAAACAAAAGGAATAATTGCCATATCCACTGTAACATTATTTCTGTACAATCAATCCTTCAATTTTTCCTTAGCACTTGAGTTCCAAAGACGAGAACGGGTAAAAGCATCCGATTTATCCTTTTGTGTGATTGGGGTTAAATGAGCAGCATCCACAATATCCCTGAAAAAAAAAATAATCAAACTTATAAAAAGCAGACAAAATTATTCATTTCCAAAACAAACTTGAATTCATCATACGATTTGCTATTGCACACCGCTCGTAACTTTGCTTCATTTTGCAAATTGTGTAGGTTATCACTTTTTAAACGTGTCAGACACTCCGCTTGCAGTTTATTCAAATCTTCCACGCTTATTGAAGAAATCGTTGACATTTTTTTTTGATAAAAATATTCGTATAAAAAATTATAAACTGCTGCAAATTTTAATTATTTTGATAGTACTTCGATTGATTGATCGATGAAGATAAACTACTAGGGTTTCCCTGGATTTGTTATTCAGTAGTCTCCTCGACAAACATTTATGGTCATAATACGTGCATGCGCAATGGGGATAAATTGTCCTCTACACTGTAGACTCTACAGCTTATAGGTTTACTTCTCGTATTGTCAAAACTTCAAATAAGGCCGGAGATAAGGTTATGTTAGATAAGGTTGAAGTGTCCGTCGGCTAGCCGACACACTAAGCCCATTATACCTATATCTACAGTGACCATATTCGCCGAAAAAAAATAAAGGACAGTAATTATTTTGATTCCAATACTTTTGTATTTGTTATTTATTTTCTGGAAAAAAAAATTCCGAAATCCGACTTTGCGTTCCCACCGAAACTTCAACTTTTCAAATGACAGTTAGTTTCAGAATTGACTATTGTTCTTTTTTCTGTTTATTATTATTATTATTAATATTTATTAACAATGGATTAAAATACATTGCTACTCTTAGATTTAACGAGCGCTAGCTGCAGAGGCTTTCGGCTCAGTTTTAAAACTAGTAAAAGGAGAATAAATTACAGGGTGATATTGTATATTGTATATTTCAATTAGTTTGTTGACTATCTTTATGTTTTCTAATGTCGGTTTATTGAGTGTTTTAACAATGGTTGTTTTTAGATGACGATTTGCTTGATCTGATGATAGGTAGCAGTCCCCAATTATATGTTCCATATTTAAGGGCCTGCTACATTTGCTACAGATTGGTGGTGGTTCATTTTTTAGTAGGTGTTGGTGCGTCATTATTCCGTGTCCTATACGCAGTCTGACAAAATTTTTAAGCATTGCTTTGGTGGCGGAGGCTGGGTATTTCGGAGTAGACTTGGTTGGGTTGATTTTCGTGTAGTGGTGGTCGTAGAGTTTCCAATTGTTTAACTGATGGGACCGTATGGTCTTTTCAATCAAGCGTTTAAGATCGAGTTGGCTGTATGTGTTGTGCATAAAGGTGGGTGCGGCACAGGCTGAGTTTGCGGCACTGTCGGCTGCTTCATTGCCGGGTATGCCAACGTTTCCTGGTACTCACATCAGCTTTGTTTTAGCTGTGGCTTTAAGGAGCTTTTCTCGGATTCTGGAGACGATTGAGACATTGTTTTTGGGATTAACTATTCCACGCAGTACGGAATCGGAAATGGTTGAACCTAAAGAATTAATTTTTTTGAGCTATATTATTGTAAAGAATTTAAGTGCTAGTTCAGGCATACTAAATATGTTGCTGGACTCAATATAGAGGCGCAACCACTTCCTTGTTCTTTGTTATAATAGCTTTTACGATCAATATTTATAATTTGAATAACTTGAAAGAATTGATTTGTTGACAACTGCTTTTCTTTGTTTTCTTTTATTAGTCAGCGGACTGATGACTACTTATCGTTATCAGGGCTCTCATCGCGTAATTTTTGCAACGATAGTCGTCGAAACGATTGAACAAAACGATCTCGTTTTGAGTTTGCTTCATATAAGCATCATCGTCGTATCGTTCAATCGAATCGTTCATCGTTTTCATTTTTTGAACAGTTTGAAAATGACTGTAAACAAAATCTGACACCTAAAAATTTAAAAATGTATGGAAATTGTTTTTTTTTCTTGAATTTGTTTATTTTTCTTTGTTGTCATTGATTGACATGGAATGGGGCATTTATTTCAAAAATGGATAGGTACTAATGAATAAGGCCTGTATTAGTATCACGAAGAAGTGCAATTTTAAGTGAATGTGAAAGTGTTTAAAAGTGTTGATAATTTTGTATTGCTTAGAATTGAGTTGTAAAAAAAAATATAAAGCAAATAAATGAAATCCAAGTGCAATAACTTATTTTTTGCAAATAATGTATTCTTTTACAACCCGGATAAGAGCGAGTCGCCTATAGAGATCATAGGTGTGGATCTTCCTTTAAATATTTCTTTACAGTTATTTCAGAAAAAACGCACCAAAAAAAGACGAAACGATTGCAAAATAGCCATCGTTCAATCGAATCGTTTCAACGAGGGTATTTGACGTTTGAATTAGTAACGTGAAGCAACAACAAACGATGATTGTCGAATCGTTTCAACGATTATCGTTTTTTGGTTGTTATACGATGTAGAAGCATCGTCGAGACGATGTCGTTCAATCGTTTTATGCTTACGCGATTAGAGCCCTGTCTTCGTCTTCGATTTGCCAAAAAGATAATTTTTTTGGAGAAAAAATCAATTTCCTTTGTAATCGGTATTGCTTTTTATGTTCGATTTGTCAAAAACATTTACATTATTATTTAGGTCTACAGGAAAAAAAAAATAAAATAAAATGTCTTTCTTCATTGAATAAAGAGTGTGAAAGGTAAAGCCAGTCTAACTTTTCGTATTTTTGAGAAGGGTGGATAGATTTAAAAACATCTTCATTTTCTTTACGAAAACCTCTAAAATTTAAGTAGGGGTTTCCCAAACTACATTTAGTTATAAAAATAGCTTTAACAGCATACTGCTCCAAGGGTTATTCATGGTTGAAAATACTCTTCAGTTGGTGCACTAGAACCCGGTGTAAACCCAATTTCAAGTAATGTAGGTATGTAAATTATACGTAATATTTTTAATTGAACTAAATGCAAACAATTTTCAGTCAGTGTTTTAAAGGGCAGTTTCAAAAATAAAGGACAAAATCCGTCCTTTATTAAAAAGAAAATAATATAGGACAGGGGTCAAAAAGAAAGGACTGTCCTTTTAAATAAAGGACGGATGGTCACCGTACCTATATCCCACATGAATCCATACACGTATGGACCTTACCAATAAACATTTTTAATTTCGACTCTAAATTTTTGTAGTTCACAGTGGGCCTTACTAATAATCATTTTCAACCTTCACACTAAATATTTTTTAGGTCACAATATGCAATTTTGCAGGGGAAATTACACCATTGTGAGTTGGAAAAATTTAGTCTGGACACTAAAAATGATTATTAGTACCGCGGAGTGGCTATATTTTCCTCGGAGGATTTTTCTATCTTACCACAGTAGAGTCTCCAAGATACTCAATTGCATTTTCTTAGTTCTTTCTTATATAAATTTTAAGAGCTTCATTGTATAGGAATCCCAGTCGGTCGCTTTTCTTGTGTCTTTGGCACGATTGAAAAGTTTTTAGCATTTAGTGGACCTAGATTTGAAGTGCGTCGGTTTTTTATTATGCAAGTAGGTTCGTTTCCTTCATTGCTAATCATGTAGGGTTGCCATATTTTGCTCGCAGCTCGACGGAATTGCATAAATATGGAAAAAAACCCGGACAAAATAATTTTTATTCATTTGAATGACAGCTGTCAATTTGAAAAAAAATACATTGGGGACGTTCGGATTCTAGCTTAGTTATGTGGTATTCGTTTGGGCTTCTTCAGATTCGTTCTCGGGTTTCAGATTTCGTGTGGCTAATCGAACATAAAATCGTCACTTGCTCTCTTTTGTAATAATATTCGTGCGATTCGAATATGTGTAGCCTTCAACACTTTTCAAAGCGTTTTTCATTCACTGGTTAAATTTTAAATTAAAACATTCGAAATTTGCGTCTCGATTGATTTTTAAATATTTATACATAACGAATTTACAAAAATAGATTCACCCGATGCAATGACTTTCTTTGCTGTTTAACAAATTCACGAAAACCTAAACGCCCTCCACTAGTTGTCAAACTCAAACGCACTTGTATTGGTAAATATGAGAAAATATCTAGATTCGCAAAAGTGTTCTGAAATCTGTGCCTTGATTTTGTGCGGTTTTTGTCGCAATTGCGGTTGCGGAAAGGGTTCACGTATTGGCGGATTCTATAAATGTGTGCGTGATGTCGAGAACTGACAGCTTCCTATATTTCCTGTTCTATTGTAGCCTTGTTCCTGAAAATTCCAGGCGCGCTTTTCTATCCGCAACCTATTAAGGTTGTGAGAAGGATGTCGGATGAGAACAACTGACAACAGCGTGACCGTTGTGCGACAATTTGGTACTTTTTCCGAGGACCCTGATACAATTTGTTGCTAATTTTTTCCTTTTTGTTAAGGCTAGTAAGCTGCTCAAGTGAAGTGAAATTTGCACTGCTCTCCAAAAAATGCTGTGAAATCGAAAGTGAAAATTTTTGTTGGAGATTTTCGTGGAGAAATTAATGCAGGGTGACTGAACTGAAAAGTTTTTTTTTTTTCTGCTGGTAAAACATAAGTTAAGGATAGCTATAGGTACTATACAAAAAACATACTTTTTGCACTCTTATTTTACCTAAAGTGAAAACAGATGGAGGAAAAAAATTGCGAAATCTGTTTTATTATAGTTCATACTATATATATCGCTATTAAGAACTGTGGATCCTAGGGGAAATTTTAAAGCTTCATCGCTTGCTAGCTGTTTAAGCACCCTTATAGAGAGATAGGGAGCACATGTTGTGCCATAAGTTACGGTCTGCAATTCGTACAACTTCAACTGACTGGATGGATCAGACCTCCATAGGATAGCTTGAAATAGATGTTCATCTGGATGCACAAGAATCTGTCGGAACATTTTCTCTATGTCCGCAGTGAAGACGATAACAAATATTCGCCATTTTAAAATGACTGACGCCAAATCATTATGCAATGTTGGACCGGAAAGTAATTCTTGGTTTAAGGAAGTTGAGTTTAGAGGTCTTGAAGAACCGTCAAAAACCACCCGAAGCTTAGTGGTGGAGCTACTCTCCTTCCAAACACCATGATGTGGTAAAATATATATGTTTGAATCTGATTGAAGATCATTCAAGTAGCATTTGAACTTCATATGATCTAATTGATAGTATTCATTTAAGTATTTAGAATACTCCTCTTTTAGAGATGGATTTTTCGGAAATACTCTGGTTTCAAGATGGTTGAACCTTTTTTGTGCATTTTGTATAGAGTTCTTGAAATATGGATATGGTAGACTTTCTGCATGAACCTTGCTCTTAAAAGGCAGTCTTACGATGTATCTACCCGTCTGGTTTCGAGTATAATTATTTTTGAAATACGTTTCACAAGGGGAAAGAGAACGTGAAATTGTAACTTCTTCAAGTTCCCAGAACTTCCGAAGTGGATCCTCATAATCGACTTGCGTATGTAAAGCCGTAAAGCTATGAGATCCTGTTACCTTACTCGGATTCATTGGCCCAGCTAGTATCCAACCAAGTTGAGTACGTTGTGCCAATGGTCCACTATTGGATTTAATTATACCGTCAAGGATTATCTCATGGAAGGTATCGGCTCCTAGCAGAATATCGATGTTGTTTTGATTAAAGTATGTCGAGTCAGCAATTAATAATTGCTCAAACTCTCGAGGCAAGGGATAAATTGAATTGGAGGCAACGAAATACGTGGTAATCGATGACATAACAAATGCCTTAACTAGCGTTTGGAAACTGTTGTTAACGCATGATTTAAGACAGAATTCAACAAACCCTCTGCAAGGTTTTGCTTTATTCGAGCCTATTCCACTACACTGAGGGAAAATCCACGACCCGAATTTAAGTACTTTTAAGATTATATTTAGAAAGCACACATTTTAATCAAAATTCTTACAATTCAAACTGATTTTTCTTTATTCAATCAAAACCATTTTAATCTAAAAACATGCGAAGTTAAATTAACGCAGTGATTCTAACTCTAAAAACATTTAGGTGCAAAGTAAGAAAGTTCGTTCATTCTCAATCTAAGAATGCACAGAGTAAGAAAAAATATTCTGAAGTACGTACATACTCACATTAAGAAAATTGGATTCAGTATAAGTCAATTATTTCTTGTTCCTAAATTACAGTTATAATCCATCTTTATACGTATTCTTTTATGAGCAGATGCAGAGTGAATATGATTTTTTTACTCTATTTCTTCTCACCAGTGTTGTTAGCACTCTGTTGCTTGACTGTTCTTGCCGCTGGGTCTGTGCTGGCATGCTAGTTCCCTCAATTAGCTCGTCGGTGGGCGTGGGACTTGACCCTTTGTCTAGCAACAAAAAAAATCATGCCAGTCTTCGCGCCTAGGTGGCATTGACGCTGCGAGAAAATTTTCCTACCCTCCCTACCTTGACTACTTCTCTCGCCTAAGTAGCCCCTTAAGTTGCCATCTTTCACTTCCTACTCTTCTTCGCCATCATCATCTTTCCCTATCCACCCATCCTCATCCTTTCACGCCTTATTTAAACACACCTCATTATCGTTTCTTAATTTCTCAACAAAATTCAAATTTATTCATTTTAAAATGACTCTAATATAATAAAACAATCTCTTGGCAAACAAATTTTACATTAACCGCACTTATATATAAACAAAATTTAACACAAGCAAAAAAAACAAGAAAATTTACGTTACTATGTGCGAATTCGAACAAAAAAAAATTTAACTACGATGGCAATATGGTTACTATATGCACTCTTCACTTTAACTAATTACCGCGTATTCATATACATATGCACTAGCATCTATATATATAACCGACTGGGAACTGTATTTATATTTGGTGCTACACTTATATATATATATGTAAATGTAAAGGTCACTTTTTTGACTCACCGTACTTTCTTTGTACTCTGTACCTTTGTTGGTATTCTGCAAACGATGATCCAATGGCCACTGCATCCGTTGCTGTACCTTGTACCTATATTTATTTTCTCGCAAAAGGTTCTAATTAGTATTATATATATATATATTTATAGCACTTTCCCTTACCTTTATATATTTACCTCACGAACTAGCAATGCATATAATATACCTATTACCTTGAAAATATTTAGCCAAGTGAAATTGATCAAAATTGAAAATTTAATTAATTAAATAAATAAAAAAAAATGTTCTGCGACTCCTCTCTGATAGGTACTCTAATTGGTCCCCCGGCTGAGATTCGAACCCGAGGTGTTGTATTTCCGCCAAGCTGACGCCTTAGCTTATGCGGCCAAAGTCAGTGCTATGGTTTGCAGTATTAAGTTGCCTCCAAGTACTACTTTGCCTTTAGCTGGTAGTTTTTTAATGGCGGCTCTTTAAATTTGTGCGGTAATGGCGACTCAGCTTGTGAATAATTTCTGCTGAAATTACCACACACTCCGGGGTTCTATTTCGTTTTTTCGGACAGCACTGTGCGCTGCACAAGTGCTGCCTTGAAATCAAATTTTTCTTTCAGCTTCTGCCTGCCGAGGAAAATCTATCATTAACTACTCTCACTATTGCACTGAACATTTAAAATACCTGGATTTTTCTTCTTTACCGGGTTAATTGCTTGGTTCTCAAACACAAACAGCGTTGTTCCTTTTTTACTATTTCGAATAATAAAATGCACACTTTTTAATTTCTTTTCAATTATATTTCCAACAAATTTTGGCTCTTGCTTCGTACGCCAGCTGAATTTAAAAATGAATAATTGAATAATGTTATTAGCCGTTAATTTCAGCGGCTTTCTGGAAAGCTGGCTACTTGGAAGTTTTTATTTTAACCGCTCGTCTCCCATCGATTTTCGAATAAAAGCTTACTCTCTTTTTGATAGAGTAATAGATCGAGTATCGATCTCCTCCAAATATGTTCGTTTAAAGAACTAGTCGAACAGTTCTGTTACAAAGGGGCTTTGCGTTTTGTTTACATTGCTGTCAAAATGTCAACACAAAATTGCAAAAACCGAACCCACATGTTGTAAAGTGCTTGTTGAGTGAAAATAAAATAATAAAAATATACAAAAACCAGGAGGGAATAACATAAAACGTGGGAGCCGAACCTACTTCATAGCCGGGCAACATTATCTGATAAGTGCAAAAAATAAAAAAATTTGTGCAGTGATTCTTTGTGTTGTTTACGTTTTTCTTTGCAGCTGAAGTGCAATTATTGTCGAATATCCTTGGCATGGAATATTCCAATCGGTTTGCCGGAAAGATTTTCAAGTTCGTACATACAATTGCCAACAGTACGACGGACTCGGGACTTCACAAATTTCGGTAGCAACTTGGCGTTTTGACCGTGGACGAAGTTACTTTGTGCGAAATTTCTGCGGAAAACTTCTTGTCCCACTTTGAAACACGTTGGCCTTGAACGCGTATTGTAAGTTCTCATCGATCTTTCGTGAGCTTTTAACAAATTCCCGGACAACTGTGTTCGTGCAAGAGCCACACTGGCTTCGCGAGGTGCTACAATCATTTCGGGATCCTGCAGTGCCTTTAAGTTACGAAGTATTTTGTACGATGAACCATGGGTGATCATGTTTTGCCCGAACAAGGCATAGTATGGTTGACATCCTATGGAGTCATGCATATCAGACCGTAGTGCACAGGCTACGCTTGACAAGTGTGTATCCCAATGGTCTTGTTCATCGGATATAAATACTCGTAACTTGTTAAGGATACTGCGGTTGACTCTCTCCGAAATGTTTGCCTGTGGTGAATACAAAGCTGTACGAACGTGTTGCACACCATAGTTGTCCAGAAATTTGCCAAACTCAGCAGACACAAATTGCTTACCGTTGTCAGAGTGTATGTATTCGGGTGTACCGAACCCATGAAATACTTCTGACTCTAAAAATTTAATTATATTTGTCGAAGTTGCTTTAGACAGTGCTTTTAGGAAGGTATACTTAGTGAAGTGGTCAACAGCTATGAAGATATAGACGTTACCTCGTTTTGTGCGCGGATATGGACCAAGCAAGTCAACGTAAAGTCGCTGCATTGGCCGCTCTGAGACGATCTGCTTTACTATTGGAGGACGAAGAACTTTGTTTGGCGCCTTTGTGGTTTTGCAGATCTCACACCGACTCACAAATTCCCTGATGTCATTAACCATTTTGGGCCAATAGTACTTCTCTCGAACTCGTTCATAAGTTTTTAAGAAGCCACTATGGCAACAGAGCTTCGAGTTATGAGACATCTCGATGACGGTTTGAGTCAATGTTATTGGTATCCACAAACGCCACAAAGAATCTTCGTTTGCAAGCACATCGCTTCTAAATCTAACTCTTTTGTAAATATATTTGTCGGATACAACTAGATCTGGAAGCGAGGCTTGATGTTTGACGATTTCCTCTCTAAGACAAGTATATTCTACAGAATCGAACTCAGTCGAGGTAAGGTCTATTTCTTCACCTATATCTGTGACCAAAATCTCTTCCATGTCTCCTCGTGACAGAGTATCCGGCACTACATTCAGTGAACCCTTGCGGTGTTCGATAGAAAAATCAAAACGCTGGAGTTCCAGACTCCATCTTGCGAGTCTACCACTCAAATCCTTAAGCAACATAAGCCACTTTAGACTTGAGTGGTCAGTCACAATACGGAATTTGGAACCCTCGATGTATGCACGGAATTTCCTGACACTTAAGACAGCAGCGAGACACTCAAGTTCTGTAACCGTATAATTCTTCTGTGCCTTATTCAACTTCTTCGACATAAAAGCTATTGGTTTTTCGTTGCCATCTGCATCAAGTTGGAAAAGGACTCCCCCTACTCCCTCGGATGAAGCGTCACATTGGATGGTAAAATCCTTTTTGAAGTCCGGCTGTGACAACACTGGAGCAGAGGTAAGTGCTTGCTTCAACTTTTCAAAAGCTTCCCGGGCTGCAGACGACAACTCAAAATTCTTTTTCTTTTTCAGGCAATCAGTAAGTGGAGCTGCCAGATCGGAATAGTTTTTAATGAAACGCCTGTACCATCCAGTCAGACCTATAAATCTCCGCACTTGCCTAGGTGTTTTCGGAATCGGGAAGTTAATCATCGCCTCTACCTTTTCAGGGTTGGTCTTTAGCGTGCCCTGACCGACGATATAACCAAGATACTTGATCTCGCGCATGCAGAACTTACTTTTACTGAGGTTGATGGTTAAATTCGCCCTACGTAGACAGGAAGCCACTTCCGCCAGTACTTGCACATGGGTGTTGAAATCCGCTGAACATATTAACAGGTCATCCAAATACACAAAGACATGTTCCCGGAGTCGTGCAGGAATGACACGGTCCATTAGGCGACACATCCTTTGTGCGGCGTTGCATAACCCGAACGGCATAACTGTGAATTGATACAGTGGCCGGCCGGGCACAGCAAACGCCGTTTTCTGTTTGGATGCCTCATCAAGCGGGATTTGCCAGAATGCATCCTTAAGGTCAAGCCCCGTGATGAAGTATGTGTCCTGTAGGCGACTTAGGAGACCGTCAATATGTGGCAGCGGATAAGCGTCTTTTTTTGTCACGCTGTTCAACTTCCGACTGTCCAAGCAAAGGCGTACTTTCCCTGGCTTTCTGACTAGCACTATAGGAGAACACCAAGGTGAGTTACTTTCCTCAATAACCCTCAGTTCTAACATGCGATCAAGTTCTTTGTAGACTTCTTCCTGCCGTACCGGGGACAAGGGGTAGTGCCTGGATTTTATCGGCACAGCGTCTCCGACGTCGATGTGATGGGTCTCAAGATGCGTATGACCGAGTCCGAAGTCAGCGAAGTTGGGAAACTGTTTCTTAACCAAATCCAGCTGGATTTTTTGTGCTGAAGTGAGTAGCATATAGCTTGGTTCTTCTATCAATTTCTCAGTTTCGCTAACCGGTAGAACTGGTGCATCTATCTCGCAAATGTTTGGAACTAAGCAAAACTCCTTCCAGAAATTCATGCCGAGATATATTCTCTGTGCTAAGTTAGGAATCATATAAAAGGTAATGGTCTTTGTGATGCCATTAAAAGTTGTTGGGATCTCACAATATCCTACAATACTGTGAGAGGTCCCATCCGCCGTCTTAACGAAATTCGTATACGGCATCACTTTAATCCCATTCCTTTCCACAAAGTCGAAACATGACTCGCCTAACACAGAGATGGATGCACCGCTGTCTAACAAACCAAGAACTTGTTCGTCTTTCAACAGCAAACTCGCATACATCCTGCCATCTGTTTTTGACGATAAGATGGTCTCAACAATGATTTTCTGGAAGAGTTTCCGCTTTCGATATCTTTCACGGCATCTTTGAATGTGTTTGCTTGTTAATTTGGTTCCCATTATCTGAGAACGAAGTCTGTAATAGTTTTGCTTCCTTTCATGAAGCGATTTTAGAGCAAATGTGTTAACCGGGTGACTTTCAGCTAAAGTGTTCGGTCTTTGCAGAATAAATACACCTTCACTCTCAGAGAAGTTTTGTGGAACCGTCTCTGTATTTAATTTGTCGCATCGGGGTTGATCCTTAGAGAACGACTCTCCCCGACTCTTCTGTCGTTCCCCTGACGGTTTCCCTGGTGCTTAGAGCACTCCGGAGTACTAACCCCTTTTTCACCACAGATAAAACAGAACAACTGGCGATTGTGTGATGGACACTGGTAGAAGGTGTGTCCCTGCTGATCACAGTTCCAGCAAACTAGTGTAGCGGTCTGTGCTCGGTTATATGACCGGCTAAACGCTGCCACTTCTTCAACAGGCTCCTCTGTCTCTTCCTCCAAATGGATCTCATGAACAGTTCTTTGGGATGTCATTCGCCTAGATAGGAAACGTTCAGCATCTCTACCTTTATCCCTTAGCTGTTCAAGACTCTTGATATCAGCTGCCAGTAAAACTTCCCCCAGCTTTTCCTTAGCGTTATTTCTGACGATTTCTATGAGCTTCTTAGAGTCGAAAGGCTCATTTAAACGGTCGTTAAGACGCACAATCGCATCATAGAAATCGTCAAAAGATTCCTTAAACGACTGCCTACGTGTGAGCAAGCGCATATATACATCGACATCGTTCTCCTTCCGACCGAATTCTTTCTTCATGGCGACTTTAATATCTCCAAGCTTCGCGTTAGGGTTTCTGCGCAGAAACGCCCAAAACCAAGTGTTTGCCTTTCCGGCCAACAAGGTGTGAAAGTTGGCTGTTATCTGCTCATCGCTATAAGATGAAGAAACTTGGAGTCGGTCAACCTTGAAGAGGAAATCGGAAATGCTTTCGGTGCAGTCGAACTTAATATTCCACCTGTCCAATCGACAATTTCCTGATGTGCTAGCATTCGAAGGAGTTGGTGTCTCAGAAGGAAATTGATGCACATATTGAGGATTGGATGCAGGTGGAAGTGCATTTGGTTGTCTGTCAACTACGCTGCTCACAAATTGGGAATTGGCATTATCATTACCGCCTAGGTTAAGCTGTTGTGGTTGCTGGACTTGGTACATACTGTCCATCTTTGCTAAGACATTGTTCATGAAGATGTCCATTTGTTGGAAGAGACGAAGCTGATTGATTGTCAAAGACCGCTCAATCTTATCTGCTAAATCATCTGCTCCCTCTGTGGTGCTAGTACCTGAAGCACCTGCATTTGCACCACTTTTAACGACAGTAGGGTTTGGGTGGATATTATTACCCGTTTGATCAGCGTGAGCTACTAACCCAGCTGAAGGCCCCGGATTTGCAGCTTCATTGTCCATAACTGGAACTGACTGGTTATCGCTTGCCATATTTATTGAGTTTTCTGTGTCACTAGCGGTTGTGTTTAACGAATTGTCAAAGCTTAGGCGATTAATTGACCTATGAAAGGTTTCAAAGTCAATATCTAACCTACTCAGACTAGTTGTGTCTCCTCTAGTAATAGACCGCGTGACTGGACGACTTGGCGTCTTACTCATACTACAGAAAAGATTACAGATTTAACAAGCAAGCACAAGAAAAACTCAAAAACTGAACAAAAATTTTGAAAAGAACAACAAAAATAAATAAATAAATAAATAACTAGAAATATGAAAAATAATTAATAAAAATGTATATATTATGTATCTACTACCTAACCTATCTAAAATTATCACACCGTTAAAGGTACTGAGACAAACGAATATAATGGAACTACTAATTTTCATAAATTGGCTAAGGATTCGGATTACTGGCGGAGGAAAGACGACAATTTCAGAAGTGAAAGATGGCAAAGTTCTACGAGCCGAATAAAAATCAAAAATGTAAAATATACTAACAAACTTAATCGGGTAAAATATGTTTCTTTACTTTA
This sequence comes from Cheilosia urbana, assembly GCA_946477585.1. NCBI lineage: Eukaryota > Metazoa > Arthropoda > Insecta > Diptera > Syrphidae > Cheilosia > Cheilosia urbana. Next base: position 105,589,743 of record OX297854.1, read on the forward strand.
AAAATTATCTGAAACTAACTTATACTTTATTCTGTTTCAGGACAGTGACATACAAAATAGTTGTTTGCACTGAACTCCAAAACTAAATTTGGTATTGATGGAAGGATCTACATGCAGACTCATCGAGCCGAACAGCAAGTGTCTCTTCTCATCAGTTATAATTATTTTAACTATAGTAACTTCTCGCATCTGGACATTGATGTCACTATTAACATAAATTAACATCATGACTCAGACAACAAAAAAAACTATAAAAATTATTTGAACTGGCTTTCATCATCGCAACGCGATGCTAAGGTAGTACCCCAGTCACCGGGACTTATGATGAAATACCAATACAAAGACTCAACAAAAAAAATAAAAATCTATGTAAATCAAAACAATCTAAATAAAAGTGAATTGGCTCGAAAAATACAATCCTAAGTAACTATTTCTAGCTACTACTAATTCCTGCCATAAGGCAGGCCTCTCACGTTGTGGGCGCCATTTTGTTGCTTGACTGTTCTTGCCGCTGGGTCTGTGCTGGCATGCTAGTTCCCTCAATTAGCTCGTCGGTGGGCGTGGGACTTGACCCTTTGTCTAGCAACAAAAAAAATCATGCCAGTCTTCGCGCCTAGGTGGCATTGACGCTGCGAGAAAATTTTCCTACCCTCCCTACCTTGACTACTTCTCTCGCCTAAGTAGCCCCTTAAGTTGCCATCTTTCACTTCCTACTCTTCTTCGCCATCATCATCTTTCCCTATCCACCCATCCTCATCCTTTCACGCCTTATTTAAACACACCTCATTATCGTTTCTTAATTTCTCAACAAAATTCAAATTTATTCATTTTAAAATGACTCTAATATAATAAAACAATCTCTTGGCAAACAAATTTTACATTAACCGCACTTATATATAAACAAAATTTAACACAAGCAAAAAAAACAAGAAAATTTACGTTACTATGTGCGAATTCGAACAAAAAAAAATTTAACTACGATGGCAATATGGTTACTATATGCACTCTTCACTTTAACTAATTACCGCGTATTCATATACATATGCACTAGCATCTATATATATAACCGACTGGGAACTGTATTTATATTTGGTGCTACACTTATATATATATATGTAAATGTAAAGGTCACTTTTTTGACTCACCGTACTTTCTTTGTACTCTGTACCTTTGTTGGTATTCTGCAAACGATGATCCAATGGCCACTGCATCCGTTGCTGTACCTTGTACCTATATTTATTTTCTCGCAAAAGGTTCTAATTAGTATTATATATATATATATTTATAGCACTTTCCCTTACCTTTATATATTTACCTCACGAACTAGCAATGCATATAATATACCTATTACCTTGAAAATATTTAGCCAAGTGAAATTGATCAAAATTGAAAATTTAATTAATTAAATAAATAAAAAAAAATGTTCTGCGACTCCTCTCTGATAGGTACTCTAATTGGTCCCCGGCTGAGATTCGAACCCGAGGTGTTGTATTTCCGCCAAGCTGACGCCTTAGCTTATGCGGCCAAAGTCAGTGCTATGGTTTGCAGTATTAAGTTGCCTTTTTTTTTTTCATTTTAAATTCATTTTTATTGTTATCTTTAAATAAACTTACGTGCTAGACAAAAACGATTAAATCTAATTTAAAACTAACATTTATCTTATTCTAGCTTACTGGCTCCAAGCGAGCGCTCTAAACTTAACAATATCCTTAAAATTATTGCCTTTCGGCCTTAAATCTATCTATATCTATGATTTGTTTTGTTTTTTAATTTCCAAGAAACTTTAGAAAACTTGGATTCTTTATTATTTGTTTTATTAAAACTACTTAAATCTACCTAAGCTACTTAGCCTACATTACCTATAATCAGGGTGGTGAGCAATCTTATCGATTGGTCACCATCCTGATCGCGTCTTTGGTTGCCTGTCGGCCGCCAACAAGGGTTCATCCGCGCCGCCGAGCCTCCACCGAGGCCATGAGCGTCGGTCAAGTCTCGGAAGCACTCTTTCATGTTGGCTAGTCCAGCACTTCCCAAAGACCCCCTACGCTAAACCTAAACCTACTACCTTAAATCTAGCTTAAAACTAAGGAGGATGCTACGTAAGTAGCGCATCGGCCCGGGAGAGCGTATCCACTCTCACCTCTTCCTCAAGCCACCAAAATTCGGTGAACTGCTTTACCGTATCGACCCTGTCCCGTTCCGCAATTGCGGTACTAAAACGGAGGAGCTCCTGAGCATTGGCGGCGTACCCGTCGTGGATGAGCCGCTTATCCCTCGCGCCGCGGTGGCTGTGGTACAATACCGGCACACCATCTTTTTTCTGGACTAACCCTTTCATGTCTACATGAAGAAATGCCTCAGGCGGGATAAAGCCAGACCGAAGCGTACTCTCGTGGTACATTAAATTGGGGTAGTAAGCCCCTGAGATCAGGTTATTATCACTGGCCATTGCCCTAGCAACGTGCCTCCGAATCACCTTAATAAGGAAATTGTCAATCCTATTCAGTCGGGCCCCATTGTATAAGGTCCGGTTGGGATAGTATTTTATGTACTGAGATTCAGGAGTTCTAAACAACCCTAGACAGGCCCTGAGGCATTGCCTCTCAAACACCCGAATCCTTTCCATATAGGACGGCGCTATATTGAACCACATGGGACAGCCATAAGCGATGATAGGCCTTATAAGGGCCACGTAGCAAATGACCTTCACCCTGGAGTCAAGTTGACTGCTGCGAAACAGTCTCCTTGTCAGAGCGTAGGCCCTCTTAGCCCCAGCAAGACAAGCATCTATATGTTTGTCAAAATACAGATACTGGTCGAGCCGGATGCCGAGATACCTGACCACGTTTTTCACCACCAATGGTCGTCCCTGCTGTCCAATAATTGTTAATTTTCTCCAGTTTTTTCTGGTATCCCTAGAGGCCCCAGCCAATGGAGTCCTGAACAGGATGGTTTCCGATTTTTGGAAATTGATTTTCAACTTCCAATCATCGCAATACCTCTTAATTTGCTCGAAGTCACGCTGCAGAAGGATGTTGATGACCTCGATTTTTGGTCCTGGTATTAAGTTGCCTCCAAGTACTACTTTGCCTTTAGCTGGTAGTTTTTTAATGGCGGCTCTTTAAATTTGTGCGGTAATGGCGACTCAGCTTGTGAATAATTTCTGCTGAAATTACCACACACTCCGGGGTTCTATTTCGTTTTTTCGGACAGCACTGTGCGCTGCACAAGTGCTGCCTTGAAATCAAATTTTTCTTTCAGCTTCTGCCTGCCGAGGAAAATCTATCATTAACTACTCTCACTATTGCACTGAACATTTAAAATACCTGGATTTTTCTTCTTTACCGGGTTAATTGCTTGGTTCTCAAACACAAACAGCGTTGTTCCTTTTTTACTATTTCGAATAATAAAATGCACACTTTTTAATTTCTTTTCAATTATATTTCCAACAAATTTTGGCTCTTGCTTCGTACGCCAGCTGAATTTAAAAATGAATAATTGAATAATGTTATTAGCCGTTAATTTCAGCGGCTTTCTGGAAAGCTGGCTACTTGGAAGTTTTTATTTTAACCGCTCGTCTCCCATCGATTTTCGAATAAAAGCTTACTCTCTTTTTGATAGAGTAATAGATCGAGTATCGATCTCCTCCAAATATGTTCGTTTAAAGAACTAGTCGAACAGTTCTGTTACAACTCTCTCTTCATTTATCCCACGAAGCATGCTCATTTTTCCCTTTTTTCCCTTTTCACTGTACTCAAAATCCCTTTTAAATCCCACGACACTTTTTCGCCTCAAAATACAGTTTTTAGAAGCACGGTTGCCACTTTGGTAATAAATTACCAAATCTGGTAATTTTTTTCTTAGTTCATGATTTTTGGTAATTTGGTAATTTTTATCTGGTTTTGGTAACTTTTTGAACAGGAGCTTCAAAAAGACGAACTCGATATCAACACATGGAAATGCTGCCTTACTTTTTCTGCCCACTACGTGTAAGGTTTAAAAGTATTCCTAGTACTTCAGTAAGTAAAGTTCTGTAATGTACCCTATTGAATTTAAAATACTTATGTTAATGAATTGATATTTTTCAACAGTTTTCTTTAAGTTTCTATGAAGACTTAAGGAAACTTCAGAAATTGAAATAAATTCCACGATTTCCTATAAATTATTTTTCACGCCGAAATGTCAAAAATGTAATGCGACTGACAATAAAACCCAAGTGTCTGCCATATCAGTATTTGAAGTAACTATTTTTCACTCGAACTGCGTACTGCCTACTCATATTTTCACGTGGAAAGTTAAATTTGACATTTCGGGGAAGAAAAATTTGTATGAAAAATTGGATTCCACTTGAGAGGCTTTACGTGTTCTGCATAAAGTGCATACTAGGCTTAAACATAGGTGCATTTTTCTACTACCATGACATTTTTTTATATTAAGTTCGTCAGAGAAAAATCAAATGATACCAAAAAGTCATATTCATACTGGCTCAAGACGATATGTAAGATTTTTTCGTGTTTTATCATTTTTCCAGATTTTTGGTAACTTTTTTTTTTCCATTTTTGGTTGCTAATTTTTTTTGCAAGTGGCAACCATGTTTAGAAGTAAAATTTGTTATACAAGGAAAATAAATGGCGCAGGGACATAAGTCCCCGGGATATAAGCCCCAATTTTTAATTTTGGGACTTATGACCCACTTGAGTGAGACATAAATCCCAAATTCGATTTGGGACTTATGTCCCACACCATCGGGACATAAGTCCCAAAATTGTTTTGCCGAAGATGGGACATAAGTCCCAAGTTTTCGCATAGGTAATAGTTAGCAAAATATTGTGAAATCCATTAGGCATCCAACCCCTTTTTCCACTACACACACCAAAAATAATTGTTCTTAATAATTTAGAAAATTAAACTAACAGTTTTGAACAAACCAAAAATATAATCTAACCAAATATTTTAATTTTATTTTCTTAAATTCTCAAAAACTTGAGTTTTGTATTTTCTTTTGTGGATATGAGAAAATATACTAACAAAATTTCTTTCGTTTGAGAAAAAAGCTTATAAAATTTTAGGTTTTGAGAATTAGAGAAAATAAAATTCAAAAAATCGCGCGAGCGATGCAAAGTCTGAGCCCTTACAAAACATTTACAGTGATTATAGTCTCACTTTCCATTTCCCCGAAAGTACTTTATAATATTAAAAACTGAACTAACTAAGAAACCAAATACTGAAATGCTTGCATTGTGTTCCACAAATTGTCAGTAAACTCATTGTTTTTTTTTTTTTTTTTTTTTAATTTTAAGTAATGCGTTTGACTTTCCTCTGGGAAAATCTGTAAGCTTATAAAAAAAATTGTTGGGTGGGACATAAGGCCCAACATTTTTGTTTGGGACTTATGTCCCGATGGTGTGGGACATAAGTCCCAAATCGAATTTGGGACTTATGTCTCACTCAAGTGGGTCATAAGTCCCGAAATTAAAAATTGGGACTTATGTCCCTGCGCCAAATAAATCACGGTTAATTAGCTTTTAGTATACAAATCACAGTTTGTAACATTATTACGATTATTTTTTGGTACCAGAAAATTTTGATAAGTGACAATTTATATAAGCAGTTTTTTATGCACATTGAGTGTGTTAATAATCATCGTGAAATGTAGGAGTTTTCATGAAATTTCAGCAAAAATTTATAGTTTTAATGTTTTTTTTTTTTAGATTCCTCAAAATCCCACGATTTGGTGCTTTATCCCTTTATCCCACGGAAGGCTTTTCGGACATCGAAATTCCCACGAAAAGGGATAAATCCCACGATATAACAACACTGCTTCTCACTATTACAGATACGTTATTATGTTATAAATGTTAAGAGTAAAAGTAATATTTTGTGCTATCAAATTTACTCCGTTTAAGAGTAAACTAAGAATGTGTTGAATTAAATCAAGTATGCAATTTTAGCATTTAAGGGTGGAACGTGTTGATAGTTCAATTTTAATTGCATTCGATCTTCGATCTTTTCAGCTCATTCTGTCTTTGTTTTCGTGTTGCGTCGTGTTGTGTTCGTACCAGTCCAATGGAAAACAATAATTTTGGTCAGTCTAGTGATTTCATAATATATACTTTAGAATTGTAAAAATAGTAATAATAAAGAAGTAGATAATAAAAGACTTTTTAATCTGTTGAAGGAGTTAGATATTGAATATATCTACAAATATTTATTGGGTAAGTACCTTTATCATTGACCTGCAGCTCTAATTTGCAAAAATTTTTTTTTTTTTTTTTTTTAATTTAGCTGGCAATCTTACATTTAGAAGCCTTCCATATCTTTCTAAAGACGACCTGTTGGAGATTTCACATGTAGGATTGAGGGCTGAATTTCGGCAAAAGCTGTTTATATGGAAGAAAAAAGTGGTAAGTATCTAGATATATATTTTTTTCTTGAATAAAAAAATAATTCTTCCATGTTTTTCCTTTTTAGCACAATATTGACGACGACACTGTATCAGCGAGCTCAAAGGTGAGTGCCTGGCTTAATACGGAGGCCAATGGGAAGGAGAGTTCTACCAGCCAATGTGCATCAAGCATCGCTTCTTGTTGTTGTTTGGTAAAAAAAAACATGTATTCAATATACCTACCTAATGAATATGAAATGTTTTGTTTTTAAAATTTTGTTAATAAAAAATAAAATTGTTTATAAAATGAATGTAGTTTTTTTTTTAAATTTACATAGCAGGCCCGTTTTTGAAAGGTTTGTATTAAGAGCGTGCTTCTTAAATCAATAATGCTTTGTAATAGAAACAAGAAATATAATTACTACCTTTAGAACGTCAAATCAATCTAACATGGATTGTTTTCACTTAAATTAAGAAAGGACGTTCCAAAATCAATAGCAGGCGGTCTAATAATAATCAAAATCATTATCACATTGAAAATGACTAGTATATTAAAACAATAATGATTATAATTATATTAAGTACTTATCGTTCTTAATTCAATAATCCTGCGCTTTAAGAATAAGAAAATATCGGTATCAATTTAAGGACGTATAATTACTTGAAGAGTTCTTAAATTAAACATGCGAATTCCACAAGTAAGAATGCCGTTTTTCCAGTTTCAAACCGCCGTACTTGATTTAAGCCCAGATCGGATAGCGATGAATATGACTCGAAAATTGATTAATTTAAGCGTGTTTTTGCTTACTATCACTCTATTTTTCTCTCGGTGTAATGATGCACTTAACAGGTTGCTTTTTCAGTCGCAGGCGTTGTACGCAACTTTCTGTAATAAAGGAAGTTTGCGATCCTTGATCAACAAGTGCTCTCAAAATGTGTGCGCTAGTGGAGCTAGAAATCTTGACCCTTGCAGTTACAAGAAGAATCTGTGGAGTTGCAATATTAGAAGAATCTGTGCAAAGGTTTGCAGAAAAGGAAGTAGAAGGATTGTTCTCTATGGAACTGTATGGAGTTTCAATGTGCATTAGAGTGTGATGACGTTTGTTACACTTTTGGCAATTTGATTTACTCCTGCACTGTGAAACTACATGTCCTGGAGTGAGGCAATTGAGACAAAGGTTTTTGGTTTTTGCTAAATCAATTTTCTTTTCATTATCTAGAGCCTTAAAGTTTTTGCCCAAGTATAAATAGTGAGCTTCACTACAACTCGGACATGGAGTTTTAAAACTACGCTTTGTTGTTTGAAAGGAGTGCGAACGAATCGTAGATTTGTGCTGTGAGGGGTTTTTATCCTTAGAGAACAAGATTACCTTATTATCCACTGCCTCCAAGGAACGAAATGAATCTTCCAGAAATGTGTAAAAATCATCCAATTTAGGAAGCTCGCTGTTTTTGTTTTCTGAGTTTTTGTTAGAGATATATGCTTCCCAGTTTTTCCTCGAAGAATTATCTAATTTCTGTGAGACTAGAAAAATTACAAACACATCCCAAGAAGTCGTGTCAATCTTCAAATTGTTGATTGAATTTAAGCACTCTTTTGTCAGATCTAACAACTTTCTAATACCTGTAGCGGATTCCTTGACCAATTTAGGCTGCTCACAAAGGGACTTCAGATATGACTCTACTATAAATCGTTTGTTATCATATCGATGACAAAGGTTCTGCCAAGCAGTTTCATAATTTGCATTCGTACATGGAATCGAACGAATTAGTCTTTCAGCTTCACCAGTTAGACCTTTTTTAAGGTAGTAAAGCTTCTGAGCATTAGAAAAGTCACTTTTTGTATGAATCATACCAACATACAAATCATAAAATATTGACCAATGCTTGTAACTTCCATCGAACTCCGGAAGCTTGATTTTTGGCAAATGAATATCATGATCTTCACGAAATGAATAGTCGTAGCTTGTTTGATTGACAACCTGACCACTAGTGCTGCTTTGAGGAGAATCTTGTTTCACAAGAAGACTTATCTTAACCAAAATATCACCCTTGAGATTAAGGTAAAGATCTTGGAATTCCTCATGCATATCTTCGGTAAAGTAAGCCAAATCTGCTTCGTTTTGTTTCGTCGTCTTAACAAGCTTAATAATCTTTATGTGATTCGACTGAAAGCTGCTCATATAGGATTCACAAAGCTCCAAGCGACTATTTAGGCCACCTAATTTTGCAAGGCGTTCCTTGTTAAGCTTCGAAAAATTGCTTTTGAACTTCAAAAACTCTGTTTTGCATTGATATTGTTCAGAAATTAGTTCCACGAGTTGCTCCATATTTGAATTAGCTAGAATATGGATCGCAAACGAATCTAACGAATTGCAGGAACTGCAGCAAGTCCACGAACAAAGAAAATATGCAGAGAATAAACCTCGAAACCTTGAAAATTGTAGGTACAACTATATATATACGACATATACGTAGTACATAAGAGCGATATGGTCGCAAATAAGCTCTCAATTATGCACTCACAAAACAAATGTATAAAATCGAATTTTCACTATCGGAGTAATGTACAATGTACGATGATTTATTCCCAAGGTATAATCAATATTGCCTTTCAAATTTACGGTTGTTTGAACCTTGAGCAGAACTCGAATTGTAGGAACAACGGAACGAAAAGGGAAAAGCGTGTACTGTGTATTTTGCACTATCGTAATGGAATTTATGTTTCAACTTTCTCACTTTATTATTCCGTATATAAAAATATACGAACAATTTATTGTTTTATTAGAAACCAAATACCAAGTTAGTATTTTTATACTTATCAAAGCGCCCAAAGCTGATCGAAAATATTTTACGTGTACCGTACCGTAAGTATACCAGCGTATGCAACGAGATTACATAGGCTTGCACAACGATCGCGATCAAATGTACCAATTATGTAATACGAGTATGAAATTGTTTTTATATATTGAAATGAAGGAAAAGAAATGTTCGATAGCGATAGAACAAAATGATAGACAAAGAGTTTCAATAATTCAATATAATTTACTTGTTCTATTAAGATAATGAGCTAATAGAAGATCGGTCTTGGCGGTTATCGGTACACAGAAGAAGTGAAAGAGAATTTCTTTCAGCACTCTGTTGAAGGTGGAACGTGGAAAAGAATGCATGGTAAAAGAGGAGTAGAAAAGAATATAGGGAAATTACAAAAGGGAATTATATAGCGTTGCCAATAGAGTGCACAAATGTTAATAACTTAAAGCTTAGAGAAATTAAGTGTCATATAAAATTAATATAATATTAAACAGTGACCACGTTTTACTGATACGCACTAAGTGTCTAGTTTTTCAATTTGCCAAAACTAGTCTGCTAGTGAAATTAGCAGATCTAATTTATTACCGTAGATCTTTCATCTACCACCAATTCAATCACAAGAAAATCCAAAAACTTCGATTAGATATGAATACTGATAGAGAATTGAAATTTGTACCTATATCTCTGACCAATACTATGAATCTTATCCGATATCGTACCTGTATAAAAAGCCCCATTCTAACCGAAGACAAATCAGTTCAATAGCGACTTTAGTAAGATGTTCAAATTGACAGTCGCATTCACCTTGTTGGGCTGCGTCTTGGCCGCCACTGTCCAGCAAAACTATAACGATGAACGCATTGTTGGGGGTGAGCCAACAACTATCGAGGAGTACCCCTACCAGGTCGCATTGGAGGAATATGGCAGCCTTTTCTGTGGCGGAAGTCTCTACTCTCAATATATTGTTGTTACTGCTGCTCATTGCTTGGTAAACTATCGCCCTAACCAGATAACGGTTCGTTTGGGATCAACCAACCTCGAGACGGGCGGTGAAGTTATTCGTGTAGAGGCGTTCAAATACCATGAGGGTTATGATAGCAGCAAACTGATCAATGACGTTGGTGTCATTAAGCTCTCAACCCCAGTGAGGTTAACCGACAAGGTTAAACTCATCAAATTAGCCACGGATGCGCCCAAGACCGGTACTGACGCTGTTGTTACTGGATGGGGTACCAATAGGTACCTCTTTGGATTCGTTCAGGAAATACTTCAGAAAGTCGAGGTTAAAATTGTTAGTAACGAGGATTGCCGTTCCGATGATTACAACTACGGAGCAGAGATTTTGGACAAAATGATTTGCGGTTATGTGGAGGGCGGTGGCAAGGACGCTTGTCAAGGTGATTCCGGTGGTCCATTGGCTGCCGGTGGCAAACTCGTTGGTATCGTCTCATGGGGTAGGGGATGCGGCTGGAAAAATTATCCAGGTGTGTATTCCTCAGTACCCGAATTACGTGAATGGATTATTTACAATGCTGCTGAGTTGTCTAAGTTGTAAATCAATTAATTGAAACAATAAAACTAAACATATTTGATATTATATTCATTGCTGTCGTTAATATCTTTATGACATAAGGGTTAGCCATGAAAGCGAAGGCTTGATCTTGTGTCAGATAGAATTCTTGCATATACCATGGAAAAGCGACAAGCTTAACGATTGGAGTGTTCAATAAACATGCTGCTTACCAATATAGTGATAGCAAGAGGGCTTTTATTTATTATTTTTCTCAGATAAGAAAACAACAACAAAACCCATATAAATTTACAGCCGTATTAATTATTGTCGCGTAACTACATGTTAGGCCTAACTAATGGCAAACACATTCGTTAAACTGAAATTCGTATTAATAAACATTTTTAGAAGATAACTTACGCTTCGTACTTATCACATAACTAACTTACGGTAGGAGGTCTGTTAGCGAGTCAATAACTCTAATACGCTATTCACACCGAGCCGAAACGTGGTTTTCGCAAAAACTTAATCGAAAACAGATGTTTTCCCATACATATTTCAGTTTTCAAAACGAGTCGTTTAAAGTCGTTTTCCACGAAAACACTGAATAAATGTCACAACTCACAACTTAAAATCATTTTCCACGCTAATTGATGGTCTAATATTATTTTGAAATGCTCTGAATTAATTTTATTTATTAATGCGATCAACATTTGTAAACAAAATAGTTTACACAGAAGTTTCAGGACTAGTGTCTTACAGCTGGTTGAAACCTCAAACTAAAACTAGTTATTTTTCAGCGTGAATGCAATTTCGATTTTTCGACGAAAACACGGTTTTCGCTGCGGTGTGAAAGGGGTATTAGAAACATGGTTCCTGTCAAAATGACAAAATAAATTAAATTTAAATTTGAAAAAATTGAGGAACAAAATGGCTCACAGTTATTCAGTGTTTTTGAATAATTTAACATGTTAGGGGAGGATTCGGTTACCATCGCTCCAACTCGAAAAAAAGTGTATAAAAAACGAAAGAAACCCTATGAAAATGTTTACAAATAACATTTATATTATATTTTTTATTTTATTTTATACGAAGTCTTAAGCTTTCGAAGCAAGTCCCTTATTTCACCCTACCAACATGGCTTCCTGAAAGGTAGATCGACTACTACAAATCTCGTCGAATTTGTATCCTTTGCCATCTCAACCTTAGAGAACGGCAACGAAGTCGACGTCATTGCAACTGATTTCAGCAAGGCCTTTGATAAGATTTCACACCAGTTAATTCTCTTCAAACTGTCTGCCCTCGGATTTGAACCTGTATTGATAAAATGGGTATCTTCCTACCTTGAAAACAGGTATTATAGCGTTCGCTTTAGGTCCGTACTTTCGTCCTCCTTCTTAGCAACATCTGGTGTCCCACAAGGCAGCCATTTAGATCCCCTTCTCTTCATCCTAACGGTAAATGATCTTGAGAAGGTCATCAAACACTCGTCCCTCTCTCTCTACGCAGATGATGCTAGATTCTTCAAAAGCATCCCTTCACCTTAAGACTCCTGTCTCCTTCAAGAAGACCTCGATCGTTTTTCGACCTGGTGCCTCAAAAATTGCTTAGAACTCAACATCAACATCTATCATGCAAGCGCAACAAGCCCCCTCCCCGACTTTACCTTCTCCACAGTCAACCAATCTCTCTCGTTCATTCTCTTTGCGATCTTGGCATATTGTACGACAGGGAGCTAAATTTTCATTCGCATATTGACGAAATAATTCGTAAGGCCAATTCATCAATCGGTTTTGTTAAACGATGGTCTAAAGAATTCTCCGACCCTTACGTGACTAGATCTCTCTATATCACCTTAGTTCGTTCCCTTCTTGAATACGCTAGTCATGTGTGGTCTCCCTCTCATCGAGTTCATGCTCACAGAATTGAGAGCGTCCAACGTCGCTTTCTTCGATTTGCCCTCCGAGGTCTGCCTTGGGACGATCCTTATATCTTGCCACCGTACACAGACCGGCTCAATCTCATTAACCTGAATACCCTCGAGGAACGCAGAGACGCTGCGGACATACTTTTCATTTATCGTCTTCTTTCAAGCTCCATCGATTGCGTGTAACACAAATCCCCGTAATTTACTTTGCCTTCGACTCTTTTACCCATCAAACCACCGTGCCTCATATGGCTCCAATGAACCAATCTCCCGTATGCTGCGAAAGGCTAATTCCACCCTTTCAATTTTCGATTTCAACCGCAGCTCTGCCCACCTCAAACTTGATCTCTTTGACCACTCTCCTTATTTTTAAGCCTAAGTAAGGCTTTTCATGTCTTAGTTTTAAGCATCTTAGTTTTAAGTTGTTACTTTAAGCCTAAATGTTAGTTTCAGCTTGTATTAAGCCAAATATATGGGGGTATTGCCCCCACTGAAATTAGAGAAAACTGCAGTTAGTTATTATATGAGTTATTTTCATTTATTAATAAGAAAATTTAACTAATGTGTTATTTATTTAACTAGGTGCTAGGTAACATATGAGTATGGGTTTTTTATTAATACGGCTGTTGCTTTTTAGATCATAATTATTTTAACAAACTTATACTAAATTCCTGCAGACCGTTTCTTTAAAATTTCGTTTTTTTCCAACAACGTCACGTATTTTCGAGAGATTTTTCCTGTAATAAGCCTTACTAAACTGAAAATTTCAACGCTAATGAGCTTTTTACAACTCATGCATCTAGCAACAAATCAAATTCATACACAATACATACATACTTTTAATGCGACATTTCCTGGAACTTACATGCACGATTACAATATGTAACAAAAGCAAAGACACATTATAAACTTGGTTATTAATAGTAAATTTACTTTTGTTCCACTCTGTGAAAAACACAGAAATGAAATGAAAATTATTCTGAAAAATAAAAAAAATAACATGTTTTTTGCCGCACAACCGATTTTTGGAAAAGTAAACGATTTTTGGAAAAAAAATATTTTTCCTTTTTTTAAATTTGGTTTAGTTTCTTTTAGTTTACCTGAAAATGACACTAACAATTTCGACCAAAATGCAAGCTTAGAGTAAAATGTATGTCTTCAAAATTATTGGGTCCTTAATTTTCAATTCGAATCGTCGAAAACGGTAATTTTTATACCTGCTCATATCTCGAAAACCCCATTTTCGATTTCGATAAGACTTTAAGAAGCAAGTAATGCTTGCATTTCAAACAATATCCTTTTACTCAGTTTTCAGCTAAATAACTAAGCACGTTTGTCTGCAAGTATTTTAAATCATATCGCCTACTTAGTTTCTCTCAATATATATTTTTTTAATTAAGCCACACTTTCAATAAAAACGCAATATCATCTACACAAAACATTCTTTTTACCATACATTACACACTGCTTATTTTTCTACAACCATATTGAAGCATTTTAATTTTTAAAATATTTTCAACCAATTGGAGCCTTACACAATCAAAAACTCCCACTTCAATATGTAAAGGTATCGCTCTAATAGCTTCAATCATAGATACCCTAAATCAGTATTATTAATATATTCCAGTCAAAAATATAAACATGCCCTAACGGATTAGAAAACAGAAACTCCTGCTACACTTTGCCTTGTACTCAAAAATCTTGTAAAGTTTAACAGCTCATAAGATAGGCACTTTGGTGCAAAATACAGCTATTGTGATCTGCTTAGATTCGAACCTACAAAATTAAGACCTATCGAGTCATTTCTGTAAACCAGCAGGTATAGTAGGGTCAACTTTAACATTTCAATTGGAACTGTTATATGAATATGTCTGGTCCCTAATGCAACTTTTACTATACGTCAGTCATAAGTGTCACATGTCCAATTAGTAGTCAGTCGAGGAATTCGTACCTAGATTTATTGGCACATATCCATCATAAACGTCAAATTCAAGTACTACAATGACTTCTTAAAGGCCAATGAAAATGACAGCTGTCAGACTTAGTTAAGTTTGGGTTTTAAGCGCTCTTATTAAATAGCATACAAACATTTGAAATTCATAATTGTTCCTTTCTGGGGATTTGTTTATGTTATAAGACAATTTTTCAGTCAAAAATCGGTTGAGTGAGAACCAGTTATAGAATGCTTACAAAAGCTACCATTATACGTGCCACTTTTCCTGTCGAATTTTGACATGCTGACGTCAAAAAAGTCGCCCATTCGGTGGTAACTCGTGTGTTTTTCGTAAGAGTGCACGGCGACAGCCCGCGTAACCAGACAGTTGAAAGGGATCACACGTAGTGACAAATTTAGGACAAATGTTTACGTCATAATGCCATTGGCTTGTCAAAATTTGATACGAAAAGTGGAATGTGTAGTCATAGCTAAAGAATGACTACTAGCCCTAGTATCATACATCAAAAATTTTACCATTATGAGTTCATACAATTTAACATGGATACTAAAATTAATTATGTACCTACATATTTCTACTCGTCATATGTAGAATAGAATTGCAATTACATCATTGTGAATTTCTATTTCGCTTTCATGTACGTTATTACTTCAGCGTCTCTAAAACAGATATTACGAGAAGCTAATGGCAGCACAAAGGACAAAGGCCAAGGGCTATAACCCCCCAATACATAAAAACAATACTAAAATGCAAGAAAAACAAAAGAGCAACTTAAAAAACACTTTACAAATCTGTACCCTTAATTTAGATCATTAAAGAACGCACTATCGAAATTAAACTGGGACATTATAGGACTAGCAGAAACAAGAATTTGTGGAAAACAAATTATAGAACAAGATAACTCCATTTTCTGTTATATAGGAGAAACGAAGGGATTATCAGGTGTAGGATTTCTACTGAAAAAGAAACTAAAAAAATAAATACAGGGTACTCATTCCGTATGTCGATTATCGCCAGGCGATAGCGTTTCGACGATAGCTTCGCTTCATGTAACTTTAATAATCGTCTATCGTCCAGATGATATCGTTTTGACGATTGAACATTTGCTTCACGTAAGTCAATAATCGTCGAACGCTTTCGCCCAGACGATACAATTTGAGCGATACCTAATGAGGTGTCGTTTTGCATTGATTTGTGTGTTCTGCAATCAGCTAAAGATTTTTTAATGAATTTCAAGAAGAATATTTGACTTTAGATATTTTTTAAAAACTACCAAATATATAAATACCTACATTTTAAACTTATTTTGTATGCAGCTCAAGCAAAAGCAAGAAATATTGTGGAAAGGTGTATTGGTGTTTACTGTTTCCAAAGGTACAAAACGTAAATCATTAACTATACGAACCCAGAAAAAATGCAAGCTTTAAGTGGGAATACCCGAATGAGATAATTGGCTTCAAAAATGAGGGATAATATAAAAAAAACTCGCTTTAACTTTAATTATTTTATTGATGTTCTATTTTCCTTGGTAGGTGTTTGGCTTACTACCAAGACCGGATGGTCATTCACGAAAGGAATTAAAATTGATATGTATTGGTGAAATATATTTCTTCGATATTATTTGTTATTTTTAATAAACTAAGGAATAATAATAAATATAATACACTTTGCAATTTTCAAATTTGCCGGCGTCAAAAACAAAATGATTGAAAAAAATTCGTTTATGACATTTTAAAGGACATCTGATTGGAATTTGCATTATAGTTTGAGAATCTCTGAAAGAAACTCATTGCTCTCAATGCTCTCTCTCTTCGTATAAAATAAACGATGGACGAGACGATAGTGATAGAGTTACGGAATGCAAATTGATAACGAGATCGTTGAATACTATCGCGCAAACGATTATCGTTCTCAGAGTTACGGAATGAGTGCCCTGGACGTGCAACTATCAAGTGAAAGACTATGCAGTATAACTCTAAAAATACAAAATTAAAAAATTACAATCATACAAGCATATGCTCCAACACAAAAAGCGTCAGAAGGGGAAATAAATAACTTTTATGAAAAACTGGAACATCTACATAGCAAGACGAAAACTGAGATTATGTAGATACATTATTGGAGATTTCAATGCTAAAGTAGAAAAAACAAAAAAAAAAAAAAAACGGACGAGATGAACAAGTAATTGGACCATATGGTTACGGACTAAGGAATGAACGGGGAAAAATATTAGTCAAATGGCTAAACGAAATGAACTTAGTGTGTGCAAACACTTTTTTTAAAAAGAAAAAGAAACGGAAATGGACATGGAGATCACCCGATGGAACAATACTAAACGAAATTGACTTCATTTTAATAACTAAAATAAAAACATTATCATTAAATTGATATATGAAAGCGAACATAGAATGGTTCGTGCGAAAATAAAAATTGACCACAAAAGTTTAGGACGCAACACTCATACCCTATATATACCAAGAAATATATCACCAGAAACTGTCGCACTCTACAACAGCAGTCTTGACATGCATATAAGACAAGCTTTCGACATTACCAACATGCATTTAAATATTCAAAATAGTTATGACGAACTAGAATCCATTATAAAAACAACGGCAAAAAATATAATAATGGAGACAAGGCACAAAAAAGACATACAAATTTTAAACGACACAAAAGCACTCATTGACAGAAGAGATAAATTTGGGAAATGACGAACAAATTGAGCTAAATAATTTAAGAAAAGCTATAAGAACCAGTACGAAAAAAGATATTGATTTATACAACGAGATGAAAATTAAAAATATACTGCAGAATACTAAGTCAATCAGAAAAACTAAACGGTTTCTAAATAGTGAAAAAGGAATGGATAACTTCGATGAGTAAAAATAATAAGCAACTAACAAACCGAAATTTAATAAATAAAACAGCATACCTGCTTCTTCGAAAAACTATTTAGCTCAACACAATACCAACCTGACGAAATAAATATTCAAAGCAGAACTACAATCTTAGATGATGTCCCATTGTTTGAATTTGACGATATAGAGAAATCCATTGACGAACTTAAAACAGAAAAAAAGTCCGGGAAATGACGGTATTTCAGCAGAAATGTTAAAATATGGAAAAAACACACTATCCCCAATACTGACTATTTTATTCAACGCCATTTTGACTAGACAACAAATCCCGAATCAATGGAAACACAATACAATAACATTGATACATAAAAAAGGTAGCAAAGACGATATTAACAACTACAGACCTATCAGCCTTATATCAACAGTATATAAACTATTCTCAAAGACTATAATAACGGGTGATTTTTTAGCTGGTTTGGTTTTGGCAACACTGGTTTTGACAGCTGACGTGTGTTTAGTACCTTGTGTCACTGTCAAACAGCTTCAGTTTGGTTTGCAATTTAACCATGGATCGTCTTACAAATGAACAACGCTTGCAAATTATTGAATTTTACTATCAAAATTCGTGCTCGGCTCGAAATGTTCATCGCGCGCTGCTTCCATTTTATGATCGGCATTCTCGACCTTCTGAGCAGTCTATTCGGAAGATTGTGACCAAATTTCGCACCAAATTTACTTTGTTGGACATTAAACCACCAACACGTTTACGTACTGTGCGTAGTGAAGAAAATATTGCGGCCGTATCAGCTAGTGTGACAGAAGACCGCGAAATGTCGATTCGGCGCCGTTCCCAGCAGTTAGGCCTTTGTTACAGCACTACGTGGAAAATTTTGCGGAAGGATTTGTGCGTAAAGCCTTTTAAGATACAGCTTGTGCAAGAACTAAAGCCAGGCGACCTACCACAAAGCCGAATTTTTGGTGAATGGGCTCTTGGAAAGCTGGCCGAGGATCCGCTTTTTTATCGAAAAATTGTGTTCAGCGATGAGGCTCATTTTTGGTTGAATGGGTACGTAAATAAGCAAAATTGCCGCATTTGGAGTGAAGATCAGCCAGAAGCATTGCAACAGCTACCAATGCATCCCGAAAAAGCCACTGTTTGGTGCGGTTTATGGGCCGGCGGCATTATTGGGCCATATTTCTTCAAAGATGATGCGAATCGCAGCGTTACTGTCAATGGTGAACGCTACCGAGCGATGATAACAAACTTTTTTTTGCCCGAAATGGAAGTTCTTGACTTGCGTGATATGTGGTTTCAACAAGACGGTGCCACATGCCACACAGCACGCGAAACAATGGCGCAATTGCGAGGCGAGTTTGGTGAACAGTTAATTTCACGTTTCGGGCCGGTCAATTGGCCGCCTAGATCGTGCGATTTGACACCATTAGATTATTTTTTGTGGGGGTATGTCAAGGCTAATGTGTATAGGGACAAGCCCGCTTCGATTGACGCACTGAAAGCCAACATCCATGCATTCATTCGTGAGATACCGGCCGATATGTGTGAAAGAGCATGCCAAAATTGGACTCAGCGGATGGGCTACCTGAGACGCAGCCGCGGTCAACATTTGCATGAAATTATCTTTAAACATTAAATTGCAAGGTTCAAGCTATCGATTCAAATAAATATTTCATTCATTTTTTCGAATTTTTCGTGTTTTTTTTTTAAAAAAAAGTTCTAAGCCTCATAAAAAATCACCCGTTATATCGGACCATCAAAACCGAACTAAACAACAAACAGCCACTGGAAAAAGCAGGATTCAGGGAAGGATTCTCTACAACGGACCATCTACAGACCATAAACCAACTGATTGAAAAATGCAACGAGTACAGACAACCCCTATATCTCCTATACATCGACTTTAGCAAGGCATTTGACTAAATAGAAGACAGCAAAATATGGACGGCCTTAGAAAACCAAGGGATTCTTGATTTATACATCAAGACTCTAAGAAACATATATAAAAACAACACTGGACAAATAAAAACAGAAAGAACAGGACGAATGTTCAGCATAAAAAGAGGTGTACGACAGGGCGATCCAATAACACCACCTCTCGAAGAGATATTTAAACAACTTGACTGGGACGATTTGGAATAAATATATGGGGACAACATTTGAACAATTTGAGATTTGCTGACGATGTTGTCCTAATATCACAAAAAGCGGACAACATTCAGACAATGGTAACACAGCTGGCTTCAATTCGTAAAAACTACGGACTATGCATGAACCAGTCTAAAACAAAAGTGATGACCAACTCTACACATAAGGACATTACACTCGATGGCGTAAATATTGATTATGTTGAGGACTATATTTATTTGGGACAATTAAAATCATTTAAGAATCAAGAAGAAAAGGAGATAGATAGACGAACATCAAATGCGTGGCGACAATTCTGGAACATGAAGGAGATACTCAACGCAAAACTAAATAAAGACACAAAAAAATATCTAATGGATTCAGCAATTTTACCAGTTCTGACATACGGACTTCAAACATTGGACTTAACAGCAAATCTAACCGAGAAATTAAGGATCTGTCACACAAAAATGAAGAGGAAACTTCTCGATATAAGAGATAAGACTAATACAAAGAGTGTGGAACGAAGAAATAAGAAGACACACGGACATCATCGATGTAATAAAAAGGACGAAACAACTTAAATGGAACTGGGCAGGACACATATCAAGAATTACAGATAATAGATGGACAAAACTTCTGATTAAATGGACACCACCAGCGACAAGACCAACCGGACGACCACGAATAAGATGGATTGACGATATTAACCAATTTAATAGCTATTGGTATCATGACGCAAAAAACAGAGATTTATGGACAATTATGGGGGAGGCTTATACTATTTGCAACTAATTTTGAAAACAATGCTAAGACTTTGCCAAATTATAATAAATTTATTTTATGTATTATAAATTAAATAATGGCATATAAATAACTTTAATGACAATGTTATAATAGAAAAGAAACATGTATCTATCTAACAATGTGATGAAAAATTTGTAATCGTAATAGTAAATAAAAGCTTATAATAATAATAATAATAATAATAATGGCAACACTGCTAAGAATCATAGCAGCTCGGCAGTATAAAAACTGCCTATGGTAGGTTGTTCAACAATTATCTCGCAGCCAAATACACCAAAGCAACGTAAGGTAGACGAATGCTCAATAAGACTGTTCATCGGTTCATCTTCATAGTGACATATGTGATAAGGTAGTATAAACTGGTATATTCGTTGTGTGTCTTGATTTTTGCTTTAATTCAACATCCTCCCATTTGCACTGAAAGTAAAATGTCGCTGAAAGCAGTTAAGCAAATAAGTGTCATTTCAGAAGTGTCAAGTAAAGTGTGGTTGTTGTAATTGCATGTTAAAAATTTAACTCGTCATTCAAACTAGTCTGATCGGGAATGGGATACTGGAATGTCATTTGAGTAGATTATATATATAGAAAAGTGTCACACAACAGCCCGATTATCGTGTACTTTCATTCATTTTCTATTCCTTCAATTATCATTTTGGCGCTGCACAGTAAAAGTTAGTTAAGGTGGCCACGTTTTACTCATACGCACTAAGTGTCTAGTTAGCCAAAACTTGCCTGCTAGTGAAATTAGCAGACCAAATTAATTACCGTAGATCTTTCATCTACCGCCAATTCAAGCACAAGAAAATCCAAAAACTCCGATTAGATATGAATACTGATAGAGAATTGAAATTTGTACCTATATCTCTGACCAATACTATGAATCTCATCCGATATCGTACCCCTATAAAAAGCCCCATTCTAACCGAAGACAAATCAGTTCAATAGCGACTTTAGTAAGATGTTCAAATTGACAGTCGCATTCACCTTGTTGGGCTGCGTCTTGGCCGCCACTGTCCAGCAAAACTATAACGATGGACGCATTGTTGGAGGTGAGCCAACAACTATCGAGAAGTTCCCCTACCAGGTCGCATTAGAGACGGATGGAAGCATTTTCTGTGGCGGAAGTCTGTACTCTCAAGATATTGTTGTTACTGCTGCTCATTGCTTGGAAGACTTTTGCGCTAACCAGATAACAGTTCGTTTGGGATCAACCATACTCGAGAAGGGCGGTGAAACTATTCGCGTAAAGGCGTTCAAATACCATGAGGGTTATGATACCTGGAAACTGATCAATGACGTTGGTGTCATTAAGCTCTCAACCCCAGTGAGGTTAACCGACAAGGTTAATATCATCAAATTAGCCACCGATGTGCCCAAATCCGGTACTGACGCTGTTGTTACTGGATGGGGTACCAGTAGTTTCTCCTCTGAATCCCATGCGGAAATACTTCAGAAAGTCGAGGTAAAAATTGTTAGCAATGAGGATTGCCGTTCCGATGATTACAACTACGGAGCAGAGATTTTCGACAAAATGATTTGCGGTTATGTGGAGGGCGGTGGCAAGGACGCTTGTAAAGGTGATTCCGGTGGTCCATTGGCTGCCGGTGGCAAACTCGTTGGTATCGTCTCATGGGGTAGGGGATGCGGCTGGAAAAATTATCCAGGTGTGTATTCCTCAGTACCCGAATTACGTGAATGGATTATTTACAATGCTGCTGAGTTGTCTAAGTTGTAAATCAGTTAATTGAAACAATAAAACTAAACATATTTGATATTATATTCATTGCTGTCGTTAATATCTCTATTACATAAGGGTTAGCCATGAAAGCGAAGGCTTGATCTTGTGTCAGATAGAATTCCCGGAAAAGCGACAAGCTTAACATATTAGCACTTTTGTGGGTGACCCACGATTGGAGTGTTCAATAAACACGCTGCTTATCAATATAGTGATGTGATAGCAAGAGGGCGTTTATTTATTATTTTTCTCAGATAAAAAAACAACAACAAAAAACATATAAATTTACTTTTTAAGATCATAATTATTGTTTTTACAAACTCATACTAAATTCCTACAGACTTTCTTTAAAATTTAAAAATTTCGGGTTTTTCCAACAACGTAAGGTATTTTCGAGAGATTTTTCCTGTAATAAACCTTACTGAACTGAAAACTTCAACGCTAGTGAGTTTATTACAACTCATGCATCTAGCAACAAAGCAAATTCATACACAATACATACATACTTTTAATGCGACATTTCCTGGAACTTACATCCACGATTACAATATGTAGGTAACAAAAGCAAAGACACATTATAAACTTGGCTATAAATAGAGTAGCTGGTAAATTTACTTTTGTTCCACTCTGTGAAAAACACAGAAATGAAATGAAAATTATTCTGAAAAATAGTTTACATGCAGGCGCATTGCAGAAATGGAACATCTTTTATTGAATTTTGCGAAAAAAAATCTGAGTTCACTTTATCGAGATATTAATTTATCACTAGGTTCGCCCAGTGGTCGACAATCGACCACACAGTTTTTACATTATCATCATATAAATAAAATTGGTGTAGCAATATTTAACTTGAAGCGAATTTTACTATCTGTCTTTAAATAAACAATTCGTAATAATTACTGATCGTATTCGGGTCAATGCTGGAACAAACATTAGTAGCTAATATTGTACTAAACTTTTTTAATGTTGAAAAAAGATAGTAACTAAAATTAAAGAAAATGTAGGTAGGTTCCTATTGCATTTTGTTTCATGTATTTTTATATTTTTTATTCAAGAATATTTTTAAGTTTTTGCTTAAATGCAGTTGAAGTGGTTGCAGCTGAATTTGATGCTGCTGCAGTTGATGCCAGAAACTCGATTAAGTAAAGAGTAGTTGACTTTCGGTTGAAATCTTGAAAGACTAAAACTAATCCCTTATTTCTTAAAAGAAAATCGCGAAAAAACAGCAATGAACATATCTGCGCACAATTAAAGGCATATTTTCTCTTACATTAGACTCATTTTTGATGAAATGGTATTGGTAATGCTTTTCTCCACTTTGTAATTTTTTACCATTATTTATAAAAATAAATAATAAGCACCAGCCAAATCTACCTTTTATGGACTTCACTTGAGGAGAAAGGTTATTCCGTCAAAATCTATTAAAATGTGATTCTACAAAAGATTTCTGCTAACCTTTTTAATAGTAGGTTCATACCAACTCAATTCTCAATTAATTCTTATAACAAAACTTAAATGTTCATCCATAAACATTTGAGAAGTGCAAATTTCCCTTTTCTCAGGGGTGGAAAAATGTATATCTATACTCTTGGTATACGCCACAGACGACGCTGTTATGAAATCAGTCTACACTACATTCTTGTGTCGATCGGCGATCGATAGACAACTTCGGAAGTAGGGGTATATTAATTGTTTGTAGTGCACAATTAAGTTAGGACTATATAAGTCCGTCCGAACTTAATGGAAATTTGCACGCGCAAGTTTACAGGAGATATTTAGCTCTATTTGCGACGCAAAACAGGGTCTTGCGACAACAAATCAATTTAAACAAAACGTGTGTGCACTTTAAACAATTAATGAACCCTCACCTCGGACTTTCTATCGTTTGACACAACACACAAGACTGATTACAACACAGCTGGCGTCTGCAAAGAATACACATTTTTCAACTCCAGAGGAAAGGGAAATTTGGGAAAATTTGCACTTCTAAAATGTTTATGGCCAGCGTTGCCAGTTTGGGGGTTTTCCCCCCAGATCTAGGGGTTTTTTTGATTGTTTATTGGGAAATCTGGGTTTTTTTTTGACTGCGTTCAACTTTTTGTTCAAAAGTTGTTGTTTTTTTTTAGAAAATAACTAAATCTGGGGGTTTTTCAAATTTGTCTGGGGGGAAATATTTCAACTGTCTGGCAACGCTGTTTATGGCTTATCAGCTGGGCGAATCGCGAAGGCGAAATGTACTTTCATTCTTCAACTAATCCAATCACTCCTGCGTCCTGCCTCCTGCGCGTGTTCTCTTCTCTTCATCATTCGCTTTACACACACCATTCCATTCTCCCTCACGAAGGTATTGGTATAGAGAACAAAGTTTACGCAATAACAGCATATAGCAACATTCTCTGGGTGTGATTCTCTTTTGTAATTCACATTCATACAGGAACAGGAAACAAAACTTCCTCCAAGCGAAAGAAAAATTTGACTATACTCTGCTCAATTCGTATTTTCAGTACAGGGAAGATAGGCTATTTGCCTTTCACCCTAACTATATTGGATTTTAATAAGCTGTCTCCATTTTAAAGCTATCACATGGTTGCCATAGTGAGCACTACAAATTGGCATAATTCTCTCACAAATATTGGTAGGGCTACCAAATACCAACTCTTTATTAAGAAAAAATGGTTTAACTGCATATTAGCAGATCCTTCATAAATACAAAATAATTAAATGAGTACCTAAAAACTGTATGGCAACATCCCACATAATCAAATTCATTCATTCGCTCTCAAAAGCTTTAAAAAGCACCAAAACCGAAAGTTCTGTGAAAATATCCATAGAAAAACCCGTAAAGATATTTTTGCAAATAGATTATGGTAACACTCTTCTGAGGTGCTTAAAACACACACATGTTTATTTTCTGCGATAAAATAGCAACCGCACACGAGAATATCACCCTCGTCGTCATCCTCATTCTGCTCGCGATAGTGTTCCTTAAACGTCGATAGTTTTACATTTCGATAGTATCGATAGTTTCGGAATAAAACTATCGATAGTATCGATAGTATCGATAGTTTTATATGTTTACGATTTTCTAAGGACGGGGTTGTAAATTTGTCCATAATTTATTAATAAAACATTTAAAAACATACATATTTCATTCATGCATACAAAGTGTATCAAACTGTAGTTTTAATTTGCAGTAAAGAGGTTACCTACCTCTCTTTTGCCAAAGTTTTGTTATTGTTTGCTCTTTTTTATTACAGCATCATAAACCAGATGTACATATATCTAGACAAGACCGATGTCTATACACTGCAAAATATTGGAATACCGAAGCAGCTGTGGTCAAGAAATGTATTAAATAGACTCGCATCGCAGCACCGCACTCATAAACGAATTCCGCAACTAATTTCTGTTGGAGAATATCGGAACCTAGCTGTCAAAAATTTAACAATAAAATGCACTTCATCGCACTTCAACGTAATTCGCGAAAATGGGTCACAAAATGTCGGAACAATTCTCCGAACACTTGTTCCGAAGCAAAAATAATCGTATAAAATCGGAGAATTTTCCGTTCCGACGGATACCTCGCTAGGGCCGATAGTATGACCATATTTTGACAGGAGAACTGTCAGAAATTGGCATTTTATGACCACTTGACATATAGGTAGTCTAATCTTAACTTTACTTAAAGGTGCCTATCTTTATACGTAGAAAAGTAGTACTCCTATTACTGAAGTACTTTTGACGTATGAATATCAGTACTTTACTTGAGTGTAAAGGTGCTACTTTTTTTAATAAGTAAGAAAGAGATGGGTGCTTTACGTATTCTTATGTACAGCAGGTATATAACTGAGTTTTTGCCCAGTCGCCTGTTCTTTGTCAGTGGAAATGAAGTACTTCTTTTACGTACATATTTCACCGGTTTTATCATCAGTAAGTACTTCTACATTGCTTGAATATGTGCTCATATAAATGCATTTCGATAGTACCTATCGATAGTTTTTTTGAACAATCGATAGTATCGATAGTAAAAAACTATTCCCGGGGAAATCTTATTCCCGATAGGGGTTATTATCTTTCTTTTGATGCCTACAGTGTTGTCGTTGTAAAAACAATAATTATTCTTTTAAACCGATCCATGAGTGATCTTCATTAAGTAGGGTTGATACGTATCTCTGAAAGAAATTGTGTGGGTGATTAATATATATAAGTAAATTATAAGAGACAGAGAATACGTATCTCCTACTTCGCCTAACTTCCACCATTCGTCGGTGACGCCGCCCGCAGAGATTATTGTTGTTGTTGTAATCATTTAATTTAATTTAAAAACACTATTTTACCTATTTTGCAAATCCTTTTTGGAAATTATAATATTTTTCGACCGATCTATGAGTGGCACGCTCCAAATTGGTGAAAAAATAAATCCAATTGGTATTCATTTAGTAGGTTAAATATGTTCTGAAAGAAATCGTGTCGGCGATTAATATATAGATTATTCATTATTTAGAGTAGTCTATGTAAAATGCTGGTGGTTCAATATTATTGGATTTGGATAGTTCACTATAGGTACAGAGATTCACTATGCCGAGCCTCTACTGTATAGGTCTAGGTCTTGCAGCAGTATACTTATGGCGTTTTTCATTGAAGATCCGACAGAATTGCTCTTTTCAATGAAATTTGTTGGAGCACTTCTGTAATAGTGGTAGACACCATTATACCTACGTGAGGTTGTTATTCTGTTACTACTTTTTTTTTTTTTTTTTGCACAGTAGGCCAAATCAATATAATTATTTCAATTCAATTTTAAATTGCACGCATAATTGTATATTTTCGGATCACATAGCGAAAATAAATTTCTAATAACACAACACACACTTTATTCTTCTTCTGTCGTGTTAAGAATTGATCTGGGAGTGCATTTTTTGATTTGCTTTTTTCATAAAAAGGGCAATTCTTTTCTTCAATCGAAAACGCCGTAAAACTTGTTGTTAGTACGGCGTACTGTGTTTACTTGCGAATTGCGATTCTACCAATAGGTTTTAATTTCAGTAAGAATTTTACAAATTGTTCTTTGCTTTACGAAAACGGTTTATTGGAATCGTAAACTACTTTATAGTTGGACAGTGTTATAGATTATAGTATTGTCTGAATTTTCATTTTTGTAAAATCCCAGCGGTACAAAAAATTAATTATAAACTTTTAATACGATAATCTACCACATCAGGAAATACCCGTGGTGAAAACTAACTACATCTACATCAGCTATCACCTGTCACACTAACCAAATTTATAAAGAAACGTTTTGCATAGCAGAAAAAAGAGCGAATAAAGTTTTATCAAAATCATACCAACTACATATTTGTATATGTATATACATTATACATATATGTATATTTACTGTATCGCCTCCAACGGGCATCACAAAATTGAGGATCGTTCCAAAATCGGAGACATGATTAGATTATGTAAAGGTCGGTTAAATTTTAAGGGCCGATGTTGAATGTGAACCACATGTATCGAGGAGGTACTGGTTCGCACCACCTAACAAACAAATAAAAAAATAAAAATAAAGCGAACGAAAAATGGTCTTAATTTGTCTGTGATCGCGACAGAAATGAAGTTAAACAATTTTTCGGCTTATGATTCAAGTTTTTTTTACATAGAAGCGTAATAGAGAGTGTTATGAGAAAGAGAACGATTTTAAGCTTTTTACATTTCAGTTTACATTATGTATTTTTGGAGATTGATGTAAGTGCTTTACGCTTTTACTGAAGTACATAGGTAGTTATTTTTGTTGCTGCGAACATTCTACCCCCGTTGGAATGTTTAGGCTTTCAACTGCGTCAGATTCAACAGGTGAGTGGTTTAGGAGATCGACAACAGCGGCAACTATCGGGTCCAAAATCCTATCTTAAGACTGCCCAAACCTGAAATACACCAATACGAACAAAACAAAAGAAGAATCATAAAAATTGGCCCAGAGGTTATGTTATATCGTCATCTAGTTTCACTCCGAAAGAATTGTGGGTATATAAAAGATTATTATTATTATTATTAAAGAAAATTGAATTGAACTGAAAAACGGAATATACGCCTGCAGGGCCACGTATTGAGGATTTCCGACATTCATTTTTTCCTAAACCATCCCTGACTCAAGCCGAACAAAACAAAATAAATATCATTTAAATCGGTCGAGCCGTTCTGGAGCCTTAACCCAACTAACGCACAGCAAATGATTTTTATATATAATATATAGAGATAGAGATAGAGAAGATAGAGATGGTATCAGGCATTGTTGCTGGTACTTGATTAACAAATATCAGTAAATTTATTAAGTTATTGTTTGCTATCACTATCTGAATATTATCTGTCCAAAATTAGGCATACCATTAGGTCAGTAGATCGAATGAGATTCAGGTCAATTAAACAGCATAATCTTATTTTGACAAAGGCAACTGCCAAACATTAATTTCTTTTCGCGATACTAATGATCATTTTTAGTGTCCAGGTTATATATACAAAATTTTATATTCTGACCTACAAGATGTTTAGTGTGGAGGTTAAAAATGATTATTAGTGAGGCCCGTTAAGTTTAAAATACTAACGGTTTTTCATTCAATAAAAATAGGCTACTGAGTTTTTTGCTTTTTGAATCTACTGCATTTTTTGAGAATTTGTTTTATATTCAACTATTTTGTGTCGCATACATTTCGGAGTAAGTAAAATGCAGCATTTTTAACTTTTTCGGTTACGTAAGCAAGGGAAAGATATTGTGTTCGTACAAAATTTTAAACTTGAGATGTGTTGTAATTGCATGTTAAAAATTGAACTCGTGTCATTAAAACTAGTCTGATCGGGAATGGGATCCTGGAATGTCACTTGAGTAGATTATATGATCGTATCTTTTACCGAATTTCTGCCGAAAAGTGTCACACAACAGCCCGATTATCGTGTACTTTTATTCATTTTCTATTCCTTCAATTATCATTTTGGCGCTGCACAGTAAAAGTTTGTTAAGGTGGCCACGTTTTACTGATAAGCACTAAGTGTCTAGTTTTTCAATTTGCCAAAACTTGCCTGCTAGTGAAATTAGCAGACCTTATTAATTACCGTATATCTTTCATCTACCGCCAATTCAATCACAAGAAAATCCAAAAACTCCGATTAGATATGAATACTGATAGAAAATTAAAATTTGTATCTATATCTCTGACCAATACTATGAATCTCATACGATATCGTACCTCTATAAAAAGCCCCATTCTATCCGAAGACAAATTAGTTCAATAGCGACTTTAGTAAGATGTTCAAATTGACAGTCGCATTCACCTTGTTGGGCTGCGTCTTGGCCGCCACTGTCCAGCAAAAGTATAACGATGGACGCATTGTTGGAGGTGAGCCAACAACTATCGAGGAGTTCCCCTACCAGGTCGCATTGGAGAAGGATGGAAGCATTTTCTGTGGCGGAAGTCTGTACTCTCAAGATATTGTTGTTACTGCTGCTCATTGCTTGGAAGAGTTTCGCGCTAACCAGATAACAGTTCGTTTGGGATCAACCATCCTCGAGAAGGGCGGTGAAGTTATTCGCGTAAAGGCGTTCAAATACCATGAGGGTTATGATACCTGGAAACTGATCAATGACGTTGGTGTCATTAAGCTCTCAACCCCAGTGAGGTTAACTGACAAGGTTAAACTCATCAAATTAGCCACGGATGTGCCCAAAACCGGTACTGACGCTGTTGTTACTGGATGGGGTACCAATAGTTACTTCTCTGTAACCAGTTCGGAAAAACTTCAGAAAGCCGAGGTTAAAATTGTTAGCAATGAGGATTGCCGTTCCGATGATTACAACTACGGAGCAGAGATTTTCGACAAAATGATTTGCGGTTATGTGGAGGGCGGTGGCAAGGACGCTTGTCAAGGTGATTCCGGTGGTCCATTGGCTGCCGGTGGCAAACTCGTTGGTATCATCTCATGGGGTACTGGGTGCGGCTGGAAAAATTATCCAGGTGTGTATTCCTCAGTACCCGAATTACGTGAATGGATTATTTACAATGCTGCTGAGTTGTCTAAGTTGTAAATCAGTTAATTGAAACAATAAAACTAAACATATTTCATATTATATTCATTGTTGTCGTTAATATCTCTATGACATAAGGGTTAGCCATGAAAGCGAAGGCTTGATCTTGTGGCAGATAGAATTCTCGGATATACCATGGAAAAGCGACAAGCTTAACGATTGGAGTTAAACACGCTGCTTACCAATATAGTGATGTGATAGCAACACGGATGGGACACAAAAGCCATGATGCAACTTCCTGAGATAAAGAATTCCGGAGGTAAACTAGTCTCCCATTCGGATCTCCGGGGGGGACTATCTCAGGGGGTTCAACATGCAAATAATCACCCATAAGACTTGCATGACGTCAGACATCAACGAACACAAAGACAAAAGAGACTAAACACTAACAGAAGAAAGCTAGTAACAGATTTCTGCAACATTCGAGGTCTAGGACTCAACAATGTCAACGTCAGCTGTGTGCACCAGCATCTGCAAGAAAAAAAGCCAGACGTCCTAGTTTTAACAGAGACTCAAATAAACTCAACAACTGATTACACATATCTTCAATGTCCAGAATACGAACTACATCCTCGTTTTGGAAATAAGGGGGGACTATGTGTGTTTGCCCGAGAAGATCTGGCGTGTGTAAGAGAAGAAGAGATGGAACCTACGGATCTCGACATAATATGGCTAAAGGTCGTTCTACAAAGTTGTACCAAATTCGTTTGCTACCTGTACCGCTCACCAAACGATAACGAACCATCTAAATTATTTCGCCATTTATCCGATAAGGTAGACTGGATACAAATTCATCATCCAACCGCTGAAGTTATTATACTTGGTGACTTCAATGCCCATAACATGGATTGGCTACGATATTCTAACTGAACGGATGAGGCAGGGAAACAAGCTGAAGACTTCGCCATTTGCTGAAATTTCACTCAGCTCGTTGATGAGCCCACGCGAATTCCAGACAATCCAACATCAACCGAAAATATTTTACTCAGTATGGAACTTTTTATTCCACATTGCATCAAACAATTAGCTTCAAATAAACCGTGGTTTAACAAAGAATGCAAGCGAGCTACCGCAGCGAAAAACAATGCTTTCCGTGAATGGCGGTCAAACCCTTCAGAACTAAAAAGATCTGAATTTACAATTCTTCGAAATAGATGCAACCTAATTATTGAATCGGCGAAGACAACTTACAGCGAAAGAGTCACTAACAAAGTAATTGGATGTCCTAGCGGCTCACGCGCATTCTGGTCCATGGCAAAGGCAATCAGTAATAACTTTAGTTGCTCTTCTTTTCCAACTCTAGTAAAAGAAGACGGATGGCTAGCAACAACACCTAAAGAAAAGGCAGATCTTTTCGCTAGCATGTTTTCAGAGAATTCCACCCTAGATTCTGCACAGCTAGAGCCACCAAATATCCCGAGGATGCAATCATCGATGGCAGAAGTGAAATTTCGGCCTCGAATCATTCAACGCATCCTTAAAGAACTAGATTGTAATAAGGCAACGGGACCCGATGGAATCCCGGCTATAGTAGGTACTCAAGAACTGTGCACCAGAACTTGCACCTGTACTCTGTAAGCTGTTTAGCATGTCGTACTCCCAGAAGACGTTTCCTTCTTGCTGGAAGACCGCCCGCATTCAACCTATTCCAAAGAAAGGGAAGAAATGTCTGCCACAAAACTATCGTCCAATAGCGTTACTTTCAATGCTCTCTTAAGTAATGGAAAAGGCAATAAATGTCGAAATAATCAAATATCTAGAAGGCCATCGATTAATAAGCGACAGGCAATACGGATTTCGGAGCCGTCGTTCCACTGGTGACCTGTTAATCTACGTAACGCACTTATGGACACAATCAATTGAACAACACGGCGAATCCAGAGCCGTAGCCTTGGACATATCAAAGGCATTTGACCGAATCTGGCATAGAGCCCTATTAGGCAAGTTAGTGTCTTACGGATTACCACAACAACTCTGCGGATGGATGCAAAATTTTCTTCTGGGAAGATCGATCCAAGTTGTTGTAGATGGTGTATCATCCAATTCGTTTGCTATAAATGCAGGAATTCCCCAAGGATCTATTCTTTCTCCAATTCTATTTCTTCTCCACATCAACGATTTGCTTGGATCGACAAATAATAATCTCTACAGCTTTGCAGATGACAGCACTCTCATATCCTCCATCTCGAACAATGGGCCTGTGAATACGGCTACATCACACAGTCAAAATTTCAACGCTAATGAGCTTGTTACAATTACAACTCATGCATCTAGCAATAAGAATTTTACAAACTGTTCTTTGCTTTACGAAAACGGTTTATTAGAATAGAATCCTAAACTACTTTATAGTTGGACAGTGTTATAGATTATAGTATTGTCTGAATTTTCCTTTTTGTAAAATCCCAGCGGTACAGAAAATTAACTATAAAACTTTCAATACGATAATCTACCACATCAGGAAATACCTGTGGTGAAAACTACATCTACATCAGCTATTACCTGTCACACTAACCAAATTTAAAAAGAAAAGTTTTGCATAGCAGAAAAAAGAGCGAATAAGGTTTTATCAAAATCATACCAACTACATATTTGTATATGTATATACATATATGTATATTTACTGTATCGCCTCCAACGGGCATCACAAAATTGAGGATCGTTCCAAAATCGGAGACATGATTAGATTATGTAAAGGTCGGTTAAATTTTAAGGGCCGATGTTGAATGTGAACCACATGTATCGAGGAGGTACTGGTTCGCACCACCTAACAAACAAATAAAAAAATAAAAATAAAGCGAACGAAAAATGGTATTTATTTCTGTGATCGCGACAGAAATGAAGTTAAACAATTTTTCGGCTTATGATTCAAGTTTTTTTTTACATAGAAGCGTAATAGAGAGTGTTATGAGAAAGAGAACGATTTTAAGCTTTTTACATTTCAGTTTACATTATGTATTTTTGGAGATTGTTGTAAGTGCTTTACGCTTTTACTGAAGTAAATAGGTAGTTATTTTTGTTGCTGCTGCGAATATTCTCCCCCCGTTGGAATGTTTAGGCTTTCAACTGCGTCAGATTCAACAGTTAGCACAGCAATCGGGTGAGTGGTTTCGGAGATCGACAACAGCAGCAACTATCGGGTCCAAAATCCTATCTTAAGACTGCCTAAACCTGAAATACACCAATACGAACAAAACAAATGAAGAATCATAAAATGTGGCCCAGAGGTTATGTTATATCGTCATCTAGTTTCACCTCGAAAAAATAGTGGGTATATAAAAGAAGATTGTTATTGAAGAAAATTGAATTGAACTGAAAAACGGAATATACGCCTGCAGGGCCACGTATTGAGGATTTCCGACATTTATTTTTTCCTAAACCATCCCTGACTCAAGCCGAACAAAACAAATCAAATATCATTCAAATCGGTCGAGCCGTTCTGGAGCCTTAACCTACTTCATTCGAATGAATTTTCCAATAAAAATCGTTGCTTGAATAATATTTGATATCAAATTCTTCACAATCAAACGCGTACCGCTACAAAGTTTTGGTTCATTTAGGTTGCGCAACAAAATTATTACTGAGACGATTTTTAGTTTCAAATTGTGTGGAGGCAAGCCCGAAACATCCTTTTGGCTTCCTTTTAATCCATCACGGAGCAGTGGCGTAGCGTGGGTTGGAGCCGCCCGGGGCAGACCCAATTTGTGCCGCCCCCATAAGTTTTTCACAAATTAAAAAAGTACCTTTGTAAAAAAATAAATAGTTGGCGCAACAGGTCTGGAGAGACCCTAGGCCTAGCTTCTCACAACCATTCGTTTTGTGTGAGTTTCTCATTTTTGGAACGAATGGAAGGGATCTACAATTTTATGCCGACTCCAAACGGCTAATTGAGAAGCTCTTTCAAGACATTTATACTCTCGGATGTTTGTCAGACGTTCGCGAGAGGTAGTGCAGCGGAAAAAACCCTGAGTCGGAATTGGGTTTTTGCGGGATTCGAACCTGGGACTCCCGCATAGCAGTCCAACACACTAACCACTAAGCTACTGCGACTACCTTTGTAAACTTGGTAAAATTTCTGGAATCGAATAACACTACTTTTGAAATTTCGAAATATCTCGAAAACAAAAATTCATTTTTATGGTAATATGGTCATTTCTACCTGAATAGAGGGCTCAGTTTTTGTCTATGTTATCATAGGGTTAACATTATTTTGCAAAATTCATTCGGTTTTGCCTTTAGTCGTTAAATATTTCCTTCATTTTACAATCCTGAATTTTGAATTCGGTTTTTTATTCCTTAAATATTTCAATCATTGCGCGATTACTAATTTGCGTTTTTATCTTCGCATTTTTTTGAAATGATTTTTGATCATTTCGAAAAAATCATTTGGCAATTTGCTGATGTTGTTGTCAAGTTATTTTTCAACGACATTTCGTTTCGACGTTTTACTATTTCCCAGATTGATCATCTCGCCACCCCGGCGAAACGTCAATTTTCCCAACAATTTAAGCGAAACGTACCGTACCCATTTTCGTACAATAGATTTTTGAAAAGAAGTTTTTTTTTTTAATTTATTCTTTAGTTTTCTAAGAAAAGAGTCTCTCAATTAGCCGTTTGGAATCGGCATTAAATTGAAGATCCCTTCCATTTTTTTCTAAAAATTAAAAAAAAAAAAACTCACACAAAACGAATGGCTGTGAGAAGCTAGGCCTAGGGTCCTTTCGACCTGTTGCGCCAACTACTTATTTATTTTATTATATCTCGAATACCCCAATTTTAAATTCGATAAAACTCTAAAAACCAAGTAATTCTTACATCCCGAACAATAGCTTATAAGTAGTCAGTTTTCAGCTAAATAGTTAGGCAATAGTAGATATTATTCAAACAACATTGCAAAATTTGGTACGGTTTTTCTTCGTCATTTTACAAAAACCTCTCTAATGATTTTGATCAAAATACTAATTAAAGATAATGCAGGTGTTTTAAATAAGATCCCCTACTTAGTTTTTCTCAAAAATTTCGACTAAATCAAACTTTTTAATTATTTCTGAAAAATTACTACCCAAAAGCCGATCTGTGTTCATATATTTTTTTAAAACTCCGCACTTCCATTAAGAATGCAATAGCAGCTAGGCAAAACTTATGTTTTGCAAATATTGCCCACTTTTTCACCGCAAATCTTAAAACAATTGCAACCACTTGGATCGTTACACAATCAGAAAATCCCACTTCGTTTACCTACACCCTCACACACGTCCATCGGGATATTCAGTTTATAACGTCTAATGCAAATTCAAGAACAAATCTCTGAATTCTTAGATATACTCTTACATATATGTAAAGATATCGATCTATCACCAACTCTACTTGCAATCAAAAAACAGAAACTCCTACTACGCCTGTCAACTTGTAAACTGTAAGAGCTTATAAAATAGTACAGCACAGTAAAAAAAAATGAACTGCTCCAAATTGCCGCCCCTAGAAAAGTGCCGCCCGGGGCCTGTGCCCCCCTTGCCCCCCCTTGCTACGCCACTGTCACGGAGTCGACTGATTTGTATGAATGCAACTCACCAGCGATTTGGTTTTGAATGGCGAAATTCAAATGTTCGACGTTCTTGTGTTTCGCAGCCAAAATTACTCTTCTCTTACACTCAGCCAATCATGGTCAATATTATTCTGAGCGATATTCGGGAAAACATTCATGATTAGTTCTTCCGGTGTCGTTGTAAGGTTGCAAACATTTTGTGGAAACTCAATCAGGCCGGTGATCATTGCTCCACCGAAAGGTCATTACGTAAACGATTCAGGGCCTCCAATGCGCGTTTGTAAGCCATTGTGCATTCGTCCCATATAATAATCTTACATTGCTGCAGTACTTTCGCCATCGCAGTGTTCTTTGAAATGTTGTAGGTTCTTCTTCCACTTGCAGATTCAATGGCAATTTCAATGCAGGATGAGCTGTTCGACCCTTCTAACAAAGTAGCCGCTATCCCAGAAGAGGCTAGGGCCAAAGCGATCTCAGATCTCGAACGAATTGCATCAATTCATCGTACACTTTCTTTTATTCTTGATTCAACATTGGCACATTTGTTCGAATAGCTTGACTCAATGCGATTCGACCGAAGTCCATTTCTCGCTCCAATTCTAGATTAAATGCGTCTTGCATTGAACGATTTTGCTGTGGCATCCCAAATTTGCACAACAAATTGCCACTCATGAGCAGACACAAAAAATATCCTCGATCAAAAAATCAAAGCTTTGTTGCGCATTTCATCTGACATCTCCAGTTCATTATCCGATGTCACAGTATCTACGAATTCGATGCAAAATATCGTCGGCCATTATCATCTTTGTATAATCAAAGTATCTACTTCATTTCAAAAAGTTACTTAATGTAACATAGTAAACATAATTTATTATAACAAACTTTTAAGGTACCTATAGGTAGGTATTTAAAAAAAAACTTTCAAAATTGTTGACAACAACAATTTGGTTGGAAAATAATTAAAATAATTGACAACAACAATTGCTTTTAAAATTTAAAATATTTTTTTTTTGTATTTGAAGTGTCACTACTCGATTTCTATCCAGTTTCTTTTTTTTCAAAGTGTACAAAAATGAATTTATTGGAATGGCGGTTGCACCTTCTTACAAAAAGTTATCATACTAATATATTAACCTTCTCTGCATGGTTTATTAACCAACAAAAAAAACTAAACCAAAATCGGATGTGTGTGGCAGTCGGTAGGCTGTCACACATACATTTATCAAGTTATTTTTATATATATAGATAGATAGATATAGATAGATAGATAGATAGATAGATAGATAGAGATGATGTTTTTTTTATGTTTTTAATTTATTGCATTTTGTTATAGGTATATTTTTTTTAATGTTCTTAGTTAAAAAAATTAATTATAATAAATTGTATGTATTATTGGCAATCACAAACACAAAATGTTTATATACCTAATAATTATTCGTTTTAAGTTTTTGCATTTTTTCATCAATAGGAACGCATTTTAGTGCAAGAAAAAAACCTCAGAACTTTAAATATTGGGAAGGACTCTTTCTACAAAAGTTTTCGATGGTCAGATATTACATGTTATTTCAGATTAGAGGGAGACATATTTATTACCTATGTTTCTAAGTGTTCATTCATCTAGGAGAACGTTATTTCCGAGATGTTTGTCAAATTGTTTTAGTAGTTTTAGTAAAATGGAAAAAAATATAACATTGCAGAAAGCAGAAAGTGACTTGGTTTGAAAATAATATTCCAAATTCCGTTAGAACTTATATCAGTGTGCTACTGCGAACTTGCTGAACAAAGCTATGCAACATAGTAATTCGAAAAACTTATCCCGGACTCTATAAATAAAAAAAAAATACTGAAACGAGTAGTTTAAAGGGCTCTGCGAAATAAGGCCCCAATATAAAAATGAAATAAGTCCCCAAAAAATTGTACAGGAAACAACAACAACGATTTTTAATAAAATTTGGGGGTTATTTCCTTTTTTGGGGCCCTATTTCCTAATGAAAAGTGGGGTCTTATTTCATAAGAAGTAAGCCCCCAAAATTATTTTTTTATTATTATTATTTGTATTGTTACCCTTCCGACATGGAATACGTATGCAACCCCCCTCCTTGGGTTTACTGTTAAACTACAGGGTGGGTGCGAGGTTGAGAATATTCAAAGTTCCTTTAATCTAAATTAGTTCATCTAATATCAATAATATTAAATAAAAAGTAGTTTTCGTTATTTTTAATTTCATTATGAAATAAACCCTAAATTTGGGGCCTTATTTCATTTTCTCTTTTGGGGTCTTATTTCATTGGGGCCTTATTTCCTACAGCCGTTTAAAGTCGTTTTCTACGAAAACACCACAAAAACTACTTCAAATCGTCGGGTTGTTGAAACAAACACACCTTTTGCAATATTCAGCAAATTCAGCAGAACAGCTGATTGAACAAATGTCACAACTCACAAAGTAAAATTATTTTAATCACTTATTTGATAGGCTAATATTATTTTTAAATGTTCCGAATTCATTTTATTTATTAATTAATGCGATCGAAATTTGTAACCAAAATAGTTTACAAGGAAGTTTCACGACCAGTGTCTCACAGTTGATTGAAATGTCAAACGAAAACTAGTTCGTGTTCGGTGTGAATGCATCGATGAGTTTTCGACGAAAACACGGGTGCGGTATGAATAGGGTACAAGTGCGGCACCTCAACAACGCAACACTTGAGTATGGGAGAGCAGCAAACCACTCATATATTAAACC
Organism: Cheilosia urbana; assembly: GCA_946477585.1. Classification (NCBI taxonomy): domain Eukaryota; kingdom Metazoa; phylum Arthropoda; class Insecta; order Diptera; family Syrphidae; genus Cheilosia; species Cheilosia urbana. Next base: position 105,628,242 of record OX297854.1, read on the forward strand.
TTATCTACAGATACGCTAATCGATGCAAACGCTTTCGGTTATTTTCAAAATATAAAGTTACTTCTATCGAATCTAAGGGGATTCGTGTCAGCGCGTCAATTTCGATTGGAACGGTAGCCATAGCGTAATGGCGTCGTTTTATACACTATTTCTACTACTCGCTGCAGCTTGGCTCGTGCCCACTGCATCACCCTTTGCTTCACGTATACTAGGCGGTGAAGTGGCCGATATATCAACGCACCCATACCTCGTTTCGATTCGCGTTAAATCCTGCAGTACTTGTGCCTACCTGCACAAATGTGGCGGCTGCATCAACACAGATAGAGTGATTATTACAGCAGCGCAATGCCTCGTGGATTTGGGCAGCAAGGAGCGCCTAATGGTAGTTGCAGGTGCCAACACTCGTGCCGGTTCAGATGGTGTACAAATGCCCGTAGCAAAAACCATTTCACATGCGGGCTATAATTTCTGGACCATCGACAATGATATCGGTCTGGTCGTACTGGAAGATGCATTGCCGCTTAACGATTTCAACATTAAGCCCATCGCTGTTGCAGTGAAAGCACCTCTCGGTGGAAAGTTGGCAACCGTTAGTGGCTGGGGCTGGGACGCTGAAGATGGTGCAGATACTTACTTCTTACTGGATGTCGATGTGCGGATCGTTAGTAATGAGGACTGTGAAGCAGCCTACGGAATTGGCGAGGTTACAGCAAATATGATTTGTGCAGGAGCGCGGCAAGGTGGTAAGGACGCCTGCCAGCATGACACTGGCGGACCATTAGTGGTTGATGAAAAGTTAGTCGGACTGGTCTCATGGGGAAGGGGCTGTGGACGCCAAGGATATCCGGGCGTGTATACAAGTGTTGCAAGTTACAGCGAGTGGATTGCCGAACAAATTGCTGGAATTTAAATGTATTTGTACTTAAGTTATTTGGAAATGGAATTTATGAGTTACTATGGACTAATCCAAGATAAATGTAATCAGTTAGTTTGATATAAATTTGTCGGCTACTTGTTTTTTATTTTCCTATAATAAAACTGAAATCGATAGTGTTTATCAGACGTTTATGTTTATGTACGTCTTTATGTTATTTTTCTAAACTTTGAATGGCTGATTGTGTGCTATTTACAACTTTGCTAACTTGACACCAATCACTCAGGGTGGTCATAGTTCAATTGGATTGTTTTTCCTTGTTTGTTGGCGAAATTGTATACCAATTGCAAGCATAACAGCTATTATAAGTATTTAATCTTTGTCAAGTCAATTTTAGGATTCCTTTACAAAGATTTTCGCACATTCACCGGTTTGCGAAAATATTTTACGTAAATTTGCATATATTGTTCCCCAGGAAGTTTGCATAATCCTCTTCTATGTACTCGCTTTTATTTTCTCCATATGTTCGCATTTTGTTTTTCGGTGTGGAATCTAGAGGGCGACTTCCTTTCAATTCTTTTATTGATACTCTTCTGGTGGGAATTGTAGAGGTGCACTTGATCTGTCAAAAACTTTGCAGAGTTACCTGCACACATTGGAATACAAAATCTATCATCATCATTACATTAATACGTGAACATCCGAGCTTTCCGTACGCTTTTTTAGTATTTAATATTTAATGAGGAGAATGAAACTTATGTTATTTTAAAGGTACTGTGCCGTAGATGTGCACAAACCCAAAATCGTGGATATATGTCGTCATCAAGGCTGGTAAAATTAAGTTATGAATTCCCCATACAAAACAGGTAATTAAAAAATAATTTTGGTGACAATCAATTTGTCGCCGCCATAAATTACCATAGTAACATATTCAAATATAAATCATCGTAGAGTAGAACCTGTTTCCGATGGAACAGCTCATTTAAATATTTTTTCGATATCTAGATGTCGCTCCTTTCGTTTATAAAAACCGTTGGAGAGAATCATTCACCCATAAATGTATTCAATTTACCTGCCCCTTAGAGTAAGCAATTGTAAGAAATTAATTTAGAAGTATTATGCCCAATTCACATTACCTTAATACGTGAACATCCGAAGTTTCCGTACACTTTTTTAGTATTTATTATGAAATTAGTAGAATGAAACTTATATCATTCGAAAGGTAATGTGCCTTAAATGTGCACAAACAAGAAACCATGAATATTCTGTCGCCATTAAACTGGCAAAATTAAGTTAATAATTTCCCATACAAAATGCTTATCAGTTAATTGAATTGGTGGCATTCAAATTGTCGCCGCCAAAATCCCGTAGCAACGTATTCAAAGATACCTATATCATCCTATATTAGAACCTTTTTTTCGAAGGAATACAATTTGCGTACCCCTAAAAGTAAGCAATTGTGTACTTTATTGTAATTCAAGGGCATTATATCTACGAGTTGTTGACGACGCAGCGGTTGGTTTGAATGAAGTACCTACTAACTAAAGGAACATTTTTCGATACATCTTTCTGGTTCTAAATTTTTTTTGTGACATGTGACATCTTAAAATTTTCAACATGAGTAAAACTATTTTTAAAGGGGAGTATTTTTTTATAAATTTCCTTTAGATGTCTCTTTTTTGCTTTAAGAAAATATTTTAAGCTTTTTGTACATTTCATTTCATTTTACATTATGTATTTTAGGAGATTGTTATAAAGTGCTTTAGGCTTTAACTCAAATACATATATTTATTAAAAGGCTGCACCACTCCCAAACTCATATGTAACGAATGAATTAAAATATTTATCAGTGTAAGAAACATCTTGACGCTGGCATCATTTGATCAAATTGTACTAGAAATCTCCATTTATTTAAGACTAGCTGTGCCCGAAACTTCGTACGCGGCGTGAGACTGTGTAATTTGCAATAAAAGAGATTTGACCGTTTTCTCAACGACATATTTGTTTAAAATCAACAGTCTAGCTAAAAAAAAAAATCGGTGAACATTGTCAATGTGAAACAATAAATCAAACAAATCTATTAACCTAAAACACCAATTTAAGAAAATTAAGTTCAACTGCGTAAGTACTAAAGTTTCACTTCCTTACTTTAGGTACAACGTAGGTATTATCAAAACAACCACTAAAACAAAAGCCTTAAGGGAAATTTGTATCTACACCAACAATAAATAAATCAAACAACATAATTCACCTATATCGTCTTTACTTCTTGAATTCTTCAATTCTTTACTGTAGGTATCAACGTAGGTACTATAACAACCATTAAAATAAAAACCATGAATTCAATTTCTATATACACTACCTCCACCATACGTCCATCACCACACCACACCACACGTCATCAGCCATCTGCGCATTTCCTCAGAAACACATTGTCGCTGTTTTTTTTTTATATGAACGTGCTTGTGCGATGTGCGCCACCAAACCACCCCCAAGCAGAACAACGATCAAGAACCGCGGCTGATTGTAATATTCGATTTCAGAAAATAAATTTATTTTTTTCGTGTTAGATTTTAGGTTGTAGCTCAGCTTCTAGAGGACATAGAAAGCTGATTGATGGCTTGAAATAACTATAAAAGGTTGGCTCTCCTAAGTATTTTGTTTTGTCTGTATTGATTAAGAATTATTTGAGTATTGGCGAGTTAAAGGCAGTAAAGTCAGAAAAAAAAAAACACATTTTGGTCAAAAACGCTCCAAAAAATAGGCATGGCAATGAAAGGGAATAGCCTATGTGTTGCACAAAATCTTAAGGAACATTTCAAGTTTCATCGAAATCTGTGCAGTAGTTTTCACGCCATTAGGAAACAAAAAAATTGCCTACAGTTTTATTATAAGTATGGATTTGTATTTATAATTAAACTAAAGCAATTTATGCCGGCTAAAAAATCACAACTTCTTAGCAAACAATAAATTTATTGGCGTTGGCGTTATAATTGTACAAGCATTATCCATCTGGTTTGATATAATTTAATGTCAATATGTATGAGTAGTCAGTGGATAAATTCATGAACAGATTATTTCGGTTACTTGAACATATTCGTTATTTGGTCATGACTCATGAACGAGCTTTCGTTTCAGCATTTCGAACACACCCATAGTCCAGGGAAAAAGACAATAGATTGCCAAAAGAGTGGTGAACTAAAACTTTTTATTTGTTTTTATAAATCACAATGAAAATGGGTAATAGAATTGATTATTTCATTTCAGCGAACAATTTTCTACATGGAGAATTTCTTTAAAAATATCTATCTACCATAGAAAAAAGTATAACAAACATCATTTCAATATCAATATTTTTCTATTTATCGACCTTGAAAGTCTACCGTTCGTCAGTTTGTTTAATGTTCCGTGGAGAATACCCACAACGGCTGACAACATTTATAAATTGGTTGCATAAGCTGGTTCGTTAAAAAGCAATAATTGTATGATAAAGCCCAACTGCGATCAATAAACTATTTTATTAGACTTCTTTATCAAATCCAGATTTGGAAAGTAATAAATGAACACAAACAGGGTTGTTTGTAAGGTTTCTATTTTTTCATCTAACATCCGATTGGATCACTTGGGTCAATCGGATCGCTTGGATCACTTGGTTCTTTTAATGAACTGTTGCTCTCGATTCAGTGTCATAATGCAGCGACATTTGCATACATCCCTGGTTAGCCAGTCCTCCCGAAACCTCTTCCCCAGGACACTATTCCAACCAGAGGACAACCAGAGTCACCTTTACAAGAATCAGCACCGCCTAAAGCAGCGTCTGCGAACACCATACTCTTCGTGATGCGTGTTACTCCATAGGACCGCTTGCACTCGCCATCACCAACAATCTTCACCTTCGTCACTTTTAGATATACGGAGAAGTCACCATCCTCCGTGATGGATCTCCAACCGCTGACATACCCAGTGCTGCCTGATTCTGGTATTGCGTTTGCCAAGTGAATGGGCGCAATTAGTAGGTCTCCAGTAGGTAGATCCACAGCCAGGATAACGAGTGCAATGTCATTGTCAACGTACAGAGAAACGTAGTCCTCGTGGATGATGTAGCCTTGAACGGGCGCTATAAAACGTTCTGTGGAAACTATTGAGTTACTGCCAGCAACTACAAGCAGGTTCTTTGCACTCACTCCACTGACACAATTCGCTGAGGATATGAGCACGCGTTGAGTGTAGATAACACCACCACAGCGATGGTTGAACGTACAGGTGGAAAAGTTCTTACATCGAACATACACTTGGTAGGGATGGGCAATAAAGCTCGAATTTGTTCCGCCGATAATCCGAACTCCGGGCTTTTCGATAACGACAGCCAAAAGCAAAGACACGATAAAAAAAACACTCTATGGATACGATGTGAGACATAGTAACGTAGTTTTAATCTATTAAACACGATATTGGTGAACTTTTGCTGTTATATCAAGCTGGGTAGCAGGGACTTTGATAAGGCAATAAAGCATTTATCAGATCGATTGAAATCAAGATAAGCAATGTGAACTCTAGAACAGAAAAGCACATCAGAAAGTTTGTTTTTATTAAAAACTAGCTGACCCGGCGAACTCCGTTCCACCTAAATTCGTTAATGTGAAAATAATATTTCCGAGCATGCACAATAAATGCTACTTTATGTAATTTGGTCAATTTAGATTCGTTATTCAAAAGTTATCTATATATATAAAAATGAATCCCGATTTCCCTTGGTCACGGCATCACGCGTGAACGGCTGGACCGATTTCGCTAATTCTTTTTTTGTTGTGTTTGTTATTGTCAGGAGAAGAATGTTATGAAAGAAAATATTAAGAAAATTGCGCGGAAAATTAGAAAATTTAAGAATACTTAACCATATTAAATTATATCTAATGTAACCATAGAGCTTTACAATTCAAACTTTTTTTATGTAACCTTATGGCGTTTGGCATAACATAGACTGAATGCGTACTGCAAATATCGTCAAAGAGGATGTACAAAAAAATGGTATAAAATAATTAATTTATTATTTCTAACTAAAACTGAGTTTCTTAGTGCACATCACCGTTAGTTCAGTTCAAATGTTCAATTTAATATGGAGTTTTGGTAAGTTTGGATAGACTAACATAACAATTGCTGTGCGTTAGTCGGGGAAAGGCTCCAGAACGGCTAGACCGGTTTAAATGATTTTTGTTTTGTTTTGTTCGTCTTGAATCAAGGATGGTTTAGGATAAAAGAGAAGTCGGAAAATCCTCAACATGTGGCGTTGTAGGTGTATATGTCGTTTTTCAGTTTAATTAAATTTTCTTTAATAATTATCTCCTTGATTTATACCTATAATTCTTTCGGGGTGAAACTCGATGATCATAACTCGATAACCACCGGGTAAATTTTTATGATTCTTCTTTTGTTTTGTTCGTATTGTTGTATTTCAGGTTAGAGCAAACTTAAAAGATAGAATTTTTGACCCGCTATATGGCGTTGTTGTCGATCTTAGTTGCGTTGGAGTTGTGTTTTAAATTTTTGTGTGTATTATGAGGGGTGAGTTCCGTGTTGATTTTTGCAACATTCGAGGCTTGAAAAGGAATCTCTTTGCTGCGTATGTCCATGTCTTTCAATTCAAACCAGCTGTTTTGGCACTTTGTGAGACATTCGATTCCCTCGAATTTTGATTTACCAGGATATCACTTAGTGCCATTATTCTTTTTACATCGCGGGCTCGCCGTTTACGTCCGTGATGATATTGCTTACGAATTTCCACCACAATATAACCATTGCTCCAATGCGGAATTTAATTACATATGGTTAAAATTCAATGTCCGTAAGCAAATAATACATTTTTGTTTTATTTATAGAAGTCCAAACATTGACTGTTCATCTACTTTTAACGAGTTTGATGAGCTGTCTAACTCCATCTTAGGAATTGTTTCCCAGTATCCTCATACACAATTCCGATTAGCTCCGCCATTCTAGACAGACAACACCCGAAGGAAGGTATGTTAGGATTTTCGCAGAGATTAACAGCTTAACTCAGCTTGTAAACGAGCCTACACGGATTCCGGATGCTGCAGATCATGCCGCTAACACATTGGACTTGTTCCTCACCTCTCATCCAGATAAATATTCTATTGACGTAACGTCGCCGCTAGGTTCGTCGGACCATTGTGTCATTTCAGCTAAATTCTCATACACAAACCACACAGTTAAAGAACAAGCTCCCAAAAAAACGGTATGGCATTATGAGAAAGCCAATTGGGACGGCCTGAACTTCTTTTTTCGGAGCTTTAACTGGTCACTATGCTTCCTCGATAGTGACGTGGATGCCGCCGCTGAAATGATTACAAACACCATTCTCCTGGGTATGAGATCCTTTATTCCCAACAGAAAAAAGAGTATTATACCTAAGGAGAATGCTTGGTGCGACTCGAGCTGCAAAGAGGCTATCAGGTTGAGAGAGTTGAGCTTTCGGGCTTATAAAGCAAACCCAACCGAGGAAAACCGAAAAAAGTTTCGACGAGTCCGAAATGACTGCAACTCCGTGATACGACGTGCAAAATTTTCTCATGACCAAAACTTACGACAAAAAATACTTCACTGTCCCAGTGGTAGTAAACAGTTTTGGTCTTTCATGAAAAATATTAAGAACTCCACCACGTCGTCAATCCCCACACTCGTTTACAATGACATTCCAGCTGTCAGCTCTTTGGACAAAGCAAATCTGCTGGCTGCGCAATTCGCCGCAAGCTCCAACATTCCAGATTGCATCATGTCTCCACCTGTGCTCGAGAGCGTCGAATATTTCATGGGACAAATACATTTCCGCACTCGCACAGTAGCAAGAGTATTAAAAGATCTTTACATTCACAAATCCGCTGGTCCAGATGGTATATCCCCCATAATTCTGGAGAGGTGTTCTTCCACGCTGGCAAAACCACTGCGTAAGCTTTTCCACTTGTCCTACTCTTCTGGACTCTTTCCGAGTAGATGGAAAACTGCATTTGTCCAGCCCGTTCCAAAAAAAGGCGATTCTTCTTCACCCACCAACTACCGACCCATTGCACTTACGTCCATTCTTTCCAAGGTCATAGAAACGCTGATAAACCGTCAGCTTATGAAATATCTTGAATCACGAAAACTTCTCAATGACCGGCAATACGGTTTTCGTAGCAGCAGGTCCACTGGTGATTTGATGACTTATCTCACCGAAAAGTGGAACCAATCTCTCCACCACTCTGGTGAAACGAAGATTGTTGCGCTTGATATTTCGAAAGCATTTGACAGAGTTTGGCACCAAACTCTTTTGTCGAAAATGCGTGCCTATGGGATCGACGCGTCTCTTCTTCAATGGATTAGAAACTACCTTTCTGGCCGTTCAATTCAAGTTGTGTTGGACGGTTTCAAGTCTGCAATTCACCATATAAATGCTGGTGTTCCCCAAGGCTCTGTTTTGTCTCCGACACTCTTTCTCATATTCATCAATGATCTCTTGTCTATTACTTCTAATCCAATACATTCTTTCGCTGATGATAGCACCCTCAGTTTTTCATATTCGTTCCCTGACTCACGTCCCTGCTCTTCGGCCGTGGATCTGGAACGGCGACGTATGCTAAACACATTAAATTCCGATCTTGACAGCATTATAAAATGTTGTACAATCAATAGAGTGGAATTTAATGCTTCCAAAACACAATGCTGCCTTCTATCATTAAAGCGAAACTTGAACCCTAACCCATTATCCATGAATGGGACTTGCATCGACGAAACCGAACGACTTTCCATACTTGGTATATGTGTCAACGACAAACTCCGTTGGAATGACCACATATATGAAGTGGCCAAAAACGCTGCGAAATGTCTAGGTTTCTTAAATCGATGTAAGAAATACTTTACACCCTTCGACTTAGCTACAATATACAAGGCCTTTATTCGGCCTAAGCTTGAGTACAACGCTCATATCTGGTCAGGTGCACCAAAAACTTCATTGCACCTACTAGACAGAATTCAAAAGCGCGCGATAAAACTTATAGGTGATAGAAATATAGCGGAGTCTATTGACCCGCTCGAACATCGCAGAAATGTTTCTTGCCTTTCTTTATTTTATCGATATTTTCACCATCGATGCTCTGATGAAATAGCTAACTGCATTCCGCCCCTTCAACAATTCTCTCGCAATACCCGTCACACATCGAATGCACATCAGTTTACCCTTAAGCCTACCTTCGGACGTACTGTAAAATATAGAGATTCTTTTGTGAGCCGAACAACACGCATGTGGAATGCATTGCCTCACACGGTTTTCCCCTCTCATTACAGCCCACAATTGTTTAAGACCAATGTGCACCAGTACCTCTTCTCTATCCTCCCTATTAACCCTTCCACTCGTGCTGTGCATTAGCATTATAAGGGAACAAAAACCCCTTGAGCACTAGTGAATTATAAAAAAAAAAAAATCTGCGAAACCACTCATCCGATTTCAATGAAATTTTGTAGATTTATATTCTTCGTTCCCGCTTGAAGGATAGGATACTTTTGGACCTGATAGGTGGCGCTACTGCCGATATCCGAAACAGCTCTACCAAGTTTATTGAAATTTTGTAAATGGATATGGTTGCTTCCAGTTTTAAATTGCGGATAGTTTTTGACCCTATAGGTGGTACTTTGAAAAACACAAGCGGGATAAGAAAACGGATTGTGGCACGTCCCATTCAAAAATAAAATCAAACGCTATTTCTAAAGTTGTATAATTAAAATTATTAATGGACACTGTCCAAATAAAGCAATTTGCGAAATGTGAGCAAGATTTAATACGAAAGGTACGGGCAAAGCCGGGTGGGTACACTCATAACTCGGGGATGGATCGTTCGATCTTTATGATTTTTGGTTGGAAGGAAGTACATTATGCTACCTTTTGTCGTGAAAATAAAACGTTATGGGGATTAGTTGAATTTTTGAATTATTTAGACGTTCCGGGCTTACCTCTACATAATTTGAATTTCACGTGCGACTTCAATTTCCCGTGCGTATCGCTTTCACTATGACAAATAATTTATTACAAGGATAATGGATGGATGTTTGTGCATTTGTGGCATCAATCTTGATTTCCCATGTTTCTCATATTGTCAATTTAGTGAAAAAGCGGAAAGTTGGCCGACACGTCAAAATCATTACGGTTTGATTGAAACAAATCAACATTGCTATTCATCGTTTATTTATATTGCATTTAATATAACTTTTGAATAAAGAATTTTAATTGGCCGAATTACATAAATTAGGAAATGCATTGTGAATGCTCGGAACTATTATTTTCATTACATTAACAAATTTGGGCGGAACGAAGTTTACCGGGTCAGCTAGTATTAAATAAAACAGAAATAACTGAAATAGGTATAGCAATCGATGTGTTTCCGCTTTTGCACTAAAGTGGTTGGCTCGCAAGTGAGCACGCCACATACAATTGAAGATTGAACATGCGAAAAACATAGGAATTCAAGATTGATGCCATAAATATCCATCGATTAGACGCTTAAATACCTATGGCAAATCATTCTGAATAAGGGGAGTCCGCGATTCCATTCTATTTTTTCCAAAGTGCAGTTCTATTATCAGGTTTGAAGACAAATCTGCGATCGTCTGAGTTCATTTTCTCTATCGGCATTTTAAGCATTGTAATTAAAGCGGTGATTGCATTATATAATTGTTGTAATTGTCGAATGAGGTTTTTTGTCACTTCTGTTTACCCTCTGTACAGTCTATCGACTTGATCATTCCCCGAAAAAATGAAGTACACCTGCGAATATTGGTGTACGTCCTCATTTACTGGCAAGAAGGCACCCATCCAATGGTAAATTTGGCCTTGAATCTGTTAATCCGAATTTTGCAGCGTAGAATCCCGTGCCATTGTTAGAAAGTGTCCCCCTTATTAATAAAAAAATGTGCACAAGTAAGTTAGTTAGCAAACGTCAGATAGCATACAAAAATTGGATGGGTACGCCGCCAATGCTCAGGAGCTCCTCCGTTTTAGTACTGCAATTGCGAAACTGGATAGGGTCGATACGGTAAAGCAGTACACCAAATTTTGGTGGCTTGACGAAGAAGTGAGAGTCGATACGCTTCCCCGGGCCGGTGCGCTACTTTTGCAGCATTCCTCCTTAGTTTTAAGCTAGATATAAGTCAGTAGGTTAAGGCTTAGAGTAGGGGGTCTTTGGGAGGGGCCGGGCTAGCCGGCATGAAAGAGTGCTTCCGAGACTTGATCGACGCTTATGGCCTCGATCGAGTCTCGGCGTCGCGAATGAACCCATGTTGGCGGCCAACCAAGGACGCGATAAGGATGGTGACCATTCGATTAGATTGCTCACCACCCTGATTATAGGTAATGTAGGTTAAGTAGCTTAGGTAGATTTAAGTAGTTTAAATAAAACAAATAATAAAGAATCCAAGTTTTCTAAAGTTTCTTTCATGGATCCTGGACTATTACTTTATAATTGTAAACGCTCAGGCTGAACAACAGCGTATTTAAATTCGCTCCTTTTGCGAAATTTAATACCTTGATTTCGGATGGTTGGGCAACATTCGTCTTCAAAATGACATTAACGGAGGGTTTATTTAGCTAATGCCCGAGATAAACATGTCGTTCTCACCATTAACATTTAACCCTAGAGTTAGCTATATACTGTCAACTATGGTTTTTATTAGTAAAGCGATTTAGGAAAGTGTGGACTTTGGAGTTCTTTGCGTAAACTGCCAGGCGTTGATTAAAGTTGATTATTGGTGCGGCGGTCTGAATAGCTGTCTCCAATGCTTATACGATAAACGAGAAATGAGTTGAACTTTTTTGTTCTAACTGTTCCTAGAGTTCTTCTGAGGATCTCTAAATCCAAAATATCGGTCTAGAGGTAATTGGTGAAGTGGCTGAACAGTGTAGTTTTGACAATTTTCCGATTAACTCTGAATCTCCCGCCGAATAAGGATGAATTTTTTGGTTCTGACTGTTCCTTGAGTAATTCTGAGGATCTTTAAACCCAAGGCTGATTGCTACGGCAGAGTGCGATTAAGGGCTGAGTGCCACGGCTGGGTGCTACAAAGGGCTGAGTGGTTAAACAGAAAAGCGTAGCTCGGTGCACTGAGGCCAGTGCAATACAGGATGGTTGAGTTGTTAACCTGTAATTTTGGTACAGCTTCATTGAACAGGGAAATCCCTCCTGCTCAAAGGTATTGTAGTATTAGTATAGGACTGCACGATGCAGCTCGTCAAGTGGGTCAGATGTTTTGAGTTAAGATCGCAGTTCGTATAAGACTTTCAAGGGCGCTTGACGGCGCAGTGCAACATCAATGCTGTTTATAAAATTAAAAGTTAAATGTATGCTACCGACATTTTGTGGCGCTGGGACATAAGTTCATAATGGACTTTTATGTTCAAAATTCAAAAACTTAAATTTTGATTGTGGATTTATGTCCGTCGAAAGTAGGATTTAAGTTCATAATTTATTTTTATTTAATAACACCCACATTCTTAACACACTAGTGTCATTGGCATTTTAATGCTTATTTTAACGAAAAGGAGAAAAAAAAAAAAATCTGAAGCTAAGAATCAATTCAGTTTCCGAACATTTTAGAAAATAAAAGATGCGCCCAAAATCGTATTTTGCCTTTGGGCGATTATTCAATATGAAAAATAGTCCAAATTTAAAATTCACAAAATAGCCCAAGTTTAAATAATGAACAATCGGTAAAGACTTCAATGGGCGCCGCTGGACGGTAGTACTGTCCATAATGGATTTTTGTCTCGTGGACTTATGTCTGCGCCACATTTTATTAATAAAAACATTCGGGAGGTGATTTGGTAATACTTATTTCCAATTGTCCCAGGTGATCAGAACCATTTATGAACCTTCTAACTTGTGCAAGTTCGTGAGAACTGAAACTTATTGAAGTTTTGCTCTTATACCGAGTATTTCTTTGATTAGCACGCGACAAGCCCCGCAATGGACGTCAAAAAAGCGTTCAAGATGAAAAACCACTACCGGGAACATAAAACAAAGAAAACAATTTACATCGACCATCTTATCGGCACATACTTTATTACCAAGAGTTACGAGTATACACTAATAAACCGATTATGAGTTGGCACTAATTGTGCTATCAATCCAAGATCTCAAATAGGCAACGTTAGAGTAAACTCCTGGTTTGTCTGGTCTGGCACAACCATCACCCCATGACACAATACCGACCAGTTCCTTTCCAACAATGAGTGGACCACCAGAATCGCCTTGACACGCATCGACACCACCCTTTGTGGAACCGGCACACAACATACTCAGGTTAATACGGCCTCTTGATCCGTAACGGATGTCACAAATATCATTGCTCACAATTGGTACATCAACCTCCAGCAGAACTGATGATGAGCTTCCGCCCTCCGAAGTGGTACCCCAACCGGTGACGGTTGATATAGCTCCATTTGCTGGCTGCTTGTCGACCAGTGTGATCGGTTTGATGGTATAACCGTTCAGTGGCAAGTCTGCGCCCAATACGAGGATAGCAACATCATTCTCATAGGCGACTTTCTTGTAGTAGTCATCGTGGGAGACGATCTTCTTAACTGGGATCATTGTTCCATCTCCGTTGAGTTGGTTCGAGCCGGCAACCACATGCACACGTCGCGCATCAGCGATACTGGAAACACAATGAGCTGCGGTCAAGATTATTGTTGAAGAGATGATACTGCCACCGCAGCGATGTTTGAAGGAGCATGTGGTACACGATTTGTATCGCATCGAAATTTGATGGGGATGCTTGGAGATGTCGGTGATAGATCCTCCGACAATGCGGCCATTGATCAAAAAGTCGATTTCGTCATCTGGCTGTGGAATGGACGCGGAGGATGCTAGAGCCACAAGTGTGGCCAATAGAACTACTAAGCGAAACATAGTGTCTAAACTAAGGAGGGCTTTTGTGAAGACTTCGCTTATATATTGACTTTGTAATTGGCCAGCCAATCTAATCGGCTGGCTGTTGATAAGGGAAGTTGAAGTTTTAAGCACTCCATAAATCAATTGATCAGATAGGAAATACGTTTGGAATGAAGAATGGTAAAGACTTCCAATCAGCGAGTATATCAATTGGATAATAAGCATGTGCCGGGTATAGAGTATTTTTCCTATAAGCTTTATCGACTGCGATAGAGATGGATTAAATTAAATTGAGGAAATGCCAAGCTTTCATTTATAGACGTTTTTTCCACCAGCGCCAAAAATGGTAAATTGCTTTCGTGGCGGAACGGAACGGAGACTTATTAGTTGCGCTTTTGTCCGTCTGTCCGAATCCAATAGACCTATTTTGTACCTAGGCTTGTCACAGAAACAAATTGACTTAGAAGGCTTAAATTTGCACACAACATCCGGTTTAACGCATAACCTCTAGTTAAACGACAAATACGACTGGTTTTGAGTAATTAGTAATTTGAGGAAAAATATATTTTCATTCGCACAAAAAGCTATTTATTTCTTGATTAACAAAAAAATGGATGAATATAATACTTTTTTGTAGATCATGCTCGTAGATATATTTGTGCCGAAGAATGTTTTGCCAAAATTTTAATATTTTAAAATACATTTACAAAAATCCGTCAATCACTAGAATATAAAGTACGCTTTAACCATTTTTCATTCGTTATTGATGTGTTCTCTTAATCGATTCCAATTAGAACTTCCAATCAGTGGTCCCAGATTAGGGGGAAAGTAGGCAATTTTGCCGACTTTTTATAACAAAAGGGGAAAAAAGGGGGAGAGATTTTTTTTGGGGGAAAAAAATCTAAATGGGGGAAAAAAACATTTAACATACATTTTATTTAAATAAAGTCTTCGAAAGACTAAATTTTTTTTAAAACTCATTCAATTATCATAATCTTAAATGGGCCTATGTAACGTCTCACTTACAAGTCGACGTTGTCTTAAGAAAAGAAATGTTCATTCACTTTGCGAATTGTCTAAATATTTCGGACATATTTTTTCTTCTTCAAATTGGGTTGAAATTGATAGGGTGTATAGACTACTAAGAAATTTAAGCATCGAAAATATTTCAACTGACAATGTTCAAGAATTTTGGAGGGAAATATTGAAAACAAGTTTTGAAGAAGACGATATTACGTTTCCGAACATAAAAAAAGTATGGAGCTTATTTCTTGTCTTCCTCACAGCGGGGCCAGTTCTGAAAGATTTCTTTCAGCAATAAATTTAAATAAAAGAAAATCACGAAACAAACTGTCTAATTCCACTTTGGCTGGAATTTTGTACACAAAAATTTATTAAAAAAAAAAAAAGATTTTTTTATATTAATCTGGGATCCCTGCTTCCAATGCATACTTAACTCTACTCATCCTCTTTCACAGATTCCAGACTTCAAAATTCACAGTCCACGTCCCCAATTCCACAGGTCTAGTGTTTGTGCCAGTGTTGCCGGAGAAAATATTATTAGGTAGTACCACAGCCAAAAAAGGGGAGCATTTTGAAAAAAAAAAAAAAAAAAAAATTGTAGTACAGATATTTTCCAGTTTTCAAAAAAATGTGGACACAAAAATAGTTTTTAACTTTATTAAGAAATAAATAAAAATATTTTTAATACTAATAACAATTAGGCTATCGTTGGCTCTTGCAGAAGGTGATATTGCTAAATTTATAAGAACAGGAAGACTTAGTTTTTTTTTTAGAAAAAGCACATTTATAGCTTCTTTTGCCTTTAGTGCCTCCAATAAATAAAATTTCACTTAATATATTGGTTCAAGCTTTGTAATAAATTCAATTTTTTTTTTTTTTACAAGGAATAACTTCGTGAAAAGACTATAACTCAAAAATCGTACTCACTCAGAAATGTCCACAAATCTCGCTTAAACGCCAACATATTTTAAATTTTAATATTACTTATTAATTCTTTCCTTTGAATTCGTTGCCTTTTTCCTGTCGCCATTCAACAGGCGAAAACAGACACAATAATTGTAACAAAAAACATTTCTTATTTTATTTCCACGAATGAATATTTCCCAGTTTATTCCTTTATTTATATATTGATTACTTTAGTTATCAACTATTTTGCATAATATATGTTTTCGTAGTGAAATAAAAAAACGAATTTAAACTCTCAGAGCGCATCCATCAGATCAGGTGATAGAAACTCACCAAATACAAATAATCTCAATCAGTGTTCTGAGCACTCGCTCTTTATTTTTCCCACGAAGCGTGGGTATTTTTCCCTTTTCATCGAACTCAAATTCCCTCGATTTTTTTATGCAAAAATCTTTCTTTTAAAAGTAAAATTTGTATTATTCGGAAAGAAATTCACAAGAAATCAACCCTCAGTATAAAAATCGGAGTTTATTAATATTATTTCTTGATCTTGGTCCTAAAATTTTTTGATTAAAAGGAAATCTGTTTTTTATGGACATTTAGTTTTTTGCAATGTAGTTCGAATGTTTTTTCGTTAGATTTCTGGTTTTTCGGTCATCAACATTTCTACAAAATGGTAGAAATACCACGATGTAGGATGACTGCTGAGTGTCATTATTTCACTATACCCCCACCACTTAGAATTTTTTTCTTTGCTTCACACGTATTCACGGATAGAAAATTTAAGAAATAAATCTTTTCAAAATTTGCGGGGGGAATCGGTTTATTTTATACTTAGTTTAAAGTACAGACTTCGGTGCGTGAGTGACACTCGCACTTGGCCGGTTTTTATTACTTATTCAGATTTTTTTTTAAGTAAAACTTTTGCGACCTTAGCTGCTCCATTATAATCGCTATCGACCACTCTTCACGACTGGCAAATCTCAGCTGACGTATGTCATCCAAAACGAAATGTCGATCGATTTGCAACATAAAAATCACGAATTGTGTTATTTTTGGCGGTTTAGTATGTCCGGTGACAGTCAATTTGACAGCTGACATAATATACCCCACAACAGAGCAAACAAATTTACTTCAAGAAATGGTAAATGCGCTACATCAAATTTACGATTTTAGCTTGTATGCAACCTAAAGCGCTTTTCTTTTCGTCTGAAGTAAATGGTGCATTAATGTTTTTAATTGAACGCAAATTGTGGACTTATAGCCAATTCACACCGCATCGAAAACTCGTCGATGGATTCACATTGAACACCAACTAGTTTTCTTTTGACGTTTCAATCAGCTGTGAGACACTAGTCGTGAAACTTCTTTGTAAAATATTTTGGTTACAAATTTCGATGTCATTAGTTAACAAATAAAATGAATTCAGAGCATTTAAAAATAATATTAAAAATAAAAAAATAGTTGGTGCAACAAGGCCCGGAGGGACCCTAGGTCTAGCTTCTCACAACCCATCGTTTTGTGTGAGTTTTTTTTTTCATTTTTGGAAGGAATGGAAGAGATCTAGAATTTAATGCCGACTCCAAACGGCTAATTGAGAAGCACTTTCAAGGCAGTTATACTCTCGAATGTTTGTCAGACGTTCGCGAGAGGTGGCGCAGTAGAAAAAAAATAGTGCGTGGAGTCCCTCCGCGCGGAAGAAGTGAAACTTCGTAATGTGGAAATGAAAATAGGAAGGGGTAGAAATTGATTTTTAGTGCAATCATATTGTTTCTTTAAGACAAACTATATTAACATTGCTTACAATTCATAATTGACCGCATCTTTTAATTATCATTTTCGAGTGGAGAAATATCCAAATCTATGGATGGATTTGCAATTGCAAATGACTTTTTTTTTAGGTACTTTTCCGAAAACACCCCAGGGCTATCGTTGTACTGCAATATCAGTATTTGTACTGTTGTGCTGCACAGCTACTTAAAATCATGCTTTTTAAAAATATGCGCATTTTGTTCTTAAAATCTTCCAAGATTATTATGAATTTTAAGCATCTGAAATACAGACGCACCCTTAAAGTATAAGTCCTGCATTTGCTTTACAAAAATACCCAGAGAAAGATTGACATTCGAGACAACAGGAACAAACGGAAATGGCAATTGAATTGTCTTATAATATTTGTTTAATATAGAGTATAAGCAATTTACATAAATGTAAGTGAATTAATTTCAATGTTGATAAGTAGCTCCCATACATAGCTACATCGTATACGTTATAGGTACTGCTTTTTGTCGACTCGTCGTGCTGCTGCTTTTTCCTCCAAACGACAGCCCTGAAACAACCACCCTATCTTAACTTACGTTGAACTTCAATGTCTTCTCTGTTTTCTCATTCAAAATCAAAGGCTCCCCATAAAGTAAGAGGGTCAATCCAAAAATTCCGACCGACAATTTGGAAAAACATCGAGCGGGGGCTTTATTATAATGGGTGTCAGCATCAATGTCCTCACTAAACGTTCATTGGACATCATGCTCCCCAGGACAAGGAAGAAAGATGCGATCAACTTTTCGTTACTTTGGCTAAAAATATACTCTAAGTGAGTTTGAATTTTAAGATTTGTACAAATTTTCCCTGCACATTGCAGCCCCTGTGACAAAATTTAGGTATTTCCAAATAATGGGAATAGATTTCTTTCTTTTTGCAAAAAGAAGTTCTCGAAGGGATGGAATTCAAAATATTCAGCGACAAGCTAAATAGATATTTCTGTGCTTCTAAGTATTGTACTACTCGCTTTTTAATAAATTAAATTGCTGTCACAATGAAATAGAAATACATAGGTAATACCTACATTGTTGGGGTTTACAAAGACTGCTTACTCAGCAGCGGCTGGGCACAATTTGGCAAAGACAAGATTAATGCATGCAGAACTGTGTCAAAACAAGACATTATTTGCCGATTTAGTCATTATTTTTGGAAATTAATCTTCACCACAGAATATTCCTCTCCTAGCATTTGCTGCCAATAAACTCACTCATCATTGCATAGTCTGAAGCGCGAGCGTGACCCTCACACCTTTGAGTATGTAATGCTTATAGTAGCATTAATCGTTTAAGAAGTTTCACTTCAATAAATCAAACAACATAATTCACATAAATATCGTCTTTACTTATTGAATTCTTTACTGTAGGTATCAACGTATGTAGGTTTCTATATAGGTACACAACCATACGTCCATCAGCGCACGTCAACAGCCATCTGCGCATTTCCTCAGAAAAACATTGTGCCTGTTGATTATACACATTCACCTCGCATACTTCTCTTTCGTTGATTATACACATTCACCTCGCATACTTCACTTTTGTTGGAGAAAACACCACTAATTTTTTTTTCATATGAACGTGCTTGTGCTGTGCAAAGTGCGCCACCCTCACCCTCGCTTACACCTTTGAGTATCCAATTATAAGCGTTAAACGTTTAACGCGACCTTGAGTTGGAAGTCGCATAAGAAGTTTCACTTCAAAAAAACCTTAAGTTGGAATTTGTTTTTTGCGGTATTCGAACCTCGACCCCTCGCTTAGTAGTCCAGCACACTAACCACTAAGCCACTCCGCCTAATATTAGCCCAGCAATTAAGCGTGGAAATTGATTTTAAGTTGTGACGTTAGTTCGTTCTGGGTTCTGCTGTTCTGCTGAATTCGCTAAATATAGCAAAAGGTGTGTCTGTTTCAACAACCCAAAGATTGAAGTCGTTTTCGTGGTGTTTTCGTGGGAAACGACTTTAAACGACTCGTTTTGAAAAATGGAATATGTATCGTTAAACTTCTTATTTCGATGAAGTTTTCGAGTGTTTTCGACTCAGTGTGAATACGTTTAAATTATTTTGTTCATTTTAAGCTACAGTTGGCCATTTTTATTCCCAATTTTGTACACAAATTTTATTTTCCAGTGGCAATCGTGTATATATGTTAATAAATATGATATATAAGGGTTTGTCCTTATTTCAGAAAAAGTGAGAGCGAGTTCACAAATAAAAGGATTTTTCGAAGTCAACTACTACAATTTTTGTAGGCTAGCGAAAATCGAATATTGAGAGAATAATATTTCGAAACATATTATTCTCTTTATTTTCTATGTACAATTGTACATAGTCGCATTCTTATAACCGCCTAAAAATGATCAGAGCGGTGTAATACAGCCGGGCTCGAATTTTGTGGCATTTGTAAGTCTATAAAAACTAAAACTTAAAATGTCTTTCCATTTTTCGCACTTTCAAAAAGGGGAACAGTTTCGATTATGAATTTATAGTTTCCGAGGTAACACCCCTACAAACCAGCAAGTGGTCATAAGTGGCATATCCCCATCAGAGCCCAGTATTTTCTGTAATTGAGTACATTTTTAGCTCAGTATAGGTTCTTTTTTTTTATGGCCAAACGAAATACGTGCACTTGATACCGCGGGTTCACTTGAATCGTACCGTACTTTTTCACTTACTACGGTTTCCCCTTCTTCCACAGACATTCCTTCAACTCAGCCAACCCTTATTGCAGTTATAGTCTTCACCAAAACCAACTTCTTATCTCTAGTTCAACCGACAACCAACTAGTAATTTTCAAGTATTTAGCAACGACCCGATCGATTTATTGGCCATGGTCGTAAAAACGAATTGATTTCGCAATAAGTTAACGTTAACAAAGAATTTCAACCGAGATTATCAAATACATTAGCTACAAGGTTTTCCCTATCAACTTGTAGATTAAATAATTTGATTCAAATAAATTCGATTAGCAAATCTCCTTTAATCGTTCTTATATATGATTGGATTAATATTTGCTGCACAGTTTCTTTTAAACCATCACGATGTCGTTACGTTTTTGTCTATCGATCGTAATCGCAGCGTGTGTTATAGTTGCGACCGCAAATGCCATCGCAGTCGGTATAGAGACCCGCATCGTTGGCGGCACTAATGCTCATGTGACCAACTTCCCCTATCAAGTGTCGATTCGTCGCAAATCATGTGCGACATGTGCCTACGAACAATTTGCCAGCGGTGCCATCTACGCGAAAAATGTCATCCTGACGTCTGCGAACGTAATTCGTTCGGAAAGTGCAAACAAACTAATGGTTGTCGCCGGTACGAGCTATAGGACCTCCAGCGATGGTATGCTGTTCCCAGTGAAGGAAATTGTCATTCATGAGAGCTTTCATTCGTTGTCCTTGGAGTATGACATTGCACTTGTGATGCTGAAGGTAGATCTTCCTTTGGGCGAATCACGTACAGTGAAGGCTTTGAACATTGCCAAAATTGTACCGGCAGCGGGAACTCTTGCACTAGTTGCTGGATGGGGCCAGACATCAGAGAACGGCGAATATTCGGAGACCATTCAAAGTACGAGGGTGCCCATTGTAAGTAGGGAATCGTGTCAAAGCTTACATCAGTTTAGTGCAATCACTGAGAATATGGTTTGCGCTGGACTAATTGGAGGCGGTAGCGATGCGTGCAAGGGTGACGGAGGCAGCCCATTGGTTGTTTCGAATGAGTTTGTTGGACTGACATCATGGGGAGTTGGCTGTGCAAGGCCCAACAGCCCGGGAGTGTACACGAACCTCGTTGAGCTGAAAAGTTGGATAGATGTCAACATTTCAGAAGATTAAGTTAGGGCGATTTGTATGCAACAATGTTTGCCAAATAATAATATTCAAGAAGATTTTTTTTTGTTTTATTCAAAAGGATTTGGCGATAAGCAGTGTCTTTGGGTTAGTTTTTGAAAACTTCTTTAGCCTTTGATTTTGTGACGCAACTGGGAAAAAATGGACGATAGTCCGAAAAAAGGTATCAGTTCCTACACCAACTAAGCGACTTATGGAATTTTCACACAATAACATTTTGCAATCTACCTATATACATTTTATCTGTATAAAAATTGACCCTTAAAATTGTGTTCGTTTGTCACGCCTTAACACATTTACCGATTTTAACAAAACTTTCACACAACTTTAGTATTGGTCTATGGTTTTTGTGAAGTTTGGTTGGAACCGGAAAACGTATGTATGGGTTATGTAGGATGAATTTCAGTAAATTTTAGGTTTTTTTTTTCGGGAGCGTTGGTTGGTTACTGTGCGAAAAATAGTACTACTTTTGACTCGATAGGTGACGCTATTTTCGATCTCTGAAACCACTTAACCGATTTCAATGAAATTTTGTGGCTGTGTATGGTTGGTTACAGTTTGGAAGATAGAACTATTTTGGACCAGATAAGTGGGACTTTACGAGCTGTACAGCGACATCGACCTGGTCAGAAAAGTACGCATTAGTCGTCTAAGATAGTTAGGACATGTAGAGCGAATGGACATCAACGCTCCGGCCCGGAGAGTCTTCGATTCCAACCCAGAGGGACAACGCAGTAGAGGAAGACCTCGCCTTAGGTGGCGCGCTCAAGTGGAAGGGGACCTCAACCAACTTGGTGTGCGCAACTGGAGGCAGTTAGCCAAAGATCGCGCTAACTGGAGAGGCGTATTGGTTGAGGCCCAGGTCCACCCCGGACTGTAGCGCCACCTTAAGTAAGTTAAGTAAGTGGGACTTTGTAAAGGAAAAGCGGGATAGGACAACGGGTTGTAGCAACTACAATTAAAAAAAAAAAAAAAATTCAAACGCTACATAAAGTTGTATAATTGAAATTATTATTGGACATTTGGAAATTTGCGAAATCTTTGGGGGACTCA
Organism: Cheilosia urbana; assembly: GCA_946477585.1. Taxonomy (NCBI): domain Eukaryota; kingdom Metazoa; phylum Arthropoda; class Insecta; order Diptera; family Syrphidae; genus Cheilosia; species Cheilosia urbana. The sequence continues at coordinate 105,650,691 of OX297854.1, forward strand.
GTACGAAAGGCACGGGCAAAACCGGGTGGGTACAGCTATATGTAACAGAGATTGACTTCCGCATGTGCATTCATAACTCGGGAATGGATCGTGCTTGGTGGATTCGTATTGAACCAAGGAAGGACATTATGTTACTTTTTGTTGTGAAAATAAAAGTTTAAGTATAACTTTGTATAAATAAATAAATAGTTGGCGCAACAGGTCTGGAGAGACCCTAGGCCTAGCTTCTCACAACCATTCGTTTTGTGTGAGTTTTTCATTTTTTGGAACGAATGGAAGGGATCTACAGTTTTATGCCGACTCCAAACGGCTAATCTTACAAGACATTTATACTCTCGGATGTTTGTCAGACGTTCGCGAGAGGTAGCGCAGCGGAAAAAAACCCTAAGTCGGAATTGGGTTTTTGCGGGATTCGAACCTGGGACTCCCGCATAGCAGTCCAGCACACTAACCACTAAGCTACTGCGACTACTAACTTTGTATACTTTAAAAAAATAATTGGATAGAAAAACAGGTACCTAGTGTCATTTCCAACACAACAAAAATTAGTAAGAATGTTTAATTATTAAAATTTTTCGATGTGCCAGGCGTATTGCTACGCATTTTTAAATTGAAAGTTGGTTCAGTTATAATTTTACTGTGCAACCTCAATCCACCGAAATTTTGTTGCTGATTTTGATTTGATTGTGAAGAATCTCAAATCAAATGTCAGGCAATGAGCGACGGTTTTGAGTGGAAAATTGAAAGGCAAACATTCTAGTTCCGCGGATTCCGCTTATTCAATAAAATAAAATCAGCGTCTTCAAATAATTAGCAACATATTTGGGATTTACTGATAGCTATACATTTTTGTTTCATTTCATTTCATTTTGACATCTTTGTTATTAAAGTGCAATAAAAATGTCGAAAAAAAAAAAAAACAAATTTAAAAAAAGTTGACAGAAGTAAGGAACAAGAATGTCTTATTTTATTTCAGCGAATGAATACATCTCAGTTTATTCCTTTATTTACATACCTATATGTTAAATACATTAGTTATTAACCATTTTGCAAAATACATGTTTTCGTGGTGAAATAAAAATAAAGAATTAAAACTCTCAGAACGCATTTATCAGTTGATAGAAACTCACCAAACACAAATAATCTCAGTCAGTGTTATTAGCATTCTCTCTTTATTTTTCCTTCGAAGCGTGGGCATTTTTCCCTTTTTATCGAACTTAAATTCCCTCGATTTGTTTATATAATAATCGTTCTTTATAATAATACTAGAAGACCCAGCCACGCGTTGCTGTGGTTAAGGTCGTTGTTTGCAGATGTATGTTTGCTCTGCACTTAAATTGCTGCAAATTGTAGTCTTCTGGAAATATATCCCCAGGAAGCGAGTTCCAAAGTTTGCTTGTCCCGTAACAGAAGGAGTTTTGGAAAGTTGATGTCCTCGCGGTTGTCAAGTGTACTGTATGGTCATGAGCATTAGCTGCCTGTCTTGTTGGGCGCCAAAAATTTGCATTTCGAGGGATAATGTCTTTGAGTTCCTCAGAACATCTACAATGGAAGTACCTATAGAACAAGCATAGGTCAGCGACTTGTCTTCTGTGCACCAACGGTTGTAGATTCTATGTGAGTGTAGGGTCTCCAATGAGTCGAACTGCTCGTCTCTGTATGCTATCAATCAGGTTAAGTGAATGTTTTGGGGCCGAGCTCCATATATGGGAACAATATTCCAAGCCTGGTCTAACCTGTGCTTTGTAGAGAAGGAGAAGTTGCTTGGGGCTAAAGTACCTCTTTGCTCTAAATAGGTAGCTCAACTTTGCGGACGCCGATTTTGCGATATAGGATATGTGGTTCTGCCATGTGATTCCTGAATTGACTGTGACTCCTAGAAGGTGCATTGAGTCCTTGTGATGGATTGGATGGTCATCCATTTGGATCTGAGGAACTGTTGATGCATTTTTTCAGGAAAATGTTGAGAGCTGTGTCTTGTTTGCATTAAATACAACCAAGTTGTCCTTTTCCCACTTCAAGATTTTGTCCAGATCATCATTTAGAAAATTAATTTGTTCATATCTCTGATTGTGTGATGTAGCCGTATTCACAGGCCCACTGTTTGAGATGGAGGGGTGGATAAACGAGTGCTGTCATCTGCAAAGCTGTAGATATTATTATTTTTCGATCCAAGCAAATCGTTGATGTGGAGAAGAAATAGAGTTGGAGAAAGAATAGATCCTTGGGGCATTCCTGCATTTATAGCAAACGAATTGGATGATACACCATCTACAACAACTTGGATCGATCTTCCCAGAAGAAAATTTTGCATCCATCCGCAGAGTTGTTGTGGTAATCCGTAAGACGCTAACTTGCCTAATAGGGCTCTATGCCAGACTCGGTCAAATGCCTTTGATATGTCCAAGGCTACGGCTCTGGATTCGCCGTGTTGTTCAATTGATTGTGTCCATAAGTGCGTTACGTAGCTTAACAGGTCACCAGTGGAACGACGGCTCCGAAATCCGTATTGCCTGTCGCTTATTAATCGATGGCCTTCTAGATATTTGATTATTTCGACATTTATTGCCTTTTCCATTACTTAAGAGAGCATTGAAAGTAACGCTATTGGACGATACTTTTGTGGCAGACATTTCTTCCCCTTCTTTGGAATAGGTTGAATGCGAGCGGTCTTCCAGCAAGAAGGAAACGTCTTCTGGGAGTACGACATGCTAAACAGCTTACAGAGTACAAGTGCAAGTTCTGGTGCACAGTTCTTGAGTACTATAGCCGGGATTCCATCGGGTCCCGTTGGCTTATTGCAATCTAGTTCTTTAAGGATGCGTTGAATTATTCGAGGCCGAAATTTCACTTCTGCCATCGATGATTGTATCCTCGGTATATTTGGTGGCTCTAGCTGTGCACAATCTAGGGTGGAATTCTCTGAAAACATGCTAGCGAAAAGATCTGCCTTTTCTTTAGGCGTTGTTGCTAGCGTTCCGTCTTCTTTTACTAGAGTTGGAAAAGAAGAGCAACTAAAGTTATTACTGATTGATTGCCTTTGCCATTCGAAGAATTGTAAATTCAGATCTTTTTAGCTCTGAAGGGTTTGACCGCCATTCACGGAAAGCCTTGTTTTTCGCTGCGGTAGCTCGCTTGCATTCTTTGTTAAACCACGGTTTATTTGATGCTAATTTTTTGATACAATGTGGAATATAAAGTTCCATACCGAGTAAAATAATTTCGGTTACGGCTTCTGCGCACATATTGACATCAGTATCTCTAAAGCACATATCAGCCCATGGTAACGAAGCGAAGAAATTACGCAGCTCGTCCCAGTTAGATTTACTATAATTCCAAAATAGAACGATAACGATCCTTTTTCGCTCCTACTCGTATTGGTATCGGTATAGAGAGGATAGCAGATATTAGAGCATGATCCGAATTCCCTAAGGAAGCAGACACTTTTATTTCATAATTATCTGGCTCTGTTGTGAGAAACAGATCGAGAGTGTTTCCGTAATTTGTTGGATTGTCTGGAATTCGCGTGGGCTCATCAACGAGCTGAGTGAAATTGCAGCAAATGGCGAAGTCTTCAGTTTGTTTCCCTGCCTCGTCCGTATAATAACTTCAGCGGTTGGATGATGAATTTGTATCCAGTCTACCTTATCGGATAAATGACGAAATAATTTAGATGGTTCGTTATCGTTTGGTGAGCGGTACAGGCAGCAAACGAATTTGGTACAACTTTGTAGAACGACCTTTAGCCATATTATGTCGAGATCCGTAGGTTCCATCTCTTCTTCTCTTACACACGCCAGATCTTCTCGGGCAAACACACATAGTCCCCCCTTATTTCCAAAACGAGGATGTAGTTCGTATTCTGGACATTGAAGATATGTGTAATCAGTTGTTGAGTTTATTTGAGTCTCTGTTAAAACTAGGACGTCTGGCTTTTTTTCTTGCAGATGCGGGTTGACATTGTTGAGTCCTAGACCTCGGATGTTGCAGAAATCTGTTGCTAGCTTTCTTCTGTTAGTGTTTAGTCTCTTTTATCTTTGTGTTCGTTGAGGTCTGACGTCATGCAAGTCTTGTGGGTGATTATTTGCATGTTGAACCCCCTGAGATAGTCCCCCCAGAGATCCGAATGGGAGACGAGTTTACCTCCGGAATTCTTTATCTCAGGAAGTTGCATCTTGGCTTTTGCGTCCCATCCGTGTTGCACCGGCCCATCTGCCAAACTCCGAAACGTAGTCAAGACTACTTCACGGAGCCTATAGCATGATGTGGTGGTATCTCACCGGGCGACAGGTGAATGGGTCCCTGTCTACCACCTATGGGCATATGACTCATTTACTTGGTGTGTTTAAAAGATTTTTTCACTGTATCTTATGTTACAAATAGGAAAACGAAAAAATGATAATTCTTGTCGGACTAGTGATACATACCTGTTCTTTGAAGGACATTATTTTATTTGGGCAGAGAACACACTAACCTTTTATGTAATATTTTTATCCTACAGTTAGTAATGATAAAAATGGTCTTATGGTATTAGTAACTTCTGAGCGTAGGACCGGGATAACGTACCACGGAATTTTGTAGGACACTATGACTGTTAAATTATATAAATATTAACTAAGTAATAAAAAAAAAAAAAGCAGTTGGTTAGTAATCAGTTTTGGTGATCTCGTTATCGATACATGTTGGAAGGAGGGGACTCTTTGATCAAACCATAGATTTTGTAGGACAAATATTTTTTTCAAATAATTTAGATAATTGTCTTAAGATTTAATAAAACATAATCCAGCTAGTAATAAATATTTGAAAATCATCAAATCGACATATTTTAGCCTTGCTATGTACTTCTGTTAGCTACCACAATAAAAAATGTTCGCAAAGGAAATTGTGGGCGTCTTATCAAAATGAAGCTACTCACGGAAAATTAGCTTGATAGTAATCAAGTTAATAAATGGACCATGGATCCTGGACTATTACTTTATAATTGTAAACGCTCAGGCTGAACAACAGCGTATTTAAATTCGCTCATTTTGCGATATTTAATACCTTGATTTTGGATGGTTGGGCAACATTCGTCTTCAAAACGACATTAAGGGAGGGTTTATTTAGCTAATGCCCGAGATAAACATGTCGTTCTCACAATTAACATTTAAGAGTTAGCTATATACTGTCAACTATGGTTTTTATTAGTAAAGCGATTTAGGAAAGTGTGGACTTTGGAGTTCTTTGCGTAGACTGCCAGGCGTTGATTAAAGCTGATTATTGGTGCGGCGGTCTGAATAGCTGTCTCCATTGCTTATACGATAAACGAGAAATGAATTGAACTTTTTTAATCTAACTGTTCCTAGAGTTCTTCTAAGGATCTCTAAATCCAAAATATCGGTCTAGAGGTAATTGGTGAAGTGGCTGAACAGTGTAGTTCTGACAATTTTCCGATTAACTCTGAATCTACCGCCGAATAAGGATGAATTTTTTGGTTCTGACTGTTCCTTGAGTAATTCTGAGGATCTCTAAACCCAAGGCTGATTGCTACAGCAGAGTGCGATTAAGGGCTGAGTGCCAAGGCTGGGTGCTACAAAGGGCTGAGTGGTTAAACAAAAAAACGTAGCTCGGTGCACTGAGGACAGTGCAATACAGGAGGGTTGAGTTGTTAACCTGTAATTTTGGTACAGCTTCATTGAACAGGGAAATCCCTCCTGCTCAAAGGTATTGTAGTATTAGTATAGGACTGCACGATGCAGCTCGTCAAGATGTATTGAGTTAAGATCGCAATTCGTATAAGACTTTCAAGGGCGCTTGACGAGTTCGCGCAGTGCAACATCAATGCTGTTTATAAAATTAAAAGTTAAATGTAGGCTACCGACATTTTGTGGCGCTGGGACATAAGTTCATAATGGATTTTTATGTTCAAAATTCAAAAATTTAAATTTTGATTGTGGATTTATGTCCGTCGAAAGTAGGATTTAAGTTCATAATTTATTTTTATTTAATAACAACCACATTCTTAACACACTAGTGTCATTGGCATTTTAATGTTTATTTTAACGAAAAGGAGAAAAGAAAAAAAGAAAAAAAAAATCTGAAGCTAAAAATCAATTCATTTTTTGAAACAATTTTTTGTTTTAGCTTCCGAAAATTTGAAAAAATAAAAGTTTCAAATTTTAGGAAGCTTAAAGTAGATTTATTTACTCAAACAACTTTTTGTTTTAACTTCCGAACATTTTAGAAAATAAAAGATACGCCCAAAATAGTATTTTGCCTTTGGGCGATTATTCAATATGAAAAATAGTCCAAATTTTAAATTCACAAAATAGCCGAAGCTTAAATAATGAACAATCGGTAAACACTTCAATGGGCGCCGCTGGATGCTTAAGACTCTGGCATGGCAGCTCTAGTATTAAATTCAGTTAACTTAAGCAACAGAGGTACAGCATTTCTTTAAAATCAAAACATGTTAGTAGGGACATGATTCCGTTCCGTCCCAGTTCGGTAGTACTGTAGGACATAAGTACTCGTGGACTTATGTCTGCGCCACATTTTGTTAATAAAAACATTCGGGAGGTGATTTCGTACTATTTATTTCCAATTGTCCCAGATGATCAGAATCATCTATGAACCTTCTAACTTGTGCAAGTTCTTAAGAACTGAAACTTATTGAAACCACTACCGGGAACATAAAACAAAGAAAACAATTTACATCGACCATCTTATCGGCACATAATTTATTACCAACAGTTACGAGTATACACGTATAAACCGCTTATGAGTTGGCACTAATTGTGCTATCAATCCAAGATCTCAAAAAGACAACGTTAGAGTATACTCCTGGTTTGTCTGGTCTGGCACAACCATCACCCCATGACACAATACCGACCAGTTCCTTTCCAACAATGAGTGGACCACCAGAATCTCCTTGACACGCATCGACACCACCCTTTGTGGAACCGGCACACAACATACTCGGGTTAATACGGCCTCTTGATCCGTAACGGATGTCACAAATATCATTGCTCACAATTGGTACATCAACCTCCAGCAGAACTGATGATGAGCTTCCGCCCTCCGAAGTGGTACCCCAACCGGTGACGGTTGATATAGCTCCATTTGCTGGCTGCTTGTCGACCAGTTTGATCGGTTTGATGGTATAACCGTTCAGTGGCAAGTCTGCGCCCAATACGAGGATAGCAATATCATTCTCATTTTCGACTTTCTCGTTGTAGTTTTTGTGGGAGACGATCTTCTTAACTGGGACCATTGTTCCATCTCCGTTGCGTTGATTCGAGCCGGCAACCACATGCGTACGGCGCGCAATGATGTTGTTAACACAATGAGCTGCGGTCAAGATTATTGTTGAAGAGATGATACTGCCACCGCAGCGATGTCTGAAGACGCAGGCTTTACACGCTTTGGATCGCATCGAAATTTGATGGGGATGCTTGGAAATGTCGGTGATAGATCCTCCGACAATGCGGCCATTGATCAAAAAGTCGATTTCGTCATCTGGCTGTGGAATGGACGCGGAGGATGCTAGAGCCACAAGTGTGGCCAATAGAACTACTAAGCGAAACATAGTGTCTAAACTAAGGAGGGCTTTTGTGAAGACTTCGCTTATATATTGACTTTGTAATTGGCCAGCCAATCTAATCGGCTGGCTGTTGATAAGGGAAGTTGAAGTTTTAAGCACTCCATAAATCAATTGATCAGATAGGAACTACGTTTGGAATGAAGAATGGTAAAGACTTCCAATCAGCGAGTATATGGATTGGATAATAAGCATGTGCCGGGTATAGAGTGTTGTTCCTATAGGCTTCATCTACTGCGACAGAGATGGATTAAATTAAATTGAGGAAATGCCAACCTTTCATTCATAGACTTTTTTTCCACCAGCGCCAAAAATGGTAAATCGCTTCCATGGCGGAACGGAAATTTATTAGTTGCGCTTTTGTCCGTCTGTCCGAATCCACTAGATCAATTTTGTACCTAGCTTTATCTCAGAAACAAATTGACTTACAAGGTTTAAATTTGCACACAACATCCGGTATAACGCATAACCTCTAGTTAAACGACAAATACGACTGGTTTTGAGTTATTAGTAATTTGATGAAAATATTATTTTCATTCGCACAAAAAGCTATTTATTTCTTGATTAACAAAAAAATGGATGAATATAATACTTTTTTGTAGAGCATGTTCGTAGATATATTTGTGCCGAAGAATGTTTTGCCAAAAATTTAATATTTTAAAATACATTTACAAAAATCCGTCAATCACTAGAATATAAAGTACGGTTTAACGGTTCTCTTAATCGATTCCAATTAGAACTTCCAATGCGTACTTAACTCTACTCATCCTCTTTCAGACACCGACACAAGACACCACAGACCACACTCCATACAGATTCCAGACTTCAAAATTCACGGTTCACTTCCACGTCCCCAATTCCACAGGTCTAGTGTTTGTGCCAGTGCTGCCGGAGAAAATATTAGATTAGGTAGTACCGCAGCCAAAAAAGGGGAGCATTTTGAAAAAAAAAAAAAAAAAAAAAAAAAAAATTGTAGTACAGATATTTTTCAGTCTTCAAAAAAATGTGGACACAAAAATTGTTTTTAACTTTATTAAGAAATAAATAAATATATTTTTAATAAGTCTTCCGGTACTGAGTAAAAGGTCTGAAAATCGTCTTCAAAGAATAAACGCAACACAAACAAAGTACACGTAACAATCTTTTATTTATTATTAAGTCAAAAACCAAGGATGAATGGAACCGTTGTTCCTCGTTGAGTTCACAATTCGAAGTGAGTGTGGCCTCTCCATCAGAGGCCCGAGTCACCGCCGCCAAGCTGCCATGTCAGCCAAAACTCCAAAGGCCAACGGTGTCCAACACTCCATACTATGCCCAAGCGCGAGATATCCATCGGCCCACGGCGATGATGATGATCTCTTGTGTGTTTACGATATGTCCAGAGTATGCCCACTGCCAGTGTCGCTGTGGTATTTATCGTCACAGTAATGGGCGATGACTCTGAGTCGAATGGCGAGGTATGCCAATACCATAGTTGTTGCTGGCCGAAGGCGATTGGAATGCGCCTCGTCAGCGGTCGAAGTGGCGATGGAGACGATGAATTCAACTCATCGTTGCAATGGGTAGTTCAGCTGCAGGGGTTGCCAACCCTTGGGCGGCGCATCTGCCGGCGGTAGGCAACCTTGGACACTAGTTCATTCGGTTGGATACCGAACAAATACTAATAACAATTAGGCTATCTTTGGCTCTTGCAGAAGGTGATATTGCTAAATTTATAAGAACAGGAAGACTTTTTTTTTTTTTAGAAAAGCACAAGACACATTTACAGCTTCTTTTGCCTTTAGCGCATCCAATAAATAAAATTTCACTAAATACCTACAATAGAAATTTACTTTGATTTATTCTAATAGAAATAATATTATTTCAAGAATTAAATTAAGTAATCTTTCCATTTTATTGAACTTTACCTACATAAAAATTGAATGAGTTCAAGAAAAAAAAAAAAAAAAAAAACAGAACCCCAAGCCACAATCTCAGGTGAAAATAAAATAAACGCCGAACTGATGTTGTAAATTGCATGAAGCCAAAGGAAAACAAAAACACTTCAAAAAAAAAACTATGAAGAGGGAAATTCCCTAAAGACAGTTTGACCGATAAAAGATCTTAAAAAAAAAAAAATTGGATTACGAATGTGAAAGGAGGAGTACGGGAGTACGGAGGGACCGAAAGGAGTATAATACTCCTATCGAAGTACTTTCCGCAACACTAGGTTTTGCTCTCGGTCCAGTGTTTCCACAAAGGAAAAAATGTACGTAGCAAATTTGTGTAGCAAAACTTAATTTGCGTAGTAAAACTCAAAAGTCCCAAATATTATTTTTGATTCCAGTCAAATTCAAACACTAACACATCCGAGGAAATGGGTACTTCTTGGGTATGGTAAAAAAGAATATAATTTGGTGTGGGAAAGTGAGTAAAGATTGAATATACTTTCGTTTATTTATTTATTTATTTTTTCAAGAAAAACTACAAGATTTACAGCAGAACCGATTGCTGTATAAAATGATGATAATGAGCTATGAAATAGGCCTCAGGTTCGATTCCAGCTACTCATTCGTCCCAAAAAGGAAAAACTCATACAAAAGGAATATAGTAGTGAGAAGTTATGCGTAGTTTCCTTACGAACTTGCGCCAACTATTTATTTATTTTTTACATAAAACGAACATACGAACAAAACATGTGCTTAAAATCAACAAAACAAGTTTACATAGCAAGCAAGAAAACAAGTTAACACATTTAAAAATCATCATCGTCGAACTGGATGTCGGCATCAACCAGGGCTGTGAACAGCTTGTCACTCCCACTACTTTTCGCGGATGAAGACAAGGATGAGTAACTTTATGGTCTGGACTGAATGGACTGCACTACTCTCATGGTTATTAATTGCTGTATTTCTCCCATTGTTTCCATTGTACTGCGTTGCAATACTTTTTGAAAAAGAAGTATATCATTATCCTCTTCTGTGCTTTTGGCAAATTGAACAATTGCATCAATTGCACTATCAAACTTATTGTTTGTATTGGACGTCCGTTTTTTTTTCTCCGATTTCGATGTTGATGTTGATGGTGATGGTGATGCCACTGACAAACAGGGGCTTGACTGGAATACAGATAGAATAATTAAGATCCGTCTCCAATGCTTCCGTAGCACACTCAACACTGTCACCCTGTAAAAATATATATAAATACATGTATGAGTTGTAGGCGCAGTGGCTCAGTGGTTAGTGTGTTGGACTACTAAGCAAGGGGTCCCAGGTTCGAATCCCGCCAAAACCCAAATTCCGACTTAGGGTTTTTTTCACTGCGCCACCTCTCGCGAACGTCTGACAAACATCCGAGAGTATAACTGTCTTGAAAGAGCTTCTCAATTAGCCGTTTGGAGTCGGCATAAAATTGTAGATCCCTTCCATTCGTTCCAAACATACAAAACTCACACAAAACGAATGGTTGTGAGAAGCTAGGCCTAGGGTCCCTCCGGACCTGTTGCGCCAACTATTTATTTACGTGTATGAGTATTAGGTATGGAAACAATTATTTTCTTTATTTTTCATACCACTGGGTAATTGCTTTTTGTTCGTCTCAAAACAATTACCGAATCCAAAAATCGGAGATCATTATAATAAAACAGATGCGGCTGATGCACCGTCTCGGCCGATGTGCCAGATTTTTTTGTCCCGTCCACTTTCTATTTTCCACAACGTAGGCTGTGCGTAGGTTTTTTTTTTTTTTTTTAAATTCTTTAATGTCCACTCTCCTTGGACAATTGCAACCATGCATTTTTTTTAAGGTCCAATCTTTTGTATTCCTTGCTTTTATAGTTCCATAAACACTCGAATTTTTCATAATTATTTATAAATTTTAGCACTTCTTCCATCCGCCACTCAGCCATCGCGAAAAAAAACACAAGTGTCAAACCTAAAAATGGCAGCTCATATCATACTATCGATATCATGCTATGAGCTGAGCAATATATTTTGAGAAATTTTTTATATCATACTATTTATGGTCTCCACTGGCAATTTTCATAGTATGATATATTGCAAGACATAAAATATTGCTCGTGGAGACACTAGGTTAATCCGTACAAAAAGGGAAAAAAACGGAACCTTATTAGTTTTGCTACGATGTCTGTTCGACCCAATAGACCAATTGTGTTTCTAGGTCTATCTCAGAAACTATTAGACGTATAAGGCTGAAATTTGAACACACCTTCCGGTATAATCTCTAGTTAAACGACAAATACCAACTGACAACTGGAGAATGTTTAAAAAAACCGTGTCTTCTATAGTCAACCCCCATTTCTCTAGTAAATGTACAGGGGGGCTGACTTCTGGAAAACAAAGAAAATTGATCGAAATTTTGGTGTGAATCAAGACAGATTGAAGTTTTCATTAATTTTGCATACTCAGTTATTGTAAAAATAAGATCGGCCCCCTCTTAATTATTTAACAAAACATATTTTTAACATTTTAAGTTAAGAAAAAGTTAAAATAAACTGTCAATAACGTATCAATAAACACAAAATGCAAATACTTTAAATGGATTATTTTTTGTATCACTTTTCCAAAACCACTTCCACTATTTATTTTTTTGGAATACCATTCGTTTTCTGCGTTTATAAAAACTGTACTCAAGAATATATTTTTTACGCGCGAAGCAGCACCAGGATTGTTGCAAGTTTTTGGACACAGATAGAAGAAATGTTAGGCAAGGGAATAATATTTTTTGCTTGAAAGAAAGACCAAAGGATTAACTATTGCGCTGCATTTTTTATTCCAGAGGTTGACTACTGGAGGGGGCTGAAGTTAGGGGCCATCATCTTCATCACCCTATATCTTTGTGCACAAACGTGGGTCTCGGTCATTTCATTCATAAGAGTAGAACGTGTTTTCTCATCTTATGCTTCCATTCATGTAGTTTACCTTATCAGCAAAAAAAAATTCGCCAAATTCAAACTCTAAAGAAGAAGTACAGAACCTTCGGTAAAAATACATAATGCACTGTTACACAAATTTAAATGGATTCACCTGGCAAATGGAATCCCAAAAGGATTACAGGTCCCATCCCGCACGTGTCTACTGCAAATGACGAACTCTCCTTTATACCTTTGCAAAGCGGGCATCAACAACATTTTACCTCGGAACTATTTTTTTTTTTCCTAACGACGTCACCATTTATAATGGGAGTCCCCGACCTCCATGCTCCCCTGGTTCAATGCTCTTAACACAATCCACTTCAATGTCACCGCTGTCACTTTTGGGATTTGTCTGCGGTCGCTTTTCATTGTTTCGGTAGGTTGGCGTGAAACTTTTTTTTTTATTTCTTCGTGACCGTCATAGTGGTGAGTTTTAATTGCTTTTGCGTTAATTTCCTCTTCGCTGGGGGATAGTTCGTCGCCATTAAAGGCAACGCAATTAATTAAACGAAGGTTTCACTGCTCATTACTCATCTTTAATTTTGGGAGCTTTGTTGAAAGAAAATGGGAAAAACAAAATAAAACACGGGAGAGACTAAAAGTTTATTACGACTATTATCATCAGCATTCTCATCGATCCAAGTACGCAGAAAAGCCACAGATGCGTAGACCTTCGGAGTATCAAAACGACCGCATACCTACGCGACCCCCAGGTCACAATTCCAGCCAGTTGGCCATTCACCACCATCGGACCACCCGAGTCGTCATGAAATGCCTCCATAGCGCCTGTGCCAACGCCGGCGCACTTCACTCATGAACCTGCCTTCGGTGGTGGTTCCCCACGAGGTCACTGTTGCATCCACCCCAGCAGCTGGGTCTTGCTTGGCCAGTCCAATCGGTTGAATAGCCGGTCCGTACGCCAATGGTCTTGCCTAAATGATAAGACACAAATCATAGTTGAAGGCCCACAAGCTCGATCTCCAGCAAAGTAGCAATCGCGCCTTTAACGATGACACGCCAGCAACTACGCGAAGTTTTGCCGTTGAATTTCCATACAGGCATTGGGGGGCAGCAGTAACGATGATCCGTTCATTGTAGCCACTTCCGCCACAGTTGCGTTCGAATGTGAAGCCCGATTGGCGGCGCACAGATTGGATGGCAGGCCATAGGCAATCGCTTTGACAGTTAAAAGAACGAGCAGTAAACGGAATATTACTGCGGCGGTACTGGGTTGGTTGTGGACGCTAGAGGTTGGTTTTATTGAGCACAAAAGTCAGTTCGATAAGGAAGTGGTAAATCATTTGTGGATAACTCTGATTTATTTGCAGTCATGCAGGCCGGAGGCTTGTGTTTTTTTTTTTATCAAGACCGATAACATTTTCATATGGTAAACTACGAGGTACCCGATTAACTGATTAGAATGCGTGGTGGTTGATATGTCATTTTTATTGAACTTTCTTACTAACTACATATATATGTTCAAAATTTCATGAAAACATTTCATAAATATTATTATTAATACTAGCTGACCCGGCAAACTTCGTTCCGCCCAAATTTGTTAATGTAATGAAAATTATAATTCCGAGCATGCACAATGCACTTCCTAATTTATTTAATTCGGCCAATTACATTTCCATCTGCGATTTTGACGTGTCGGCGGCCAACCTTCCGCTTTTCACTAAATTGACAATGTGAGAAACATGGGAAATCAAAATTGATGCCACAAATGGACAAACATCCATCGATTATCCTTGCAGTAAATTATTTGTCATAGTGAAAGCGAGACGCACGGGAAATTGAAGTCGCACGAATGGTAAATCATTCTGAATAAGCGAAATCTGTGGAATGAGAGTGTTTGACTTTGAATTATCCCCTTAAAATCATCACTTGCATGATATTTGATGTGAGATCCTTCACCATAAATCAAATGCGATTCGTTACAAAGTTTCGGTACATTGATGTTGCGCAACAAAATTTTAACTGAGTTGACTTTCAAATCCAAATTATGAAGAGGTAAGCCCGGAACATCTAAGGAATTAAAAAATTCAACTAATCCCCATAAAGTTTTATTTTTACGACAAAAGCTACCATAATTTTATTCATATCTCGAAAACCCCATTTTTGACTTCGATAAAACTTTAAAAAACAATTTTTTCTCAAAAAATTCGAATAAATAAGTTTTTTTAATTTTTTCTCAAAAATGGCTACCCAAAAGCCGATCTGTGTTCATAAATATTTTTAAAACTCAATACCGCACTTTTAAATTCAAAGTTGCAACAGCTATTAGAAATGCAATAACAGCAACGCAAAACTTATTTTCAGCAAATATTACCTACTTCCAAATTTTTTCAGCCATTTTGAAAATGCACCTTAAATAAATTCTAACCACTTGGAGTTTTATCAATCAGAATATCCCACTTCATTTGCACCCCACACACGTTCATCTTGATATTCAGTTAATAACTGCTAGTTCAAATTCAAAAACAAATCTCTTTTCCATCCATCACGAACAATACTTCCAATCATTAACAGCTTAACCCAGCGTCATTAATCTATTCCAGTAAAAACGAAAATCATTCCCAAGCAAATCAAAAATCAGAAACTCCTACTACACTTGTTCTCGTACTCAAAAACTTGTAAAGTGTAAAAGCAATAAAATAGTACAGTAAAATAAATCTCTAAAAAGAACTTGCGACTATTGTCTGTTTCTAGAGCTTCAACTTTTAAAAACTAAAAGTAAATTTTATTTAACACTACGTATTCCTTTTTCCCTATTTCATGAACCTACTTCTCAGATCTTAACGTACTAATCTAATAAAATAAGGAAACAACCAAAAAAACTTTTGATGAACGTGAAAGTTTTGTTCGACCCAGTCGTGCACTTTATTTTTATTTGTCTTTTATTGACATAACTCACGAACGCGTTGACCAATTTACGACCAACTACGCGACCATGCAAACAAACCCTAAAAATCGAATTGACACAACGCTTTTGCAACTCTATTTTATATATATAGAGAAGAGAAGAGAAGAGATTACTCATCAAGCGTAAAGAATCTATGCAGAGTGGCATAGAAAATATCGTGAAGGGAAGGGTGTGTGGTGCGCAAGCATAATTTCCACTCGGAGGCTCTAAGGCCCATTATGATTCCCTTCGTCGATTAAAAAAAAAAACCCTAAAATAGTCTGGCAGTTTCTTCATCTTTCTGGCTGTTTAAACCAGTTTTTGCTCTTCTCGAATTTGAGCAGATCCCGGTTTCTCTGCTCCGGCCAATCCCGATATATTTTTAAAGAACCTGGACCCCAGGAATCGGAAACGTCGTTCTTGGAGAGCGGGACATTGGCACAGCGAATGTTGGATTCGTCTCCATCTCCGTTTCCTCCTCGCCACCACAGCTCCTGTAAAGATCGTTGGTTTCTCGATTCCATTTCAGGAGCATGGATTTGGTTGCGCAGTGACCTGTGATTATACCTGTGAGCATGTGAATTGAGTTTTTGTCTAGGGACATCCGATATTTTGGCCATATAGGGCTTGTGCAGTTTTGAAGCCTACTTTTGAGGACCAAATGCTGTTGGTCTTTTTTTTATTGTATGCTTTTCGTTTATAATGCCGTATACTATGCAAATCGGTGGCTGTATTGAGTTGTCTGCCTCGTTTCCGTTCATCGCTGACCGCAATCCTGCGGTTATCCGCCTTTTCGTTCCCTTCTATATTACTAACTATGTCTAAGAACCCAGCAGAGCTTGATGTTGGATGTTGTGGTTGTTGATACTACTTAATGAGTTTCGACAGTTATTTACAACCTTTGATTTAACTGTGTTGGCTATAATCGATTTATAAGGGCGCCTTGACTGTCTACGAAAATAGTGATGTTCGAGGTTGGAATGTTGCTATTACGTATGTGTCCACCTGCCTTGTCTATAGCTTGAAAAACGCTGCAGGAGTCGGGTAGTCTCCAGGACTTCTTTATTTGCATTGTTTCTGAAAAGATACTTGCTTTAATACCTATCTCCTATCTTGGATGATGCATAAATTCATCACATTGATAAAATTATAGGGGAATTTTGGTTTGACGATTTTTTTTTTTAATATTGATGACCAAAATACGTTTAGACCCATCTTCCTTGAATCAAAAACAATTGTCGAACATTTCCTTGTAAAATGAGCAGCTCAACGAGCTTTGGGACCATATATTTTAACTTGGAGCACTACGAAGTGGAACGACAATCAGTCCAAGTAGGTTCTTATACAACTTACTCATTTTTATTATAGGAACGAGATGATGATTATGTCGTCGACAACAGCCCCGAATAGTCCATTAAAAATATGGTAGTGAAAAAAATGGAAGAGGACAAAATACTGTGCATCAATACCAATTGCATGCGTCTTCAAAGAGCTCTTCCAATAACCTCTTTCAAATGAAGTATTTACCTCAAAATCAATCATATGCATCCATCATGAAACAAACCTGAAACAGACCTATACTGATTAAATAAATGGTAGGCCGTAGAATAATGTAGGTCCAAACTTTAGACCTATATGCTTATCATCATTCGTTTACGAGTGTTCTAAAATTTGTCTCAGATGTTTGTCAGAGGCTTCCAAGAAGTGGCACAATGCTAGTAATCTTAGGATGAATTTTTCTCTTTTTTAGGGGTTAAACCGGAGACCCCTTGCTTAGTAGTCCGCACACTATATCGTCGCCGGAACATTGGGTTGCCGTAAACGCCATTTTAATGTTTTGGGAAATCGCATTTAAAGGCTTGACAGCTTATAGCACGAAAACCTACAGCTGGGATTTTTTTTATTTTTTTCACACGATATTCACACGGAAGTCCTCTTTAAAAAAATGTCAGAAGTTATTCCAAACGTTTTAAGTTTTTAAAATATGTAAAAGTTATTAAAAAATGAGTTGCCGTATACGCCACTAAAATCAATATTTTTTCATTTACTCATACACATATGTCAAAAATTGTGCCCATTCGGTATTCCAATCATAAATTAGTAAGAAATGTATTTACTTAAAATCAAGAAATAGCACACTGTTTTACGTTTCCAAAAAAAAAAAAAAAGACAAACCCCTCGTACTAACTTGGTAAAAGTTGTCAACTTGTTTTTCAGCAGTTATGTCGAATTTTTGTATGCTATCTGACGTTTGCTAACTAATTTACTTGTGCACATTTTTTTATTAATAAGGGGGAAAGTTTTTTTAGATCAAAAAATATAAGTACAGTGGTGGTCCAGTACAACGAATGATAATATAATGTCCAGGTATATTCGTAAAATCGAAAAATTCGAAATATCATTTTACTTTTGCGAAACGATAAACAAAATGTACAATTTGTTTCTTTCATTAGTTCTATTTCATTTATTCATAAAGTTAAACAAAAAACATAACTATTCAAAGTAAAAAGGAAAAAAGTCTGGATGCTATCGTTCTTTTTTTTTTTAAAGAAATCACCAATAAACGTTTGTTTTCGTGAACTTTAAACTCTGAACAGAGTTTGGACCCATTTCTGAGGAGCTAGTTATTTCATCATTGTTAACATCAATAACATCGTTTTCTTGAAATGTGCTGGCACGAATATCTTCTGCAAGAAACATTTCAGCATTGTGCCAAGATTCCAAGTCCTCTGCATTGAAGTCACCCTAAAGTACATATGCAATGTAATTTGTATAAAACAATAGGTACCTTAGCATTTGAAAGTGATTCTAACCGCTGGGAAAGAGATTTTTTGGACAAAAGTCAAAGTGTTCGTTACTACGACCATCTCTTCTTGTCTCCGTAAAACTGTCTTAGGCACATATTCCCTTACTAAAGGGATGTATAACAGAAACATTCGATATCGAATGTCAACCCTTTTTTTCATACCTTCTAAAGAGACCCCAATGAAATTGAAAAAGTGTAAGTTATATCGATCATTCGTTACATCGGCATTCGTTATACTGGACCACCACTGTATTTATTTCATATTTCGTAAAGTAGAGAACTACTTTTTAACAATTAATTGTTTTTTTATATAAGAAAAAATACAAGTAATGACTTCACTTCAAAAGATGGGAAGCACCTACTGAATTATTTTCCAACGAGAACACATTTACGGTTACAGTAAAATCGTATGCACGTACGGCAAAACAAAACAAAAATATTTTTCTTTCTAATGCTACCGTACGTCATACGATTAAATAGCGTTACCTTGAATTTGTAGGCGCAGATAAGTCAAAACAATACTGAACAAACCTTTGAAGTTTGATGGCATACGTTGTAGGACAATAGGCGTTTTTCTTTTTTAGTTCAGAGCTGAGCACTGAACTGAGCTCGAGCTATATGAGCGCGAGTTAAGTATCCATAGCAAAACATATTGAGAAAAAAGATAACATTATTTGTATTCAATGATATCTTTAGTCTCTAGTACAGTCTTGCACACAACGCTACAATGATAACATATGTAAAAGAGATAATATCGTTTGTATACAATGTTGGAATATTATCTCTTCTTCATTATCAAGCAAGACGATTGTACGCTTGGGTCTCCTTGTAGATAGATAAGAAAAGTATATAAATACGACTGTATGATGAATTTATCAACAGTCTTATTGTAACTACATAGTAGCCTTAAGCTCCTTTTAGAATTAGTAAAAAGTATTTCAATAATAAAGGACATAGTTCCAAATAAATATTGTTTAATTTTAAAAGTAAGAAACAAGTGTTTTAATTGGCGATCCTGCCAGGAGGTTAAATATACTTTTTAACTTCAATCGAGCGGACCTCGGGAACAAGTAGTGAAATCTAGTATAAACAGAACACTCGCGTTACCGGTTACAAGAATTACCTAGCATAGCAGGTACAAATATAGCTTCTTCGTACGAAGCAGCAAAGCAATTCAGTGAAAGTGTATATGTGGAGAAAAAAAACACACAAATTCGACGACAACAGACACGAGTTCAAAATGGAACAACTCGCAGTATTAATGGCAAGATTAGAAGCTTTAGAAACCAGGAGCAACACAGTAACACAAACCCTAGAGCACACACGCACAGAGAATGCAAGGTTAGCAGCAATAATAACTAACCAAAATCAAATAAACACTAATTTAGAAACAAAACTAAATGAAGTAAAATCTGGATTAGGCATAGTACCAAACATACCTGTGCTAGAGGAAATAAGAACCACATATACAGATGGTAGTGAAATACAGTTAGACGCATTTAAAAGCCTACCTATTTTCAACGGCGATCAATCAAATTATCGGTCGTGGCGCGAAGAAGCATCCAGATTAATGGACAGCATTAAAAACTTCAAAACACACAGTAAGTACGCAGCAGCATTGACTATAGTGAAAAGTAAAATACAGGGTGCAGCCGCGAATGTGTTAACTAATTATAACACAATTTTTAATTTTGAGGCGATACGTAACAGATTAGATTATACGTACTCTAATCAAGAACCTCTATACGTGCTACAAGACATGATGAAAGCCATCACGCAAAAAAGAAGCACACTGTCTGAATACCACGACGAGATAAATAAAAATCTCAATTTAATAATATCAAAAATCACTATGTCAGGTGATCCGCCGAATATAATCGACAGACTAATTAAATAACTCCCGACAACAACGCAGAGACGATGTCAGCAGTACATATGCAGAAGCAGATGAAACGGAATGTATGGTAAATAATAACATAAGAATAGATCATTTAAACTAGTAGACGGGTTGCCCTGCTTAAATTTAACTAGTACTATTTCTAAGAAAATTTATAAAATTCTTATTGATACTGGTGCAACCCATAATTACATTAATAGAAAATGCGATTCTAGCAAAAAAATTAAAATTAAACCTATAAAAATAAAAACAATGCATGGTTATTCTATGGTAGATACAAAGAAAGTAGTTAGGATATTAAAGAAAAATATAACATTTTTTGAATTAGAGGATATTCAGTCTTTTGATATGATATTAGGATATGAAGGACTTAAAGTTCTAAACGCGGAAATAAATTTCAGTAATATGACTCTAACTACCATAAGCAGTGTCGAATCTATTCAGAAAATTAATTACATAATTGGGGAAAATAATATTTATAAAGCAGACATAGATAGACTGATGAAGATTAATAACAGCATAGGACCGTTACCCTTTACAGATACTATAGAAGCAAGCATTAGGACGACCAATGATAATCCGGTTTATGTTAAACAATATCCATATCCCATAGCAGATAACGAATTCGTAAACAAAGAAATACAGAAACTCTTACATGACGATATAATAGAAAAAAGCCATAGTCCTTATAACAGTCCCATATGGACAGTACCTAAAAAAGGTTTGGACGAAAAAGGAAAACCAAAACGGCGCATGGTTGTTGATTTCCAAAAACTTAACGCTCACACTGTAACAGACAGATACCCCATTCCGGATGTCAACATGACAATTCAAAATTTAGGTAAAGCCAAGTACTTTACAACATTAGATTTGGAGTCAGGTTTCCACCAAATTAAAATCAAAACAGATGATAAAGAAAAAACAGCTTTTGCTATAAATGGCGCAAAATATCATTTTAAACGAATGCCTTTCGGGCTCAAAAATGCACCAAGCATATTTCAGAGATGCGTGGACGACATTTTGAGAGACTTTGTAGGTAAATTCGTACACGTTTACATTGATGACGTATTGATATATTCTTCATCTGAGGAAGAACATATACAGCACATAAGTCAAGTATTCGACGTACTCAATAAAGCCACATTAAAAATATCTGATGAGAAAAGTAAGTTTTTTCAAGAAGAAGTAGAATACTTAGGTCACATAATCAGACATGGTAGAATCACTACGAACCCTGAGAAAATAGCAGCTATAGAAAATTTTCCAGTCCCACAAACGGTAAAGGATTTGAGAGGATTTTTAGGTCTTACAGGTTACTATCGTAAGTTTATAAAAGGATACGCAAGCATAGCCAAGCCCCTGACATTATATTTACGAGGAGATAACGGTAAAGTAAACAAAAAACAAAGTAAAAATATTAAGTTAAATCTGAATGATTCAGCATTAGAAGCGATTAGAATTTTAAAAAATTATTTGAAAGAACAAGTCGAACTTTTTCAACCGGATTATAGTAAACCATTCGAGCTTACTACTGATGCATCCAACATAGCTATTGGAGCCGTACTAAGTCAGAATAAGCAACCTATACACTTCTTGTCAAGAACACTGAGTAAGACAGAAGAGAACTATA
This sequence comes from Cheilosia urbana, assembly GCA_946477585.1. NCBI lineage: Eukaryota > Metazoa > Arthropoda > Insecta > Diptera > Syrphidae > Cheilosia > Cheilosia urbana. Next base: position 105,672,420 of record OX297854.1, read on the forward strand.
GCACAAACGAGAAAGAGCTATTAGCGATCATATGGTCCTTACAAAAACTCAGAAACTACATATATGGTATAGCAGACTTAACCATATATACCGATCACCAGAGCCTTATATATTCTGTATCAGAAAAAATCCCAACACAAAGCTGAAACGTTGGAAGGGAATCATTGAAGACTTTGGAGCAAAATTAGTTTATAAACCAGGAAACCTAAATCTTGTAGCTGACGCATTATCACGTCAACGCATAAATACTTCTACCATAGAAACAGCACATTCAGCTGAAAGTTCTTCTAATGATATAATAAAAACTGTGAATCAGCCTTTTAATGCATACACTGCACAGTTCGAACTTATTGAAGATATAACAAATAATATCGAAACACAAATCTATTTTAGTAACAAAATAAGACTCATAATAAAGTTTAAGGACAAAGACTCTTTACTAAGGCAGATGAAAGAAGTTATACAACCCCAAAAGATTGTAGCTTTGCATACGAAATTTGAAAACATATACAAATATGGTGAAAACATAAAAAAAGAATTCCCACTAGTAAGATTTATATTCACACCAAGAAAACTTCAAGACGTGACAAATTTGGAGGAACAACTAAAACTTGTAAGGGTAACTCACGAAAGAGCACACCGAGGGTTACGTAACAATATACAAGAAATCTCAGAGAAATATTACTGGCCCGATCTAAATAAACAAGCAAAGAGTTTCAACAGAAAATGCATAGCATGTCTATTTGGAAAATATGAAAGAAAACCTATCAGAGAACCTCTGAATAATTCAGAAATACCAACACATGTGGGAACACACATTCATATGGACATATACTTCAACGACAAGTATACTTTCCTTGTAACAGTAGATAAGTATTCTAAATATACAATCCTTCGGGAAATCGAAACTCGAAACAGACTGTACGACGTTATGGAAGAGGTCTTATCTAATTATTTCCCAAAATGTGAACGACTCATGACAGATAACGAGAAGGGATTCAAAACAGAAATGGTGAACCAAATGTGTTTGAAATACAACATAACTAAAGTAGAAACTCCAGTATACAGATCGACAGCGAACGGTCAGGTAGAACGTGTAAACGGTACAATAACTGAACTGTCTAGAATATTCACAATTCAGAATAAAACAAGACTTATCGAAGAAATATTTAGAACAGTGCGTGAATTAAATAATTCTATACACTCAGTTACCGGTTTGAAACCTAGAGACATTTTCTTTAATCAAAATAAATATAGCAATAGTGAAATTATAATAAATAAACTAAACTCAGCATCCAAAAAAGTGATCGAACGTCTAAATAAAGGAACTCGACACAGAGAGTATAAAAAAGGAGATAAGATAATGGTAAGAATCACAGGTCTTAGAAAGAAATCTAACGCCAGATACATAACAAGAATAGTAGAAGAAGATAAAGGAGACACTGTAATCTCTAAAGAAGGAATAAAAATTCACAAGGATAACATAAAGAATTATCATTTTTCAGATGACGAAAATATTAATATTCCTAACATTACTAGGAATTGTACAGAGTCAAGAAGGGCAAGGAAACGTTCAAATAACTGAGTTACTAAACAAGAAGTTTATACTTACGCAAACAGATGACGTGTATTTATTCAAAGAACAAACTTATTTGTTACATGCCACCAACCTGACTTCGATATTTCAACCTTACGTAAATATCGTAACTAGTAAATATCAACCTACACAAGAAGAAAAAATTTGGTTAAGTAAAATTAAGAATTTAGCAGACCAATTACAAGAACATACTAGGCATACTAGATCAATTAACTTTTTAGGAACAGCTTTCAAATATGTGTTTGGTAATCCTGACCATTATGACTTAGTTAACATAGAAACGAGTATAAATAATCTCATAGAAAACAATAATAAACAAAAAACTATAAATTCTAGATTTGAACAAATTTTGCAACAATTCGAAGGTCAGAGCCTTAAAGAACATTTAGTAATAGAACAAGTGTACGAACAATTATTATTATTGACCAGAACAATTAATGCAGCAAAAAATAATGAATATTTATCAGAAAGCCTAGACTTAGATGACATTAAAAATATTATTCAACATGAAATAATTCAAGTACCCATAATAAATATACTTGAGTACTCTAAAATATTATTAGCTAGAACTGATGAATTCTTCATCACAATATATAAATATCCAGTTCTAATTAAATCATGTAAATTGTATAAAGTAACACCTTTAAATTCAAAACATGGAAAAATCATTACAGATAAAACAATTGCCTTATGTAACCAAACTTATTTAAGAACAAGAAATTGTCAAAATCATCTAAGTAAAAACATTTGTGAAATTAACTTTGAAGAAGAAAATTGTCTTATTCCACTTTTAAAGAATATAACTTCAAAATGCAACATTAAACAAGAATACGATTACGACTTAGAAATTGAATCCGGTGTTATGTTATTAAGCGGTAAGCATAAGTTAAATAATCAAACAATTAATGGTATAAACTTAGTTACTTATGAAAATACTATAAATCTAGACGATAAAATATACAAAAACATGCATAAGCAAATTAAAGAAGTTATATTAAGAAATCATAATTCAGAGTCTTACATCGACCAAATAATTAAAGAAGATACAATGTACAAATTCGATAACATAGATACTTTAAAAAAACTAATTATTCCTTTTGAAGAAAAACCGATATTATCAACTATATACACAATTGTAACACTGATTGTTATTCTAGCATTTACGTACGTAATGATAAAAACTATACAATGTATAACAGATCGTCAAAAACAAAAAAAGATTGACGCATATAACAAAACTTATGAAAGAGAAATGTTAAAAATAGCGTCGAAAAATCGGGACGATTTCGTTTAACAAGGGGGGGAGTTAAGTATCCATAGCAAAACATATTGAGAAAAAAGATAACATTATTTGTATTCAATGATATCTTTAGTCTCTAGTACAGTCTTGCACACAACGCTACAATGATAACATATGTAAAAGAGATAATATCGTTTGTATACAATGTTGGAATATTATCTCTTCTTCATTATCAAGCAAGACGATTGTACGCTTGGGTCTCCTTGTAGATAGATAAGAAAAGTATATAAATACGACTGTATGATGAATTTATCAACAGTCTTATTGTAACTACATAGTAGCCTTAAGCTCCTTTTAGAATTAGTAAAAAGTATTTCAATAATAAAGGACATAGTTCCAAATAAATATTGTTTAATTTTAAAAGTAAGAAACAAGTGTTTTAATTCGCGCTCTGAACTGAGCGTGCTCAGATCGTTCTGATGATTTTCTGTTTTTCCTGTTTTTCTTTTCTCTCAAATATGACTGGAAGTGTAAATGTATATGTGTAATCAGCATTTTACTCAGCCTGCTCAGTCAAATAATTCTGAGCTCATAGAGCGCGCTCTGATCATGCTCTGAACGAAAAAAGAAACACAAATTCGAGCTCTGATGTATCTGAGCCAAAAAAGAAACACAAACTTTTTGTATAACAGTTCAGGTTGTGCTCTGAACTAAAAAAGAAAAACGCCTAATAGGACGTACGTCAAAATAATTCTTAGATACAAATTTGCTTAAATCGTGTGGAAGATTTGACGTAAATGCCAAATTTTGGTGTTAACGTCCAAACAATGCGTGAACTTGATAAATTTGATGGATATACATCAAAACAATTCTGTATATCTTTGCAGTTGAAAGAGAGAGAGAGAGAGAGCAAAACGGCTAAAAGATTTGGATAGAGCTACGAAAACAAAAGTCTGCATACCAAACTCAAAAAGTGAGTTTTGGCGTTTACGGTAGGTAACCCAATATTAGGGCGATATATTGAACAACTGCTTTAGCCATTGTCTCCTTCGGCATTGGAATCACCGCAACCCTCTTACCGTGCATTGTGGATAATCTAGTCTCATTTTTACAGACTGGGTTACCAGCCGATCGATGCTACTAGATAACCCCAAGTGTCATGCTTAGTACTGGGTTTACCATTCAGCTTTTTACATTACATCTTGCACCAATATATCCGAGTTGTTTTTAAATTTGCTTATTGTTGGCGGAGTGTAGACAATTAAAGTCGGACCTGTATTTGCATTTTAGCATATACAACTTGTTCCGGCTTTTTCCAGGTTAAGAGCTTCCACAAGTAGACTACTAGTAAGTTCCCTCCATTTCTACAATTGTATGTATACGAATGTTGTTGTCTTATCACATTCCTTTTACCTTTCTATTGAAGCTTCTGAACAAATTTCGCGAGTTGCACTTTCGATTTCTACTATCATACCATACTATTTTTTTTGTTTGCTCTGGATTAACCGATGTTTTCCCTTTGATTCGTAGAGCTCAAAATCTGCTGTTCTACTTCTGCGCAAGGCCTTTTTATGTTTATATAAGCTAATAAACGAAACCCTAAACTATTCTCATACAACACGCGCAACATCAGTTCCCACCGTAATTTCTAAACCATTCGCCAACAACACATCAGTTCCCACAATGTCAGCAAATAAGACGCGCTTTGACACGCTTTATCGAAATTTTACGATTTTAAATGCTAAAGCGCGCGAGCAACAATTTTGTAAAACAAAATGCTGCTTTGAAGCGAATACGCGTTAACAGGGAAAGGTTTGACAAACTAAAAGTTCTCTTTGTTTTTTGGCTGAAAAATACAAATTCAGAGCAGAATTAAAATTTCAAGTCTACTGCCTTTTTTCTTGAAGCTGTAATTTTTATGCAAGAATTGAAAAACGATTCTCCAAAATACAAGAAAATCATATTTAACAATATATCAAAGCACACAACAACCTTAATATGGATACAAGACCCTTGATTAATATTTTTCCTCCAAAAAATCTAAAGAAATTAGTAGGTGCCCTACAAAAAAATGTTATTACTCATTTCCACACACTGAATTAATTAATTATGCTTTAAAAAACATCATATAGCTTTTTAAAAGTTGTGTGTAATAAACATTAGCGGATCTGTGCCACTCCATCTATAAACGGCACATTCTATGACTTCAAATCGAACAATTCGAAATTCTTAAGTTGTCAGCTCTACTCAGGCGTCGCGTTGAACTTTACTATATTTACGATCTAAAGTCGAGTCAACGCCTGAAGTTGTATTTTGTGTGGCACCATATGAACGCTTTATTTCTACATAATCTGTCAATGCACGCGCGCGTTAACGCGACATTATGAATTGGGTATAAGCATTTCGTATTTCCTAAGTTTAGAGCCCCATCAGTCTAAGAACACAACCAATCAGCTCGGTCACTATCAGTCAAATAGTTGAGTTCGATTAAAAGTACGATCTTCTTGATAACAGTAATGCTAGCAGGTTCGTCACTGATCAATTATACAAATTACAGCCAAAGAAACTTTTTCTCAAACCTTTAAGCACTGAAAAGAACTAGCCAATGGCAGAGCTTCTTTAAGCCAAAATTTTAACGTAGATTTTATCATCATTGGAAGCCAACATTAAAAATAAGTAATTTCCAATTGACAACAGTTATTATAGTTTTATTTAAATTAGTTTACATTCAAGTTTTACACTCTCAAGATTGTATTTTTATATTTTTTACTTTCATTATTTAAGATTTATTTATATTTATTAGTTTTACCATTAAAAATGTGTTGTTTATCTTACTTTTTGAAAGCATTACAAATTTATGCCTTTTGGAAAATTATAAAGCAGAGAGTGATATGAGCGGAGACAAATTTTGGGTTCAGTGTCTGAGAAAGTGTCAAATGGAGAATTGGAAAGAGTTATAGATCTAGATTTATATGGTCATTGCACCGATGGGGAGATTTTTTTTTTAATCTTCAAATAGTTTAGTGTTTATTTTTAGTTATGTATAAGGCTATGCAATATACATATCAAATAGACAGTTTATTTTTAAATCTTATTTATAACTTTGCACATAAAATTCTTTAAGTAGAGTAACACATTTGATTTTTATTTTAAGTACTTTTTATATAATTTGTATTTTCAAGTTTTTCCTCATAACAATCATCATTTTGACTCTTTGTTTTTATGTAGTTTTATTATTTTAATTGTATTTCTGTTTTGAATTTGTTAAAAAGGTAGCTTTCTCTCACTAAGTGTTTTTTTTTTTAATTTGGCATATTTATTATAAATAAATTTTTATTTCTAATTCAGCTATAAAAAATATTATGCTAGAAAGTGTTGGTGGAAAAAAGGAAATTAACACGAAAGAAACCAATTAACAAATAATGAATAAATCTGTCCATAGATTCGATTTGGAGTGACTTTGACGAGGAAATCCATAAAGTGGTTCTTCATTATGACGAGGAATGAATTTTGCGTATAATTTTGAAGCTGTATTTGCACAAGTCCTTACTCCCAACGATAATGACACGGAAATGGGACATTTTGAGGAAATACTTTAAATTAATAGTTTCATCGCCTTCGGGCGGGGGTATTTTATGAGAGCTTTTCCGACTCTACCAGTGGGTGACATAAAATAATTTATGAAGCAATTCAGTTTTCCCCGAGTGGTGGCGGTGTTTGGAACTTCATTTAAATAACTAACATGCTCTAATTGGCCGTATAATTGATGGTGTTAGTAGTGTGGTGCACTCTCATTAAATTGGTATTAGATTATAATGTAACGAGATATTTTATATTTTTGGGTCAGATTTGGGAAAATCATTAGTGGTAATTGGCAATTGGACATTGACCAAATGGGCGGGAATTTGTGGCACAATTGATGTCTGCATTAGTCATACGACTTTTGACTACTCAACAATTTAAATTTTAAGGAAGTTGGTGGCGCCACACTAAGGTTAGTTTTTTGATGGAAATGGCTGTTATTTACGTGGGCACATTTAAGTGTGTGACAAAAATAGGTAGGTACTTAGTCAAACATTCGTTATTTTACTCCTGGAATGGACAATTTATCGGTGCGGGGGTTTAAAATGCAGACTAGACCTAAGCGTCTTCTCTGTCGGTTGGTGTCTTAACTTGTTGTTGAAGAACTTGAGCACCTCTAGAAACGTTCGTTCTTTCCAATTCATTTAAATCCATAAATATAATAAAGACCAGTCTTTTTTCACTATAGTCAGCGGTGTTAATCTTGTGTCTATATGGTTCGAGGCTCTGCTAAGTATAGTCTCCTCCTCATTGAAAAAAATTATCCTAATAACCGAATTACATGAGATATGTTGATTTTATTATGGAGTCGGTGCCAAGCTATTTGTTATATCCCTCTGGACGGAATACCTTAAATCAGAGTTATGTCAGAGAAACTGAATTTTTTATGCAGGTTCGTGTTAACAGATGTCGCCCTTAACAGGTTTGAAGCCTCTGTGAATTAAATCGGTGGACTAGATATACAATATACATGCCACAAAACTGAACTGCCGATCGGTGTTAAGCTGCCAAGAGATATCGTGTTTAACTGGTTTGAAGCGTTCCTAAAAATTGTTTCATTTCAGCTATGTATTTTAAAATATTCACTGTAGTACGTTCTCTCAACCATTCTTGGGAGCAGGCCTATATATTTCGAGCAGCATAGTTATACCTAATACACTTGCTTTTCAGGCGTTAAGTGGATGTGAGGTGAGAACTACATTTTGTATCGGTCTTCTCTTCCGTAGGAACTTGTGGTGAAAAAAAAAGAATCATAGAAAAATATAAAATGATAAAAGTAGGTATATTAAAAAAAATTAACAAACCAAACGTAGTAATAATAAAAGATAAGTTCCCATATTTACTGCAATTGCTTTTTGTTTTTGTTTTTTTTTTTATTATAAAATGCTAATTTTATTGTAATTTTTTTTATCTTTACTTTATTGAACTGAAAACTTATACGAATACATTTACCAACAAATATGATCGTTATTATTTTACTCTGTGTACTTACGCAGTTTAATTTAACTTTTTATTTAAAACTTATAAGCATTTAAAAATATTCAAGTTGTTTTATATTAAAAAAAATATCGATGTTAACGATTGTTTTTGTATTGTTTTAATCCTAACAACCTAAGTGAATACATAACAGCTTTATAAATATGTATTTATAATTGGAATATTAATTATTAAACAAAATAATAAGAACAGATGGAAATATATGACTATAATTATTAAACATCAACACTTCACATATGTCTTGAGAAACGAAAACAAAAATAGCACAGTGTTCAGGCATTTCAACTTTTTTTTTTTTGATATACATGTAGTCTTAGATTAAGTAATTTATTTGTTTAAAGATAATTTTAATATATTCCAAGTGATTGAATAATTTTTATTGTTTTGTTTTGTGCTATTTTTTTACAGTTTAAAAATTGATTCTATTTGATAATAGGGATCTCTTGAGTCTAGTAAAATTTATTTAAGTTTTACTATAGATAAGACAATACAAAGTCAAAAATTTGGGGGCGGTTATGTTTTACTTTTTTCTTTTTTTTTCAGTATACACCTTATTGATCATCCTCTGGTGGCATTTTAGCCAAAGTCAAGAGGATCATTGTCAGTTCTTTGCGGGAGATTTTACCGTCTTTGTCGTAGCCAACTCCTCGTAGGATTGTCTCCTCGAATTGACTAAGATCCTGGGCATCATAGTCATCCTAAAGAATATACAAATTTGTTTTGTGTTTGTCCTGCATAAAATTTGATTTCGTATTTACCTTCTTAACTAATTCTAGAAGATCCTTAAGGAAGCCCCGCAGCTCTTCGTTCTCGATTGTGCCATTGTTATCCTAATGAGAGAAGAGCAGAATTTGTTTTTTGCTTAGGTATATATTGAAATGTGGAAATTTCTCTGGAAAATGTTGCAGGGACATCAGTCGTTTATGCTATCTTACAAATAAATTGAATGACGCTTTTTGAAATGGAAATAATTGTTTATAATTTGGAATTCAATAAATGTTCACGAAGGACAAATGGATCGAATCTTCTCTTCTCTGTATAATGCCATATTTTCCGTTCTTTGCATGTTAAATTTGCATATATCCTTGAAGTGTAATCAATATGACGAACATTTCATATTCCGAATGAGTCGCGAACTTATTTACGTATGTTGATGGCTTACATAAAACATAAAGATAGTGAACACGCGCGGGGATATCGTTGTATAGACTTGATAAATAAATATTAAGACGGATGACGGATTCTCCAAATAACATGGCATACGTCTTTATGATTCTTAAACTGATTAGATTAGACTAGTGGTTTCCAACCGGTGTGGCACGACTCCCTGGGGGGCATGGGGTTTGTAAAAGGGAGGCGTGGACAGAATTTTTGATGTAAAGAATACAATATTGAAGACTTCAATAATTATTACTGTGTGCAGATATAGATGCAACCAGAAATGCAACCCCAGAAGTCGCATTGAACAGCTCAAATTACTAATAAATAAAAATACGTTTTTCAAAATCAATTTACAAAAAGGTATAAACAAACATATATACAAGCAAGAATATTAAAAATTCTTGATAGGCCCACTATTTTGTTGTGGCCTTCCCTCATTATTTTCCTTATTTATTTAAATTCCAAGTCATTTAAAAAAAAAAGAAAAAAATAAGAGAAAGACTGTTCATTTTGCTGAGTTACATTTTTCAATAGCCACCTACCACTACTTAAAGCAAAAATCATAATACTTACCCTGTCGTAGAGTGAGAAAACTTTTTCAATGTCCTCCTTTGTCAACTTTGCAGCACCCTACGGCATTTCCAGCAAAAATGAAGAGTCGCATTTATATAAAAAAAAAACATAAAAGAGAACAAACAGAAAAGTTTACGGTTTAATAAAGTTTCATTGCAGGACACGTTGTTGAAACATAAATTAAATACAAAAATTACACAATTTTCTAGATAAATATTTTTTTGTTCATTGTCTCTATTCAGCGTTATATTTTGTTTTTTCCGTTTCCATTATATTTCATTTCTTTCTTCAACTGAAGAGCAAACGAATCGGATAAATAACAAGTAAAACGAAAAAATAAACGAATAACTTTTAAGCCTTGTTTTTGCCATTACTTTTAGTTGGTGATCTTTTTTTTTTTGTCTGTTCTTTTAATTCTATTAATATAGTCTGGTTTTTCTTTTTGCGGTATTATGCATTGGCGTTGGCAGCACAGTGTGAAAGAACAAGAATAACAAAGAGATTCGGCAAAAAAAATATTTAAAACTGCATAGCGCCAAAATCAAAAATCAACACCAAGCATCTCTCGATTTTTTATTACACTTTTGTTGTACGTTAATGGTGAGGAACTTCCCACTTTTGAATTGGCCATCATAAAAAGCACTGCAATGGTTTTATTGTTATATATCCGCTTAGCGGAAGGGAAAAAAGACTCGCAATAGTAAAAAAGAAAGAAAAAAGAAAATTAACTAGAGGGAAGCCGTAATTGTTGGTACTTTTGGCGATTTCCTTTTTTTCTGTGCTATCTCGTAAGGGGTGGATAGGCTGGGGCACTTGAATTGCTTTCTTAATTTACTTTGTAGAGAGGGAGTTCATTAGTCCATGTTGGAGTTTTTGAAGTCGAAGTGTTCCTAGGATGTACTTTTAGTGTATGTAGTTTTGTGCAGGATCTTTGAAACAATGCGTGTAGGCGACCATGTGCTGAGTTGGAGAAGGGTAGAAAATAAAGAGTCTTTGGGTACAAGTTGTAAAGCAAACAGAGCATTGTGTACACTAAAGAGGGATAAAGAGAAAGACCTATAAATCAGTTCTGTTTATGCTACGGGTTGTGCAATGTAACTGAAGTGCTGGGTAGGATGGTTTGTTTGTAGCAATATGCAACAGGAGATGGGTGTTTAGGAGACTGTTTTATTCATGCTTCTACTATGTACACTATTGGAGACTTAATTGTAAAAGCTGTCATCTGAAAGAAACACTACTTGCTAAAATGGGAACTAGGGGGTATTGTTGTTCAAGTTATAGATTCATATCTCAAGCACACGACGTCCTTTATTTGGAAATATTATTCAGTTCAGCGGTTAGTTCTTAGTAGTAGTTAGTCTATCCTCCCTATTAACCCTTCCACTCGTGCTGTGCATTAGCATTATAAGGGAACAAAAACCCCTTGAGCACTAGTGAAATATAAAAAAAAGAAAGAGGGGTTTTGGGATTTTTGAATTCAAGTAGCATTTGGAGCGTATTTTAAATGAAAATAATTTTTGCATATGCTAAAAAGTCGACTGATGCATGTAGCTATCATATCACACATTCCTAGCACGGAAGGTAAAGGGAACAGCATTACCTAACACACAAAAAAACGTGACACGTATTTTGGCCATCTTGTTTACGGGGAAGGAATTATAGTGCATGAAATCTATGCATGTTTATATTTCTATAGCGATGGCTTACGCACGGAAAGAACTGAAAATCACCAATTGCAAAATTTTGAGTTGCAATTCACGAACTATATATTTTTCGCGAATCACAACGATTTTGTCTTGATACAAAAATTCGTAATTTGACATTAAAAACGTCGAAGAACATCAAAATCTGTTTGTTGAATTTTACTATTGGAATTATTAATTCTAACTTCCTTTATTCGTGGGGATTTGCGACATTTTTGGCGCAATTCACCACTTCAATAGGTTAATTCCTCAAACACCACTTTGCAATCTCAAATTGCCAAAAATATTTCGTGATTTACCACCACTGAATGAAATCCTTTCTTTTTATGGATGGACATTATGTATATGGTTTTGCTGGAGGACGGGCAGAGGCAGACAGCCGGTATTCACTCTTTGCTTAAAGCAGTCGCGTTAAAGTTGTTTAGGTATAACTAGTTCGCAGCGATAGAAAGTGTACTAACCATAGGATCATAAGCATTCTGGAACATTATCTTGTAAGTACCTATTTAAAAACAACAAAAAAAAAAGCCCGGAGGAAGGTTAATAAATCTGTAGTACTTTGTTTCAGATTATACATCTCGCTGTAAGAAAGGAAGTTAGCTAGTATGGATCGTAAAATATGTAATCGAAAAGGATTGTTAAGGGGTGCCGTGAAATAAGGCCAAATTCAAAAATTTGGCCTTATTTCGCTTTGTTAAAGTGAAATAGGGCCAAATTTCTACTTCTATTTGGCTTTATTTCACTTTCTATTAGTTTTAATTTAGCTTACCCGACATAAATCAATTACCATTTTACCATTTTGAAATGAATAAAGTGGAAGAACTAACAACTTTCGAAACAGTCGGTTGGCTTCCTTGTTTTTATTAAGTGATCCCACAAATGCTGATATTTTACAAGCCTTTCTTCTAAGTGCTTCAGTGTTGTTCCATCTTGCGGCTATAAGCAGCTTTTAATTGTACACTTCGCCCATGACGACCATGTAAGTGAACATTATTTATTTGTGTTTTAAACAATTTTTTTATCAGTTTCTTTTAGCGTACACATACTCAGGCATTTAGTTTTTCTTATTGAAAAAAAAATAATAGCAAAAAATTCGCGCGAGTATGTGTACGCTAAAAGAAACTGATAAAAAAATTGTTTAAAACACAAATAAATAATGTTCACTTACATGGTCGTCATGGGCGAAGTGTACAATTAAAAGCTGCTTATAGCCGCAAGATGGAACAACACTGAAGGTGCCATCCAAAAGATAGTTTCGGGCAGTTGCGCCACGTAACTTATGGATTGCAGTTGCAATGGTCGGAGACAAAAAAAGTCGAATAAGAAAAAGTTTCCTCAACGACTGTGCCCCGGTAAAACGGTTCGCTATTTTTATATCGTGACATCCCAAAACTACACATTACGCTTTCACTTTTAAATAGGTTCGACACCTCCTTTGGCGTAGCTGGAGCTTTTGGAAACGATTTATTCCTAATATTTATAAGCTGCCTGCGTACTTTTCCGAATTGAATCATTTGGCCTTATTTCACTTTAGATTAGTGAATTCGTTTGGCCTTATTTCACTTTGACAAAGTGAGATAAGGCCAAACGTAGAAATTTGGCCTTATTTCACTTTAACAAAGCGAAATAAGGCCAAATTTTTGAATTTGGCCTTATTTCACTTGGCCTTATTTCACGGCACCTGTTAAGGTTCGTATCAATGGCAAGTTCATCTGAACGATTTGTGCGTATTTTAAATTTCAGCATAGACAGAAAAACTAAACCAGACAAATCCCGTTGTCTCCGGACTATGCGGCTTCATATGAGTCACATGGATATCATACATGTATAAATATGTACCTAACACAAGATATAAGTTGTAAATTGAGAATAAAGTTTTCTAATTTCAAGACTCAAGAATAGTAAAATTTTCTTGATTTGATCTTTAATTTTTTTTCGTGCAGAATTTCGCATTCCTTTTAAACAAAATGACTTCCGGATACAATGTACGGACAATTATCTGTTTAATTCGTAAAATTGATGATAATTGATGAAGTGTTGGTTTATTCTACTGAAAATAATTACCATTCTCATTTCACATGTTTTAAATCAGAAATAGAAATCTTTTCAAGTTATTGCATGAATATTGGTCGCCGGAACTTGTGTTTATTTCCGTTTTACGTATCTATAATCATGAGAAGAACAACCATGCCACTTTCGGTGTCCGATTTGTGATCTCATTCGTACACCTTTATGAACATTGACTAAGAATAAACGGATCTCTCTGTCGTGTCTCGTGCAAAAATTTGTGTGCGTGATGGTGTAATTGCAGTATAATTTACCATCATTTACTAAGAAACAGATTTAAGACCAGTTTTCCGAAGTAGTAAAAAATTGGAAATTCAGGAATCCCATTCATAGATGGCAGTGCAATACATGGGGAGATATATTTCCTACTATTTCTTTTTATTTGTATTTTAAAAGTAGCAATCTGATTATTTACACTTACTGTGTGCATTTGGTTGCTAACAAATATGTTTGCAATTCTCTGAGTGATTAAAATATCTCCATCTATATGTATTAATTGCTTTACCTACATCTACAGAAAAGAAAGCTGATAGCACAGTCTTAAAATGAAGTGCAAAATGGAGTAGTTACTAAACGCTGTATAGTAGATAAAGAACCATAATGCAGAGTATCTTGTGAACGCACTCATGACACGTGCTATTAATATTTAAAATTATATAAATCGAACGCAAGCGATATAAATCGATCGCAATTGCAAAAAGTCTATACACATTCTCAAGAATTAGAGAAAAAGATAAAAATAGTAAATTAACGAGCATCGAGCAGTTCCTCCCTTGGCTCGAAACAGCTCAGAGCATTTCCACCGGCAAGCACAAATAAGTATGTCAAATGTATAAAGTTGACAAGAAACACTCAAAATCCGTCTTAAAAATGAATAGCTCACAAAAATAGATCTGTGAAAATCAGAAAATATTTTTTTGTGATATTGATTAGATGTCAATGATGTAAGTGGCTCAAAGTAGCTCGAAGTCTATCCAAGTACTTATACATACTGTTACATTCAGGCTGGGATACGAAAAGATAAAACACTATTCTGTTCAACTTTTCTAATAATATCACTTTATTTACACTTTCTACTCAATCTCTTATTTAGTACCAAAACAATATCACTTAAATCAATTCTTAAACGTTTCAATCCAATCGCTTTATTCACTTTATTACTTTTCACTTATTTATCTCACAACCGACTACTCTTTCGAACTTAACACAATCGCTGGTAAAAATTAACTGTCTATCTCTGTTAACATTTACATTAACATTTGCTTTTATTAAACTTTTTATATATACAATTTGACTTAAGGCTAGGTAACAAATGGTGGTGAATAGTTAATATTTAAAGGTGTTGGCTCAACAACAGGGGCCCAACGGTATACAATGTTTGTTTTCTTAAGTCTATTTTACATATATTGTGGTTGTCTTCTCAGATTCATACTCGTAGTATGCATCGTTGTCAGGGTTGACCTCAGGGTGTTCAAGTCCGGGTGTTGATGTTCTTGTGTTTTGAGATGGTTGGTCATCTTGGAATTATCCTCGATGGTGGGTTGTCTCGGTCAATTCGTAGAAGGGCGGGGCTGTCCTGTCTGTGTCGCTTGGGAATAACTCCTCGTTAAGCAGAGCCAGTACATGAAGGTACCGATGCTCTGGGATGTGTGGAAGGTCCGCAATTCTTCGGACTAGAGGGTTTGGATGACTGGAGGTATTCCTTAGTATTTTCTGGAAAAGTGTGACCATATACTTTTCCAGGGGTAAGATTTTGGCTTCTTCATAGAGTCTTGAACTTCTGATGTTTTTCTTCCGGATTGGATCGTAGTGCAGTCCTGTACATATCCGCAGGAGTTTTCTTTCGAATACTCCCAGCTTCCTGATGTATGTCTTGGAGACGGTATACCAGATGGGGAATCCGTAGGTTATTACCGGTCTTATCAGTTGTTTGTATAGCAGCAGTTTAGTTCTTCTACTAAGTCCATTTTGCTTCTTCATCAGCGGGTAGACTCGATGAAAAGCAAGTGATGCCTTCCTGAGAACAGCGTTCAGGTGTGGGTTGAATTTTAGTCGCTCATTGAAGTTGACCCCAAGATACTTAATGTTGTTTTTGGTTGAGAGCGATGATCCGTCAGGCAGGTCGATTTTGATATTACGGCAGTTGGTGGCTGACCTAGCTCTGGTTCCTCTGATGGGCCTTCTTATACAAATCAGTTCAGATTTGCTCGTGTTGATTCGTATGCCCCATCTTAAGTAGTACTGGAATAGTTTCCTAACGTGGGCTTCTACTCTTCGTGCTGCTATGGATGGGGACATCGAGTTGCTGTATGTGACGGAGTCATCGGCGAATAGGCAGCTGTTAGTTGCGTTCTCTAGCTGTGGTTGGTCGGACGTGAAGATGTTGAAAAGCAGTGGTCCTAGCTTCGAACCTTGGGCGACACCAGCTCTGATGCTTTTCACTTGTGATTTTCGGTCTTCTATCTGCACAAAAAAGACCTAGAATGCAGAAAACTAAAAATTATATTAATGAGGGCGTTAGGAAAACTTAGCTGTTTTAGTTTGTGGACAAGTCCTTGAATCCAAACTGAGTCGAATGCCTTCTCCACGTCTAGGAGGCATGCGACTGTAACCTGATGGTTATTGAGAGCCATTGTGACATCATGATGAAACTTCATTAGCGGATGTAATGTGGAGTGCTTTTCGCGGAATCCAAATTGATTGTCCGGTATAATGTTGAGTTGGCTGCATACATCTTTTACTCGCCGCAGAATCAGCTCTTCCAGTATTTTGCTCACACTACATAGGAGCGATATTGGCCTGTATCCAGTAACGTTGCTACGGTCGCCTTTCTTCGGTATTGCTATTATCTTAGCAGTCTTCCATTTTCCAGGAAAGTAGCAGTTGTTGATGCAGTTATTCATCATTATAGCGAGCAGGATCATAATGATATGTGGCAATTTCTTTAGGACGAAATTTGAAATGTTGTCCGGTCCGGTTGATTTTTTGGAGTGACTGCCATGTATAATTTCAGCGATTTCTTCAGGCGTTGAAAAGCTGCTTTCTCCCTGGGGGTCATCTGCTGGATTTGTTTCGCTGAATGAGGTGCTTGCGGGTCTCAGTTCAGCGATACCTCTGACTGTGGCATCAACTTCTGCGCGGAATATTGGGTCGTCGGGAGGGGACGGTTTGAAATTTCCTTCGAAGTAGTCTGCTAATGCTTCTGCCTTTTCGTCTGCTGAGGTGGCGGTTCCTGAATTAGTGTTGAGAACGTCCGGCATTTTTGGGCCTTTTCCAATAATTCGGTTGATTTTTTTGAAGGTGTCGGGGCCAGGTCTGATGTCTTGTAGCCTCTTTTGCAGTTGAACATCGTTGAAGTGATTTACTGCGTTCCTGAACATGATGTTGGTGCAGTTTAGTTCGCTTGACACGGCCTGATAATCGCTGTTGACCGTATTCCATTCCCGGTTCCGAATTCTTTGCAGTCGTTTCCTAAGACGTTGTCTATGGTGGTAGAGGTTCTGGATATACACTGGGAGATGGCTATATCTGTCTCGTGATGTTCTTGGCTTCTTTTGCATATTGAGTGCGTTGTTGATTGCATTCTCGAAGCCTTCAACGGCTGCATCTATCTCATCATTGGTGAGATTTCTTGTTGCTGGGGGCAGAGTTATGTTGTTTGCGACTTCTCTTTGCAATAGGTCGACATCCAGTTCCTGAAAATTAATAAAGTCAGCTAATGGTTGTTCATTCGTGAAGATGGGATGGTTAAGTTTGATGATTAGTTGAACCGCTTCATGATCAGAGTCGCTGGTGATGGTCTTGCATTCGTAGTTTTGGATCTCTTGGAGAACATTAACAAGGCTCGATGTTGCCAAAAAGAAATCCAATACTGATGGTGTCCTGGGAAAGGTCGGTCTTGGTTGGGATATTACCACGAGCGAGTGGACGTCGGTGTTGTCTTCCATCCAGTTGACTATTGCCGAACCTTCGCTGCTATCCACGGTATCCCCCCACATCTGATGCCTGGCGTTAAAGTCCCCGCCTATTATACCATATGAGTGTTGGGTTAAGTGACCGTTCAGTATCTGCATATCGTGTTTTATGTCCAGAGCGTTAGCATTGCATTTGTTGTAAATGCTGATGACTGCAAGAGTTTCGGATGGAGACATTCGGATTACTATTCCAGTAGCTTCGAACGATTTGAGTCCAGGAATAGTGAGTTGTCTAATCATGGATTTCTTGATGTAGCTTTTGACGAAGATGCCTGTTCCTCGTTTCCCTTCTATCTTGTCCGTCTTGAAGAAGTTGTAGTCTTTTAGATCCATCTTGTTGCGGCTGGTTAGCATAGTTTCACTGACGAGTGCAATATCCGGGTGGTTGGACTTCATGAAGAGATGGAAAGCCGTCCTTTTTTGGAGGCTGTATAACGAGTTAACGTTATAGGCAATTACACGCAGTTTCCTTATGTACTGCATAATTGGAAAATAAAGGTGGCCAATGCCACGGACTTGTTTTGTTCGCTCATGCTGGAGTAGTTAGGAGGTACCGCGTTACGAGCTTTCTGCATGATGGTGGCTAGATTGGCTCCAAAAACTCGGTGGACTTCTTCGCTGAGGTTTACGGGATTGTTCCTGCGTGCTGGATGTTGGTTCGGCTTGGTAGTGTTTGGAGTTGGTGGTGGTGGTGGCTTTGATAGGCTCTTGGGCTGGTTCGGCTTTGGTTGAGCTTGTTTAAGACCCACTTTTGCCATTGCAGCGAAACTCATAGCTGGCTTAGTCAGGGTGCAGGCAGACTTTACTGCGAATTCCTGTTGGACTTTCTTCTGCTTGGCTTGCTTCTCTTTATCTGCAAGCTTCAGCTTGTATTGCGGGCATCCTTTATAGCTCGCTGGGTGACCTGTTGCCTTGCAGTTTGCACAATAGACTTCTTGATCCGACAATTCCTTCCGCTTGCACTCTCCGGGTTGGTGGTCTTGTTTGCATTTGACACAAACGTATGTCATACCGCAATTAGTGGCGACGTGTCCGAAACGCTGACAGTTTTTGCACTGCACGATGTCATTAGTCTTGAGGCGCTCCCAGTGGATCCGCTGGTTTAACAGGAGTGTCTTCCTGTATACCTCCGTGACGTCAAATGCTTTGCTGATCTCTACAACAAAGCAATTGAAAGTTTTGCCTTTTGCTCTTGGCGATTTGAAGAGCGAAACCTTCAACACAGGAACCCCTTCTGCTTTAAGTTCCTCCTCAACTTCGGCAGTGGTGTAGGAGAAATGAATACCCTTCAGCATCATTAAAGTCCTCCGATCGTCACGTGGGGTGAATGTGTGGTGCTGAATTTTCCTTAATTTCAGAAAATTCCTGATGGTCTCAAAACCTTCCCGGGTAATGGCGTTTATGACTGTCTTGGTGGTGTTGATGTTTTTAAGTGTAAATTCTATTTTTTGTCCTTTGGCGTATCGGCTGATTTCGGCGATGTTTCCGGAAAAGCATATAATTGGCGGCATTCCTGATTTTTTCGGTGGTGTTGTTGGTGTTTTTGCTTGGGTTGTCGTCGTGGTGGTTGGCATTCTTGTGGCATTACTTGCTGGTAATGGCTGCTGCATTACCGGAGTTACCACAGAGGCTGCAGTTGGCAGCTTGATTACTTCGGTCTCGGTCTTGGATTTCTTGGTCAAAGAGTTGACTGATTTCTTAGGCCTCTTTTGTCCCGGTAACGGTGAAGATTCGTCGCTCGACTTCTCGGATTCGTCATCCTCACTGTAGCTGGCAATTTTGCCATTGTCGGGTGTAAGGTTGTTGTCTCCAGGTTCCTCTTCGTCAGTGGATTCATCGGTGCTGGATGCTTGACTTTCTTCAGTATCCATGAATTGTTCGTCTTCTTCTTCTTCTTCTTGGTCGCTAGGTACCTCTTCGGAGAATTGTTCGAGTATTTTCCGTACTCTACCTCCGTAGCTTGGTCCCAGGTCCTTCTTTATTTGCTTTAAAAGCGACTCAAGGGCAGCGAGTGCCGACTCGGGCGTCAGCGGTCTACCTGCCATAACGTCCCTTTTATTGCTTTCCTTTGTTTTGTTTAACCCTTTTTATTTTGGGTCGCTGAATCACATCAACAAGTAATATTTTGAGGAAAACTTTTACTTGTTACTGTGTTCAGGTATCAAAATTCTGATGTTTTTTTTATTATTTAATTACTGTATCCGTGCACAACCGTTCGGTTTCGTGGCAGATGACTGAGTGACCAAAAAAAAATCTCTAAAAAGTCTATCTCTGTTGTCAACGCGCCCCTTTTATATCCGCGCTGCCACCTATCGGCGAATGTTCCAGAAGTAGATAGATTCCAAATGTATACTCCATATCTTCTCTAGATGGTTCTAGAATTAACTAACTATACATTTCCAGTCTCCAATTGGAAGTGGAACTTGGAGGGAAACAGAGTGTTACCAGGTGCCCGATTCACCACAATTCCTAAGTGTCTGATTCACTAAGTTCCTGATTCACTAAGTGCCTGATTCACTAAGTGTCTGATTCACTAAGTGCCTGATTTACCACAATACTTTGGACTATACTTTCAGTTTACTGAGAGAGTTTTGCTCCATTTTTAGAGTTTGACAGAGTTTAAGTGCTTGACACGAAAAAATACGCGAAGTTTAAGTCGTCTTTAGATAGCAAACACAATATGATATCTTTGATTACTTAACTGACTGGAAGAAGCTACCCCTAGGATCCTAAATAGAGTAATTTCCTCTATACAAATTAAATCCATTTTATTCGTAGCGATACAGCGTGACCGCTGCAGAATTCTGAAAAGACTCAAGAAAAAAGCCTCAATGCGATAAAAAAGTGTCATTTCTGAAGCTAGTCTACATATTTTGTTATTTTGAACGATATTTTTCAAGCATTGGCTCGTTTAACTCCAACTGCGTTATATTTTGAAGGTTTTTACTTCAAAATAACAACATTTGAAAAATGTTTGAATAGCCTTCTTCAACAAAAGAAGGGGCAAAATAGCAAAAAAAAAAAAAAAAATTTTGGAGGGCTCTCAAAAAAAGTGCTAAATCCATTTTTAGAAAGCCCGAAAACTTAAGCCTTAGAAAGTTTTGGACCTGGCCAATTTTTTAAGGCTGTTTTACAAAATCTGTTTAAAAATACCTATTAAAATATATGATGCCAAAGATCCTTAATTAATTTTAAACTCAATTTATGCTATTAACTTTAATTTTATGCATCCAATAAAATCTTCAGATTGATGCAAAATTATGCATAAATATAGAAGATTCGCGAAAAGAGAAATTTTATTTCACAGCGTAGGAGACTGTTGGAACCAGCTACCATTATATTCCCTTCAGTTCAAATTCAATACGCGGATCCTTCCATAACTTTCTTTCTTTTTTTTTAGCTTAAGCTACACGGTTTAAAAGTTGCGTACCAAAATGCATACAATTCCATAGATGAACTGCGTTTGCTATTGTTTATGAGCAAGAATGTGGTGATAAATTAACAGCACGGTTGAAAAGTCATCAGAAATAGGGGCCACTTTTATAAAGCCAAAAAAAAGCTTATCACAGTATAGTACAATCTGCTACTTTATCACTTCCTTAATGGTGCATAGCAAGACAATTCATTGCGAGTGTCTGTCTCCTAAAATATGCGTAACGAGAGTGGGGCTGAATGTAGTCGCCCATAAAAAGATGTTAATTCAGAGAAGGAAATGAACCCATCCATTTGTGGTTGTTTTTATACCTCATACAGTGTCAGACTTTTGAAAGGGATTGACTTTTTACATACAGGCTGTCTATTTATTGCAAGTAAAGGACTATTTTGATGTCTATGTCAGAAATGATGAAGATTTCCTTTTACCTCGTCAACTCATTGTATTATTTTACTTCAATGGCAGCTGTCACCTGCATCCCTACATCAACTATCAAAGTTAAATTTCGTAAAAGTAGTTTGCTAAGTAAGAAACGTTCCTGTTCCTATTATTTTCTGTTCTCAATTTCATATGAGCCCTGCCACACGTCCGAATGGTTTATCCCCTTTTAGTTAGTTTGTTAAGTTCACTTTACCGCAGTCAAGTCCACCGCATAAACAATTTCCATTTTCGTGTATAATTAGATTACTCATTCTGAATACGCATCATTGCGGCGAACTAAGTCGAATAAACTTGACCGACCAATTTTTCTTGCTTCATCGATTTAGGTATACCCATTTTGTTTCCAGGGGCTAGCCTGTAAGTACTTAAGGATATCCCCATCAATTATTTAATCAAAATATTTCACCGCTCTTGTCTTAATCCTGATACACGTTCAAACTGTACCGAGCAAAGGTCGGCACATACCACCCCACCAGATGTTAGCTAACCGAAATTTTCTCAAATCGGTTGCATAATTAATTTGTACGGCCGAAGAGTTGATTAAAGCACATTCCAGAGTTTGAAAAATATCATTCACTTTCAGAGTAAATGGCAATTGCAACTGAAATGAAAAAAAAAAAAAAAAAAAAAAACGGATTTCCCCTGATTTGATTAATGGAAGAATACACTTGTACACTCTTCCTGGAATGAACACGGGTTACATAAGAAATTATCGTTTGCCTGACTGATTGATAATCGTAAATTGTATGTACATACCATTGTAAATACATGCCAAATGTTAAAGAAGTTCCCGCGGTTAATTGCGGCGAGTATTTCGGAATAATTTGCAGTCATCCGCTGTTTGTGTTTGAAATAAATTTAGTATGGGAGGACTTACACTTTGGATCTCGATTTTATAAATGACACGTGGCTTTAAAGTAGTTTGTTAATGTAACTGTGGAAAAGGACTTTGAGTGGGACGCAGGGAATTACATGTTTCTCGTTTTTTTTTTTTTTTTTTTTCGAACTTTTGTAAACAACCATAAATCTGTTTTACACCATGATAAGGTAACCGAGTGCCTTTTAATGTCACAGCTGGCATACATACTATGTAAAAGATTATTCGGTGAATACCGGCCTCAATGATAGTAGAGGTTTCTTAAGCAAATAATGTTCAAAAGATGTCGCGTGTATTTTTATTTGCAAATCGCATTAAGTAACAAAATAGGAAAGTAATCTACTACTAAAAAAAAAAAAAAAAATAGAACTCCCATTTGTTTTTATTTAATGCGAATGTGGATAACGTTTTGTTTAATTATTGCTGTTACAATTTTTTTAATAATATTTTTATGGTCAAAGTCTAGTATTAGTTTTATGATTGTGTGATTTCTAAAAACCAGAATGTCGCTAACAATGCTAAAAATGATAATGGAAAATACAAACAATATAAATGCCAATTTTGGGCTCGATAAACTCTCGCCTCGTTGTATCTCTCGGCTGTATAACTATGCACCTTTGGTAGGGTGTTCTCAGTCACCTTTAGAACATTATACATATGATTACTAAGTTATTTCTCAATAAAAATGCAAGAAGCAAAACCCAAAACACCTTTTGTTACTTTCAATACAATTCGCTAAACAAACGAGTGGTTTTTATTTAGCTGTCAAATGTCAAAAATGGCGTTGACGTTCTGACTTTATCTACATAAAGGTCTGTTCCCTAACGATAATGCATTCGAACACATTCGCCAAATTTAGTCAAACTTGGTTCCCTTACGCAAAAGTTGGGCAGAAGAGAGCCAAAAAAGAGAGAGCACAACATTTCCCCTCCATAAAAAACCTGCAAATATTAGCCCAAGAAATTTCTTTGGGTTAGTTGTTTATTGCTGACAGATGGTTGTCAAATCGTTCAAATTCTAATTTGTAACTGACTTTTTATTTAATTTCATTTATATTTAGTGCTTGTATAGCATTAAAATCGATGTAAGAAACAAAGAAATTGTACTTTTTAGTTTCTGCAATAAAAACAATTCAAATCCTGGTCTTAGATGTAAATTTATTTTTTTTCCTACTAAAATTTGAATATTTCCGCCTAGAAAAAATTCACATTTTTCAAATTTGTGGTTCAACACGTTCCTTTTCATTTTGGTTATATTTAATTTCAGTGAGCATATTCTCTCACACTGAGAGAAATGTGACATATTGCCAAAAGTGAACCAGAAAGTATGGGAACAGACCTATAATAGGTATTTTGACAACACTTAAAATTTGTCAAACTAAAAGAGCGAAACTCTCTCAGAGAGCCGAAAATATTAATATATGCCAAACCAGCGTTGCCGTTTGGCCCCTTTTTGAGCCTCAGGAGTCAGGACCCTTGGCACCCTCTTTATGAAAAATTACTAAAATGGTCCCTTTTTTGGTTTGAGTAAGATTTTAATCTTTATTGAACGAAAAAGACTGCAAACACATGAAAAAAGTGTTTTGTAATGAAACATCTTTTTGTTGCTCTTTATTGTTTTTTTTTTTTTGCTTTATTAATATTTTATGTGGAGACCCCTTTTTTCGGCTCGGGCCACTTTTTGTTCGCCTTCTGGAAAATTTTCACTGCGCCAAAGTCAAAGTACGTGGATAGACCTCGAGTTACTTTGAGCCACTTTCATCTTGGACATATAATCTAATCCATATCACAAATAAATATATAACTTAACTTTATGGAACACAAGAAAAGTTATAGGAGAACATTCGAATACCACCGAATTTTTCTTATTTTCACAGATTTTATTTCTCAGTGCGAATTGATTTTTAAGACGGATTTTGAGTTTGTTTTTTGTCAGATTTGTACAGTGGACATCGTTTTTACAGTACTTTCCGGTTGAAATGCTCTGAGCTGTTTCGAGCCAAGAGAGAACCTACACGTTATGCGAGAAACAGATTAACACAGCGACAGCAACAGCAACAGCTAATTCAGGACTAGCTCTAACGTTGACGTCGCTGTCGATGTTGCTGTGCTAATGTGTTCAAAGTAATTAAAATACATTGGTTCTAAAAAGTAGTCAAAGTTGCTGTTGCTGTGTTAATCTGTTTCTCGCATTACCCGTTATTTAGCTATTTTTCTCTTTTTCTGTGATGTTTGATGAGAACGTGTATAGATTTTGTGCAAATTCGGTCGATTTATATCGATTGCGTTCGATTTAAACAGCGCACTCGAATGCACCTAATAAATTGCTTTTCATCTCTTACAGAAGTTAGTATGCCAAATTAGAAGTGTGTGCACAAGTGATAATTAATCAGGGATGTGTTGTGAAATTTCTCAATTATTTTTTTTTGTCCGACATCCTGTACACCAGCACTAACTAAACTCAATCCATTTCTCAACAGCTGCCAATTTTATTCATATTTTTTTTCAACTATCGTTAATGGAGTACCATTCAGCGACCTCTTTTATGGAATTATTTGCTCTATTAGCCAGTTTATTGAACTGAAAAAACTTCCCCAATGATCAACTTATGCACTTTCACCTATCATCATTACATTCATAGCTCAAGCGCTCGGGACACTTAAAGCGACTGTTATGTTCTATTAAATTTTATGTCTGTCATAACTTACGAATAGTTAAGAATTGTGTTAAAAAAAAAAATGGGACAAGAGGAGGATTGTGTGCGCTAAGCCAAACAAGAAGCATTGTGTCAGCACGGGCGAAAGGATTTATTGTTATGAAACTCTGGAATAGTTTAAGCCCTACGATGACAGGTGGTGGTGGTGGTAGCACAGAATGTGGATTTACAAAAATATTCCACATGAGTCGCGAAGTTTTTATGGCTTTGCTTGCAGCTATAACGATTTTTCACTTATTTCTTTCATTTCACGTGTCACAGAGGGGGGAAGGAGATATGGAACAAGTATACTTGTGGCAAGATTAGCTACCTTTTTTTTTATTTCGCTACATACTTAAGGATGTTATTAACCTAAGGATGTTATTTACTAACACCGGGGATTGCAGTAAATTTGATGATGCTAATTCAATGCACTGTACTTACTTGCATTTTTCGAATTAAAATTCATGCAGCAAATTAGGATGGTGGATAGATGTTGCACGATGAAGGAGTATAAAGGGGGAGTTTTTTTTTTTGTAGATCTTTGGTTATCTTAACTTAACTTAATTTATTTGGAAATCGAGGAAAAACGTAACCGAAGGTTTAAGAAGTATTAAAATTTAATTCACTGCACCTATAAATATGCATATTTTTTTGGACTTATATTGATCAGAAATAGTCTAACCAGATGTAAAAACAGATTTCAGTTGTTTGGTCGAATGATCGTGAATGGGTAATTTCCATGAGTTTGGTAGTCACTGGTCACCTATTTGGAAGACCTCTTTTGAAAATATACTTTTGAAGAAATAAAATGGACTACTGGTTTGCAATAAACTCGTTTGTCCATTGCGAGCTCGTTACAACTTTAAAGCAATCATAATCAAAAGATTTTAAAGTTTTGCTTTAATCGTAAAAAACTCATTCTCCAGATCTTGGTGATCCTCAAAAGTTTTAATCATATCCATACTATTCCATTTGCGGAAAAAACGCTTCCGTTTTACTTTTAAATTGGATTCCTCATAAGTGAGCGAGAGTATTTTCTTAGCTGGCGCCCAATTTAATTTCATGTCTGAAATAGAGTAATTTTAATTGGCGCACAATATTGGCCAAAAATCAATCCGGGAGACTTCAAAAACAATGATCTAATTAAAACTCATTTTTCTAGTCTCATACGTTTCATTATAATCTACGATTGGTCCAGAAAGTATTCTTTGAATCTCATGCCCAATTCTAAATGACCTCACCTAACTTAATTGTCGCCCAAAAATATATTTTGGCTACTTAGAAATTCATGTACTTGTAGTACAAGTGAGTTTTTACAAGTTGTATAATACTTTTTAATACATAACCACAGGTCTTACATTGGTCTTAATTACACATATCAGCAAATTCGCTAGGGGTTTGTGGAACTTGTCTACATGCCATGGTTAGTTCTAGGCCCCCTATAGTTAAACGTCTTGTGCTAACTGGCGCCCAAAAATGCAGACCCATCAAACTAATTTAAATGCTTTACTAGGAAGTAACTTTCGTCCAAAGTTCTTCAACAATATAAATCGAAATTATTAGCCTGATGGTTGTACTAAAGTTTTGCTCTACACTAGGGATGTGTTACGTCTCTTGAGATAGAAAGTTATAGCAGTGTTGGAAACATGGGTGCTAATTTTAAAGAAACTGCTCAAAACTACTGGATCTAACTTTTTTTAGATTTGTTTTATTTTTTAACATCAAAATTCTACAAGATCTTAAGATCTGTGAAAAATTTACTATTCACAATTGTCTCACTACCGTCATTCATTGTGCAAAATCATTTCCATTTCAAATAATATCTACAACTAACTAAAACAACTACTAAAACTACTACTAACTATAATTAAATTAAATGCAACTCCATAACGTTTAATTTTAAGCTTAAATTTTTACTAAATTCACTATTTAAGTATCTGGAATAGTTGTTTATTTTTACTTTGTTGAACATAATGTAACTCGGTTTTTTTTTCAACAAAAACAAAAAAAATAAATACACAAAAATGTTGATGAAACAAAAAATGAAAGAAAACATAAATGAACACAGCAAAGATTTTGGTTTTGTTGTTGGTTTTCTTGCAAATGAATGCAAAATGTATTTACAATGTTATGTATACTTACTTCGATGCCTTCCTTTAAATTTATCACACACATGTTTGTAAGTGAGTAGTCATTTTTTTTTAAATGTTGATGTTGTTGTTATTGTTGTTGTGTTGTGAGTATGATGTTGTTATTTAATTTGATATTTAATTTTATGTTAAACACAAAAATCAACAAAAAACAGTTTATAGTTTGTTTCGTTTGTTTATCGATTGTAGGTGCAGAAGAAGTTATAGAAGAACGATAGTTAGTTAGGAGATGCGTCATAACATAGGGTGCATTATAGTTTGTTATATGAAGGTGTTTTATGGTAATTATATTTTTTTTTTGCAGGCACATTCGATTTAGGGATATTTAGGTTTATTTTTTATTATCAAGTAGGTTTAGTATTTATTTTTTATTGTTATATTTTGCAGATAGAAGAAAAAACAAATCAAGAAAGATATATGAGATATTTTGTGTATTGAAAAGAAGTTTAAAAATATTTTGTAAAGAATGTTGTTTGTTAAAATAATCTATAATAAGGAATTAGCAGAAAAAGCAGAGATGCAAACAAATTGGCTAAAATTCTATTTCGTACAGTTGGTTGCTCAAACGATATTATTTAAAATTCAATTAATTATTTATTATTAAAAGATATTAAAAATAAATTACATATAACGTTTGTTACAAAATAGTTTTTGTTTATATAGAGGATGGTTGGTTACAGACGTTGGTAGGAGTTATAAAATTTTTTTTTTTTTGTAGGTAGAAAGAGAGAAGAAAAGAGAGAAAGGAGAATTATATATAAAAGGTAAATAATATACGTAACGATAACTTATATGAGGAGACGAAATGATAGTCATGAAGGTAAAATAAACGTGCGAAACAGTGATGCTTGGTGTTTTTGATTGGAATTTATATTTATTTTGTGATAGCGCTAAAGAGCGACTTTCCCTCGAGGCTTTATACTGTCTTTCTCTTTTTCCGATAAAGAAGTACCTATTATAAAAACCATTGGATTGACACATTTTTTATAGAGACATAAATGTAAGAATATAAGAACAATAATTTATCCACTTTGAGAAAAAGTCTTAGACCTTAATTTTTGTGTCAGATCTGCCACTACTGTCGATATGTCCTCGATAGTATAGTGGTCAGTATCCCCGCCTGTCACGCGGGAGACCGGGGTTCAATTCCCCGTCGGGGAGTCATGATGACTTTTTTTTTTTCATAATGCAATGATGATACTAAAGAGCTTATCGGTTAAATGGAACGCAGCGAACAATGTACAATTATAAGCGAACTCGAGCGAGAGCTCATTCGCATGTTTTTAACGTATTTTGAATACCTATTTATTAAATCGTTTCATTTTTTATTCTGGCCCCAAGAGCCAAGACATGTTCGTATTTTTGATATTTCAGTTTCAGTTCTTCGGTGGAATTCTTACTTACTTACTTAAGGTGGTGCTACAGTCCGGGGTGGACCTGGGCCTCAACCAATACGCCTCTTCAGTTAGCGCGATCTTTGGCTAACTGCCTCCAGTTGCGCACTCCAAGTTGGTTGAGGTCCCCTTCCACTTGAGCGCGCCATCTAAGGCGAGGTCTTCCCCTACTGCGTTGTCCCTCCGGGTTGGAATCGAAGACTCTCCGGGCCGGAGCGTTGGTGTCCATTCGCTCTACATGTCCTAACCATCTTAGACGACTAATGCGTACTTTTCTAAACCAGGTCGATGTCGCTGTACAGCTCGTAGAGTTCGCTGTTAAATCTTCTCCTCCAAAGCCCGTCAACGCAAACGGGACCAAAAATCACACGAAGAATTTTGCATTCGAAGCGACCAAGAAGATCCTCATCCGTTTTTGCTAGGGTCCATGCTTCTGCGCCATAGAGCAGGACAGGGATGATGAGAGTCTTATATAGAATCTCCTTAGTGCTTCTTGACAAGGCCTTACTAATCAATTGCCGTCTTAGGCCAAAGAAACAGCGGTTGGCAAGTGTGATTCTTCGCTTGATTTCTGATGTGATGTCATTATCAGAGTTTATAGCGGAGCCGAGGTTGACAAAGTCCCTAACTACCTCAAAGTTATAGTTGTCTATCGTGACGTTCTGTCCGATTCGTCGATGTTGTGTGTTCCTTCTTGTTGACAGCATATATTTTGTTTTACCCTCACTCACCACTATTTTTGCCGCTTCTGTACTAATACTTGCAAACGCACCAGTGACAGCTCGCTTCGGTGGAATTCGGTTCTGCAAAATATTTTTGTTTTGCCACTTGACTTGCTGAAATCTGCTGATTGTTGGTTGTAAGGAAAACATATTTACCACAGAAATGTGTTAAAATATGTTGTATTAAAACAGTAGTGTCCGATTATAGTGAACCCAAGTGACCCACAAAGGAGATGCAAATAAAAGCCCGACTCCCAGCCAAGATTTCTACGAGAAAAATTTTCTTTATTAAATTTTTGACATTAAGTTTGATCTTTAAATGTAAGAAAACACATCGATGTATATCATACTTGGCTCAGCGGTTCTCAGCAATGTACAATACTACTCATCATTAACTCACCATGGCGAAATTTTGCATATAAAATTACCCATTGTGATCTTCAAAATAATTAGTTAGAAGGTTAAAAACAATCATTAGTAAGGCCCAATGCCTGTAGAATGGGTAGATTATTTAATTTCTTGGTATAATTTTGTAATTGTTCGCTCTAAATTTATTAACGCTCTTGGTGGTTAATTGCAGTTTCGCTCTGATGAGTAACTGGGGTATTACTGTATACAAATCAACAAGCGTTGCATACCCACAAGCGATATTTAAAATAACAGTAGTTGTTTATTCCAGATTAAGGCGCAGGTACACAGAATAGAAAAACAAATCCGTAGAATATTTGCTTGCGACTTTGACGAGTTAGAACCAAAACTATTGGATCAAGCTTGAATTGTGTTTTATTGAGAGTTTAGTCACTTTTAAGTTTCGTTCCAACAACATTTTCGGGAAAATACAAAAATTACTCACCAACTCGGCACCAAATTCAGAGGTAAAACTGTTGTCCTTTTGACAGAACAGTACAAATTGTTTTGATCCATAAAATAATGAAAATGCATTTGTTTTTGTTAAGAGACAACTTCGGGACATTTTCTGTCTGACGCATAAGTCACAACTATAGGTTAAAGCATGCCCCAAACTTTTGAGTTTAAATGCCAACAAATATATTTCCCTCTAACAGCTCAAACTTCATTAAGTTCTGAATGATGAAAGACAAATTTTGAAACACCTACAAAAATGTTTGCAAAAATATTCATTGCATTTCAAAAACGATTCGCTCGATGTTTGCATCGATCATTGAAAACAAATTCCATATGAAGTTCAAGTGCGCCCAGAAAGTGCAAATGTGTGCATGTGCAGTGCACCTATCCAACACTATCTGGCAAAAGAATATAATTTAATTGTAAGTTTTCCTTACCTACCTCTTGTATTACACATACAATTTTATATTTAATTTTATTTCTATCCCCGTTGCAATTATAGCCAAAAATACCTAACAACAAAGCAAAAACAAAAAAGAAGAATAGTACCAAATCAATATGTTTACTGAGAAAAAATCTCAAATCTATCAATAGAAGCATCGAATACACCATTCTCCACCGTAAAATTGAACTGCATTCAATCGGATTCGAAATGGAATTACTTTTCAAAAGTGTAGTATAGCTGTTGCCTCCACTTCGCAATCCTTCCGGCAAACGAGAAAGTGTAGGTCGCAGCTTTTTTTTATATGATATTCCATTTTGAATAAGAGGATTTCGAAATTAGTAGTACATGGAGAGTTTTGAATAATGCATCCGGAATAAAGTTTCATGTGGTCTGCATCTGCATCTGCATCTGTTTGCGCAAATTTCTTTTCCGATTTTTCTTTGCGGTGTGCACTTTTTCTTTTGAAAAGAAAATGTTATAGTTTTCTTAATATTCCACAGGCAGACTTGGAATGTTCTTTGGATAGATTCCAAAGTATATACACAACGGAACTAAGTCTGGAGAGAGTCCTTGCGAAAGTTTTTTTTTTATATTAGAACTTGGGTGGAATAATAATATCGATGCATCAGGGAAAAAAGAAAACAAACTGAAAAACTATAAATCAGAGCAGAGTGCAACCTGATTCTATTTCATTTCTCAAGTCTTTCGAGGATGCGGCGAAACAATGAGCATGATTGTGTTGACTTTTATATTTTTATTTTCGTTATTATTCGTTTTGGTTTTAATTTTTATTTCGTGGTAGTTCGCACTGGCAGTATATGTGGTGTTTACGATTTTATTTTATGCTCAAGCGTTAAACACGAGTTGATTGAAATATTGCTGCCGCTAGAAAACAAGTTCGTACTACGGTTTGACACTTTTCACATTAGGGGATCAAATTTAATGGCGTCTCTTACTTAACATGGTTTTGATGGCGCGTAAAGGATGTTTATTGGGTATGTTTGTTTGCTGTACACTTGTACAGTGAGTATTCTCTAGAATAAATGATGGCAAATGTGTCAGTTGATGAATGTATTTTTTTAAGTTTGCGTATGTTGTTTAATTAATTGCAAGAAGGTCGAATCAAGATTAAGACAAAAAAAAATGTCTTTTGTCATTTGCAAAAAAGCAAAAAAAAAAAACGGACAAACAAACTGCTTCGAAGATATTTCTTAATTCAGATAGCCAATTCACGTCAATTAAAATACCCCGTGTTTAACTAAAACTCACGAAAACGACTATGAGAAGCTAGTCCTTTGGACACATAACGTCAGCTATTTAAACTAGGAAAAAACAGCGGTCATCGTTGGTTAAAACAATGCAAAAACAAACTCATCTGCGGAAGTTTATCTTTCATTTGGTATATAAAAATCGTATTTGGAAAAATGTTGCAAGACAAAAAAAAAAATACGCAGAAAGACTTTATCGATGGAAATTTAGGTAATATCTTTCATGAAATACGTAGAAATTACCTTTCTTACAAATTCGTCCATACAAGTCGCCTGCACCCCCACTTTCTGAAGGCATTTGTAACTATCCGATTTTTTAAAGACCAGTTGGGCAAATTATTTATATGCACCTAAAAATATTATTGTGAAAAAGGTATTTCTAACCAAAATCTCATTTTAGTGATGAGTTAAAAATTCCAAAAAAAAGTTTTAACACAAATATGATAATAAGAAGACAACGCTTTTTGACACGCCCACTTTGTGGGGACGTTTTTAACCATTCAAATATTCTACAAATATTCGGCTAAGCAAGAAAAGAAGGTACATTATTTCTAAAACTATTAACTACAGCTTTACGTGGCTACACTTAATTTTCTATTCGGAATAATCTCGAGCATTTTTTAGTTTTATTTTTATTTTTATTTTTAATAAATAAAAATAAGGTTTACGGCGCAGATCGAAAGGAGTACATGTGCGCAAAGCCTGGACAGGTGGCAACCAATTATATAAGTGGCTGGTATCGAAAACAGATGCCGAAGAAAATTGTGGGTCAAAATAGGAAAAATATTCCGATTCATAACCGGCTGGAATTTCAACTGCAGTATACAGAAGATCCCATTGCCTTTTTTTTTTGAATCGAAGTGCTTTAGCACTGATCTTGAACCGATCTTCCAGTGATCTGACATTGACTGGCTTAAAATGGTTCTAATACAATGCCAACTTAAGTGAAATACCTGGCACACTTTACTTTCGTGACGATCTCGCACAGATCTCGTACTTTTCGTTCTTTTTGCTCTGATCTGACAAAATGTTGTCAGTTGTCCAACAAATGACATAAAAACGCCACCAGCATAATCAAACCAAAAAAAACGTTTTTATGCAATTTGTCCCTTATGCCAGATCACAACGAAAACAGCCCCAAAAAACACTAGACCCGAGTGAGATCGGTCCTAGATCGAAACGTACAAAAGAGTCTAAAAGGTCTGCATTTAGAGGATGACAAGTTTGTCCAAGAATAACCTTCTAATTTATCTGTCCGATTCAATTTTGGCAAGATTTATCGACCGGAACTATAAAACTCACGACAAAGACACGTACAGTGGTACACTCAGCTATAGTAACAGAAGAACATTTCCGAAAGTCGTCTGTGTGGACTACCTGTGAAAATGATAACCTATCAACTTCACATAGCCTGCAATTGAATAACAATGTTGTATTCTTGAACTTACTCTCTACATGCATCCGCAAACAACGCAACCTAACCCTGCATCCCCTAGCATGCATTAGATCAACAGTAGTTTTGCGAATTGTTCCCTCACGGCCGACGGCGGCGGGCGGCGCAGTTAACCGTATGCAGGTATCCTCTCCAATGCATAAACATCCTATATGCATGGGAATTGCTAATTATTCTTCCACCGACGCAAAGTTCGTAAGCCAAACAAGTCAAATATGCCCACAAGTCAGGCATGGAATGGAGCTACGATTATCCTCGTTTCATTTTTTGTTTGTTTTCGTTGTGCTGTCAGTTAATTGTTGTGTGGTTCCCTTTTTTGTTTACTGAAAACGATGCTATTCCCTTCGGGGAATATTTGTCAACGTGGTCTGTTCGTGTGCTTATGCTCTGAGAGGATAAATAAAACTGCAGCCGGAAGTCGAAATAATGATGTTAATGGCGCTACTACAGAATACACCATCGCTGCACATTTAATTATTTAAAGCGCGTCCCACATCCACTTGCATGCACGTAATTCCCAAGAAAACAGTATACAAAAATACTATCGCCTTCATAACTAGCACGAGGATACGTGCTTCGGCGGATAAATAAAAATGCACCACGAGATATTGGCGAGCTGGTTCTTAATGCGACACATCACCCCTGATATCGTGCTGCAAAAAAGAGTTGATTCAAAAAATGTTGGTTAAACCCGCAAACATTGCATCTATGGAATAGGGACTTATTTTGGTCGCATTTTATATGCAGTCGCCTGTCACGTTAATAAGGATTAGATGGTATATTTTGCACGAAACCGCAGGGATCTGTAAAAATTCAATTTTCATAAAAATGTTCATTCTCCCTTTAGTACCATTCATCTCCATCAACTACCAGCTACCACATAAAGGCAGGCGCTCTTTATGAGACAGCCCGAAGTGGGTACTCTCCGGGGATGGTTCGGTTAACCATTTTGTCACCGCTCTTTTGGATGGTTTTCTTTATTTTATAATGATGAATCCTTTTATCGATTTGTGCACTTAAAGTCGTTCAGTTTCATCCAGAAGCAGGTGGGATTGTTCAATAAATTCGACAATGTCTTGCAGTTTACGATCAGCGTAATGTTTCCTCTTGCACAGTACGGGAATGAACACCAAGGTGGGTATTGACTTTTAAATATATGTCAACCTTTTTTCGTTTTCATTATGGAATTATGCTACCGGACTGCGTTCAAACGAGCGAAAAGAACTCAAAAACCATTATGAAAAGTTGTCCTCATTGTTGGTCTTTTCCTTTTGAACCTTTTATTTATAAAAGGAATGTCCCTGGACCGTCATTTCAAATGGAGATGAGCTTGGTAGGCTGAGTTCTGTTTAAATCAAACTTCCGGGAGAGATTTGGATTTGCTTTTGGGATTTGGGGACATTTTTTTTCCTGCTGGTTTTCGGTGAAATACACCGTTCTTATGGTTTTGGACTGTGAAATTACTTTGCAATCCCCAGGACACTAAAGAGATGTGGAGTGAATTGTATAGGGTCTGATCCTATTTTCTGTCATGAATTTTACGCAAAAATTCGTTCGCTTTGGGAGCGAAAAACTCTTTCTGAACGGATGAAAAGTGTATTAGGTGATTACATTTTGTATTCAGGACCTTTTTCCCAATGGTGTTCAGTGGGTGGACTTTTTTTTCCATCCGATTAGCAATAAGTGTTGCGAGCTATTTGTTGCAAAATTAAGAAAACGCGATCTCAGATTCGGCTGCCAACCCGGCGGTCAAAAGTCGAGAATGACGGATGGGCGAAAATCCAGATGGCGAAGGGCGAACAAAAAGGTAAAATCGTGTGCAACGAGCAGCGCGTTGGTCTCTGCAACTTTCGGCCACTCAGCTGGGGTGGGTTGAAAAATAAAATGCAGAAACGCTGCAATAGGGTGCGCGCCAAACAATCTTTGAAAGGAATTGTTAAACCTTATGAAGAAAATGCCGGCGATAATTGCTGTAGGGGGAAAATAAAATAAAGACAAGATATGTTGCGTTATAAAAGCTCAGCTTGGAACACGGTTATTTACTGATGGTATGAAATGAAACTAAGTTTTTGAATGCGACGCGACCAGACTAAAAATAAATAGTTGGCGCAACAGGTCCGGAGAGACCTTAGGCCTAGCTTCTCACAACCATTCGTTTTGTGTGAGTTTCTCATTTTTGGAACCAATGGAAGGGATCTACAATCTTATGCCGACTCCAAACGGCTAATTGAGAAGCTCTTTCAAGACATTTATACTCTCGGATCTTTGTCAGACGTTCGCGAGAGGTAGCGCAGCGGAAAAAAACCCTAAGTCGGAATTGGGTTTTTGCGGGATTCGAACCTGGGACCCCCGCATAGCAGTCCAACACACTAACCACTAAGCTACTGCGACTTTTTCAATTCTTGTTTGACGCGACCAGTCGGTCGTTATATAAAAAAATTAGCGGATGCGAAAGATTGAATTTTCGGTTTCGATGACGATTTTCTAGCCGTTGGGAATTGGATCGTTGTCGCGTTATCTGAACAGCTAAAAATAACAATGAAATGGGGTCACGTGTACT
Organism: Cheilosia urbana; assembly: GCA_946477585.1. Lineage (NCBI taxonomy): Eukaryota > Metazoa > Arthropoda > Insecta > Diptera > Syrphidae > Cheilosia > Cheilosia urbana. Next base: position 105,708,118 of record OX297854.1, read on the forward strand.
GTTCCTTTTTGGGATTTTCACGAAACGGAAGCCAACGGAATTAATTCTTCTTTTAATTAATCACCTAACTACGAACACTTTATTCTACTTTAGTTACCTTTCTTTTCGGGGATCTACTTCCCTCTTCTCCACTATTCTGCCGTCCTGGCGTTTTATATTTTCTTCACATAGTCCTGCCACTACTCCTCTTTTCTCCTGATCTCCTGCATTTTCCTTTATATTTGCTTTCTACTAAATTATTTATGTCCGTTCACGTCGGACTCTACTTTTCAAAAAAAAAAAAAAAAAACTCTGAAATCCTCTAAATAAAAAAAAAAAAAACAAATTTCGCCTATTGCAAGTTAATCTAAAGCAAAAAGTCATCAACCCTACGAGTATTTAAGTTCTTAAACTTTAACAATCATTCACTTAACAGAGTGACGCACCCACTTTGTGGTGTTCGTAACATTAAGTTACTACACTTTGTTTTCTTAAGTCAAACACACAGACACCGCCCCCGTGGGGTTTCTCTTTTACATAATAATTGATTATGCATATCATAATCATTAGCGACAAACTCTACTCTATGAAAAGTTGTGTCATAGCCAACAAAATATCTCAGTACGACATCATCATCATCACCCATTCCATCTAATCAAATTTATTCACGTGTTCAAAATCACATTAACGAGATTAACGTTCCCAATAATCGGACATAATGTATCGGCCCCCAAAGCTGTTAAGCATTTAGCTGTTTTTTTGTTGTTTTTTTTTATCACTTTGGTGATCGCCATAGATAGCATTAGCAACTACAAATGCGAAGGACATTCGTCAGGCGGACAATTGATTTCGTTCCAAAAATAATTCTAAGCACTGAAACGACTTTAGTTCTCTTATCATTGCCTCAACCTGATGGCGAGTGGTCGCACGATTCAATTAGCGTGATAAATCCTACACCGGAGTAGGGCAATTAGTGACATCTGCAGCCTGACATAGGTCAACCAGAGAAAATTGGCGAAACCCAGTGAGATATGGATAATATCGCCACCAGGTGATCACAGTGATTGATATCGGTCAGGGGGTTGATGGCAAATTGCCGGAAATGTTCTTCTTTTCAAAAATCACAAATGCTAGAAGCCTCCCTCCCAGCAACAAGTTGCACTTACTTCTCCTTGTCATCAAAACAAATTCGCAGGCACGCACAAAATACCAAAACCAAAATATTACCAACTATCATGTGCAAGAACGAAAACTCCATAAAACTAACGACTACTAATCAGTCGCAAGAGCATATACCCAGTTTAAATAGACAAGAAATCCACATGCACAAGGATATACTAGCTTTCTGCAAGGATAGAGTACATTTTGTTGTCTCTTATCGAATTTTCAGCTTAACTGAACATGAAATCTCTTATGCGGTTCAGAAAAATAGAGATGATGTTTGTTTTTCTTTTTCCAAACGATGGATTTTTCATCTGCACGTAGATGGTTGTGGGGGGCTGACGGCTGAATGCAAAAAACATTATCCGAATGAAATCAGTGCAAAATTGATCTCGGCCAAGTGACACACAGGGATAAACTCACTTGGCGAAGCAGTAGAATATAATCAAATCAAATCAGGAGTCACGAGAGAATTAATGCCTTTTTAATGGGATGCTGCATCGGCCCTATTATACACTATACCGAAACCCTATCTCTACTTGCTCCCGCTTTAATGCTCGTCCATAATTTAATGGATTTTTCCGGCTTTGGCTTTTCTGGGCATTTTTCCAAATCTCTGCAACGGAAAATGTGATTTGTGGACGTGGTTTTTCGCTCTGGAATAATTATATTATGAACAACGAACACTGTGGCGTATACGTAACAAATTCGAGAGAGAAAGTGCAAAAATTGAATTCCGAATTATGTTGGGTTTTGAGGTATGGAATTGACTTATCGGCGACGCAAGTGGTAGTGGTACTGGTACTCGTAATTACTGGCGCTAAATGTTGCTTAATTTAAATATTGGCAGGATAATCTGATTTGTGTTATACGTGAGTTGGTAGAGCGAGGCAATGCATACGTTGCGGTGTATAGTAACAATTTAATAAATGGTTTCCGAGTTTTTTTTTACGGCGAGATGGGGTTTCTCTGCGAACTCTAATGACATGAATGCTGAGAGTTGTTGGTTGACTTTGTTCATAGAAATGGACAACTTCTTCCATCATCGGAGGACGGTTGACAAATTGAAGGAAACATGAAAGTAGACTTAAAGGAAGGGAAGAGTTGTTGAATATTTAAGAAAATGTTTTGGAGTGCGATACAAGCCGAGTTTGCCATGAGAATTCAGGGAACGAATAGAACAGTATACACAAGCCCAGGCGACGAAAGTGGCGTCACTTCAGTGTATATACGACTATTATTTTTCTAGTGTACTTTTTAAAAAATGAAGCTTGCAAGAAAGCATGAAACTCAGCTACTGATTGTACATGCAAGATGGAGCGCTGGAGGTCTGCTAAGTATCTGACTAATCAATCGCCAGTATTTTTCAGGCAGACCACAGACGTCTGACAATCAGAGATTTGTGTAGACTGCTCCTGAATCAGGGGAAATCTTACTAAAAATATAGATATATTGTCGCCATCCAAGCCGTGATTTATGACCACATCCAAGTTTGCTGTTTACCCTCGCCTGGGATCTTAAGCTACGATTATACATGCTACGATTTCGTGTAAAATGTCATGACATGGCAACATCATTATGACGTAAACATTTGTCCTAAATTTGTCACTACATGTGATCGCCTGTCAAGCGTCTGGTAAAGCGGGCTGTCGTAGCGCACCTTCACGAAAGACACACGAGTGACTACCGAATGACCAAATTTTTGTGACGTCCGAATGTCAAAATTTGCCACCAAAAATTACATGTTTAATCCTAGCTTTAGTCATGTAAAGGCAGGTAAAAATTCAAGATGTGGCTCCGCACTTTGCTTACTATATGCAAAGGAAGTTTGTCCTCCCTTGGGACATCTTTTAGTTCTTCATTTCACAGGTAGAGGCTAATTGGATAATTTTGACGAACTACATAATTTTAATAAAAGAGTTGCCCAACTTATGACACTGTACTACCCAGAATGCGTGCATATGTCGCTAGTTTAACTGCAATTTGTACGGGTCACTGGCCTATTTTAAGGAATTCACGCAGCCCAGCTTGGTATCCTTTACAACACCCACTGTCGTAGCTGTACAAACACAAATTAAAATGAAACAGTGTTCCACTTACTTTTGTGTGTGTTCGGCCTTAGCAAAGCCGACCATTCTTTGATGAACTTCTGGTGAATTTAATTTAATTTAATTTAATTTAATATAATTTATTTCAATTTAATTTATTTAAGTAGATATTTTATGCATCAAATTCAGTAGCAACATTTACTTCTTCAACTGAATGGGCTGGTTTTAACATTCTCTATTTTATTCTCATACTATAATACCAATAAACAGTGATATACAAATATATACACAGAAAATTTACTTACATTCTAAGTCCAGCCTTGTAGATTTGTTCCCAACGTTTTGTTCATTTTAATGACATTTTCCCACCCAGAACATCCTATACACGCCAAAATTTCCTATACAAATTTCCCATTTCGATCATAGCCTTTCAGAACGAATAGAACGTGAAAGCAACATAGTTACTCATGCTTTTATTTCCACTTTAGTACACCCAAACCCAAAACCCAAATACCATACATACCTATAGTCATAGTTAATTTCGTTTACAACTGAGCTGAACGAAATAGCGAGCACGATGTGCATTATGCTTTTTTTTATATAATTTAGTTTTGATGGGTACGTTTCGTTTCCAACTCATCTGAACGAGTTGATGGTCGAATGAGTGGAAATGGAGAGTATGGTTTTCGCTCGTGTTGCAGTCGCAGTCTAGCAGGCTAGTTTTACGTTTTGGTATGAATTACGAATGTGCTCAAGTGCACAAGATGCTGGAACGAGTTGGGAAATATACTAAGAAATTTACTGAAGTTTGGTCAGGACTTAGGGTATATTGGATATTGGAAACTTATTTTAATTTTGATGTTGTACCGGAATGAGTGGAAAGTATTGCTGTTCCAGGTTAGTATTTCGTTTTGTATGAATTACGATTTGGCTCAAGTTCTCGAGAGGGTGACACGAGTTGGAAAATGCACTACGACTAGACTGAAGTTAGGACTTAGAGGACAAGTGAAATAAAGTGTTTAATTGTTAACAGTTACTCTATAAAAGTGTGGTGTTCCTGACCGAAATTAACAATGGGACGTGTCGCCACTGCTGGCATTCATATGCAAGTAAGACTTTTGTCAAATGCTTCTATATAGTTTAGACGAGGTTATGCTTCTGTGATACCTTCGGGGCGATTGAAACATATCACACCACATCCGATCATCCTGAGCAACGTCGCCTTCAGCTGAGTCTGATTTAAAATCGGTTTCGTCTCCGTGAAGCCATTATTCATTTTGTTTAGTGATGATGAAGTGGGACCTTCACAATTTCCTCATTCATTCATCTCCTAGGACGTTCTAAAATGTTGTCATTGAATTTCGACTAACTCCTCAGGTAGCAATAATTTGATTATGACGTTAATGCATTCCACTTGTCCATTGACACGTGGGCCAACTGTTGTTGTATTTATGTATTTATTGGATTGGTATTTCTGTGTTGAAAGCTTTTTTTTGTAAACGGTAGTCAATTGTCATCCGCTGGGCTAGCGAAAAAATGTTCCTGCATCGATTTTTCTCAAGACTTCCCTTCGTTGTTGTCGATTTTACCGGAAACATCCAAACGTACCTTGCAAAAGCATTCATAACGACTAGTAGATGTTTTTAGTTCTTGGCGGTGGGCACCATGGGAACAAGGTGATTATTTGGTAATTGTCGAGCGTAGTTCTGACTTTCAATCAATTGGGCCGAATGTAAGCCGTATTTTATTATCAGCCATGATCTATATAGATCATCGATTTACATGCAATTACAACAACAGCACATGATCTCATGCTTCTCATCGAGATCATGAATCATGATCTGAAAATTATTTCTACTATTTCTCGCTGCGTTGCTTGGCGCTGTTTGTTTCATTTTTAAATGTTGGTGCTTGGTGTGCCTGTAAACGATAGCCAAGCCACACGTTGCCAGACTAAAATATTCAAAACCATTCACAACACAAACAATAAACAAGCATATTTTTCACATGCGAATAAATTTCCCGTCCGTTTTTCGAGACCAGCGAAATAATTCATAAACATTTAAGTAAATGTTTCATAACCATATATGTAGTAAAAAAATGTTTATGAAATATTTCGCATTTTCCCAATCGTAAATAATTATTGTTTCACAAGTTTCCCTGTAGAAAGATGAGAGTTGTTTTTTGTTGTTTGGTTTTATGATAAAAGAATTACCATAAAATATAATACAGACAATATGTTGAACACAAGGGCGATAAATATTCAGACGGGAACCTCAAAACTCAGAAGAAGGGTAAGCAGAGGTTGGCCACAAGGAGGTGTTCTCTCACCTACACTGTGGAATATCACTGTGGACTCTCTTCACGACAGACTTGAGGCGACTGGCATTCACACAGTGGGATATGCCGACGACATAGCAATAATGGCCAGAGACAGTTTCATAGACGTCACCGCAGATATCATGAGGAATGCGCTCAAAGTGGTGGAACGGGTGTGTCTGGAACAAGAGCTTTCCATTAATGCGGAGAAAACAGGTCTAATAATCTTCACAAGGTAGATGAAAAATCGGGAATTTCGACCCTTAACACTTTTCGGATCGGAACTAACAAAGGGCAAGAAGGTTAAGTATCTGGGAGTCTATCTAGATACTAGACTTACTTGGAACTACCATGTTGAGGAGAAGGTCAGGAAGGCAATAAGGGTACTACATCAGTGCAAACGTGTATGTGGACAGAGGTGGGGACTCTCGTCTAGGTCAGCATACTGGATGTATACGACGATAACTAGACCCATTATCACCTACGCCTCGGTTGAATGGTGGGCGAAAGACTCCCAGAAAACTGTGAGGAAGCACCTGGATAGGGTCCAATGGTTAGCATGTATAGGAGTTACAGGTGCAATAAGGACAACACAAACATGCGCATTGGAAGTGATCCTGGGGATCTTACCGCTAGACTTATTTATTTAGAAAACAGCGGCACTTCGTTTGCATCGAGATGCGAAATGGCACAATCGTGGTACCATCTATGGACATAGGAAGATCCTGGAACTTGTCAAAAACGAGATTAGGGAGCTGAACGATGAACATGCCTATGGATGGGATAACAAGGGTGCGTATTATGGAAAGGAAGGAATCACAAAACTCGTATTGAGAACGGATTACTTCCAGAAAAAAGGAGTGGTGAAATAGTGATTTTCACAGATGGATCCATGATGAATGGCGGAACGGGTGCCGGTATCTATTCAGCAGAGCTGCAACTAGACCATCACGTTAGCCTCGGGAGTTACAGTTCTGTATACCAGGCTGAGATGATTGCATGCGTTGGACTACTTGCTTGAGAGTCAGGTGGAGGGAAGAAATATACTTATAGCACTGGACAATCAGATGCATGGGACAAACAAACATCACAACATCATTGGCATTGGAATGTGTACTTAAGCTCAATAAGTGTTCATCTAAAAATGAAGTAACACTGACTTGGGTACGAGGACACATAGGGATCGAAGGCAACGAAAAGGCGGACTCCCTTGCAAAACAGGGGTCAACTGAAAAGTTGCTGGGACCAGAACCATTCTCTTCAATTGGCAAAGGAATGGTAGAACAGCTGATTCACAAATGGAACAATGTAGACAGGCTTAAATGGCAATAAAGTGGCCGACCTGCTCCACTCAAAGAAGGGTTCTAAGCATGAGTCGAGGAACATTGAAATGGGTGGTGGCTTAGTTAACAGGACATGGTAATTTCGGGTATCATATACTGTGTCAATGTCCGGTGTTGGCTGGCAAAAGAATGAGGATCTTGGGACATCATTGGGTCGAGACCCAGTCGATGAAACAGATCTCCCATAAACAGATGCTAGCAGAACTCTGGAGAATTTCAGAAAGTCTCTCTGGGTAAGATCTATAGTGGTAGGGAGACGAATAGAGACCCGACAATGGTGGTCTGATTCGAATACCTCTCGAAATCTATATAGATATATATCATAAAATATAAATGTCCAAAAAATCTTGGAATAATGAAAAATGGAAACACATTTCTTTTTTATTACAAAATAGTACAAAGAAATAATGTAATTGCAACTGCTTTGGCCGATTTTTTTGTAACTAACTTCAGTTTGTTCTTTTGGGTTTTCGTGTGTGAACCTCTGTCATTTATTTCGTCTAAGAATTCCAATTACAGACTAGAAGTGCAAACTGCGGTAATATGTTCATTACATTTCGAACTGATTGTAAACTATTTCCTTTTAAAAATGAAACGCACCGTATAACGGAAGAATACTTCATCAACGTCTTCAACGGCAAAAAAAATGTTCCGAAATGTTTGACAAAAAAAAAAAATGTTTCTGAGCAAATCTTTCGCTGGACCGAAATACTAGCCGCACAATATTGTATCGTGATCTGATTCGGATCAGATAGAGTTGACAATAAAATACGGCTACTATAAAAAAGTGTCATATAAATTCGCAACCGTTCTTCTTCTCATGCCGACCTCAACACAATTTATGAATTGACCAATGTTAACAACAAAAAAAAAAAATAATAAACAGAAATCCACTTTCAATATATTCCAACAATTAAATCCTCATCGTTGGTATTCAAACGAATGATATAGCATTCAGCAAGCCATATATTAAATAACAATCGAACCCCGCTCCTATAGGTACAATTTATTCGAAATGATTTATTTATTCGGTTCACACGTGTAATTCCATTGCCTTTATATAATATGTATATTCAATTAAAACAGAAAAACAAAAATTCCCCATTAAACATACAAATTAAACTGTCGGCAGCAGGAAAAACGCATACGAACAACACAACAATTCCTTTTCCTGTCGACACGAGTTGTACAAAAGCCAAACAATCACGAATATCACTTTTACGTAATCGGGCACCATAATATCGAGACAGAAACCGGTGAACTAGTATAAAAAGATATATTCCCTCAGATGTGTGTTGATTTATTTGAAAATCCTTCCCAGCGAATTACATTGCAGATCACGAGGTGAATGTATTAAAATCTAAATTTGTCTGTTTTATTTGAACATTTTCTTCTACAAAAAACAAACAGTGGTTGATGGAACACCTTACACCTTAAGAAAACGTTTTTTTTTTCAATGTGTCAATAGATGCGACATCGAAATCAATTTCGCTTCCATCATATTTCCTTTTCATTGCAATTTTGTGCAATCGAAACGGATACAGAGTTTGGTTGCTGATTTGGCATCCATCATCTAGATGGCAGAGCTCCCCCAAGCATCTGCACACCAGTGAAGTGTAACACAAACACACATATAGTGTTTATTGTGGGGGATATGTTTTTTTTCGCCCCATCTCTAATGGAATTTTATTATGACCGGACCGTGTAAGTTTTTGTAAATATAGCTTTTGGATGAAGAAGTGAAAATTCTAATAAATTACTAATTGTAAGTACATGAAGTGAGTCAAACTTTTTAATGAGTTTTTCATACCAAGCATCACTGTTGTAGCAAACTACACAAATGGATGGGGATTATAGAGAAATGGAAGAATAAGGGATTGCAATGAGACTTATACTTAAATATACACTTTAAGTTACTAATAGATATATTTTTTAAAAATGTTGCTGATGCATTATGAAAAAAAAGAGAAGTTTGGATGGGGATGCAATGGATTACGAACTATTTGTTGCAAAAAATAAAATAACATTTTGTGAACTGTGTAATGTATTCCTACGAAGTCTACGATATTCTACGCTGCTGAGGTGAAAGCTCATCCTTTTTGGATTTAAGTCGGTTACGCTTTCTCAAGACAAGGTCCACTCTTAAATGGACACTCATTAGTCTCTTAGATATTCCAATGTTCATGAGTTTGTATGGCTGATCTATTGGAATTTGTCCCAAATTTTCAAAAGATATTCAAATGAATTTGTCAGCCATCAGGTTATTAATCATGTAGGCTCTAACTTTACCGCTTTTTCGAAACATACTGGTCACTTCAAATATTTGAAGATATTTTAGTCGAAAAAAAATATATAACCACCGATTTTAGTCAAATATTTCCCAAAGGTGAAAGACTTGAAGGAAGAGTACCGGACGGAGAGTAAAAAGACTGTTTTTGTTTGTTTAATGTCTATTGGCCCGCTGTCTTTAGCTGGGCTGCGACCAATAGTATTGTTTATTTCTTGTTATAGGTTTTATTACCAAAATTGACCCGCTGTCTTTAGCTAGGCTGCAGTCAATTTGGATGTAATTCTTGCTCTGTAGCTGTTCTTACTCTGACTTTTCCTTCCAAAACCATGCCCTTTTATACATAATTTTTAGCTATGACCTGACTTCTGACTTCCCCCTCCATATACCATAATTTTCCTTAATAGTTCCCACATGTGCGTACCTACTCATTGTTTTGGGTATTGCCTAATTGTTTTCCGTTCCCATTTAAGAAATGCCCAATCGACATCTTGGTGTCAATTGCCTCTGCAATCTCCGATATGCCATTGTTGCAGTTTTGCCATATGCTGGCGTGCCGCTGAGGAATCGGATCCAATTGTGCTTGGGTATGCATTCGGAAAACGAAAACAAAGCCAGTGACCGATTAATAGCCGTGGCGCTTGGGAATGATATTAGATACATATGCGGAACATAATATTACGTATGGTTTGGTTGGAAGATCGAAGGTAGGTCATGGTCGGGGTACTGTTGTGTGGATCACAACAGGTGGCACCGTAGTCTCTGTATTCCCAGGGGTTCAACTTGAGACTTTAAGCTCAGAAATCTAGTACGCAAGACAATAAAATTCGTTCGAAACTATTCCGAATCACTCGTATAAGGTATAGCTTTGAAGCGATATAGGTTCGATTTTCTTTCGAGCAGGAAATCTTTCATATTCCAAAGTCAAAAGCCAACTTCTACATTCAGGTACCCTTGTGGCACTCCACCAGTCACGGTGTACTAGTTTTTGGCCGCAATCGGTGTTACAAGACTCAGCTTGGTATATATAAGCAAGTCAGTTGAACCCACGTGGTCATTTTTCTTTCTAACGCAAATAATTTTTTAGAGGGTTTTTCCTTCGTCTACTTTGTTCTGTTTTGTTGCTGGTAGATCATCCACAAGCCATACCCAAATTTCAAAAGTACAAGCGTTTATTTAAAGACTGTATTCAATCTGGTACCGCAATGATGTATGTAAACACCCTAGATTTTCATTCCTTTGGTTCTTTTTCCCTTCAATTAATGTCATGGGCTGATGAAAATGTTGCAATTTTTAGCTTTCTCACACTTGTCTGTCTATAGAAGGTCTATACTACAAGACTGTAGTCCGAAAAATATGTGACTCACATTACTCTTGATGGATTTGTGATTAAGAAGTTGCCTTCTTTAAGAAACGGATCATTATACAGTATCAGGTTGTAAATAAAAAGCTGTCACAAATTTGGCAAAGTAAAAAGCTAGACAGGCCGTTCAACCATAATCCCCTTTTCAAACATCTATGCCCTGTAGACTACGACAAGTGCACAGAAGAAAACACTTAACATCAAATCAAAGTAGGATGAGGTCTTAAATGCTCCAAAGTCAGTGTTTTCAAAGCTACCTACCTACTTATCTGCAAAAAAACCATAAGGGAACGTATTCACTTTATAGTCCAAGAGCCCAGGGCCGCCAGACGTTACCTATTTTCTGAGTAACAAAATGTATCGTACAGAATAGTGTTAGTGTATACTGTGAAGGTATACATACCTGCTAGCTTGGGCCGGCGGCCAATTCACCTGTAACAGGTACTAACGGTAAATAAAAAAATCTATCACTTTTCTTAAAGTCTGAGTGATAATTTTTATATATATGTTACACAATTTCATTAGAAATTTCATATCAATATTGCCAGACAGTTTTCTTCGGCGGTAATTTCCACCAGACGCTTTAAAGTTTGCAAAAAAATAACGTAAGTTTACTTAGAGTTTGAGTCTTGATTTTTATACATGATATTTTGGAAACTATTCCAACACAATTTGCAAACAGCCAGACAAATTGTAGGGGCCAAATATCCCCCAGACATATTTAAAATCTGGCCTTGAGTATGAGTGTGAGATCATTATTCGTAAGCTCAATCGTACTTAGCCTTAGGCTAATTGCACACACACCGAATTTGGACGGCCAGTATAAAATCGGCCGACATTTTACCGGTAGCAGGGTGTTGGCACACTCACCGGATTTTTACGGGTCTAATAGTCTGTTGCTTTGTTGTCGTTATGGTGACACGCTTTTCACACACTGAATGAAGCGAGAGCAGTCGAATGGAATGGTCTGCAAAAAATCGGTGCGTGTGCAAGCGTATATTTAATCACGTACGCCACTACTTCCCGATACTGCCGGCGACACAGTTACAGTGGACGGCTGCTCACCGGCATTTTGCCGACACTGATCAGCGGTCGGCGTGTGTGCCAGGTCCCGTTCCCACATGTGGTTCACTATTGGAATTTGGACGAACGGTAAAAAATCGGCAGTCCAAAATCGTGTGTGCAATTAGTCTGAGAGATATATATGTTCGTCGATTTCCCCCCCTGATGACGATGATGATGACTTAGTGTACAAACAGAGTGGAGCGAAGAGCAACACTGCAAAAATCGTCAGAGAAAAGAGAAAAGAGTACGAGAGGAGAGCAAGGATGTAAGCTAGCCAGAGTGAGGAGCAAAGAGCAAAGAGTAAAGTGAGAAGCAAACAACTCTTGCTTCATTCTTTGTTCTTTTCCATTTGAATAGTTTCCCTTTGTGAGGATGGATCCTAATATTTTTAATTTTTATTTTAATGAAAACCCTTCATGCAATTTGTGGTATTACTTGACACGCGGAAACAGAAGTGAAGGAATTCATATAATTAACCGATCGCGAAGTGTCCATGATGAATTTCATCATTTATTTCAAGAGCTTCGTGAGGATCACGTCAAGTTTCAACAATATTTTCGAATGAGCACAAGCACGTTCGACTATTTACTTGACAAAATTCAACACAAGTTGACAAAGAAGTGGACAAATTTTATCTTAAGCCCAATCATACCTACTGAACGTCTTGCAGTAACCTTAAGGTTGGTATAAAGATTGTTTGACATTGTTGAGCTGTAGGCAGTATTTAATTCTTTTTTTATTAATCATAAATTAAATTTCTGATCCCACAAAGGTTTCCTTTTGATAATTGCACAAATTAAATTATCCACATTCATCAGACAAAAATTGCAACGGGTGCAATCACTCCACGACCACGAAAATCAAAGCGATGATAGCGGAAAAATCAAACATGTTTGAAATCGCCGCTTTGCTCTCTTGTCGCCGCTTTGCTCGACCTTCGAACGACGCTGCACTCTGTGTGGTACCCTTTCACTGCACGTGTTTGATTTTATCGCTTTGCTCTTTGCTCTTTGCTCTTGCTCACTCTTCGCTCCACTCTGTACGTACACTTAGACACCCAATACAAAGATTGGCTGGATGACGAGTTATCAAATATCAACGATGACGATGACGAAAATTAAAAATTACACTATATTTATTAATTAGGAAAGTAACTAATCTTGAATTAATTTTTTTATAATATTTTCTCTACATATCTTCTACATATCTATTTATCTTGTAGAAGAACGCGAATAAATATTTTTTGTAGAATTAAATGCTAGTAACACAATAATTTATTTTCTAATTACTTTTAGTATGAACCTTTCACCTATAAGTTAACAATTTCTGTCATACTGAAATTTAATTTATGCTGAGCACTAAAATAAGTTTCAATCATTATTCAAAAATTTTGCAAGACTGAAATAAGACATAAATTTAATGGACCTGTGATATAAAACCGTCAAAACATTATGTGCGCGCTCATACTCAAGGTCAGATTTTAAATACGTCTGGGGGATATTTGGCCCCTACAATTTGTCTGGCTGTTTGCAAATTGTGTTGGAATAGTTTCCAAAATATCATGTATAAAAATCAAGACTCAAACTCTAAGTAAACTTACGTTATTTTTTTGCAAACTTTAAAGCGTCTGGTGGAAATTACCGCCGAAGAAAACTGTCTGGCAATATTGATATGAAATTTCTAATGAAATTGTGTAACATATATATAAAAATTATCACTCAGACTTTAAGAAAAGTGATCGATTTTTTTATTTACCGTTAGTACCTGGTACAGGTGAATTGGCCGCCGGCCCAAGCTAGCAGGTATGTATACCTTCACAGTATACACTAACACTATTCTGTACGATACATTTTGTTACTCAGAAAATAAGTAACGTCTGGCGGCCCTGGGCTCTTACTCTATTAAATCAATAGCAAAGGCCGTACTAAAACACTGCGTGACCGTTGTCATATCCCTGGCACTTTGTAGATGTTAAATTTTCACTTGAAAAATGCATCTCCTATTAACCACTTCCGCACACAGTCATCAAAGTCGCGTCATATACTCCATATGTGACTCTAATAGGATTGAATGACATTAGGTTAAGTTAGATCGAATTTTTCATTCGTGGGCTTTTGTATGAATACGACCGTATTTATGTGGATTGTGAATAAAATATGACAGTTTGCCGGAAAATTGCTTTAATTGCAAATTTCGCTATTTAAAAATTAATTTAAACTGCATTTTTTGGATTAGATGTCAGATTTATTAAGTATACTGCTTTTGTGGTAGAAAAAATATCAATTTTCAATTCATAAATAGAGCTTGATTTCTTCTCATTCCGCTCTGATGTGCATAGTTTTCTAGGTCTAATTAAAAATAAAGAATTCTAAATATACCTTTCAACACATAAAACTTAATTAGGTACATAGGATAGCGAAAAGACAAGAAAAAAAAAAGAGAAAAAAGGGAAACTCCACACAAAGTGTAACATGAACCGTAAAATTACAACTGCTCAAATTACGGACACCTTCGCAACTACCTTCGTTACTAATTTCATTTTTAATAACATCCCTGTTTCGTTTAACTAACTTTCAACTCCATAGCTGAGTTGGCACTCTTTAAAGTGATACTTTTACAAAAGTTCGCAACAAATTCAACAACGAGACCATGAACACAGAGTGAATAAGAAAAGTAAAGCAGATTTTCTACATCCAAACAAAGTTTTCTTATTGTTTTAATTAGAGCAGAGTCCTTATACCCTGTTCACATTATTAAGCGAACAAACAAAAAGCACAAATAACTGCTCATCCCCCACCTTGTCGACATTCAGTTCCACTCAAAAGAGCAAGTAAGCTACCAAACATGGGGAAAAAAAAATAAATAAAAAAAATACTACTCATCGGGGCACCTGCACACATCCTCTTGTCTATTTATTTAACCGCCAACATCACCAGGTGATGGTAAGTTCTCTCGAGAATTAAGTTGCAATTTATATCCACATGCTGATTGAATATCCTTCAAATCGTCCTGGACAAAGAAAGAATGAAAAAAAAAAAAAAAAAAAAAAAAACCGATATGTAACGTATCTTCCGTGTTTTCGTGTTAATTTGTGTAAAATCGACCAACGGACAGTGGGCGAGGAAACAGTTCCTATCAATATCCTGTCAAACTGACAGACATTCCATTATACGGTTTACACATGTATGGGGTGGAATAACTAAACATTGGTGTCGAAGTGATTGCCATTGATTTGGAGATCGATGCGCATCGACTGCATTCACATAATGAATTCGGAATGTCACACTTTGCTTTATTTGACATAGCAATGTAGTGAATCTTGATTCTGTTGACACATCTGCTGTGTTTGCAACGTGTGCAACGAGTGGATAGGAGACTGATGATTGCTCTGAAAGTGTACTCTGGGAGTAGCAATCGAATTTGTGGGTTGGATTCGTCTTTCGGTCTCGACTGCAAATGAAGATTGTTAGTCATGTCAGCGTGTTTCCACTTGATTGGACATACCTACAGTTGATGGATTTAAGGGGAAAAATAGAGTTCTGTTAGAAAATGCAAAAAAATCGCTTATAGATCCCATTTATTCAATTCCTGGTTGAAAAGAACAAAGTTGCTTTCAAAATGTACCGACTAATGACAGCTTGGCTTCTCAAAATTCATTTTAGTTCACTAACAATGCACTACAGACTACACCACTGTCCGAAGCAGTAACGTTTTTGAAGAGCATCCGAACAAGTTGCACACCTTGTTCTTTTTTTCGGAGGTTGTTACTATCCGATGGAGCACTCAGACACAACTACTGGTCAATTGTATACCATGGATGAAAAAAGGCTTACTATTGTACTAATTTCTGTACTATTTAACTTTCCCGAGTACGCAAGTACCACTTCTCAATTTTGAGTACTATTGTACTATTTTTAATTTTCGGGATAAATCGAACATGTATGAGGTTATTTCACTTACGGCCATATTATTTACTTCAAAAATTAAACCCAAGTCCATAACATCATTAAACCCGAACACAAGAAGGTTTTTTAACTCAGCTTAAAATTTCAATTTCATAATATTAACATTTCTTCGTTTCTTAACGATGAAAATGTTGATGGCTTCGTAGTTAGAAGACGAATTTAGAACTGATGGAACAGCATAAATGGTGTATCAACTTCGTCCTCCGCTATATCGAATGCACAAGCGGGCTAGGGCTAGATGTCGTTTAGTTTCGGAAATATTTCCGACTAAAAAAAGAGGCATATTGGAGGTTTAATTTATAATTATGTAATACAATAAAATTAAAAATCAGCACTCAGTAAATCAAAGCAGTTGCCAAGTGACAAACAACAAAACATAAATGTAAATTTATGTGAAATTAAACATTACGTAGGTGTAAAATCGATCTAAAATCGGTTTAAGCTCCACCATTAAATGCATTTGTATCCAGCGGGCTTAATGCAAGTTTTTTAGTGATTACTGTTGTTTTTTTTTTTTGCTTGAATGCAATAACATATATTTATGGCATTTGAAAAAAAAGTAGGTGCCTACTAGTTTGTACGTTTCAGTACTATTTCATTTCAGTTTTGAGTACACTTGAGAAAAGTCGATTTTCATCACTGATACTGCCAAATAGACCCCTTGCATTTATGTACTTAGTTTTCCCGTCTTTCGAAGAAAGATGAGAAAGAGTTTCAATGAAAAAGAGCTAAGATGTTCGACACTCACCACGCCAAACCCAAAAATCCGCCACCTGATGCGAGGTGGATGCCCGAAAGGACGCCCACAAGCAGTCCACAGTCGATTCTCCTGAGAGACAGAAGGAAAGTCGCCGACCTTTTGCAGATGTCCGGACACAGTCGTTTGGTCTGTCCACATTAAGTGCAGCCACGCCACCGACACTTGTGTTCGCGAGAAACCCAAGTATCAATGGATGACCTAACCACGGATGTAGGCAGACCCAACGCAGGTTCAGGTCCTAAGAATTCTTCCCCTGAACCCAGCCTGGCAAGCTCATCAGCGATCTAATTTCCCTGGATACCAGTGCGACCTGGGACCCAAACAAGATACACTGTATTTAGCCTTCCGACCAAGTCATAGCATCTAGAGCGGAGCCCGGTGTGCTGGGGAGGGCCCCTGTGTAGCCGAGACAAACCGTTTTTTGAAGTTTGGCAAAAGAGGCAGTTATACGTTTCCGTGAAAGCTTGTTCCACCATACAACTGATGCGTATGAGAGAAGTGGTCTTACCATTGCCGTATGGATGTAAAGGACCCTTTTGGGAGATAAGATCCATGCCTTGCCAAAAGCGCCTTTCCACTGCCAGAAAGTTGACAGCGCTTTATCGGTTTGAAATTCAACATGCTTGGGCCAAAGAAGCTTTCTATCGAGGATTACTCCCAAATATTAGACTTCATCGGTGAACACAAATTCATCCTTCTCGTGAAGAGAATAACAGTCCTTTTAAGAGGATTCATTGAAGCCCATTTCTTGTGCACCAGCCATCGATCAAGCCCAAGGGTCTCTAGGTCAGAACCGACAGACGCATATGATTGTGTATAGGTTCTAGGAAGATTGAGAAGCGTTAGCAAAGAGTCTTACCATACACCATAAAAGGGGAGACAGAACACCGTCTCGAGGGCAGCCCCTGTTTACCCCTGTCACGACGCATTTGCCAAAATCCGCCTCGGCAATCAACGTCCTGTACATTAGCATTGCTTTAATCTAAAACACTTATGTTTCATCTATACTAAGATGTCTAGCTGTATTGCACATGCTTTCAAAAGTCGCATTATCAAAAGCGACCTCATTGTCGACGAAAATACCCAACTCCTTCCGACCAAGAGCACTTTCAATCCTACCAACAAGGTTCTGAAGCGCAGTTTCAAAGGATTTTCCGCAACATTGTGCACGTGCCGTGCAGCTCAACCAGTCCCTCCAAGCTTTTCAGCAGGAAGGAAGACAGACGTATGGGTCTAAAACTTTTGACGTTTAACCATACGCCAAGGAGAAGGTATGTGGGAGTGAGCTAAATTGGACCAAAATTTAAAACACAGACCCAACGAAGACGTGTACATAGACAGGGGTCACACAAAGTCAACATCTTTGTAAAGATTGTCCTTGCAAATTTGTTGATAGATGCGACAACCTTACTGTATGTGTCACTGTACTTTGGTATAATGAAACTCTCTCTTTTTCGACAAAAAATATAATTCTTAGCTCTGTCTACTTACTTTTATTGATTTCAAAACTATTCTCGAAGTATACCATTTTAAATCCAAATCACAGGAATGAGCTTCCAACACAGCACGTACAAGTTAATTCCCCATAACTTCCCAGCTCAATCCCAAACAAGTGCCTACTTGCAGCAAAATCATATCTAAAATCCTCTTCTCTTCACGCGGTATTATCTCAATTTATGATTATGTTGCATTCCTCGCTCAAGAATGAGATGAAAAAATAAAATAAAATTACAAATCGGGTAATACGAAAACGATATGAACATCAGCCAGACTTTATTCACTCTTGTTATAAATATTTAAAAACAAACAAATCTGTCATTTTCCTGTCTTGAATTTAGAATGATATATAAGGTGTAATCAAAAAGAATCCTCGTAAAACAACAAAACGATGATGATGGGAATGAAATGAATGAATAAAAAAAATAACACAGCAAGAATTTCGAAAGAAAAAAGAAATAATTTTTTTTTTTATATAAGAGAAAAACGGAAAATGTTGCACTCACCTTGAATACCTGACGACAGAGGAAGTTTTCCTTGACAGGAAGCAGTCTAGATGTTTTTTTTTTTTTTTTTCGTAAATATTTTGTTTCAGATACAAGTCATGCAGAGATAGATGGTATTGGTTGTTGTATATATTTTTTATTTGTGTGTTGTTGATGGGAGTCATAGAACAAGAGGAGAAAATATAAAATTTGTTTTTGATTTAGAGATTGTTTTTAAATTAAAGAAAATAGAATTGTAATTAAAATTTGCGATTCTTGGATGTAATTAAGACGGTAGATACCTGGTGTGGCTTGGAATAAAAATGAGAGGGTTTAAGAGTTTCATTCGGAGTTGGTTTGCATTTTAGAATGTCAAGAATTAAGAGGAGTCTAGGGATGCGATTTACACCGATTCAAGTTATAATTAGCTGTTTACCTAAGTGAAGTGATGCTTTTTGTAAGGCATTGTGTTTATGTGAAGTTTCAATTGCTTTAATTCGGTCAGGAAATGGTGCTAAGGTAGGTACTTAAAATTGAAAAATTGTTTGGAGTAGGACCT
The DNA here is from genome assembly GCA_946477585.1 of Cheilosia urbana. Lineage (NCBI taxonomy): Eukaryota > Metazoa > Arthropoda > Insecta > Diptera > Syrphidae > Cheilosia > Cheilosia urbana. Next base: position 105,726,949 of record OX297854.1, read on the forward strand.
ACCGGCTGCTCTCGACATGGTGAATATTATACCTCCTTAATCTTAGCAGAGCACATATGTCAAAAATCAATTTTGAGTAGCTCTGAATTATGTGCTAAGTTTTTGATTTTTGTGCTCCAACGGTTTCGGAGAAAATCGATCTTAAAAAGTGTTCTGCCCAGTTGACGTCAAGTCAGAAAAAATAATTTCTAATGCAGCTTTATCTAAGAATAGTACCGACTGGCTGTAAAAAAGATCTCTGACATTTGTCTGACAGTTGTTTTTTATTTTTTAATTTATATTCATTAGTTTAGCCTATGCCACCCCGGGAAAGAATACCAATTTAATGACACCTCACTCTTCAAAATAGGTCAAGCCGTTTGGGCTACAAGGCGTCACATAGGAACGTACATAGGATACGCCCAGACGCGGGGACAGGGAATGCGTCACTGTGTTTTATCATTGCATACATTTTATCGTTGCATACGTTTTTATCATTGCATACATTTATGAGCTGGGGCATATTAATATCAGCTTTTTGTTGATGTGAAATAAAATTTCTCCATTTCGTCCTTGCACCGTACTCAGAAGAAATTTCAAGAATTCTGCAGGGAGACTATCATCTTTTACCAATGATCATAAGCGGAGACTTCAATATCAATTTTGCAACTCCAGAAGCTCAACCATTTATTGATTTTATGCAAGATAAATTTAATCTTCAAATGAACTCCAACCGGAAAATTTCAACAACACGATATGGAACAACCATCGATGCTGTCTTCCAGCGTAATCTAGATAGATTACAGTCTCGAATGTACATATCTTACTCCACCAAAACTAGCACAGAACGAATAAATTATTGTAATTTCATAATATATCAAGAATATATTTATTACAATTCCCTCTTTTCTCAATGACGTGCATCAAGCCACACACATACCGCACGCACGGTGTTTACACATACACATATTTCGGGACTGTTGGATACAGTCGCACCAATTTTTTAACGTATGCTTTCTGGCTCATAATAATATTATCAATGAACTTTTATTCTGCAAAAGCATTACCGAAAGTGCGAAGGCTTGCTTAACATTCTTGATATTTTTGTTTATATGTATTATTTTTAACTTAAATTGCATATCATACATTCGCCACTAGTTTATTTTAACTAAAGAATGTATCTTAGTTATTTGTTCAACATATAGTATTGTGGAATATAAATTTTTAAGAGATATTGTTGCATAAAATACTAATAAATATACCAATTCAAAATTATCCGTTTCATATCTGCACATGACAAGTTCAAATTTCAAGCAAACTGGAATTGGTGGAAAAATCTCCTCTTACAAATTTAAAGGGTAAGGGCTTTTCTTAAAACGTCGTTCTCGGTGTAACTATTGTAGATCGATATTGCGCGGGAATACTAACTCTGGCCTACGATTGTGTGGTTAAGAGGGGAGTACAAATTGAGGTAGTCAGCCTTGAAGTTTTAACCTAGCAAGGTTGCCGTTCGGTCGCTAATTTGCTTAGTGGGAGTTAAAATGAGATATGAGCTGCAAACTACGTAGTGGCGAGTCAAACATTTTGTGAATTTTATTGACTGCTGTCCATTGGCGAGGGCAAGGGGTCCCAGATTCGAATCCCGCAAAAACAAAAATTCCAACTAAGGGTTTTTTCCACTGCGCCATCTCTCGCGAACGTCTGACAAACATCCGAGAGTATAACTTGAGAGCTTCTCAATTAGCCGTTTGGAATTGGCATAAAATTGTAGATCCCTTCCAATCGTTCTGAAAATGAAAAACTTACAACAAAACTTACAGACTTATGGACGTGTTGCGCCAACTATTTATTTATTTTGTTCATTGGCTGCTGTAGCAGTGGCCCTAAAGTTTAGGGACACATTTAAAGAATTTTTCCTTTTCTGAAAACTGCTGATACCGAGTCATATCTTCCAATGAGTTGAAAATCTGCAGGCTAGTAGGTCCTTTATTTTTGAGATCTTCGAAACAGCCCAGCGATAGACTATTGTTGCCTGAAATAGATTGCCATATTGCACCTTACAAAGAGACTTCGAATATCTATTTTAGACAAATTCAGCTTTTACAGTGTATTCCTATTCATGTCTTTTCAGATAGTTGGATGTCGAGTCAGTGAGACTGATACTAAGTTGCCGTAAAGTGTTATTAAGACAGTTTCGTATGCAAACTTGCCAACGACCAGAGGTTCCGTATGTCGGGTAAGTGAGACGGGTACTAAGTTGCCGTAAAGTGTTATAAAGACATTCTCGTATACAAACCTCTTTTAACTAACCACCAGTGGATGTGTATATAGGCTTTGCTAGCAAGCAACACTATCTTCAGAATTACAGACAGAACTACTTCATCAGACTTTATTTTGAGAGACGATTTTACGTACGTAGGTATTTATTTATTTTTTTCTGTCAGGGAGTGAATGCGCATTCATGATACGTCCATTCTCCAACCGCACCAATTGAGCGATGAGCATTAAAGGCTATATTTTCAAATGAAACAGAGGCGTGAAACAAGCGCAGTGAATTTATTTTGCGAAGTTTTTTTATCGATCTTTCAAGTAATTTTTTTCCTCCTTGTTTTATTTGGGTAACAACTTTTAGCCTTCTGATTTCAGGGACAAAATCCACTCCCACTCCCAGTATTAGCCCATAGGTGTGCGGTTAGGGTTTCTCAAATAATGTACCATTCGATTTTTAATGTGAAATGTTGGGACTATTTTAAATTAACCTCCTGTACTTGCAAATATTATATTCAACATTAAAAACAAAAAAAAAAAACTATTTGAATATACTTCGATTTGTAAAGGTTCCAGTCTTCTTCCAAACTTGTCTGGAGAGACATTTTGAACGTTATGTAGGTATCTTGACGAAAAAGTTGCAATTTCGAGCGCCTACCACAAAATTTTGCTATTTTGCCTCTTTCTTAGTTGGAAAAGGGGCTTCAAAAATTTTTCAAATGCTATTATGTCGAAATAAAAAGCGTTAAAATGTAACGCATCAGGAGCCTATTACAACACTATTACAGTGCTTACAGAGCCAATGCTTCTTAAATCGTTAAATTTGCAGAATAGCTTCAGAAATGAAACTTTTTTTTCTCATTGGCCATTTTTCTTGCGACTTTTTCGAATTCTGCAGCGGTCACACTAGCTGTGGGCACTTAGTTTTCACAAAAGTCTTGCATACATTTTTTTAATACCATATTTATGGTCCGAGTTAAGTTGAACTTTCGTCCTTAAAATTTGTCCCTTAGGGTCTCTTGTGGTTCCGATCTAATTTTTCAGTAAATTTGTGGACAAGAAATTGAATTGCTTTTGGCTTAAATATAGCTCTGAGGGTAGCATTTTGATGACACGCTCAGTATTATTTGCAGACAGGAAGGACACTTTCAGACCAGTGGAAAAAACAGGCTCTGGAGCTCAGAATACCATCGAATCATAAAAGGAAAAGCTATCCAGCCAGGTGTAAACAAGGCGCTAACGAATACCGCACCATAATCATCCTGATGGACGTTAAAAATCTCTTAAACACCTAGAACAGAGCACAGTTTCGATGGGTACTGATGGGCAAAACAGTGTTATAGAATATACGAAATCGTTTTTAAAATAGTTTGTTGCTGTACAACATCAACAGCGGAACGAAGCAGTAGGTACGTGTTTTGAGACGGGGTTTGTCTAAGTTCTGCACTAGGACTACAGATATCGGGCTGTATGTGCTATGGCGATCTACTGAGAATCATCAAAGAATCGAAAATAATAGTTTTGCTGATGATGCAGCTATTCCCGTTGTAGCTATTCATTGAAAACTCTCTGACATGCATTGGGCTACACCTTGCAAGGACAGTGATTTCTGAAGCGTATATGAACTGACTTAGGTATGGCTTACCTTTAAAAATTACCTACAGTACTCAACCAATGTAACCGGCTGCAATTTTTTGTAATGGCTGACAGGGTGCACCTCCAACACTTTTAAATTAATTATTTTTGTTGTATTCCCCCTCTGATTCTTGTTGACTCTAGTCACCGGGGCACTGCCCAAATTTGAGTGATGCCTTTATTGTGGCATCACCAAATTAAACAGTGCAAGAGCAAAAAGGTGATGAGCTATCTGTTTTCGCTAGTAGTATGGAATTCAAGATGCTCTGTTCACCTAACATTTTTGAACGCATTGGTCCACTCAGGCCGGAACTGGGTAAGCAGTCGAACTGGGAGTAACCTTCGGGTTGCGAAAGCTTCACCATTAGCTTAAACTGGTACCACGGGAGATGGAGGGGCCCCTGTACCAATTTCACCATTGGTCAGCCTCCATCATTTTGAGGTTGGACTCGTGGTGGCTGTGGTTTAATCCGAATGCGGAAGGCAAAAGCGTTCTTTCAGAACGAAGAGGTGTCAAGATAGGCCTCCCCCATCACGTATGGGTCGATGGACTGTATCTTACCAAACAGCCACGGTAATTTACCAAGGTCAGTACTTGTACTTCTACTTGAACTGGCCTTGGGACGCTTTGTCAACGTCTCTTTCAAGTGACACTAATGTGGGTATGCCCACCGTGAAATTAAGCCGTCAAGGCAGGTGTTCACGTAAAGCATAACTTTTCATTTCATGACTCTAGTCACCTGCCTATTAAAAAAAAAAAAAAAAATTAAAATTCCTTCTTCATACGAGCAATAAGAACTAAGCGCTGCTTCAGCTTAGCCTTGAACAGCCTTAAAAGGGAAAAATCCCGAAAAGTGCGATAATGCTGTATTTCTGACAACGCGCCTGACAGTCCGGCAATGACCTACCCCAAACAACACAAATATAGTACAGCCCCCAATAACAACAACAAATTGCAAAGAGCTCCTATGAGAGTATATTTACGTGATATGTACGTATACCATAAAACTCCTCAGAGAATGTCTATTCCCTTATTTAATGCCACATCAAGTTTTATTAATTCGGGTCACACACTTCACTTATGGGACGCACACTGAATTGCGTCCGCAGCCCTTCATTATTATTCCAAGCCGACACACAGCATAACGTAAAATAAATTATTGCGAATATGTATTAAAACTCACTTCGCCATTTCGGAGAGCTGAAGTCGTCCATCTTTGTTGGCATCGAAAACTTGGAGCTGGAAAGGAAAATGCAAAGTTTCAATTTCAATTATTATCCGCACAAACTGTGTAATTAATTTTTTTAAAAATATGGTTCTTCTCGGTACTTCGTTCAATGAGCTTCCGCAGCGCAAAAACAATATAAAGGATAAACCACCCACTTCCCGGCTTATGTCATATAATGCACAACAAAAATATTACGACGATGACAACGAGTCACAGAGATATATCCGACATACGAGTTGTTCCGCCTAATTGAAATGGAATGCAAGAGTGTAATGTGACATGTGCATTTTAGTTAGGATGACGCATAGACGTTAGACAATAAATAGTCCTTAGGTGCAGCGCAGAGATAGCTGCCAGTGGAAATGTGATATATAAAATCTTTCGGGATTTAAAAATGAAAACGAGGAACAATACCAGGAAGATTAAGTTTAAATAGTTGACATTAAGCGGAAAGTAATACCCAAACTATACGATGATTGACAAAAAATCTGTATCACAATGAGCAAAGCAGCATTTTCATATTATTTCCTAAAATTATTTTTTTTGTTGTCCTAAAACTATGCAACGTTTTTTTTAGTTGTCTTTCAACAAACCGTTGACAAAAACTTTACCCACAATAGCTATTTAATATTCACAACTGTTTCTCTGCTACCAATAAAAAAAAATTGCAAAACTTTATTTTAATGCTTCATTCAAAATTAAAATAATTATGTTTAACTTTTGTGCAGCCTCTGCCGATGTTGGATTTTTTATTTATTTTCATTCGCTACGCATTAAAGGCCGCGGACAATTTATTTACAGAGTAGATATCATACGGCCATTAGCTCGTACGGAATTAATTTAACCCATCCCTGTGGAGGCTGTACAAGTGTACAAATACAAGCTTTCATGACAAAAACTAGAGGATGTGGCCATGCCGGTACTGTAAACAAAGCCTTTTTTGACATCAGCTTTAATAGTTGATACCGTGCGAGAATTTAATTCAAAAACAGTGCTGTTGTGACTTGCCCAGTAATATTTTGGTTAGAATGTTTTTTGTTCTGCTGGGAAGACTTATTAAATTTTGATGGTGCTGTCATCGAGAGGCAGGCCATTAACATTAATTTCTGTAGGTATTACGTATTTTGAAGTAAAATAAAATCATGAATCAAACATGGACCGGAGTATCGGAGACTGATTGAAATGTTAATTGTTAGGAAAGTGGTGGAACAAGTAATAGTTGTGCATATAAACGATTTTGATTATTTTCCCAAATCCTGAATCCCTGAAAGCGGCAAAGAAATTTTAATAGGGTATTCTATGTTGATCAATAAGCCGCATGCTTCCTAAGCTCTATAATTGCAATTATACAAGTTGTCATCAAATTTTTCACTTAAGTCTCCGAGGCAGTAACTTTACTTGCAATTAAAAAAAGAATAAGATTATCTGTCGACCAAGTTTAGTTTGTATGTCTTGTTTTGGGATTATTGGTCGTTATTTCTCCAATGCGAATACTAAAACTTATATTCCATTATTTTCCACTCAAACAAAGAATAGTTTTTTTTTTTTTTTTTTTTCATTGAGTGTATACAAATTTATTCCATAAGTCGAAAGGACAATATCGGTGTGTGGATACCGAGCTTGATGCATAAACAGATTACTTTCACAGCACTTGCCAAGACTTCGTTTAAAGTTTCTGGCAATAGATTCTACACTTCACATTGTGGCCGCTTATCTTTTGTTCATATTCGTATTTAAAACAGCAATTTAAAAAAAAATACAATAAAAGACTCCTTAAATACTGTTCAATCGACCAATCTTATGGTCACTGCAAATTATATGTCGATATATGTTTTGTCGACCAGATTCTTAAAATTATTGGTTGAATCCTGAGTTTATTTTTGTTAAACAACTCCCCCCCTTTCCTCCTAAAATTGTCTAAACAACACTTGTAGTAAATATATTGGTCTATAAATTTGATCTTAACAAATTTTTTTTTCCACGATCGATATTTTTTCAATTTCATTGTTCGACTTCAGGATAACGTACAAAGGTGATTTATATCTTTAAAGCTTTGTACATAATTGGACTATATATTCAAAAATATCATATTTCCTTTGGACGAGTCATTCCAAAGCTAGGAGCTAGAAGGCATTAGAGAATTACAACTTTTCTCAGATATCAGCTTAGATTTCCGCTTCCGGACAGCGGATAATTGTAAAACATATCCTAGAGACAGTACTAAGCTGACAGAATAAGTTGGCCGATATCGTTGAAATAAAAATTAAACATTGTTCCATGTTTAATCCTTTGGTTTTCTGTGTTTCCACACGGATGGGATTAGTTGTTTTACGTTGATTCGTGTTTAAATGCACATACCAGCAGAAAAAGAAGAAGACAAATTCCACAATTTCATTTAAGTCATAGTTAGAGTACAAGCGGCAAATATGTCCCATGTGGGTAATATGGCCCACCACTGTATTTCGCAAACCATAACCCACAGCGAAATAAAAAATGTTTCACTGCGAACACGTTCAACTCGGTTTAGCCTCAGTCTTTTTCGGTGAGTTTGGCGCGACGGGGTTTGAAGATATTCGGCGCATTTTGTTTTTTATACTTTCGTTGTAATTTTTTGGTAAGTTTTCTTAATTGTTTTTACATAAAATTCTGTGTTAAATTGGTAAGTTTTTTCTAAAATTAAAGAGTATTAAATTTTTTCTTAATTTGTTTGAATTTAAAATTTAAAAGAAAGTTTATGAAGTAAGTTGAAAATTAAAATGAGTAAAAAAATCAAAGTGTGTTTAATATGGCCCACTCCATGTGTTGGTAATATGACCAAGTAGGCCATATTTGACACGTTCTCTCGATTGAAACTTGATTTATTTATTTAATTTAATTTTTGTTTTTTTGAAGGCTAAAATGTCTAAACAAAGTCCACAACCACGGAAGACTTGGCGGAAGAAGGACATGATGAAAGCCATATCAGCAATCTACAACAAAATAATGGGATCTTTGAAGGCCCACCCTGGGCCATATTTAACACCAGGTGGGCCATATTAGCTGCACTTTTTTCAAAACTGAATTATAGAGTTCATTTAAGTTTTTGTTTTTAACTTTTAATTATGTTTGTTTTTTTAATTAAAGTTTCTAAAGACTGAAATAAAAATAATTTGTGAATGGTTATGGTTTTATTTAAAAAACGTTAAGGGTGGGCCATATTTGCAGCACTTACTCTAATCAATTTTATATTGATGGATATAGATTTGACGATGATGACATCTTCGTAAACTAAATTCTCCACATCCAGATAAGTACATTTCTGCCCAACCCCTTGGATTACTTGCGCTGCTTTTCTCAACTTTTCTACCTGACATCAATTTAGATCAATCTGTCATGGTGGGATTGAAAAATCATCTAAATCAGTTTTCCTTTCTAGTCTAACCCACCCTCTGAGAATTTATCTCAAGGAATGTGCCAAAAATTATTTCTACGCATTGGTTAACGACAACGATGTCATTTCAGCACACTAGTGCATCATGTTTCAAAAATCCATCGTAATCCGATTCCACATATCACCAAAGCCAGGCGTCTACAACACCATCTCTTAGAGTGCTGCCAAATCTGCATAACTATTACAGTACAAAGAAACTTGCGTGTGAAATTTTATTGAAATTATTGAACCCTATACTGTGCGACTGAATTTTATTACCCCGATGATGCTGAGTCCGGGTTTATACATCCAATCCCAATATCGATTGGAAATTCCGTCCCGAGGTTTTCATCAGGCGAATTGATACCGACAGCGAGACAGCTGGAAGTGTGTGAAACTCTTACATGTTTTCGTGTGGAAGCTCGGATAATTGATGTTCGAAATGGAGGCAAGTTGTCACATAATTTATAAGCGTCTTTGGAGTGTATTCATCCGAAAATTTATTCACTGAATATGATTCTTTTATTATATATTCCATCGGGGTTAATCCATTGAACGTTGTGACAGTTTGTATATTTCTTTTGAGTGTCAATATTAAATTAACAAAAATATGTAAATATTTGCCGCGACAACGTATCTACTTCTGAGTGGGTTAGGTTCAAAATGAGAATTTTAAGGCCGACATGTGGAGAATCCTTAAAATGTCGTGGAAGTCGTGTGTATTCTGTTTTGAAATATAGCTCAATTTGTCATTTTGACTGACTTTTTGTAGTTGTCAGCGAATGGGTCATGACTTACTTACTTGCTGATGTGGCGCTATATTCCGGCAGTAGTATAACCATGAAAGCTTCCTTAATCCCTGAAGTGTGTTTAAATTCATTTAATTGCAACCGACACAAAGGGACTCTAGAAACTGATCAACAGCTCCTGGGAGTATAAGTTGGGTATCCTTATCCTATCACGTTTGGAAATCTCTTCAGACAATTAAGTTCATTATCATAATTTGCAATAATCCAAGTTGAGATCTCGAATTTATGATTTTCTCGAAAACCCTTTTCCAATTCTCTGGACAAGAGTCACCTATTGGTCTCAACTTTTATTTCCATACAAAGTGATTTTCGTAAATTTGGAAATAAATTCCTCACGTACCTAGAAACTAATCCAAACGAATGAACCACACAAAATGTTAGACGAACATTTTCCAACAAGGAGCCGCCCATCATCCGCATATCCCTTCTCATTCAGCATGACAGAATTCAAATAAAACTCAAAACTAATCACCTTGCGAGAACAAAACGTAGTCTCGTACGTCGTACGGTATGCGGTCGTATACCCATAAACTTGGTCCCGTTGACTTCCAATTTCGGGTGGAAATTATCCACGTACCAGTGAGAAAGATTCATCATCACCTTGAGAATGTACGTTGTGCAATCGAGCTTTAGTCTCGGGGAAATGAAATATCCCACCCCCTCCCGTCTGACATGTTTCATTAGTGCACTTGTGAGTGAAGGCGGATTTTACGACCACTTGACTTGTAAATTGTTTGCTGTTGCTGTTGCCATAAAGTGACTCAGACATGAGACTTAGCCACAGCACAATTAAACAGTTATACATACCTAAAGTGTAACTACGTAGAGGCTGAGAAAAACTTTAGGTTAGGCGCGTCGCTCTGGTGGAGCGTAGGTATCACACTGTCACTTTAAAAATGAACGCGATGTGACAGGAGGTCAAAGCCCAGGGGAGGTTGAAAGTAACTTTTTGTTTAGCGACTTGTCCTGATTGTAAGTCAATTTTTTTTTTTGTGAAAAGTCTTTCAATGGGCTATTACGTGACGCAGTAAAAAAAAAGATATGTACGGCGTTTGTAGGGATAAGCGCGCTTGGATTATGTTTAGGTTGGATTTTCGCTCACTTAACATAACGCATAATTGAACGTTCTGACAATTAATTACCTACCTGAAATCTGTGAAGTTGTACTAGTGCAAACGTTGGTCTTCTCGCTACATTAAATTTTGATTGCGGATTTTTGTTAGGAACATGTCGCCAGTGATAAATTGGCCAAACCAGCGGGGGCGCTTAGTGGGCTATGATTTTCAAATATTGTTATGCTAAAGAGCTTTAAGTGGGATGGTAGATTGGGTATAATGTCTTTCAATGGATCAGGGGTTATAGGTGTGGTTGATAGAGGTGGGGGTATATAGAAGGTCTGATGGGGATTTGGAACAAGAATATGCATTGTGATGTCATACAGGCTTCCATCATGCTGTTGAAGCTCCTTTTCGGGGTGAAGCACTGGCAACTGTGAAAACCTATTGACTTTCCAGTCCCTTCGTGGCTGGCAACTGGGAAAGCCTATTGACTTTGTAGTCCCTTCTTGAGGCTGATCGACAACAGGGCCACCTATCGGGTCCAAGACTATCCTATCTCTCAAATTGCAACCACCCATACACATACACACCCACAAAATATCATTGAAATCGGTTAAGTTAAGGAGTCGAAAGCGGCGACGTAGTGATGGCAATGGCGACCGGACAATTTCCGCCGTCGCCACAGTATTTCCGTCTTTGTCGAGTCGATTTTACTCCCAAGTCGCGCCTTAGATGTTTCACATCAAAAAGAAACATTTGGCGAAACAGATCCGTAGGGATCCTATAGGCCTAACTCCTCACGAGTGAGACCTGCGAACAGACCTTAACTACAAAGTCCCACTGGGGAAGTGAAATCTACCATCTTTCAGGAAACTATAACCTCGTTTATCATTTGAACAAGACGTTTAATGGCGATGAAATAAAAACTGAACGTTGATCTGTTAAGTCCTTTGTAATGTCTGGCTTTGCACCAAAACAAAGGAACGAGGTAAATTGTTGTCAACTCGAGTGGAGTCGTTTCTCGGAAACGACGGCAATCCATCACCAAAGTCTCGGGTATTGTTCATCTCAAACACGTAATCCCTTTGCGATGCGTCCATTCGTTAATAATCCCTAAATAAATTGTTGCGACCCCACTCAAATTCATGGACGCACATTAAACTGAATTAATTAATATGCATTGGAAGATCCTTTAAGCCAATGCCCATCACCATTCGTACATTTTATTCCGACCGTCTGTCAACAACTGCACTGCATTTGTACGTGCACATCCATAATTAGTTTGCACAAGTTTCTCCCTGTTTCAAATTGAGACACAAAAATATATTTTAAACAGGACCGCCCTCCCATCATAATGCCAAATGAATTAATTTGAGCAGGCCATTGTTGCTGCTGCCGCTGCTACTTACCATTGTGTCAGTGTACTCAATTAGTTTATCCTCCGAAACATCGTTGATTTTTTTAGCCTCCTTCAGCAAGTCCCTCAGGAAATTCTTAAGCTCATCAGCCTCAATGTATCCACTGTTATCGGTGTCGTACTCACGCCAAATCTAAATTAGATGATGAAAATCCAATTAAAAACACTGCTGACACTGTTTAGATAAGACTAAATGGCGCACCCAATTGTTTGGGATGTTTTATGTGAAACCATCCTACATACCTTCATAAATTCCACACTCGATTCCAGGGGATTATCGAATCGGAAGAGCAAAAGGAAATTCTCCTCCATGGGGAGCAATTGGGCGAGCTGCAAAGAAACGAATTAGAAACGGATAAATTTGTTTTTTATTTGTTTGAAGAGCATGCGGATATATGGACCGCTACCACGCCCACCATTCCGAATGAGTAACTCGTGCCAATTGATCAGAAATACCGCATTTCGCATTTCACATCGCATTCGCATTTGAACATTAAAGAGACTACGTTCAGTTTAATGAGTTTTGTGTCTGGTGGCAGAATGGTGGAGCATTGGGAATCCATAAATCCAGGACAAGCTTGCTGTTGCATCGTGCTTCGTGCTTTCGCTGTTACTGTCTTTGACAAGGCCAAGTTAATGGCTGGTTGGATGTGTGGTCGTGCGGTGCAAGCTTAGCGTGAAAGCGGAATTCATTTGTCACTAAAATGGCATTTGTGACTTGGGTCGGAGGCAACCGTCTTCCAAGTCGGAAAATCCATTTATCTTTTCGATGGAGATGGGGAGGGTTTGGAAATATGTTACTTGACAGTTTGGTTGGGAACTTTTATAAAATGTCGTCACGATTATGAGGATTCGGGTTGTTGTGAGTCGTTCTGAAGGGGTTTGAGTGGCAGAGAGTCGGTTGCGATTTGCACGGTATGTCAGAATTTGTTAGAGATCTTGACATAGTAATGGTCGCTTGCAAATTACGTGAGAGAAAACGGATTTCGATGTCAGGTTGTTCCGAATGGTCTTTGCTATGAGACAATCTCACCTAGTTCTGACAGCAAAAAAACGTTTAGCAATTGTAACAAAAATTCATTTCTAAGGTAATGTGATCATTTTCAATTGGAAAACTCATTATTTCCACCAAAATTACAAACTTAGAGTAAAATTGATATTCTCGAAATGATTTTAAATTCGAATCGCCGAAAACGCTACTTTTAAAAACTGGTCATATGTCGAAAATCCAATTTCCGACTTCAATAAAACTGTAAGAACCAAGTTATGCTTACATCCCGAACAATAACTTATAATCGGTTTAGGCTATAGGCATAGTTAACAAATAGTATTTTTCAAACTGAACTTTGCAATATTTGGTACTGATTTGTCTGCCAAATTTTTCAAAAAACCGCTCTAACGATTTTGATCAAAACACATATTTCAAATAAGATCCCGTACTTAGGTTTTTTCAAAAAAATTCGAATAAATCACTTTTTCAATTATTTCTCAAAAAGGACTACGCAAAAGCCGATCTCTGTCCATATATTTTTTTTAAACTCAATACCGCACTTTAAAATTAAAATTGCAACAGCAATAAAATATGCAATTTTTTTCAACCATTTTGAATATGCATCTTAAAATAATTCCAACCACTTGGTGCGTTACACAATCAGAAAATCCCACTTCATTTGCACACCCACACACGTCCATCGGGATATTCAGTTTATAACTGGTAATGCAAGTTTCAAGAACAAATCTCACTCGTACATCACATCACACTATTATATAAAGAGGTAATGTTTGTTTGGGGAAGGTAATCTCCGGAACTACCGAACCGATTTCAAAAATTCTTTTACTAATAGAAAGCTACAGGATAGAGTATTGCGATAGGCTTCTTTATTTTTTAATTTTTCCATTTTAGATTTTTTTGATTTTCTGCGCTATTTATTTTGACTTTTCTATATCAAAAATTAATTAGAAATCTACGTAGGTACCTACCTACTATGTGCGGATTTTTTTTTCAAAAAGTGGATTGATAAAATCGAGATGAAATTAATGTATTATACGTTGGTTAACAGTGATGGTTTGTTTTTGATTTTGTGCATCGCTCCAACAGTTTCATTTCTTTTACACAGTTGATAAGTTAAAAATTAAATGTACAAAGTTTAAACGCGGACAAAATAGTTATTGAAAAGCAGATTTCAGTGATTTTTAAAAAATGCCAAGACGAATGCGCACAAATATTGGCCGACGAACAAGGCAAGCAAGTCAACAACAAATATCACCGAAGCGAAGAAAAAAGGAGTCCCATTCCGATTTCAATATTTTCTTTTCTTTTTTATGTAAACAAACTGTTCAATTTAAATTCAGGTAAAACTAAATTCTTTCGAATTCAATTAAATTCACTGTACAATGTTGAATTATAGAAAAAATATCCTACATTTTTAAAAGGAGTCCGAATTCACTGATTTTCAAAAAGATGAATCCGGAGTCCAGGATCCAGGTGCTCAAAAAGGAGTCAAAATGACTCTTAAGCATCCCGAAAGGTAACACATAACACTGAGCCAAACTACAAAAGAAAGCGAAAAGTGGGGCATGGCATAAGCCCAGATCAATAGTCAAGAAAATTGAGAGTGCAAGTAATGAGAACTGCGTCAAATCCTACTGCTGCTGGGATGGGGGGAACAAGTTCAAATACGAGTGGCAAGATGCGCGTCGTGGCTGACATTCGAACGACTGGATTTCAGTAGAACGAACAGAAAACTATGTCGGTGATGCGATTTTCGATATTGGAGCGATGACTATAATTGTGTGCTACCATTAAAACGCGCTAAAAAACTGCTGTGCGAGTGGCAAAGTAAAAGTAGCACCTGCGAAGCAATTTGAATCGGAGGATTTTCTAAAGAACATTTGACAGTACAACTACTGTTTTCGTATGACTACATTGGGAACAAAAATTATTAAAAAAAATAGTTTCATGCCGACTGGCAGGGCAATATTTTCTCTTATACATCATGCACACATTTTCTAACAATGGCACGGGATTCTACGCCGCAAAACTCGAATTAACAGATTCAAGGCCAAATTTACCATCGGATGGGTGCCTTTTTGCCAGTAAATGAGGACTTACAGCAAAATTCGCAGGTGTACTTCATTTTTTCGGGGGATGATCAAGTCGATAGGCGTTACAGAGGGCAAACAGGAGTGACAAAAAACATAACTCGACAATTGCAACCATTATTATAATGCAATCAATGCTTTCATTACAATGTTTAAAACGGCGATAGAGAAAATGAACTTAGAAGATCGCAGATTTGTCTTCAATCCTGATAAAGGAACCGCACTTTGGAAAAAATAGAATGGATAGGAAACGGGTGGTATCACTTCCAATACAAGAAAAATTATTTAAAATTTTTAATTTTCTAATTCGGATGTTCCGGACTTACCGCTTCACAATTTGAAATTAAAATTCGGCTCAATTATCATTTTGTTGAACAACCTTAGGGCATGGGGATTTTTAAACATATATCAAACTCCTCAAGTTGTGTTCAATTTCTAGTGAATAAAACGGCCCTTAATGCACCGGAACTTTGTATCGGATCGCGTTTGATATGATTGTGAAGAATCTCAAATCAAATGTCATGTAATCACGATTCTGAGTTTAAAAGGCGAACATTGTCATATCGCGGACTCCGCTTACTCAGAACGATTTGGCATTTAAGTGTCTATGACAAATAATAAGTCGCAAGGATAATCGCTGGATATTTCTAGCATCAATCTTGAATTCCCATGTTTTTCACATGGTCCAATTGTATGTGGCGTGCTCACCTGCAGGCAAACCACTTTAGTACAAAAGCGGAAAGTTGGCCGGCACGTCAATCATTGCGGTTTTATTGAAATTACCTGTTTTGTATGGGGAATTCATAACTTAATTTTACCAGGCTTAATGGCGACATATACCCACGATTTTGGGTTTGTGCACATCTACGGCACAGTACCTTTAAAATAACATAAGTTTCATTCTCCTCATTTCATATTAAATACGAAAAAAGCGTACGGAAAGCTCGGATGTTCACGTATTAATATAATGATACATCGACATTGCTATACTTCAGTTATTTCTTTTGTATTAAATACAACTTTTGAATAAAGAATTTGAATTGACGGGATTACGTAAAGTAGCATGCGCTGTGCATGCTTGGAAATATTATTTTCATTACATTTATGAATTTGGGCGGAACGGAGTTCGCCGGGTCTGCTAGTATAATATAAGGATATAAGGATATCGATCTATAACGAACACTACTTGCAATCATTGACAACTTAAACCAGCGGCATTAATGGTGCAGGGAAATAAGTCTCAGGGAACTAGGTCCACTGAGGGACTTAGGTGGACTTAGTTCCCATGTAAGGTGGGAACTAAGTTCACTTTCTTTTGGGAACTTAGTTCACATTCAAAAATAAGAAGAGGGAACTAACATCCAACATTTAGAGTTGGATACAATTTTGTTTAAATAATCGTGGTGACTTTTCCTTGATCAGAGTCTTGAAAGGTGCATTTTTTAATTTTTATTCTGTATGAAAAAATACTCTCTTCGAAATACAGTTTGTAAGACTCTGAAAATAATCAAAGAAAAATTGCAGTAAAAAGCAAAAAATTCGCACGATTACTTTCAGAGTCTTGTAAACCGAATTTCGATTTTGAAATTTTGTACGTATATTACTCTGCCTCAGTTAAAATTTAATTTCTCTTTAGTTTATAAAAATTGCGAAGGACCAACTTTACTCTTTAATTTTACTTTGTTCTTAAGTGGCCCATAGACACCACACTTGTGCGCACATGCGCTTCGTGTTTAAATAAAGATAAAAATAAAACAAATAATAATTTGGTCGAAGGAATGGTTTTTAATACATAATCTAGAAAGGATCGCCAAAATTCGCAATCACGAATTGCCATTACAAAAAACGGCTGAATGCCGACGTTCTTCACACATCAACGATTCGGATGCAACTGAGAACTGAAAGTGCGCGTGCATCCCCACGCCCACACACATCACACCGATCGAGATACCAACACCAAAAATCAAAAAGTTTTGATTTTTACTCGGACCGTGTGTGAACACCAGCCCACACACGGCACACATTTCCGCACACCGCACACCGGTGTGGCAACTAAGTCCACTTCACGAAATTGGTTTTATTTCCCATAGTTGGGAACTAAGTCCCTCAGTGGATTAAGTTCCCGAGGACTTATTTCCCCGCACCGTCATTAATATATTCCAGTCAAAAATAAAATCATACACCAACAGGTCAAAAAACATAAACTCCTACTACGGCAGTGCCTGTCCTCGTACCCAAAAATCTCCAAAAACTCACATTGTTATTTGATATATACTGCCATATTAGATGAACTAGAGTTCGCTCAGTAGTAGAAATTCTACCATTTTATTGACCTGGCTTGATTGACACAACAAATTACAGACAGCATTGCATCTCTGCACTATATCTTCTCAACAAACAAACAAAAAATTCCAGCGAATATTTTGTGGTTAAGGCAGAGAAATTGCTTCTTAACTATTTCACTTCGCCTATTTATAATAAGATAACCCAAAAGTGCATTTTTTTTAACACTATTTCTTTTTCTATATTTTATGAACCGTTTCTTTTATCTAGCATTACTTCTCAGATTTTCACCTACTAAAATAAGAAAACAACTAACCAAACTTGTGGGTACCGAGAACGTTTCATTCAGTCGTGCTGTCTATTTTTCATTCCCTGCCCATAATGGCTGACACTGCGGTCTTAAAGATCTACTGTATCAAGGACTGTGTCAAAATCGGCCATGGAAGAATTTTCATGATTGCCTAACTGCTCTCTTAAACTCATGCATAGTGTTCTAAGCCGCAAGCCTCAAAGTCGCCCAAGTTAGTGAACCGTACCGCGGCAGGTTCTTTAATATGAAAATCAAGCGGGCACACTGTCGGAATTCGGAGTCGTAGGACCGACTGCGGTTCTCCACACTCGCTCAAATTTTCCGAGTAACAAATTTATTTGCAGTAAACCCATATCTCAGAAACTCGTCTAATATTTTCATCAAAAGCTAACGCATCAAGTCGTAATAGCAAAAGAAGAACACAGTTCCCCTTGATAAATAGATCTGTTAAGAAAGTTTTATTTTTATATTATTTCTCTTGCCGCAGGCACACGCTCTTCCTTTGTCCACTTGGCACAAAATGAATGTAGATAGTCTGCGAAAAGTAATCATACATCGTTCCTACATACATACATCTCAACTCAACTAGTCCGTGGAGATACCCATGCCATTTGTGGAAGTGTTATGATTTATAGCCTGCTCGTATATTTTGCTGACTTACCATAGCCAAAAAGTCGATGAATTCTTAATGCAATTCGTTGATTCCCGAATTCATATGCAGACTTGTTCATCAGTATACCCCTGGTCAGAGAGATTAATTTTACTATGTAAATTCATCAAGGGCATCACATTTGGCCACCCCCATCAACAGGGGATTACTTGGAAGATGTATGGGACTTAAGTTTTCATCTATGATAATACATAAATCTCTGGGTCAAGTTACACATTTGTTGTTTTTGACACAAATGACTCCATCAACTCTTTAAACATCAACAGTCCCTGAGCCAACAAGTGTGTAATTAATTAATAATGCTGCATCCTTTATTTGTCGCCCTAATTTGAGGCCTGTGTGAACATAATTTTTTTTGGAAACATTAAAGCCTACATTATTATAATAATGTGGCCTTTGCTGAGTGTAGTTAACCGTAATTAGGAAAAGACGGTTTTATTAGAACATAAAACGTAGATGTGTGATGCATGCGTTCATAATTCTCTTGAAAGATATTACATCATTGATAGCCGGGGGTGGGTTTTGGATGGAGGAGCACATTCTTCATTAATGAGGGAGGCATACATAGACGATCTGGCTGTAGTCGATGACCAAATTCCGGAGGGATATTTTCAATTTACGGCATTCAGTTGAACTTATTCGAACTTAAAATGATACAGTTCAAGATAGTGGCAGACAGTAACACAGATTATTATAAACTGTAGTCCTGGGGTCTAGTCGATACGGTAAAGCAGTTCACCGAATTTTGGTGGCTTGAGGAAGAGGTGAGGGGGGATACGCTATCCTGGGCCGGTGCGCTACTTACGTAGCATCCTCCTTAGTTTTAAGCTAGATTTAAGTTAGTAGGCTTAGGTTTAGAGAGGGGGTCTTTAGGTTTGGCCGGGCTAGCCAGCATGAAAGAGTGTCTAGTATGTACGTTAAAGAAAAAGTGAAATAAAAATGAATTTAAAATGAAAAAAAAAAGAATGGATGTAGTAGTAGTAGTAGTAGTAAATAAAGTGCACGACTTGGTCGAACGAAATTTTCTCTTTCATCAAAAGTTTGGTTGCGTGTTTTCTTATTTTATTATGTAGGTAGATTAAAATCTGAGAAGCAATGCTAGGTCAAAGAAACGGTTCATGAAATATAGAAAAAGGAATAGTATTAAATAAAATTCACATTTGGGTTGCCTTATATAGAAAGAGTATAGTTAAGAACCACTTTCTCTGCCTTAACCACAACATATTCGCTTAAATTTTTGTTTTTTGTAATTTTTTTTTCCAATTTGTTGTGTATTAGCCAGGTCAATATAATGGTAGAATTTCTACTACTAAGCGAACCCTAGTTCATCTAAAAAGACAGTATACGAGTATATCAAAGAACAATGTGATTTTTTAATGGTTGAAGCTCTCAGTAACAGGCAAGATTTTTGCACTTTCAAACACTAATGAACATAAAACAGTCGATGGATGCCAGATTAAAAGAAGATTCAGGAAACGAATGTATTACAAACAGGCAGATGTTCTGCATTTATTTTCATAGGCAGGTTGCCCATTGGCAGACTTTTATTTCGTAAGGTAGAGTGGACTAGAAAATCCCACAATAAAATCGTATATACTACAATCCTGTTTACCATTTTAAGTAAAATACGATTTTTAAATGCCCAATCATACAAATTCATAACAGGACAACCTTCTTCTAAATTCGCTCTTTCTATTGTCACTCATTCGTCTCTCGTAAGAGTAAGCTGCGACAGTCAGCGTGACCAGACGCTTGACACGCGATCACAATTATTGACATAGGACCTGAGGAACGCCATCGGACCAGACGTTAACAATGATACATTCAATGAAAATCAAATTTAATTATGTTTCTTTCCTTTTATTTTACTATTTTAACTTATTTTCCTTATCGCACCAAGTTCTTCTTTATTTGTTTTTACTTAATTCTTTATTTCTTGTTCTAGCTATCTCAGTCCACATTGGTTTTCTATGTTCTTTGTTGTTCTTTTCTCTAGCATGTAAAATGAGTGCTAGCAATTCAATTGTGTTCGTTTTGAATCTCCCTGTGGGTGTGTGTTTTAGTTTTTGTTCCAACCATGACAAACAGCCACCCCATTGATGCTGGTTTTGGCAGCATAAATGAAAAAAACAAATTTTTGCTTAATACCCTTTGTAAAAGTCATAATGGCCTGCATATTTGCCACATTAATGCACAAAGTCTTGTGAATAAGTTTGATGAGTTCAGGATGATATTTGAAAATAGCTTGATTGATATAATTTGCGTATCTGAGACTTGGCTCCACCCGAATTTAAATAGCAACTTATTCTCACTACGAGGATTTAAAAAACCTTACCGAGCCGATAGAACTCACACCTCTGGAGGAGGCGTTGCTATATATGTAAAAAATTATATCAGGTCTAGCCATGTCATGCAGTCGGATGGCACACAGGCGTGTGACTATTATTTTATAAATATCTTGGATGGTGTCAATAAATGTATCATTGGGACTTTTTACATGCCACCACATATCGCTAACTCTCGGGTTATTTCTCCAATTGTCGAAGAAGTTTCTTGTCTTGCACCAAAATTTATTCTTTGTGGTGATTTAAATATAAATCTTCTTCATTCCACATCCAATTCGTTTAAAACCTCTATGAATTCCCTTAGTCTTTCCATTGTTAACTATATTGAGCCAACACACTTCAAGCCTAACTGTTTACCTTCTTTGTTAGATGTCTTCCTTGCCAGCGATGAAAGTCTTGTTAAATGCTTTAGTCAGTTATCTGTTCCTGTCTTTTCTAATCACGATCTCGTATTTGTTACCCTTGATTTACATGTTGAGAAAAGATCGTCTGATCCCATTCAGTTTCGTGACTTCCGCAATATTAATGTTGATTGTCTTTTTAGTGATTGTTTGGCACTTGACTGGAACTCAATTTATTCTACTGCGGACGTTAATATACAAACCGAATTCTTGACCACTGCAATTGACTACCTTTTTAACAGACACGTTCCTATTAAGACTCGAACTATTAAATCTAACTGCTGTCCTTGGCTTTCTAACAACATCATATGTGCTATGAAAAGAAGAGATATCTTATATCGTCGTTGGAAACGTTTTGGATGTGCAGAAATGTATAGAAACTTTAGGGCATCGCGTAATCTTGTTACAAAGCTTATTAGATCCGCTAAACTCAACTACTATAATAGTAGATTTAATTCCGATAGATCCTCCAAGTTCCTATGGAACGAAGTTCGTAATATTGGATTAAATAAGGAAGATATTTCAATCTTGGACGACAATATAGATATTGATGAATTGAATCTTAGATTATCTACTCCGACAACCTCACTTTTCACAGATCATGCGACCATTCGTCATGATTGTAATACAGAGAATGTTTTCTCATTTGTTTCAGTTGACGAATATGAGGTAGGAAATGCGGTTTTCTCAATAAAATGCAAATCTGTCGGGTTAGATAACATTCATCCTGACTTCATAAAAATCCTGATTCCGGTTGTACTTCCCCACATAACCCACATATTTAACACCATTATTATGACATCTGCGTATCCTTCTGCTTGGAAAAAGTCAAAAATCATCCCTATTCTTAAAAAAGGTTCTAAATCTGAGTATAGGCCCATAGCTATTCTCCCCTTTCTATCAAAGACCTTCGAATGTATTATTAGTAAACAAATAAAACAGCATATTAAAGACAAAGAGCTTCTTAACCCTTTTCAGTCAGGCTTCCGCTCCGGGCACAGCTGCACATCTGCTTTATTAAAAGTAACTGACGATATAAGACGGGCAATCGATGCAAATTATACTACTGTGATAACTTTACTTGACTTTTCTAAGGCATTCGATTGCGTTAATCCCAAAATTCTCTGTGATAAATTAATTAAATTTTTTAACTTTTCTGACACTTCCAATAAACTTATTTATTCATATATGACTAATCGCTTGCAAGCTGTTTCATGTAATAGTGACCTGTCTTCGTTTCTTCCTGTTAATAATGGTGTTCCCCAAGGATCTATTCTTGGTCCTTTGCTGTTCTCTTTGTTCATTAATGACTTACCTTCTATTTTATCTTACTGTCGTTACCATATATATGCTGATGATGTCCAATTATACATTAGTTTCCCTCTTGGCATGGTTGAGGATGCTATAGCTAAAATGAACGATGATTTATGTTCTATCTTTGAGTGGTCTAAATGCAATGGTCTCAAACTGAATCCCGCCAAACAAAAGCCATACCTATATCTAAACATCAGCCGTACCTTCCCGATTTCCCTCCAATTTTTCTAAATTCTTCCCAAGTTGAATATGTTACCACTGCTAAAAACCTAGGAGTAATCTTTAATAACAAATTAACGTGGGATAACCATATAAACTCTATGTTGAAAAAAGTCTACGCATCACTACGAGGATTATCAATAGTTAAAACAATTTTACCTACACAAGTTAAGCTAAAACTGGTAAAAGCATTAATAATTCCTATAATTTCTTTTGGATGTGAGCTGTTTGCTGATCCTGATTTCCTCTCACTTCAAAGACTACGCGTTGCTTTCAACTCGATTGCCCGGTTTGTATTCAACCGCCGTAGGTTTGATCATATCTCATCTGAGGCTCGTCAACTTCTTGGTTGTAATTTGGAGGACTTTTTCAAATATCGATGCTGTTCTTTACTTTTTAAAATTATTCACAAGAAAGAACCAAACTACTTGTTCAAAAATATAAATGTCTGTACTTCTAATCGCTATATAGTATTGCGCCCCGCTACATATACCTGTTTAACTTCTCGCAGACAATTCTTCATTTATGCTGTCAAACTCTGGAACAACCTGCCCATTTATGTGAGGTCCAAAATCGAACACAAAACATTTCATTCAATCTGCTTTAAACACTTTTCCAATTTGAACTGATCTAGCTATATTCTCTTCTTTTTTTTGTCTCTTGGTTGCGCTTTTTTTTACAACATTTAACTTGAAAATTTGTTTTTGTTTCAAATAATTGTAGTTTACTTTGTTCACTCTTGCACATTTTGTAATATCATGTTATTCTCATTTCCTGTACTTTTATGAGTTAAACTCAATGTACAGCGTTTCAATATAAATAAATACTAAATACTAAATACAACTGTTTACGTCATAATGACGTCGGCATGTCAAAAATGACACGTGTTATCTTAGCTTAAGCCTTCTGTAAATTATTAATGATTAAAGATATCTAAGCTGTCATACCGTATACTGCCTTTTTATGATTAACTAATATTTAGCCATTTGCCGTGATGTGGCGACAAGGCGCCCCTCTGTCTTTGGCGGCCTCACGCATTAACCCACCCTGAATCCAACATAAACACACCATGTGGCTGAAATATTCTCATCATTCTGCACCGTTTCACTCTTACGAGCATTGTTTCGACATTCTGCATAAAATCGACGAAATCTCCTCGCTAAACCGACAACTCAACACAACTCTATAGCCTGCCAACTTTGATGGAAACTTTCTGCGGAAAACATTTATCGCAAATGCTTGCGGCAATTTCCCCGCATAGGATTGCATAGTTCGAATTGTAAACACAATAGCCGCTCCTATGTGCATGCACACGGATTGCACAAATATTTGTGGATGAAATTTCATTTGAAATTTCAGTTCTATTGATTTTTTTTTCAGTCAAAAAAGAGAACAGGAATGTCACATTAGCTTTGCGATGACCTTATTTGAAAATTCTCTACTTACCTCTCTGATGTCAATTTTACCATCCTGATTGTCGTCGTAGGCTTCCATGAAACAGGATTTCAATTCGGCCAACATTGTGTCAGTGACAGCCTGCGAAAAAAAGAAAGAAGACAAGAATTATAGATTATAAAATGCACTCAGCGAAATTTAATGTTACAATAAATAGAGAGCGGAGGACTGTACCTACACCTATACCTGCACTATATGCCACATATATAATTGTATAGGGCACTATATACATGTGGCAACAAAGGACGTGAAGCAGTGAAGGAAGGCTGACTAGTGACAGTAACTTTTACGTGAGGAGATTAACATTTTTCAGATTTGAATGGGGATTTACTGTAAGCACTCGAGTGGTTTTGAAAATTAATTGGATTTCCATTATCCTTGACGGCAGTCAGATGAAATTGGATGGGTAGTTTTCGATTACCGCATTTAGTTTTCAATTTCCCCATCTATTATCCGGTTCGAAGGACCAATTTTACAAATTTCCCCATTTCCATTGTAATTGACACTTAAGTTCCATTTTACCCTTTAGAACTACTCGACTGCAATTGGATTAAACGGCATAAAATGACGCCCCAATAAAGCCATCACCGAGTCAAGGTTAAGGAGAAAACAAATCGACTCTCCAGTTTGTGAATAAAAAAAAATGAACCAATTCACGAAAGTAACTGACAGATTTACCCCTTTCTCATCTTGAACGCAACGGAAAATAAGTCCGCGCACAATGTGAATAACTCTCTATGCTATGTTCACTTCTTCAAGAAGAAGAAGTCCTTTGGGTAATATATATTTTCCCATTCAACGAAATAGATTTCAATGCAATTTCAGGGAAACACAACGCTCGCCGACTACTCCTCGGTGGGTATTTCCATTCTTCTCTGACATGCTGCTGTTGTTTCGTCTATCAGAAAACTGTCGGAGATGTGTTCTTATTTATTATGTGGTTTCAACCTGAAGGATGCCTTTGGCTTCTATTGTTCCAGAGAGTTTCCTGTACAAAGGAAGAGACTTCGATTTTCTTGGGGTTGTTTTTTTTATGAATATCCTAAACTGATTTCAACAAAAAGATTTCGAAATTCAGATATATTCCGACAAGTAACCATCTGGGAGCAACCCTGATAGAAAATTATTCCATGGTTTGTATGGAATTCTCGATGGTTGGGAAATTTCTCAGTTGTAACTTTCAGAATTTTGAATTTATTTCCTAAAATTGTATAGAGAGGTTAATAAATTAAATACGCGATAGGGAGCTCGAAAGATGTCTGGTCTGGTGTGGAATCTAATCAAGAGGGAGTGAAGTGGATACAAATTTATAGCCGATAAATGGGGGGTGTGATTTGGGTGGGGAATGGAAATTTATCTACCTAATGGGGTGGATTTCTATGCTCATGTGAGTGTTTTTAGTTTGAGTTCCCGTCTGTAGGTGGAGTAAGGATTGTTAAGTACCTAATTGAAAGGTCCGTATTTGGGATTGTAAGTTTAATTAATTTTTATTGAACACTTAACGTCTAGATGACCCAGAGTTGATGGAGAAGACTATTATCTATCAATGTTGGAGAGAGGGAGTGGTTCTCAATTAGTGGAATATCGTTTGAGAACGCGGGTAGGTGATATTCCGATCTGAACAAAGCGCATCGTATGCTATTCTTCGATTCATTTTACGGGTCATCCAATTTTTTCTTAGAAAGGACAAACAACAAATATTTTCAGAACCAATATTCAAGAAATTCAAGTTTTGGCTCCCTTTTTTTCGGACAAAGAATTATCCATGCTGACTGTGGAGGCTAAAGTAGAAACATATTTTGACCAAAAACACTCCGCAGAAGGTAGGCGTGGCACAAACGAATAGTTGTGCAAAGCTAGGCCAACTTTTGAAAGTTTATTTCAAATGATTGTCGAGAAATAGTGTTTCCAATGTTTTTTATTTTTTATGGGAGGTGCCACGCCTCTTTGTAAATTTCATTTCAATCATAGGTTTTAGGGAGAGACATAAAACGGAAGAAATAAAGGCGCACTCGAGGAGTCAGGAAGGTGAGCAGCAAGACGAAGCAGACGCCGTTAAAGCGCGCGACTAGTAATCGGCAATAATAAATATTAAGACAGAATTAACGTGTTTTATTTTAAATCGTTATAAAATCAATTCCTTTTCCAGTATTCGAATGCAATGTTGTGTTTTGCGACCACAAACAAACGCAGTCTTATTTTTTGTTATACGATTTTTGACGCCCCAGTGGAACTGCTGAGTTTAGAATCTATTAGCAGCAAGTTCCTACCTTATTTTGTTCTGAATTACTTATTTTTTTGTGAGTCGACGAATCTTCAGCTTGGCATCAGTTGTCTTTCAATTAGTTAAGGGTATGCCTATGGATATAGTAAATAGTACTAATGAGCAGGGCAGAGCTTGCCAATATTATATATTGGACTACACTAACCCAATTTCATGCAGCTTTTATCCACACCATTCCTACAATAGAAACTGTAGAACCATTAAAAAGAGAGAGAAAAAGCTTCAAAAGCAATTCGACAATCGGATCCTAAAGGGACCGGGCTAACTTGCGAGACTTTCTTATCGAAACCTAGGGTCACCCAGTCATGGCTAAAAACAATCTTTACTGTCAAAAGTTTTCAATGACGGTCTTCTTCGTTATTTCGTTTCTGATCATAAGACATAAAGAGCTCCACATAGTTGCATTCACTTCATCTATAGGTTTCCCTTGCAACCCACGCCCTCTCCTTGTTGTCACAACCCATTTTAGCAGTAAATTCCAACTAAAGTCACATATCGACGACCTCGTTCCATAAAGCACGTACTCGCATGCGATCCACAACCATGACACCAAGTGTCACAAGCAATATCTTCTGTCCTACTTAACATTTCAATTAAGTTGCCAATTTTGCGAGCCGCCTACGGCAGTGCATTCAATCGGACGCGCAAAATGTGCACTCTAGCCCAAATTTGCCCTGCCATTCAATGAAATTTTCCAACCATCATTATACACACTTCAATGGCAACATCCCGGGCCCCATAGCCCAGACTCCATTATAAATTCAAAGGAAAAGGAACAAAAAATTCAATCAAATCGAAATTGTTTTGGTAAGGTTAGCACGAATGGCTACCCCAAGAGAAAAAAAAACTCAAGAAATAGGTACAACTAGGTCTACCTGCATTTACCATACCCATCAGCCTTCAATTGGCCCCAAACGCCAGAGTCGTGCCAATTCAACCGCAATAGAGAATACACAAACATTTTATATAATATGCAAGATGCGAAGTGTGCTGCTCTAAAATAGATTTTTGGCAACGAGCGCACCTTTGCTCGACGACGCTGGGAACTGGGACGACATGTCCCTGAACTCAATCTGCGTGTCATCCGCAATATTGTCTTTAAAATGGAATTAGATAGATAGAGGCATTGAAAATGTACCAACCCGCCCACTTTGCGTCCGAAAATTCATCTTCGACGGATGTAACTCTTTTTGTTTTTCTGCTTATCCTCCTGCCGAAGTGTACTTCGTCTTTGTATCACATAAATTCCGTGCACCTGTGCTTTCCTCCACGGATTACGGGAAATATACATCACGCCGGGTGGTCCATAATTATGGCCTCAAGAAAGTTCTGAATCCGTCTAATAGATATATTTGTTTGCCTTGTGCATTTGTTACGGCGAGAAGCGTTTTAAACTGAATGATATCGTAAAGTGCGATTATTTACTTTTTGTCAGATTTTCACTAGATGTCCTACCGTGCACGGTGTGCAGATTTATTTTCATTTTGTGTATTTTACGTAGGAATGCTTTTTGGGGGGTAAAAGTTAAAGTCCGGCTTTGCCTGTGCGAAAGTTGTCTACCAAATTAAATAATAAAAACGTTTTATAACGGACAGCTTGGGCTGTGTAGTGTGCGAAGTGTATTTTCGGTCGTCTTACAGATCGGTAAATCAAATCATAAATGCTCTGCTAATAACCGAGAAGTTTATATCGCAATCTTATTTGCATTCTACTAAATCGAAGGAAGGAACAACTTTTGTCAATGTTGAATGGTTTTATTGGACGGAATGGCTTTGGAATGGTCGCAGTCTCTAGAGGTATGTTATCGGAGCTTAATCACCTGCAAGTGGGCATACAATTTTAGTAAATTAGAATAAAGTTGGACTCCATTAGGCTCTGTGGAAATATGGAGGTAATCTTAAAATTTTTTTCAATTTGGTTACTTTTTATATATTCCGACAGCTGTTCCGCAAGCAAGGAACACAAAAACAACACTGCGTATGAGCTGTAGTTCTTATGATTTTGACGTCCTCTACTTTTTAGGGGTGCGACTGAAAAGTGTTGCTACTTTCGAAAACATTTTTTACATTTTTTTACTTTCGTTTAAATGTGATGTGAAACTGGCATAATCGTCAAAGGTCAAAAAAGACACTTATGAGTCCGCTAATCGAGCAGCGAAGTATCTCGTTTATCGCACGAAAACTCGCAGTTTTTCGCGACAGTAGCTTACAAATTTTGATTTTATTTCTGCAGCAGAAATTGCTTTAGATTCCGCTGTGCAGTGACTCAAAAAAGGTCAATCTACTGCGCAGATATCTTCGTATCGCTTTTTGATTTTCCGATCAGATCAGGGTTGATATTTTTTTGTGAATCAAAAAGGACATAACTTCCGTGGGAGGGCTTTCAAAATTCCGCCTTACAAAATTGTTTCTTACACAAAATTGTGCTCTACAAAATTCTGCTTTTCAAATTTAAAGCAATAAAATTCAGCTTATTCAGCTTTTTTCCACCTAACAAAAAATATAAACAAATATCAAAAGCGCGCTTTTTTGAACATTTTCCAAACTTTTTTTTTATTGTTTGCAGAATTACGTAAGGCAATTTTTAAAAGCGGAATTTTGGAAAACAGAATTTGGAAAGCAGCATTTTGTAAAATTAAGTTTGACCTTTCCAAAATTTTTACCCTAACTCATTTAAATGATGTGAATGTCCGAGCAAAATGCTGCGCTATAGTCCATCCGCGTAATTGAGACCCTACCACAGTTTAAATTGCTCGTAACTCTTTCTGTTCTTCTCTATTTAGAAAATAAATATTGAACTGTTTGCTCAAATTTTTTTTGGTATACAGAAATATAGTTTTTAAAGATCACGTCAAATAAAATTAAATTTGGAAGAGTGCGTGAAGGACACATTACAAAAAAAAACTACCTCCACGACTGTGTGCACCACGAACAAATGAAATATAAATTTGCCACATTTTGGGTGACATTTTTCTCAAATTTTCTTACACAAACATACGTATCAAGTGACGTAGTCGAAAGAGAATTGTCTATGACGTTGTTTTGTATTAACAATTACGCCACAGCTGTAGTATATATTCCTTTTAAGTACCTATTTTAATAGGTTTTCCAAATTTAGGGTATTATTTCAAATTTGTCGCTATTTAATTTAAGGTGTTTTGATGACTTTGGCGCTTCTATCGAATTTTTTCTGTGACCTTTGTGTGTTAATTTCACTTTATTTGGTTCGTGTACGCTCTATGTAAAGATCTAACTGACTTTTGCATTGTATTTGGTATGTAGGATTTTTTTTCCTACGCCATCTTTGGTGTACAATCTTAATAATCCTTTAGGTAAGGTAAGATCAGGTAAGCGGGTTGGCGTGGAGAACTCCGTGCCACACTCAGGTCAATATTGACCCATTGTGATATCCATTGCGGGAAAAGGATGTCCCTTACCCATGATAACCCTGTCTATAAATACCTATGATTAAGTACTCACTGTGTTGTTGCATACAATTAATCATCCTGTGGATTTGATAGAGCTTATTATTTTGTCTATATGTGTGCTGGAAAGCTCGTCTAGGTCGTGGAAGAAGTGTCTCCCTAGGAATTTGTGTCTATTGTGTTGGAGACCTGGGCAATGACATAGGAAGTGGGTTGTGTCCTCAACAGCTTCCTCATCACCGCAGCCTCTACAAAGTTCTTCTTCCGTCAAGCGTTACTTCTTGATGTGATACCGCAGAGTGTTGTGCCCCGTTAGGATTTCTACGAGGGTGGAAAGAGATTTTCTACCCTTTCGTAGGAGGCTCTCTGTTCTGGCTTCATCGAAGGTTGGCCATAGCATTCTTGTGGTATGACAGGTTTCTAGTGCGGTCCATCTTGCGTTCGCCTCTCTTGTGGCCTTTCTCCCTGCTTCAAGCTTGAGTGAACAAGGCCGGATATTTGCAGAGGGATCAGCTTGTTCTGATGCAGCTTTCGAACCTAGTCTAGCTCAGTCGTCCGCTTTCTCGTTGCCAGGAATGCCTTCATGTTCCGGAACCCAGCAAAGTAATACCTTATACTGAGTGCCAAGAATCCTTAGTTCTTCGCGACAGCATTTCACAAGCTTTGATTTTATTTCTACCGCAGCTAATGCTTTTATTGCGGCCTGGCTGTCCATAAAGAATGTAATACATTCAGGTGGTATTACCCTTACCACAGACTCACGGGTTGCTGTTGTCACTGCCAGGACCTCTGCTTGGAAGACACTGCTGTGGTCAGGGAGACGTACCGATTTTGATATACCCAGCGACTCAAAGAAGACGCCTGACCACCCTACCCCGGTTTCTATTTAAGATCCATCTGTAAAAACGGCTATGGATTGCGTGTTAGGTATGAGTCCAATTCTCCATTCTTCCCTGCTAGGATATGCGCTCGAGAAAGGTCTTGTGAAATCTAAGTATGGGGTAATGTAATCTGTGTTAGGTACATAGCCAAAATATTTCTGTAGGATCAACGAATGACCCCTTTCATTTAGTTTCCAGTTTACTGATTGGCTTATTCTCATGTCACTAATAAACTGAACAGATTGAGGATAACCTCAAGATCTGCAGTTCGAGTTGTCCTCATCGCGCTTGTTGTGCCAATACACGCTAGTCTTTGTACTTTCGTAATGGTCTTTAGGTAGGTGGCTTTGTGGGTTTCCGGCCACCATACGAGACTGCCATATGTCATTATAGCCGTGTACATCCACAGTTTAATTTTAGGAGAAGGTTCCCAGGTTTTCCCAAAAATTCTGCTGCAGGAGTAAAAGGCTACTGTGACTTTTTTTATTCTTTCATATGTGTTCAATTTAGAGTTTAGTTTTTGTCCAGTATAAGTCCCAAGTATTTTGCACTGTCGAATATTCTGAGGGGTATACCGCCAACAGAAGGCGCGACAAACTGTGATAATTTTCTTTTATTAAACCAGTTCAGTATTCTGGGGATTTAAAGTTAGACCGCAGGTCCGGGTCCGATATAGTCCAGATATAGAGGGTTTTGAGAGCGCCTCCAATTTGTTTGAAGAGTTTTTGAAGGAATTTACCTGTTGCCAACACACAGCACTACGTCATCAGCATAAGCCGTTGTTCTGGAGCCACTGTTTCTAAGCTGCATAAGCACCTCGTTTAGAACTATGACCCACAGCAGTGGGGATATAACCCCACACCTAAGAGTTCCTCTGGAGGCGTAAGCTCCTCACCTAGGGCCCCCAAGTTCAGCTATAATATGTGTATCTTCGAGTATGCTAACAATCCAGTTGATAATTAAGTTCAGTTGATAGTTAAGTTCAGCTATAATATGTGTATCTTCGAGTATGCTAACAATCCAGTTGATAATTATTAAACTATCAATGTTAAGCCTACTTACATAGTACGTAGGTACGGCATCCGTTTTGACATTGTTAAATGCACATTCAATATCCAAGAAAGTCGCTAGGGTGTATACTCTTTATCATTTAGAGTTTTTTTTCAGTTGTGCCGACAGCACAGTGTAGCGCGGTTTCCACACTTTTACCTTTAGTGTAGGCATGCTGGGTCGTTGATAAATCTTCCGGGCGTAGCCTGCTACGAATCTGTTTATCTATTAGCCGTTCTAATGTTTTCAGTGTGAAGGAAGTGAGGCTTGTTGATCTGACGTCTTTTGCGTTTGTGTGACTTGCCTTGCCAGCCTTGGGTATAAAAATAACCTTCACTTTTCTCCATGTTCTTGGTATATAAACCTGTGTGAGCCTGCCAATGTAGAGTTCCTTTAATACCGGAATAATAGTGTTGGCAGTTCTTTGCAACAAGATAGGAAAAGTTCCATCGGACCCAGGGGATTTAAAGGAGGAGAAGGATCGGATGGCCCATTCTATTCTCTCCTCTATGATCAAATCTTCAGGAAGATTCGTATCCTCCGTGTTATAGTTGCATGTATCGATGCATGGCTTATCGGTGCAGCCTGGAAAGTGCGTTTTCATAATAGAACCTACTCCATCTACGAATTGGGCAATTTCTAATTGAAAGGATTATATAAACAGCTCCAGGTAGCAAACATAATCAGAAACCAAATGTTTTAATACTCGCCAAGGTACACAACTACTTCTCACTCCTTCAATACCCGTTGTAATAGGACAAATTCAGGTCGAGGCCAGCTATTTTTGCAATCGGGATAGGTCAATTACATAATTGATTAGAGAAAACCAAATTCATTCAACTCAGACCATGTTTCCTCAATTGAAAAGGTAATACCCGCAGGGACAATTAAATTCCAACTCTCTGCTTCATTTGATGTCAATTTCACCAAGAGAGATACCTATCTACTGGAGAATAGAACAAACAGAATGTAACCCCGATTCTTCTATGCAAACATTCAATTTCCAGAAACTGCTTTTGGGGAAACTCGATCAGAGATGGCAATACTCCACCACAAATGTTGCGTCAAAGAGTTAAACTTTGACTTCCAAACAGCAATTAAATCGTGACATCGCTACATCCTTGTAGGATGCTACACAATGGCTACACAAAAACTATGCCCGCTTGTTTAAGTTTACCCTGGCAGAAGTTTTAATTGGAAACAAAAAAAAAAACTTTCTACCAGATGTAGAAATTTCCTCAGCGATGATGGCCACTTGAAAGGGAATGCTATATATATCCTTGGCATCATCATCTCATAACGACGAAAGTAGCAAAATCTCAGATAATCCTCAGAGAGATTCATAGTTTCCTGTCAGCGCATTAGGTTCTCATTATGTCGGGACGAACTACCGGAAGGAGTGGTAGATAATTGAAGATTATCCGAGAGGATATCTCACACAAATTGAAAGGGAAACGCGCGCTCTCGAGTGCAGGATGAAACAACAGACGAGATTGCATAAATTCAATTCAATAAAAGGATATTACCAAGCGCGCCATCAGCAGAAGACAGATATTGGTATACTCACTTCTGGACTAATATCCGTTGCATTTGCACTTGACACAAATTCTCGTAGGAAGCCGTCCAGTTCGGTTCCCTCGATGTAGCCATTTCCTACAAAAGAAACGAAAGGACAATGCAACTGTAATCGATATTTAGATTGGCAAACATTCGAGCGAACTTACCATCTTTGTCATAGTGACTCCACACGTCCATGAATTGGTTGGCAGAGAGTTTCTTCAGCTCGCGCGATTCAGGATCCCGATACTGACGCATGAAATTCTGTGCTTTTTCGATTTGTAAACGTTTTGCTGCAGCTGCTGCGTCCATTGTTACTTGCTGTGGGTGCGGGGTGTTCACAAGTGTCTTCTGCTTTTACGTCTGAACTGATACTGGAAATGGAAAAATGCAAAAATTTCTACTTTAGAAAGGGATTTCACACACAGAGCCGTATAGAGGAAGTGTATAACATCCATTAAATTTGCTGTGTTATCTGAGGCGGCCCCATTCGCTTGGCCGGTCTTTTCGTGCTTCCCTCTCAATCGGATATTATTTTTCATTGTGTTCGGGTGTTGGAAAGCAATCACATGCAGTTATAGTCGGGAGGGAGTATGACAGAGAGAGAGAAACACTGGCCAGGACATCAAGATATGCCTGGGTCTTGGGAATATCTTCAAGTGGTGCCAAAGATGTGCTAACATGTTGCTGGGATTTCATACGGGATTAGGGGATGGATGATTTCGGAAGGGGAAGGGAACCGTTTAGACTGTTTTATGTGTGTTTTTGCAGGGGTGAGGTCCTTTTAATTCGTTGTTAAAAAAATTGCATTTCAAGAGATTGTCTTAAGGCGATAATGAGCTTTCCTTATATATCAGCTGTGGTAGATATAAAAGTTAATGGTTCTTACATTTTGGGTTTAAAACTGACTATGTGAGCTAAGATTGTACATTTGTTAAGATCTGCATTTAAAGCAGGTTGTCCTCTTTTTTGGTCAAGTGCCGGAACTAGAGGGAAAAGAAAACCGCAAATAGGCAGTTACGTAAATATGCGAACCCGAACTCGGAAAAAAAAAACCAATAAGAAAAACCCAGGGCGCCACGGTGTTGAGTTGCAATAGCGCACTGGTTGCCTGTGCGTTTTGAAGTGTTTCTACCGATTTAAATTACTTGGTTGTATGGACAACTCGAAACTAAAATCCGAATGGAACTTTTTGCAAAAACTAGTGTACAGCTGGCGCGGTGGGTGCTTTATTTCGGCCAACATTTCCTTGCAATAAACGCACTCTTTGGGCTACATAGCACTTATTTTGGAAATAAGTTTTCAATATTTACCAAAGTTGTTTGAGCGTCAAGCGACTCATTTCGTTCCGCGGAGGTATGATACAAACTTTCTGTCAAGATATCGAGCGGGAAACAGCTGTCAGTGTCAAAATAACCTATAATTTAAAAAGAACCCACCAGATGGCCCCACCCTTTGCTATCATAGCGTAGACGTGCAAATATTTCTTCGAATCGAGGGTATAGTGGAATCATAAAAATAAATAATTTCGTCAAAAGTTGTACAAGACCATTGGCCTTTTTATTTTTAGGACGATTAAAAAGGACAAGGTACAATATTATGCTGAATCCGAAAAGCTGTGTTCAAAGGCTTCCTCAGGGCAATTTTACTCTCTTGTGTTTGTCAAACGTTCCGCAGAGTCGAAGGAGTAAAAAAAAACCTTACAGTTTAATTTTTGTTTTTCCGAGGATGAAACCTGAGACCCCTCGCTCAGAGGGGACTACCCACTGACAATAACCGCAGTATTTTATCCACCATAAATTCAAGCGCTCTTTGCATTTGTTGCATTTCCTTTTCGGTAACTGATTCCAAATCGACTGAATTGACTTCAATTCACAATACAAATAAGGACCTCGATTTATATATATTTACATTACTCCTTGAAAGAGTCCTTCAGCTCAAAGTTGACTCTCTCCTCGATTGAAGAAAAAATTGGTGCGACTGTATCCAACAGTCCCGAAATATGTGTATGTGTAAACACCGTGCGTGCGGTATGCGTGTGGCTTGATACACGTCATTGAGAAAAGAGGGATTTGTAATAACCGGATCCTTGATATATTATGAAATAACAATAATTTACTCGTTCTGTGCTAGTTTTGGTGGAATAGACACAATCGGATTGTGGTAGCTGAAGTAAGATATGTACATTCGAGACTGTAATCTATCTAGATTACGCTGGAAGACAGCATCGATGGTTGTTCCATATCGTGTTGTTGAAATTTTCCGGTTGGAGTTCATTTGAAGATTGAATTTGTCTTGCATAAAATCAATAAATGGTTGAGCTTCAGGAGTTGCAAAATTGATATTGAAGTCTCCGCTTATGACCATTGGTAAAAGATGATAATCTCCCTGCAGAATTCTTGAAATTTCTTCTGAGAACGGTGCAAGGGCGAAATGGAGAAATTTTATTTCACATCAACAAAAAGCTGAAATTAATATGCCCTGCTCACAAATGTATGCAATGATAAAAACGTATGCAATGATAAAATGTATGCAATGATAAAACACAATTTTATTTCACATCAACAAAAAGCTGAAATTAATATGCCCCAGCTCATGTATGCAATGATAAAAACATATGAACTGATAAAATGTATGCAATGATAAAACACACTGACGCATTCCCTGTCCCCACAAGTTAAATGTGTGGAATTACTCCACCAGATTCCAACAACGCGCGCTTAGATGTTTACACATCAAAAAATCAATTCCTGCATTTCAATGTCCTTTTCAATATGCGGATTGTTTTCACTGCTATATCGATAAATTAATCATGGACATGGCATTGCTTTTACCACTTTTTGGTTGGCTGCTCTGTTATGAATTCCATGGGGTTTTGATTTGTTACATCGACATCACGTTGCTCGCAGTGCCATGCATCACTCACGTTTCTATGGAAAACGTCCGATTTTATGTGTTTTCTCGGATCATACTAGAGGTGGTATTTTTCGACGATACGAGTGTGATTAATGCCGCACATTGATTGTTGTTTTTGGAACTAGACGCAGATGATGGTGCTTTTGAGAAAAGAGTATAGCTCTGTGCATTGCTGACGCACAGGCATGCGAGTTCGACATTCAAGTTTCAAGTAATTAAAACACAGTAATTCAAATTATATAGTTCCCATTAAACTATGATTTTTTAATGTCGCGAAAATGAATGCCCGCACACACTTGTCTTCGATTACTTAATCGAACAGTTTCGCGTATGGCGGTTGCATTCGATTAGCCATCCATGCCCTCTAGTTGGTGGGAATTTCCGAACAATTTTACTGAAATCACAGATTTAATACAGCTCCGCAATCAGTTGAGTAAATATTTTCCGAGCTCCACAGCGAATATGAAATGACACGACCTTTGCCAATACCGCACATCTGCACATCCTTAATAAAGCCAGGTATACCATATGCAACAATCTCTCTGCCAAATTGGGTATACAGCAAATATTCGTTCATCAGCAAAATTCAGCACGAAACGAGATGAACAATTTTTATTTTATTTTTTTTTTTTAATAAAAACCCATCAACAATACAAGTCAATAAAAATGTATTCAATGCAAATTCCTCCATCTATTTGTATCCACTGTCACATTTAATTCCATTAGCGTGACAATTTACATGATAAATTGCTCACTATATCCTCTTGCCTCTTCTACAGACCTATAGCACCTGGTTGCTCGCATTTGTTTCCATTCGACGAATGTTGCCCTTAAAAAAAAAACATCAATTATTAACACACCAAACAAATGTGTGTTGTGACAGTTGAAAACTATCGCAAACTACTTGAAAATCGAATGGAAATGTTTTTCCTACCCCCATCAGTTTGAAGACATTTTCCGATTAAATTTAACGCACACCCATCTGCGGAGAAGAAGGGAGACACTTCCTTTCTGTGCGCGATATAAGTTTTCTCGTGTGATAATTTCTTCAGGACATTACATGTAGGTAAGGAAACCCACGAGGAGTGATACATTCAAAATGATCTTTGGAAAATATACGTTGCAAGCGTTAAGTGTATGTAAGCGCCATGAAAGTTTCTACAAAAGTTGTTTTCGGAGCGCTTCAGGACGGCGAATGTGTGTTGAAAGTAGTTGGCTTGGGGTTAAGGAATCACTTCCTTTTCTGAGATCTTTTCACGGGGAAATCATTGAAAAAGTTTCGTTTCGTTTCGTTTCTCCGCGTGTGTTGGGTGACTAATAAAGATAAGTTTGACTATTGAAAAATACCTGAGATTATTCGCGAGGAGAGATATTTTCATACTAAACGACAAAGTTGAGGATTTTTAACCAAGCGAAGCTATTACGTGAGCGAGTGCAAGGAAACTTTGGGTAGTTTTCTATACTTTTACTGGTTATGCAATGATAGTGTGGGAGGAAGGACAGAGAGAGAGGCTTGGTTATGTGAAGAAAGGTCGCACATGGTGCATAGGTGGAAAAGACATTCATCAACCCTTCGTGGGAAGCATGACAACGCAACTAATCTTTAGTTTTGAAATTAAAGAATTGTTTAGGTATGAAGACGTTGGCATTCATTTTCTCACACTACAGGTATCGCTATATGACTGTGAATAGAACCCAAAAAATATTCGCAAGTAATTAGAGACACATATTTTGTTATGCGCACATTCATCAAAACAGGGTGCGCTTAAGAACCTATTGTAGGCCTTTAATGGATCATTACTTTGGGTTTTATGACATTTACTTACACTTTTATATAAAAGCGATCATATGCGCACACGAGCTGAGAAAGCGCACACTTGTTATCTTACGAAAAAATATGTACTTAAATAGTTCGTGTGCGCAACGACGATTGTGTTAAATAAGCCTCAAAGTGCACCCATGGTGAAGTTTTCAATTACGCACTAATTTAAATAAGGCCATTGGTTTTACACCCTTGATTTATTAAACAACTTCAGTCAGTGGTGTCAGTGGTGTTCCTCAAAATACATATTTTCCGCACTAGCTCCTTACATTGCTAGCTTTTTGTAGTGGCACACGCGGAAATGGCTGAAGCTCCTTGTTGACTGAGCTCGTTTTCCTGGGTGAGGTCTTTCTCCGCCGCATTGCTTTAATACAGTTAAATAGGCAAAAAGTCTCTACGGAGAGTTGGTGCGCATTTGATCTATAAAGTATTAACGATTTATTTTGTTCGTTCAAAATCGATTGCGCACACGATAACTTTACACATAACCCACCACTGAATTAAATCTGTCGTTTGCGATTGTCATACTAATGAAATTTGCATGCACTGTTTCTTCAATTGTCTGTGCATACTACTATTCTTAGTTAAATTGAAAACTAAGTGCGCACACAATCTTTTAACACATAACCTCATGAAAAATTGATTAAATTGGTAGTTTTAAATGCTCCTACAAAAGAAAATGCATAAAATCTGCAAACGCGATGATTTTTCATTGCGCACATTTGTGTGCGTTTTGTTTTTTTTTTTATTAAAGTTGTCATAATTTGTTAATTTTTTTCGAACTCCACTAGCATTTAACATTACCTATTGTCTTATGAATATTTTTTAATATTCAACGAAAATGGATCAAGGAGCGAGGTCGCATGTGCCTAATACTTTACACTTGCTTTAACGAAGATTAATTAACGATGTAGGTAAATGAAAATTGAAATACTCCTTTAGAGCTCCTGCTGTATCCGTGTAGTTTTTACAACTCGCTGCGATGACTTTAATCCACACCTTTGGTATGTCCTGACCCTGATTTATGTCTTTCACGACTAGACACCAAATGACAAATGTCTCTGCGAAAACTATACCAACGAATACAAAATATTGATTGCAGTATAACCACAACGTACTTCCGAGACTATTACGTGCTTAATCCAGAATGATGATCCAAATATTAACAAAGAATTTGTCATCAATGCGACAGTCAGTATTAATATCCTTCCGCCAGCATAAATGAATGCGCCCTCTCACCCCGAAGGCCGGCAAAAGCCGGAAAATAACAGAAATAAAACTACAAAAAGAAAAAAAAAAAACAATAATAATAACTCAACCACATAAAACAAGTGAAAGTGAGTCCTTATTAAGGATCATTAATCTTAGGAAGACAGACCACTGCTTGTATTCGGAGAAGATGTCAAGCCACAGCACTCCATTTTATGCGTCACCCCCAGACCCCATAGTGTAGCTGTGAAAGGATGTAAAGATGGTGTCATTGTCATCACATTGCCTGAAGGATAAGTTCTACGAGTATGCCATTCTTGGGTGCGGTTTCAAAGTTCTCTAAATATACACTTTTATTTTCCCTTAGCTGTT
The DNA here is from genome assembly GCA_946477585.1 of Cheilosia urbana. Taxonomy (NCBI): domain Eukaryota; kingdom Metazoa; phylum Arthropoda; class Insecta; order Diptera; family Syrphidae; genus Cheilosia; species Cheilosia urbana. The sequence goes on from OX297854.1 coordinate 105,766,367, forward strand.
GTTGTTCACGAGTTGTTTGTCACCTTTGTGATGAATGTCCCAGAGCTGTCAAGGGACTATAGTGTGCGTACACCTAATGATAAGATACTGTTGTCAACTTTCAAGGGAAACAGATACACAACACAGCTTAAGGGGGAAATAGGAAGCAGGCAATATAACTGTAGCAAATAAAAAGGGATAAAGATAAGGTTTATAAATTAGTTTAGCCTTAGTCCTAATCGTTGAGCGGCTTATTTATTCTAAATTAAGTTGTTGGCGGGGGTATTTTTTTCCCGCTGTCAAGGTGTTTTGTTTTTTGTTTCTTTTTTCTGTTGCTGCCATGTTTGCGTTGTAGATTGTGGTAAATAAATTGCCTATTAGCACAGAGGTACATACCACCGATACCCGATGGTTTTGTTTGCTTTTCCCAAATTTAGTGTCGCTAAGTGAGGTAATTTTAATGGAACGTGGATTTGTGTGTCTATTTGTGGATAATTATTGCGCATCCTTTTGGGTAGCCAATATATAGGGAGCGTGCTGATTTATAGCGATACAGCGAAACAATGTGGATGCACAAGTATCAGGTCGGGTTAATAAAATGTTTTTACCAAATGCGGTCATTCAAACGGTCATTAAAAGTGAGCTTATAATTGAGTGGTTCGATATGTATGCTGTATAGTTGAAAAGCATTTACTAAAACGCTTACCTCAATCTAACCACAAGCCGGTATCGCACAATCTGCCTACCACAATGATTGCAATTAAAAGTGCACACATTCATGTCATTTCCTTTAACAGGAACAAGTGCGCTCTGCACGTCACTGAACAATATTATTGATAGCCTCTCGGCTGAGGTAAACGACTAACAATGACATAATGTTGACTAAACGAGTCTTTTCTTGTCCCATCATCATTTTCAACTTTCCCGCACACTCACACTCACACATCCCTAACTGTAGCGCACACCGGTGGTGCTCTTTTCAACCATAAAATGCATTTGCATAACCTTCACTGTGCCAACTATATGTAGGTGGGTATCACGCCTTTAAAAAGCGAGCATAATTATAAATTCCTTGAGTCCTTGCAGGCGGAACGAACAAGGAACAATGTGAGCGCAAAAAAGTTACACCTATATAACAGTAGTTAACCTAGGGATTAACTTAAAAATGCACCCTCACTCATCCATTGTATGAAAATAAATTCTCATTTATATCCTTCACACTTTAATGCCGCCGCACATTTAGACTAAAGGATGAGGCAAAATAAAAGTGCAGCACACACATAGGTTAGGTATATACGTTCAAATTTATTGTTGAGACATTATTTATGCAAGTTTCGTCGTTCGAACAAAGGATTTGGAGGATGTACCCATGAGGAGAAGGCAAAGTTTCATTTTTCCCAGTGAATGGGGCCATTTATTTGTCGTTTTTTTTTTTTTCTTTCTTTCTTAGTTTCAGTGCAGGATACTCCCCTCTCAAGTGCATGTGTCAGTTACTGTTCAAGTTGGTGTCCCACGGAGTTGGTTGTGTGATGTCTTACAAGGACATTATGTGATTTGCCATGGGGGTGTTCAACAACACAGCACATATAGTATTTAAATATTGTTTGCGCAAAAGAGAGTACCTATAAGGACTTTCTATATGTGGATATTGTTGGTTACGGAATGCAAGTTCGTTTGTATTAGAAGCACCAATCGATGGGGGGATATTCAAACTTGGGAAAAACTACCAGAAATGTATTTGAAAAGTTCGAGTGGCAACGAAATGTAAATTGTAGCAGAACAACATTCGAAAAACCGATTTACAATGGAATCTTCACAAGGATGAGAGTTTTAAAGTTGATTTCAACCGCCATCCAGTCGAGTCGTGCATATATCTGTAGCCATATGCACTTACCGTCGTTAAGTAAGTGATTTCAGTGAAAATGCAGCTTTTTTGCGCACAATGAATATCGCTTTTAAATAGCGTACATGTGTTGTAGAAAAACTGTTCCCAACTTTGTAGTTTGGGGCAAAATCGAATCAGCTCTTTATAACTTCAAACACAGTAACAAAAACCTGTCCTGAAAAATGTCCAAGTCAATAAAAACTCACTTAAAACCCTCAAATTCAATAGAAACACAGAGCAACAACTGTTTCCACTGCCAATTGCAGTAGACCTTGAGACACATGACCCTGAATTCGCCTCTCTTCTGTGTAATTGGCTCTCCTTAATCGCAACTTATGAGATACAAAACAAATATTGATTTAGCAAAATCACTACCATTGCCAAGGCATATAATGTAAATGCTTTCCCATTTCATTTACGTGTAGCACGCAGGTCAACATACTTTCGAAAGCGAAAGCTAACCTTTTTTGTTATTCTCTCCACCAGCTATTTTATTTCTTCAATAAAACCAGGGAGTAATAATTTATATGTCAATGTAAAATCGATACCCACAAGGGACATGTAGACAGTATTCACTTTCAGGCTTTGTTTTCATTTTTTTTAAGTAGCATATTTCATAACCTAGGTTATATCTTTGACGTTTCTTTGCTTTGTACATGTACTGGTGTTCCCCAGCTCATTGGACAACGTAAAGCGAAAGCTATGAACTTAACTTCGGAATCTGGTGGAACGTGGTGGCTGTGTACACAAGAAATAGAAAGGATGGTTCAATGTCATCTCCTATAGTGGGAGTATTCATATTTTACGACAGGAACGTGAATTCAATTACTTCATAGAAATAACATTGGCTGCGGAATATTTTCTTCTACGCGTATGAATAGAAAGAAGTAATATCCTTAATTGAGCGATTAGAATGGTTGCTCGTAGCACATCAGAAGTTTTTCTTTTATTTTTAGGGAATTTCGCTCCGTGATGAGATTTCGTAATCAAGTGAAGGCAGGAATGCTGCAATCATTCTGAATTGACCACTAGACATAGGGGCTTTGTCTTTTCAATCAATTTCACTAAAAGCTAACCTCGAAAAGTGTACACTCTTGTGTTAATGACAATCGTCTTCGTTCCGCTTTGATTGGAGGAGTGCACTTCAATTAATTTCGAACGTGTAATCTCGCCCCTCTGGCCTTTCTCGTGGAGTATACCTATCAGACAATGGAATGAATGGATGCCTTTACTTTGCACTCAGCAACAATGGGTTACGGGCATGTTTTATTCGTAATCAGGAAATCGATTTGTAATTTAAGGGACAACGAAATGCATGGTGATGGTGTTCATCGGAGAAAGAGTGGGCAATATGAGTTGAGCGCACTTAAGCAAGTTGATTATTAATTTTTCTGAAAATATTTTGCAGTTGTAGGTATAGTGAGGACAATAACCTTGAAGGGGGCATGTAAATTAAATTCTAATTTTAGCCGATAGCCTTGGTAACTAGTGCTATACTCATTTATTGATAATTGTAATTACATAATTACTTAATAGTATAAGTTATAAGATATAGTAATAATAATAATAAAATTATAATTTCCGTTTGGAAGTAGCATCTTCGTTGCGAACACAAATCATTACAAATTTTAATTTAATTTTTAATTTTATTTAAAAAAAAAATATGTGCACTGTACATTGGTCTTCGTCATTTGTGAATTTTTTGCTTTGTGTACCAATAGGCATAAGTAGACGTAAGTTTTATAAAATTTATGATTACCCCTTGAGTTAAGCCCTTATTTGTCAAACTGACTAACTAACTAGTGGCCTTGCAAAATTCGTCCCACCCAAAATTGAATGTTTGACTAAAATAATTTGGAGCATTAACTATTCTACCCGAAATACATTATTTGGATCGAACAGAACTTTTGACAAATACGATCTCACTGATCAAAATTAAAAAAAAAATCCCCGTACAAAATGTATGGAAAATTAATTTTTACGAATTTTCCAATTTCCTTTTAAAGTTTCTAATTTTCTCGCCGTATTAACCTTCCTCAGGTGTAAAGAAACACAACGTTCAAAAGATCGTCAAATCGGAGGATGCGTTCTCTAGTTATGGGCGTTCTTAGGGATGCAACTTTGTTTGTGATATGTGATGTCTGGTATATACATATACCTGACTGGTTGTCGCTATCGACTAAACTATAATAGGAAACAGGTTTCGCACAAATTTTTATTTTATGTTTTAAAGACTCCAAATATGCGGCTGCATATTAACTGGCTTCTGGATGTAAGTAAATGGATGGATGAATATTTTAAGGTTGATACTTCAACATCATTGACTTTTGTCCAATGTTTGTTTAGAATTTAATTACTGAACCCTGTTTAATGGGATGATAGTTGCGCACATTCTGAAACCTCATCTAAAATAGATCAAAGTTATGTACTGGATCTCATTCAATGACAGCTCGTTACAGGATATTTGCGCACACACTGATTTTTGTCTAAATTCGTTTGAAAGTTACATACTTGATCCAATTCAAAAGCAATTCAATCATATTATGTTTGCGCACATATTGATGGATACAAAAACTTGCCAAAGAACAATTTAAAAAGTCCAGCAAGCCTTGAAAAAATATTTTAAAAGTGTCCATCAATGCGATGCACAACAGAAAGTATCGAACTAGAAACCGAGTTGGTTGGATAAAGCTTAGAACCTCGTACCAATAAATAATATACTGCGTCAAATTCAAGAAATATAAATTGATAAATTGACCTATAGTTGTATTTGTTTGTTTAAAATTCGAAAATATCGTAAACCATTTGCAAGTGAGTTCTTGTAGGTCAATAGCAATACTGACCTTGTTTTTCTTAACGCGGTCTTGGTATGGAGCACTGGCCATTTAGTTTTCAACAAGTATCTTCTCAGGTGTGCCGTTTTATTGTTGCCCATTTCTGAGACTTGTCTATATCTACAGCCTGACTGGACTTTGACTTTTTGGCCAAGGGTCCAAGGTCGTGCTTTTCTCATCGAAAGGATTAATAAAAAATACTAGTATTGCAGTACTTATCTGTCGACAAATCACATTCCTAACTTTACTTTTCCCACTGCCTAATCGACCAATTCCAAAATACACAAAATCAATTGAAAGGGATATTTTCTTAAGCATAAGGGAGGCGAACAATGGTATGGTGTAACCAAATTAAAGACACAAGAAAAGGTGGTATGAAACAATGTTACATATTATCCTTAGGGCACCTTTTTTTGTGGATACATTAGCAACTTTCACATTCCTAAAGGCAGTGTATACCTACAGAGCGACGGTGCTTTAATGGAGAACACTTCGGGTTAGTAGGAGGTTTTTTTAAATCCATTTTTTTTATGACTATATAAAACGTATGCAACGTTTAATGTATTTCTATGTTACGGATTACGGGTTACGGATATTTACTGAATGCCTACTTTGAGTATAGTGGTACTATGCTTTCCAAATATAAATTTCCGAGTAATATATCAATTTTATTGCGAATTTAGTTACTGAACTGTGTAGAAAGTGCTGGAGAAGATGGTCAACATGATAAAAATTTTCTTGCGGTCAGCTTTAATGGATTTAAATAGAACGGAAGGAAGGAACATTAAATTCGTGCAATTTATGTGTGATCTTTTAGGGGTTTTAATGTAAATTAAATGGAATTTTGCACAGAACATATTGTATAAGCATAAATGTTGTATTATCGATATTGTGATAGAAATAAGTAGATTTTTGAGGGAGTATAATGCTCATTTGACGAGGAGTGACGCAAATTGAATTCTATAGATATATCACACTTAAAAAAAGAACCTACGTACACCTACAATTTGTGCAAAATCACTTTTAAAATAATATTTTAATTTTTGTTAAAATGACACAGTCGCCAACTTTGAATGGCGCCAACTTTGCATTTGAGAATTAGCTTTTTTTTTGTTTGCGCACATCAGTGCGCGTTTTAAACAAACGCATTTTCAATAAAACTGATTGAATTCCTTTATGTGTCTCCAATGCAGGTATAATTTAACGTAAATTGTCAATGAAAGAATAATTTTAACCCATAAGTTTTTCGCTCATTTTCCAAAGTTTCCTGAAGATAGATCGGGATTGTTCGTTTGCGTCTAGTTAAGACTTCACTTGAGGAAGTAAATCATTGAAATATGATGAATAACTCCAATTAATAAAATAGGAAAAGAAGTCGACTTCCCACAACCAATTATGGACCACAAATAAAAGCTAAAAATGAACCATCTAAAGAACTTATCTATAAAAACTATTGTTATCTATCTTTCAAATTTCAAATTAAACAAATAAATTTAAAAGTGAACTTAACAAATGCACAATTTAATTTAACTTAACCCTTAAAACTACAAAGATTTAAACAAAGTGTATTTACAACATGTTGCTCGATATAAAAAAAAAGGAAATGAAAAAGCCACCAGTCTTTGCCATACTGTTGAAAGTCTATACAGTATACACGACACACTGGGAAAACAATCCCATCCAATTAAAATTGTGTCAACGGGTAATTTTCAGAAGTGCCTACGGAGGTTTTAATAGTAGCTCAGTGAATGTTTTTCCAGCTTCTGGAAAATATAAAGCACAATTTTAGTGGGAGATAAAATTCCGGTCTCCTCTTAAAGCAAACAAAATTAAATAAAATTCACTTTTTAAAGGCATACAGGTACCAGGTACACGGGGAAATGAATGTCGAATGATTTGATGATGCGAAGCAGGTTGTATGTACGCTGCACAAACCTTGCACTGGAAGCTTAATTTTATTGTATACTTAAACTAAGCACTGGGTAATTGTAAATTTAAAATTCCACTTAAACTGTTTGCAAAATTGAAAATACCAAAATGGCTTTATGTAGCTTGGTTTTTGAACAGCTACATTTGAACGAGCGAAATTAAGTATTTTTTAAGTCATTTAGCGAGTTACTTTGCCATTTTTTTTTCGGAAGGAAACGAAATAAACCAATCGGCAAGATTTTATATCGGAAGTATACATCTTCCCCCTTGATATTTTTATCATGGGGTGTACGCTGTAAACCATCTCTCGGTTAAAGAGAGGTGGCTTTTGGTACCATGCGCATTGGAGTTTTAAAGAACTTGTGCGAGAATTATACTTTGACCCCTGTCTTATGGATATGCCCTCTGACGCAATGACTCCAGAAGTCCTACTGCGACAAAACTACCTTGTCAACTTTCCTCAGGCAACGGAATGGCTTAGGCCAAACTCTGAGCCAGGGAAATAATGCCGTCGTATTTTTAGGGATGGCTCCAAAACCGGACAGGGGTCTGGTTCTGGAGTCTTCGTGGAAAGTGAGAACATTAGACTTCACTACCCCTTAGGAAACCATGCGTCTGTCTTCCAAGCGGAAATTTTCGCTATCCTTATGGCTGTACGCTATATTGTGACAAACAGGTGGCGGGCTAGAAGCATATGCATTTGGGTTTCTCGCGAACACGAGTGTCGGTGGCGTGGCTATGCTGGGTGTAGACAGACCAAACGACTGCATCCGGACATCTGCAAAAGGTCGGCGGCCTTCCTTCTGTCTCTCAGAAGAAGCGACTGTAGACTGCTTGTGGGCGTCCTTTCGGGCCACCAAGCTTTTGCCAAACACTTAAATGTTTTGGGCTTGAGCATCTCCACCATCTGTCCTGCCTGTGGAGAGGATGACGATACAGCGGAGCACTTCCTCTGTAGCTGTCCTGCCGTTGCTCGTATCAGGTGGCGGATCTTTGGGGCTGACGTGGTTACTGTCGAACATCTAAGCTCTTCATCACTGAAGCTCCTTCTCATCTTTCTTCGAAAGACGGGAAAACTAAGTACATAAATGTAAGGTGTCTGTTTGGCAGTACAATGGACCAGTAGTTGTGTCTGAGTGCTCCATCGGATAGTAACAACCTCCGACAGAAAAAAAAATAAAAAAAAAAAATACATTGTAATCAATTCCGCTCCTATGTTCCTATATGCTATATATTAGTTGTACCCTAGTTATACACAAAATTAATCCTTCTGCGATCTGTGAATTATTTAAAGTTGAGCACAAAATGCGTCTGCATCAATTGTAATGGTCGTCTTCAACTAATGAACATAGCCTGTCGAACAGTAATATATTTGTATTTGGAACAGAGCTCATTTGAAGTTTTATTCGTGGAGTAAACATCATTTATATATAGTTCAACATGTATGTAATTGACTTGGGCAGTTCAGAACTTCTTTGTGGAATCACTTATCGTCTTCGAAGTTTTTGCTTAATCATTCGTGTGGTTCGTTTCACACAAAAGTAACATACAGTGAAATGTTAGTTGAGATGTTGGCATTTTCTCTCATGTAACTTCTTATATAGAGACTATCACTCTGTGTTAGTTACTCTCAACTAAACCAGTTGCCTGTCAACTTATCAACACCCTGTGACCAACTTAACTCAAGCAGCATATCAAGCTTTGAGTTACAATTGTCAGAAAAAGCGAGCAACTATTGAGTAGTAACATTTTTTTTGCAGCATTAATAAAGAAGCTGTTTATTGTGTTAGATCGGGTATTTTTTTTATCATCAATCGAACAAAAAAATTACATTCGGGAGGTAATAGATTTTAAATCTGTCGTGTGCCATAAGCCCTGTATAACTTGTTATCCAAATTTTTTCTCACTTCTACTAACAAGTGCTTAGTTATTTTTTATCCAAAATTGTAGCTATTCTGTACTTTTCAATAGAAATATCATGATATATATCATGCGATATTTCCTAACTTCACATAAAAGACTCAGTTAAAGCAATTTCCTAACACATCCATTCTATTTAGCACTTTTCGGTAAAATTGTCACTAAATATATCATGAAATAATTCTCAACTCCACTCAACAGACTGTGTTGAGGTAATTTTCCACATAAATCTATATTTTTGTTCTGCATTTTATCCTCAAAAGTTGCGTGATATATAGATATCAACCGATAATTCCCAATTTCACTCAAAATGTCCTCTTATCTCCATCCACAAATGCATCCACAAAAGCTGTTCATAATCAAACATCAGTTGTACGATATTTTCTCGTAATTTACTCCCAATTATTGCAATAACACAAAATCCAATTAAGGCATATACTCAACTCAGCGTCACATTATGAGAGATAAATGAAGACAGCCAATGAGTTGGATTTCTCATTAAGAGACTTAATTGTGTGCTCTTTGCGCACTCTGATTGAGTGATATATGAATATGAACAATTTCAGTTCGTTTTATTTATTTTTCATCCATAAATTGCATTTTGCCAATACGATTACGCTCGTAATTTCTCCAGATAAAATCAAATATACGGTCTGTTCTTCACCACTATCCTTTGGGACATACAATGTGCAATTTTGAAATTTAATTGATGCCTTTCCGTGCTCTCTTAGTTCCACCTGCATAAATTGCTGCCAATGCCAAGCACTGGTCGGCCTCGGCAGGCATTCGGCATATGTGGGCCTGCTCTTTGTATGAATTAATACTTTTTGTATGCGCGCAGTGCAGCCTAATTGCATTTACGTGTCTGGCAGGGGTTTACGTTTATTATGAGAGAAATTGTAATTGAGTGAGAAAATATACTCTAATGGCTATTTAATAGCCTACCGGAAGGAGATGTCAGCCAGGGCAACAGTTCGTGATTGGTAATAGTGGACAGGGTACGCTTAGAATGTTCTAGAATGTATGCTTAATAGCAGTGTGCGGCGTGTGCAGGAGTGCACTATAATTTATTAAAAGTTCATTAGAATATTTATTTGTTAATCATATGGTCTGGTCTCTCATGCGACTGAGATGATAACAATCTGGGCAATTTGCTTTAAATAATTTTTTTTTTTTTTTTTTTTGGACAGACTATCATGTCGAGTGAAGCACATATAGGCCTTTGCAACTGGACAAGCCTCGCAATTAAACTAAGCTAGAACCATATTGCTTCGAGAATTTGACAAATAAAGAAGCTTTAGATATTTTTGTTTCCTTAAAATTGGTGCTTCAGAAATTATTGCATTTTAATTGGTAGCGGTTCGAAATGCTGGGTTCAGATTCTGTAAGACGAAACGATCAAACGTTTTCTTGCCCACGAATATTTGCCCCGTTTTACACCAGCAAAAAATTTACAAATTTTCTTCATGCACATAAAAACGTTTGAACATAAAAACGTTGAATGTACAGAATGGCGACCCTGCTTTCAAAATTCTGTCTTGCAAAGTTCGGTCCCCTCACACCAAAAATGATTCTTTTCAAACAATTGGAAAATGTTCAAAAAGGCGCGGTTTTTAGCCTGTTTTTTTTTTTTTTTTTGCAGAATTTTGAATAATAAAATTTTGAAAAACCAGAATTTAGAAAACAGAATTTTTAATGCAACATTTTTTAAAACCAATTTGCCTTTCTGGCAACTTACGCAAAGATTCCATACTTTCCAAAATCCCTTTACCAAAAAAACAAATACAGTTGCCCGAATATCTTTAACTGTAGGATCAAAAAATGTTAATGCGGCGTACCAATAACAAATTTAGAGTCGAAACTAAAAATGTTTATTGGTAAAGCCCATTGTTGGGAAAGCCATGTTCGTTTCGGGCATTAGCTAAATAAATCATCGCTTAATGTCATTTTGATGAGGAGTGGTGCTCAACCATCCAAAATTATGGTATAACATTTTGTAATAGGAGCAATTTTCACTACCCTGTTCAGTCTGAGCTTTTATAGTATCTATACTATATATATAAAAAAAACAATTGCTGTTCGTTAGTCGGGTAAAGGCTCAAGAACGGCTCGACCGATTTGAATGATTTTTGTTCTACTTGAATTAGGGATGGTTTAGGAAAAATAAAATTCGGAGGATTCTCAATATGTGGCGCTGCAGGCGTATATTTCGTTTTTCAGTTCAATTCAAGTATCTTCAATAATAATCTTCTATATTTATTGTACCTAAGTATAGGTAATTCTTTCGGGGTGAAACTCGATGATGATATAACTCGATAACCACTGGGCCAATTTTTATGATTCTTCTTTTGTTTTGTTCGTATTGTTGTATTTCAGGCTTAGGCAGTCTTAAATGGCAGGATACTTTTGGACCCTAGGTGGCGTTGTTGTCGATCTCCGAAACGACTCTACCGAGTTGATCGAAATTTTGTGGGTGGGTATGGTTGCTTCCAGTTTGAAAGATAGGATAATTTTGCCCCTCCCATTCAAAAATGAAATGAAGCGCTATTTCTAAAGTTGTATATAAAAGTTGTATACATAAAATTTTTAATTTAGCACTTTGGGAAATATCAGCAGGACTTAATACGAAAGGTACGGGCAAAGCCGGGTGGGTACAGCTACATAATTACAGAGACTGACGTCCGTATGTCAGTGACAGTATTTCCTCATCAGATAGTTGGTACTTGCCCAAGTATTTCAATCTTTAGTGGGTCAGTGCCCCACATGATCCCAGCAAATGTTCTGGGATTTCACTGGACTCATCGCAGAATCGGCTGCTACTAAATTTTAGATGGATTTGGCTTCACTTTAATCTATCACCACTCCATTAAATCGACTGGGCCACACTTCGCTAAATCTTCCAAGCACTGCACCATCTCCATTTCACATGCAACCCACTTAACCCATGTGTGGCGCCTTCTATCATGATGTAACTACCGTCAAGGGCGCCTTAAAATTCCACACCTACTCAGTTAACAAACAAATCAGATCTCCTCAATTAACAATGTTCTCGCTTCTGTATATAAATCGCTGTCGCAAATAACATCTAATCCGTCACTTAATTCTCTGGCTTTTGAAGGTAATCCTCCATGCGAAGCTGTTTCTTTTCTGCAAGACCATTCAATCAAAACACTTACTCTGCAAAGTTGTACATGAAACCCACTTTACATATGAATATGTAAGCAACAGGTTGCCTTTTAGCCCACTCGGCCGTGCCTGTTATCCATGTGGCCTAATGCTGCTTGCTAAGGCAATAAAATGGTTGTAGACGTATCGTCCCCTTCTTATCACAACAATGGACAGCAACCTAACCAAGAAATTGATTTTCATTCGATTATTTTTAGAAATTTGAGAAGCCGCAAAATCGATAGCGGCGCCTAACCTGCCTATATACCTTACAAATCAACCCCAGTTCGCCGGTAATCTGGCTATAGCCGCAGTGTCAGTCACAGTGTGGCAAATTGAAAAGGAGTGGAGTTGAACTCATATAAGTTGGTGGTAGTCTGTGCTGAGTCAAGCTAATTTTAATTCACACTGCGTTTGTCGTGGATGTACGGTGCGGGGTGGGTTTGGCTTACATTACCGTTGGCCCGATAATGGGATAAGTTGCTGTCGGCTTTTTGTTGCTTTTTGCAGATCCTACCGCAGCACCTTTTTATTGAAATTTGTTAAGTCTGCTGGTTTGCAAATTAACATCAGCCCGAGCGGGCCTACCGATGTGCATAATTGGTCTGACATTGTATCCACAATAGCACCGACCGGCGGTAGTTCGTCATTATTCAGTAATTAAAACAGGGGGCGGAAGGCTATTTGATTGCTGAAATCGATGAAAGTCGGCAGCTTCAACGAAAGGTCGTATATGTACGGGTGGTCTTTGCATTCTGTTGCAGATAATTTTCCGCGAAACGTCGACAAAAAATTACATTTTACATACAATGAAGCAGTCAGCGGTGGTATGTGGTGATGGGGAACGTCAATGTCATAAACATAAACGTCTCCCAGTGTATATTGTTGAGCGAATAGTGCAGGCAAACGATGAAATCCATTAGGATTGGCGCAGTGGCTCTGTGGCAGCAGATAAGCCCGCACAGTGGTAAAACCAGCTTTTATCATGAATGCGTGGGTAGATGCATTGTAACATGTTGCAGATGTGATTCTCTAAATGGAGATGAGATGTGCTGCATGTTTTGCATCATATACCCCGGGGTGTAGCATTGACAATGGGAATGCACAACATTATGTATAGTTGGCAAGGTTACTCTTTTGTACCAAGGGACGGTTTTAAGAGACAAATGAAAACGGTTCGAGTAATTAAAAGTTCTCTTGAACTTAATTCTAGACCCCTCTCTGACAGAAGTACACACGAGCGGTGTTGCAGCTGAAAAATTTCAAAAAGGGGACAAAAATGGTCCTGAGTAGAAAAAACGGGCCTCCACATAAAATACTTGTATAGAAAAAAAAAAAAAAAAACGGAGCAGCAAAGACAAAAAACAATTTTTTCGTTCAATAAAGAATAAAATCTTACTTAAACTGGCACAGGGGCCAAGGGTCCTGAAGCTCAAAAACGGGCCAAACGGCAATGCTGCACAGGAGTGGTACAATGTCCAATGCGTGATGCAATTTATAACAAAGCCTAACAGAGGCTTCGCCATTACGCCATATTCAACATGAACAAAATCATTTTATAAACGGCAGGTGGCTTTGTAAGTCGGCGCATATTGTCACAACGCGGTTCCCAATGCACGCACGGTTGAGGAGTATCATGCGATGTTCAAAGAACTGAAACTTTCTTTGAGGTAGCTATTCCAGGTGTCGCCTTCGAGTTATTTTTTCAAACGTATACATGTGTTTGACACTAGAAACAAAGGAGCGCATACAGTCATCGGTCTGTCAAATATGGCGTTTGGGTTAATTTATTTACTGTCTTTGTTTATGGCATATTTTACACTGGCCTGCACTGACAGGATTTTTATCTCTTTGATAAAGGCATGGAGGCACGCGCCCCCCTTGATATGGTGACCGACAGGAACACATTTCAGTTATTTAATTTATGACCACCGCCAAAGCCGAGCGGGTTTAGTCCCAATGGCGTCTTTTCCATACAAAAAGACGCCACTGTGAGTTTCGTCAAACAAAAGGTAACTTCACTCAATATAATTAACTTACGTATTCAAGTATTCAATAGTGATAAAAGAGCTCCTTAGCTGAAAAGAAGAGAATTGAAGTACATACCGAATGCGTGACAAATCATTTATTTAAGTGCACATAAGAAGCATCTATTATTCATTCAAATAAGCAGTTTAATGTTGTATTACAGTAGCAGCCTCTTCCAATTGGGTATATTTTATTCACTACTCCCCGTCCTTTGCATATAATTGTCCTCATTAAAACGTAGTAACTCCGCATGCCAACGTAAAACCTTTCCCTTTGAATATTTCAGTTTCCCCTTCTCAAAAGACTATCACCTGCCATTAACTTCAATATATTCCCCAAAAATGACCCACATAAATCCATACACGCGTATGTTCCCTGACAGCCTCCCTTAAGCTCCCGCCCACATGTTAATAATACGTTCAAACGAATAACTGCCTCCATTGAAGTCCTCGAAAAGAAAAACAAAATATACAGATAAAAAACAAAAAATACGAAAAACCTTTTGTTATGGTTCCGTAATTTTCCATAAAAGGGACATTCATACACAAAGAAGACTCCAATCCTTTCACATTCCAAGCCAGCCTGCATGTAAAAATGACGACAAAAGAAAAATATGAAAAGCCTTTCTACTCTTTGAAAAGAGTTTTTTTTTTTGTGTCAGATTCTGAGTTGATCAGGAGAGAAAGCTAAATCTCGACCCTTGAATGCAAATGTCATCCACCCGCTGACAATGGCTATTTACCTGTTACGCAGCCTTGACCGTATAAATTAGAAAACAAAACGACACGGATGCCATGACTTTATATGGGTGTACTCAAAAACTTCCACACATCCTGACAGCAGAGATGTCATCTTTATGACACTGGTACCTTGATGTGGTGGACGACAGATGGCGCCTTTCGAGCGTGCTGAGAAAGGAAAACGAAACTTATGAATATCCATTTAAACCTTGCGACATTAAATAGGAAATAAAAGTTGACAGGATGTGAATAGACGAGTGTGCGCCTGTTTGTGTTTATGTCGGCCATTTCAATGCTGATAATTAGAACTCAATAAAAGACTTCCAGCTGGTTGCGTGCAATAGTTGGAAGGCGGTTGTTTTTTTTTTTTTCGTTTTCCTTTAGTATTGCGACCTTGACTTTGTCCATGGGAGGAATGGAATGGAATCTATTTTCAGAATCCACTCTCTTTCCGTGTGTGAAATCTAAAAAAAACAAAAAAATCAAGCGAAATTGTTCACACTCGGTCACGTGAAATGATTTGTGTAACTGTCAGGTATTTCAACGAGTACATGGGCATGTACGAGTGTAATATATACATAGGTACATGCTTCCCTAAATTGTCACATGATTTAACATGGAGAAATCAGGCCAGGTGACACAACTCTGAGTGAAGGATGAAGATGATATGAAAAAGAAATGAAGATCTACCTACAACAAGGGCTTCCACGAGGCATTCTGACACGGTTTTCAAATTAAATAAACATTCGATTGCGATGTGAGAATGTTTCGCTTGAATTGAACGAAATTGGCCGTAGGTGCAATAGTATGGGGACGTGATTCTTAACGAAAAGGATGAGCTGAGGGCGGTTACCTATTTTGTAAAATTTGATTGTGGGGTGGATGGAATAATTTTGTTTTTGAATTATCACAAATGAGTTTCCTCTGCGACGTGTGTTTCCCTTTTGTGTGCAGTACCTTTATTAATTTTCCAACATCCCTGCGAAGGCAAAAGGGTGGACCCTTCTTTCAATTCGAAACACACTACGTAATGTCACCTTATACTCAAATGTTCTCATCTGAAATTCAGAAAATATAAGAATGGCTATTGAAAAGACGACCATTGTTGGATCGATGTTGGCATTTGACATTCAGCTTTCGACACTTCTTAACAGGTGACCGTACTTTCCTTTCGTCAATGTATCTTCAAAAGGGTCTTAATTGTATAATAGTGGAATGGTAATGATTATAAGGAGGGTTTTATACAATGCGAGCTTGCGGTGTGTTGTGATTATTCCTTTGGGGAGGGTTAGGTCTTCGCAACTTGGATAATTTACCTAAAAGCACTTCATTTATCCATTTTTCTGGTTAAATAGCTTAGTTTGTGCAGTTTTTGGACCAGTGAATTGGAGAAAAAATGGTACACGTTACTCTAATAGTTTGGGACGAAACAGACTCTAAACCATCCCCTTGCGAATAATCGCCCTTGCCCGTTCTTGACAACCGTTTCTTTTTGTGTACGGAGATGATCCGCGGCTCTACATGGAAGAATGCTCATTACTGAAAACCGCAACAGTTCCTTAAGGAACCGTTTAGGCTCAGCATCGTTTTGCAAGAGTTTTTCATTTCTGCGACGAATAGAATGTTCTAAAATGATGACGGATGTTTGTCAGACTATAGCGAGAGGTGGCGCAGTGGAAAAAACTCTTAAAATGTAATTTGTGTCATTTTGGTGATCGAACCTGGGACCCCTCGCCTAGTAGTCGAACACACTAACCACTAAGCAACTGTGCCTACGCTCAACACTCAAGCCTTTATAAAGTCGAAGCTATTGTTATGCATCTTGTTGCATCTCAACAGAATTTTTTGCAAAAAATACATTGAATTATTGGAGCCAATAAATAGTTAATGCGATCCAATTTACCAATATATCCTTTGACAACTCTAATGAGAGATTACTTTTAACAGTTCTCAGATTTTCAAGGTTCAAAATCAACATCTGAACACTTTATAAAGCGCTTTAAAAAACGCTTAAAAACCCTAATTTTTTGAATTGTTTTCTAATGCAATTTTGACGCTTTTTTGTTAAATATTTTTGATGTGTTTTTTGATGCAAGACTTAATGTAAATTCTAATATTTAAAAATACGAGTCACAAACTCATCATAAACCCAAGAAATCGGTTCAAAAAACCGCATTTTTTAGTTGCTTTCTAATGCGTTTTCAACACATTTTTTTAAGTCCTTTTAATGTGATGTGAAGATTTAATGATAATTCTAATACCTAAAAATTCGAGTTAAAAACTCATCACAAACCCTTCATAAAACGGCTCAAAACATTTTTTAGTTCTTTTCTAATGCGTTTTTGACGCGTTTTTGTAGCCTTTTTGATGTGTTTTTGGACGCAAGATTTAATGACTGCTCTAATATCTAAAAATACGAATTAAGAACTCATAACAAACCCTTCCAAAAAGCTTCAAAACCAGCACCTAGAACACTTTGTAAAGCGCTTCAAAAACCGCATTTTTTAGTTGCTTTCTAATGCGTTTTCAACACATTTTTTAAGTCATTTTAATGTGATTTTGGACACAAGATTTAATGATAATTCTAATACCTAAGAATTCGAGTTAAAAACTCATCACAACTTACTTACTTACTTAAGGTGGCGCTACAGTCCGGGGTGGACCTGGGCCTCAACCAATACGCCTCTCCAGTTAGCGCGATCTTTGGCTAACTGCCTCCAGTTGCGCACTCCAAGTTGGTTGAGGTCCCCTTCCACTTGAGCGCGTCACCTAAGGCGACTCATCACAAACCCTTCATAAAACGGTTCAAAACATTTTTTAGTTCTTTTCTAATGCGTTTTTGACGCGTTTTTGTAGCCTTTTTGGTGTGTTTTTGGACGCAAGATTTAATGACTGCTCTAATATCTAAAAATACGAGTCAAAAACTCATAACAAACCCTTCCAAAAAGCTTCAAAATCAGCATCTAGAACACTTTGTAAAGCGCTTCAAAAACCGCATTTTTTAGTTGCTTTCTAATGCGTTTTCAACACATTTTTTTAAGTCCTTTTAATGTGATTTTGGACACAAGGTTTAATGATAATACTAATACCTAAAAATTCGAGTTAAAAACTCATCACAAACCCTTCATAAAACGGTTCAAAACATTTTTCAGTTCTTTTCTAATGCATTTTTGACGCGTTTTTGTAGCCTTTTGATGTGTTTTTGGACGCAAGATTTAATGATAACTCTAATATCTAAAAATACGAGTCAAAAACTCGTAACAAACCCTTCCAAAAAGCTTCAAAACCAGCATCTAGAACACTTTGTAAAGATCTTCAAAAAACAAGTTTTTTAGTTGTATTCTAATTCAGAGTGCTTATTTGGACTTCGAAAAGACAAATCAGGGGTCAGATTCTGTAAAGCGAAAGCATTGAAACATTTTCGTGCGCACAAATTATTTGCTCTAAGTTGGAGTAGTAAATCTTTTGTGCACTCGAAAAAAAAAATCGAGTGTTTCGCAACCTTACAGAATATGCCGAACCAACTGAAGAAACTATTGCTAAAAGTCAACTTTAGTTAACGAATGAAAGGGCATACCCTTCTATGGCGAGTCCAAGCGACTCGACGAATGAAGAATAATTTTTCCAAGTTATATGTTCTCTGATATTTGATAAGAGTTCGCAAGAAAAAGCTTTTCATAAGACGTAATTTCTATTTTTCCGGCAATCGAACCTGAGAGACCCCTCGCTTAGTAGGCGAAAAAACGAATCACTGAGTCCCTGCGCTCTAAGGTTAATTTTTAGTGATTAAAAAAGAGGGTGTATCCAGTGGTTCTTAAAGGCGGATGAAGATATCCTTGGCGATGGAAAAACCATTTCCACGAATAATAAATAAACATCAATAATTGGTCAATAACTCAAGACCAGGGCATTGGAAATGTCAGCAAGCTTGGCTTGGATAACTGAGTGCAACATTTTCACAAGATCAGAGGATGCAAGATGGCAAATTTGAAGTGACATAGGTTTTCAGTCATTACTTGCCCTAAATTCGTTAAAACGAACTAAACTAAAGTCTATTACGCATTTCTTGGGATATTTTGCTAATGCAACGTTCTTATATTCCCAAAGTCTTCTTATACCTTGTGCTTGTCCCCACAAAAACTGATAAACTCATCCAAAATGTAACCAGTTACAATGTTTTTAAACCCCCAAACAAGTACCTATTCATTTGTCGACGATTCCCTGTAGTATACTTTTAAAAGTCCACAAACCCTCCGAAAATTTATATCGTCTATCACACAATCAATGAAAGTTACCATGTGAGTACCAGTATCGGATGCTCATCACTTGCCGCCCGTAAATCTAAATCAAACCGATAACAGAATTCGATCTAAAGCCCATAAACTTATATATATAACTTTCATCGGTTTTATTTCAACTCAAATGGCCTGCACATTTCTGGAAAGCAATATCTATCCGCCAAAAAAGAAGAGAGAACAAAACGCTTGACAGTCAATTATTCCCACACTTGCGAACAGCTACAGCACACACACCGGCCAAATTCAATAAACGGTCCAATGAAAAAGCTCAAAATATCGAACGACATCTGGAGTATGGACACTAAAAACACATAGAATCAGCAATTTGAACAGCGAAATAAAAGGACAGTGAATAGACCCTCCGCCAGGCGGGGCCCACATACAGTTTGTCACTTTGTAAACGATGTCGCCATATGGCTAACATAAAATGCTTTTGTTTCAAAAAATTGTTCATATCCTCTTTATGTGTTTTTTTTTTTTTTTTTTTTTTTGTAAAAATCCAATAGGATTGAAAAGTCCACAGGGAAAAAGTTCGTCGTAATAGAATAAGAGGGACATATTTTTTTCTCTTTTCAGCCACAAAGTCCAAATCCTGGCGATATATTCAAGCGGCGAAAAGTCTCCTCTATCTTAATCCCTCTTAAATACTTTGAGATAATGTGACATTGCACATTAATTACGTGCATCGTGGTCATGCGCTGGGAAATTCGTATCCATTTACCATCCTGAAGGATCAGAATATAGTCACTGAGCCAGAGCAAGTAGGTGGATTTCGGTGGGTGTGGTAATATAATTTATCGCATCTTGCATCCAAGGATATTGCATCCGTAAATCCCGTATAATATACGAAACATTATCTCCTTGCTTCCGTTTGGAGGATACAATTTGCAATAAACCTGCCTCGGTGTGTCTGTGTCTCGTGATCTTCTCTCGTGATAGGGCGAGTCCAAAAAGGAATTCTGTAAAAAATCTCTCGAATTGCATTCAACTGACAACCAAACCCTGGATACAGTGGCAACCTACATACACAAAGGAAGCTAATTGCTAAGTAAGCGAGGATGCCACCAGACCTGCTAGATATATAGTCTATCGTATCGAGGTACCGTGCGGGGCGAACTTTAGCCACACAAAAGTTTTTGGTGAAAACTGGCAAAATAGAGAGACAGCAACTGAGGTGCATTCAGGAAGAAAATCAAATAACGATCTACCCGCTGTTACAGGGGAGCAGAAAAGCCACACAGGAGTCGCACATGAAGAAGAAATTACGATTTGATACACGTATCCTGGGAAAACCACACAACAGAAGGCTCCCACGCTTGTCAATGGAGAGATGGAGGCACCTTTTGCTCGGTTAGTATGCCAGTGCGGTATGAGTATGAGTATACAACACTCACACAGAATGATTTCGAATTTAAATTCGACAGATGTATTCGCATAGATACACCTATTCCGGAGAGCATAATGCGATCCAAGGACCAAGGGTTGCTTTCGGTTTTGGAAAAAGCGTGGGAAGTCCTCTGTGTGTAGGCTGTAGGCGTTACATTTGATGTTTCTTTTGGTAGCCGTATAATAGCCTTTGCCACTGGTATTGGTAGTTTGTTGTTGTACAACAATAAATTTTGATTTAATATTGATTTCGAATTCTGTGTAATTGGATTAATGTTGGAATAATGACACTGTGTAAATAATAATGGTTAGGAGTATTTTGATTGGGGTATTAGGTCCTGATCCTCTTTAATTTGTTTGCCATTTTGGTGGAGATACGAAATTACATAATAATGGCCGAGGAGTGATGTTGCTTCAGATGGAAGTAGCACTCAAATTTGACAATAGAAATGTTGGGGCTCATTAGTAATCTTTTTTTACTTCCGCCAAATATTTTGTAATTGTGAGTTTGTAAAATTTTAGTTTTAGTTTCAGACTAAGAGAGTTTAGAAAGCCTGAAAGACTACATCATTCCCTACAAGCTGTTACAACGACTTTAACAAAAAAAATCAAGCTCTCTTCCCGAGCAGAGAGAAATGGGAGACGAACAAAATATTAAGCGACCACGAAACCGCTATTTACACCGACGGATCCAAGATGGGGATAGGTACTAGAGCCAGGTATCTATTCAGAAACAATGCAAATATACTAGTCCTGGAGACTATCCAGCTCATGCAGCATTTTTCAAACAGAGATTCCAGTCATAGATAAAGCAGCTGGACACATACGTGATAGCAACAACAGTAAAATCAAATGTTGAGAAGAACTCACGAAACTCATTAAGCAGCATCAACAACCACAACATCAAACTCTGCTGGGTTCCTGGACATAGTAATATCAAAGGGAACGAAAAGGCGGATGGGCGAAATTGGGGTCAGCGATGAACGCATTGTTTAAAATATATATAGTTTATTGCTTATTGTTCGACTTCAGGATAACGTAAAAAGATGATTTATATCTTAAAATCTTTGTAAATAATTGGATTCTTGTATTCAAAAAAATCCCATTTCATTTGGGTGAGTCATTCCAAAGCTAGGAGCTAGAAGGCATTTGAGAATTACAACTTTACTTAGATATCAGCTTAGATTTCCGCTTCGGGACAGCGAATAATGGTAAAACATATCCTATAACCTAATCTGGACCATTTCCAATGCAAGCGTGAAAACAGGAATCAATTTCGTGCAATAATTTTTGAATCTATTCATAGCAAACAGTTTACAGCCGGAAAAAAAGTTAGAGTTTTATTATAGTAAGGATTATTGAAAGTGCGTTAGGTCTTATCGCCCAAGGTCCTAACGCCAAAATCACAAAATGTCATAGCACTCAAAAGCCAAATTTCCTTAAGAAATCAAAGCGAAAAAGCGCCAGTAAGCCCAAAAGAAATGCCACAACGCCCAATACTTTTCTCAAATGTCCTAAGGCCCAAATCAAGAAATGTCATAACGCCCAAACGAAAACTTGTTTTTGAATTAAGGCGTTATGACATAAATAATATTTTAGAATTCATCGCTCATGCTCTTAACACCCAAAACGAAAATATCTCATAAGGCCCAAAATCTGGCATACGACGAAGAGAAGAAAAGCTTCAAAAGGCCCAAATATTAAGACAAATGACCCAAAAAAATCGTTAAATAAGAAAATAACAAAACTGTAGGTAACGATTTTTTAACAAGGAACAAAAAATTATATTTTTCAAAATATTATAAAAAAAAACTATAAGAAAAAACAATTCAAACAAGAAGAATACACCAAATTTCCTGAAGATTTTTGATTACTGTAAGAACAAAAGACTAAATAAAAATAATATTACAGAAATAATCCCGGAGGGGGGGGGGGGGCTGGCGGCGGCGCGTCGGCTACTTCGCAGGATCCGCGCCAGGGGGCGTTGGCGGCGCGACCGAACCACTCCGCTACCGCTTAGGGACCGCGCGTGTCGCTGCCGTTCCATCAATGTTACACGAAACTTAATAGAATTACCTTGCACAAACATTTTGAAATTTTTTTCTGATGCCACTCGACGAATTGGTGTCGCTCATTAAAAATGTCACAATGCCCAAATCGTACGTCACAGTGCCAAAAAAAAAAAGGAATATTGTTGGGTCTTATGACATTTTCAAGATTTATATTTTCTGGAATTTAAAGTTTTTTGGGCGATCTGACATTCCATTTGGGTCTTTTGACGAATTATGCCAGTATATTTTGGGTCATGTGACAGCTTTTGGGCGTACCTTTCTTAGTTTGTGCGTTACGACCTTGGGCGATCAGACCTAATGTCGTTTACCACGTAAGTAATGTCATAATACCCAATATCAATGTCAGTTTGCCCAAATTTCAGTAAATTTTACAACATGAAATTCTTGAGAAAAAAATTTGGGCGTTACGACCTTCGGCGATAAGACCTTACGCCGATTACAAGTATTAATAACTTAAATTTGTTTCAAACAATATTGCAGCCTAAATAAAAAAAGAAGTTATTGTATATTTTATTAGTATTCTTAACATTTAGCTGTTATTTTTAAATACAAATAGAGAAACTTTGCGAACATGTCCATATATATTATATTTATACTCCATTTTAAAAACATTTGTTTTGATATCACAGTTTTTGAAAATATTTAATTAACGAGTCGTTGACACACCAGACATCTTAGCAAACTACATCTGGTAAGAGGTCTTTAACGACTGTATACTTAAAGAAAATTCTTTAGCTTTTTCAAGATTTCAAGGACAAAAGGCTGTGCTGCGACTGCGTGCGTCCAAATTACCCAATTGAAAGTTACAAGAACTTCCTGTCGTATATATGTCACCATAGAATCTCCATTGAAATCAAACCACAAATTCCATCACGTGCGGCTCGTTCACTGAGAAGATAATTCCGACCATAAGCTGTGAGACTTCTTCTTTCAAAATGCTCGACAAGGCTCCACACATAAAAACCGAATATCTGCTATTGCATGAAACTTCCTCGTCAAGCTGGCGTTCCACAAAAAATCGACTTTTCTAATAAATGCACATCTGCCTTGCGGCTATAACCTCAAATGTCATACTTTTCAAATAGTACTTATTTTCCGCATTATGACATTATCTGTATGTAGCAAAAAAAAAAAAAAAACAAAACCCCTCCATTCATCCCCCATTGAAATTCAAATCACAACTCAAGAAACCCAAAGTCAACTTCCACTCTGTTCTTTTATCTTGTCTCTGCAACAGTTCTCTCCTCATTATTCTTGGTTGAATGCAAACAAAATAAAATAAAAAATGGCATGCATCCTAATCGTCTCTCATATCGTCGTCATCCTCGTTGCCGTGGCAGATCTCATATTTTGCTCAGGTCATAATAGGTCATGTAGAAAATTGAGTCCAAACAATTTGACTACATAATCATATGCATCACGTCATAAGTCCAGTCGAACTTTGTATCGGCAAGGACACACCGTATGCGGCAGCGGCAGAGCTGTTCCAGCGAAAGTCTGGCCCCAGGACTTTATCAATGACACATTATGACACAAGGCCCATTGCGCCATAGATTCCCCTCATCAGGAGTTCCAATAAAAACCGCCCGTCCCACTCTCAACTGTCAATGGTGAAAAGTTGAAAAGCAATAAGGACATCATCGTTTCTTTTCCAATGGCATTGGTTTCTGTGCATGAAAAAAAAAAACAACCTACCGGAGGGAAAACCTGAGCAAAGGAAGGGCAGTATATATATATTTAGCCTTTGTTCTTGTTTGTGAGGAGAGTCTGGGATTCTGCCCATTCGGTTGGAATTTTTTATATTTGAATTCTTTTCTTCCTTTCGCAAGCATTCTACGAGTGTGTATGGGTAGTTTTTTCTTATAAGCATATATTCACGTCCCGTCTACAGTAGCTTGGATGACTTGACTTGTGGTAATAAAGCATGCGAAATAAATCGCATCTGAGAAGTTATCCCTTTTCAAGGAGCCACTTGGTTGTGCGCATTAACTAACGCCAACCACAGCTTCTACCTGATTGACGCATAAAGAGTACAATTTATTACCATTGCCTATTTCGGGTAATACGTAAACAGTAGTGAGTGCTGTGGTTTCCACATAATTAACCTTATTGAAGGGGCCCTTCAACGTGAAGTAGGCTCGTTCCGGATGAACTGTCAGTTGAAATACGACGATGGTCTGTGGAACGAGCAAGGGTTATAAGGCTTTTACGGATTATTTGCTTCTTCATTCGATGATTTGTAACAAATTTCAACCATTGATGCACAGAAAGACGGAAGCGGGTAAAGGGTTCTTTCCTTTTGGGTAGCTTTCAAAATATTTGGGGGTGGGTAGAACCTATTTCAAAGTTATATTCTCGCAGCCACTAATTGGTTCAGAAGTGGGTTAAGTCGGACAGGAAGGTTGATAAGGTCACTTTGATTTTTATTACAATTAAACGTGAGATCCAGTTGGGGATGGAATATAATTCTTGCGAAACACTGTGAAACCTTTTACGTTCGCTCTTGATTATTTTGGCGGCGTTTTTTCATATTTTTTCATACTTTGTATACCCTTTCTTCCTTGTATGTACGGATGTGTGGAGAATTAAAAAAATAAATTGTTGGTGCAACAGGTCCGTAGGGACCCTGGTCCTAGCTTCTCACAACCTTTTGAGTTTTGTGTGAGTTTTTTTTAATTTTTGGGACGAATGGAAGTTATCTACAATTTCATGTCGAGTCTAAATGGTCAATTGTAATTGAGAAGCTCTTGCATGACAGTTATACCCTCTCGACCTTACTAATAAATAATCAAGCATTTGTGAAAACGTCACCAATACACAATTTGACCTCCATACTTCTTAGTGGGACAACTTTCTTGGAATCTTTTACATTTGTAGAATTCAAATTTCATATTTTTTCTTTTTTTCGTGAAAAACAAGGATTTCTTTCGCAACGAGGATTTTGTTCCAAAATAAAAAAATCCATAAGTTGAGTTGCAATTCAATTTGACCAACAGATATCTTTCAACAGTCTTTTTGAAGCTTATAAAAGCAAAATGTTAAACACAGTACGCTTTCCATTGCTTTCAAATACTACTTCACGATTGATTTATGAGTGCATGTTGTGTCGTAATAAAAACCCTTTCAAATTCTTCAATATACGGAACACAATTTAATTTAATGTTTGGATTTATTCGTAGGTTATTGTTGCAAATCAAAACTTATAGGTGGTCTAAAGATCACAATTAAATCGTTAAAGAGTAGTGTTTTTTTTTTTTTTATGTGTAAACATCTATGCGCGCGTTATTGGTATCTGGTGCAGTAATTCCAAACATATAACTGCTGGGACGGAAATCACCCGTACAATATACAATGCAAGCCGAATGAAATTCCAATGAAACTTTCATTTCCTGTGTAACAGCAAACGGGTATTTTCCACTGCATAATGTTAGGAGTGTTTGTTGATATATAAACATCAGCAACAGCAACAGCGAATTTTTGACAGTTTTAACGTTGACTTCGCTGTCGATGTTGCTGTGCTAATGTGTTCAAAGTAATTGAAATACATTGGTTCCTTCTAAAAAGTTGTGAAAGTTACTGTTGCCGTTGCTGTGTTAATCTGTTTCTCGCATAACGAAAATGTCGTAGACCAGCCCCCCTACAATATGCAATGCAAGCCGAATGAAATTCCAATGAAACTTTCATTTACTGTGTAACAGCAAACGGGTATTTTCCACTGCATAATGTTAGGAGTGTTTGTTGATATGTAAACATCTAAGTGCGCGTTGTATCGCTGTTCGATTTCACTGTTTAATACACTGATTATAATTCATTCAGTTGTTACTCCTTAACCTCTGTCATCCAACTCGCATCTGTAGGGTACCTACATGCGTTTCAATAGTAAAACGCAGAAAAATACAGGAAAATACGTAATTGGTACAATTCCATATTTCTGACAATAATGCAATGTTTTGCCGTCAATGAAGATGCATTAAAATATTTTCAGATATGGGAAAGACAGATGCAGAACGTGAAAAAAGATAACAGGGCGCGTTTACGTGCAAGTAAACCTCTGAAACCTCAGGAAGATTATCATCTTTTACCAATGATCATAAGCGGAGACTTCAATATCAATTTTGCAACTCCAGAAGCTCAACCATATATTGATTTTATGCAAGATAAATTTATCTTCAAATGAACTCCAACCGGAAAATTTCAACAACACGATATGGAATAACCATCGATGCTATCTTCCAGCGTAGAGATAGATTACAGTCTCGAATGTACATATTTTACTTCAGCTACCACAATCCGATTGTATCTGTTCTACCGAAACTAGCACAGAACGAATAAATTATTGTTATTGCATAATATATCAAGAATACGGTTATTACAATTCCCTCTTTTCTCACTGACGTGTATCAAGCCACACACATACCGCACGCACGGTGTTTACACATACACATTTTTCGGGACTGTTGGATACAGTCGCACCAATTTTTTTGAAAAGAAGTAATAGTAACCTGCTAGTTTATTTCAGAATAAAATAAAATCTCACGTAGGAAGTCATATAAGCATTTTAAGAACCTGTCGCTTTCGTTTTTGAATTTAAATCCGTCAAGCAACGAAACATTGCTTGCAAAGGTATACAGAAGTGTGAACCAGTGTTGTTAACACTCTCCCTTCATTTATCCCACGAAGCGTGGTCATTTTTCCCTTTTCGCTGTACTTAAAATCCCTTTTAAAATCCCACGATACTTTTTCGCCAAAAAATCCAGTTTTTGGAAGTAAAATTTGTTATACAAAGAAAGAAAATCACGGTTAATTAACTTTTAGTATAAAAATTACAGCTTGTAATATTATAACGATTATTTTTTGGTATTAAAAAATTTAGATAAAAGAAGATTTATATAGGCAGTTTTTTCTGCACATTCAGTGTGTTGATAATCATGTTGATATGAAGGTGTTTTTATGAAATTTCAGCAAAAATTTATAGTTTGAATGATTTTTGCTAGATTCATCAAAATCCCACGATTTGGTGCTTTTTTCCTTTATCCCACGAAAGGCTTTTCGGACATCGAAAATTCCACAAAAAGGGATAAATCCCACGATATAACCACACTGGTGTGAACATAAATACAATTTGATCGATCGTTCGTGTACTTTGGTCATACAAAAATGAAAAATTTCAAATCTCAAAAATCGAGAGAGAAATCTCTCAATATCAAAAGAAGTACCTGTCTAACTTAATAACAAAAAGTTTGAGAAATGTCATTTCGACTTATCGTAAAATAAACAAAAGTTATCTTTAAATGCAGCATTTATACAAAATAATTTGGAATTGCTTTTTTTATAAGCTAAATACCTATTAAACTTACTATTTCGAATGCGCTGATATTTCCTAGGAGAACATTCAGTTACAACTTCTTCCTCCGACATCTTTGAAGACCAAAATAAATAGAAGGCCTGTTCCTTAGCCTTTAAATCTTACGAAATTTTATTAATTCATATGAATTCTTACGAATTTTTACTCATTGCCGTTCCTTAACTCGAAAAATTCGTAAAAAGAGCGTCATCGAGAGAGCAAAATATTTCCCCTCCACTGAGAATCTTACGAATTTTTACTCAACAAGTTTCTTGGTGTAAGAAGTGGAAAAGCTGTCAGTACAGTCACCTTACAAGTTACAACTAACATTTGAAATTTGTTATCCTATTTGGCATATGCGTGCATTTGTTTTGATTTGTTTCAAATAAAAATGATATCAAGAGGCGGCAAAATAAAATAATTGAATGTTCTACTTAAAATTATTTTCGATAGTGACGGAAAAATTCTACCTCGCTGTAAGAATTGATAATCTCCTTTAGGCGCTTTTTTATCTTCTCGAATGCTTGGAGTTCAATGAGTACAAACTTTTCACATATTCGGACCCATCAAAAAGAAGTTCGATGAATTACAGATCACTTTCATCATCATTCAGGTGTTAGATGAATTAACTAAAATTGTTACTAAATTAGGCAATTCTTCGAGTTTAGCAGACATTTTAACGACTTTTTGTGCGACTTTTTTTGAATTTTTAAATTATGTATCTGTCATTTTTCCTAGATTACTACAAAAGCGTTCCCTAGCTTTTTCGTAAGTGTCTCTCTCTCTGTGAGAGAATTTATCCCGACTACTGCCATTTTGACAGTATTTTCCATCCTTACTGCAAAAGTAAAGGAACAGACCTCGAGTTTTAATTGTCAGTCTTTTGAGCTATCACTTAGTTGTCAGTTTTTATTTTTAAATTTAAGTCGAAATTCGACGAGTATAAAATTACGAAAAAATGAAAAGAGGGGAAATGGATCTCTTTCTCTTTTTTTTTTGTTTTTTTTTTGATTTCTCAATATGTGTATATTGTATATTGTATTCGCACAATTTTTTTAGAAAATTTCTAATATAATTGTTTTTGCAAAAAAGTTCATGAACAAAATTTATATTAGGTGCCTAATTCGGTAAACGATAAGGCGCTCTCAGAGCACGGAAAAGATTCCAAGCTTGCATCGGCAAGAGCAAAAACAATCTCCGTATCCTAACGGGGCACTGTAGACTTAAGGTAACTGGGTATATCTGAAGAAGGTCTCTGCAGATTTTGCGATAAGTCCAGTGAAA
This sequence comes from Cheilosia urbana, assembly GCA_946477585.1. Lineage (NCBI taxonomy): Eukaryota > Metazoa > Arthropoda > Insecta > Diptera > Syrphidae > Cheilosia > Cheilosia urbana. The sequence goes on from OX297854.1 coordinate 105,795,231, forward strand.
TCCCAGAACACTTGCTGGGATCATGTGGGGCACTGACCCAAAAAAGATTGAAATACTTGGGCAAGTACCAACTATCTGATGAGGAAATACAGTCACTGGAGCCAACTCTCGTCCTTAGATTCTTAAAGGAAACTGGACTGGAGAGAGTGCTATAGGACGGATTTCTTCCGCCAAGGAGAAAGAAGAGTACAAGAACCTCTAAAAAGATTCCGAAAGGACATTTTCCTACGTCCAGTTAAAACAAGAGACAGCAGAAAATAGCACGAAAACTTGTGTTTGCTCGACTTAAAAACCACTTGCTTTGTTGTATTCCAATGAATAAAACCAGAAAACATTTCTAGTTTATTAAAATAATTGTATAATTGTTAAAGCTCAGACTGAACAACAGGGTATTGAAATTCACTCCTATTACAAAATGCATTACCATCATTTTGGATGGTTGGGCAACACTCCTCATCAAAATGACATTAAGGGATGGGTTGTTTAGCTAATGCCCGAGATAAACATGGCTTTATCAACATTAACATTTGATCCTACAGATAAAAATATTCTGGCAACTATATTTGTTTATTGGTAAAGGAATTTTGGAAAGTGTGGAGTCTTTGCGTAAGCTGCCAGACCAAAGTTGATTATTGGTAAGGCCGTCTGATGTTTGTCAGACGTACACGAAAGGTGGCGCAGTGGAAAAAAATGTTATTTGTATGTTTTCCGAGAATGGAACCTGGGTCCCCTCGCTTAGTAGGAATTGAGTTGCTTACATGTTTTTGTCTATCACGATCTTTCGTGTTTCCGTTCTTTGAAAAAGTCGGAACTCGCTAAACTCGAAAATTATTCAGTCATTGACATAGAATTTACAAAGAGGCGTGGCACGTCCCATGAAAATGATTGCAAACGCTATTTCTCGACGCTTAAGTCACTACATCTTTAAGCAACTTTCCTTTTTTTTTGCCTTTAAATTTTCCCAGACAATCCTTCCTCTAAAGCTGGTAAATGGCATCAATCAACATTTTTTTCAATGACCTTGTCCCACGTCCAAAGTGACACTATTCCAACAGACATCCCCTGACACTGAAATTTGCAATTAAAACCATTATACAACAGTCGTGACTCTACACAATTTCTATCCGAAAACCCTTGGCCAAAAGCGATCATGTAAATTTGTAACCTTAATTAAGACAAATGAGGGTAACAAGCGTAACTTTTTCGCTGCTTTTTGGGCGACCGCTTATTCCATCTAATTGCCAACGCTTGTTTTTCCTCTTTTTCCTTCGAAAATTACCAAAAAGCGTATGCATCTAAAGGAAAACCACTAGAAGGCATCATTCGAAACAATTGGGGTGGGATTTGCTTCTATCTGCAAGGATGAGTTATGGGCATGCAATTGGTTTGAGCGAAGATGCCAAGTCTCGTTAATTGTCGTGAGAAAATTACTCTTTTTTTTTTTACTTTTCAGGCGAAAATCATCGTTAAAGGTGCAAAGGGGTGGTGGATGAAAGTTTGGAAAACGCCGAGATATGCCTTATTAAGTGGTTCGGGGAAAAATCTTTAATAAAAGACAAATAATTGAGATGGGAATGGGAACCCGTATTTCTCATTTCGCCGTAGAGGCTTCTCAATTCCTAGAGGGTGTCAGCCTTAGTGGAATAGTTTCGAATTCTCTACTGCTGCTGTGGGGAGGTGCTATGTAATACGTTCAATTGGGAGTGTGAGTGGATAGAAGCGGGGGGATGTTGTTGTCTGGATATAATTTTGAGAATTTCGAAATTAATTTGAGCGAACATTTAATTGTGTTACTCGCTGTAACGTTGATTAATGCAACTATTTTGACGGGTGTATTAGGACTTTAAGGAGAGTCTTCCTTGAATATAAAGGCGAATATTTGAATATTTTTTTCATGTTTTAGAAATAAAGCCCGTGGGTGTTTTTCGAAATAAGACCCGTAGGCGTTAATATACCCAAAATATGCGAGGAAAAATAGTTTCTGTAATTAGTTAACCAAACAGTTGGTGGTGGTGGGTGGTGGCTGATGGCTGTGGGTAGGTGCCAAAAAAAGGGAAAAAAAACTGCATTTGGGACTCTTTTCTGTGTTACTCACACAATGAGGTTTTCGTGAATGTGTACCTAGTTTCTGTGAAAAAGAAACGATGAGAAATTTCTGGTTTGGAATTTCGGTCGTATTAGAGGTAAATCTAGGTATTTGCACTCATGAAAGAAAAGGATTCTGTTTGCGTTCGTTTTTATAATGAGATGACGGTTGATCTTTCGCATCTATCCAAAAGTAACAGATGTGAATTTTTAAATAAATGTGCAATTTGATTTTAAAATTTTTCATGCGAAATTCTACTCCAATAACAATTTAAAAGCACCGAGTAAATCAGTGTCCATAGAAGATAGAAATCAAATTTTCAATTCATATGTGCTCAAACAAGAATTGAAAAATCTCCCAAATCGTAATGCAGAAATTCTTTCACAGAAAAAGAAATGCACATCCAAACTACACACAAAGTATGTTGGTAGTATGTTGGTAACAGCTCATCTCATTCATAATTGCAACAGACAACAAAAACAAACCTGAAAATATTATGAAATCGAACCAAAAAACGAAAAGAAAGGGAAAGCATCATAAAACAGCAGTGCAAATGCATACGCATTCATTTGGGTGATATTCCCTTTAGAAAATAGGAACCACCAACGCTGACATACCATCACAAACGCCACCATTGATGTTTCTGCCAGTTTCTGCACCAACTGAACTCTAAACTAACGAAATCTATGAACTTCATCTTCACCCACTCAAATATTCTAGCTTCCCGCTGTTTGCGATGGTGGCGCAATGATCTTCTCGTCGAAGTGATAGTACTATAGTCTCTAAATACAATGGTATTGCTTATTGCTTATTGCTAGTTGCTTATTGCTTATTACTTGTTGCCTCAGTGGGAGAGCCGCCTTATAGCTTTTTTAATTTTGTTTTTGAAAAGTTTTCTCTGAAGGGTAGTGGCCCGCACGTTTTAGAAATGACCCTCAAAAAGGCCCTCAATATTTTTTGATTTGTGGCAACGCTGTTGGTAACCCTAAAATGTGCTTTCACAGAAAAATTAAATGTATAGACATTCTGCGAATGTAAGAAACGCTGTGGAACTGAAACTTAAGAATGAGGTAGCATAGAGATCAGCGTTGCCACAATGTTACAAGTGTAACAAAAGTGTTACACTTTTCAATTATTTTATAATTTTGTTACAATGTTACTTTCTTTTTCGCTTTGTTACAATTTTTACCATTAAAATGCCTTTTTGTTTTTCTCATTAAAAATATTGAAAAGTCGAACTGGCAGCACTTTTTTCTTTCGAGCAAACTTCTACCAATTTTTGTCACTGTATTTGTTTGTCTACACAGAGCGAAAGTTGTGCAAAACGTTAAACTGCGAGTGGGAATGGGATATGGGAATGGGAGGAAACGAGAAAATACATCAATATTTTTCTGTCTCGCCGCGTTGCCGTTGACAATGTTCTATATCTCGAGGTAAATAAAGTTTGTGAAATAGAAATTGAAATCTACTTCGATGGTAAATAATTTTTTTTTTTTTTTTTTTTATTTGTTAAACACAAAATGGACAGGTAGGTCAAAGAAGGGCTTTTTTTTAAATGTGATAAAGAGTTCCTAATAAAAAAAAATTTGAGTTGAAAAACGATGATTTTGTATAAATTCAGTAACGCATCACTCGCATCATGATGCTTTGCAATATGTTCATTAATGCAAACTTTTGGCATCACTTTCAACGTCAAGTGTTCATTATTGCAAAGTTGATCAAACTGATGCGCAAACATAACGCAAAAAAGCATCACAGAAATACCTGATGCGCTGTTGATTCGCCGGCAAAAAAATGAGAAAAATGCCGGAGGTTAAAGAAAAATAAGTAAATAAACATTTTTATGTATAGATTACTATGCTTTTGAAAGACAAATTTATAAGTTTTTGTTGAACTTTTTATATCATTTTTTTTTCACAATCAATGCGTTCTAAAACTCAAACGAAACCTTCAATCACCAACGCATCAGCATAAACTGTGCATCGCATCAGCATAGCAAATAAGCAGTGATGCCGCATCACTGCGCAAATGTTTGACGACACTTTATTATTACAATTTTTTTTCCAATTTGTTACATTTTTTATCCATTTGTTACACTTTTTGAACAAAATTGTTACACTTTTAAAAAAGCTTGCGGCAACACTGATAGAGATTCTATTTCGTTCTGTTCACAACCAAATGATTCCAAATTCAACATGACAATCATATATAGAGTGATCATCCAAGGCTATATTTGCAGTGATAATTGTTTTTGCTTACAAAACAAGTCTCCCTTGAATATTTTTCCCGATTTAAGCACCAACGATGTGTAAATTCTTTCAAGATGGTTGCGTTGTATTTTAATATTTTTATGTTTTGTTATTTCCCGCCCCTTTTTGCATTCGGAAAACCAAACATACACGTTCGCGTTTCAAAATCGAAATATTTACTTTTAAGTCGTACATAAAACTTGTTAAGAAATATTGCAAAAATATATATATGTATAAATATTTATTTTTTTTTTTTTGAAAAAAAAATGAACCAAATCTGGGACTTTCCAGATTTATTTGGGAGGAAATATTTTGACCGTCTGGCAACACTGCTCTTATGTGTCCAAGTCTTTCGGAAAAACATTTATTTGCCCATTCCTCGAGTGCACTAGTCAAGAATAGTATTTCTTCATTTACCTGCAGACCCCTTTTACGTTACGTCTATTGGACTCATGGTTGCCATTTTGGAATCGGCCAAAAAAACAGTCAAACATCTAAAAATCCAGTCAAAAAAAAAAAACAGTCAACGCAATACCATAAAAAGGTCCAGCTAAAAATGCAGCCAAAATTAGTCAACGAATAAAAAAAATAAAAAAAAAATCAAACGCACCTCGTGTGACTCAAACCAACCAATCTACCAAACGCTACGAAAATTTAACCCAAACCGAAAAGCAATTAGTTCCAGGAGCAGACAGTATCACCCATTTGTTCTTCTCTCTCCTAATTCGGTCAGTTGCAGCTCATTGAAGACCGCCCGTGAAACAAACGAAACCAAACCTGTCAACTTTCGAAGTTAATCGAGTTAATAGATTCGATCTTCTTTACCATCATTAGCTTTTGACCCAATAATCCTTACTATAATAAAACTGTAACTTTTTTTCCGGCTGTAATCTGGTTGCAAAGAATAGATTCAAAAAGTACTGCACGAATTTGATTTCGGTTTTCACAGTTGCATAGGAAATTGTTCAGATTTGAACATAGGATATGTTTTACCATTATTCGCTGTCCGGAAGTGAAAATCTAAGCTGATATCTAAGAAAAGTTATAATTCTCGGATGCCTTCTAGCTCCTAGCTTCGGAATCACTCATCCAAATGAAATGGGATTCTTTTTAATACAAAGTTCAATTATGTACAAAGATTTTAAGATATAAATCATCTTTGTACGTTATCCTGAAGTCGAACAATAAGCAATAAACTATAAATTTAATACAATTGAAAAAAGCTAAATGTTCGATTGAAGCTAGATCGTTGGATTTTTCCAGCGTTGAGTGGAGGAAATTTAGTGTGTGTGTGCGGCAAAACCTGTTTCTCTCTCTGTACACTTTCTGCGGTGCGCTTTTTCTTTCTCTTTTTTTATGCACCTTTTGCTTTTAGGCTTTGTGTTGTGATAAACAGATTAATGCGAGAAACAGATTAACACAGCGACAGCAACAGCAACAGCGAATTTAGGATTGGCTCTAACGTTGATGTCGCTGTCGATGTTGCTGTGCTAATATGTTCAAAGTAATTCAAATACATTGGTTCTAAAGTTCTGTCAAAGTTGCTGTTGCTGTTGCTGTGTTAATCTGTTTCTCGCATTAATGAATAATGAGTTGAGTAGTAGTTAGTAGAGTAAATGAGATGCATGGAACATGGGATTGAGACTGAGAGAGATAGGTCTGTAATTGAGATTGAGAGGGAGGCACACTCAGTTGTAATTGTGATTTAAAATGCGTTATAGTGATTCTGATTTCATAGTGACTCATGTGCATGCCAAAACCTGTTTGTGCAATTGCACCTTTTTTGCTTTATGTTTTGCTTTCTGTTTTTTTTTTTTTTAATTTGAACTTGAGGATGTTTGTGTTTGAGTAGTAATTGAACGAGTGAGGCGCATATGGGTTATGGGATTGAGAGCGATGGGGTATAAATTGTAACAACTGACAATAACAAGTGGAATGTAAATGAGATTAAGAGGGAATAATAGAAGTTAGAAGTTAGTTAGGGACATCAACGTTGGAGCTAATCCTAAATTCGCTGTTGCTGTTGCTTTCAAAGTCGCTGTGTTAATCTGTTTCTCGCATTACTGACAGTTTTTCTTCTCTTTTTTCGGGTAAGGATCTTTTTGTATAACGCTAATTGTTTTGTTTTAAATCTGAGAAGTGGAACTCTGGCGAAGCAAGGCGAGCACGGGTCAGCTAGTTGTAAATAAAGTCCTAGATTCTATTAAGCCGAATAAATAGGAGGGGGCTTACAGTTCAGGGACGTTTTTTTTTTGCACGGTAATCTTAATACAGGGTGTCCGTCGGGAAGGTAGGTATACTACTTTGTTTGTTTATATTTTTTTATTAAATGAATGGATCTTATATTGATAAATGTATTATTTACTGTCGGCAATTATGTATGGAATACAATATCAGGTAAATGTCCGCCTCTGTAAGTCTTACAAATGCGAGCCCTTTTGAGCACATTTTTCATTACATTATCACACATTTCACGCGGTATTTCATTAATTTCATCACGAATATTTTGTTTGAGTTGCTCAAGCGTTTCTGGTTTGTTTGCATAAACCTTGCTTTTCAGATATAACTACAAAAAGAGGTCCGGAGCAATCAAATCAGGCGACCGTGGAGGCCAATCAACATCACCATTTCTTGAAATAACTTGTTGTGGAAAGAGGTCTCGCAGTAATTCCATTGTAATCCTGGCTCTATAAGATGTGGCACCGTCTTGTTGATACCACATGTTAATCAAGCCCAATGCATGAAGTTGTGGCGTTAAAAAGTTTTCAATCATATCACGATATCGCTCCCCATTCACGGTTTTACGGCCATTTTCATTTTCAAAGAAGTAAGGTCCACTGATTCCTCCTAACCCAATTGCACACCAGGCTGTAACTTTTAATGGATGCAAAGATGACTGATGAATATTTGAGGGTTTTCCATTGCCCAGAATCGACTATTCTGTTTATTGACACGATAAATAGTGCGTTTTGTTGGCACGTTGTTTCTCCCAAAAATTTCACGTAACATTCTCATCGTCACAGTAATCGATGATTGAATTTGATAAAATGTTTTAACGATTAAAACACGTTGGTTTATCGAATATTTTTCCATAATAAATTTGCCACGTATCTACCTCACAACTGCCAAATATGAACTGTCAAGACTAATGTTTTCCAAAATGGCGGCAAAACAAAGTAGTATACCTTTCCGGCGGAAACCCTGTATTAAAAGTTCAATTGGTTCGAAAACGACTCTAACGATTACAACCAAAATTGATATTTGAGCTTAAGTAGAAGTGGTTACCATGATACCCAGTTTTTTGGTTAAAAAATCAGATAACGTTGCTTTTGAAATTTGGACATAAATAGGTATCTCGAAAACGGTCCTTATACGATTTAAAAAAAATTAATTTCTGGGGTATGTAATATGGCAATTTTGATTTCTAACTTAATAGCACACTTAGTTTTTTTTTTTTTTTTTTCAAAATTATCGTAAAATGGATTTTTGAAAAAAGAATTTTTCTAAAAATTAAGTTTTCCTTAGCTTACTCGAAAAAGGCAGTAACAATTTTTCAAAATTCTTGCGTCCTTAATTTTCAATAGGAATCAACGAATTGAAATTTGAAAAACTACTCGTATCTCGAAAACCCCATTTTCGGTTTCGATAGGATTTTGAAAACCAAGTTATGCTTACATCCCGAACATAACTTGTACTAAGTTTTCAGCTGAATAGTTAAGCAATGGTATTTTTCGAACTAAAATTTGCAATAGTTGATACTGTTTTATCTGCCAACTTTTACAAAAACTGCTCCAACGCTGTGGGTCATAATGCATATTTAAGGTAATATAAGCATTTTAAATAAGATTCCGTAATTAGTTTTTCTCAATAAAGTCGAATTCAATCAGTTTTTGAATTGTTTCTCAAAAATTAATACCCAAAAACATATCTTCGAATTCGCATTATACACGAAATACTTTTGCAAATCATAGATACCTTAAGCCAGCGTTGCCGCTGAAAAAAAGGGGATTCCACATAAAATACTAATAAAGCAAAAAAAAAAAAAGAGAGCAACAAAGACATCTATTACAACAAAAAAAAAATATTTTTTTCATTACGGGCCACTTCTTTTCATATGTATGTTTGCAGTCTTTTTCGTTCAGTAAAGAATAAAATTTTACTTAAACTGAAAAAGGGGACATTTTGATAATTTTTCAAAAAGTAGGGGCCATGGGTTCCGAGGCTCAAAAAGGGGCAATTCTGGCCCAGAGCTTGCGACAATTGCCTGTTACTGAGTTACTGAGAGCTTAACATATAAAAACTCGCATTGTTATTTGATATGTACTGCCATATCAAATGAATAACCTAAAAATGAATTTTATTGAACACCACCTATATTCTTGTATTTTATGAACGGTTGCTTCTGAACTTTGTACCCACCTGCCAATTGACTCAATCAAACTTTTGATGAACGAGAAAGTTTCGTGCGACCCAGCTTTATTTTAAACAGAAATGTTACGAAAACTTTTTTAATTACCTACTGAGTCTGAACTTTGTCTGCCGCCTGTTCCATCAATCTGTAAACGAACCAAAAGTTCGAAATAGAGTGTAGGTACATTCCCCAGACAGAATATAGATACAACTTCCTCAAGGTCGCACCGAATTTAAATTACCAAAGATTTCCTTTAAAAATCTACCCACCGTTTTATTAAACGTACTTCCCCCATTTATATTTTACCAATTTTATTGACTATTACCAACAATCGAGGAAAGCCCTTGCACCGAAGCAATAAATATTCTCACACACCCACCCAGTCAGACAGAAAACCAGAACATCCTCAATTACTATCACCTCATAAATAGGAGCCCATGCACATTTCTTAAACCAAAAACGGATTTGGCTATTTGTTCAGATGGAGGATTTTTCTGGGGGGAAATCGAACCTGTTTTCCCGAAACAAAATATACCTAAGAAGCAGGAAATGCGTTAATTATTTTAATTAATGGGCTGCAGACGTTTCATACACTGTGTCCATTAAACTCATTATGCATACGGTTTTATTGCAGAGACTCGCTGTGTAGTTGGCAATAGTTGAGCTTTCATGTTATTGAAATTGTTTCTTTTTAAATGAAAATAAACACTGAAGACAAAATAGGAATCGTGTTCGGGGAATCGCATAAAATACGACTTTATCGGACCATTGGTATAGCGTGCGTGTACGCTGGGTGAGAACACAAAAAACGTATTTAAATGGCACTATATCCGGCGGCGGGGTGCTTTTGATTTTATTCGGAATCCGAATTTTATTTTGTTTTGAAATGGAATCAATACAGCTCGTAAAGTAGGCGAACAACAATTAAGCGGAATTTTATTTTGGCATACGAGACGAATTTATTGAACTTGCGATTCAAAGACCATCAACGGAGGAAATGTGGATGTTGAGTTAGACAGGAGGAACTCGTACATATTCGTCTGAAGGATAATGGTATAGTGATGGGTAAACCTAAATCTATTTGCAAATTGGGAATAATACTCTCATGTGCGGAGTGAAATCCCTACAACCAATGTTATTTATTTTATGTCTTATACATATACCTACTTTTAAAAACGGACTTACACACATTTCCTGAACCCATAGAAAGAGCTACTTACTTTATTTAAACTCACTTTATACGCATATAAAAAATGTTAGGGCCGTTTTATTCACTCGAAGTTGAACACAACTTGGGGAGTTTGATATATAAAAATCCCCAAGTTGTGTTCAACTTCGAACAACAACGGCAATTATTCCACTGCTCTGATTATTGCGGTCGAATCTGCGTACCCTATTTCTGTAGGCCGTGTCTCCATTTCGATGACACAGTAAAACGCTTTCGAAAATCACAAACACAATAACACAGACAATCGTCCCCCTCCTCCGATTAGTTTTGTCGTAAATTCCGGTCTAAAACACCATTACCAAATACTATTTCCCTTACAATTGAATTTATATTTATTTAGGATCTGCCCTCGCAAAAGCGGAACATAACAAAAGCCATTAATCTACGGCTACAAATCTTTAGACGGAGACAGCATTCAGCATTTCACCCATATAAATCATACGAGTATATAGCCAATGAAATGGAAGTCCACACAAGTGTGCGGCGGCGACGGCGAAACATCATAAGGCAGACCCAAATACATATATACGGTTTCCAATATTCATGAGCGCCTAATCCTCTTATCAAATAGAAGCCGAACAAAAAGCAAGTTCGGAAATCATCGGATTTTGGCAACAGGTTAACATTTTTTGCCACACTCTTTTCTGATTGATATCTAGGGTATGTTAATGGAAGCTCATCTTAGCGAAAAGGTGGTCGCCTTTCATTCTATTTTATCGGTGTCCTTGATCAGAAGATGAGGATTCTTTACTCCGGGACTTGAGATTTTCGATCTGAATTCCTTTTTAGTCCTTTGTTTGTTGGATGAGTTCATCTTCACTTTGAGAGGGAAAATCAAGATGGATAAGAATCGTCCTTAGCACAAAAAAAGAACTTTTCTAATTTAATACGAAAACTTTGACGCTATAGCAACAAAAGGGAACGCATCAGATTATGGGCTGGGGATTTTTGCAAAAAAAAAAAAATTCCTCCCGCAGAAGGATCAAGGGAAAGTCTTTGAAATTTAAATAAGGACAATACTGATAACAAGACTTTAAATTCGAGTCATCCCGGATTTGTTGTTTCGTCCTGGCACCAAATAATATTCGCGTTTTGCATAGTACAAGTTTTGATCGTAACGAGGTCGATAAGTTCAATGCAAATTAGATGACTTTCGGCAAGCATTAATCAAGATTGTAGTCAGCGATTTGGAATGTGTTTGCACTTCGTGGTGGCACTGTGGCAGTTTCCACGAGTGCTTGTAAGAGTAAGCCCGGCAATTTAAATCGATTTGTGTTACATTACCCGCGAGAAGATTTGGAAGCCCTTAGATAATCGGTTTATATATCAATTTTATGGGAGGAATGTTTTTTTTTTTTTGTAAACCGCCAAATGTCCTTTAAAAATTGTCATTAGCAGACTTGATTGATGCACAACAGTTTGTGGTATCAGCCTGCGACATGAAGTTGCCATGACACTTGCTCAATTGATTCATATTACCGCCTTTGAAGGGTGTTAATAAAACTGCACGATGTTAAAAGAAAAGACGGATGTTTTAAACGATGTACAAAAACAAGAGGTTTATTCAAGATTAAGAAAGGTTAGCTAAATTCAATTTAACATGTGGTTGGTTGACAGTTTTGACAGCAAAGTAAAGTTTGAGGAGCTTTTATCTATAGAACATATGTCTTAAGGTGGAAACAAGAATATTACTATTGGAATGAGAATGTTGCATGAATATTTTAACAGAGGGCAGTGTTCTTTTCAAAAGGGCGTTTCCAAATCATGTGAAAATCAGTCTTGGCTACCGGCCAAACCTGAGACTCGAAACTACAAAACAAATGCATGAGAGACTCTTCATCCACCACAATATTTTATTTTATTTATAAAACTACTAGCAAATCAATCATGACGTTTGAAGGCAAAAAGCAGCAGCGCGACCAGTCGACCAGCAATACTTATAGCGTATACGATATAGCTATGCATAGAACTAATAATCAACGTTTAAATTAATACACTTAACACATTTATGTAAATTGCTTAAAAGATAATTCAATTGCCGTTTCCGTTTGTTCCTATTCGGCCCTAGCGAGGTATCCGTCGGAACGGAAAATTCTCCGCAACGCACACTCTTTCGGAGGCTCAAATTCCATTCGAGGTATCCGATTTCGGAAGAGAAATAAACTATTGCGATGGCGCACCGCACCGCACTTACAAATTCCGCAACCAATTTCTGTCGGAGGATATCGGAACCTAGCTGTCAAAAATTTAACAAAAAAATTCACTTCATCGCACTTCAACGTAATTCGCCGATATGCGTTGCAAAATGTCGGAACAAATCTCCGAACAGTTGTTCCGAAGTATACCTCGCAGCAAAAATCTTCCGAATCGTATAAAATCGGAGAATTTTCCGTTCCGACGGATACCTCGCTATGGCCGATTGTCTCGAATGTCACTTTCTCCGGGTATTTTTGTAAAGCAAATGCAAGAATATACTTTAAGGATGCTTCAGATGCTTAAAATTCATAATAATGTCTTGGAACATTTTAGGAACAGTGAGCATATTTAAAAAAAGCTGTGTTTTAAGTAGCTGTGCAGAACATCAGTACAAAGATATAGAAAGAGATAGAAAACAGTACAAATACTGCTTTTTTAGTACAATGACAGCCCTGAAACCCATGCCCGCTTGGCTGAGCACATTTCCAAACGGCCCTAAAAAATGCTGTTTAGTTAGAGGCGTAAAACTCTTTCAAATTCTTTCAGTTTGGCTTGAGAAATGCTAAAACTTAAGAGAGCAGAAAGAAAACTTTGAATAAAATTTGTTTTTAAAATTACATTCCCTTTTTTCCATCTTTTAGGTAAATAAAAATTGCGGTAGGTTTCCCTACACTGGACCACCCAACATATACAGTTGACCATGAAAAAAAAACGGATATTCTAAATCTATACCGAACATCTTGAAAGATTGACCTTGCGCCTTATTTATAGTGACGGCAAAAGCAAGGCGAATAGTAAATTGGAATTCTGGGTATTAAAATGTCTTCCCTTTATATTTGCCACTCAGAAACGTAGCTTCAATCGGATTTTCATTAACTTTTTTATAGCAAGTTTCGTACCATTGAAAAGCTTTGGTTGACTATAATGTTACGCAGCATTATAATCGGGGCTCCAACTTTTAGCGCTAAGTAAATCACTTAATTTGGTTTGATTTAAACCTTTAAGAAAATTAGCCCAAAAATCGTCGAAAATTTTGGTAATTTTCCCACTTACCCTTACTTAAGCGCTAAAGCTCCCAATCTGGCAACTTTGAACATGCCCATAGCAGAGTCCATATTTGAGAGAGATTCGAATGGAGTGTGAAAGGTAGAAACGGAGAAACGTTGTTCTTTTTCTGTTCACTCAATTCGTTGGCTAAACGGACCTGATTTGTATCTCCAGTTTTGCAATTCCGATTTCGATGATTTTTCCGTTGGAAAGGTATTGTTCTTTTAAATACAAATCTGCTACAAAAGAATACCTTTCCACCAAAAAAGAATCATAAAACGGACAAACATAAATCAAACTCATTTTAATATATAAAGAAGATGGTTTTAAAATTCGCTAAACAACAGGATTGGCAGAACACAGCGAGCTGTTACTGGAGCGTTTGCTAGTATTAGTACAGAAGCGGCAAAAATGGGTTTAGTGGTGAATGAGGGTTGTAAAGGAAAAGATACTATCGCATCTTACCAGGACTGGGAGGAGAAATGATGGTTTGAAACCGAAGTTCCATCTCCTGGGCAGAGAGTCGGCACGCTTGCGAAATGCTCCGGCAATTAGCTCGTCGGTGGGGTTGGTTCTTTCCTGCTGTCCATTTGGTCCACAAAATAAATTTATCGTGCCGAACAAAAAAAAGATTGGTAATGTCTGTTGTTCGATGCATAAATTCCCATGAGTGACCTATAATGTAATGCAACGTAACATTACATATCTACCGCTACAAGGTAAGGTAACCCGAACCCGTAACCACGAAAATAAACGAGACAAGAGGAAACATAAAACTGTCGGCTAGTATTGACAGACGATGATCTAAGGTCATCTTTTGGCGGATCCCACCCTTATACAATGTCCAAGGGGCATTGTCGCCATGGTTACCAAGTGCCAATATATTTTGTTGGTAACCCCAAAAAAAAAGGTAGTTTACGCTGTATGTACCTTACATCCCTGTTTTAGATCACCACACTATCACCAAAATAAGAAAACTTAAATCGTCATGATATGAGATTTCATTTTAATGGAAAAGACGAAAGACATAAATTGGTTGTTCCAATACAAGAAAAAAATAATATATTTAAAACCATATGGGCATAATATAGTTTAAACGCAAAAGGATAATTCTCTCTTTTTTTTTATATATATAAAGGTATGTCAGTTTTGTTTGAAAGTGATTCTATTCGGTTATGTTTAGTTAACATTATAACCATTTTTACTTGAGACCGACCCGTACCTTACGATGGAAAAGTTATTGTATCCCTTAGCGCAAAGATTTAGAATTATTACACAAAAATCGAAGTTAGTTAGAATATATATATGTATATGTATACTAATTTACTAACAAAAAAATGGTTATGGTCTCTTACAAATGCCTAAGACGAAAAAAAAAAAAAAGGATGCCAAAGGAAAATATAAAGTGATGAACTTACAGTTGTTGTTTCATTTTGGTTTTTTTATGACTGATGTTGTTGCCGGAAAATACTGCTTGCTCCTCCGGTTTGTGCGCACAAATCGTCTGGATGTTATAACAGGCTGGCTTACTTGGCTTTGGTTGTTGTAACGATTCATTTGAGATACCGATACATAAACTACTTGCTTAATATATATATATTTATTTTTTCGATGGATGGTCTTCGGTGGAATATCCCAACTTATGTTGATATGGGGGGGTTTGCTAGTCCAGCAGAGCAGGTCACGTAACTCAACTGCGGTGTTATCCTTGGTTGAAAATCGGATCGCCTTATTGGTGACTTGGTTTTGCGTCGCGCAGGGTGACGTGCGGTTGTGGAGTCACTGTCACTGTTCGGTCTGCACCGTAGCAGCAACGTGAGCAGATGAAATTATAATACTGCTAATTGCAGGCAGTTTGGGGCATACCACGGCTAAATCACTGTGGTTGACGATGCTGTGACGTGTTTTTCCGACCTCCTCGGAGGGGTCAAAAGTTGTCATCGGAACGAGGCACACAAGTCTATATATATATATGTAGATAAAATATATGACTACGGAATTACGCACAGACTTCGTGTCCTTGTACCAGAACACAATAGGTTAATTTGGATTTCCTTGCGCAGGGGCAAAAAAAAAAACCGTGGAAAAGGTGCGCTGCAGGTGCCTATCTCACTACCGGACTAAGCAATCCTTGGTGGAGGTAGAGTGGGACACCTGAGGCCGCCTTATCTAAAAGGGGTTGGAACACAGTCACTTCACAATTGCATTAACAACAAAAAAATTGATTTTACCTGGTGGGTCTCTGAGTGTGCTTGATCCTACTAGATATAAACCTGTGGTGTGCTCTGGTGAAGTATCGTTGTCGCTGCAGGGTGGAATTCCCGTGGACTGCGCAGTACCGGTTGCACACTACGCAATAGTTTATGCGCAATTTAACACTACGGATTATTATTTCTTTATTTTTCGCACGAATTTACATTTAAAATTTTTGGTAACTTACTTTCCACCGTGAGAAACGTTTAATAAAAAATTTTTATATTTTCTTTTTCCACAAACTGAGTAAATTACTTTTTTGGCAATATGGCGACGCACGTTTGACCACGTCGAAGCCAATCAAAGAAAAAAAGGGCGAGCTTTCACACAGTCGCTTTTTATACCAGTTAGGTACCTACTGTATGGTTCATTGATGGCCGTCGCACTTCCGATGTGAAGTGGGTGACATTTAAATGCAGTTGCAGCGGCTGTTTTTGTGGCCTGGGGAACTAGCGAGTAATAAAATAACGAGCAAAGTTGCTCGGAATTATCTCAATCGAAACCATTTCGTTTAAAGGTGAACGCTACAAATCCATGGATTTTGCGAACAACCCGTGTTCTCAAAATACATGAAGAACGGAAGGCTTTACATCGAAAGGTAGATATTTATAGGCGCGAAAGTCTTATCGACCCACACCCCTGAAAAGAGCTAAGACTAATGAGTATTTTTGTTTAGATTATCAGTGGTAGTTTGGTCTCATATACGCACAACTTCGTTACAATATAGACTACATCATAAATTCTATTTGCCTATTCATTTTATCATTTCCCACATCGTCCCTAATTCACAACCATTTGGCAACCTCCCATTCTTTAACTTCAAATGCAATTACAAATTTATAGAAAATAAATTTACTACAATTAACTTCCTGGCTAAAGCTTTAGCAATTTAGAAATGCAGAAACATAATTTTGGCAGCACTGTGCAATTAGTTTTATTTGAACTATGCCTACGAATATGCAACTCTTATTATTTCGTTAAAGACATCGTAAGAAGTGCATTCTCGTCAGTGTTTTCATTCTTTATTCGTTGCAATCTCAGAGGGGTGACCCATATTACGAAGTGCGATTAAGGTCGAATTTAACGATGACGAAGGGCGATGGTGTATAATTATGGCATTTAGCCTATACGTAGTGGAATCTTGTCACAGAGATGGTTAATGTCTTAGGTCCTTTGCATGGTATACTCCAAGAGGTTTGCCTTGAATATTTTCAATGAGATATGTAGACTTCCCGGTTTGTTTTACAATCCTACATTTAACGAACTTTTTACTGAGTTTAGCATTGAAATGTTTTGAAGAGTTGCTCAAAACGAAATTCCTTCGATACACCTCCTCTCCTGGCTTGAAGACTCGAATCGAGGATCTCAAATTGTATGCTTTCTCATTTCGTTTGAATGCGAGATGTAAATTTGACTTAACCTTTTCACGGATAAGCTCTAATCTGTTAGACAATGGCAAGTATTCAATTTCACTTTCGTTAAGCGCTTGAAGCTTCTTACTCAAGGGGTACATATTCGCATGCGTCGTCATGTGCCTACCGAAAAGTATATAAAAAGGGGTCATACCGGTGGACTGATGTACCGATGTACATATTGCTTGTTGGATATCTGTTAAATGGTTATCCCACTCCCTTTGGTCGTCCTTTAGATACGTTCGAATGGCAGACAAGATTGTTCGGTTCACTCTTTCGGATGAGTTAGACTGCGGCGAATAGACAGCATTTTTGATATGCGTCGTGCCGTACTTAGAAAGGAAATTAGCAAATTCTTGTGAGACAAATTGTTTTCCATTGTCACTGTGTAGATACTCCGGTACTCCAAACTTTTGGAAAACTTCCTTTTCCAAAAAGTTAATCACCAATCTCGATGTTGCTTTTGGCATAGCTTTGAGGAAAACATATTTGGACACTTGATCTAACACAATGAATATGAATAAATTGCCTTTTTTCGTACGTACATAGGGACCCATAAAGTCTACATATAGCTTTTGAAAAGGCAGATCGATTTGATGATGTGTACCCATTGGCGGTCTGAGCGTGAAGTTTGGTGCCTTGTTTTGTTTACATGACTCACAGTTTCGAACAAAATCTCGAACCTGCAGAACCATGTTCGGCCAGTAACAGGTTTGCCTGATTCTCTCCAAGGTCTTGCGAATGCCTCCATGAGCACAATTGGGTGGGCAGTGATTGTTTTTAATGATTGACTGAGTCAGTTCAGTGGGAATCCACAACTTCCATTGAAATTGTGTTTGTAATTTATCGGACTCATTTGGAAACGATCGCTTGTAGACGAGATTATCTTCGACTTTTAGATCGGGTAACCTGTCTGAGTTTTTATTCACAGTTTCAATTAGGCTCATATAGTCAGATGATTTAAATTCTGGGGCAGTTAGGTCAGGTAGAGAATAATCGTAAAAGGGCAAGGATAATTCGTCTATATACTTGCGAGACAAGGTATCTGGCACTATATTCTGCGCTCCTTTTCGGTGTTGTATGTCAAACGTAAAATATTGCAGTTTCAGCGACCAGCGAGCAAGCCTTCCGCTTAGGTCCTTAAGGCCCATAAGCCATTTGAGGCTTGCGTGGTCGGTGATGATTGTGAACGGGGTTCCTTCGATGTAAGGTCTGAATTTTATTATCGAGCGTAAAGCTGCTAAGCATTCCTGTTCAGTGACAGTGTAGTTTCGTTGGCAGGCGTTCAATTTTTCCGAGAAAAATGCAACCGGCTTTTCGTTGCCCTCATCATCATATTGGAACAATACACCTCCAATACCAGTGCTTGAGGCATCACATTGGATTATGAAACGCTTCGAAAAGTCAGGGTTGCTTAGTAGAGGCGCTGATATTAGTGATATTTTTAATGCTTCGAAGGAACTGATAGCTTCCGGGGTCATCGTAAAGGTTTTTGACTTTTTTATAGTGTCGGTTAAGGGTGAGGCGATTGCAGCGAAGTTCCTAATAAACCTGCGGTACCAGCCGCAAAGGCCAAGGAATCTTCTTACTTGCTTAGGCGAAGTTGGTATAGGAAAATCCTTGATGGCGGATACCTTATCAGGATTCGGTTTAATGTGGCCCTGTCCGACAATGTACCCAAGGTATCGGAGTTCCTTAAAACAGAAAAATGATTTTTCAACATTGATGGTTAATTGAGCGGCTTTCAAGCATTCGGCTACTTGCGAAAGAAGTGACAGGTGTTGGTCGAAATCAGAGGAGATGATGAGGAGATCGTCAAGGTAGACAAACACACTTTCCCTGAGTGCACTGGGGACCACCTTATCCATTAACCGACACATCCTTTGGGGTGCATTACACAATCCAAAGGGCATGACGGTGAATTGATAAAGCGGCCGTCCTGGCACAGTGAAAGCGGTCTTCTCTTTTGAACTTTCCTCTAGAGGGATTTGCCAAAACGCGTCCTTGAGGTCTACACTACTTATGTAATGAGTTCCCCCAAGGCGGCTAAGCAAACCCTCTATATGAGGCAACGGATACGCATCTCGTTTAGTCAGAGCATTAACCTTCCGGTAGTCTAAACATAGTCTGTTTTTGCCTGGTTTCTTAATAAGAACTACTGGGCTACTCCAGGCGCTCTGACTTTCTTCGATTACTCCCATAGATAGCATGCGATCCAATTGCTCATAAATCATCTTCTGGATCACGGGAGACACCGGATAGTGGCGTTGTTTCACCGGATCCGCGTCGCTTGTGTCAATAACGTGTTTTTCAATAGTTGTTTTACCCAAGCCTAGTTTTGTGAACGAGGGGAACTTCGAGACAACTGCTTCCAGCTGTCGGGTTTGAGTCTCGCTCAACTCATGAGATGGCGGTGGCAACTTGGTTGCCTCCTCAGTAGGAAAGGTCTCTCTGGTATCGGCGAACAACTCACTGATGACATGGGGAGCTATGCTAAATTTCGACCAAAAGTCTATTCCTAGATAGAGGGGTAGCGATAAGCTGGGTACTACGTATAAAGTCATTTCATTAGTTTTATTTCCATGCTCTACGCTCACATTAACGCGTCCAACTATATCCTGCCCTTTTCCGTCAGCGGTTCTAACAGTGGAGTTGTAAGGAATAATTGGGATACCAAGATCTTTCAAAAGTTGAATGCAGCCGATACCCAAACAGGATACGGATGCTCCGCTATCAAGCAAGCCGGAAATCTCCTTGCCTCGAATGATAACTTTTGTAAAGGGTCTCGGATCAATTTGTCCTTCAAGCATGGATTCGCTTATAAGTTTTCGATAAGAACGTCTTTTTCGGAAACGAATTCTAGTCTTTTTAATCTTTAAGGGTAAGTCTTGTTTGTTATCATTAATGTTTTCATTAAATATTCTTTTACGTATCTCAAGGTACTCCTTTAAACGTTCACCATAAGGTTTTTTGTAAAAGGGTATGGTTTTGTTAAGTAGATTAACGTCAGTCTCAGACGGCATAAAAATATTGTGTGGTACAGAGTTTAGTTTAGGGTCTCTTTCGGACGCAGTAGCCCGTGGCTTAGAAAAAGTTAGGGTTTTATTGACCTTAATTAATATGTCATCTTCTGAATCGGTCGAGGTGTTCGTGAAAGCATCTTTCTTGCTTAATCCGGGCCCGTCTGAGTCGAACAACACCTCCCGGAGTTGGTTTTGTTCGCACTCAGGTTTCCCTTCGGCTGATTACATTTTGGACAATCAAGAACCGTATAATTGTCTGCTCCGCATCGATAACAAAAGAGGTTTCGAACAGGGGCAGTACAATTGATGAAGATATGACCAGCACGTTTGCAATTAAAGCATATGACACGATCAGGAGTTGGTTTATCCAAGATATTCGGCGTTTTAGGACGATTCGCAAAAGTAACAGCTGAGATGTCACTAGGTGATTCAAAAAACATTTCTGTCGATTGCTCGGGTGATATAAAATCAAGTTCATGCACATGTCTGGCATTATTAAAGCGATTTTGAGCAGAATATCTCGATTGTAACATTTTTTCTGTTCGACGACATTCATCACGGAACTGCTCAAACGATTCTATCTGCATGGGATAGATGAAATTCATAAGTCGGGTGTTAATGTTGTTTCTTAAAATTTTGATGAGATCTAGCTCACGAATGGGATCTCTCAACTGGCTTATGAGATGTCTGATGCTTGAGTAAAACTCATCGAATGGTTCCGAAGGCATTTGTCTTCGGTCCATAATCTGCTTCAGAATTTCGAAATCATTTTCGTAACTTTTGAAACGCTTGAAAAGGGCTGCTCGAAGCATGGGCCAATCACCTCGCGGGTTATTGCGCAAGTGTTGCCAGAACCAATCTTCTGCCGATCCTTTTACTAAATGGTGGAAATTTCTCATTACTTCTTCCCATGGGCAATCGTAGTTAGATTTCAGAACTTCGACGCGGAATACAAAATCTTCAATTGACATTCCCTTATCGGTACCGTCAAATATTATTCCCCAACGATCCAAATCAAATTTACGACTGCCAGGTCTATAAACTGGCTGTTCGGAAATCTGTCTGGTTGGATGTTGTGATACACGAGGGATGTCAAAATGTGTGGGTTCTGGAGGAATATTTATATTTTGGTTATGTGAGCTATTGCTTGATCGTGAGTTATTTGAATGGTGCACTGAATGGCGTGTACTATTAGCAATTGCTTCCTCATGATTCAAGTTCGGTGGTACTGGCTCGTATTCAAAATTATTTTGGTTTGTCTGTGCAAGAGGATTAGTTTGCTGTAAATTGCTTAATGTGTGTCCAACATTATCTCGAATAAGGCTAGGTAATTCCCTAAATAGTGAATTTTTCAACTCAACTAGGCTTGCTTCGACTACGCTTTTGATGTGCGAGTGCAAGTGGCTATTTGAATGAGGCTGTGATGGTAGAGTGGGCAAAGCATTTGCGCTTCCCTCATACGCTAAACGTCTGTTTAAAGGGTCAATGGCATTTGTCATTTGATCACTGGTTGGTATCATCGGGAGAGACATAATTGGGTTTGAGTTAGTAGAAGTGGTTGTTAACATAGTCGATATGACTGTTGTTGGAACGAAAGTAGTGACAGCTGAATTTGCTGCATTCGTTCGAAGTGTATCATTCAGGCTAATATGTCTAATATTACTTGCAGAATTATTAAGCATATTATTACTAGTGTTCAGAGAACGATTCATGTTGTTTACTCCGGTTCTTTCTAGTAAGGGAGGTGAATGACGAACACGACTGCTGCTAGTAAGTGGTAAAGGAAAAGGTGTATTTGGCACTGGTTGCCTATTGGAGTGCGAACGGGTTTGCATGCTCCTGTTTATATCGTGAGCTTGACTTCTGCTCTGTTTTGCTACCGCTCCTTTACTGGTGTGTCCGTTGACGGAACTCATGTTTTTATATTGTTTAAATAAAGTTTGAATTCAATAAAATTTTGTTACTTATTTCGGTTGGAATTTATTTTCGTCTTGTAATTTACTTAATTAAGTGTTTGCAAGCGAAAAGATAAACATAAGCTATTCTTACTTGATATGGAGAAATGCTTTGGTATATTTCGGAAATTCTTGAATATGTTCGACGAATCAATGGTAAGTCTAAGTTGTTACAAAGTTCATAAAGGTATTTGGTGATTTGGTTGTGATCGTAAAATATATTTGGGAGTAGATACAGGCGTAAATAATAAACAAAAAAGGAATAAAATGCGACAAACAATATTAGGTCGCTCATGAACAATTTATTGATTTTCAATGTAGGTACTGATGCATTAATCTTTGGAGCATCTTTCTACTGCAACTTTCAAATAGCTATGAAGCCTTGATTGAAAGGACTCGTAGAAGAACTTATAAATCTCCATGATCTCGCGATACTGTCGACACTGTAAAATAAATGAATGTCCTAGTGCAACTGACTTCTACTGACTTAAAGTCTCGATAGAACGGACTCCTAGGATTCATTATTATGACTCACAGGTACTGACATAAACGAACATTGAAAACAAAATTCTAGATGTTATAAGAATAAAATGTTGCATTTGGAAAACAGACATTACAAATTATGCAGTAGCTTGCAAGACTTCGCAAAAGACTTACAATGCAACTTTTTGAAATTACGATGTTAAATACTGCTTGTGATTGATCTGCCAGGACAACTTAAGAAAACTTAATTTGTCCGGACTGACGACTTGTTGCTAATTATGTAGGCTGCCAATTTCTAATGAAACGTATGGCGTGCCCCACGTTGGGCGCCAATTTTGTAAAGGAAAAGATAACTATTGCATCTTACCAGGACTGGGAGGAGAAATGATGGTTTGAAACCGAAGTTCCATCTCCTGGGCAGAGAGTCGGCACGCTTGCGAAATGCTCCGGCAATTAGCTCGTCGGTGGGGTTGGTTCTTTCCTGCTGTCCATTTGGTCCACAAAATAAATTTATCGTGCCGAACAAAAAAAAGATTGGTAATGTCTGTTGTTCGATGCATAAATTCCCATGAGTGACCTATAATGTAATGCAACGTAACATTACATATCTACCGCTACAAGGTAAGGTAACCCGAACCCGTAACCACGAAAATAAACGAGACAAGAGGAAACATAAAACTGTCGGCTAGTATTGACAGACGATGATCTAAGGTCATCTTTTGGCGGATCCCACCCTTATACAATGTCCAAGGGGCATTGTCGCCATGGTTACCAAGTGCCAATATATTTTGTTGGTAACCCCAAAAAAAAAGGTAGTTTACGCTGTATGTACCTTACATCCCTGTTTTAGATCACCACACTATCACCAAAATAAGAAAACTTAAATCGTCATGATATGAGATTTCATTTTAATGGAAAAGACGAAAGACATAAATTGGTTGTTCCAATACAAGAAAAAAATAATATATTTAAAACCATATGGGCATAATATAGTTTAAACGCAAAAGGATAATTCTCTCTTTTTTTTTATATATATAAAGGTATGTCAGTTTTGTTTGAAAGTGATTCTATTCGGTTATGTTTAGTTAACATTATAACCATTTTTACTTGAGACCGACCCGTACCTTACGATGGAAAAGTTATTGTATCCCTTAGCGCAAAGATTTAGAATTATTACACAAAAATCGAAGTTAGTTAGAATATATATATGTATATGTATACTAATTTACTAACAAAAAAATGGTTATGGTCTCTTACAAATGCCTAAGACGAAAAAAAAAAAAAAGGATGCCAAAGGAAAATATAAAGTGATGAACTTACAGTTGTTGTTTCATTTTGGTTTTTTTATGACTGATGTTGTTGCCGGAAAATACTGCTTGCTCCTCCGGTTTGTGCGCACAAATCGTCTGGATGTTATAACAGGCTGGCTTACTTGGCTTTGGTTGTTGTAACGATTCATTTGAGATACCGATACATAAACTACTTGCTTAATATATATATATTTATTTTTTCGATGGATGGTCTTCGGTGGAATATCCCAACTTATGTTGATATGGGGGGGTTTGCTAGTCCAGCAGAGCAGGTCACGTAACTCAACTGCGGTGTTATCCTTGGTTGAAAATCGGATCGCCTTATTGGTGACTTGGTTTTGCGTCGCGCAGGGTGACGTGCGGTTGTGGAGTCACTGTCACTGTTCGGTCTGCACCGTAGCAGCAACGTGAGCAGATGAAATTATAATACTGCTAATTGCAGGCAGTTTGGGGCATACCACGGCTAAATCACTGTGGTTGACGATGCTGTGACGTGTTTTTCCGACCTCCTCGGAGGGGTCAAAAGTTGTCATCGGAACGAGGCACACAAGTCTATATATATATATGTAGATAAAATATATGACTACGGAATTACGCACAGACTTCGTGTCCTTGTACCAGAACACAATAGGTTAATTTGGATTTCCTTGCGCAGGGGCAAAAAAAAAAACCGTGGAAAAGGTGCGCTGCAGGTGCCTATCTCACTACCGGACTAAGCAATCCTTGGTGGAGGTAGAGTGGGACACCTGAGGCCGCCTTATCTAAAAGGGGTTGGAACACAGTCACTTCACAATTGCATTAACAACAAAAAAATTGATTTTACCTGGTGGGTCTCTGAGTGTGCTTGATCCTACTAGATATAAACCTGTGGTGTGCTCTGGTGAAGTATCGTTGTCGCTGCAGGGTGGAATTCCCGTGGACTGCGCAGTACCGGTTGCACACTACGCAATAGTTTATGCGCAATTTAACACTACGGATTATTATTTCTTTATTTTTCGCACGAATTTACATTTAAAATTTTTGGTAACTTACTTTCCACCGTGAGAAACGTTTAATAAAAAATTTTTATATTTTCTTTTTCCACAAACTGAGTAAATTACTTTTTTGGCAATATGGCGACGCACGTTTGACCACGTCGAAGCCAATCAAAAGGCGTTTTTCTTTTTTAGTTCAGAGCTGAGCACTGAACTGAGCTCGAGCTATATGAGCGCGCTCTGAACCGAGCGTGCTCAGATCTTTCTGATGATTTTCTGTTTTTCATGTTTTTTTTTTCTCTGAAATAAGACTGGAAGTGTGAATGTATATGTGTAATCAGGATTTTACTCAGTCTGCTCAGTCAATTAATTCTGAGCTCATAGAGCGCGCTCTGATCATGCTCTGAACGAAAAAAGAAACACAAATTCGAGCTCTGATGTATCTGAGCTAAAAAAGAAACACAAACTTTTTGTATAACAGTTCAGGTTGTGCTCTGAACTAAAAAAGAAAAACGCCTAAAGAAAAAAAGGGCGAGCTTTCACACAGTCGCTTTTTATACCAGTTAGGTACCTACTGTATGGTTCATTGATGGCCGTCGCACTTCCGATGTGAAGTGGGTGACATTTAAATGCAGTTGCAGCGGCTGTTTTTGTGGCCTGGGGAACTAGCGAGTAATAAAATAACGAGCAAAGTTGCTCGGAATTATCTCAATCGAAACCATTTCGTTTAAAGGTGAACGCTACAGGGTAAAAGAAAATATATGCTGTCAACAAGAAGGGACACACAACATCGACGAATCGGACAGAACGTCACGATAGACAGCTATAACTTTGAGGTAGTTAGGGACTTTGTCTACCTCGGCTCCGCTATAAAGTTTGATAATGACATCACATCAGAAATCAAGCGAAGAATCACACTTGCCAACCGCTGTTTCTGTGGCCTAAGACGGCAATTGATTAGTAAGGCCTTGTCAAGAAGCACTAAGGAGATTCTATATAAGACTCTCATCATCCCTGTCCTGCTCTATGGCGCAGAAGCATGGAGCCTAGCAAAAACGGATGAGGATCTTCTTGGTCGCTTCGAACGCAAAATTCTTCGAGTGATTTTTGGTCCCGTTTGCGTTGACGTAATTTGGAGGAGAAGATTTAACAGCGAACTCTACGAGCTGTACAGCGACATCGACCTAGTCAGAAAAGAACGCATCAGTCGTCTAAGATGGCTGGGACATGTAGAGCGAATGGACACCAACGCTCCGGCCCGAAGAGTCTTCGATTCTAACCCGGAGGGACAACGCAGTAGAGGAAGACCTCGCCTTAGGTGGCGCGCGCAAGTAGAAGGGGACCTCAACCAACTTGGAGTGCGCAACTGGAGGCAGTTAGCCAAAGATCGCGCTAACTGGAGAGGCGTATTGGTTGAGGCCCAGGTCCACCCCGGACTGTAGCGCCACCTTAAGTAAGTAAGTAAGTAAACAACAGGATAGATCGCAGTGGAAAAAATAAAAAGGTTGACGAATTTGCTAAAGTGGTGAATACATTGTTATCGATACGTTTCCTTGGATTAATGGTTTCGGTGAATAAAATTTTGTTCAAAAAAAAATCGTGGATGGCGATAGTGTAGTTAAGAGAGTTATTTTTGAACCGGGCGGCCCACCAAGAGACAGCAAAACTCTCGCTCCCCCCTAAAAGAGGAACGAATCATATCAGATACCCCCCCTACATAAAAAAAAAAAAAAACCGTTTCGGTTTGGAGTACAACAGCCCGGGAATGGTATGAGTGTTCCAGGATTTGAAGGTCCTTTTCAAGAAAAAACAAATTGACACAGTATTAGTAACATTATACACGAGCAACTTGTGATTCTTATTTACTAAAGGAACAACTGACGTAAGCTGCCGTTATTTTCCTTCATTGACGTATTTTTCTTACCGAAATTACTTGCAACACGAACTTTCACAATCAGTTCGGCTGTTGTCAGTTGTCTTGTCCTGCCACACGATAGATTCAAATTGATTCGCAAAATCCTTATGACACGGTAAACAAAAGTATTTGGTTTTGTTCCATTTACATCAAATTGTCATTTACCATCTATATTGTCAGACTTTCTCTCCTGCTGGGATATACATAGACTTATGTTAGAAGTAACTACTTGAAATAAAATAATAAAATCCTTGGAAGCCATCCAAACTTGTTGATGTTGCCACTTGAGAATAATCGTGGTGTTCTCCACCACTTGATGTCATGCCGAGATTTTTGCACCCCGCCTCTTCATAACCAACTATAGGCACTTTCACTTAAGCGGTGGCCCCCTCCACCCGCTCGTTTTATATCTCAACTTCTTGGCATGCAAATGCCAGATTTGATTTGCATATTTCTCATTTGAAGGCTGTGTACCTAAGACGAGTGTGCTTGACACAATGTTAAGGTTGCCGCGCGTCATATCTTAATACAGTCGACTTAAATTCCAACATTAACATAAATCAACTTAAACAGGGTTAAAGTTCCCCACCACTTTGGATAATTTAGCCATGCACCCATGTGCCTAGTGCCTACTGCCAGCGTGAGAGCGATATTTCACACCACCCCCTGTGTATAGCCAGTGTACTCCAAGTTTTGTCCACAAAACCGAAGCGACGAAGAATTCCAGTCGTCGCCTCTTCTCTTTCGTTCGGCAAAAGTTTTTGTTAAATTTTATGAATATTACGGTTAGAGCAAGGTAC
The DNA here is from genome assembly GCA_946477585.1 of Cheilosia urbana. Classification (NCBI taxonomy): domain Eukaryota; kingdom Metazoa; phylum Arthropoda; class Insecta; order Diptera; family Syrphidae; genus Cheilosia; species Cheilosia urbana. The sequence goes on from OX297854.1 coordinate 105,822,573, forward strand.
ATAAACGTTTTCGGGATTGTGTAATTAAAACCCAAACACTAATCTATGCGGAAAGTTTATGACGCTCTAACCGCGAGCGGTTTGGCTATAAGAACACACAATTCCTATCGAGAATTTGACACGAATTTTTGGGGGTTGTGGCCTAGAATTAGTTTCGTCCGATAAACGAGTTTCCGAGATGATTATGAGCAGAAAGTTGAGGGAATATTTCCAATCATGCCGACATAATATTCCGAAGGCTATGGGAGCGGGAGGAAAGAGTATTGAATTCCCTGATGAAAATATTTGAGTACGCCATGGCATTCTGGACACGTCCATCGATTGTGTCTCATTAGTGCGGTTTGCGAAGGAATTCCACACACAAGGATCTTTTGATGTGTGAATATTCAATACAATCAACAGAAGCGAATGACGGTATATTTCTAAATTACGATTATTGCACGGCGATAGTCATTTGAGGCGAACAGTTATGTGCTATTGTGAACTATTCAGCCCGCCCATGTGATGAACATGCAAATGGGAATGACTGGCATTGAAATTGTGAGCAAAGGAAATAGGCCATTCATGCGGTGAGAATTATTTTTAGGTACTAACTCCAAATTAGGGAAAATTTCTTAATGTGGGGGTCGCACGATGAGGCTACATTGAATGGATGTTTCTCTGTGTAAATGGGGATATTTACTTTACACAGATTGCCTTGGACTTTATTAAGGCTGTTAATTTTGTTGATCTTTTGATGGGGTAATGGTAGGCAAACAGAGTGGAACAATTTTGCTATTTACAATAGCGGATATCATGAGACTCGTGCTGGAGTTTTGAACTAGGGGTAGAGTGGTGTATAGTTGGGTGTTTCTAATTTTTGTTGGCATTTTATGATGGGATCGTATTCCACCCAGGACGCCAGTAGTTTCCACTTAAAGTCGACTAGTTTCCTTAAGAGTTTATTTAAGTAAATGGGCCAACCGATAGAAATGTTACAGCCGCATCTGACAATTGGTTCTTACTTAAGAGTTTGTATTATGAGCCTTATCATTTTAAGACAACGAGGGTATTTTCATAGAGGCTATCCATTCGAAGGGCATTTGGGTAATTTAATTGTGCATCAAATTTAGAAGGAATAGAGTTGTAGATCTGCAAATAACGCAATCGCCCCAACCTACTAACAACAAAAAAATGTCAACCTAAAAAGAAAAACGGGAGAAGTGAATATTTGAAAGGGATAAAAAAAAATTGAAACTGGAGACAGCTAGCTTAAGATCGCGCTGGCTGGAGAAACAAACATATTTTTAAGCACCACGCAGTCGATCTCCGGGCCAAATTTCCACGTTCAGATACATTTTACACTGTTAAGCTGTATTTACCACTTCTTTATAGATCCTACCTCTCGCTATGGCCAAGCTGCCTCAAAATCTAAGTTTGGAATTAACCTCCCAACGAACCATTTATAAATTGTACTCGAACTGTCTCAACTCGAGCACTTCCCTCTACTTTTTCATGTCGTCTTTTCGTTTTAACGAAGTTTGGAATCAACTGCTCAATGAGCCCCATAGATTCTGCTCAAATTGTGTCAACACTCGCACCACTCACTCTTATTCTCTCTGTCGCTATTTCGTTTAATCAAAGTTTGGAATTAAATACCCAACAAGCTTCATTCATTCTGGCCGGACTTTGTCAACTAGAGGGCTCCTCTCCTGTTTGCTGTGAGTTTTTCGTTTCACCGAAGCGCTTTTTAGTTTCTTGGGAGTCTACAAATACTGCCCAAACCCAAACATTTTTTCCGAGTTGTGGCCTAGAATTATTGAATTCGGAACTATTGCCCAATTTTTTTTTTTTTTTTTTCTCCGAGGTAGGTGGAAATCTTCTAGAAGACACTATGAGGACACTCGGCGCGTGCTCATAGTAGTGTGAAATTTTTACTCACTAAAACCAACTCCATCAAATTTCTTTTGTACTGCAACTAAGTTATGACTTATCAAGCAATTTTTTTATCACGAAGTTTTACGCGTTTGGCAGGCAACATTCCGGCGAAAGTTCCTGCTCGTTCCGCAATTTTAACGCGGTTGATAATTATCGGGCTAAGTCCGAAGGTTTAGTTCGTTGTAGACGCCGCAATAAATTTGTTTCATCGAGAATTTTCACTATTGCCCAATGAGCACGGGTGTAGATATATGTAATGAAAAATGTACCTAAAGAAGGTTTAAACAAATCTGATTCATAAATCCGATTAATTACAAATTTTGATCGCATTAATTAACAAATAAAATTAAAACAATATTAGCCTATCAATTATAGTGTGAAAAATGATTTTATACCCTTTTCACACCGAGCCGGAAACCGGGTTTTCGCGAAAACACTCGAAAACTTCATCGAAAACAAACGACCTTAAACGACGTGTTTTGAAAACTGAAATATGTATGGGAAAACTTATTTTTTCTTTAAAGTTTTCGAGTGTTTTCGCGAAAACAAACTTCTTTAGTGAAGTTGTTGTCGTCACTGGGTGCGTCCGATTCTACTTTCATATGTTTTCAGGTGCAAAGCACAGATGACGCTTTCACTAAAGTTTACAATTTAATTGAACACTGAATCGTAGTCTTTTAAATCAAATTTACCTATTATTTAAACTTTGTGTCGCATTATTATGTGAGGATTACCTTTGGGCGTGGTTGTTTCTAGTATTCCACATAAGCCCATTTAGCTTTAGCGCATTTAGATATTTGGCCAAAGGCACAATTTTCCAAACCGAGTTGTAAGTCATCTACTTACGAAAATAGGATAAAGTTTCGCAAATATATCCATCCGACCTTCAGTTATCACTATCATTTGTCAAGTTGCTGGTAGATCTCTTAAGTCTTCGTTTAAAACCGAACAAATAGTACCTACTCCTCTGTCAATTGATTAAAGGGTTGACTATAAATGACTTGATAATGATTGCGCTTGTCTCGTTGTTTAACTTAGCAGCGGTTGCAACAGACCCACCCACAAAAGCTCTTCCAGTGTTGCTTCTCATAAGATTGCCAATGTGAGGGTAATTTTCCTTTTTCCACCTTTCTTCAGGTCAAAAATGTTTTCTCAGAAAACCCCTAAGACCTAGGTTCTTCTTATTTAATCAATGACAGCCGACCGACCCTGATAAATCTCAGTTCGTAAAGTCTACGTCATTCGTCGAACACTTCTGCCCACAGAATGAGCACGTTCCAGCCGAATCCGACTGTGCCGACTATACGTTAATCACGGTCACGGCCGAAGGACCCATTAATCACAATTAAATTGCAAATTTCGTTCCCTAATTACAGGGAGGAAAAAGAAATAGTATCTCTCAAAATTGCCATTTCGTCCTTTCGAGAATGGTATATTACGACGCCGGAAATATCCATCTCTGATCCGCCCATTTTATGTTGTCCAACTGTTACGTGTTCTACTGCGTTAAGTATCATCCTTTTTTGTGTTATCTATCGAAACAGGCAGTCGGCACGTTTCTACTTTCCATCGCAACACTTTTTCAGTGTGGCCAAACTTGGCACATTTTTCTTCCCATTCGGGATTCCAGTTTGAACGCGTGACGTAAACGCCTAGATATAGAGACCCGTTCTATGTGTAGTGCTCTCTCCATTAACAGCGACAAGTCAATATCGCCAGAGTTGTGTATTCAGGTTTTAATTTCTTCGAAATTCGATGACAAGCACAGAGAGACAGACCCTTCTAAAATTGAATTGCAATTCAGTTCATTCTTCATTGTGGATTGCGGCATTCCCGCACTTGGTTTAGGTGCTGTCTGTGCGGGTGGGTTGTTGTTTAATTTTCCTATTTACTGAGGACATGACAGTGAAATCTAATATTGTCGTTTTAAAAGTGTAAACATAAAGAAGGAACAACGGAATAGAACTGGTGGTTTTGCCTTCGAGGCGCCTTTCCCGCGAAATGATCTATAAACAAGGATTAAATAAATTTCATTTCAATTTCATTAAATAGGTATGGATCGTTACGGTGCCTGGCTTCGCCTGTCACTTGGGTTTTGTTCTTGCACTTACAACTTGTGGGGTGGTTCTGATTATATTGGGCGTCAGTCTCTTAGACTATAGGGAATTGGAATTCAGCTATCGTGGCGGCGGCGTTTATTGTTTGTAGAGTTACCAGAGCAAAACACGAATGACAGTTCCATTTGCACACGACGACCGACGATTGTCGTTTACATCCAACACACCAACATAGACTTGAAGCGAGTACTTATTCTACTTATAGTTATAGTTAGATAGTTAGATTGAGGGAGAATCAAACGCTTCGAGGAGTACAAAACTGGAAGTTGATCCCACATTACAAATGGTTGTCTTATACAAATCAGAGCATCGGAGTACTTGAACACATAAAAGAATAGAAATGAGCGACAAGGACGTAGCGATGCGATTGAATTGAAATAGTGTGCTGAACAGCAATTCAATTTGTCCTGGATAAGTTGGAATTATGTTTGCTTTTAGCGAAAAACCTATTAAATGCGGAACACATTTGACAATGGAATCGGTATGACGGAAGGCAATGATTGTCAGAGAATGTGTCCTTTGATTGCTGAACAAAACGCTCTCATATAGCGTGTTGCTAATTGCGGAGGCAAAATGGAAAATGCCTTCGGCTCATTAGATTCGTATGTACGGTTTCAATTTAACGAATGAATAGGTATATTGTATAGTAAAGTGCGGTTAATTGTTACTGGGTGGAGGACATGTGAATTATTGGATCAATTATGGATATTGAACATACTTAAGAACTGCCATTTTGAGGGAACTAAAAGGAAATTCTAAGGAACCTTTCTATAAATTTGCCAAATATGACTGCTTCTGACACACTATCGCACACAGATCTCTACATCTATAATGTGCCTGCTGACAGATATTAGAGATATTTAATGTCGTTTTCGGCTCTGCGAAATAAGGCCCCAAAATAAAAATGAAATAAGGCCCCAAAAAATTGTACAGGAAACAACAACAACGATTTTTAACAGAATTCGGGGTGTTATTTCCTTTTTGGGGCTTTATTTCCTAATTCCTATTCATCTATACTTATAATAAAACTGTAGGCAATTTTTTTGTTACCTAATGGCGTGAAAACTACTGCACAGATTTCGATGAAACTTTTTTTGAAATGTTTCTTAAGATTCTGTTTAAAAAATAGGCTATCCCTTTCATTGCCATGCCTATTTTTTGGAACGTTTTTGACCACAATGTGTTTTTTTTTCTGACTTTATTGCCTTTAACTCGCCATTACTCAAATAATTCTTAATCAATGCAAACAAAACAAAATACTTAGGAGAGCAAACACTTTTATAGTTATATCAAGCCATCAATCAGCTTTCTATGCCCTTTAGAAGCTGAGCTACAACCTAAAATCTAACACAAAAAAAAAAAAAAAATATTTTCTCAAATGGAATATTATCAGCCGCCGCGGTTCTTGATCGTTGTTCAGCTTTGGGGTGGTTTGGTGGCGCACATCGCACAAGCACGTTCATATGAAACAAAAAAACAGCGACAATGTGTTTCTGAGGAAATGCGCACGCAGATGGCTGATGACGTGTGGTGTGGTGATGGTGGAGTTGGTGTATATAGAAATTGAGTTCATGGTTTTTGTTTTAATGGTTGTTATAGTACCTACGTTAATAATAATAATGAATTGAAGAATTCAAGAAGCAAAGATGATAGAAAGGTGAATTATGTTGTTTGATTTATTTATTGTTGGTGTAGTGGTTGTTTTGATATTACCTACGTTGTACCTACAGTAAGGAAGTGAAACTTTAGTAGGTACTTACGATGTTGTATTTAATTTTCTTAAATTGGTGTTTTAGGTAAATAGATTTGTTTGATTTATTGTTTCACATTGACAATTCGCAGCTTTATTTTAAGCTAGACTGTTGATTTTAAACAAATTTGCCGTTGAGAAAACGGTCAAATCTCTTTTATTGGAAATTACACAGTCTCACGCCGCGTACGAAGTTGCGGGCACAGCTAGTTATGAAATAAGACCCCAAAAGAAGAAATGAAATAAGTCCTCAAAATTATTTTTTTATTATTAATTGTTACCCTTCCAACATGAAATACGTATACAACCACCCTGCTTGGGTTTACTGTTAGATAACGGGGTGGGTGCGAGGCTGAGTATATACAAAATTCCTTTAATCTAAATTAGTTTATCCAATATCAACAATAATAAATAATAAGTAGTTTTCATTATTTTTAATTTCATTATGAAATAAACCCCAAATTTGGGGCCTTATTTAATTTTTTTTTTGCCTTATTTCATCGCAGTGGGGCCTTATTTCATATTGAAATTGGGGTGTTATTTCATAATGAAATAACACCCCAAATTTGGGGCCTTATTTCATTTTCTCTTTTGGGGTCTCATTTCATTGGGGCCTTATTTACTGCAGCCGTCGTTTTCCATTGGGAACACCAGAAATATTTTTCAGATCTCAGATTTTATGCGAGATTTACAGATTAACACAACGACAGCAACAGTAACAGCGAATTTTGGATTAGCTCTAACGTTGACGTCGCTGTCGATGTTGCTGTGCTAATGTGTTCAAAGTACCTAATTAAAATACATTGGTTCTAAAAAGTTGTCAAAGTTGCTGTTGCTGTTGCTGTGTTAATCTGTTTCTCGCATTACGCTGCTCATGGAACGCGCAACGAAATTGATCTGCTTTTATAATGGATAAGTGCGTTAATTGATAGCAATATCAGTTGTTCAAAGGGCATTCGTTTTTGGCAAAATCACAAATGAATTCGACCTGAAAAATGTTTCGCCGAAGTATTACTTGTGATTTGTTGTTTTCAGATGACGTAGGAGATAATAATTCCCTCAAAATTATATCCATGGCTATTTGTGGATTTTGTTATTTTGGTTTTTACGAAAATGTGCGCATTTTTCTTGAAAGAAAACATCTTAAACTGACGTAAAACAGCTGTGCAAAATATATTGGTATGTGTAAATCTGAAAAAATATCGAGATCTGCAAAAAGTGATCCGAATCGAAAAAAAAAATATTGATTTTTCTGCCTTATGGAACGTTAAAAGTGATTTAGATAAAAAAAAGATTGATTTTTGGTCCCAATGGAAAACGACATTAGTATACCAATGGATATTAAATTTTCTAACTTCCGTACAAGTATTATTTATTTTCAACAGTTTACCTACCACAAAGTTAATATTTAGATAGATATAGAATTAAATTTACTTCGCTTTTCACCGTAAATATTGTTTTTTTTTTATTTATTTTTTTTTTTTTTTTTTGTACTTATTCTTAGAATTCATTATAAAATATAAATATTCTCATTGTGTCTACTCTCATCATAACCAAATTGTTTCATTTCTCTTCCATGTCCATTCATTCTCATTATTTTTTAACTTCCTTCAGCCTTCTTTCATGCGACATATAATATAAAGCATTTTAGGGCCACTCAATGCGTTTTCACCTTCATGGATCATGGTACCTATCTACTGGCGAAAAAAAGATCCCCCAAACTACCTTGCCGACTCAAATTCAGTGCAGTTTCTTTTTGGTGCATAGTGTCAAATTTTTGGTTTGTTTGATGTGAGAAGTATTTTTTGTTTGTTTAAATATTTGCCAAGAATCAAGTTTCATGTATGTTACATATCAAGTTGTTTGTGTCACTCGGGAATTTGTTTTTGTTTTTGAAATGTGTTTACCATGAGAAGAAAGTCTAAATGCCCAAAGTCCATTAAAGTATCACAATTAACGAATATTATGTAGGTAAGTGATATTTTACTACAACAATCTTTTAAATAGAGACTCGTAAGCATTTAAATGTAAATCAGGATGATCTTCAAGACTTTTTCGATAGGTTTTTCTACTGGAGAATATACCTATGGCTTATCATTCAATGCAGAGCTAGTCCTAAAATTGAAAACTGGTCGGAACAGCGAAAACGTCCATTGACCGCTGGACATTTTGTATAGATGTAGGAATGTTCGCTACAACCCTAGAGCTTGCGAATAGGTATACAAATTTATTAGTGTGGCATTCGATTGGGCATCCTCAGATTCGCTCTCAGATTTCAGATTTCGTGTGTCCAATCGAACATAAAAAACGTCACTTGCTCTTAATTTTGTTGATATTTGTTCGATTGGAATATGTTTCACTGGTTATACTTTAATTTCAGTCAGTTGCGCCCTGATTAATTTTTAAACATCTTTGTACATAAATAATAAAGAAAAAAAGGTCCACTCGATGAAATGTCTCTCTGCGCAGTTGAAAGATTTTCCAAAAACGTTTACAAACTCCGCCAATTGTCAAACTTCAATTGGTAAATCTGAAGCAACTCTGAGAAAAAATACAGAGTCGCAAAAGTGCTCTGAAATTGGAAAAATATTGTTGTTTTTTTTTTTGTACCAATCGAAAATTGTCCAAAAAAAGGTCGAACATCACATAAATTTCTAATTGGATTGATAGGTGAAAGTTTTTTGTTTTCTTCTGATAATCCAAAGCTAGATAAAGTAGTTTACTTTTAGGGGAAACTGCGCAATTTAGGTAGGTATGTTAGAGATCTAGAGCGATTTGTGAATGAAAATTATGCAGTCTGACATGTTTCTACTGTTACTAGGCAAATAGCAGTCAATGAAACGCGATCATTCTATTTTCTTGTTTACTCTTTCACAGTTTTGTTGTAGAGTTGCAACTGGGAAGCATTTTATTTGGGTGTGCATATTTAAGATATGTAATGTCTTGACACCTTTAAATTGTCAAAACTACGTCAAAATCGTAGAAAATAAAATTGACTTTTAGCAGAAACGGATAGCTCTGTACCACAAACTGTCAATTGTACCTACTAGTTGCAGTTAATTGTCATAATGCTATTTAATTTATATATGATAGACTTTAACATTTGTTTGACATTTGACGCTACTCATTTACCAGTCACTGTAGCGTGAAAATTTCTCAAAAAAAAGATGCTCTTGGCTTCTAGCAGAAATACCAAACCTTTTCTTTAGCATTCAAGAGGGCTGTCTCTATAAACTGATTGAAGGTGCATTACCGATTAAATTTGAAAATAATTTTTAAGTAAGCATTGCGATTGACAACACCTTTCTGCTATTTTTGATAACTGTTGGACTAGCGATGACCACGCTTATTTTTTCAGAAAGTAAACCTGCACTTCGATGTCTCCTTTGAAACTTTAGTTAGGTCTTCATTATCGTGTCGAACCTTTGGCGCTGGGATTCGAAGATCCTCTTGGCTGATGAATTGGTCTACTCGATCGATGTGGTCGAGCCAAAGTAGGTCAGGTCTTTCGACTTTTAGACTTAATAATAAGATAAAATATAGACTTACTTACTAACTTAAGGTGGCGCTACAGTCCGGGGTGGACTTGGACCTCAACCCACAAGCGTCTCCAGCCAGCGCGATCTTTAGCTAGCTGTCTCCAGTTTCACACGCTCAGTTGGTTAAGGTGAAATATAGGCACTCTCTATCTCACTTCCCTCCTGCTTATTATCAAAAACTCCGTATCATATAAAGCACATATTACTGACTGACGGTCCAGTAGAGCATACAATGCGTCTTTCTAAAGCCTAGAGATCCACATATAGCATAAAGACGCAAGGTACCCGTCATCATGCACATTTCTTCAATATGAATTACAAGATATCAATCACTTACTATAAAGTACATAAGTAAATTAAGTAGTTAACGCAATATGTATATATAGGACATATATATATAAAGGACATATATAGGCCTTTTTTTTTTTTTTTTTTTTTTTTTTTTTTTAGATAGATAATTTATTTATTATTTCTTTAAAAAACTGATTACAAATGATTACAATAATTAAACATGATACTGCATTTTCAAAAAGAAATAATCGTGACAATTGTATTTCATAAAAAATAGAGATATTGCCACTTGGCCATATAAAACAGAATGTACTTAAATGAAAAGAAGAAAAAAAGAAATGGGTGGGGTGACCCAATAAAATATAACTCAAACATAATTTAAATACAATAAGGTATGGGTATGTACTCTTGCAAAGAAATAACATTATAAAAATCAAATATTTCACCACAACATCAACGAAGAACAAGAAATAAAGATTCCACATCCTTGAGATCAAAGCAAAAGAGCCAATTTTTTACATGTTTTACAAAAGCACGATGAAGTGTAAGTACTCTTACAAAAATTGGAAGTTGGTTAAATAAACGGCATGAAGCAACAGAATAAGAATTACGAAACGCTGTTGTACGAAAAACGGGTACAGATACTTGGTTTGAGGTATTAACACGTAAACTATGAGTATTGATAATCCTATAATTACGATTCCCTGATCTCATAAAGAACAATTTAAGCACTTTGTAGCAGTACAAGTGACGGACTGGAAGGATCCTCAAATCTCTGAACAATGGAAAACTAGGGTATAATCGAGGTTTTCGGCATATTATCTTTAAAGTATGTTTTTGAATTGACAAAAGAGGTTGTATTTTATTAAGATAAGCTCCTCCCCAGCAGATAATACCATACTGCAATCTTGAATGAAAGATTCCATAATAGATTTTTAACAAAAGTTGAGTACCGCAAACCCTTTGCAGAGAGTAAAAGTGCCTAAGGGCGCCACGAAAGTAGTTTGTCAAATTTTGCGTATGGATATTGAAGCTCATCCTTGAGTCAATTGTAAGACCTAAGTATTTAAATTCAGTAACACTTTCAATTATAAAACATTTATTACTGCAACTAAGACTACTGTCAAAAGAACAAGAAGACAGACTTGGATTGCAAGTGCAATGAGAAAGTGGAAATCTTAGGCAATCAGCTGCATGAAAGAAGACATCAGCTTCAATATTGTTTTGGGCTACCAGACTAAAAAACATTATTTTGGTTTTTGCGCTGATAATCAATTTATGCTCCGCAAACCAGATCCTTAGGAGGTGAAGATCGAGATTGATATCTGCGATAAGATTCAAACCACTATCTGAACCATAAGCAAATCCCACATCATCCGCAAATGCTGTCAGTGATCCCTTGAACGGCAAGTTAAACAAGGAATTAATATAAATTAAAAACAGTATTTGTCCCAAAACAGAACCCTGAGGAACACCAATATTTACTAACTTTGCATCGCTCCTGGTGTCATCAATCTTCACTCTCTGAGACCTATTACTAAGGTATGATTTAAACCACTCACAAATAAAACCACGAAATCCAGCATTTTCAATTTTGCGAAGTAATATGTCGTGGTTAACCATATCAAATGCTTTAGTGATGTCAACAAACAGTCCTGCTGTACTTTTCTTTTTATCCAGATTATCCAATATCTGGGAGCAAAAACGAAGAAGAGCATCTTCTGTAGATCTACATTTCTGGAACCCAAACTGAAAAGAACTGAAGAATTTAGATTTCTCCAAAAAAGCCACCACCCTGTTTTTTATAACTTTTTCAGAAATTTTTCTAATAGCAGGTAGAAGTGAGATAGGCCTATAATTGCACAATTCATCAGCAGATCCCTTTTTAAACAAAGGTTGTATGTCAGCACATTTGAGTGCATTAGGAAATACTCCAGAAAATATGCTTTTATTAAAAATATATGCCAATACATCGACTAAGAAGCATGAAATATTTTTGATTAATAGATTCGAAAAACCATCAAATCCTGAAGAATAGGAATTTTTCAACGAATTAATTGTTTTTAGAAGTTCAAGCCCAGTTATCGGCTGAAAAGAAAAACTGTGACTCTGAACGTGTTCAAAAACATTTCTTGACGGACTACAAACTGCACAAGATGATTTTATAAGGGTCTGTTTAGTATTCTCAGATATTGAAGAAAAGTAGTTATTAAAAGCGTTTGCAATACCTAGTTTATCAGTAATTACTTCTTGATCTGAGAGTACTCCAGATGGCCTTTTCGCAACTATCTTTTTATTAAGAATGCTATTTACTAGCTGCCATTCACTTCTTACATTACCCTTAACTGAATTAAATCTGTTGGTGAAGTAGCTTTCTCGACAAAAGCGAATTTCACCTTTTAACTCCAAACACATTTGTTTATAATTTCGGTTTAAAGAGTGATTGGTTGGGTTTTTCCTGCACCTTATTCTGAGTTTGTTCTTTTTCTTTATTTTAATCAACAAGTATGATGTTATCCAAGGCTTTAGCCTTTTTTTTCGATTTCCTTGGGTTAATTAAAAAAGAGCAACTTGCTATATGTCTACTTAGAGACCCAATAAAAATATCATATGCCTTTGAAACATCATTCTCAGTAAAAACTTCACCCCAAAACTCAAAGGATAAATTAGTCTTTAGCTTCAAAAAATCTATTTTAGTTTTAAGAGGAGGGGAACTAGAGTCATTTGAAGACTTATTAGTCAATAAGTCTGTCAACAAACCCGTCATGCAATGATCAGTAATCTTCAGATCAAAAACACACTTCTCACTAGGGATCAAAGAGGAATACGAAAAACGACCATATATATGATCTATGCAAGTTCCCGACTCAGTTCTTGTAACTTCATTTATAAAAGAAACCAAGCCATGAGAAGCTAATAGATCCATATAAGTAGGTATAGCTTCACTATTCTCTAGAATATTAATATTAAAATCTCCTAAGATTATTAGATTCCTAGACCTCGCATTGTCCAAAAGAGATGAAAATTCCCCCACAAATACTGAAACATTGAACATATGAAGCCTATATACACATAACAAGACATAGACTTCATCTTTAATTTTAAAGGATAATTTTAAAATATCCGCACTCAAACACTCTAAATTTGAAACATCAAGCACATTATAATTCGTATTAATAAAGCAACCAACACCTCCAGCAGCGTAATTCTCATTCGTATTCGCGTAAAAATTAAAACCAGGTAACACATAATCTTTTTTTTCAAATTCGTAAATTTTTTTTATTATGCTCACATGATTTATATAGATCATTGATTTCCATGTTTTACAACAACAGTTGGATCTCGTACTATTGTTGTAAACCGGGGAAATCTATGATCTACCTAGATCCTGAGAGCATAATAAAAAGGCCTATTATTGGGACTGAAAATATTACCCACTTTGTATCATCAGTAAGGACGTATAGCTACCATGGAGAGCCTCTGGAGGACTTTAAAGACGTAAACTGTAAATGAAAATCGAATCAAATTCAGCCAAAGGCTTAAACAGGGCACAAAGTGCAATTAGAAGGTTATCGCATATTGGCTTAAGCTGGATTAATTTGATGCAAGCCACTAAAAGTTATTCTCTTATTATACAGCTCCTAATGGGGTACCTTGTGAAAAACTTTGATTTACTTTCAAGAATATAGGGACCTTTTCGCAGAACGAAAACAGAAGGTGTATCGACAGACCTTACCCCGTTAAACTGCAACCTGCTCCTCAAATATCTGCAACACTCGTGCAAACCATTTACATTCGATTTAATTTCCGAAAATCCCACCAACCAATCAAACATCACGAATACCCTTTGAAGTGGTTTAATGCTTCACACCAGGATCAGACATATCGGCAACATGAATAAATTGCGCTGAAACATCTCTCGAACCTGTGTATCTGCAGTTGTATCCATCTTCTCGGTAGACCAAAAATTCAATTTACTTTGATTCATGCCTCCTCGTGGCGCACCTCATAATATCACAGGCTGCACCAATTAAAACAGACATCGCCACCCTTCACCGCAGGGATTGCACTCAAAGCATTATTGCCTGCTACGAGTTCGCTGCGCGTCCGAAAGATCTACCGATGTACGGCTGCCTAATTAAAATGCAATTTTGCAGAATCATGCACACAAATTCGGTTCGGCATTGGTGTGGTGTTGCATTTCAATCACTTGCAGTCTTCCGCATAAATAATGTTTAATTTTTGCATTGAGGGTCGTTTCTCTTTTAACCCCTCCACCCGGGGACAACTGCATAACAATATTAATGGGCAAGGTCGAGATAAATTCTGTGGTCGCTGTCTGTGTCACCACTAAGTGTTCGTAAATTATTCCACTGAGGAGTGGAATAATTGCACTTGCTTTTGCTCGTAGTAGTCCTTAATCGAATGTCATGTCCTCGGGGGACCGCTGAAGTTTTATCTCAGCAAAATTGTGCAAGTGAGCGCAACTAATCGGCCAAATGGGAGACTTTAGTGTCAACAGAAGTTACCTTTGCTTGCTATTATGTGTCTGCCCGGACAAGAACACATCCTTCATGTCTGTGCCATCAAATTGTCGTCTCAGTGCATACAATGTGAATTATTTTCGCTTCAAGCAAGAACGACACGAATTTATTGAGATGTGATTTAGTGGTCATAAAGTGTACTTTTGATGAAATAATTGCTCTGGCGCGGCGGGGCAACCCCGTCCGATATTGAAACGATCTGCTGGCTCCCAGCCAGCACCATTTAATAGTGGAGATAATGAGTTGGGTTGCATCATGTCTTTCGGCAGGGTGGTGATTTCCCAACACACATCTGAATGGATTTCGTGTATCGCAATGCGAATGTTTTCCACTACAACGGTTGTAATTACAATTCAAACATATAATTTGCAGAATGGATAATTTAGTGGCAGTGCATGTGCATTCTTGCAGCTTTGGGTCAGCTATCTGCGAACTGTACAGCAGCACAAGTGCGTTTAGAAATGTGGTGTGCGTTTCGTGCGGAAATCGTATCTGTCACATTTGATATAAGCATTCCAGAGGGTCAATTTCAATAATTAATTGCAATTTTGATTACAAATCGAATAGGTGGAATTCCAAGTGAGCAATTAGATTGGCAGAAGCTACGACAGTCCTAAATAATTCATGCGACCGACGGTGGCACGTAGTAATTGAGCAAATGGCGATTCAATTAGGTGCGGTTTTCGGTTCTCACTTCTGGACTGTGCGGGCATGTTGAATTGAGGGAATTTGCACATTCGTGACCATTCCCAAATCGAAGCAAAATTAACAAAAAACATATTTTGTTTGAGGATAGGTTTCGTGAGAGTTTTTTATTTATTATCTCATGTCTGTTTCACATTGAGATGCAAGCAGCGTTGCCAATTGCATATAATTTCCGCATTAAAATCCGACCAGATCCTCAAATGAGCAAGAAGCTTACAAACATCAAAAATGTAACAAATTAATTCATGAACCCATTCAAATCGCGTCTGAAATTCGAAGCCATTTCCTCCCAAAGACAAATCCAATAACAAGACACTACAATATGTAGGTGCAGCATAGAATACACTTCCCAAATATTAATGAAAACCTCCCTCGAAAGCCGTATAGCGACATACTTCAGCTCAAAACAAATTGAAGTATGTCGCTATACGGCTTTAAATGAGGACACAAACTTGTTGTTTGTATTGTCCCATCCAACCATCCTGTCTTAAACTTTCAATAAAACTATTGCCGCCCCTCCCAAGCAGAAGCTTAAAAACTATTCAAAAGCCCCAAATAATCGGCCAACTGTAAAAATTTGGACCATTACCAAGTTTACGAGGAAAAATCATCACGAAATCCTCTTACAATGTTCAAGTTTGCCTCCACCCTCTGCCAACAGGCTGTAGTGCTGCCGCCTCATGCAACAACCATCAATGGCTAACCAGTCTAATAGGACGTATACGTAACATAAATTGCAAAACAAGCAAACACTTTAATTGCTTCCTACTCCTACAGTCCTTTTAAACTGCCTATATATATACATTATTTTTGTTCTTGTTCTCGTCCTCTTGTGCTACACACAAACTCTACACGCAGATAAAATAAAATAAATGCGCCTCTGGAAAAGTTTCTCAAACGGAGAAAAGTTTTTCATTATACGTTACGTAGCCTATACAAAAGAGTGAAAATGCAAAAAAAAAAACTATAGAAAAGACCGAGGATACTTGACGAAATGAGGATAATAATCCGGACCCGGGATTTATATTAAAAGACAAGAAACTCATTTGCCAAAAACTCTCACAGCTCCTGTGGCCATATACAAGCGCACATTCGATAGAGAGCTGCGCGAATATCAATAGCTTGAGAATTTTGTAAGCTCTCACCTGGATATAATGAGGCAAGAAATGTGCCAAAAGGATTTACACTTAAGCTGTGGAATATTCCACTGAAGTCACATTAATATGAAAGTGGAATTTGTTATTTTGCATTTTTGAAAGCCTCTGTTCGAAGTGTGGGCTATTCAGGAGCAGGAAAACACAATTTTCGCATATTTTATGATTAGGAATATTTTTAATGGTTGTATTATGTGTGTGTATCGTTCCTTTGATATACCAAGGGGAGAGGGAATCATATTTTATTTGCATACGCGCCATTAATTACAGCTGTTTGTCTGCCGTTAACGCATTCTACATGCTATACTTCTTTGGAAAAGAAGCCGTAAAAATAAATATAAATTCGCAACGTTCGCGATAAATTTGACACCCGCAGGAGAGGAGTAAATTGGGCCACCCAGTGTTACCCAAGTGTTTGTTTGTATTAATGGAATTTACGCACCTACGAGTATTTGCAAAGTTGACAAATAAATTGAAGAAATTCCGCCGTCAAATTGGTTACGTGTGATTTATATCTGTAGATATAAATTGGCAGGATTGACATTACTTTAAAAAAGGTTACAAATTGATGATGAATATCCTTTCTTCCAAAGATAAAAAAAATGCACAGTAATATTCCAATTACTGTCACCCAATTTCAGTCAAAACGAAATTCCCGAGTTTTGTTTAAACTGCAGCATAATTCATCTTGACAGTTTTGACAGGAGAAATTCTCAGCAATACGAAAAATCGCCGCTCACCAATAATTCTCTTTCATGTTTGACATGATCGCATTTTGAGCACTCTTATGAGTGTAGTTTTGATCGTGTTTGATTTGATTGATTGATTGATTTGGGAAAAGCTGATTTAGAAAACGAACATAATAAACAACCTTTCAAATTCTTGTGTCAGTCACACACAAAGTCAATTTGTGTTTATGCAAAGTACATGCGCTTATAAGTTTATAGCGAGTATAACAGCAAACGAAGAACAAACTCAACCAAATCTGTACAATTTTGGAAAATGCTATTTTTAGCTGCAGCTTAAATTTATCTGAGTGTGACTGTGCTTGTTTTTAATCTGTATATATATGTAAGTAGAATTGACAGAGTTTGTTTAATAAGGTTAAAACTTGATGCATCCTCTCTGTTGAATATATGATATTTTGGAAATAATGTGCACATTTTATAAACGATGTTTTTGTAAGTAGGACGTGAACACATTGCAAAAAAAGAAAACATACAGTATTAAATGAAGGTTTTAATTATAGTTTTCCATCAAATGTGATCTGCAAGGAAACTCAACGGTGGGAAGTATGTGATGAGCAATGAACTAGATCTAAATATCCTCTTAGATCATTTTAAAAGAATATTAAACCCATCTGATAATCTCATACACTTTCAATATGCCACACCAGCACACCATAACGATATATTGGACAGACGGATCTCTCTGCATGAATTTAGGCAGGCTATAACCACCCTGAAGGATGGTAAAGCTGCAGGTTCCGACGGCATACCTTCTGAATTTTATAAGCATGGTACCAACAATCTGCACATTAGGCTCATCTCTTTATTTAACACCATCTTAGAGACAGGAGTAGCACCAAAACGATTTAAGGAATCGTTCATTTTTCCGATCCATAAAAAAGGTTCGACTACAGATCCTGCAAACTATAGAGGTATTTCATTTCTAAATGCAGCATATAAAATCTTCACAGCAATAATGCAAGGCAGACTTAATCAGTGGATAGGAGAAAACAAGCTGCTGAAGGAATTTCAAGCCGGGTTTAGGCCAGCATATTCTATCATTGACCACTTGTTCGTTTTAAATAGTATCGTCGAATTCTTTTGCCAGCAGGGTAAAAAACTTTATGCATTCTTTGTGGACTTCAAGGCAGCCTTTGACACGGTAGACCGCCACTCCTTGTTTTACAAACTCTACAACATGGGGATGTCATTTAAATATGGACGTGTGCTACAAAACCTTTATATGGATACAAAAGCAGCGGTTTGGAACGGGAACGTGTTATCGGAATAGTTTGAATCATGCACTGGAGTAAGACAGGGCTGCTCCTTAAGTCCGAGCCTTTTCGCACTCTTCATAGAGGACATAATTGACTTCTTGCCGGGAGGAATAATGTATGCAGGAGTGCTGATCAAGGTCCTCCTATTCGCTGATGACATAGTGCTATTGGCATACTCTCTAGAAGCTTTGCAGCTTATGATCAACCGCCTTAGTAGCTACTGCAGGTTATGGAATTTGATAGTCAATTTGGATAAATCAAAAGTGATGGTATTCAAAAAAGGGGGAGGTCGAACGAGTGTGAATGAGAAATGGCATTATAGAGGCGAAGCAATTGAAGTGGTGAAGAAATATAAATACCTGGGTTTACTTGTTATACCAACAATTTTAGTATGAATGCTCATCTAGAGGGAAAACTGGTAAAATCGAAAACAGCTATAGATGTAGCATGGAAGAGATGCTTTAATAATAAGTATATTGCTCATAGTGCTAAATTTAAAGTTTTTGAGGCGGTGTCTGTGTCCATTCTCTTCTATGCAGCACAAGTTTGGGGATCTAAAAAATACGAAGCTGTCGAGAAACTTCTACGATTTTACCTCAAACGAATATTTCATCTCCCGCCCAACACACCAAATTACATGCTAATGTTGGAAACAGGTGTATCACCCCTCTGTACGAAGACGCTGAAACTCCAAGCGGATTATATAATAAAGGTGCTTAGCATGCCGGATTACCGACTCCCAAAAATAGCAGCCATAAAGGCTATTCAAAGTAGATCCGGATGGTACAAAGAATGGTTGGCATTAGCTCGAAACTGTAATATAGATCTAACTCACGATGACGCAAGGTTTTTGAAGAACCAGCTTTACAAAATCATTGAAGTTACCGATGAACAAGCTAGGACTCGGTACTTAGAGGAAGCTGAGGGATCCATACACCGAACTATCTACAGCCGCTTAAACCACAATTTGTTGCAGAAAAATTATTTTAGAGATGAATGTAGTATTGATGAAATAGTGATGATCTTGAGACTGCGGGGCGAACTTCTACAACTTAATTATATACCACACAGAGAAGATCTACAGCAACTATGCAGCTTGTGCAACTTAGCAGAAAGGGAAGACACACATCGTTTCATTGGAAGGTGTCCAATATTGAAAGAAACGAGAAGGAATATCTTGGGAAGCGATACCCTATCTGATAATCAAGTCATAACACTCCTCAACGATGTAAATGTTCCTAATTTATTCAAATATTGTAAAATTGCACTACAGTATCGGGCGAGAATATTAACAGGCAGCTTTTGATAAATATTAATATTAACTCATTTTATTTTGCTACAAGATACTTTTCATTTGCATACATTATATAAATACATTGTCAATCAGGCAGACGGCAATGCCATGCAAACTAATTTATTTTGTAAACTTTATTTTGTAATGAAATTTAAAGCAGAAATAAGTTTAATTTAATTTAATCTAAATCAAATGTGATCTGAAATTCAAAATTATTCTAAAATGTTTATAAAACTTTTCAGTAGTAAATATCTTAGTTGTAAACTATAGGCGTGTTTTTTGCGCTTCGATCTCAGCAAAGCAAAGTAAAGTAAGATTTTCAAAACACAATTACAACAACTGTTGTGAGTCCTCAAAGTGTCAAGTAGAGCGTATAGTTGTTGTTATTACATGCTGTGAATCCTTCTTTACATTACTTTGCTGAGATCGAAGCTCAAAAAACAGGCCTCATACCAAATTTCTGAGCAAGCTGCGTATATTAAAAAAAGTGTAAAAAGCCTTTATCTATGAAAATAAAATAACTATCTATCTATCTAAAGAAAGGAGACTCTCTAAACTGCGCCAACTATAGAGGCATCAGTCTCCTTAACACTGCGTATAAGATCATGTCTGCTGTACTGTGTGAACTCCTGAAACCTTTCGTCAATGATCTGATAGGTCCCTATCAGTGCGGTTTTAGGCCCGGTAAGTCCACGACCGATCAAATATTCACACTACGGCAGATCCTGGAGAAAACCCAAGAAGTCCAGATCGATACTCACCATCTTTCTATCGATTTTAAGGCCGCATATGACAGCATTTATAGAGACGAGCTATACAGAGCCATGTCTAGTTTTGGCATCCCTGCCAAACTTGCAGGATGACTATGGAGAACGCTCGCTGCTCCGTAAAGGTCGGAAACAATCTCACCGAGACCTTTGATGTCAAAAAAGGATTTAGGCAAGGTGACGCGCTGTCATGTGACTTCTTCAACATCATTCTTGAGAAGATTGTGCGAAACTCACAAGCCAACACCAGAGGCACAATTTTCTATAAGTCTGTGCAACTGCTTGCATACGCTGACGACACTGACATTGTTGGTACAACACAGCGAGTTGTCACTGGTGCGCTTGCTAGTATTAGTACAGAAGCGGAAGAATCGACGAATCGGACAGAACGTCACGATAGACAGCTATAACTTTGAGGTAGTTAGGGACTTTGTCTACCTCGGATCCGCTATTAACTCTGAAAATGACATCACCCCAGAAATCAAGCGAAGAATCACACTTGCCAACCGCTGTTTCTTTGGCCTAAGACGGCAATTGATTAGTAAGGCCTTGTCAAGAAGCACTAAGGAGATTCTATATACGACTCTCATCATCCCTGTCCTGCTCTATGGCGCAGAAGCATGGACCCTAGCAAAAATGGATGAGGATCTTCTTGGTCGCTTCGAACGCAAAATTCTTCGAGTGATTTTTGGTCCCGTTTGCGTTGACGGGATTTGGAGGAGAAGACTTAACAGCGAACTCTACGAGCTGTACAGCGACATCGACCTGGTCAGAAAAGTACGCATTAGTCGTCTAAGATGGTTAGGTCATGTAGAGCGAATGGACACCAACGGTCCGGCCCGGAGAGTCTTCGATTCCAACCCGGAGGGACAACGCAGTAGAGGAAGACCTCGCCGTAGGTGGCGCGCGCAACTGGAAGGGGAACTCAACCAACTTGGAGTGCGCAACTGGAGGCAGTTAGCCAAAGATCGCGCTAACTGGAGAGGCGTATTGGTTGAGGCCCAGGTCCACCCCGGACTGTAGCGCCACCTTAAGTAAGTAAGTATCTATCTAAAGAACACATAAGTGTGCGGCCATATTTGAAAATATTTTAATTCTATTCGGTCACATTCACTACTTTTGTTAATTGAACCCTACGTAAGTTAACAAGACGCATAGAGCTCGTAAAAATTTACGATCAAAATTTGAATATTGTCCGCGAAACTTTCCGCACATTTTGACAGTTCTTATGAGGGTCAACATTATTGATTACGCTGTTTTCTGTTGTGTCTCAACCTTTATGTTTGCAATCATTTTTACATCACAATACAATTTTTACCTTCAATTTTATACTACAAGCCAGTATAAACTGTTCAACCACATCATCAAATGTAGTTTGCTGTCAAACAGCCTTTTATCCAATATCTGACAAAGAAAATTCGACAATCAAAGATGGGAAGTGTCAAAAAATTTGACTGTTTGTCTAAGAATTTAATTGTAGCAAACATTATTTGATTTTCTTGCAATCCAGTCATACTTTCACTTTGTCAGATTTTGTTTGTAAAGCTTTAAATTTTTAGAACTTTTAAGTGTCAACTAAGAAGAGCTGGAACCTGGAAGTGGCATTGGGCACATTCAAGAATCTAGTTATCTTAAGTCGACTAAATGGGTCTAAATAAGAGTAACATGAACACCACTTTCCCTAAGTCAGCCACATATGCGAACTGTCAACTTAGTATAGAACTTCACAGCTTTTTCCATCTCTCCAACTGGGATCGGTAAAGTTGGTTTAAATTTCTTGAAACGATAGTACCTAGACCTACACATTTCAGTAAAATTTGTTGATTTTATTATTGCTCACATTAAAATTGTATATTAAACTGGATAGCCCTTTACATCTCCTAACCTATAAAGGAAGGAATGAATTTTCCACATCAACTAAATGTCATAGTCGCTTCGAAAATATAATCATAAACTACTGTTAAGCACCGATTCCTCCATTCGCATTATCATTCTCTTCGCTAAAAACCAACTGATGCGTATTACTCCAGCTGTCAGTCAGCTTGTTTGGATAGAATATCTGAATAAGTCATCCAAATAAAATATACATTCCTACTGTCTGAATCCTTTCTGTAAAATATTGGCTGCCTTACTCCTTGCAAAACTCTTTCCCACCAACTGACACCACTCAGAAACTAACTGTACAGTGTATACGGTATACGCATCGTTGAATAAATTTAGATAAAGTATTAAAAAATATTCGTTTAACCCAATTCGTTAGCATATGCTGTGTCTGTGTGCATTCAATGAAAACATTTTTTTATTACTGGTAAGCCATAGACTGGTGTAGGAAATTTAAATGTGTGTTCCACTACATGGACTACACGGGAAATTAAAGAGCTTAAACAGTTTCAGTTCTATGAATTATTTTTCAATACAAAACTACACTCTCTCTTGTGAAAAAAAATAATTCCATCCAGAGGAGAAAATCCTATTTGGGTAATACTCAATTATTGTGACTGAGCATATAAATTACTCAATTTAAATTATATTTATCAAATATTCATCAGTTAAATTTATTTTGCGGGGTAATAGGTAACTATTCAATTAAATATACATGGATGGCAACACTTGTGTGCTTAGAGTCTCTCAGTGAAAATAATTTACATTCCATTTCACCACTTGGACACAGAAAGAGGAAACTGCCCATAAATGCACAAGCACATGCAAATTAAAAACTCGCTCCCACCTAAATAAAGGATTTAATAGAATTACAAACAGTTGCACCTCATGTCAAACTGGAATAAAACACATAAGTAGTTAAAACTGTCAGACTAACATCGTTGCAAATTGGAACAATTCCTCTTCAGAGTTGAAAATTGGGCAACTGTTCTCGTTGAACTTTAAATTGTATCCCCAATTGTTTTACAAACAACTTAAAGGTTTTAATGATTCAAATAATAATCCATAATTGCAAAGTTTTCTTAAAATATCTGCGAGCGTTTGTGCACACCATACGGTGGTTGTAGGAAGCCCATTCGGGTGCTCGTTAAAACTTTGTTAGGAAATGGTACGAAAGCGTAATCCGCAGAAGTTCAATGGAAATTCAATGAGTGACAATATACATATATATGACATATCACAAGGGACCAAATATATCATTAAGACACTCGGTTTAATCTACATTTTGTTCGCCTTCTTTTCAAAATTATAAGAGAAAAGATATGCATGACGTTGCGTCGTGTTAAATTTCCGCCATAAGTACTTTGCATATTCTCCTGCCTTGGATTACATACGTCACAAAATATCACTTTTGGGTGTCAAAAACAGCGAAACAGCAATGACATCGGCATGATGTCGTACTATGCATGTCAAAATGAATCGAATTCACGTGGTAAAAGATGGAAACTTTGAAATAAATGACAGTTCATGTATTTAAAATAGCAAACTATTTTTATTTTCGAATTAGGTTTTAAGGAGTTCACAATAGCTGTAAGTAAAATTGCGAAAGTTGTTTGTAAAATGAAATCGAGGGATGTTTTCTTAAGAATAATATAAGTAATACAAGATGATGCCCACAGCAATCTTAAACTAATCTCGTTTACCTTTGGGATGGAAAAAGCACTTCAGAGTGAGAGCAATTTTGCGAATTTCGATTTCTGAGCAAGATTCACACATACTTACACTAACCCCAAAACATTTGTATATTGTCAGACTTTAAACTTTGTAAAATCTCGTTTTATGTTCCATTGGGCAGGAAAAATGTAAAATCTGAGAGGAAAATTTGCAAATCCCAATGAAAAAATCAATAACTTGACGAAAGATTTCAATAAATTCAATCATGTTATTGGTTTCAACCTAGCAAAACAAAATTTAAAACAAATATTAAAAGAAATGTAACATATTTTTTTAAATAGCTAACTTTTTCTTAAAATATTTATAATTGATTAACTGTGGCTTAAATGTTTAGTAGTTAAATAAATAAATAAAACGACATAAGGCGAAATTTACCAGTTTTTATCACTTTATCACAAATAGTTCCATACCTGCAGGCTGAATTGGTGCAAGCAAGTCATTCTGAATTATTGAATATTTTTTGTGTACATAAGTTTGCTTTGCTTAGATTTTAAATGAAGGTATCGCAATTTCGCAATCCAGTATACCTTCCTAAGCTTTACAATTTTCGCAGCCAAAGTAAGTGTACGGAGTGATCCTTTCTTCTTACCGACATGAAAAATTATTGGAAATGTAAAGTTGGATGTTACACACTTTTCCGATGTCTTAAGTGCTGCAAAACTTTGAAAAGGATATTTTATTAGAGGTATATGTATATGGAAATCTCCATTCCATATACTTTTTCAAGTGTCAAAATATTCAGTATACAGTTTGCATTTTCGCCGCGCAGTACTTGACGCTTTCCGACGGATTATAAATTATTAAAAAATAATACCAAAGATTAAGCTTATTTGTTATATATTATAGGTGCTTCAACATTTGCTCACTAGAGAATTGAGCTATCAAAATTTGGAGCAATCGATTTGTCAATTTGATCAAGACATTTGAATAACTAAGTTGTTTTAAAGAAGCAGCAAGCTTCAAAATAACGCAAAAATTAAACTGATGCTTAAAGGAGCTTCCACACCGGATGGAACAAAACGCGTACCCACACTGAATAAGCAAAACAAAATAAGGTGTTTTGTTTCATCCGGTGTGGAAGCTCCCTAAGAAATGTGAAAGTCTTTTTGTTTAGCTGAACCAGAAGTTAGGCAATCTCATGAAAGATCCCATGTAGGTATAGCCCAAGTAAATTTTAAGACATCTTGGAGGTGCAAGCCGCAGGAATTGCGACAAATTATAAGCACACTCTTGCCCGTGAGTCGATTACAGTAAAACAAAAATTACAACTTTCTTAAATACATTTTTTTTTTATTTATTTATTTATTTATATACTCCCGTATTAATAAACACTGTGTAAAAGTTATCAACTTGTTACTCAGCAGTTATGTCCAATTTTTGTATGCTATCTGACGTTTGCTAGCTAACTTACTTGTGCACATTTTTTTTTATTAATAAGGGGGTTATTTTTTTTTGAAGTGATAACTTCTTTAGGCGCGTTGGGCACTATTTGGATGGGCAAAAACTAGCAAACTCGCGACACCGACACCGACACCGACACCGATTGCATACTTTTAGTTGTAAACTTTTGTACTATTGCTTACTTTTAGGGGTAGGTAATTTATAGCTTAATCTACGATGATTTTTATTTGAATACGTTACTATGGTAATTTATGGTAGCGACAAATTGATTGTCACCAAAATTATTTCAATTACCTGTTTTGTATGGGGAATTCATAACTTAATTTTACCAGGCTTAATTCCGACATATTATATCCACGATTTTGGGTTTGTGCACATTTACGGCACAGTAGCTTGTGTTATAATTACCGAAACAAGAAATAGAAAACTGTGGTAAACTTGCCACCCTAAGAGTAGGTATACTATATAAATAATTGTAATATTCATGTCGCCTTAGTGTATACTGTAAAATATGATTAGTAATTTTTGTGTAAAATAATGAATATAAAACTATCAATGGCGATGCGGCAAGACAGAAAAATATTGTTGTCTTTTCTCGTTCTTTTTCTTTTAAAAGTAAAATTTGTATTTTTCGGAAAGAAATTCATATTCAATTAAACTTCAGTATAATTATTATTAATTTATTCGTTCTGTGCTAGTTTCGGTAGAATACAAGTAGATACAATCGGATTGTGGTAGCTGAAGTAAGATATGTACATTCGAGACTGTAATCTATCTAGATTACGCTGGAAGACAGCATCGATGAAAATTACTTATATATGCTAAAGATAATTCTGCATTACTTCAAGATAAAGTTGGGAAGAGATTTGATGATATTCCAATCATTTTGAGTGGGGATTTCAACATCAACTTTGCAGATGATTTAAAAACTACCATTAATTGAATTTTTAAATAGCAAATTTGATTTAACGATGAGCAATGATCGCAATCTTAGCACGACTAGACATAAAACTACAATTGATGCCATCTTTACAAGATATTTAAATAGATTCGAATCAAAATTGTTTGTTTCCTATTTTAGTTACCTACCATAAACCTATAGTATCCGTTTTCAAATATAATGATAATAATGATGATGATGATGGAAGAGTTTGAAGTTGTTGATGAAATTTCGTAAGTGTCATTGGTATTCATTTCAAAGAATACCCATTAATTTTTAAATTTAATATTTCATGTATCTGTAAATTTATACATTTTAAGCAATAGATTGCAATTTTGTATGTAAAATAATATGTATTATTTTTGATGTAAAATACCGCATTAAATGAAAATGAAAAATGTAACATAATTTTTGTAGTAGTAATAGTTTATAATAATGAATAAAAAAAAACACTTTATTTAAAAGTACTTCCTACACAATAATATATTTTCTGACGATTCGAAAAATACACACGTAATTGTTCAAGTTATCACTTCTGTCGGCACTCCCGGAGTGCCTTTTAATTTTTTTTAATTTGATCGTTGTACATTGCGAACAATTTCTTAGAAGAGTCCAGGTAGTAAATATGTATTTAACTTGAAGTTAACAGTTGTGACAAAGGTCAGTTGTCAATTTTAAGGCGTTAACCGAAATTTAAGAAGAACTAGGTCAAGATTCTGTAGCTGGAGAAGCTCCAATGCTTTGGGACTTTAGTTGATTTTATTTTTATTTCGCAACGTAACTCGATAAACGAAATCTGTATCCATTTTGTGCGAGAGAAAAACAACGACAGAAATCTGATGGAATTTTTCATTTTCTGCAATTAGGTATTTCTGTAAAGGATAAGTCCTATTTGCTTTCACATCCATAATCTTAAAATTCTTAATGAATAAGGTGTAAAAAGGAGGATACATTTTTGGAGTAGCATAGTAATAAGTCTTTGAAATCTCGGTGCGGCATTAATTCCCATTTTAATGTAAGAACAGAAGAGCCAAATATGCAAAAAGGAGCAACGAGGTGCTGCTGCCAAAAACAAAAATGCAACATGGAATAAGAGCCTTAAATTATGTAAAACACTCAAAACGTATTCTTAGTTCTTAAACGTATTCAAACTGGAAAATGAAAGCAAAAGGAGTTACATAAAGCAAATAGTTCTTCCTCTTCCACATGATTTCTTTCGTTTTTTCAAAGGCGAAAGTAGTTATCGTTTCGTTTTAAACAGAATAACACTATGAAATATTATTGATTAATGCTTTTTATAAAGTTGAGCATATCCCTTGTGAAGAATATTTATTAAAAACCAACGCTCATAAATCTTATAATTTGCTGTTCGTGTATTCAATGCTATTCACTGATTTCAAGTCGCAGAAAAAACTTGACTTTGTGGTAGATATATTTTGGAATGCAAAGGAAAGAAGTTGCATAAGCATAGAAATTTTCGTATATCTGTCATAGATATTTGAATGATAATCACCTACTTTCAGACTCAAGTGACTCATTGCTTCAGTTCTTAAATACGTAAACGTCATTTATTCGGATTAATAATTTAAAATTTACCAACAAATATAGCTCATTTAAGAAAAAACATGACTTTTCGACAAAGAAAAACAATAACTACTGCTTCAAATATATTTACTTTTGAGCATGACTAACAACCCTGTAAAAAATTTACTTTTAGTTCGTGCTGATGTGAAATTTTCAGAAAAGAACATTTGCATTAATATGTTGAAAAAAAGCATGTGAATTGGAATCGACTTTAAAGTAGTTGAACAAATAAGAAATAAAAAATAGGCGACTAAGAAATTCCCACGAAGTAAAATTGGAAGGAAATTTATCGCAGGGATGTTAATCACATGTTTGAAAGTAGGATTTCGAAACGCAATTGAATTTGTCGAAGGCAGCGTTTTTAAACGCTTAAATGCATTTCCTTATAATTTTTCAACAATTTCATCACATGTCGTAAGATTTGAAAAACGTCTGCGATTTTTAGTTAACACTAAGTGTGAAATTATTTATACCTATATAAGTTGGTTAAATAATTGGGAAGCTACTCAAATCATGCTTTATTTCGAAGAGACTACTCATTTTTATTAAAATATACACATTCTTCTTTTTTCTTTTTTTTTTTGTATAAAAGTCTATGTTTAATTTTTGATGTAGAAAAAAATCCTCTAAATTTCTTAAAATTAATATTTTTAAAACACTTACCTACAAAGTAGTTCGTTGAGCTGGAACAATTTGCTCTGAAAGACTGTAGCCACAAATGTTATTTAACCTGGAAAATTGATTTTTGCACGACGCGGTTGATTATTAAAACCACTTTGCCTTTAAGCTTTATTTAAATGAAAATTAACGAATACTTAGTAACAAAAAATTAACAAATATTGCCCTGATTAAGAAATGCAAAGATGGTGGGTAATTAAGGTCTTATAAGTGAGGTTTACACTGGAAAATTGTTTAATATCAGAACTTATTGCTTTTAACTTTGTTGGTTTTTGTTCTGTATTTTGTTTGTTTGAAAAAAGGAGAATTGCAAATCCTGGAGCACTCAGACTCTTATTTGGATTTATTCTACTGCTAAGCAAAAAACATATTTTTTTAGTGTAGTAACTGTGATATAAATTGTTTCTCGTTACGGACGGAGGTAGGGTGGTACTTTCCTCTACCAAGTCAGAAGCAATAACTCTTACCACTACACCATGGCCACCGTCTAAAGTCGTGCGGAACAATTTATTCTTCAACCTGGATATGCTTTGCTAGTCTTGAATTTAGCTTAAAATTTGTAGGTAATTTCTGCTACGGTTCTGGAACTGAGAACTTCAGTTCTGAGTTTATGAAATTTTGAAAATCTATTTCTAAGCAAAGATATATAAAATGTTTCCTAGATTTGAGACCGCTGCAAACTTACTCCCATTGTGATTGCAATCACAATATTAATGAACTTTGTCGTAAATTCATATGAACTTCGCAATTATTTTTAGCTCGCAACTTAAACTCTTTCACATACTACAGCGAATTACGTTTCATTTGAATAATTAAAGGAAGCTACGCTCCTTCAAAACATGACCTCAATCAACAATAAACATATTCTACTCGCCTTACTGAATCGCATCACATTCTACATCGAATACAATTTCAAAACCCATACAAACGAGACAAACTCGCCCTCGCTGAAGTGAAACACTTCAAAACATCAGGACAATATATAGATACACCACAAATGAATTCAAAACTAATATGAGACATAATAATCTATCAAAAGGAAAACACAATAATTATTCCGAGAGTAAAATCACCTTGTGTGCAAAATAACTTTTCACTGAGAATATTATTCTATTTTATAAATTTCGTTTTAAGTAATGCACGGATTTGAATTCGAATTGCTGACGAAGGAGCGACTCCAATGAGAATACGGAACAGACTGTCGCTTTGGTTGTTGATATCAGGGTTTTTACTATAAATTCATTGTTAATGTATTGAAACGCGCTGTGTACAGGCTACAGAGTACTGTGTTACATTAAAAATGAAAAACAGATTTTCCCCAAGTCTGCACACACAGATAAAGGCGTGTCTGCATTGTTAGTCCATTCTCCATTCATTCATTCAGTCCGTTTTCCTCACTAGAATGGGGGATGTATTTGAAGCAACTTGTTGATTGGAATGTTGATGATACTGTGTGGAATTCACATTCACAATGTTTCCGGTATCGGTGGCGTATACGCGATTTTTTTTTTCGCTGTTGTGCGTTTCGAATTGAATTGGAAATAATATGTACCTATTTATTATCTAATTGATATTTTAATCCAATTTGAAAGGTCTTTTAAAAGAACATTCAAATCGTGTAAACAATAGAAAAAGTGTCGTATATACTTCGTTACCAAGGACAACACTCCTTCAAAGTGTTTGCGCAAATTTTATGAAGTCCCTTGGCAATTTGTTAACAGACAAATAATGTCAGTCTCGGGCTTTTATTAGTCGAAGATTTTCATGATTCACTATACACAAATCGACATTAATGTATTTATTCAAATGCGTCAATTTATATTGTTGTTTTGTGGCCTCTTCTTTTCGCACTTAACCAAGCCCAATAATACATCATCTCTCGATGATGTAGGCATGAAAGCAATTCCCAAACGAACCATTTTTATTTAACGACATTCATGTGAAAGGAATAAAATTGCTTAATTTCGTTTTGTCCTTCGCAGGAAATTCCCTTGAATTTGCATAGAGACGAGTTCAATCGAAAACGACCTATATGCACATAAAGTGTGTATGAAATGATACTCATTATCTACCCATGACTCAGAATGAAAACAGATTTTAATGAACTGGGAAATGGTTAGGAAAATAATGAGGGCATTTTGATGAGTGGGCTTTGATGGTGGAAGCTAGGCCCAGAGTTGAGAAAAATAAATTTGCTGGACTGGGTTGTTGATCCTTTTCATGTTTTTCTTCTGTTTTTGAAAAGTGTAAGACTAAAATCAATAAATAATAAGAAATTAGGGGAAATTGTACAACTTGAGTGCTGAAATTTAGAAAATGCTGAGCTACTTGCTTTGTCATTACATTAGTATAATAAAGTAATATTCCAAGTAGGTTAGGTTGTAGGCTGTTGGCTAGCCGACATACTTAGACCATTACAAGGTCCATTGTGAATCTAATAGTTATCCTTCCTACTCGTTTAACCAGTTGGAGCTTCTGATGAAGGGTAGGAGGTTTCTAAATATTTTAAAATAAAATATTCGGAGTAAATCCAACCGAAACATATCTGGAGCGTCGGTGGTTGCCCCCCTCAAAAAAGGGCTGTTTGTTATCCAAAATCTTCTAAAAGACGTATTTAATTATTTCCTATAAAGGTCACTTAAAATTGCACATTTTTGTGGTTATTGATTAGAAAGACTAACGAAAGAAAAGTGCATACCTACTTTTACTATTTTACCCCTTCAAAAGGGGGGTCATTTTGAAAAAAAAAAAACTGTGACACACCAGGTTAATCGTTTTTACTTCTCGATCAGAGCGGATAATTTAGATTTGTGCCGTGAAAGAAAGCCGAGCGAAATAATGCCGACTTTTGAAATTCATTCATTTGACAGGTTTCGTCTCTCCTTTTTTTTAAAGGGGTTTATTTTTAACTCACGAATATTTAGTCGATACTGTGAAATAAGGCCGAACTTTTTGATTACGCTGAGCGAATTTTGGTCAAATGAATGAATTACAAATGTTCAGAGGTAAAACCAGTGAAATGCAGCCTCAAAGTGACTCTGCGATTCGCGTTGAGTGTCAGTTACGGAACTGCTTTATATACGGAGTCTCTTCTTCTACAAGTTCAGGGTAAATAAATAAATAGTTGGCGCAACAGGTCCGGAGAGAACCTAGGCCTAGCTTCTCACAACCATTCGTTTTGTGTGAGTTTCTCATTTTTGGAACGAATGGAAGGGATCTACAATTTTATGCCGACTCCAAACGGCTAATTGAGAAGCTCTTTCAAGACATTTATACTCTCGGATGTTTGTCAGACGTTCACGAGAGGTAGCGCAGTGGAAAAAAACCCTAAGTAGGAATTGGATTTTTGCGGGATTCAAAACTGGGACCCCCGCATAGCAGTCCAACACACTAACCACTAAGCTAATGCGACTACTACAAGTTCAGGGTGGGCCAACTAAAAATTTCTTTTTTTTTTTTTTCTTAATGCAATAACATTAACAACAAAAAACTTTTTCCATGTATTGTGGCTTTATTAGTAGGAGCAAACATTCTCATTTATTATGGAACACAAAGTCGTTCAAGTGTCTGCCTCGGCTGACTTTGTAGTAGCGCATTCTGTCACTCCAATTTTCCAATACCTTTTTTATGACTTCGAGCTGCAGCTCACGAATTACTTGGATGATATCGCGTTTAAGTGCTTGAATCGTTTCCGGATTGTTGGCTTAACATCGGTCCTTCACGGTTAACAAAAAAAATAATCCAAAGAGGTTATATCGCAGCTCCATGGCGACTTATTGAGATTGTCAAGACGGCTAATAACATGATTTGGGAATATTGTGCGCAAAAGATTGTGGCCTGGGCTGTGTGGCATGGGGTGCCATCGTTTATGAACCAGAGATTGTCCAGATCCATGTCTTCATTTTCAGTAATATAAAAAGTCATTTAGCATGGCACTGTAACACCCACCGTTGACCGAAATGTTGTTCCCAGCCTCATTTTCGGAGAAAAATGGTCCAATGATGCCACCACAAACAAACTTTCGTACAGTAGGCGGTGGGTGGGTGCTTCATTTTGGCCAAAATTTATTTTGAAAAATTCACTTTTTGGGTTGCACAGCACTCACCCAACGTTGTTCAAGCGTTAAGCGACGTTTTGTTCCGCGGTGGAATGATACTGGCTTTCTGCCAAGATTTAGAGTGGGAAACAGCTATCAGTGTCAAAATAACCAATGATTTAAAAAGAAACCAGTAAATGGCCCACCCTTTAGCTTAACATTAGATCTAACTTTAAGGGTTATATTCCATCTTGGGGTGCGTGAATCTGAGGTTGCTCCAAATATGATCACCCGTTTAGACTGCAGTTTGGTGTACACATGGCCCGAATAGACATTGGGCCTTACCTTCATAGCGGCTATATTTTCCATACAAATATCGCAATTGTGAGCTCCGTAAATTTAAATTCGAGACTAAAATTTGTTATTAGTGTGAAAAAGGCATGATTCCTCGATTCCCCCAGCAAATTTTGGCAATCAATTTCTTATCTAATGACAATTTGTCTTAAGTTGTCTCTTCGTTTATGATTATAATAGAAGGATCAACAGTTTTGGGAATACAATTAAATTCCGATTTAGCCTTGAAGAATAATGACCTCACAAACCTCAGGTAGAAAGCTTGATTCATCGGCTTATCAATAAAAATATTTCAGCTGTATTTACGAAAACACAGCTCGGACAGGACAGGACGTCGTCCTTATCCAAGAACCATGGGTGGATAATAAGAATACCATACTTGGGTTAAGGGCGAAGAACTAGGACCTTATTCTACAAAAAAAAATGAAGATAAACCTAGATCCTGCATTTTGACAAAGAACCGTCTAAAAGATCGCCTTATACCCAATTTCAGCGATCCAGATTTTGTCTGTGTCGAAACAGACATGTGCAGCAGCAAGCTAAGGGTATCGTCCGCATACATGCCCTACTACGACACAAGAGCTATTCCAGCAGCAAATGTGCGTCGAACGATAGAGACTGCTGAGAGAGACAACATTCGCCTTGCGGTGGGCGCAGATGCCAACGCTCACCACACCCTTTGGGAAAGTACATATTTATCTAGTATTTAGTATTAGTATAGGTTCAGAACCTATCTTTATCAGCAGGATTAGATAGGAAGTTTTAGATATAACTCTAGCTACTAACTTTCCAAAACTAATAATTAATAAGTGGATGGTTGCAAGAGATGTTTCATTCTCGGACCATCGCTACATTCAATTTAATATTGATCTTATTAAGCCTCCACTTGAAACCTTCCGAAATCCCAGGAAAGCCAATTGGCAGGTATATAACTCTCTCCTAAGGCATAAGCTTGGACACGTAGATATTCAACCGAATTCTCCATCGGATATTGATTATATGGTTGACAAAGTCACCAAATCGATGAACGAAGCTTTCAAAAGAGCTTTTCCGATCAGTAGGCACAGAAAATGGAGGAAACCACTGTGGTGGAATACTCACCTAGCAAAGTTGCGCAAAGATAGTAGGAAATGTTTTAATTCGGCCGAGTCCTCTCGCCTACAAGAGGACTGGGACAGACACAAAAACAGCCTAAGACAATATAAGGCAGAGATTGCAAAATCCCAACGACAGTCATGGATACCCTTCTGTGGCAGCATAAAAGCAGTTCCGACTCGGGCAGGCTGAGAAAAATGATTTCCAAATCTCCACCCATGCCTAGCTATATTCAAAAACCCAATGGGGAATGGACCTAATCAAACGAGGAGACCCACTTTCCTGGAAATTCAATAGATATTACATCATCAACATTACACCGCTATCTGGCCCACGAAATACCGGTTGGGATTGTCAACGGCCGCAATGTTCAATGGGCCGTTAACAGCTTCCTTCCGTATATAATAGTCATAAGCATAAAGATAGCAAATGCGCCCACTAGCATGTCCGGCCTAGATAGCACTCTGGCCTTATTCCTTGCGAAAATGACAGGAATTATGCGATGAAAACGTGATCTAGCGGAAAATCAGGAACAAATTCTTTGAACGTATTTGTTTCTAGAGCTTTGAAAAAAGTGAAAGCTGGAACATGCTCGAGCGTTGAACGACTGTGAAAATTTTAAATTGAGAAAAGATATACATAGTGTACTATATTATGATGGAGGTAGGTAGGTAGGTAGAAGTGGCGGTTCAGCTTTGAACCCAAGTAGCACTGTGATATGCCTTTTTGTTACCACGACTCGTGTGACCTAGTTTGTTATGATTGTTAAGGGCGTTATCCATTCGGTGCCTATATCCAACCTGTGGAGTTGAGAAAACGGATTATGTCTAAAATCTCTTTACCCGAAATGTCGCTAAGTTCGTCGGAAATAGCTTGGTTGAGTGTGCGCAATCTGGCTCTTGCTAGTGCCGGACATTTGCAAAGAAAATGGGAGAGAGTTTCTTGCTCATTTATGTTCCCGCAACTGCGGCAATGAGGGTTATGTGGGATCCCAAGTTTGACTGCATGGTCTCCAATCGGCCAATGCCCTGTGATTATTGCCGTGACTCTGGCGATATCTGGGCGGGTTCTGTTTAGCAGATTCCTTTGTTCTATTTTGATCGTATGTGGGCCATATCTTCCTTGTTATGATGCAGTTGGTCAACCCCCTCCATTGGAGGTTAGATTTCTGCAGGAGATTCTGAGTAGACCCCGGCCCCCACACCACAGTTCATCTTAGATCCGCCGGTGTATATGACCATGTCGAAACCCTGCACTACCTCATTCCTCTTACTTGATGGAAGAATGTATCAGATTTTTTCCATTTTTTTTTTACTTTTTTCCACTTTTGTTCCGATGGAGTTCAGCCTTTAGGCTTTAGTCGGTGCTAATCAGCGTGCACGCTGCAGAGAAAAATCGCAAGAAAAAGGGTCATTGAGAAAAAAAAAAAAACTAGAACTAAACTAATCTAAAAAAAAGGGCCGGCTCTCAAAATAAGTGCCAAATTGCAACTTTAGTCGCACAACGATCACGCTGGTGCTAATAATTTAAGACACACCCCTTTTACTGACTTTTGAACAGCGGCGATGATCCCCAGATCCTAAGTAAGGCATGATCTATAAGAAATTGGCGACAATGAAGTAGAATACTGACAACATGATATAAATATAAATGGAACGAAGAATTAGCCGACTGACAAACTCAGCTATTTTCTTTCGCATTGAAAAACTCAGTTGGTGGGTAATCTAATACACCAAACCACTTGTAAAGTTTGGTCATATGTGCATATGACTCTGCCAATTAAAAAATGGTTCTGAGAAAAGTTAATTCTTTAATCTTTAACCTAGTTGCTCTACAGATGATCGCAACGTATAATATAATATTTTATGTGTAGTAATCTATTAATGAAATTTTAGTCCGGGGAAAGTCTCACATCCACCAAATTTTGACAAACCGTTCAGGGCTATAATAAAAACCAGTATATATCAAATCAACGCCCAACAACTATTTTTAAAGCTTGCCGTTCATATCGTAAGTCACGACAACTGTCCATTTTGTCATCATCTGTTCGATGAGCATCGCTTTCCATACAGTGGCTGTGGCTCACAAGTTTGCAACAACTTTTTACGATCTAAGACATCAACTTTAATTGATTTGCTTCATTTCTTTCCTCTTAACTTGAACCTCCGCCTCAACCAGGCTGAATCTACTAACAAATAAAATGACTTTATCAATAAATTCCCTTTCACTGTCAGCAATACATACACCTCCCTAATTCCCCTAATTTATGGGCCATAAAACAAAATAACTCCAGCAAATCAACGCCCAACAACTATTTTTGAGCTTGCCTTTCATATCGTAAGTCACGACAACTGTCCATTTTGTCATCATCTGTTCGATGAGCATCGCTTTCCATACAGTGGCTCACAAGTTTGCAACAACTTTTTACGATCTAAGACATCAACTTTAATTGATTTGCTTCATTTCTTTCCTCTTAACTTGAACCTCCGCCTCAACCAGGCTGAATCTACTTACAAATAAAATGACTTTATCAATAAATTCCCTTTCACTGTCAGCAATACATACACAACCCTAATTCCCCTAATTTATAGGCCATAAAACAAAATAACTCCAGCAACATGTTCAATGTAAAAAGATCTTCAAAGAACACAAATCACCCATCATCATGATGGCAGTAAACCCCCTAACCCCCTCCCTCGCGTTTTTTTTTTTTTTTTTTTGCAATTTCCTTTCAACCGTAAATTAATCAAAAACAATAGAGCGCTCATTAAGTGTTTTTGCCTGATAATTGAAATCACCTTAAGTCCCATCACCATACCAAGAGCGTTGCACCATTAAATACTATTCACGCTACCTCCCGCGCAATTGATTTATGCACCATAAAAACGTAAATGAAGGACTGACCTTGGACCATATCGAACTGAATACATCCCCAGAATTACCGTTTTCGATTGATAAGATACAGATTTGGATTTTGGATACGCATTTGCAGCAGTCGTGCAGCCGGAGTGGGGTACTCGCTGATGTGGATGGTCGGCTAAATTAACCAAGTGTGCGGACTGCGGATTCACCCTGTGGGCAATTTTCACCTTGAATTTTCTCCACGCTACCTACCGCATCGAAGGGAAGTTTTCTACAAGGATTTTTTACCAGGAGAAAGAGAGAATTTCATTCAGAATTCGACACGGACTAACGCCCAGCTGCGCTACAAAAATGCATCAGCTGGGTTCTGTATGTCCCGCATGGGATGAGAATAGTGCGACAGGGAAAGGGAGTGTATCCACAGCAGTTGGGGAATTGGACTTCCAAATTCCAATGTCCAACAGATTGTTTTATAAGATAGCTGTGTGAAAGAATTTGTTTGAACATGCCAACACCAGAAGCGTGTGTTGGTGGCGGTGAGCTTTGTGCGCAACAGCAAGTTTCATGTTGAAGTTCCTGTTTAGAAGGGGAAATTGTTGCTGAGTACAGTGGATACAGATTGAAGCAACAAGTTGCTGAAAAGAGTATTTGCAGTTGTTTTTTGTTTAAGTAGAAGACTTTTGTCAACTTGTAGGTCGTTGCTTCCCACAGTTGGATTTGTGTCGAGGTATACTCTCTAGATGCATATTTCGGTGTCTTATCTCCTGCTGTATGCTAATAGGGGACTATTTATTTTCACATAAAAGGGCCTCGATATGATTTAAGTTGATTCAAATTACCAAAGCTTAGGGTTGCAGGATAGGCCTTGTCTAGCCAGTCAGTTGTTAAGAATATTTTAGGTTAAGAACCAAAGTTTGTCTTTAGATCTTTGACTCGGACCAAAATATTGCATGATTGAAGGAATAAAGAACGTGATCAAGCAGATTTGCATTATATAGTTAGGAATATCCTACGTGCTTTAGAGACAAAAAAAAAAACTATCTGTCTCATGATATGCGCACCAAATGTATAATAACATTAATAACCCTTGTATGGCTATATGGGCTATGGCATATGGGATATTCCTAATCACTTGACCCCGCCCTCTACAATAAAGCCAATTTTTCACATGTTGAACGGTTGATTTGGAATGCGTTTAGTTGGCAACCTGTGAAAATCTAACCTCGTACTCCACAAACCGAAGCAACTGTTGAAATTTCCACCACCTGGCATGTCTCCAAACATGTCTTTACCCAAAAATAAACCATCTTTTATATTTAATTTTGTCCTTGATGTCATACACTGTACGCCGTACGGGTATGTGTGTAAAATCTTACAAATGCCTAAAAGTGCTTACTCCCACTTTTATAATGAGAATCAAATTCATTATAGGAGGCCACGTGTACAATTTTCAATTTCTTGGGAGAGTATAAAAATCCTTGACCCTGTTCGTGGCTTTTCAGCTGTATTTTTGAAGCAATCGAGTAGGTATAAGTGCAATGGCACTTTTCCAATAGGTTTCCTTTTTTTTATAAGTGGAAAAAGTCAAAATGGCAACGCTGCAGAACATATGGCTATTAGAACACAGAAATCGCACAGTTTTCCACTTGTTTGGTTGCAACTATACTCTGTCCAAGAAAAATTGTCAGTACAGGGAAGATAGGATGTTTGTCTCTCATTCTGGTTGCAATGACTTACATAAATCGGTCCCTTTTTAAAGCTCTCACAGGGTTGCCGTAGTGTGTATGATTATTCGCCATAACTCAGAGAGCAATTCTGTTAGGGTTACCATCTTCCAATTTAAAATAAAAATATTGCTGAACGAAATAAATTCCGTTTATCGTTTTAGTTTTCCTTTTCTAATATTCGCTTCTTTTAAAGGGTATCACCAGTAGGCCTAATCGCTTTAGTTTGTTTTCCAACAAAAAATACAAATTTCGTAACACAAAAAAAAAAAAATCAAAACGAAAAAATATATCACCGTAATCCAATTTATTCGTTATAAATATTGTTAAACATAAAATACTAATATAACTTATTAAAACATCAACTAATCCGATGAGTAATAACTGCTACTGCTCTCGTTATTTAGGTTTATCATTAACCTATCAACTGCTTCCTCGGCGAAAACGTCCATTTCCCACATTTTTGGCTCAACAACCTGTTCAACATGTTGGACACATCGATGCCATTTTTCATTGTCAACCCTTTTGAGTGCTGTCGTTAATAAGCCTCTTATTTCAGCCATTTTAAATGACTTGTTTTGGCTTGCTACAAACCCTTTCACTTGAGCCCAAACCAATTCTATTGGATTAAGGTCACAGTGATAAGGCGGCAAGCGAAGCACTTTATGTCCCGCATTTCGAGCCATTTCATCCACGACGTATGTTTCATACTTGGCTTTATAACATTTAACGATTTCAAGCAACTCTGCTTTGACCATATCATCCTCGAAACTTATTGCATTAGACCTCAACCACTTTTTTATTTCATCTTTTCTCGTGGAAGTGGATGGTGCTTTATTTTGCTTTCTGGAATGATAGGAAGCATTGTCCAAAACTATGACGGAGTTGGTTTCCAGGCGTATTAAAATGTCTTTAAACCATTTCTCGTACACGTCAGCGTTCATGTCCTCGTGGTAGTCTCCAGTTTTTCCCGAAATGAAGCATAAAAGTCCTCCTTCGACGAAACCTGTAGAACTTCCAATATGGGTTATAATCAATCTCTTTCCTTTTCCAGATGGTGATCGCAGTCCTGTTGACAATCCTTCAATGAACGCTTGTCGTGGTGTTGTAATAGTTGGGTCTATCCAAGTTTTTTCTCGCGTGTGTCCCTCGTTGAGCCAGGTCTCATCAGTAAAATAAATCTGTCTTTTCTCTTCTCTAATTTTTTTTACTTCACGTAGATATCTTCGTCTCCAAGAAATAATGTCACTTCTTTCCAACAACAAATTCTTTCGCTGACGTTTGACGAATTTAAGTCCGAGATCTTTTTGCAATATTGTATGCAAAGTTGATCTGCTTAGTTTTGTTATATTTTCGCTTTTTTGTACTTCCAATAATATCTTGTCTAGCGTTGGAAGGTCATTATCCATAAAAAACTGATGGACTATCCGCCTAATCGCACATTTGTCAAAATCATCCACCTTGCTCTTCATACCGGAATTATTTTTCTTCTTTGGTGGTGAATTGTGGCCTTTGATTGCTTTTTCCCTTAAAAGCCTGTATACAGTTCGTTCCGTAACAGAAAAAACAGTAGCCGCATTTCCTACGGCTTCCGATTTACTTTTGAAAAGGTCATACAATTTTTCAGTTGCATCAACAATTTGTTGTTTCTTTTCTACACTTAGATCATTTGAAGACTTTGTAGCCATGTTTCTGTTTATTCATATGCACAATAAAGTTAACCACTTGTTCGAGATAACAACCATTGTTTCCGCCTTATATACACAAACAGGCAATTAGAAAAAAATTATATAACCACGACGCAATGTCATATACCTAAACAGATGGTAAAAGGACTGCACTTGTGCAGCTCTACATACATTTTTTAATATAGACTTATATACCTAGATTACATATTTGTAAAAAAATTATTACCCGTCAATGCAGAACTTCGCGGAAACAGTAGCAAAAAAAGGATCATAAAATCCTTTCAAGGCATTTGCTTTACTGGAGAGGAGTGACCGGATGTGGTAAAACCCAACGACCGAAAATAAACAGTATAGGTCTACCTGCTTCATCATTTTGATATTTCAGTGTGGAAAATATGCTCTACAAAGTGAAATATGAATTTATACCTACCAAAACATGCAGAAATATGCCCTTACAAATAAGGCTGAAAATTTGTACTTAGTTTTCTATAATAAAATATTTAATCAAATTTTATCCTTTAAAATACCATGCTTTTGCATGAATCCGGTTGAGTTGCCCTAGTAATCACTATTAATTTATCGCAATATCACTACAACGCACATCATGATCACTTGTTGCGTTAATGAAATGAATGCATCAAAACAACTCACGAATAAATCTTATTTCTAAAAGACAACAATAAAAAATATGTTTTAACTGAATATTATTGGATCTTTCAGAAATACAAACAAATTAAAACCGAATGGCAGCACCCCAAATAATATGCCGCTCTCAAAAGCTCCAAAAAGCTCCAAAAAGCACCAAAACCGAAAGTTCTTTGACAAAATTCAAAGAAAAACCCTTAATGATATGCTAACATTGTCATATGGTAACACTTCTCTGATGTGCTTCAGTCACTCACACTGCTTATTTTGGTTGATGATAATAGCAAGCGAACACAAGCGATCGTGCTCATTCTGCCCGCAACTGTGTGGCAGAGTGGTTGTGGAGGGATGTATGCGAATTTCAGGAAAATTACAACAACAAAATGCTTTGGAATGCCAGTCGTTTCGTTTTTATTTCAGTGGCAAATCTTGTGTTTGAGTGCCGTGAGAGAGCTACAGGCACCACTGGTAGAAAAAAGAGCTTCCCATAAGGCCTGTACTGACAATTTTTCTTGGACAGAGTATAGAACTATATCTAAAGAAAATGCCCTAGGTAACTACCTAAAATTCGGTTTATCTACCACGCAATTAATCTACTTCTACAGCCTAATGTCGTTTTGCGTTGAGACAGAAAAAGGATTTTTTTCAGATTCAGAACAGATTTTCTGCTCTCGAAATCAGCTGGCTGTTAGATTTCATGTTGAATAGGCCGAAAAAAAAAACACTTTTTTTAAGTGTCAGAGCAATTTTACGAATCTCGATATCTGAGCGACACCTATTTGCACTAACACCAAAACATTTGTCAAACTTACGTTTTTAGACGAGAAGTCTGTGAAAAATAGAGAAAAAATTACATTTGGCCGCTGCAATGGATATAAGCATAAATTGAATGGATTCTTATAGACACAAAATACAATTTAAGAACAGCTGACTCTTAAAACACGCACCACCACAAATGCAAAGGAAGAAAAATCTCGGTTTATGTTCCATTAGGCACGAAAAATCTGAAATCTGAGAGCAAAATCTGAAAATCCCAATGGAAAACGACATAAGATGAACTTCGCCCTTCCCCATATTCTCATTCTCATCTTATCGAAATGGTTTCAAATCTCCTCGATCCTCATATAATTTTTACCACCTATTTTCAATCTTCTCCCATGCTAAAAAAAAAAAAAAAAAGACTAAGCTAGGGGTCCAGGTTCGAATCCCGCAAAAACCCAAATTCCAACTTATTCCACCTCTCGCAAACGTCTGACAAACATCCGAGAGTATAACTGTCTGGAAATAGCTTCTTAATTAGCCGATTGGAGTCGGCATAAAACTGTAGATCCTTTCCATTCGTTTCAAACTTAAAAACTCACACAAAACGAATGGTTGTGAGAAGAAGCTAGGCCTAGGTTTAATGTGGTATTCGTTTGGGCTTCTTCAGTTTCGCTCTCAGATTTCAGATTTCGTGTGGCTAATCGAACATAAAATCGTCGCTTGCTCGTTTTTGTGATAATATTCGTGCGATTCGAATATGTGTAGCCTTCAACACTTTTCACTGGTTAAATTTTAAATTAAAACATTCGAAATTTGCGTCTCGATTGATTTTTAAATATTTAAACATAGGTAACCAATTTACTAAAATAAATTCACCCGATGCAATGCCTTTCTTTGCTGTAGAACAAATTCACGAAAAACTAAACGCCTTCCACCAGTTGTCAAACTCAAACGCACTTGTGTTGGTAAATCTGAGAAAATATCTAGATTCGCAAAAGTGCTCTGAAATCTGAAAAAGATTGTTTTTTTTTTTTTTTTACCAAACGAACATAAAAACTGCTCTGAGAGCGCCCAATCGAATGCCACATTAATATTTAAGGACTTATTATATATTAATTAAAGTAACTCTCATTC
This sequence comes from Cheilosia urbana, assembly GCA_946477585.1. NCBI lineage: Eukaryota > Metazoa > Arthropoda > Insecta > Diptera > Syrphidae > Cheilosia > Cheilosia urbana. The sequence goes on from OX297854.1 coordinate 105,865,174, forward strand.
AATACCCCTTCAATCATATATGTATATACAATTGTGAAATGCATGTTCGTTTGTCCTAATAAAAATAAAAACGCATGAAAAAAGGATCGTATTCAATTTTATAACGCGATTGTAGCAGCCGCCGTGTCGCTTTTACAAAAGGGAACTGCGAATATATTATTTTTTGTATGAGAACACTAAATTTTATATTTAAGTATCCACAAAGCATTTTAATTGATCAGGCCGCCGATTAAAAATCTGTATGCTTATGTTGAGCAAAACAGTGTATAACAACTTGCACCCTGCTCATCAAAAAGGGCATCTATGCCACCAACTTTTTGTACGCCTAGCTTTATGGTACTATATGCAATGCAAAAATGATAAAAGAAGTTCGAAAAATGCAGTACTCTCTTAAAGAAACATGTGAAATTGAAATTAATTTCTCAACCGTCGTCCTACGAATCATTTTTCACGCCGAAATGTCAAAAATTTTAGTATTAGTTTTAGTTTTAGTATCGCCACCTACAGCTCAGTTTTTGAAGCGCAATTTTTCACTTGAGCTGCGTACTGCCAAGTGAAATTTCCACGTAGAAAGTTCATTTTGACATTTCGCGGTGAAAAATTTGTATGAAAAACTGGATTTCACTTGAGCAGCGTACTAACCTTAAAACACGCACCACCACAACAGCAAAGAAAGAAAAATCTCGTTTTATGTTCCATTGGGCACGAAAAATCTGAAATCTGAGAGCAAAATCTGAAAATCTCAATGGAAAACGACATAAGATGAACTTCGCCCTACCCTATATTCTCATTCTCATCTTATCAAAATGGTTTCAAATCTCCTCGCTCCTCCTATCATTTTAACCACCTATTTTCAATCTTCTCCCATGCTAAAAAAAAAACAAGACGAGTTTATATCCACTCAATGTGTTTCTACCTTTATGCTAGACAGAGCAAACAGCGAGACTATCTACAGTCTACCTTGCCGACATAAATTCAGTGCAGTTTCTGGCGAGTGCACGTAAAGTGTTTGTGATGTGATCAACTAACAACATTTTTCTTATTTGAAGTGAAAAGAAGTTTTTATTAGTTTAAATAATTGCCAAAAATAGAATTTCACAACAAACATATTAAATTATTTGTGTTGCTCGGGAATTTGTTTGTGTTTTTGCCTTGTGTTTACCTGCAAAAGAAAATCTAAAATGCCGATCAAGATCATATGCAGTAAAGTACCGTAATTCAAGAATATCATGCAGGTAAGTGCTAAATGATCTTTTCGCAAATTTGCTTGCTTAATTATTTTAATTAAAGACTTTTTGTAGGTAGGTATTCATTTAGTTCAGGTAATACATAATTCGTACCAAAAAATTGGTATAAATGTATCGAAATTTTGTGAACAACTTTCCTCTAATGGTGAAGGAAAAGTACATAGCTAAACATTAGAATGACTAGGGCTTGCGTTCTTTCCTTTCCATTTAAAATTTCAACCGTCGCATATACGTTTTTCCTCTCCAACATGTTCCACATTTGAGTCAAAAGAAAACTAATTGCAAGTGAAAAAGTGACATAACAATATCAGCTGTGTCGGTTCAAATATTAAAATAATAGTCATAATTCCTTCTTCGCTCCCGAAACGATTGAAAACATTGAAAAAATGTTAGAAAAGTTCACGCTATATCGAGTACCAACGCGAATTAAACTTTTTACCCGTTTGCATTCAACCCATCCCGAGTTAAAGGGCACCCTCCAAATTGGCAGCAACGTCTACAACACCGACGAATGGACAAATGTGACACCGAAAATCCTCTCCTACCTTGGAGCCAACAAGCACCTGCAGAAGAACCACCCATTGTCGATAATCCGACAGAGAATCGTCAACTATTTCTACCAATCGTTCACAAACTCACGAGGTAATCCCCTATTCAGTGTGTACGACCATCAACATCCAGTTGTTTCGGTGCAACAAAACTTCGACAACCTTCTCATCCCATTGGATCATCCCAGTCGCGCCAAGTCAGATTGTTACTACATCAATAAGTCACATCTGCTGAGAGCACATACCACTGCCCATCAAGTTGACATGATCAAGTCGGGATTAGACAATTTCCTTGTCGTCGGAGAGGTGTACCGCCGAGATGAAATCGATTCCACACATTATCCGGTGTTCCATCAACTTGACGCTGTCCGATTGATGAACAAGGAGAAGTTGTTTGACAAGCATCCGGGCCTGGAAATCTTTGAAACCAATCCGAACACGAAAGCGGTGATTCAGTCAAATGCAAAGTGTATAGATCAATCGAAGCAGCCGTGTCACACATTGGAGGCGGTCAAATTGGCAGAACACGAGCTAAAGCAAGTACTGGCTGGGTTGGCGGTAAATCTGTTTGGAGACAAAATACAGTACCGCTGGGTTGAGCAATATTTTCCCTTCACTCAGCCCTCATGGGAGTTGGAAATCTTCTACAAGGACCAGTGGCTGGAAGTGCTTGGGGCCGGTATAATGAGAAACGAAATTCTGCAAAACTCTGGTGTACACAACTCGATTGGGTATGCCTTTGGTCTGGGACTGGAACGCCTGGCAATGGTCCTCTTCGATATCCCCGATATCCGTCTGTTTTGGAGCAACGATTCGGGTTTCCTCAGCCAATTTAGTGAATCAAACTTGCAAGTACTGGCCAAGTACAAGCCAGTGTCTACATACCCACAGTGTAAGAATGATCTATCGTTTTGGCTCCCGGACGGTGTGGAATTAGATCAGTTTCTGGCAAATGATTTCTATGATTTGGTCCGGACAGTGGCTGGAGATGTCGTTGAACAGGTCTGAGAATATTTTCCTGGTAAACTGATTTACAATGTCACGGCGATATTTTTGCAGATAACTCTGGTGGACAAGTTTAAGCATCCGAAGACTGGCAAGTCCAGTCTCTGCTTTAGGATCGTCTATCGGCATATGGAACGGACGTTAACGCAAGCGGAAGTCAATGAAATTCACAAGAAAATCGCCGACGAGTCGGTGGAGGTCTTTAGGGTTAAGATTAGATAGTTTGCAATAAAGTCAAGTGATTGCAGAATTGCTGTGCTAAGATACGGATGTGTTGTTAATCGTTTCACCGCCTCATGCGAGGTGTCCCTTACCTTTAACAAATTTGAACTGCAGCCTCTCTGGGTGTACATCTAGCGTGCTACCAAATATTCATATTGGATGGTCGTTGTCTGTCAGGTTCACTGAACCACTTGCTGTTGTCATTTCGAACTCCAATTAGTCTCAAACCTCCCGCCCCTCACTGTTAAGTAAGAACCTATGCAACGTCTAATTCTCACAGAAGCACTCATTTTTTGGTTTTTATTTTGAACAGACATTTTCAAATAAATCAATTTGTACAATAAATTGAAAGAAAGACAGTTAATAAATTAAAGAAGAAAAATCCAAACTAAAAATTACACAAACACAACAACAGGCAAATATACGAGTAGTCCCTCCTTCATTCGCACACATTACAATAAATGGAATTACATAAATCACGGTACGGGCACAGCGGCAGTCTTATCTCAGGAACAAAGGAAAAACCAAACAGAAAACCCTTTCTCCAACGAAATAGTCTATATACGTCTTACGTCCATGGCAGGAAATTGCTAAACAGTGTTGTTCCAATGAGGAAGTATCCGCCAAACCAGATGAGGACCACCGAGTTGGCGGACTTCCATTCGATGCGATCGAATGTCTTTGGCAAATGATTGACGGCGAACCAATACAGCACCGGCGACGATGAACAGATGAGCCGAGTGGTGATCTGAACGTGTGTGAAGAGCGTGCAAAACAGTGTCAAAAACAGTGAGTGGATTATGAACGGTATTGATTTCCATTCTGTGATGACCTGCTGCAGGGTGGACACGCGAAGAAAGTTGAACAGCGAACGGACATATAGAACCGTCTGATATAGGATGAAGCCAATGATCGGAGAGGCGATGATAAAGTTCGGCAACTGCTTCCACTCGTAGTACCTCAAGAAGCCGACATTCCAGTAGTGCGTCTGGATGTATGAGTAGGGAAATGGGAAGGACTGATCGCACCACGGTGAATTTGGCGGTATTCTATCCCCAGCCAGTATGTAGTCCTTTTCGACGGCATATTGAACCACCTCCGGTGGATGTTGAATGTCGGCATTGGTCGTACAGAACTGATGAAATGCATAGAAGCAAAAGAACGTCAGCGGTATCAGGGACACAAACACAAACGCTACCAGCTTCAGCGCCAACAACTTGGTCTGCTTGAGGAATATCTTCCTTAAGATGAAGTACACGGGAAAGCCAATATTCACCAGTCCATTCGAACGGCAGACAATACCAAGCGCCAGTGCCAGCGATGTTGTAAACACCGATACCTGGCCAACGGACTCTAGCATCAGGCTAAATGAAAGCCAACAAAACAGTCCCTCCGAATAGGGCGCGGTAAAGAACACCGAAGCCGGATTAAAGCAGAAGATGACAGCCGCATTCCAAGACTTGTTGAGATCCCCGAATATCCGCTGCGTTAGTTCGTAGAGGCAGTTGGCCGCACGACAAAAGAAATAAACGTTCAGCGCAACACCAATCACCAGTGTCAGCGTTCGCAGAGATATCCCCAGTCCAACGAAATAAACGCATTTGGCCAGCAGTCCCACAATTGTCGGATACAGTGGGTAGAAAGCCAGAGTATTCTCATAGCTATACCCATATTCGGCAATGTGAAGGAAATACTCTGCGTCCCATCGACGCAGACCGGAGAAGCAGAAGTTCAACGTCTTGTCTATGAATGAGTTGTCGGGTCCGTGCGGCTTGGGCGACTTGAAAACATCGGCATTGTGGTCCGGAATCAGAGCATCCGAGATTAGTTGTACGCTGAGTACTATCAGCCGGCTGGCCAGAGCTAGTTTTGTGACTTTTTCACTCATAGCACTCGAGGTTGATTGCTGTTGCTGTCTCGTCTGTGGGAGTTATGACATTCGACGTGGATTGTGCAATTTCAAAGGGAAAATCACTTATTTACCTAGTTGCTGATAGAGTGGTTCAAATGTTGGTGGTTTCCTTATAATTCTAGCAGTAACAAGTTGAATTTTCTTTTCTTCATTTAATTTTCACAAGAATTAATAACCAGCCGGCTGCGTTAAATTGCAGTTATATATTTTTTGTTAACTCCACGCTGTGAGTTGTCATAGTCAGGTGTTTCTTTGCAAACAAGTTTTCTTACGGCTGAGGTTTGGGTTGTATTTATGGTTTTTAGAAAACGTAACGGAGGTATGCAAAATGAGGGTGCATCTATTTTGTTGTCGTTTTCCATTGGTTAGACGTTAGAGGATCGAGGATCCACTCATTCTGTAATCCAATGGAACAAGAAAACTGATTCTGATTGAATCCACAAAAGATGCCAAATAATATTCTACGGCAGCTGTGGTGAGTGCTTCTTAAGTGGGTTCTGACTTCAAATCGAGCAGCGAAATTCTCTTCTGAGATTCACCAGAAGAGTATTTTTTGTGCCAATGGAACGGTTTCATAAGTGATTTTGTCGATTCCGGACGCTTCTTTTTGCCCAATGGAAACGCAATGGAAAACGACATTTATTTTCAAAATACCAACTTTGTCGGCAACACAGTTCACACTGGTACCAAAAACAGGATGCCGTCTGTCGTCATTTAATAACAGTCCAAGTAGGTACCTATACCCAGCCTACCTACATAAATCAGTGTAACCAGAGAGACAGAAACAGATGAAAACCATTGAATTGTCTCTGAGTGGCGCCTTCGATGCCAATTCGGAGGTCCAAAGGCTGACACACCGAATCACGATAAAGATGTATTGTTTGCGTATGAGCTATAAATAGAAGCTGTAGGGAAACGAATCAGACTTTCAAGTGAACGGTGTATCCAAACAGAGCCTTGTAAAGTGTAAGTTCCCTGTGGTATCCACACACTTTTCGTTTTGTATTTTGGTTACCTTTCTGTTACAATTTGTTTCTTTGCCAACATTTTCACCCCGTACTAACTAGTTTTCTTTTTTTTTATTTTACAGAGCATGGCATGACTGATCAACGTGAGTAGCATTTTAATTAAAACTAAAATTTAAACCATTCTGCCAAGTTCCACTTTTTCAAGTTCTTTTAGTTGATAGACGAATAGTAATTTTAAGCTATAAAGATTAAGCAATATTTAACAGAGGTATGTTTTGAAGAATTTAGCTATTCCTTACAAAGAAAGAATCGCCACATACCTTTAGAAATAAATTTTTATTGTTCTACAAACAGTCTTTCTTTAGACGAAACATACATAACATTACAAACATACTCTACTTAGATATACTGTTTTTTTTTTACACCAATGGGTAACTGGCGGCGGTAGCAATACCACACTGGTTTTGCTTGTTGCGTGCCATCTTGATGTAGCCCTTGTCGCCCCAGGTGTTGCCCCATGAGTTCTTCACCAGCCAATAATCTGAGCCATCTTCATCGGTGCCGTAGCCAACAACGAGAACACCATGATCAAGTTGTTGGGAATCGCAGTTGGGTTCGTCGTAAACACCCTCATTGTAGAACTGGAATGATTCGTGCGAAGCATCAATGGCAACCGATACTGGACCAACGGTGGCAACAGCTTCCATCATCTTAACTTCATCTCCTGCTGGAATGTCAACGAATCCCTTATCGGTGGCACCGACCTTGGTCTTATCAAAGCGGCAGGTATTATCAACTCCATCGTAGGGGTATGCCTTTTCGGTGTCAATACCGCCGTTGTCCTTGATGTAATTGAAGGCATTATCCATAAGACCACCATTGCAACCATTGTTGCCATATTCGGATGAACAGTCGACCAGATTCTGTTCAGAGAGTGACACCAGTACCCCAGAACGACGGAAGTGTTGACCTTCTAAGGCCCCTGTGGTGGAAAATGCCCAGCATGATCCACAGTGACCTATTCCAAAGGATAAAAATAATTAGACAACACTGAGGGTTTTAGATTGTGAGACTTTTTATTACCCTGATCCTTGACTGCTGTGACGGCACCCTTGTTCCTCCAATCAACCAATTTTGGCAGTTTAACATTAGCTGGACTAATGTAACTGACACCGCTGTCCTTGCGGACTTGATTCAATCCAACAAAGGCGTTTTCGGTGCTGCTGCGGTTGTAGCCATTCATTAGGCTGGCGAATTCATGATGCAACAGATCAGCGTACTTGTTGACGCCGAGTTTGTATGAAACCAGACCTTGTGCGTATTTTTGATTGTGTTTGGCGATCTTGTGCTTGTTCTCCATGAAGATCTTCATGCGGAATTTCTCCTCTGTTTCGCTTTTGTACTGCTTGGAATGTGACAACTGAAAATAGTACACAAAATGCGGTTAGTATGAGTTTGTGGGAAATGCAGTCCTACAGAGATATGTGTGGCTAGATTGAGAATTGGGACAACATACGTTAAAAATGGATTTGCTAAGTATGCCTGTCCCGTCTTTTTTATCTTTATAATGTTCGGTAGTTCGAGAGTATAAATGTCTTGAAAGAGCTTCTCAATTAGCCGTTTGGAGTCGGCATAAAATTGTAGATCCCTTCCATTCGTTCTAAAAATGAGAAACTCACACAAAACGAATGGTTATGAGAAGGTAGGCCTAGGGTCTCTCCGGACCTGTTGCGCCAACTATTTATTTATAATGTTCGGTAGCAAGGGGCTTTCATTAGAATGAAGGGAAGTCACTCTCTAGGTAGTGTGAACCATTGTTTGTACGGTTTGTATCAAAGACGAGTTTGGTGCGGATTGTGGAGTGTTGGCGGCATCATGGGACCATTCTTTCTTTTAAAATGAAGCTGGGAACAACGATTTGGGCAACGGTGGGCGTTACAGAGCCATGTTAATCGAATTTTTTTTTAATGAAATTGAAGACATGGATTTGGCCGACCTCTGGTTCATGCAGGATGGCGCTCCATGACACAATCGATCTTTTGCGCACCAAATTCCCAAATCGTGTTATCAGCCGTCTTGGCAGTCTAAATTAGCCGTCTCGGAGCTGCGATTTTACCCCTTTGGACTTTTTTTGGTGGGAAACCGTGAAGGACCGATGTTATGCCAACAATCTGCAAACTGATCAAGCACCTAAGGCCAATAACATCCAAGCAATCCGTGACTTACAGCCCGAAGCCATAAAAAAGGTATTGGAAAATTGGAGTGACAGAATGCGCTACTGTGAAGCCAGCCACTTGAACGACGTTGTGTTCAATATTAATGGGAATGTTTGCTCTTACTAATAAAGCCATAGTACGTACATGGAAAAATTTAAATTTGTTCATTTTATTGCATTTTTAAAAAGAAACGTAAGCACCCTGTATGTGCTAAAGTAATTCTACAACACTTGGTCGCCATTTACTTTAATCTAATCTTTCAATCGCTTAATATTCCCTCGCGACCTCTACACACAAGCAAACCATGCCTACCTGTACAGTGTACAAAACCATTCAAACAACAAAACATTTGAACGTATTCCAAATTTGGAACCTATCAATATTAGTCACCCAACAAATTTACTTATTGAAATGAACTCAAACGATAAGATAAAAGTAAAGCACGCATAGCCAGCTAATTGTCGGAATCGATTTAAATTGTTCGCGTTAAAATGCACAAAGCTATCTCTAATGTAGAAAATCACGAGTTGAATAATTATAAAAATAATATGTATGGAAGTATGGAGTATGTGCTTTGACATGTCTACTGATAAAGTATTTCCGCAATTTGTTAGCACAGAACATAATTGTGAGTTTGAAATATGATTATCAGGAAATAAATGACGGCAAAGTATACACAAAGTGCTTATCATACAGTTGCACTCATTGTATCCCCGTGTCCAACCCTGATTTGGGTGCTTTTCACTTGAACTTGGTTCCACTGGGCGTGTAAATCAATTTTAAGGAACATATTTGATGCATCATTTGCTTAGTTTGAGTGAGTCAATTTTGATCGCGAATTGTTCTATTTGAAGTATGGTAAGGCATGTACGGACATGGGGACACATCTTACATTTATTTTACGCCCAACAATGGGCAAGCGAATCACCCCTATCGAGGTATCCGTTCGGAGAAATTCCATTCGAGGTATCCGTTCCGATACAACTTTCGGAAAAATTCTCCGATGACATGTAGCGCACCTTGTCGCATTGCGTGGAACCGCTTTATACCACTTACTTTTGAATGCTACACAACACATTTTTTCCGAAGCTCTCCGACAACTAATTGTTACGGTACGGAACATTTTATTGTGAAATAAACGCGTTTTATGCTTCATTTCTTTTTTTTTTCCGAAACGGATATTTCGCACCCAATTAGAGTTCCGATCGGATTGGATTTTCTAATCGGAATTTTATCCGAACGGATACATCGATAGGGGTGATTGTGTTTTGGTAAAGGCAGTGAAAGCGGTTCTTAATAATTTCCCTTCGCTTATTTATATATAAAATGAATCCTTTGCCCAAAACTCTCCTTGTTTTCGTAATTCGCCACCAACAACCAGTAAGGCATAAATTGTCACACTGTGTGCAACTTGAATCGCTGATACGCATCTACAAACGGCTCAGTATACCTGGGTATAAATTCGTTTTCTTGAACGTATCATGCATTTCACCTACAGCCATTTAAAAATAATCTCCATTGCTTTGTTCTTTATTTATTACCCAGATAATGAAATACATACCACCTTTCTTCAGTAACGTGCTTAAGATTCTGTTGAAACGAAACTGTTGTCGTTCTCACTTGTGTTTCAAATATGGTTACGGCGAAAAAAAACAGTGGTCCACAGCAAAAACTGATTTCATTAGCAACCTCTCAAATAACTTAATCCAGATGTAAAGTCTGTACCCAGTTTTGAGCACCGAAACCACTTGAAGCTGTCTGCAGTCTTTCAGATGTTTAATTAATGTGCGGAAGTTTTTATTTTCTAAGTAAGACTCATAAACAAACAGCAAATGACCAGCCTAATCTGCAAATTCTTTATTAAAAAAAAATCGCTGTTGTTTTTCGCTTTAAATCAGCCATTTCCGCGGTGAAACCAATGACCTATCACAGTTTCGAATAGTGAAATGTTAGCTGTCGCCCTACTTTCAGCCGCAAGTAATATATTAATTATGTTATCAATTTTGTTATCTCTAATGTTAGAGAGGGGCGCACAAGTGTTATCTTGTCTTTTCAAAGAAAGAGCGATGCCACGAGCTGGCTTCATTTGTCAAGTATCAAGAATCAACATTAGGCGAGGTTGTAGGCCTCCTGATAAACGGAATTTGCAACGAAGGGCTTATGCGACGCAATTCCTTATCAATTCTCGCAACAGTCAAAACAAACGACGTGCGCAGTTTGCCTATCACAATCTCGGCAGAGCGGCCTTTGAACACTAGACATCACGTTGCAACTGACATTCTAAGCTTGATATAGAGTGGAATGATAAATAGAGTGGCGCTGTGATAGTTGATTCAAATTTGAGTCATATTTAATGAATCAGTGGTTTTCTTTGTTCACCCATTTTGAAGTTACTCGCTTTGAATAGTATATTTGCTCTTATTGAGAGTTTGAAATTGATCAAAAAAAAAGTGTATTTAATAATGATAGGAGTAGGAGGAGAAGCATGCACTTACCTTGAATGTGTGCCATTCTTCTTTCACGATATCAACGAATGAGACTGCACTTGCAACGGCAATCACACAAAACAATAGAACAACTAAAGTGCGCATGGCTGTAACTTGAGATCTGGGAATAGATAAAAAAAAATAAAAAATAAATATGCAAATAAATATTGATGTAGAGAAACGATGTAAATATTGAAATGAATACTCATGAACATTACTGGTTAATTATGGGTAATTCCACAAACTAAATGACTATGTAAACGAAATATCAAAATGGCTTAAATGAGCTAAATAAACTACAAATAACTAACTATACAGATATCTTTGAACACCGAGTTCTGATGCTGACTCTTCAATAGGCGTTTTTCTTCTTTAGTTCAGAGCAGAACCTAAACTGTCATACAAAAAGTTCGTGTTTTTTTTTTTTAGTACAGAGCATGATCAGAGCACGCTTTATGTGATCATGATCAGAATAAATTGACTGAGCTAGCTGAGTAAAGAGCGGATAACTCATATACATACATTTTTACACTTCCAGTCACATTTGAAAGGAAAACATCAGAACGATCTGAGCACGCTCGGCTCAGATCATAACTCATATCGTAACGCAGGTGGCGATTGCTTATTATAACCTATTTGCAAGATAGATGAGGGTTTACAAGAGCAGTTTACACGTATGTAGTTGATGAGGAAGATTAAAAAAAAAAGAGGAGGATCCCAGGTGCCTGTCAGCACGTCTTACAATTGATAGATAAACTAAAGAACAGAAATCAGTTCCAATGCCCTTTGGTTTGACACATACCAGTTTGATTTTGGCGCAACAGGCATTTTTTATTATGCTCGCATGATCCATATGGATCATTGATTTTGATGGTTTACAACAACAGTTGGATCGCGTATTATTGTTCTAAACCAAGGAAATCAATGATCTATATAGATCATATGGGCATAATAAAAAGCGCCTAACATTACATTGAGCTTCGTGGAAAAAAAAAAACAAGAACGTTTTGGTATTCCAGACCCCAGATTCGATAATACAAGAGTCATCGAAGATGCTAGAGAGCTTGATCTAGACTACGACTACTAGAAGCAGTGTATGACCGATATTACAGACGATTGGTTGGGAGCCTCAGCTAAGTACAATAAGTACGCAAGTACAAGGAACTAACTGAAAAGCTGTATTGGAGGAATTAACGTTTGTCGCTGAATGAAAAAAAAGTTGCATTGAAGAAGATATAATAAGAAAAAGAACGATATACCGAGAAAAGGATGCATTTAAATGGAATCGGAAGAGCTGTTAAAATTTAATACACACCTCCAAAACCAACACTGGGAGCAGATTGGGTCGTTCCCGCAATTTGAAAAAGCGTTGTACCAAATGCAAAGATCCTCATGACGCTCTCGAGAAGTCTATATGTTGACGAAAGTTACTCTTGGAATTGGAAACAAGAGCACCACACCCACACACATTAAATCTACTTGCTGTCAAACCCGATAACCAGAGAACCCTGTTGCGGATGAGGTTGATGACGGTGCTACAACAACAACCATATGAAGACCGCAGTGATAATGACAAGAGACAAAGCATGACAGCGGGCTGGTATGAAACAAGTGCAGAGTCGATATAATACTGGTAGGAGTATCTTAATGATCGTATGACTGGCAAACTTGTCGCGGAAACAATATTTTGTCCGTGGAATATTGCGAACACCTGAAGTAGGACTCTACGATACTCGATTTATCGAGTAAAAGACAACCATTAAAAAGCAATTGAGGCACAACGAATCATGATTAAAAGTGATTCAAGGGCTCCAGCTTCAGCTATTCCAACCATTTCAGTTTTGTCAAGCATGGAAAAGGAAATGACAAAGTCGCGCACAAGTGCTGGATAGCTAATATAAAAAGAGGAGTGAATCCAGTTGATCTGGAATGCTACAAGGTGGACTTGAGAAACACCATAGAAAGTGTGCACTGATTAGGATGACAAGACCTATAAAAACATCAAGGCGACTTTACACCAAGTGACAACTAAGTGCAAATGATGAAAGGAAGCTCGGTCATAGAATGTGGATTTCTGATAAAAAAAAATCCAATTAAATAAATACACAAATTCATAATTATTGCGATTAAGTTTGACAATGTACGATTGTGCTGATGAAGCGGCAAGCTCTAGTTGAAATTCCAAGAATACAACACGGTATATTTATTGATAATCCCACCTCCCACACGCAAAAGGAAGACCACATCAGAAACTCGACACTTCGGAGTTACAAAGTTGCATAAAATAAACATTATGCCAGAGGAGAAAAAAAAAAAACAGTCATCGAGTCATGACTGTTGATGCATGGAACAAAGTTTGCATAGAAATCAAACACAAAAAAAAAAAAAAAAGAATCATTGTTCTCAACTGAGTCCGCCGAAATGCCATCAAAGTTTATTTACATTTGTGATAATATAAACAAGTAGGCGTTTTTGAAGCGACGCCCCAATAATCATAAAATGGAGATTAATCAGCAAATTAGAATTCATCTGCTTTGTTCAATCATTTTTAATATTATCTACTTCTTTGGTGAATGAATTGGAAGCGGATAAGTATAACAATAATTATTGCTGTCTAGCCTTTTGCAAAACGACAAAAGACTAAAGCGGCATATTCAACTCGTCAAAAACTCAGCAAGCATGGTAGTCAGAGTATATGTATATTAGTGAAAATGAGACACGGATACTGTCTGCTTGAAGCAAAATCAACACGTTTGAATTTTTTGCTCAAATGACTGTTTGATGATCATGATGATCATTTTCGCGTTGACAGCGACGAAGCAAAATAGCATGCAGATAGCAGAAGTTACGCATCTTTTGAAAATTGCAACTGGCTTCGTTCTACGAAACCACCTGATGTTGTCAAATGTGAACCATCCTGAAGCGATTTAATTCCTGGCAGTATGTTGAGAAAAAGCACAATGGCTGAATTCCAAGAGGTTCGAACAAAGCGATAAATATAGAAGAATGAAGCAGGGATTACTGAACGGAGCACAGAGAGTCCAAGTACCTGAGGAACACTTACAAAATAGAACTAATGATTGGCGATCGCGAAATTTAACCAGAAAATTATCGTTGTCCACCGTGTAGAGATGAAAGTTATGTTTATTAGAATTTATAATTATGCACATAATAGTACCAAAAAAAAAAAAATATATCGCCGCCTACTGACTGTTGCTGTTCACGTAGGTATTTGTCAAAGTGAAAGTAGCAGTGTATGAATTGAATACTGGTTGCTTGGATAAAATGGTCTGACTCGTGCCTATACATAAGACTGATGTCCATCATTTTAATGTCGATAAAAAAAAATTAAAAAAAACACCAATACGCAAAATAGTAGTCCCAGCCCCAGCTATAGAGCCTTGTATTTGAAACGGAATATTAACTTGCACCGTATTTCAACAATAATATTAAAAAATCCCATAAAATATGTATGCAATTGTTTTTAAATAAAATATAATATTATGTCGTACTACTAACAAAGTTAAGTCTCGACTTTAAATCTACGGAAGCTCACAATTGCTTGAAATTTGTATGGAAAATATATACCCCTTGTGAGTTGTGAACTACTAAAATTTAGAGTCGAAAGTAAAAATATTTTTTGGTAAGGCCCAATGTGTACTTGAAAGCATTGAAAGGGCTTGCTGTATGAATCTCAAAAACTTGTACAGTTTGTCGCGAACTTTTGGAGGCAACTGTATGTATCACATGACTTTTGTTACTGTTAACAAGTATGTTAAGCTAAGTAGAAACCGCACTTTTTTTTTACACTTTAAACCGTACAACTTTGATGAAGGGCACTCGCGTTAACTGTTTTTCTACTCAAATCAAATGGGGAATCCAATACACAATGCGTCAATGCCATGACAAATATGATATCCCTTTAAATATTGAACACAAAAGAGAAAAGATGTTGCCCAGTTTGTCATCAAAATATATAAGCAATTTTACAAACAAAGAAAATTACCATACATTACTAATCCCGAAAAGAAATGTTGTTTCAAAGAGTAGATATAGATACTTATAAATTGCATGACGCAATATTGTTTTTAAACAAAAGACAGAAAGACTTTTTTTTATTATTCCGCAGCAGAGTTGCGTTCTTAGGTGTATTAAATCGTTTGAGAAAAATAAATAGATTGCGCTTATCAACTTACCAATTGCGGGAACTATAAAATACGTCGCTATTTACTAAAAATATGTAGAAAAAAAAACTATTAATTAAATGTAGAAACTTTCTATAAAACACTACCGCCTATCACAAATTTTCGATTGCAAATAAATTGGTGGTCAACTGTAGCAAAAAATGAAACCTTCCGTTTTTTAGTTCATCTTCTTTGTTTTTCTGATTCCTTTTTATGGTGTTTCGCGGGAGAGTGATGCCAAGTTTGAGTGAAAAAGATTCAGTTTCTGTCAAAGATAATGGGATACAGAGATGGATTTCTTTGCAGTGAAAAGGGGGCTGCCTACAAGCTGTTTTCCAGAAAAATTCATGAAGTCACGCAACACATGAGTGCGTGTTCATTTCTATGGTAGTATAAGTGAGTTCGTGAATTCACCCGGAAGATGGCGGAAAGTTGGTGAACTCACCACCGAAATTCATAAAATTTTCAAATAGGTATCCTGCAAAACTGGCTTAGGCATGTTCACCAGGAAAATGTGATTTTCGATGATGATGATTTTTGGCAGTTAATTTGCTTGCAGTGAATATGTATTTAACACGTTTCTTACACTTTAACGCTGCCTTTTATCGCGCATGGTCAATATATTAACAAAAAACAAATTCAGATTCCGTTTTTATTAACAGAGTAATTAAAAAAGTTTCTCGTAAAATTGAGCACAAGCAAATTCAAATTCAATTAATGTTCATTTAAATTTTAAATGCAAAATGGATAACGTTTTTGTCAAGTAGTAATCTTTCAAGGCTGCTATAATTCAGCATGAAATGCTTTTATTATTTCAAAACCTCAATACTTCGTTTTTCTACATTTAAGTAATGCACGTAGAAATAAATTATAACTTTTTTAGGTTAAATATCGCAATTTGTAATGTTTCCTATCAAAGTTTTTATAATGTTAATCCTAGTACACCAACCACTCCTTAAGATATATAAATCCATTCCTGTGTAAAATTAAATATTGTCAATAAATAATTTCACATATAAAAACAGTTGTTCCTTCCAGTCGGATTAATACAATGGGGTCATTCTAGAGATAACCGAAAAATCATATATCTAACGAACAGACCTACATATATAATATAGTGTCACCGTGTATGGTGAATACAACATTAAGGGCCGGTCTGTTCACAGCTGGTTAGAGCCTTGGTTAGGTTAGTTAACAGAGGTAGGTTAAACCATGATTATAAATCAGTGATAACCAATGAGTATCTGTTGACCGTTTTTTCACTTCCGTCACCAAAATATAGCTTTACAACAAATCGTTCCATTTTTCCAGTTTATTTGTCATTTAGTGATTGATATTTTTTTTTCGGGTCCGTTTGTTTTTGATAAGTAATTTATTTAGGTAAGTATTTTATTAATATATTTATTTTTAGTAAACTTAATAAAAATGAATGTCATAAGCAACTAATACAGACATTTTAAGGAACTAAAGAATTGAACTTTATTGAAATTTAAACTTATTTGTGAGTCAATAAGAAATTGACAAAAAAACAATAAAATGTATTACAAATTAACAGGTCTCATGGGTTAATTTATTCAACGACAATTATCCCAATTTTCTCGTTCTCTCAATATTTTTCCTAACGCATGTGCTTTATCTCAATTTATGAGAGCTGTTGAAATCATCCTTTGCATCCATTATTTTGGCGTGCTGTGTATTCTATATTTATGTGTCAGTTGAAAACTTCAATGAAACCGATGTGAAAGATTTTATTGGTTCATTCCATCTTGCGTTATATATTCATTCATTCTATTATTTGCATTTTTCTTTTTGTTCGCAAAATATTATACAAAAAGTTTTTGTATATCAGCTACGTCAAAATGAATACCTATGTAGTCCTTAAAAAATCTTGAACAAAAAACAAAATTGCAGAAAATCGGTGGTTAAGTCTTATTAACCGCTCAAAATCGGCTGGTTATCGATTTCTTTGTTTAACTAACCAAACTACTGATTCTCTGGTTAATATTTTGGTGAACAAACACATTCGATGGTTACCCGCTAGAATAACCGATGATTAAAGATAACCAAGATTTTTTTTTTTTTTTTTTGTAGCTCAAAGCTCACACCTCACACGTATTCACAGACAGGGATTGAAATTACAAAAACAACAATAGGCGTTTTTCTTTTTTAGTTCAGAGCTGAGCACTGAACTGAGCTCGAGCTATATGAGCGCGCTCTGAACCGAGCGTGCTCAGATCGTTCTGATGATTTTCTGTTTTTCCTGTTTTTTTTTTTTCTCTCAAATATGACTGGAAGTGTGAATGTATATGTGTAATCAGCATTTTACTCAGCCTGCTCAGCTCAGTCAATTAATTCTGAGCTCATAGAGCGCGCTCTGATCATGCTCTGAACGAAAAAAGAAACACAAATTCGAGCTCTGAACTATCTGAGCTAAAAAAGAAACACAAACTTTTTGTATAACAGCTCAGGTTGTGCTCTGAACTAAAAAAGAAAAACGCCTAATGTAACCAAATGGGTTTTGGGGGGATAGACGTACGAAAGATATTCATATCTTTTAATTCCATTAGGCGTTTTTCTTTTTTAGTTCAGAGCTGAGCACTGAACTGAGCTCGAGCTATATGAGCGCGCTCTGAACCGAGCGTGCTCAGATCGTTCTGAGGATTTTCTGTTTTTCCTGTTTTTTTTTCTCTCAAATATGACTGGAAGTGTGATTGTATATGTGTAATCAGCATTTTACTCAGCCTGCTCAGTCAATTAATTCTGAGCTCATAGAGCGCGCTCTGATCATGCTCTGAACGAAAAAAGAAACACAAATTCGAGCTCTGAAGTGTCTGAGCTAAAAAAGAAACACAAACTTTTTGTATAACAGTTCAGGTTGTGCTCTGAACTAAAAAAGAAAAATGCCTATTATCTTTGGTTCTGTTATCAGTAAGGCCCGATTCGCCAGGGTTTTCACAATTTTCCTGGAAAATACGATAAATTACGTTGATCCGTAGTTTTTATTTTTATTTTTATGCAAACTTAAACGGTCTTACTAATAATCAAACACTAATGTCGACTATTAGTTGGCTGCCAGTTTAAATAAAAATGTACAGTATTTTTGAAATGGTACCAACAAACAATTTGATCTCCACCTTTACTAGTTCGAAGACTTTCTGTTGAATTTATTACATTTGTTCTCACGCAGAATTTGAATGTCATAATTTGTTTTCGTGAAATACCAAGATCAGTGGTTTCTTTCACAACGCGGATTTTATTCTAAAAACAAGTATTAAATAAAGATGTCTTTCAAAGGCTTTTGAGGCTTATTATACGCAAAAAAACAAAACACAAAATAGGAAATCCACAAAGTATCCGCTGATCTGTCAAATATAATATGCAAATCAGTAATGCCCTACCATTCGTTCAGGCACAATTTCGGTTCTTTTTAGACGCTTTCCTTTGATTTCTAATAATTTATGATTGATTGATGACTGCATTTTTTTCGTAATTATATACCTTTCAAATTATTCAATAAACAGAACACAGTTTATTGGAATGCTTTGATGCAAATCAAACCTTATTGGTGATCTAAAGATCACAATTTTCGCAAATAGAAATGATAGCCTGCTAATCCATTTCAGAAATATCACTTAGGAAGCCATAAGCCTTTTTAAGTACCAATCTCTTCCGTTTTCAAGTTTCAATTTGCCAAGCAACGATACAGAGCCTGCCAAAGTATATACATAGAAGTGTGAAAATAAACAAAATTAAATTCTCTCAGAAAAATATAAAGCCGTGGCGCCTCCATGAATTCACACATACTACCTGCTATTCCTCCAGAAGTTCCTAAATTTATTAATTTGTTTGTATTTTGGTGAGTGGTGACAATTCTATTCTTATATCTATATTTTCCGTGAAGCCAACATTTTCACACCAACCATTGTCTCCTCAAATCGTCATTCTTGGTAAGCAACCTCCTTTTGCAAAGATTTTAATAAGGGTTTGGTTGCAGCCAAATATCTACCTGTGTCACCTACGGTTCTGAGAATTGTTGAAAGAAGTAGGTATTCTCAGGTATGAGGCATCCAAACTTAAGTAAGCAGATATTATATTCCGTTTCCGGCGAATTTCTTAGAAATATCCCAAACTTATATAAATTATTTTATTTAGTAAGCATCCATTTATTGCTTACAAACTATTTTAAATGGAAAACCAATATAAAAGCAAGATCTAGCTGTTAAACAAGATAAAACAGAGGAAAACACAGAAATATATGCTTCAAGCGTTTAGAAATAAAACAAAATTGCAATATTTCTTAAATTTTTTGAATATATTTGTACAAATTTGTGTTTGTTAAACTTAAAAACCATTAGCATTGTTTTAATACAACGAATAAAGTTAGAAAACATTTACCATTTACTAAAATTAATTTATAATTGTAAACGCTCAGGTTGAACAACAGCTTATTTAAATTCGCTCCTACTCCGAAATTTAATACTCTGATTTTGGACGGTTGGGCAACACTTGTCTTCAAAATAACATTAAGGGAGGATTTATTTAGCTAATGCCCAGGGCCAGGATAAACATAACTTTCTCACCATTAACATTTAACCCTATACAGTTAGTGATATTCTGTCAACTATATTTGTTTATTGGTATTGCGATTTTGGAAAATGCGGAGTTTTTGCGTAAACTGCAAGACTAAAGTTGATTATTGGTAAGGGCGAAAGATTCCAACCGCTACAATCAAATTCTGAAGATTGGTTCATTTTTGTTTGTTTTTGCTGTAGGGCTTAAAACAAACATCCTATCTCACCGAAAGTAAAGTACAACAGCTAGTGTCACCTCCTCCAAGTCAGTCTGACATTATGCAAGCGTTTGATAAGTGCTAGTTAGATATCTCTGTTTTGTTGCTTTTTATCTCAATTTGAGAAATCTCGTGAATCGTGTCCTTAGGGCCCGATTCTGTGTCAAATTATCTGGGTTACTGGTGAATAAAACCTTAGCTATGTACTACAAAAAGTGACCTACTGTGATCTACAAAATTGGGTCGCCCAATCAATAAAAAAATGTTGAGACTCGTGCCTGGGCTCTAATCGCGTAAGCACAAAACGATTGAACGATATCGTCTCGATGATGCTTCTACATCGTGTAACAACCAAAAAACCCTCGTCAAAAGGGAGAGAAGTGTACAAAAATATTTAAAGGAAGACGCACACCTATGTTCTCTTTGGAGGAGACTCCCTCTTATCCCAGTCGCAGCTGTAAAAGAATACATACTTTGCAAAAAATAAATATTTATTCCAATTTCATTTCATTTGTTTATTTTATAGTTTTTTTTTACAACTCGATCCTGCACACTGTTGAATATCTGCGCATGTGCGTACACTTTCACTTTACATTTCACTTGCATCTTTATACAAATAGAGGAATTATTCCGTACCATCTATCCATTTTTGCATTAAATGCACAATTCAAAGACAATCAATGGCATCAAAGAAAAATAAATAAATTCAAGAAAAAAAAACATTTCTATACATTTTTTGATTTTTAGATGTCAGACTTTGTTTACAGTCATTTTCAAACTGTTCAAAATGAAGCAAACTAAAAACGAGATCGTTTTGCTCAATCGTTTCGACGACTATCGTTTCATAAATTACGCAGTGAGAGCTCGCTAACGAGAATTGTAGTTTTTGAGACTGCGAAAATAGCTATCGCTTTTGTTTTTACCACTCACATGCGAATCGATTGCTTTTAGTCAACTATTTCAATTGACAAATTATTAAAACACTTTATTTTAACAACTTTCAATATAACGTTATGTTTCATATGATTCTAATTTTAGATTTGGATTGTATGCGACGGATTCTATTGGACTGCTCGTTCCGTCGAATACGTCAATATCGACGAATCCGACGACGTGACGGATGCAACGGATTCTATGGGCTGGGCCCTTCAGATTTCGTTTTGGTGAAATGCCAAAAAATACTCTTGTTGAGTGGATTCTGACTTCAATTCGAGAAGCGAAATTTTCTTCTCAGATCATCAGACGCTTCTGATTTGTGATCTCATTCCTACGCCTTTATTGGCATTGACTGCGGACAAACGGATCTCTCTGTCTCGTCTCGTGCAAAAATGCGCGTGCATGATAGTGTAAATGCAGTTTAATGTGTCATGCATGTTCTACCCGTAATTATAGATACGTAAAGCGAAAATAAACACAAGTTCCGGTGACCAACCATTCATAACTTCCAGAAGAAGGAACGCGGTATTTCGTTAGCCATCGCTATAAAAATATCAACATGCATAGCTTTCCTATAATTCCTACCACGTAAACAGATGGCCAAGCAAAATACGCGTCACGCTTTCTTGCGTGTTAGGTTAGGTACCTTGCTGTCCCTTTCATTCAGACGGCGTGTTTTGAAAGTCAGCTGTTCTTAAAATGTAATATGTGTTTACAAAAATCCATTCAATTTATGTTGATATCGGCCAAATGTAGATTTGTCTCTAAATTTCACGGGCTTGTCGTCTAAAAACATACTTACACTTTAAAGTTCGACAAATGACAAAGTAGGCAATCTCGCTCAGAAATCGAGATTCGCAAAATTGTTCCGACTCTGGAAAAAAGTGTGTATGTGTTTTTTTTTTTTTTTTTGCGGCCAAAAAAAGGAAAGGAAAAGGAATTCGAAAAAAAATAATATTTTTCTGTCCCAATGAAAAACGAGATTAGGTACCTACTTCCAAGTTATTTCCGACTTTTAAAAAATTCCACTATTTCACATTAAAAAAGCTATCATCGATGTATTTTGTTAAAAATGTATGTCACTATTTTATTGCCTTAATTCGTATAGCTCATCAAAAGCGTACTCCCCTACTCTGATGGGAAAATGGCCGCATTCGCTATCGGCTTAGTGGTATCTTGTTCAATTCGAATGAAACCTTGCTCGCCCCAAGTTTCTCCGAAGGAGTTCTGCAATAACCAGTAGTCCTTACCTGTAGCTGAAGCTAAATCCGTTCCATAACCCACCACTGTCATATAATGTGAAGCAGATTGTGTTGGCGCTGGCTGCGTGAAGACACCCTCCTTGTAGTGCATGAACTCAAATGTTCCCGGGTTGAATTTCACCACCACTGGAGCTGCATAGTTGACGATAGATTTTAGGGCCACATCACTTCCATTCGCAATGTTCGAGTACGACGTCAAGTTTTTTCCATTTAATGTACTGGCCGGCAGAACGCACATTCCCTGTCCATCAAGTGGATTATTGGGATATTCTGTAACGGGGTACACCCTCTGCTGACGCTGAGTCAAATAATCGAATGCTATCTGCGCCACCTGGTTAACACATGATTTGGCTGCGCCAGCGCAATCGATGAAATTCTGAGCGGACAAAGCCGTTGTGTTCAGATCGCCATTGATAAGACCATCGTATATCTGCATAGTTGTAGCGGTAGCATAGGCCCAACCACTGTTGCAAGCTAAACCCTGGTCCTGAACCGGGCTATTAAATCCCTGCGCGCCGTATGAGAATGTTGCTTGTGGCACCGCAGTCGGAAGTGTGTAGGGAACTCCATTTGATTGAATCTCCTGAGTTACCGGAAACAACGCGGCGAATTGCACAAACCTCATGTCGGTGAATTGGTTGACGCCAAGTGAAAACGACACTGTTCCTGTGGCGAAACCATCGTTATGAGTGTTGATTCGCCTCCTGTTAACGGCGTAGTATAAGCGTGCATTGCTCTCATCGGTGTTGCTTGCATAGACTTTGCCGTACGTATCCTAAAATAAATAGTTATGTACTGTAAAGGAGTATTTGTACAAATCGTTATGTTTTACTGACTTTGTAACTATTCCACTCGGCGTCTGGAACGGTATTCGACGAACAAATTGCTATGACTGCACTCAGTAGGAATACGGTTGGAAATGCCCTCATTGTAATCCGCGCAAGGTCTGGTTTCTTCACTCAACGACTGGGATGGTACTTGTGTCTATTAGCGATTCACTTGCTTTTATATTTGCGAGAAAGATATCTCAAATCTAATCTGCGAACGCGAGACATACGATAAATTGTAAGATAAACATACAGAATCTTAGTTTGTTAGGAAACTGGGAGATAGAGCGTTTCATTCTTGGGTGTGAATTGCTAGGAATATATTATACCTTAGGTCATATTTAACTGCTTTCACCCGCTTGGCATACATAATTATTTTGATTTGATACAAGACTTTATCGTGAAAACTTGTGCAAATAGAATGAGCACATTTTATTGCTTCTTGGATAATTGTGCGTGTAAAAAATGTGCGGTGAGGATAGATGGAAACGAAACGTTTCTGGAAAAAGCTTAATTAAGATCAGCATATTTAAAAAAAATCAAAACAGTGCTCACAATCTTGAGTGCACAAATAGATTTGCTAACAGAACAGAAAGATTTCGACAAAAACCAATTCTCACAAATTCTTGCCACATACCGAGTACATGTTCGGTTTTAATAGGTCTGTTCCTTTATCTTTAAATTTTACGAATTTCTACTCAACGCCGTACGCTGCACGAGCTAAATTTTAGCTCCCATAAAAAATGCTCTCCAAAATTAAGCTGACCTAAATCTAATGTCGTTTTCCATTGGTCCCAAAAATCAATCTTATTTTTTTATCTAAATCACTTTTAACGTTCCATTGGACAGAAAAATCAATTTTTTTTTTTTCGATTCGGATCACTTTTTGCAGATCTCGATATTTTTTCAGATTTACACATACCAATATAGTTTTCACAGCTGTTTTACGTCAGTTAAGAAGTTTTCTTTCAAGACAAATGCGCAAGGTTTCGTGAAAACCAAAATAGCAAAATACATAAATAGCTATGGATATGATTTCAGAGGAATTATTATCTTCATTGTCTCCTCCGTCATCTGAAGACTAGAAATCACAAATAATACTTCATTTGTATCGACAACAGGCGAAATATTTTTCAGGTCGTTATCCATTTGTGATTTTGCAAAAAAACGAATGCCATTTGAACAGCTGATATTGTTGTCAATTAACGCACTAGGCCATTTACAAAAGCAGATCAATTTCGTTACGCGTTCCATGAGCAGCGTAAAATCTGAGATCTGAAAAAGATTTCTGGAGGTCCCAATGGAAAACGACATAAGCGAACCCATTTAGCTGAGTAGTACGCTGCTCGAGCTAAATAATAAATTTTGAGAGATGGAGAATGGGAGAGTAAGCAAGGATGAGCTTTTTTTTTTTTTAATAAATACCTCGAAGAGGAAGTACCTAGAATCGGAAATGGTTGAAATCAGAGAGTGTTGAATTTTTTAAGTCAGTTATTTTCAAAGAACAGCTGATTTCTGTGAAACTACTTATCCGAAGAGTGCTTAATGTCAACATTTAGCTTCTTCACTGAGAATATAACGAAACAATTTTCTTGGTGTAAGAAGTGGAAAAGCTGTCAGCCATCTTACAATTAACAGCTGATTTGAAATTTGTTGTCCCGTTTGGCATTGGCATATGCGTATACATTTGTTTTGATTTGTTGATTATTGAAATGTTATCAATAAAATTGAATGTTCTCCTTGAGATTCTTTTCGAAAGTGGCGACGAAATTCTTCCCCGCTGTAAGAAGGGACAATCTCCTCCACATAGTTTTTAATGCAATGTCGCTTTTTCCTCTTCTCGAACGCTTGTAGTTCAGTAAGAACAAACTCTTCCGAGAAGTCCAATTAATTCCGAACCACTTTCATCGCTAGGTTAACGAATTATGAATTAATGAACTAATTTGTTCAATAAATTAACAAATTTGTTCAGTAAATTAACGAATTCTTCCAGCTTATCACATATTTTAACGACTTTTCGTACCATTTTTAAATTATGTACCGACCTGTCATATTTCATAGACTACTATTCTATAATAGCGTTCCCTCCCTAGCTTGGTCGTAAGTCTCTCTCTCTCTCTCTCTCTCTGAGAGAAAATTGATCGTCACCGATCACTGCCATTTGACAGTTTTCTCTATTTTTACTACACAATGCGTGGGTTGTACAGTATGACAGTAACAGTAGTAGCTATCAGTCTACATTTCAAGCAAAAGTCTAGTTCAGTTAGTTTGAAAACTACTGTCTGACTTGATGTGTTTTAGTTTTACTTGGCCCATGTTGCAATTGACGTTTATGAACGGGAAGCCGAACATTTAGTTATTGCGGAGAATGTCAAAATTCAGTGTAAACCCCAAGATTATTAAAACAATGCAAGTTGAGTCAACGCGTTCGTGTACCTTAATAGCACAGACAAATCAACTTGAGGTTTCACATGAACTACATATCTGAAAACTGAAAGTCCCCAATAATGGGCTCAATGGGTTCAAGAATTTAGTTTGGTTTTTATGAAGGGGTATCCGACTAATCTATTCAAAAATGTCGTGACTGAATACATACTAAGTTTACAATTAGTATATTATGTGGTTAACGTAGACAAATTTAAGTAACCGATCAGTCTAATTTTTCCGTGCAGGGAACTTGTCCAGACTAATCTAAGATTTTTAAATGTGCCCGCAGACGTTAGTCTGATCCCTAACTTGACTAATTCCGCAAAAATTACGAAGTTTGACTTCATTCTACTCGTGCTTGCACGTCTTCGAAAATAAAAACGAGTTACTGATAGGCATTGTCTCTATAAAAAATCTTACAAACCAAGAATTTTGTGTTGAACAATTTTTTCAAGTAAGCAATTAGCTGCCGTTTACATGTCTCCACCTTGAAAATAACAAAATCTTATCACATTTTTGGTCAAAACATTGAGGTAGGTAGTTATCTACTATAAATAATTGTTTTTCTCTCGCATACACCTTGCATCCAACGCCAACTAAACCGAACACAAATCAAAACGGAGACATTCTCTCGACTTAGTAAATTAGAGATTCATATCCGACTAATGATGATTGCATGATTTTGTGTATGACAAATAAAACTAAGCAAACTTGGTTCCAAGCTGATTGAAGTTTAACAGGCTGGCGCAAAAGAAAGATCTTTCAAGTCTTTTTTTTATAAAAATTTCCCTCTACCGTGAATTGCATATCGCTTGCTGGAAAGCTCCCATTTGCATAACCTTTCTCTACATGTTTACAGTTTGTTCTTTTGCTAATGTTTTTGTTAAACGCAATCGATTTATTTTACAGAATTTGCACTTTAAAAACAAAGGTGATTCGCTTGTGATTCTCAGATGAACTCGCCGGCGAACGAAATTATCTTCCGGGGGACTGAATCCGACAAAAAATTCGAATCAAAGCAACTCATATGTCAAAATGTTTAGTAACTTTGTTTAGAGGTAGAGGCCTTCAAATTTCTTTGGCTTATAATTTTTTTTTTAATTTGTTGCGTAGCTGGTACTAAATTTAATACCTAGTGAGTAACTCACAAAGTACAGGAACAGAATTATTAGAATTATTATGGTTTGGGCAGTATAAATAATTGTTCTAAGTGAAAACACACACTGGTGGTAATGCCTACTTAAAATAAATTCGATTATAAAAAAAATCACAAAAGTCTTCGGACGCACAAAATTACTATTCCGTACAAATTGGGATAGTCCATTATACATACTCTCATGTCAAATACCGAACACAATTTTCTTTTGCTTCCTGTTTCATATAGGTACCTATTATTCTTTTACCACGTGGAGAGTTATTAGTGGATTAACTCGATCGTAACTCTGTACATTTTAAGGGACCACTATTTCTATACTTATTGTATAAAATGATTTATAAAGAATCAACTTAATTTCTTTCCAAAGAAAACGTGACTTTTTCGCGCGATTATCTGCAAAACCATTCACATAAAGAGGTGCGATGTGCTAATTTGTTTAGCTTCTTTTTACAAATAGGAGATTGCATAACATTAACCTCATTCTAATTTTGACACCAAACATAAGAATCTTTCGCAGTTAAAGACACATTCATGTGAAAGGTATTCAACCTCGTACGAATCGTCATGAGAGCAATTTTTTTATTAGGTGTAAAAACTTAGCCTATTCTTCAAATATAAATACTTAAACAACTACAGATCACCGTACATCATACTCATGCATTTTCATAGCACTGGATAGCTGCACTCGGACGCTATTCCACAAAAGCTGTTGCGATTCCGAGGCAACTTCATGAATCCATCTTCACCCCAATTCGAAGAATATGAATTCTTAATCAGCCAATATTCTTGTCCGTACTCCACTCCATAGCCAATGACAACCACTGAATGATTGACTTCGTCTTTGTTGCATTCTTCGTCATTGTAAATGCCACCTTTATACAATTGAAAGGAATCAAGTCCGGCATTCATGGAGCACGCTATTGGCCCCAGAGTGGCGATTACTTCTTTCATGCGTTCCTCATCACCCGGCTTAATACTGGCGTAGTCCCTAATTTTAATTCCAAAACCAGTTTCATTCTGGTGGCATTGGGGGTTCTCCGATTCTGTGTATGGGTATTTTGATTCTAGGGCAACTCCATGTTCGACGATGTACTCAAACCCGTACTCCTGGAACCCACCATCACACCCCATGTTGCCTTCTTCATCGGCGCAGTCTACTAAATTTTGCGCCGACAGTGGCACTAGGAACCCGGTTTTTCTGTAAAGATGTCCCTCCAGGGCGCCCACTACCGCGAAAGACCAACAACTTTGACAGTCTTCGCCTTGAAACTTTGGTGAAGTAACACCACCCAAGAACCGCCAATCGACACTATAGGGTAGGTTCTTAAGAACAATTTTGCTGCGATAGTTTCGATGCTTTCCGACGCGTTGTCTAAAAGTTAAACGAGGTTATATTGATAAACTTATTTTGCACAATGCTCTTACTTACTCTCCTCTGGGTGAAAGCCTTGATCCAAGCAACCTTCCATATTCATTTTTGGTGCGATCAGCGAATGGATTTAGAGCCAGTTGGAAAGTAGAGACTCCCATTGTAAAGGCCTTGTTGCTGACATCAATCAAACTCTTCTTGCTGGCGAAAATGGTCTCGCGCATATTCCTCTCCTCTACGGTAGCGTACTGTCTTCCTGTTTGTGCCTTTAGTGAAAATGTATTGTCTTTTAAGAACTAGCTGACATGACAAGTTTGACAGTTTTCTTACAATGAAGTCATCAAATGTTTTGACGTTCTCTAATCTGGGAAACCGACCACGCTGTTTGGTGCAGCCATAATGTGAATAGTGGATGTGTGCTGCAGCGTTCACTAGTAATCCAAAGCCAAAGAGGGTAACATATTTCACTGGAAAGAGGTTAATCAATTTGAGCATTAGCGCTATATTTAGTCAATTGATTTGAGATTTATAATATTTTGGTAGTAAACTCGACTTGAACGTTTACCATATAAACGATACATCGGATTCGTTTCATTATTGACGGTTCCTACCTTCGCTTAAGATATTTCTATATTTATTTACTATATGTGTGCAAACTAAGCGTACACTCAACCTAAGTATTGGGTCTGAGAAACGCCCTAATAATCGCTTAGAAAAGCGCCTTAAGCAATGCCTTAAAACCGCACAAAAATCGTCTCGAAAAGTTTCCGAAACTATTCGAAAATTGACCAGAAAAAAAACGACCAAAAAAACCGCCCCGAAATAAATCCCAAATTGATCTTAGGTTTGCACTGTCTAGTTGTATCCTTTCCACCAAACACACCTGTTTGTGTTGTACGACGTTGCAAAAGTGTCGTTGCTTCCTAACAATACACCACCGAACGTTTTGATGTCAGATTGTCATAATTGATCTTAGACAAGGCGAGCCGCATCATGTTATATGTTTAACATAATAACACTCGAAAGAATTGTACGTAACTATCAATCACACAACACAAGTACCTACAGTCTTTCAAAAGTTCAAGGAACTGCAATTACATTGCCGAGCCGTCACTCAACCCTGCCGCCATCTTGTTTAAACACTTTTGTGTCTTCACAAAAATTGCGTCAAAACGGATTTCCCCACAAACAACATATCTGTCAATTTAAATTTCAGTTTTCAATTTATAGATGTATATTTTTGTGAATTTATGAAATTTCATAAAAAATTCACCTCCATTGTATTGTAGGTCACAGTAGATAATTTATAAATACAAAATTTTACTAAAGTGATTATTATTACCACGAAACATTTGGTATACAATGGGCCTTACTAGTAAACATTTTTAAATTCGACTCTAAATTTGAATAGTTCACAGTGGCTATATTTATCATACAAATATCGCAATTATGAGCTTCCATAAATTTAAAGTCGAGTCTAAAATTTGTTAATAGTAGGTACTGCGCAAATAATCGTATTTAAAGATAATTTTCGAAATTTTCTAGGTCACAATAGGCACCCTAAGACTTCGCTATTATGAGGTCGTTAATAAACAAAACTTCGACACTAAAAGCGCCGTACTAATAAATAAAATATATTTAAGTTTCGACTTTAAATTTGCAAAAGCTCACAATTACGAAATTCGTATGGAGAATATAGCCATTCCGCGAATCCATTTTAAGTCATTTTAAGTGTCCAGGTGGCATTTTTCGATTTTCCATATAATATTGCATATTGTGACCTACGAAATATATAAGGTGAAGGTTAAAAATGAATATTCGTAATGCCCATTGCGAATTTCTTAAATTTAAAGTTGTAACAAAAAATGTTTATTGGTAAGGCCCAGAATAATCACTAGTACTTCACGTGTATTTAACATTCCACGATACTAATAATCATTTTTTCTGTCCAGAATAATTTTTTTTGACTCACAATGGCGAAATTTCCCATACTAAAGTGCATATTATGACCTATAAAATAATTAGTGTGTAGATTAAAAGTGATTATTAGTAAGGCCCATTAACAATAACGATTTTTTGTTTCGGCGTTAAATTTAAGGAGTTCACAATAATTTTATTTTCCATGAAAATTTAGGCAAAAAAGGAGTAAACCTTCCGTGAATTTGAAGTTGAAACTGGATTTTATTGATAGTTAAGGCGTTGTATCTTTTACAACTTCTGACTTATGAGTTGTCTTTTCAGCTGTCAATTTGTGTCATATTTACACACGTCAACATCGGGATTGGCATTTTTTTACAAATCTTCTAATCTTGATTAATAATAATATGATATTATATTATATAAGTGAATGTCAGTCTATTAATACTGATATCAAACTATTTATGGTAGAAGTCAATCTTAAAAGGATTTGGAGGTGTTACTCGTCATCTTGACAAAATCGGAAGACCTCCGCCGGCTGTCAGTGGTGCCTACATTTAAGGTTATAGGACATTTGGCGAAGGCTGTCTCTGTCGAAAGTTTGGTAGCTTTTTCGTTTAATCCTCGAATAAGCTCGTGCAACCGGGTCAGAGGTTTCAAAATTAAACAGCTCACAATCCCTATCGGGTATCGGGCCTCCGAATAATAATATTCAGCCTTTGCTCTAAATATTTTAAAAGTCACGATGGATAATAGTTTTACATGACCAATGTTCTCATTGCGCCGTACTAATAACGAATTTTAGTCTCGATAAATTTACGGAAATTCACAATTAAGAAATTTGTATGAAAAAAATTGCCGCTGTGATATACATACTTAAATTTAAAGTCGAAGCTAAAAATGTTTATTGGAAATGTATGAACTAACATGTTACATCGAAACAAAAGTTAAAAAAAAGTGGAAAAAAATTAGTTATAGGTACTCTTCCATCACAAAGTACTCTGTGTTTTTCACTTTGTGGAAAGCTCAAGCATACTCAGTGAAAGCTCTAAGAGCTCTACAAATAAATACACTCAAGGAATTTGTTACTGATTTTCCGCTAGATAATGTTCCTATCATATTATAATTCCCGTCAGTTTGAAATTTGAAACTGTTAACAAAAAAAAGCTCTGAGCTTCCTTAGTTAAGACTTGTATCCTAGATGTCATATAAATATGCGTGCGTTTTCAATGAATTTCGAGCTTTTCACTTTTTTGTACTTTTGATGTAAATAATATGTCATACAATCATATTTTATGCCCTTTATAAATTGTTCACTCACAAGCCATAGCTGCTCGTATGGCAAAGCATTTAAATCAATACCGCATCAAATTTAAACCATTAAAACATTCACTTGTAAACCGGTTTGAATTAACCAATCCGCTTGTGGTTTTACTAATAGCGTATAGTGCATAATCACAAATTTTCACAAATTTTTTATTTTTAAAACTTTTTTTTTAACAAGATTCAATTTTAAACTAATCTATAGCGAATGAATCGAGCGATGCTCATGGTCAGTCATTGATATACACTGGTGCACTGATGGTGCTATGATAATGTCATACAAAGAAAGTCTTGTTTGCTTTTGCCTCTTATATAAACTCTTTGTTAGAGCTTTCACTTCCACAAAACCAAAGACATTTAAAATGACGAACAAAAACTTTTAATTTGAAACTTCCTTACATTTGACCATATTTTCAACCTGCGACCGTGTATTATCTATTATTAAAGTCAAAGAAGCTTCGAGTTAAATGTCCGCAGACTTGGCTGTCGATCACACAATGACTTAGATCGAACCTTAGCGAACTATTTTATAAGATCACGCAGAATACTGACAAACTGTTGGACTGAGTATAGGAAAGGTATTTTTGACCAATCTGGGTTTGGACCAAATTTGTCTGGCTATGTCCGGCCGGTATAATAATTACGTATGTCATATCTCAGATGTCGATTAATCTTTTGTGGTTGAGTTAAATTAATATAAAAAAGATTAAAGTTGTTGGACACGCCATCTAGTTATTGCACTGAGTATATTTCCACGAATGTTGTTTGCAAGCGAAAGGTGTATCCGCGTGGGCTTCCCCAAGAAGTGAGTGATTGGTTTTTCTCTGCCCAAAATGTACCCAAATGTATCAAATATAAACCACAGCAATTATCAACCTAAAAATAGATCAAGCCACTCATTGTGATACCATTACAAAGCACTGGTAATAAATGATGTCAGGTTTTTTTTTAGCAATTTTTTTTTTTTTTTTTTTTTCTTTTTCGGAGGTTGTTACTATCGAATGGAGCACTCAGACACAACTACTGGGGTCAATTCCCGTTCTGTGATACTGCGAAATGATAAATAATTTATTATTTCAGTTTCACAGCAGCTTTTCGTTTTATCACTTCACGAAAACACCTAATGCGATTCTCGAACTTATTATGATAAACAGTTGTCTAAATGTGTTCTAAAATGTACTAAATGATAAATGATAATGATTTGTATAACTTAATTTTATATTTATGTCAGGAATAATCATAAGAGTAATTTTTAACAATAGGCGTCGTATTGAACAAAGGTGATTTATCAATTCGTTGTCCACAAAAATAATGTGTTCTTTTTTCCTAGAAATTAAGTGGCAATTTTGCGACGTTCCCTTCGGGATAGTCATAGCCCGTTCGAGGTACAACGCAACGCACAAGCAAACAAGGGCTCTTGTCGAAAGATGTATTGGTATTATAAATTTACATATTTTTATGATGTCGAATTGGAGTATGATTACGAAGTGGATATAGCTGGCGAGGATCCGCACTCTTCATCGAATCAAATTTTGCAAGAAGACAGACGCATTCGAAACAGAATAGTCAATAGTTAGGCAGGCATTTGATTTTTAAATAAAGCTTAACTAAAAATTTTAAAAAATAAAAGAATAAACATTAATGCATTTCATTTAGTCATTATTATTTTTTATTTATCAGTGGTTGGAACAACTCATATAGTTTTCTTATTTGTGTAATTTTGGACTTTTTTGTTTTCCGCCGTTAACATGATTTTCTTTTCCTCCAGCTTAATTTTTTTTCTCTCACCTCTAAACTCACGTTTTCACACTTCTCACAAACAAAATTGCTGCGTGATAAAAACGTACCATATGAAAATATTCTGACATTTGTTTTAATTTGTTCATAGATCGAGAATCGAATTCAGTGTGAACTTGTGAAAACTCTTTTCATTTCACAGTATCACGGAACGGGAATTGACCTCCAGGGCCCTATTTCACCAACCACTTTTCACTTCTCATTTTGCAATTTTGCAAAAAAAATAATTCCTGCAAAGTACAAGTGCGATGTGTTTCACCAAAAATGCAAAGTTCTCACGACTTTGCATTTTGCATTTTTTCAGACTTTTTTGCAAAGTGAAAAATATAAGTGTTTCACCAACTAGAAAGAGAACTTTGCATTTATAATCGTGTTTTGCAAATTTGCAAAGTGAAAAATGTATGCGTGTATGTTATTATATTTAATTGCACCCAACGCGAAATATAGAGCAAGTTTTAATGTCGTTAAATTGTTTGTTGGACTCAAAAAAAATGTTTTCTAATACTCTATAAATTTCGATTCAAACTGAAATCTGAGCAATATTTAACAAGGAAAAGAAAATCGGAGGATGACGAGTTAACAACTATAAAAGCAGCTGCTAAAGGTCGAAATATACAGAACCACATTGGAAGCACTTAAGCTCGTACATTTCACATACCAAAACTATTTTCAATGATTCGCCTAGTCTTTTTATGGGCTCGGTTAAAACGCTATTCCACTGGAACGTCCGGATTTGTTCTTAGTGGTGTTATTAACCATTCACTTAAAGAATAAGCGCTGTCCCCTAAAAGTACTGTATTTGGAAATGGTCGATATCCTGCATAGAAATTCGCAGCCAAATGGGAATTCCTTAATACCCTTGCATCGTGCACACTACCTGACCTGGCCAGCTTACGTTAATCGCATAGGAAGATCGGTCCGGCCCACATACCATCATTGCATTCAATGCATGCTTCCCATTTCTATTAACAAACTGCTCTTCATTTTCCCTGGGTGCATCAATGTTGATCATCGTACCGTCAACGCATCCAGCTACACAAGGGAATCCACCTTGAGCAAAAAATTGGGTAGCTATTTCCGAAGTATTTTGTTGCCAGCAAATGGTGGTTGCAAGCAATTCCTCGATAATTGCGTCCGAAACTCGTTGTACTACTCTGCAGACTGTAGCTTTACCTATTCCTTGCATAGCAGCGACTCCATGATATTGCCCTCCATTTCCCATCCAACGTAGCGTGCATAGAATCTGTTGCAAGGGACTTAAGCAATTATTTCGTTCGCTGTCAAACTTTAGCCTAAGTCCAATTGTTGACAAAACACGTTCAATACTCGTCTTCGTTAAACGAAAGCCTTCCAGGGTTGAAAAATGATCTCCAAATTCAAAATTTGTCCTTAAATTTACAACCCTTTGTTCATTATTTATATCCTCTTCGTCTTCAAAGAGTGCTTCAAAACGGTTCATTATATATTTTTTTTATATAACCAACTGTCCACAGCAAAATCTCAACTGCAAATAATTTTTTTTCTTTGCAAATGTAAAGTGCAAATCTAATTTGTTTGGTGAAACGAAATGGACGATTTCTTTGCAAATTGACAAAACTTTGCAATTTGCAAAAACATGCTTTGCACTTTGAAAATTTGTGTTTGGTGAAACGAATTTTGCAAAGAGGGAACATTTTCAAATTTGCAAAAAAATAATTTCCTCTTTGCAAATTTGCGTTTAAAAAATAAATAAATAGTTGGCGCAACAGGTCTGGAGAGACCCTAGGCCTAGCTTCTCACAACCATTCGTTTTGTGTGAGTTTTTCATTTTTGGAACGAATGGAAGGGATCTACAGTTTTATGCCGACTCCAAACGGCTAATTGAGAAAGAAGCTCTTACAAGACATTTATACTCTCGGATGTTTGTCAGACGTTCGCGAGAGGTAGCGCAGCGGAAAAAAACCCTAAGTCGGAATTGGGTTTTTTGCGGGATTCGAACCTGGGACTCCCGCATAGCAGTCCAACACACTAACCCCTAAGCTACTGCGACTACGTTTGGTGAAACGAAATTTGCAAAGATAAAATGAAAAATTGCAAAATGCAAAGTGAAAAGGTTGGTGAAATAGGGCCCAGGTCCATTGTACTGCCAAACAGACATCTTACATAGCATCTAGAGCGGAGCCCGGTGTGCTGGAGAAGGCCCATGTGCAGCCGAGACAAACCGTTCTTTGAAGTTTGGTAAAAGAGGCAGTTACACGTTTCCGTGAAAGCCGCTGTTCCACCATACAACCAATGCATTTATGAGAGAAGTGTTCTTACCATTGCCGTATAGATCCAAAGGACCCTTCTCATTTCCTAGAGCCCTTATGTCTTGCCAAAAGCGCCTTAACACTGTTGACAGCGCTTTATCGGTTTTTGATTCAACATGCTTGGGACAAAGAAAAGCCTTCTATCGAGGATTACTCCCAAATATTTGACTTCATCGGAGATATGAATAGTGACACCTTTTAACACAAGTTGAATCAGACCAGTGCCCATCCTCCTTCTCGTGAAGAGAACAAAAGTCGTTTTAAGAGGATTCACTGAAAGCCCATTTCTTGTGCACCAGCCATCGATCAAGCCCAAGAATCTCTGAGCCCGAGAGCAGACAGTCCTTAGGCCAGAACCGACAGACAGAACGGCGACATCATCCACGTATGCTTGTGTATAGGTTCCAGGAAGATTGAGAAGCGTTAGCAGAGAGTCAACTACTGAAGCCCTGTTTACCCCTGTCACGACGCATTTGCCACAAACCGCCTCGCCAATCAACGTACTGTACATTAGCATTGCTTTAATCCACAACACCAATGTTTCATCTATACCATGATGCCTGGCTGCATTGCACATGCTATCAAAAGTCGCATTATATCAAAAGCACCCTCAATATAAACGAAAATACCCAACGCGTACTCCTCCCGATCGAGATCACTTTCAATCATACCAACAAGGTTCTGAAGCGCAGTTTGACAGGGTTTTCCGCGCTGTAGTCATGTTATTTCTCTGAAAGAGGATGCGATCAAATATTTAGCAACATTGCGCACGTGCAGCTCAACCAGTCTTCCAAACTTTTCAGCAGGAAGGAAAACAGACTTATGGGTCTGAAACTTTTGGCGAGAGTGTAGTCGGTCTTACCTTTTTAGGGTTCCGTAGCCAAATGGCAAAAAACGGAACCCTATTAGATTCGTCATGTCTGTCTGTCTGTCCGTCCGTATGTCACAGCCACTTTTCTCCGAAACTATAAGAGCTATACCGTTGGAACTTGGTAAGTAGATGTATTCTGTGAACCGCATTAAGATTTTACACAAAACAGTAAATTTTGCAAACGATGTAATTGCATATTTGATAGCGTCATCCATTTAAGCAACTTATTTTTATAATACTTACTTACTTACTTACTTAGGTGGCGCTACAGTCCGGGGTGGACCTGGGCCTCAACCAATACGCCTCTCCAGTTAGCGCGATCTTTGGCTAACTGCCTCCAGTTGCGCACTCCAAGTTGGTTGAGGTCCCCTTCCACTTGCGCGCGCCACCTAAGGCGAGGTCTTCCTCTACTGCGTTGTCCCTCCGGGTTAGAATCGAAGACTCTTCGGGCCGGAGCGTTGGTGTCCATTCGCTCTACATGTCCCAGCCATCTTAGACGACTGATGCGTACTTTTCTGACTAGGTCGATGTCGCTGTACAGCTCGTAGAGTTCGCTGTTAAATCTTCTCCTCCAAAGCCCGTCAACGCAAACGGGACCAAAAATCACTCGAAGAATTTTGCGTTCGAAGCGACCAAGAAGATCCTCATCCGTTTTTGCTAGGGTCCATGCTTCTGCGCCATAGAGCAGGACAGGGATGATGAGAGTCTTATATAGAATCTCCTTAGTGCTTCTTGACAAGGCCTTACTAATCAATTGCCGTCTTAGGCCAAAGAAACAGCGGTTGGCAAGTGTGATTCTTCGTTTGATTTCTGATGTGATGTCGTTATCAGAGTTTATAGCGGAGCCGAGGTAGACAAAGTCCCTAACTACCTCAAAGTTATAGCTGTCTATCGTGACGTTCTGCCCGATTCGTCGATGTCGTGTGTCCCTTCTTGTTGACAGCATATATTTTGTTTTACCCTCATTCACCACTAAACCCATTTTTGCCGCTTCTGTACTAATACTTGCAAACGCACCAGTGACAGCTCGCTGTGTTGTACCAACAATGTCAATGTCGTCAGCGTATGCAAGCAGTTGCACAGACTTATAGAAAATTGTGCCTCTGGTGTTGGCTTGTGAGTTTCGCACAATCTTCTCAAGAATGATGTTGAAGAAGTCACATGACAGCGCATCACCTTGTCTAAATCCTTTTTTGACATCAAAGGTCTCGGTGAGATTGTTTCCGACCTTTACGGAGCAGCGAGCGTTCTCCATCGTCATTCTGCACAATCTGACAAGTTTGGCAGGGATGCCAAAACTAGACATGGCTCTGTATAGCTCGTCTCTATAAACGCTGTCATATGCGGCCTTAAAATCGATAAAAAGATGGTGAGTATCGATCTGGTATTCTTGGGTTTTTTCCAGGATCTGCCGTAGTGTGAATATTTGATCGGTCGTGGACTTACCGGGCCTAAAACCGCACTGATAGGGACCTATCAGATCGTTGACGAATGGTTTCAGGCGTTCACACAATACAGCAGACATGATCTTATACGCAGTGTTCAGGAGACTGATGCCTCTGTAGTTGGCGCAGTTTAGAGGGTCTCCTTTCTTGTGGATCGGGCAAACAATGCTGAGGTTCCATTCATCAGGCATACTTTCCTCTAACCAAATCTTGGAGATGAGTTGGTGTATGCACTCTACCAAGTCATCTCCGGCTGCCTTGAAGAGCTCGGCAGGTAAGCCGTCTGGACCAGCAGCCTTGTTGGATTTAAGCTTAGATATTGCTATCCTCACTTCATTTTGGTCAGGTGGACGGAAATCTTGGCTGTCATCGTCCAGGTTGAATGGATCGTTCTGCCTAACAGCGGAATTTGTGTCGTCTTCGCCGTTTAGCAGTCTGCAGAAATGGTTTTTCCATGTCCTCAGCACCGACTGTGACTCTACTACAAGGTTTCCTTGCTCGTCTCTACAGGTCTCCGTTCGGGTCTTGTTGGCATGACACGTTCTTTTTACCTTTTGGTAAAACTTCCGAACATTGTTCCTGGAGTAACACCTCTCTATATCCTCGATCGCGCGCTTCTCATGCTCTCTCTTTTTTCTCCGGAGAAGCCGATGTTCTTCCCTCCTTTTTTGCTCGTAGATCTGACGAGCTGCTCTCGTCCTTCTATGCAGCGACGCTTCGTAGGCACTTTGTTTTGCTGCATGTGCTTGCCGGCACTCTTCGTCAAACCAGGGGTTTCGGGGGGGTGGGCTGGTGAAACCGAGCACATCAGTTTATCAGTTATTTTTATAATAGTTTACAGAAAAACAAGAAAGCATTTCAATGTCGTAGTCTTATGACTGCGTAATGCACTGTCATAAAGTCTTAAAAGACATTCCAGTATCCAGTATCTAGATCCTAGAGCTAACTTCTCCCAACATTTCCATTTGTGTCAGTTTATATTTTGTGGAAAAATTAAAGTACAGTGCATGACGGATATCGGATATAATAAACCTATGAACAAAAAAAAAGCTGTTCTTATATCCGAGTTGTTCTTCCATGCCAGTAGTTTCCAACCTTTTCTACAGCATGCCGCCCTCATGGCGCATTAGAAAATCGCATGCGCTGGTCAAAAAAAAAAATCCAAATGTTCATTGAAAAATATATTTAACGCATCGAGAATTTTTAATATTCTTGCTTGTGTACATGTTTTGTTTATACATTTTTTGAAATTGTTTTGAATAATAAATATTTAAACCTTCAAATTTAATTCTTTGCATCAACAATTTACAATTTAAATTGTGTCCACGCCTCCATTTTACAATCCCCAATCCCCCCTGGGAGTCGCGCCCCAACGGTTGGGAACCGCTGTTCTATAAGACACTGTATTTCCATGTACGTTTTTTAAAGCGATTTATTTTTATATGATTATTTCTTATCCGTCGTGAACTGTACAATTTCATTCCTAATCCGGACAGACAAATGGAATGTTCTTCATTATCAGTGGTTAACCACACAATCGCCATCCTTATTATGATATAGCTTTGGTTAGCATTTATAATTAATAACCGCGAAGCTTCCGACAATCAGTTATGTTTTTTGAAAACGATAGCATTTGCCAGTGTCATTAATTCATATAGGTTTGCTAATTAATCCTAACCAAAAGGTGGTAAAATTAAAAATGGGCACATTCAAAAATCTAGTTAAATTAAGTTGTCTAGTTTGGTCGGGATCGTCACTTCCTAACTCAGCCACGTAATATGCGAACTTATAACTCAGTCACGAATTGATTGACTAGATTCGTCGACTAACCCTACATAAATGTCAACTGAAACAGCTGTTTCATATGACCGAGATAAACTTATCGGCAAAGGAATTTTGACAAAACTAAAAGTTAAATTTTATGAATTCTAGGGCAAATGAAAAAATAAAATTAATACACATTGTGAATATTAACATGTGAACATAGGTATTTTTTATTTTTAAATACATTAATTCAAATTAATAAAATTAACTATTTCCTTTGGCATAATTAATTTTGACAAATAAGTTTTACTTAAAAAAAGTGTATTTTGAAATTTAAAAAGGGACAAAATAAAATTATTTATAATAAAAATATAAATATAATATAATAGCATTCTGTAATTGTCTTGAAACAGTTTCGAAGAATTTTGGCAGCATTTATGCAGGAACGTCATCCCAAAGCTTTGTTACTACAAAAACGCCCTCTCTGCTCGGTGTCAGAGCATATTCAATAGACTTCGTGTTGTACAGTCGAGCTTAGAATATAGATATACTTTTTATAACGTAAAGAACCGTAGTGTCATTTATTCAAAGAACCAAGTTGGACCTATCGTAGGTCGGTTTGAATTATTTTTTTGATCATCCTCGGAAGGATGTTTTAACTGGCTCGGTGTCATAGAATGGACAGAACATTAAATCTGCGCCTCGTGGTGGCCGTTTTTCTACTTCAATATCCCGAAGAGTGGTATGTATCACTATTAGGCTTTTGTAACAATAAGCGTTATCCTGTTGGAGAATAAGTGAATTCCCGATTAGTCTCTTTGTTTGTACTGGATCGTCGTTTCATCGATTGGAAGCAAATATGCACATGCACAACCGTTGGACGGTATAGAACCCTAAAACATTACAAACCCGCCAAAATGCTAACTGGTCTGAATGACTAGTGCGTATTTTTCACTAAATAATTTTGGCATCCGAACAAATCTTCTTTTCCGTGATCTATTTTTATTTTATTTTCGTAGTTAGGTTGAAGTGACTGTCGGCTAGCCGACACACTTAGACCATTAATCAGGTCCCTTGTGATACCACATGAATCTATATTTATTCTTCCTACTCGTTGAACCAGTTGTAGCTTCTAATGAAGCGTAGGAGATTTCGAATATCTGTCTTTGTGAGATCGTTCAGATCATTGAAGTAGAACGCTCCCACTGGAGTTTTCGTCTTTGTGAGAGAGCTGGACAAGTACAGAGAAGATGAAGAATAGTCTCCTCCTCCTCCTCGTCAAAGCAGCTTCTGCAAAAATCGTTGCATAATACGCCAAGCCTTTTTGCATGCCTGCCGATAAGGCAGTGTCCCGTGATGACACATATTATAGCACTGACATGTTTCCTATCGAGGGAGATCATATGCTTAGAACGTTTTAGATCCAGCTTTGGCCAGATCTGTTTCGTCGCTAGACATGTTGAGCCGGTTGTCCACCTGAGATTTGTTCTTTCGATAGCATCCAGTCTTGGGCTGTTATAGAGTTTGTGGAGACCGATTCCAGGCACTTGATAGCAGCTTGACTATCAAAGAAGATACGGATATCTTTAGCAGATATCACGTTTTCCCTTAGCCAAGATAAGACTTCTTTTATCGCCATTATTTCCGCCTGAAAAACTCTACAGTGATCAGGAAGAAGAAGGAGAGACTAAGATTTAGTCTGTCAGAGAAGACACCACCACCAACACCGTCCACTGTTTTGGAACCATCCGTGTAGAAATGGATCGATTCATCATTCAATAATGCTTCCTCCTCCCAGAAAAATCTAGTAGGAATGTAGACCTGGAAGTTTTTATCAAATTGCAGTTCTGGTGTGGTGTAGTCGATGTTTTCTGGAAGGTACTTAATGGTGTTCAAGATAGCGGCATGGCCAGTTGTTTTGCTGGTCCATTGTGAAATAGCTTTGCGGCGTACGGCTGCAGAGGCTGCCGTTTGCCTGCTGAAAACGTCAATGGGTGTCAGATGAAACAGGATGTCAAGTGCAGCAGAGGGGGTAGTACGAAGAGCCCCGCCGATGCACAAGCAAGCCGTTCTCTGGACTTTGCCTAGTTTATCGCGATTAATCGCTTTGTCTAAGGCAGTCCACCAGACAACCACACCGTACGTAAGTATTGGCCTTATGACCGAGATATATATCCAGTGGGTGACACGAGGCTGTAAGCCCCATTTGTTCCCTATAGCCTTTTTGCAAGAGAAAAGTGCCACAGTGGCCTTCTTGACTCTTTCTTGGATGTTAGGCTTCCAGGTTTACTTCCTATCAAAAATAAGGCCTAAGTACTTAGCTTCATTTGAGAATGTTAAGCTGGTGCCATTAATAGATGGAGGGTCGATGTTTGGAATCTTCTATTTCCTAGAGAAGAGGACACGTTTAGTTTTGTGAGGGCTTACACCCAACCCACAACTGTTTGCCCATTTTATTAGCTTGTTAAGAGCGTGTTGTAGGAGTACTTTTATTGTGTTAAGGTACTTTCCTGAGACGGCAATAGCAACGTCGTCCGCATAGGCAATCACATTGTAACCTCCCGCTTCCAGGCATATCAGCAGTTCATTCACCACCAAGTTCCAGAGAAGGGGAGATAGGACGCCACCTTGTGGAGTTCCTCTACTGACCGCTCTTCTGGCCGAGGTCTCACCTAGATTTGAGTTGATAATTCGGCTATTAAGCATCAAATTGATCAGCTCGCCAAGTGAGGCATCCACGTTCAGAGCAGCCAGTGCACCAGCCATTGCAGAGGAGTCAACGTTGTTGAAAGCGCCTTCTATGTCTAGGAATGCAACCATTGTGTACTCCTTATGGTGAAGGGAGTCTTCTATGGAGCGCGTTAGCGTGTGTAGGGAGGTTTCTACTGATTTGCCCTTAGAATAAGTATGCTGTGCAGTTGACAGAAGTTTTTTGTCAATGCTTTTGCGTAAATGTATTTCAATCAGTCGTTCTAAAGTTTTTAGAAGGAATGATGAAAGACTAATAGGTCTGAGATCTTTCGGATTCACGTGAGAACATTTGCCTGCTTTGGGTATAAAAACCACTTTGACTTCTCTCCATTGCATTGTTTTCGTAGTTACATACGGTATTACAGGATTCGTATCCAAATCTAGCAAAGAGTCTCTGAATTATCCTTTTGATAAACGGTCTTTCAACATATTCTATAGGTATGTGAAGCTCGAGCATCTTAGGACTTAAACTTGTATTTTAACAAAATTCACCAAAATTATATCTTCCTTCGTTCTAACTTTTTCGCTACAACTTTTTCGTTTTTTTACACGAGGGTGGTAAATTTTGCACAGAGACCGTTTTTACCTGAATATCTGTTCGAAAAACTTCAGTTCCCAACTTCAACTCGTTCTTTTAAAGTTTACATGCAGAAACTCCGGAAAAAAAAAACAATATATTGTTTATGTTGTCAGAGAATGGAACACTCTTCCCTTGGATATCAGAAAACTTCCCGAAACTAAGTCATTTGATGGAGTTTTATTTAGATTTTAGGGTTTGTGCTGATTTTGATGTTTGTGTATTTATGAGAATCAAAGGCGATGTATTACACTTTTTAAAAAAAAAAATTGAGTTGACGATGCATTTTCTTGGGATCTTTCTATTGCCGTTTTCGTTAGTTTCAAAGACCAAATAATTCCAGAGATACATAATTGAAGTTGAATATTTAAGTTAAAATCAAAACATGTATTCCGTATTTTATTACATTTCCTTGTTAAAATCAATATAACTCTATTTCAGTACTAAATTCAATTATTTTTGCAATATATATTTGCCCAAATAAGGCGGGAAAAATCTGACGATTTCAGATCATTTAACGTAAGAAGTCTCTCTGCTAGCTTACTTTCTGGTTCAATATTGGCAAATGGCACTATTTCACATTTCTCTTATTGCGAGAGAATCCAAAATTAAATATAACCAAAAAGAAAAGGAACGATCGAACCACAAATTTGAAAAATGTGAATTTCTTCTAAGCGGGAATATTCAAATCCCAGTAGAACAAAGCACAAATTTATGTCTAAGCCTAGTATCCTGCTCGCGCTAAATTTTATCTCCCATACAAAAATGTCTACAAAGATAAAATTTAGCGAGGCAGTTTAGCAAAGCAGTATCCTGTTCGCACGCTAAAAAGTCTCCACTCCTTTAGCTCGCGAAATAAATGTCCGGTACATTAAATCGAAGATTCTGACATATAAAACGGAGGAAAGAGTTTGTCTTGTGTTTGCTATGATTTTTTTGGTGGGAAACGCAGATAATGTTTGTGGAGTAATTAAAAGAAAACGCAAAGCCAAACAACAGAGCCAAACCAGAGATATAAACATAAATAAAGCGAACCGCATCTCAGGGCTTTCATTTCATTTCATTTGGCCTCGTCCTTTGGGTAATAACAAGTGTTCCGCTATGGTAAGG
Organism: Cheilosia urbana; assembly: GCA_946477585.1. Classification (NCBI taxonomy): domain Eukaryota; kingdom Metazoa; phylum Arthropoda; class Insecta; order Diptera; family Syrphidae; genus Cheilosia; species Cheilosia urbana. The sequence continues at coordinate 105,908,571 of OX297854.1, forward strand.
AGATTGTGGAAACCTTGGACACGATATGTCGAAGTTCTTATAATTTCTAGGTTTAAAATTACGTTTACTGATATCTGTCATGGTACTCATGCTTCATAAACATATGGATTTTGTCCCACCTATATCATGTTTAATAATAATTTAGCGACCATTTATCTTTGGTGTGGAGAAACGAAGTGGAGACTATGGGCGCTAAAAATTAGCGCGAGCAGGATACTAGGCTTTAAGACCAAAATTTAAATTGATTTCATTGTAGAAATCAATGAGTTCAATTCTGTGGCTTCGTACATCTATTTTAATGCAATACAATCACAAAATATATAGGTAGGTATATAATCAAATTAAAAGTCAGTCATAAATTGGTATTTGAACGATTTGACAACCATCTGACAGCAATAACCAACTAGCCCAAAGGAATTTCTTGGGCTAATATTTGCGGGTTTTTTATGGAACTAAAATGTTTTGTGCTCTCTTTGTGGCTCTCTTCTGCCCGACTTTTGCACAAGGGAACGAAGTTCGACTAAATTTCGCTAATGTGTTGTAAAGATTTTCTGTTTTCTACCGAAGAGAAGTAGAAGACGCGTCTATTCCAAATATTTCCAAAATATATTCTCAAAAACTTAAAGATGACTTTCTGCTTCACAATTAACTGTCATAGTTATACTTGAAATTGTCTTGTTTTTATCTTAAATCTTTTTTACAGTCAGTTGGTTTTTTTGGTTTTTTATTTTAAGTTTTTTTTTTTTTTCTAATTTATTTTTTATATTTATTTGTTTAGCCTATGACACTCCGGTTAAGAATGCCAATTTAATGACACCTCACTCTTCAAACTCGGTCAAGCCGTTTGGGCTACAGGGCGTCACGAAGGAACGTATATAGGATACGTGCGCAACACATAACCCTCCCTGTGCCCAGTCGGGTAAAAACACATCGATGGAAAATCCCATAAAACAGTTGAATCCAAAACTTATACGGGTTGCATTTATACGACACATTGGTTGGGTCAAGACCCGCATGCGCATCTCTGCACGCATTTTTCTTTCACTCGATGAAGCATCATCATCACCATCTTTGACGAATCTTTATTTATTATATCACTAAAAACTCATTCACAGTCACCTCCACTATGTTAATACTATGTTAATACAACTCAGCTTGAGCGATCAAATCTTCATTACGAATACACTAAGTCTCTCATTATAAGATTCTCAATTATGTGCATGCTTTCACTTTCACACAGAAAAAAAAAAATAAAATAAAAATACAATAACAATTCACTGAAATGACATGAAATTTACAACTTCCTTACGTTTTGCCATCCCGACCATCTCTATAAACCGTATATCTAAATGTATATGCAACTCAAACTTAAGATCTCAACACGAATGTCCGAAGACGCCGACTGATGATCACGAAATGACTTACATCCAAACTTGGGCTAACGATTTTATAAGACCGTGTGATTGATTTTTCGGGAGTCACGACTTGGCCCAGGTCATTCTTAAATCGTTCATTCGTGCAGACATTAGGTAATAAGAAACTCACTCAAAAACAAAAATATTGATCTAGCTCTTTTATTGCGGCTAGATAAATATTTGTAATTTAAACTGCTTGACGCAGCGTTATATAGCATTATAAATTTGACGGCAAAAGTGTTTATCTTGTGTCATAAAGGAATCCCCATCATTGAAGGAGATTGGCTTCTTGTGATTTTGCTTTATCATGCCATCTCGAAACCGGAAGCCTAAAATGTATTAAATCCGTTCGAAGTCAATACTTAATAACCGGTTGTCCAGTCACAGCCTCTAGCTCAAAAATCCCCATTATGCTTTAAAAGCCTAAAAAGGTGTTAACACCTGAAACAAAATGTTTACATACCAATTAGGTAGTCAATTGTGTTATTTGCTACAGCTGGGCTTTGTTGACGGCTTAATTGTAGCATGCATCTGTAGACATATTTGTGCCTACAATCGAGGTGGTATCGGAAAGAAGTTTCAATTAAATTATGGTCAATTGGGACTTTTTAGTGTAGGGTATACTGGCGGTTTACTTTTTTTACCATTTAGGTATTTTTTTTATTTTTTTTATGGCGTCCAAGCTTTTACGAGCTTAAAAACTGCTTAAAAATCCCGCATTCGGAGAAGTCCGTTGATTATTTTCGTCATATCCTTGATCAAGTGTCGTTTATATATAAAACTTTAAGGGGTTTTATCTCTTTACTATAGTTGAAGTGAAGATATTTCGATGAAACTAGTTTTGAAATACTAGTTTTCGGATACTCCAATAAGTTTATAGGATATTTATGTCGATTTTTGCTATGTCTAATTCTTATGCATGTTTCAAACCAAAATATTTTTTTTCGGACTTTACTGGCATTAGCTTGCCATTAATCAAATCTTATATACAAGTGGCGCAAAAGTAATAGGTACTCCTATCAGAAAATGCTATAAATTTTGCGATTGGCCCCTAATGTCAGTTCTGTTTTGACATTTGTGTAGTAAACACATGCGAAATACACGTTAATAAACAATGTTACGCTACACTGCTCCAGAACGCGGAATATTGGTGACTATTTATTTGAGCAATAATCGGTCGGTGACTTTGGCACAACGTGAATTTCGTCGCAGATTTCCTAGCCGTCCAACGCCTACTGGCGAAACACTGCGACGTTTAGCCGCTCGCCTCCAAGAGACTGGCACAACACGAGATGCTGCCAGGCGTGGCAGACCCCGGAGTAGCAGTTCTGCAGAGAATATTGCTGCTGTAGCGAAGATGTCATGGAAGCGCCGTCGACATCGACCAGACGACGTGCCACGCAAATGGGTATCAGTCGACGGTCTTTACAGCGAATTTTGGTACAAGATTTGAAGATGTTTCCGTACAAAGTCCAGACGGTGCATCAGCTGTTAGCTGCTGACCGCCAATCGCGTCTAACATACGCTCAAGCCATCCTTAATCACCACCAAGAGGAAGATGATTTTTCATCAAAAATAATCATGAGTGATGAGTCCCATTTCCATCTTAGCGGGTACGTAAATAAGCAAAAATTACGCTTCTGGGGCACTGAAAATACGCGTGTAACCCACAAAGAGCCATTACACCCGCTCAAAGTCACTGTATGGTGTGCTGTTTTCGCTGGAGGAGTCATCGGACCTTTTTTCTTCGAAGACGTTGCGGGCCAAACGGTTACTGTGAATGGTGAGCGCTACAGAGCAATGATCAACGAGTTCTTTTTGCCGCAACTTGATGAATTGGGATTGGAAAACATGTGGTTCCAACAGGACGGTGCAACGGTACACACTGCACGTGCCACAACCTATATGCTGAAAGATGCATTTCCCGGGCGCCTAATCTACCGTTTTGGCGATTTGCACTGGCCAGAAAGATCGCCTGATTTGACCGCTTCAGACTTCTTTTTGTGGGGCTTTTTGAAATCGCGGGTTTATGCCAACAAACCTCAGACTCCTGCAGCTCTTAAAGACAATATCCGTCAAGAATGTGAGGACCTATCACCGGAAGTTTTGGCCAAAGTGATGGAAAATGCCATAAAATGATAATCAACTGTGGCGGCGGCCATTTACATGACATCATATTCTCGACTTGATGTAAAAAAAAATTAAAAGACCAAATAAAAATAATCCACAAGAAGAATCAAAGTTTTTCTTTTTTTTTTTTTTTAAATTACAGCCAAAAAACATCGGAAGGTTATTTTTGCGCCACCTTGTATAAGTAGGCGAAGAGAAATAGTTAAGAACCTCTTTCACTGCCTTAATAACAAAATATTCGCTAGATTTTTTTTTTTGTTTCATGTTTTCCAATTTGTTGTACATTAGCCAGGTCAATATAGTGGTAGAATTTCTACCACTGGGCGAACTCCATTAATTTGTAATCGGTTCCGTTGAATTGTTCATTCTTTTGTGCTATTCAACCGATTTCGTTGAAAATTCAGCAATCTGTACTAATTTATTACCAGCAGTGCTCAGAAAGTGGTTTGAATTAATCCAGTAGGCAGCGATGTTGTTTTTATTTATATTTTAAATTCTGTTGCAATATATTTATACAGTCGGCGTAGCACATTAGTTTCGTAATAGCTCTTTAAATGGTCGGTTATAGAAGTCTGTGCTAGGGGTATTTCCCTTTTTGATGTTTCTTGAAGACCGACAGTGGTTAGAGTGTTTGCTTGTGACCAGAGGGCCGTAGATTCGAAACCGGCAGCACAGACAGGCATAGTTACTTTGCCGCTGGATTATATGGAAACCGAATTTATCAGTGAGTCTGAGTGATTTCGAATAGGTAGGGTTACCTTTAAAAAGAAATATTAATGAAGTAAAAAGTATTTGTCTTTCTGACTCATATGCCGTTTGTACTTCCTTTCGCTTGATCCCCACTGGGGACTCATACACCCGATCAACTCCGACAAAATACTGTAATCGCAGCGCTGCAATTTTCTTCTTGCTCAATATTCTTGCCTTCAAGCTAAGCACAGGTATCAAGTCTTGTTAAACGGAAACGGTACCAGCAACGTTACTTTCGATTTAAAAAATAAGCAGAACTAGTCCGTAGTTATACTATTACAATGATAGTTATGATTCTACAATGAAACTAACCCTGTTTCCACTCTCCAAGTACACCCTCAAAAAAGAGAAGTTCCTCTTTTTAACCGCAATAACTTAATTTATCTTACGCTTAAAGTTCGGTCTTCGTTGTAAAACAAAACTAATCAACACGTTATCGAAAATATGAAACCAGCAGTAGTAGCAAAATGCACCTCACGAAGTTCTGTCGCCTTTTTTCAGCAAGATATACATTTTTACTCACTTACTTACTTACTCACTTTCTTGCATATTTAATGCATGACTTAAAGTGGAATTTTAACTGGGCTTTACTCCCGGCACCTTATAAATGGAAAGGTAGGGTCGCTCTTAGTTTCAGTTCAGGAGACACATGCCTTACAGACTTACTACAAGCCCTTCCGACCCGACAAGGCGGCAACTCGGTCGGAGAGCACTTCGTAACATACTCACTTCCTTACTGACTCACTTACTTACTTACTTTCTCACCAACTCACTTACTTACTTACTTGCTTACATATTTACATCCTTACTCTCATCTACTTACTAACTGACTCACTCACAAGCTTACTGTTTTACTTACTCACTTGTTTACTTAGGGCTTAGGCCCGCTCATTAGCTTAAGCTGCCTCCAGTTATAGCGCCGTATACTAATAACAAACTTAAGTCTCGACTTTAAATCTATGAAAGTTCACAATTGTGAAATTTGTATGGAAAATATATCCACTGTGAACTACTAAAATTTAGAGTCGAAACTAAAAATGTTTATTGTTAAGACCCATAGTCTTTTTCTTCCTCTACTATGAATTTAGTGTAGGTAGAAAACATAACCATCACCGGCGACGTTAATCTACCATCAGAAGTTCGACAAATGTTACCGTCCTTAGAGCAACTTTTACAAGCTCTACCAAATGCTGACATTATGATGCAACCAACACTCAATTCACTTTCCCAAGCTTGATAAAGTTGCTGCCTGTGTTTTCTATCTGTTTCGTATGACTTCTGCTGTGATTCCAGTTAAAGGGCACGTTTTTTAACCGAGTGCCGACTATATAGACAGCCTTGAGTGCTAGTTTCGTTCTACACCCAGGCAACGTTCTAATACTATTTTTTAGTGCAGTTTGCTATTGTGATCTAGAATTATTTCCAGTAAGGTATTAGTATAATATAATTTAAGTCTCGACTTAAAATTTGCAAAAGATCACAATTGCGAAGTTCTCAATGAAAATATAGCCATCAGCGATACTTATAATCATTTTAGTTAGGCTAAATTTTTCGATCTCACAATGTCGAAATTTTCCATACAAGATATATAAGGTGAAGGTTAAAAATGATTTTTCCTAGGGCAATTGTGAATTGCTTACATTTTAAGTCGGAACTGAAATTGTTTATTGGTAAAGTCCATTGTTTGTACAAATCCAGGCTAAAACTCACCAAATCACAATAACGAATTACACATATAAAAAAAATTCGATTGTGACCTACAAAATATCTAAAGCGGTGGTTAAAATTGGAATAGGCCACATCTGGTAAAGGATACATCGCCATTCACCAACCGTCCTAAACGGTTAAGTAAGTTGGATATAACAGAAATGTACTTCATGGCGTTGAACCGATTACGATATTTCCATCTCTCAGATATGACCCTCTGTTATCTGTGTTAAAAGTTCAGGGCCAGCAACCATAACGGCATAACCACCCCCATCGTATCTAAAAAAAATAAAAGCTTTCAATTTCACTCTCCGCATCAGTACGCCAAAGCTCAGTCCCAATCCCAATACGTCTGCGCCAATTTTTTCGTTCTTCGTCTTCAATTCTCATCGACCCCAACAGAGCCCAAAGTGTCAACTCGCGAGTACTATCCCATTTGTCGATGTCGCTTGTCAGTTGGACTTTTGACTTGACACTGCGTTTACAAGCTGCTCGTATACTCCCGCAATTCGAACGCGACAGTGAACTTGAAATATTAAAGAAAAAAAGAAAAAAAAATCTCAGCCCATAAGCATTTTACTAATTAACACCCAGTGGTTTTATTTCTTTTCGCAAGTTTTACCGTGTAATTGTTAGAAAGCAAAATAAAAATAAAAATAGATATACACACATCTCCGACGCAGTGATTGAGAAAATATATTGCAAATAGGCAAATTCTCTATATCTGCGAAGGGAAGTAAAAATCGAATAACTAACGATGATGAACAATGGTGGGGCGTACGGTGGTGGTAAAGCTGGAGGGACATTTAATCCCATCACCTTTGCCCAAAGGCCACAGGTTATCCTGCGTGCCTTGTGTTGGGTAGGTTTTTCATACCAAAACACACATTTTTTATTTTTATTTTTTCATTTATTTCTTCCTATATACCTATTGGAATTAATTTTTTACCGTGTATCGATTTTCCACTCTGATTTTGCTGTACACAATAATTGCTCACTACCTTGGAAGCAATTCGGGGGTGGCAGGTTAGTATTTGGGTGGCCAATACTAATAATGCTACAAGTTCATTCTAAAAAAGTTTTCAACACTCGAAACGCTCATTGAAGAGAGTAACTTTCCACTGGCAAGAAGGACACTCGAGATATCTCACCATCCTACACAAAGGCTAAGATTAAACCGTAATAGCAATAGGAATCTTCTTCTTCGTGTTGACGTTATTCCCCAAGCAGCTTTGTCGTAATCAAAATATTTTGAAAGATGTTTGTCAGTTGAGAGCTTGCAAAAACTGATAGAGCCAACCTCTCTTGGGGTTTGTGTGCGGACGCGCAGTGCCCTCGCTCTCTCTTTCTTGGTTTCTGTTTGTCCAACTTGCTGGTATTCGCTCTCTTAGGGCTATTCATGCTGGCAGAAAGTAGGTCAACATTTTTGAATACTCGAACAAGAGCAAGATTCGCAAAGCTTTGGGTATTCCTTTTGTGTTTATCCAGCTATGCCCACTAAAACTAGATTTAACCTCGAAAATGGAGAGAAAAAAGGAGCATTGCATGAGCAGAGTATCTCTATAGTGAAGTGCATTCTTCATATACTCGTCGAATTATTCATCTGGAGGTCATGGTGCAGACAACCTAACCTACGTCTGTATTGGAATGCACATTATATTGCAATCGAATTAATAATACATGAGATCATTCTTGTCAGTCTTGTGTAAGGCGATGCAAAATTAATGAATTGCATGAGACTTTGTTTTTTTTTTTTCTAATTACATATTCTTGTAAGAATACTTATACTGACTGTGGCTAAATTTAGATTGGAATCGTCAGGCTTACTCGCAAAATATGAGCAAACATTTGCATTTCATGAAAGGTGACGGTGAGTGCCTAAAATTGTACACAGTGGGTACTGTGTCGGTGTCGGTCTTTTCATTACTGGTAGGCGCACATTTTGATACCTATAATCGATTTTTTTTTTTTTTTTTTGAGCAAAAGTTGTCCCATCTTAATTTTATTTCAATCTATTTTTATAGAGAACTTTTGAAAGGGTGTTAACAAATCATTTTTGCATGAGTTCTTGTTTAGTGCAAGTTACATAATCATCGTACAGAGGAGAATATGGAGTGTGACTATAGTTCAATGCTTCTAATTTAGAGATCAAGCGTTTGCACTTGTTCGGGTCATTCAATGATTAAACTTCTCATCGTTGGCAGTCTCAAATGTTTTTCCTTTTCTTCGGAATTATGGTATAAAAATGCAAAATCCACAATCCATACAGTTGCCGATAGAATGGAAGCAGTGTCCACGACATAAATAAGTTCAACCGTCAACGCTATACTGTGCCTAAAAGGTAAAACATCTTGTGTCAATTTTGTACACTTTTCAGGAGAGCAATCTTAATCTTTAAGCAGTGTACTGCAGTTGATGACTTAAGTTGTTTTAAAACAGTTAAAGCTTCCTCAATATTTGAAATTTTTCACCCGGTTTGGCTTAAAAAATAGAGTAAGGAAAACAGAATTTAAAAATCGTTAAGATGTTTTGCCTTTTAGGCACAGATATTTCAAGGACTTCAACTGTGAATAGAAAATACAAAAAAAAGAAAACTAAATGAGCAATAACATTTCCCTCCTTAGTCTTCTGATCATCTTCCTTCATCATCTGGTACTGGATGTCATTAGAGCTCATTAAATGCGATTTTTCTTTTTTAGTTCAGAGCAGAGGTCGAACTGTCAAAAAATTTTGTGTTTCTTTTTGAATTCTCGAGTTTGTCTTTGTTCTTAGTTCGGAACATGATTAGAGAAGTTGAGTGGACTTTCTGAAGCGATAAAGATCGGACAATGAAAAACGAGACAAATCGCGTCGAAAACCTGTCAAACTTCATAAGCTGTTGTTTTGAACGTACCCAATATTTATCACTTTTTTTTCTTTCGCAGCTTGGATGGTTAACGTACCTAATCTCAGTTTTAAATTACGCTTACTGAAGAAAAGTTATTATCTGAATACCTACTTAGTTGACATTTCAAAGTGTCAAAGTTTCAATTGAAACATTTTGTTAAAATATGACAGCCAATTACTTTGTCGTATATTGGCCGCGTTTTATTGACTTATAGGCGTAGCACATAATGTCCCAGAAGTAGAAAGATCTGACATTGTGCCGTATATAATAACAACAAATTCTAGTCTCTATTTTACATAAACACGGTTGTGGGAAATTTCGAAATTTGTATAAAACATTTGTCATTTTATTGAGGCATATCATTACCATGTGAGTGTCATTTTTTAGCTAGTCATTTAATGACAACGGAAAAACCTAAATGACGCGCAGTGCCTATTCGTGTGATCGGCATTTTGTTCGCAAATGACCAATGACGAATCGGAGCTTGAATGTCACTGGGGACGTTCAAGTATATAGTTTAGTACCAAAGTCTGACAGTTCTCTGACTAGATATATCTCGGTTTTGATTGGCTGAAATCGGTCAGATGAGCAGCTGTTTCAGTTGACGTTTATGGAGAGATAGCCGACGAATCTAGTCAAGAAGTTCGTGGCTGAGTACTAAGTTGACAGTTCGGGTATGTGGCTGACGTAGGAAAAGTGACGTTCCCGACCAATCTATTCTTTGGTTCCTTCCTATCCAGACCAATGTAGTCGACTTAAGATAACTAGATTCTTGAATATGCCCACTCTAATGCGGCATTTGTTCCTGACGTCACAGTGTCATTTAAATGAATCTACAAAATGTCCGTTTAATCGTACCTTGACTTGTGACTTGTGAGCTTTTCAACTATTGGAGGCACTCGTCACTAAGGAAATCCTCGTCCCCCCATTTTCTCTATCTCAAACAGAGTACTTTTCCTTCAAAAACTGCTGAACTATAGAAGCTCTCAAATGTTTGTCAGTCGTTGGCGCAAGATGTTCTAATGTAAAAAAAACTTCAGGTATCGTATATGTAATTAATGTTATAGCGGGTATCGTAAGTCATAATATGCTTCGACTTTTAGCATTAATTTTTAAAACCCGAAGAAAAAATCCATGTACTCACAAAATATACTTCCTTTATATCGAAAATGATAGGTTATCGGATTAGGAAAAGGGTATGAGCGAAATATTTTTCTGTTCCTTCGTTCTTTTTAGTATTTAGGTAAGTACCACTTGAGTTTAATGACCGTAGAGTTCCACTTCCACCTCACAGATTTGTGCCATTAGCTACGTAGTGTTGTCAGAGACAACACGGAGACCCCCATCTTCGGCCGATTTTCCGTTACTTGCCTACAAGCTATATTTTTATGGGGTAGTACATGCTAAGTGCATTAGTATTGTTACATAGAAATTCGTATTGACAAATGTCACGTAACTTCAAAAATTCCGGCTCACCAACACACTCGCACCTTGCATGTACCACTTCCGCTGTCGGCAAAGTTGCTGCCAGCGTTCATAGAATTTTGTCCGTTAAATTTGAAATTATTCGTTACGTGTGAATAGTATTTTATTTTAGGAATAAGTGCACTTTTGATGAAAATATTTATGAAAAATGAAAAATGCAGATTGTATGAAGGAAAATAAAAACATTTTGAGAAATCGAAGCTAATGATATTAAAATGCGGAAAATACACAACCATGTTTGTCCTAATATATTTCTAGTATATAAAACATCTCATTTAGATAGTTTTATTAACCAAACAAATTAAATTAATCGCCTTTTCAAAATATATAATAACCAACCAATAGCATTCAGTTATGTTAAAATGTCGTATTCCCGAACTCTTTATCACATTCCCCACGGTTGGCAGCATTGATTTTATATTTTTTGTATATTTTTGCATGTCACACGGATTCTAAATTGACAGAATACCGATAGGTAAACAAAATGGCGAATTGGAAACAAAAATGAGGGGGCCAGCGGCAAGAGGATTGCGAGTTGGGGGTCTCAGTATGGTTTGTCTCTGGTGACTTTCTAAAAATAGTCCAAGTTAACGCTGATGGGACCGCCGGCATGAACTCTCGCGTTTTTGTTTCGATTAAAAACATTTATAAAAAGTTTGTAACTACCTACCCACAGGTTCAATTTTTCGATGGAAACTCTCTTTTCTTCTACGCCTTATATGACAAGATGAGCTAGATGCCAAAGCCCCAAAAAGAAGCCACTCTGTAACACCCCGACTCCACAGGATATAATTTCTCTAATAATGCTTTTCATGAATGAGATGAAATATCTTGTGGAGTCACTCTATTTTATCTTATGTTTGGATGTTAGTGATCGCTCTCTGCGATTATATACCTATTGAGATGGATGTCTGACATGAATTTGACATAATATGGTTGTTGTTTTTTTGCTTTTCTCCTGGAAATGTCATTTTGTACACCTACAACTTCTTTTCTTGTTATTGCTATACGAAATTAAATGTCATGGCATGATTTGCCCAGCACAGATAAAAGAAAATTGTATGAGATGGATATCAGACGTTTAATCGGAGAGATTCTAGACTACGACTTCGAGTGCTTATGAGCTAATTACTGGATTTTAATCACTCACACTCATGGTTGCCACTTGCAAAAAAAATTAGCAACCAAAAATGGAAAAAAAAAGTTACCAAACCAAGCTAAAAGTTACCAAAAATCTGGAAAAATGATAAAACACGAAAAAATCGTACATATCGTCTTGAGCCAGTATGAATATGAGTTTTTGGTGTCGTTTGAGTTTTCTCTGATTTACGAATTTAATATAAAAAAATGTCATGGTAGTAGAAAAATGCACCTATGTTTAAGCCTAGTATGCACTTTATGCAGAACACGTAAAGCCTCTCAAGTGGAATCCAATTTTTCATACAAATTTTTCTTCGCGAAATGTCAAATTTAACTTTCCACGTGAAAATATGAGTAGGCAGTACGCAGTTCGAGTGAAAAATATTTACTTCAAATACTGATATGCCAGACACTTAGGTTTTATTGTCAGTCGCATTACATTTTTGACATTTCGGCGTGAAAAATAATTTATAGGAAATCGTGAAATTTATTTGAATTTCTGAAGTTTCCTTAAGTCTTCATAGAAACTAAAAGAAAACTGTTGACAAATATCAATTAATTTTATCATAAGTATTTTAAATTCAATAAGGTACATTACAGAATGTTACTTACTGAAGTACTAGGAATACTTTTAAACCTTACACGTAGTGGGCAGAAAAAGTAAGGCAGCATTTCCATGTGATGATATCGGGTTCGTCTTTTTGATGCTCCTGTTCAAAAAGTTACCAAAACCAGATAAAAATTACCAAATTACCAAAAATCATGAACTAAGAAAAAAATTACCAGATTTGGTAATTTATTACCAAAGTGGCAACCGTGCTCACACTTACTTGGCTATCCAATGAAATTCAGACGTACCCAGTTCTCTTTAATCGTTTTTCATTATCTCATCGGATTTTGGCAGCATTGCATAGCCGTCAAATAAGCTACTCTATGGTATACTCGAACTGCAACTCCCATACCACTGGTCAAATAAAGCGTCGAGCCTGGAATGCCTCTTCGATTCGAGAACGTGCGCGATGTATTTTGTTCCTTCCCCAACAGAACACTATAACCGACAACTGCAGACACACAAGACGAAAGACGCAAACCTCCATACAGCCACTCATAAAAAAACCAGAACGTTATTGTAAACGCCAACGCCAATGGGGCGCCATGTCGCCTATGCTGATATAATACGTCTGTCTATTTCCCTTTGAATATACAGAAGTGCGTACAAGCTGGAAGCTGCTGGCATGTGACGTTATGTGTTCAAGTCATATCCTGCATATGAATTTTCTTTCAGTTGACTGATACGCTTAAGCAAACTACCACTTTAAGAAAATTAGCGGTTAGTGGACACAACAACTTAAACGTTCCCAAAATGTCTTAATAAATATTTCTTGAAGAGCACCTAATTTTTCAATTTAAGAACGCACGAACGGAAGACCATTTTTCAAAGGAAATCGCTCGTTTTTGGTGGCAAAACGGAGTACACGTAAATCGTATCTTTATGTGGCTGCATATTTGCTCGCAAAATCGATAATCCATTACGCACGTACGTCCTTGCAGAACCACACTGTGTTACGTGTACGTCCCTTTTTCGTCGTAAACCATAATGAGAGCAACAAGCTAGTATTAATTTTCGATGTTAAATTAAATTCTTTTGCTATTGGAATTTCGAATTCGTATACCTACACACGATATTGATTAATGCCTTTTTATAGCTCTTTTCGATAGTAGTCTTTGGTTGTATATCCGCTGAAGGGTGGCGTGAGGAAAATGGCAAAGAAGTCTGCCTGTACGACAATGATCCGACGGCATGTAAGTACGGAACTACAGTCGGTGTCTTTGGTTTTCTAGCGTCAATGGCATTCATTGCTGGCGAGTATCTCTTCGAACAAATGTCATCGGTGAAAAGTAGAAAACACTATGTGCTCGGTGACTTGGGATTCTCTGGTGAGATGTGCATTTTCTAAATCATCTGCGCGGCACTGAACTGTTTCGTTATTTTAAGGTTTTTGGGCTTTTATGTACTTTGTGGCGTTTATCTACTTGTGGTCACAGTGGAGCTCGGCTCCGATGCCGCCCAATGGAGAAGGTGTCAGCAACGTTCAAGCTGCCATTGTGTTTTCCTTCTTTTCAATGTTTACATGGGTATGTTTATTTTGAGGGTTTCTGTTGAATTGCTAATGAATTTGTACAACTTTCATTTTAGGCTGCATGTGCATTTTTAGCATATAAGCGTTTCCAAATTGGTGCGGAGGCTGCTTTCGCTTCAACATTCGAATCGGATCCGGCGGCTCAACAGTACGCTAGTTATCCAATGGAAAACGAAACGGATCAGTATAGTCAGTCTCCGTTTACTGGACAACAGCAACAACAGCAAGGTATGTAGTTTTGGAAGTCGCGCGGCCATTATTACAATATGAACTCGGCCTGGTTAAATGATCATCGGGGAAGCGAGGAGTAACGACGATTCTAGCTAGTTTTTTGGGGTTAGCCCTGACAATTTCTGTTGGGAAATTTTTGTCGAATTTCAGTTCAGTTATTGTTTTGAGAGAATAACTTTAACAACAGTCACTTTGGAAGGAATGCGAATGATACCTAGCGATTTTGAACTACACCACTAATTCATCATCAGGCTCTGTCCGTTCGTTTAGGCGCACGCCAATTCGATTTTTTTTAATATCAGTCTTGGGTTAGTTTTTTTTGGAAAAATACAGAAAACCTTTTAGACCGTTTTTTTTTTTTTGTAATCACTAACGTGGATTACCTACATGACCAAATACTTAAACGTATACTCTTTTGTACATGATCTTATTTTTTTACGCACAGCCGCCTTTAGTCCTGATGGCTGATTGATTTTGATTTTGTCGAAAATCAGATTTCTTGTCAGAGAAATAACCATTATCACAAACATTTTTATTGACAAGAATCACGAAGTAACTTTGAGGCACTCGCATATACACACACAGACACTCCTGAAAGCAAAATTTTTCTATATAAATTTACCCATTTTGACGTACAAAATATTTAGTGTGGAGGTTAAAAATGAGTATTAACAAGGCCGACTTTGGCAGTTACTTTTAAATACCAAGCCGTCATATTGCGCCAAAAATTTGTATGGAGAATATATCCACAGTGAACTACTACAATTTAGAGCCGGAATTAAAAATGTTTATTGGTAAGGCCCATTCACTTTATAGTTTGAATAAAATGGGTATTTGAACAAAAACGTACTGGCACATAAATTAAATTTACAGCAAACTTCGTCGTCGCTATGTAGTTTTGTTGAACTGCAATTTCTTTTTAAATAGAACTTGACGTGTCGTCGCTTGGTCATTTTGCAGACAATAGAACGCGGCCAAAGTCATCCAAGGACTATTTCTCGTACTCAACTCGTTCGTATTTATATATTTTAAATGTCTTGTTAGATTCAGAAATTTACATCTGAAATCTTGATGGGAACGCTAACGATCTTTGTTAATTAAACCTCGATATACAAAGGCTTACAGTGTAGATCCGTATATCAAAGGGGAAAACCTAAAATGCCGCAATTGTTACAACGATAAGAGCAAAAGATCGGCAGGACAAACTCGATGATTTGTTTGTTTTCATCAGATAGACCAGCGTTTCCCAAATTTCGAAAGAAAAAACGTGCCGTCACGTCGCACCATCATCAAACAAATTCATACATCTAGTCATCAGTATTTTTTGTTATACAATGAATGTTTTATAAAATTAAAAATAATTATTTTTATATCATTTATTTTTTATTTTCTTGTCAAACATAAAAATATCCAAACCGCACTTGAACGCTTTTTTATCTTTAAAAATTGTAACAAATTTTATATGATATGGGAAGTTCTCGCACTACCTAACCTTTGCTTGTACTCAACTGTGAATGAAGGTGACACTTAGCACATTTTAAAACACTATAGTATCTGTAGTCGCAGTGGCTTAGTGGTTAGTTTGTTGGACTACTAAGCGAGGGGCCTCAGGTTCGAATCCCGTAAAAATCCAAATTCCAACTTAGCGTTTTTTTCCACTGCGCTACCTCTCGCGAACGTCTGACAAACATCCGAGAGAAAAAATTGGTAAAATTGTAGATCCCTTCCATTCGTTCCAAAAATGAAAAACTCACACAAAAACGAATGGTTGTGAGAAGCTACGCCTAGGGTCCCTCCGGACCTGTTGCGCCAACTATTTATTTATTTATAGTATCTGTTTGTTATTTCCGAGAAACAAACTTCCTTTAGAACGACTAAATGATGTGGATATCATCCACATTGACTTATACGCTATTCACACCAAGCCCAAACAAAACCTTCATCGAAACAGAAGTTTTTCCATATATTTTTCAGTTTTCAAAACGAGTTGCGTTGTTGAAACAAACACACCTTTTGCAACATTCAGCAGAGCAGCTGACCGAACAAATGTCACAACTCAGAACTATAGTCATTTTCCACACTTAATTAATGGGCTAATATTATTTTCTAATGCTTTAAATTTAATTTATTTGTTAATTAATGCGATCGAAATTTGTAAACAAAATAGTTTACACAGAAGTTTCACTACTAGTGTCTCACAGTTGTTTGAAACTTCAAACGAAAATTAGTTATGTTCGGTGTGAATGCAATTTCGAGTTTTCCACTAAAACACGGTTTTCGCTGCGGTTTGAAAAGGGTATTATGTTGAGCTAGAAATAGAAATAGATTTGAAGTGGCCTCATTATTCCAAGTTCTGACACTGACAGTCTTCGCTGTCAAAATGTCATGTAATATAAATGACATATCTTATTATGATCTATTGACTAATGGCGTTTTCGATTGAAGAAAAGAATTGCCCTTTCTATGAAAAGAGCAAATCCAGAGGTGCTTTTTCGATGTTTTCTATTTTTCATTGAAAGAAAAAGTGCACCTCCAGCTTCCAGGCCAATTCATAACACTACAGAAGTGTCCGGGATATTTTTAAAGAATTGCCCTGAACTCACCAACGCACACAAGAAAAATGTCAGATTGAAATGTTTGTTGTGTTATTAGAACCAAATATTTCGCTATATGATTCGATAGCGATAATTGAAATAAAATGATTTGGCCTTATAAAACATTACTATTATATTCTATAATAATATAATATAAGAACAGGACAGTATGCACGAATGACAGACATAATGATAGATCGTATGCGATTTATTATGGAATTTAATGGTAGTATTGCTGTCATTTCTTATCAATTCTCATCCACTTCCGGTTGTCATATTTTTATTAAGATAGTTTTATTGTTTGACATTTTAATTTTTATTTTTGACATCATGCATTTCTACCACAATCCCCTTTTGACAATATGAAACTGATGCCTAAATTACTAACAGTTCAAATATGACCATTTTATTCAAACGGCTAACGTAGTTTAGTTACACACTTGAACACGCTGATCTTTTGAACGATTACGATAGATAATCTTGTCATTTGCCTGTGGTCATATATGTTTATAATTGTCTTGCACTTAGATTGTTATGATTTCCAAATATGTATGTCTAAATTGACCTATTGCATGTCATGTCCTATATTTCAAAACCTCCTCTCAAATACGTTCAAATATCTTATCGCAAGTGATGGCTTACTTTATAGTAAATATAAGCCCGTTTTGTCACTATTTTATTCAAGGTCAGGTAATATTGCATTCTGATAACAATTAAAAGAGCATGTAAATATTTGCATCTTATCGCGTCACAAACTATGCGTCTCAAAAGTGTCGTTGATGATGCTGCGTAATCTTGTGTATCTTCTCAAAAGTATACTTAACACCGACAAATAAACCTTATCTAATCGCACTGATTACAGCATGCAACTATCGCAATCGTTTATATATCAAATACATTTCCTAACCTCGTTTACGATTCAATAGAAAAGTGTACTAAAACACTGATCAATTGTGTGATTGTGGTAAAATGAAGTTCTTCCTTGCCAAACTCAAGACCAAGAAAAGAAAAGAATGGTATGAGTGCTTAAAAGGAGCAACACAGAAACTTTTTCTTATTTTAGGAAGGCAGCGAACTTTTTGTCGCAAAAGCTAATGTGGTTAGACTAGACATGCCAAGTGCTAAATGTCATATTATTACTATTAGTTAGAGAGAATTGTTTTACCTTTATGTAAAATAATAAAATATGGGATTACTTTTGAGCCACAAAATTGCAAAACTGAAATATTTTTGTAAATGAAAGTTCAAGATGTTATCAAAATGTTTCTTATTTTATCTGCTCCAAACCAATTACAATACTGAGTTTTGACAGCCACCTGACAGCTATTAGCAACTAGCTAAAATAAATTTGTTGGAATAAAATTTGCAGCTATTTTAATGAAGCATTGAAAACGTTGACGTATTTAGCGTATCAATTCTGACAGCTGGGTGACATAATGTGTCTCAGTTTTGATTGGCCTAGAACTAGATCGGCCACTTGAATAACTTTTTCATGGGTAGCCGACGAATATAGTCAAGAAATTCGTGACTGAGTTCTAAGTTCAGAGTTCGCATATGCGGCTGATGTAGGAAAAGTGACGTTACACGCTACCGACCAAGCTAGTTTTTGCGTTCAAGTTACCTCTAGTTCAGACCAGTAGACTGTTCTACTTAAGATAATTCGATTTTTGAATGTGCCCATTGTTGCTCTCTTCTATCCACTATGTGGGAATGTAAAATTTAATTAATATTCTTAACTGCGTCATCGTAATGGGAATAAACCAATTCAAGCCGTCAAAATAAAGGTAAATCGATTGCCGCGTCAAAACCAAACAGTCAGAAAGTCCACCGATGATTATTACCTACTATCTGAAGATCATATTAACCGGGCCTGGTTTTTAAACATAGATTCAGACAAAATACTTTTATATTGTGTTTATTCTTCATAGCTCCTGGTGAATATCAACAACCTACCTACTAAATAAAATAGCCGCACCTAGGCCTTAAGATTGAACAACCATCAAGGTAAAAAATAAAATCATGTATTTACGTATGGCAATTCTTTGTCATAATGTATTGCAATACAAACTATACTTTAAAAATAGTTATCGAAATGAAAAGAGAAAATTGTTTTTGTACTAGAATAAGAACACAAAACACCTACCTATATTATTTGGAAAATTGCAATAAGGGCGATTAATATTATAATTGCGAAAAGTCCCCAGAATATCTAACACAAAGTCAAATGTTATAAATTGTATATAAGAACGCTTATTATGTTAAAAATAAAGTACATATTTATATTATATATTATTGCGCATCGAGTTTGTAAATTATATCGCATAAACTAACAATATAGTACATAATGTTATAAACTGCTATAATTTAAAAGTTTAATTTCTGTTATACAGCATATTTTGCTAACACATCTCAGGTCAGTGTCAGGCAATTGGTCAGCTAATTAGAAATTGCTATTTTGATTTGTAAAACCAATTGGGAAAGGCATATGTCGCCCGCTAGGGGAAGGTTAAGCCATGCAAAAGCATGTGCTGATATCTATCCTCAATTCGTTTCAACAGAAATATGTTTGTTTTGACGGATTTTTTGGAGCCAATCTTTGGCTTTAAACCAACCGAAAAGCTTACAGCCGTTTTACACAAATTTGCGAGCTTGATTTGAATTTCATATAGGTATACCGTATACCTTATATTTAGGCTAAGAGTGATGATTTGACTTATGGTTTAGGAGTGGTTTGAACAACTTGTTCTGGCACTCAATTGCATTTTGCAGGCGTACTTTCTTATAAGCCGTATGCTGAGCTAGATATGGTTGCAAAATACGGTGCAAACTAGTCCACATTGTCCTCAAATCATTGGAAATAATTTTCCTATTATTTAACACATTCTACATAATAAAATACCGACATCCCACTTGCACACGAATATAGAAAGTATTAGAATATTTGTTCGCCAAACCTTCTATCACACGGCAAGCATTATTTAAATGGCCGGCCTTTAAACTGACAGATAAACTTTCGTCACCTTTTGATTGTCCGCCTTAAAATGCTCACATAGAATCAAGTAATTCATCAGCCTTCTGTTAGGCTGTTTATCTGCAAATTCAAAATCGACCATAAAAGCCAAAAGCAAAATTATATAGATTGTTATCGTAATAAAACGCAATTTAGCTAATTCAATGTTGTAGAAACCTTAATGTATAGTGTAAAACATGTAAAACAAAAACTATAAAACTTAGACACCAGCCAAAGAGTAGAATTACATTTTTAAATTTATCAAAAACAGAACTACATAATAACATATATTTTCGCTACACAACAAAAAACAAAACATTTGAAGCCACATTAAATGATGAGAAATTTTAAGTGGCAAACATTAAAATCAAAAACAAAATTAAACATACATTCATAAATCATAAAGTACAAAATTGCCACCTTGTTCTTGTGAAGCAAAGCAGATATACATAACGCATATAAACAACTCCAATACTAACAACAAACAAAATACCTTCATAAAATATAAACGTATGAAAATGCAACCTAAATTAAATGTCAAAATTTCTTTTGATACGATAGATACACTTAAAACTAAAACTAGGCACATCCAGTCAGTTTTGAAAACAAAATGTACATTCCCAAAATACATTTAGAAAGTTCCTCAGACAGTGAAACATTTTTAATTTATTTTTCCACGACATTTAACACAATGCGAATTGAAAAAAAAATGTATACATATATATATGTATAAATGTTAATCATTTAAAATGAGAAATAAAATAAATCGTATTGAAAAAATAAAATAATATTGTAAACGTATTTGCATTCACGAGAAATATACAGAATTAAAAAGAAACAAAAAACGTTAATAGGGATACAAGTTAAACGTAGAAAGCTATAATAGTATGTTGTTTTCATTTTTAATTTAATTAATATAAACGATTCGTTTTTATTGTTGAGCCAATTTATTTTCATATGTCCGTATATAGTTTTGCAATACCGATATATTGCTCAAGTTTGATTTAAACATTTAGCAAAGAATATTGTTTCAAGTTCCATAGTTAATAAATTGATTGAATTACGTATAAGAGAAATATTAAATTTATTGTAAAAGAATTGTTTTTTTTTTTTTAGGCTAAGTTCAAATAAACAATTGATTTAAAAAGTACAAAAACTTTGTTTGTATAATATGCACAGAGGCCCTTGGTAATGTGGTATTCGATTGGGCTTTTTCAGATTCGCTCTCAGATTTCGTGTGGCTAATCGAACATAAAAACCAATAAAAACGTCACTTGCTCTTTTTTGCAACAACGACTACAACCACAACATCAACCACTACAACTGCAGCAATGCCCACACCTACCCCAACCTCAACGTCAACTGAATCAGGCACTCCTCCACTAAGTGCTTCGATTCCCTAAATCGATATGGCACACTTTGGACGCCAGCCGAGTGGAATAAAAGGCTCGAAAAATTGCACAGAACTGCCTGCGAGTATAATTCCTTTATACTTAATAACGCTCCTCAGTATGTAGACGTCTCTTGGATCAATAACTTTTTCCTTAAGAAATTTAGCATCTCCATCCGTAACTGCCAGATAATCTCTCCAAGCAACACCAAATAACCAATTTAAACTCGACTTACCTTCAAAATACTCCTGGCTTTTTTCAAACCCCTCAACCGATGTCTTCAGCTTGGGAAAGATGACTCTCAGCAAGTTGAACAATAATAACAATAAGTCTAGTATTAAGCCAAATAAAAGAAAACGTAAGTCTAAGAATCATAGCTCTAGATCCAGACCTAATCCTGACCCCAACTGGAGCTTCAAAGTTGGAACATTTCCACTATTCTCCCCTCTCACTTTTCAGCCAATTACGTCTACTACACCCTCAATCACAAACTCTTCACAACCAACCACTTTTTTTATTTATTTTTTATTGCCCCCACTAAAAATTATGTATTTTATATTTTTTTTATGAACTGAAGAATGAAACTTTATTTTGTGAAGAAAATTTTTGAGAACAAAACCGAAATAAAGTCAAAAAAAATGTTACAAATTTATAAGCCTCTACTGCTATTTTATTCAACGACAAACGAAATTTTCTCATTCTCACAATATTTTTCCTATCTCG
Organism: Cheilosia urbana; assembly: GCA_946477585.1. Classification (NCBI taxonomy): domain Eukaryota; kingdom Metazoa; phylum Arthropoda; class Insecta; order Diptera; family Syrphidae; genus Cheilosia; species Cheilosia urbana. Next base: position 105,930,175 of record OX297854.1, read on the forward strand.
TGTGCTTTATCTCAATTTATGAGAGCTGTCATCGGCCAAAAATAATCGTACTTCATATTTTGCATCCATAGGTCTGTTCCTTTACTTTTGTAGTAAGAATGGAAAAGACTGTCAAAATGGCAGTGGTGGGGATAAATTCTCTCACAGAGAGAGATACTTACGAAAAAGTTAGGGAACGTTTTTGTAGTAATCTATGAAAAATGACGGATACATAATTCAAATATTAAAAAAAAAAAAAATGTGGTACGAAAAGTTGTTAAAATATATGATAAACTCGAGTAATTTGCTAATTTACTATGAAATGAGTTAATCGAACTTATTTTTGATGAATCCAAGTACCTATGTATCCGTCGGAATGAAAAATTCCCTATATCGGAACCTAGCTGTCAAAAATTTAACCAAAAAATGCCCTTCATTGCGCTTCAGCGTAATTCGCCGATATGCGTTACAAAATGTGGGAACAATTCTCCGAACAGTTATTCCAAAGAATACCTCGCAGCAAAAATTTTCCGAATTGTATAAAATCGGAGAATTTTCCGTTCCGACGGATACCTCGCTAGGGCCGTGTCCTTATTACAGCGAGGCAGAATTCCGTCGTCACTTTCGAAAAGAATCTTGAGAAGAACATTTGATTTGATTTTCCGCCTGTTTTAATACGCAACGAATCAAGATAAATGCACGCATTTATGTCAAATAGAACGACAAAATTTCAAATCAGCTGACTGACAGTTTTTTCACTTCTTACACCAAGAAATTTGTTGAGCGAAAATTCGTAAGACGATCACTGAGGAAATATCTTGCTCTCTCGATGACGATCTCTTTTACGAATTTTTTGAGTTAAGGAACGGCACTGACTAATAATTCGTAAGAGTTCGTAAAATTCGTAAGATTTAAAAATAAAGGAACAGACCCATTATTTTGGCGTGTTGTGTATTATATTTATGTGTCAGTTGAAAACGTCACTGAAATCTTTCGTTCATTCTATCATTTTCATTTTTCTTTTCGTTCGCACAATATTGTACAAATATTTATATGTTTAGCAGCTACGTCAAAATGAATAGGTACCTACGTAGTCCTTAAAAAATCTTGAACAGACGAAATTACAGAAATTCAGTGGTTAGGCGGCTCTCCCACTGAGGCAACAAGCAATAAACAATACGCAACTTTTAATAAATAAAAGTTGCGTACTGCTTATTGCTTATTGCTATACTCTGTCCAAGAAAAATTGTCAGTACAGGCCTTATGGGAAGCTCTTTTTTCTACCAGTGGTGCCTGTAGTACTCTCACGGCACTCAAACACAAGATTTGCCACTGAAATAAAAACGAAACCACTGGCATTCCAAAGAATTTTGTTGTTGTAATTTTCCTGAAATTCGCATACATCACTCCACTACCAGTCTGCCACGCAGTTGCGGGCAGAATGAGCACGATCGCTTGTGTTCGCTTGCTGTTATCATCAACCAAAATAAGCAGTGTGAGATGTGAGTGACTGAAGCACATCAGAGAAGTGTTACCATATGACAATGTTAGCATATCATTAAGGGTTTTTCTTTGAATTTTGTCAAAGAACTTTCGGTTTTGGTGCTTTTTGGAGCTTTTTGGAGCTTTTGAGAGCGGCATATTATTTGGGGTGCTGCCATTCGGTTTAAATTTGTTTGTATTTCTGAAAGATCCAATAATATCCAGTTAAAACATATTTTTGAATGTTGTCTTTTAGAAATAAGGTTTATTCGTGAGGTGTTTTAATGCATTCATTTCATTAACGCAAGAAGTGATCATATGTGCGTTGTAGAGATATTGCAATAAATTAATAATGATTACTAGGGCAACTCAACCGGATTCATGCAAAAGCATGGTATTTTAAGGGATAAAATTTGATTAAATATTTTAATAAAGAAAACTAAGTACAAATTTTCAGCCTTATTCGTTAGGGCATATTATGCTTTGCTAGGTATAAATTCATATTTCACTTTGTAGAGCATATTTTTCACACTGAAATATCAAAATGATGAAGCAGGTAGACCTATACTGTTTATTTTCGGTCGTTGGGTTTTACCACATCCGGTCACTCCTCTCCAGTAAAGTAAATGCCTTGAAAGGATTTTATGATCCTTTTTTTTGCTACGGTTTCCGCGAAGTTCTGCATTGACGGGTAATAATTTTTTTTAACAAATATGTAATCTAGGTATCTACCTATGTCTATATTCCAAAATGTATGTAGAGCTGCACAAGTGCAGTCCTTTTACCATCTGTTTAGGTATATGACATTGCGTCGTGGTTATATAATTTTTTCTAATTGCCTGTTTGTGTATATAAGGCGGAAACAATGGTTGTTATCTCAATAGCGGATAGTGCATCTAAGCAAGTGGCTAACTTTATTGTGCATATGAATAAACAGAAACATGGCTACAAAGTCTTCAAAGGATCTAAGTGTAGAAAAGAAACAACAAATTGTTGATGCAACTGAAAAATTCTCTGACCTTTTTTAAAGTAAATCGGAAGCCGTAGGAAATGCGGCTACTGTTTTTTCTGTTACGGAACTATATACAGGCTTTAAAGGGGAAAAGCAATCAAAGGCCACAATTCACCACCAAAGAAGAAAAATAATTCCGGTATCAAGAGCAAGGTGGATGATTTTGACAAATGTGCGATTAGGCGGATAGTCCATCAGTTTTTTATGGATAATGAATGACCTTCCAACGCTAGACAAGATATTATTGGAAGTACAAACAAGTGAAAATATAACAAAACTAAGCAGATCAACTTTGCATACAATATTGCAAAAAGATCTCGGACTTAAATTCGTCAAACGTCAGCGAAAGAATTTGTTGTTGGAATTTATTTCGTTCAGCAATATTTTTATTTTAAATTGGAAGATGGTAACCCTAATAGAATTGCTCTCTGAGTTATGGCGAATTATCATACACACTACGGCAACCCTGTGAGAGCTTTAAAAAGGGACCGATTTATGTAAGTCATTGCAACCAGACTGAGAGACAAACATCCTATCTTGCCTGTACTGACAATTTTTCTTGGACAGAGTATAGTTGCCTCAGTGGGAGAGCGGCCTTACACCGAATCGTGAATACCCCTATTTATACAACGAAGCGATATTATATCGCTTTTCAACATGCAACATTTTGTCGTTCAACCGATATTGAGTTGCTTTAATAGACGTCTAATTTGATTCAATGTAAAAAAAACTGTTAGCGATAATATCTATATTGACAGTTGCTTGTTGCTTCAGTAGGAGAGCCGCCTTAGAGCTAATCCTAAATTCGCTGTTGCTGTTGCCTTGCTGCCGCTGTGTCAAACTGCATTTACACGCACGCGCACGCGCATTTTTGCACGAGACGGGACAGAGAGATCCGTTTGTCCGCAGTCAATGCTAATAAAGGCGTAGGAATGAGATCACAAATCAGACGCCTAAGGTGTCATGGATGTTCTACCCATATTTATAGATACGTAAAGCGGAAGTTCCGGCAACCAACATTTCTGCAATCACATGAAAACATTTCTATTTCCGATTTAAAATATGTGAAATGGGAGTGTAATTAGTTTCAGTAAATTAAACCACTAACACACACACAGATCCTGGAGAAAACCCAAGAAGTCCAGATCGATCTTTTTATCGATTTTAAGGCCGCATATGACAGCATTTATAGAGACGAGCTATACAGAGCCATGTCTAGTTTTGGCATCCCTGCCAAACTTGTCAGATTGTGCAGAATGACGATGGAGTATGCTCGCTGCTCCGTAAAGGTCTGAAACAATCTCACCGAAACCTTTGATGTCAAAAAAGGATTTAGACAAGGCGACGCGCTGTCATGTGATTTCTTCAACATCATTCTTGAGAAAATTGTGCGAAACTCACAAGCCAACACCAGAGGCACAATTTTCCATAAGTCTGTGCAACTACTTGCATACGCTGACAACATTGACATTGTTGGCAGAACACAGCGAGCTGTTACTGGAGCGTTTGCTAGTATTAGTACAGAAGCGGCAAAAATGGGTTTAGTGGTGAATGATGGTGAAACAAAATATATGCTGTCAACAAGAAGGGACACACAACATCGACGAATCGGACAGAACGTCACGATAGACGGCTATAACTTTGAGGTAGTTAGGGACTTTGTCTACCTCGGATCCGCTATTAACTCTGAAAATGACATCACCTCAGAAATCAAGCGAAGAATCATACTTGCCAACCGCTGTTTCTTTGGCCTAAGACGGCAATTGATTAGTTATGCCTTGTCAAGAAGCACTAAGGAGATTCTATATAAGACTCTCATCATCCCTGTCCTGCTCTATGGCGCAGAAGATTGGACCCTAGCAAAAACGGATGAGGATCTTCTTGGTCGCTTCGAACGCAAAATTCTTCAAGTGGTTTTTGGTCCCGTTTGCGTTGACGGGATTTGGAGGAGAAGATTTAACAGCGAACTCTACGAGCTGTACAGCGACATCGACCTGGTCAGAAAGTACGCATTAGTCGTCTAAGATGGTTAGGACATGTAGAGCGAATGGACACCAACGCTCCGGCCCGGAGAGTCTTCGATTCCAACCCGGAGGGACAACGCAGTAGAGGAAGACCTCGCCTTAGGTGGCGCGCGCAAGTGGAAGGGGACCTCAACCAACTTGGAGTGCGCAACTGGAGGCAGTTAGCCAAAGATCGCGCTAACTGGAGAGGCGTATTGGTTGAGGCCCAGGTCCACCCCGGACTGTACCGCCACCTTAAGTAAGTAAGTAAGTAAGTAAATTAAACCAACAATTCATCAATCATTTATACGAAATAAATAAATAATTGTACGTTCATAACTTCCGGAAGCCATTTTGTTTTATAGGAAAATGAAATTGCGTAAGCCATCGCTATAAAAATATCAACATGCATAGCTTTCCCATAATTCCTACCACGTAAACAAGATGGCCGACCAAAAAACGTATCACGTTTTTTTGCGTGTTAGGTAATGCTGTCCCTTTCAGTCAGACGGCTGTTTAGTATTGGGCATCCCTTTAATTTTCCGTGATAGGAATGTGTGACCGTGTATATGCCCCATTATGTGGTATTCGTTTGGGCTTCTTCAGATTCGCTCTCAGATTTCAGATTTCGTGTGGCTAATCGAACATAAAGACGTCACTTGCTCTTTTTTGTGATTGGGATTCGAATATGTGTAGCCTTCAACACTTTTAAAGCGTTTTCCATTCACTGGTTAAATTTTAAATTAAAACATTCGAAATTTGCGTCCCGATTGATTTTTAAATATTTAAACATAAATAATTTACAAAAATAAATTCACCCGATGCAATGCCTTTCTTTGCTTTAGAACAAATTCACGAAAACCTAAACGCCCTCCACCAGTTGTTAAACTCAAGCGCACTTGCATTGGTAAATCTGAGAAAATATCTAGATTCGCAAAAGTGCTCTGAAATCTGAAAAAGATTGCTTTTTTTGTACCAAACGAACATAAAAACTGCTCTGAGAGCATAAAAAAGTGCTCCGAGAGCGCCCAATCGAATAGCACATTAATCTGTTTCTCGCAAAACTTGGCAGCACTATGCAAAACTGCCTTGGCGATAAGTGAAATCTCCCAAGTCCCAATCATCATCACCTTTTCAGTTCACAGTTCACAATAACCGACCATCTGACAGTGACATTTGACATATATAAAATCATTTCTTTGACGCCGACTGCAAATCACTTCGCCGAAATCGTTTTTAATTTGGTAAATATTTTGAAATCCCTCTATTCGTGGACAATATTAACAAATCTCATTTAATTTTCAGTTTTCCCCATCAGCAAAAGTTTGGTATAATCAACACAGGAAATACCCGAGCACTACATATAAGGTAAAATATTTGTTGCTACTCTCATTTTCACTCGACATCTTAATGATACAGCACAATTCCCGGGCTTTCTCAAATCGTTTCTAATACTCTTGATCGCTCAAATTCTTTTTAAAATTTTGGCAATTATTGTAGACAGCGATGGACGGACTAACAAAAGCACACATGAAGGACACGTACAGTGTAAAATACGAAGAGAAAGAAGTGGAAAAGCGCGAAACTGTCTTGGACACAAATCTGTGCAAGAAAAAATACGCCGAACTCGGTGCTATATTCGAACAAGTACTGAAACTCAAAAAGGACAGATCCAACAAGTCCTCTGCTGAGCTAAGAGCCAAACGAAATGAAGCATCCCTGATGATTGTTTTGTTGAAGAAAGTAAATCGATTGGAGAAGTATCGCATCCGCACTGGTCGCGAAGTTCTACAAAAGGAAAAACTACGTGTGGACAATAATCGATTGCATTTGCAAAATCTCCTCTACGAGATCAGTTATTTGAAGAAGGAAATTCAACGTTGCTATCAATTTACCAGCTGTGATGAATACATAAACCTCGTGCCCGAGGAAGAGTTCTATGAGAAAGCCCCTGTGTCTATCTCTCGCCCTGAAGCGACCAAGGTGTCGGAGCATATAAAACGCCTGGCAATGTTGGAATGGGAGCTGCAGCAGCGTAAGGAATTGTCTTTACTTTGCGAGGATTTGGGGTACCGAAATGAGGTGGAAACGAAAAAGATTGCAAACACCAACGAAAGACTGGAGTCGTTTGGACCATCGCTGTCGACGCTGCTAAAGGCGACCAAACGACTGCAACCAATTTTGGGTCTCGACATCGAAAAAGAATGGGACGTGAATGGAATTGCTAAGCTTTTGCCGCAGTCACTGTACATGTTGTACATGAAGTTGTCATCGTTTGCCCAAACGTTTTGTCCGTCGTTGAATGTCACCGTGGAGGGCACAGAGGAGGATGTCCGCCAGTATGAGTCTGTGAAGGTGGTTGATGTATTTCCAGAGTATGATCAGAACTCTGACACAGAAGAAGTGGACGCCAAACGGAGCAAATACACCAAGAAGACGGAACAGAAGAAGAAGATGGATTTTGAACCGTTTCCATTGTTCATCAAGTTCAGCATTGGCAGATGTGAGGAGCCAAAGGGCTACATTTCGATCGAGATGCGATATTTTCCCACTCTCGGCTTTGTCACCGCTGCTTCCAGCTTGAAAATGGACAGTCTCGCAATGACTGATGTCATATCCTCAGAGAACATCCTTAACTACTTATACGAAGCTGATTCTGGAGACACCAACCCTTCGCTAAAGTGTAAATTTCAGCTCCACGAGCTAAAGGCTAACGAAAGAGAGTGTCTGCAGCGCCTAGAAGCTCAAAATTTCGGAAAACCATACAAATGGGTGCAGAAACTATGCGGCTTGGACTTTGTTGAACTGAGCCGATCGTCTGACACATCCAAACAGTTGTCCGAGGGGGACAAGGACATCACCGTGGGAGAGATTATTAAGAAAATCAAACTGCAATGGAGCTCACGCCTGAACCTCTACAAACAGCTTTTCCAACTGGAAAACAAAAGCGTCAACATCTACATGAAGAAATTCAACTTCATAAACGTGTCTCTCTGCAGCAGCATTGCACAATGGTCTCCCGTCACCTGGGAGGACTACATGCAGAAGAACTCCCAGCACATGCTGAGCCAAAAGAAATTTGTGCTACCGGAAAATCTACTTTATCGTGCTGTCATAACCAGGGGTGCGACAAAGCTCGAATGCTTTGTTAGTATATCACCGAATTTTCCAAATAAATCACCCGTTTGGTCGTTTGTGGTTTCGTTGGATGGCAAGGGAAACGCAAGCAGGAAAGCTGCCATTAAGGATATGGAATATTGGACGAATTCCTTGACGCAGTTTCAATTGAAGAGCAAATCGACGTTGCTGCTGTCGCAGATGATGCGTACGCTATGCAGTTTTGATATATTCGTGGAGACTGAGGAGATGCAACAGAAACTGCCCGAGTTTACCCAGGACAAGATTATGATGAAGTCAAATTCGAAGCGGAATAGGGGCCTCCCCCTAAAGTGCATTAAGAATTCAATTTTTAAACACTTGTAAAAATAAATCTGTATTCCCTAAACATACTAAAATGTTTTATGGTTTGAGGTGTTTTTTTGTTTTTTTTTTTTTTTTTTTTTTTCTTTTAATTTTGTAGGTTGAGTTATAATTATTATGCTCAGAAACATCTACAGATGGGGCAGCGAATGCCGTCCATTAATTCATATGCGCCCATTCTCTGAGGCATATTACCCTCTGCTGACGCAGGCATAAACAGATGTATCCATAACCTCTTTAGATCGTCATTTCTTTAAAAAAAAAAAAGTTCATATAGGTGCCGAATTAACTTTTCAATTGAAACAAATCACCCTTGATGGAAAATCTGTTTAATATTTTCAAATGTATAAAAATATACGTTTCTTAACAACAATAAAGCACAAGTTAGCTTTTATAAATGCATAAATCTGGCATAAACTCCCCTCCAATGCGACATTTACTTGTTGACAAACTTGGGGGCGCGCTTCTCAACAAAAGCAGTCATACCCTCCTTGCGATCCTCCTATTAAACGACAAAAGAACCATCATTATAACATAAAATATCTTTCAAAGGTCACAAAACTACTTACAGTAGAGAAAGTGGCATGGAAATGCCTCCTCTCGAACTTCAAGCCCTCCTGCAATGTGGTCTCGTACGCGGTATTCACAGCTTCCTTAGCCAATTGAACAATCAAACCCGAATGTGTTCCGATTTTCTCACCCAACTTAATTGCCTCGCCAACCAACTGATCAGCTGGCACGACCTTGCTGACCAAACCCAATTTCTGAGCTTCCGCAGCATCGAACATATTGCCGGTTAGGACAATTTCCATGGCCTTTGATTTGCCAACAACACGTGTCAAACGTTGGGTGCCACCAGCTCCGGGAATTGTACCCAAAGCAATCTCAGGTTGTCCAAACTTGGCCTTATCACCGGCATAGATGATATCACACATCATTGCCAATTCACAACCACCGCCCAAAGCGTAACCATTAACAGCGGCAATGATGGGCTTCTGGCAGCGAGCCACAGCAGTCCAGTTGTTAAGGAAGTTACCCATAATGCAGTCGGAATATGTGTTTGGTTGCATTTCCTTGATATCAGCTCCGGCGGCGAATGCTTTCTCGCTACCAGTGATAATGATGGCAGCAATACTGTTGTCTTTTTCATATGCCCCCAGAGCTGTACTGATCTCGCCCATTAAACCCTCGCAAAGGGCATTCAATGCCTTTGGCCGATTCAAGGTGATGACTGCGACATTTTTCTTCTCACCCACTACTTCGGTTTTAATGAATTCCAATGGGCTGGCAGCTGAAAGAAGAGGAAACAGTTGTTGTGATTATTCAATCGATCAGATAAGCTTTATCTGCATAACCCCAGACAGTCACCAGTGAGGATCTTTAGAGCAGCACAAACAAGTTAGAAACACAATCGAATTCATTTGTAATTTGGATCTGTCATATCTGAGATCTCTATAAACTTTTATATAGGTAGTTACTTATAAAATTTGGAGGGGATGACAGTGTTGCTCTGGATAAATGTGTGATTGCCCGTATGCAATCTTAACTTCTGCAGAGCAATTTACATTTTAGAATTGTGGATTATGTTTTTGATGGTGGTATTTTAGGAGTGTTACCCCAACTAATGTTTCTAATCGCCACGTCGATCAACCATCGACATGAACAATCACAACAAGGGGGTGTGTCTCTGTCAGCAGTAAAGGTACATGGGATTTGCGTCTTATATTTTATTACTTAATTAACTCCAGTCTAGTCTCTAGAGTCAAGTCTGACTAGCATGCAAGTGGCATGTTATCTAACAGGTTCCATTTCCATTCTCGATTTGCAGGTCTTCTCAAAAACTTGCTCCTGAATTTATTTTAGGTTACACAAAATCGCAGCCGGTAAAAATGCAGGGCATCTTCCGAGTACCTAGGTATCTAGTTTACAATCAAAGTAGAAAAAGTTTGTTGTCTCTTGTCCACAGCGGTTATTTGGTTTAGAAGAACACTTGAAGGTTACGTAACACCAGCAAAACTACTCCCGGAAAATAATTGTGCATGCTGAACTACATTTTTCCACCGCATTTATAAAATGGATAAATATTAAAGTTAACCAGTCAATTCTTAAGTACAAAGTACAAATTGTTGCTTTGTATTTTTCCCTTGCTCGAAGTTGATTTTAATTAATTAATTACACGGCAACAGTATTCGAAAAAACATACCTGCAGAATATAAACGTGGTGATTGGTTCTTGACAGCAGCTTGGATAATATTGTGGGCTCGGCCGGCGAAAAGTTTTGTAATGTTGGCCATAGTTAGAATTTAGTCAGCTTCCAACCAAATACTAGGAACTGTGGAATTATATTGATCTATAGTATATAAATGTGAAAAATCCTAAACGAATGGGTACAGAGTACAGACTGGTACAGACTACAGAAAGCTAAATGCTTAACGCTTATACGCTCTACCCTCTATCTAGCAATTAGAATTGAGAGAGAGGAATTCGAAGATCACTTTTGATTCGACTTTTTTTGTTATAAGTTTCGACTCCGTTGTGTATTGTGTGGAAGAAAGAGATGGAATCTCGTTTTTTCGTTTTATTTATAAATAAATACAATAATCTTATCAGTTAACAGGTTCCTATCGATTTGTGCTATTTTCGTAACGTAACGGGAGGAGTAAGTATTCACAATATTAACGGCCATCCCAAATTAGGGTGTAAAACTTATGTGGTTTTCCATTGGGCCCACCAGAAATCGTTTTCATCTCAGATTTTACGGTGCTCATGGAACGCGCAACGAAATTTAGTGCGTTACTTAACAACAATATCAGCTGTTCAAATTTCATTCGTTTCTGGCAAAATCGCAAATGGATATCGACCTGAAAAATGTTTCGCCTGTTGAAGATACAAATGAAGTATTATTGGTGGTTTGTAGTCTTCAGATGACGAGGGAGATAATGAAGATAATAATTCCTCCGAAATCATATTCATAGCTATTGCAGACTGACTTGGAGTAGGTGACACTAGTTGTTGTATGTTGTATGTTTGTTTTAAGTCCTACAACAAAAACAAACAAAAATGGATCAATCTTCAGAATTTGATATTTCTGTCGGTGTAGCGGTTGGAATCTTTATTTTTGCATGCACGGAAGTGGAAAAAACCGGAAAAAAAAATAAACTCCGGATTAACGTAAGTTTTATCGTATTCACCAGGAAAATGGTGAAAACCCTAGCGAATCCGGTGCAATGGCCATCACTTCGTAATTAATTGTGAACTCGTCGGCATTGCTTCATCTTTCAACAGCTGCCTACTTTATGTTACGCAACATCAAGTCAAAATGTCAGATACAGCTGATATCGCGAATCGTTTATTGTGCCGAAACAACCGATTGACAACATTTTTTCCCCAAATTTGATCGAATATTTAAATAATTTGAAAATGTTGCGACAGCTCCATTCGAAAGTATTTTTTGCTGTTAAAAGCTCATGCCACTCACGGCAGATGTCTGTTTTGACAAAGTGCTTAAAATACGCTGAATACGGTGAGCCGGCTGATGTTCTGCGAGTTTGTGAGGAGGAAATCCCAGATCCCAAGGACAACGAAGTTTTGGTGAAGATACTTGCAGCACCTATCAACCCCGCAGATATCAATACAATCCAAGGTGAGGTCATAGTAAACTGCAACTGATTCCTTTGAACACCTAATCTTTCTACGACTTTAGGTAAGTACCCAGTGAAACCTAAACTGCCGGCAGTTGGAGGCAATGAATGCGTTGCAGATGTTGTTTCGGTTGGAAAAAACGTAACCAATCTCAGAATTGGCGATCGTGTTATCCCGAATACAACAGGCATTGGTACTTGGACGTCACACGCTGTATATGCTGCCAAGGATCTTATGAAGATCTCGAATAAAATTGGAATCGCCGAAGCCGCTACTATCACAGTGAACCCATGCACCGCATACAGAATGTTGAAGGACTTCATTCCCGTTAAACCGGGTGATACTGTCATTCAGAATGGAGCCAATAGCGCCGTGGGTCAAGCAGTCCATCAGTTGTGCAAAGCCTGGAACATTGCTTCAGTAGGTGTGGTACGCGATCGGCCAGACATTTCCGACCTCAAAAACTACCTGAAGTGCTTGGGAGCAACTGAAGTGTTAACCGAAGAGGAACTTCGCAAAACTGATATATTTAAAGGCAATTTACCGAAACCAAAGTTGGGATTGAATTGTGTTGGCGGAAAAAGCGCTACGGAAGTGTCACGATATCTGGATAATAATGGAGTACTTGTCACATATGGAGGCATGTCCAGAGAACCCGTAATAGCAGGTACTGCGGCTTTGATTTTCAAAGATGTTTCGTATGTGGGTTTCTGGATGACAAGATGGTCAAAAGAGAATCTCGATTCTGGTGAGAGGACAAAAATGTTCGCCGATCTTTGCAAGCTGATGGAGGAGGGAAAGTTTACTGCACCAGTACACGAGATGGTGCCTTTAGTAAATTATAAGGATGCTGTGACTGCTGCTTTGAGTTTTAAAGGATTCACTGGAAAAAAGTTCATCCTGGACTTTCAAAATTGTTAAAACTGCAGGCTGGAGCAGTTGTCATTGCATTTGCCTATAAAATATTATTAATTATGATATCGCAGAGAAGCGTATTTCTGTGCCCATTGAAGGTGCTCTTCCAAATTCCACAATAACGTACCTATTGACAAATGAAATAAAACTGAATGAAAAAAAAAAAACAACATCTTTCATTTTTGCATGAAAAGCACTCAGATCTCACAACCACCAGACAAGCTTGGAGATTCAAATTGATCCTCTCAGACATGTAACTGTAGAACGGAGTTGCTACTTTTGAAAGTCTATTTTTCCAGGGCATTATCTGAATTTACTTTTTCAGTCTTGGACCCTTTCATACAATAGGCGTTTTTTATTATGCCCGCATGATCCATATAGATCATTGATTTTCATGGTTTACAACGATAATACGAGATCCACCTGTTGTCGTAAACCATGCAAATCGTGTGGACATAATAAAAAACGCCTAATAATTCTATGGCTATCTAATTTTGTTCTGCAATTATTGACAAATAACTATTGATTACCTATTAGAGTAACACATTTTTTACGCAACCCCTAGCGGCAAAAAAAATCGATCTCTGCTTCTTTAATTTGTTAACGTCTTACGTTGCGTTGTTTATTGTGAACTTATCGACCTTTCGCCATCCGTCAACTCCACTTTAATACCACTTTGCGTAAAGTCAGCTGATACCTTAAACTGTTGTTCATTTCGTCTATTCGGTTCTTCAATTTTCTTTTCCTTTAACAAATTGAAATGTCGGTTAGTGCAAGGTGCCTAAAATACACTGAATACGGTTTACCTGCTGATGTTCTAAAAATTTGCACAGAACAACTTCCAAATCCTGGTGACAATGAAGTTCTGGTGAAGATTCTAGCGGCTCCAATCAACCCAGCTGATATATTGACTGTTCAAGGTGAGGATTTAAAAAAATGTGATAACATATTTCCAATTAAAAAATTGTGTTGCGTTTTCAGGCAAGTACGCAGTGAAAGCGAAATTTCCGGCAGTTGGGGGTAACGAATTTGTTGCGGATGTTGTTTCAGTGGGAAAACACGTAACAAATCTACATCCCGGCGATCGAGTAATACCAAACACAAGTGGTATTGGTACATGGGCTTCTCATGCAGTGTATCCGGCCACGGATCTAATGAAGATCTCAAATAAACTTGGAATCGCCGAAGCTGCTACGATTTCCGTGAATCCATGCACTGCCTATAGAATGCTGAAGGACTTTGTCGCCCTTAAGCCAGGTGATACCGTCATTCAAAATGGAGCCAACAGCGCTGTGGGACAATCAGTCCATCAGTTGTGTAAAGCTTGGAACATTTCTTCGGTCGGTGTGGTACGTAATCGTCCTGGTATTGCTGACCTGAAAGCCTACCTCAAGAGCGTGGGTGCAACTGAAGTCTTAACAGTAGAGGAACTTGAAAAAACTGATTTATTCGAAGGAAAAATCCGGAAACCAAAGTTGGGATTAAATTGTGTCGGTGGCAAAAGTGCTACTCTGTTAGCAAATCATTTGGATAATAAGGGAGTTCTTGTTACCTACGGGTCAATGTCTAAGGAGCCTGTAACAGCCAGCAATGAGACATTGATTTACAGAAATATTTCCTATGTCGGTTTTTGGAGGACAAAATGGTCGAAGGAGAATTTCGATTCGGAGGAGCGCAAGCAAATGTTTGCAGAACTTTCTAAGTTGTTTGAGGAGGGACAGATTACCGCACCGGTGCATGAGATGGTGCCCTTAGACAACTACAAGGAAGCTATGACTGCCGTTGTAAGCACGCAGGGATTTAATGGAAAGAAGTTCATTCTGGACTTTCAAAATTCATTTGCACAAGACAAAAAATAGCGATGTTTATTCATCTTTTTCAATATCGCTTTTGTTTTGTTTACGAATGCGCCAGATGGATGCGACACACTTTGAGTTTTATTTCTGCAGGTTGGGTTAAAAAATTGATTCTTTCTCATCTTCAATTCGTCGTCTTATCTGTTACACAAGAGCAACGCAAATGCACGCGATTCTAAATTCCTCATAGTTGTATACAGCATGCAGCATGATCAAAGGTTCAAGTGATGGGATTTGGAAAGTGTTAACATTAAAGAGAGGACAAAATTGCAGTTGCATTTCTTGTATTATTTTAAGTATATCGAAGAAGTCTTCCTTATAGACACTCCCGCGCCATTAACTGTTTGGTTCCCTTTTCTACTCGGTTTCATTCTGTGCAAACGCCGCAATTTCAAAAGCAGCCCAACTTGACATACGTGTTTCATTTATTATTGAACAATTAGACAATAGCTAGTTCGTGCATTTAACTCGATGGCATGCTTTGGATTTTCTTCAGCTCAATTTGAATACTTAAACGACCTCCAGATGAACAGGTTCCCACAGACCGCATCAAAAATGTACTGCACAGTGTCACACCGCACGCTACTTACCTTTAGTCAGTAGTGTGCGAAAATCTTTCCCGCCACCACCTGGAGATGCAGCTCCTACAACCCCCCTATGCGCAACGAAATCCTCCCAAGAACTTGCCTTCGTATTGTAGACTGGCTTCAACTGCACAAAACTCGAAGAACTATCATCCGTTGCCTTTGCATCAACCTCTAACTGTACGTCGTCGAAGAATATGTTCTTTTTGGGCTGACTATGACCCGGGCTTGCAACATTTAACTCCGACTGCAAATGATCCATTCGTCTGCTTGGTGGTTCATCAGACACTTCCGATTTCCGCGCCGTAGCTACTTCTAAGCTTTTCTCATAAATGTTGTCACCAGTTGATTCGGCAAACTCCACAAAGTATCTTTCCTTGGGCTCTTTGTAGAAGCTTGAGTCCAAAGCCTGGAAGCCAAGTCTGAGTAGCAGCGAGATTTTCACATTGAAACACTCCAACCAGCTCTTTACGGTCATATAGATTCCCAGCTGGACACTCTCTCCGCTGGAATTCCAGAAATCCAAAAGTGTGTTCTTCGTGTAGTCGACCAAAATGGATTTCTTCACCTCTGGATGCATCTTTCCCACCCCATCCAAGTGTCTAAATGTGACATCCAGAAGGTGTTGCGGATGCTTTGTCACAAACATTTGCCACTTGAGGATCATGGTCATGAGATTCCAGAGTTTACCCATCGACGCCTCATCTAGCCGCATCAGAGAGCAACATGCGATATCGCCAAGCATGAATTTGCAGTGTTCCGCTGTTATCAGGCTCTTTTGCTGTTGACTTCCAATGATGAGACGTTCTATGAGCTTTGGTTCGAGCAGAACACTTGTTATATCACGCACAACTGCAAGTAGAGCAATGGTTAGTAAAATAATTTAACCGCAGGCCCATATTCGCAGACCTTCGCTTGATTTTTCTTCCGAGATTTTTTGCGCCTTCAGCCGTTGGTCTATGACGAACAGCATTTCACATCCCAGATTAACCATTAGAAAGACATTTGCTTCGGGAGTCATTCTTATCGGATTTGTTTCTAATTTTAACAATCAAAATCAATAAGTCGTAAAAGACTGCACCACTACGATTGTGTCAACGGTTACAAGTGAACTAAAGGCGAAGTTGTTTATTGCCTTTGACTTGTGAAAAGTTGAGAAGTTGCTAGGGTACAAACTAAGGTGAAAACAATGACTGTTGGTCGGATATCATTTAGTGGGTAAATGCTGGTGCATATAACTTTGTTTTAGGGTAGATTTGGTTTGTTTTGACCTTGCTGCTGTTGTGCAAGTCTTTTTGGCTGCAAATACTGAATAAAAAATAAGAGAAACATTCAAATTGAAACGGCGCGTTACCATAAAAAAACAGCTGTCGATTGTTTTTGTCGAAATTGCTTTGAAATTTCAACTGTTTGTTGTGACCATAGACATAGTGGTCGTGGCGAAATTGACAAATTTGCTGATACTACTCATAGCGATTTAAGTTCCACTTGAAATCGTATGTGACAGTTTATGGCATAGAAAAAGCAGCCCACTAGGTATTTAAGTAGAACTTAAATCGCGGTCGTTTTTCGCAGAGGAAAATCCCGCTGTATTGATTTCTGTCCGATAGCTTACAGCAGTGGAAGTAGTGTTTCGGCGGCACTACCACCTCTCGCAGACGTCAGACAAACATCGGTAAAAGCTTCTCAATTGAGTAAGCCTCATACTCGGCATTAAACTGAAGGTCCGCGTCATTCGCCCCACGGAATAAAAACCAATGGCTGCAAGAAGCTAGACCTCCAGACCTCCTAGGGCACCTATACGGACCTGTTGCGGTAACTATTTCCTTATATTTAGTATACAGTCTTTGTTTGCATTCTGGAGAAGGCTACTAGCATGCCCAGTCTCGTTTTTTCTATCATCTGAGCCCGATTTCCGAATTGCTGGCGTATTCTTCACGACATAATACGTAAGCGATTTGAATTGTGGTGGTGTCTTTTCTTTTGCCACTTTTTTTGGCTTAGATTCAAGGCTTTCGTCGGTCATTCAGATTTAATTAATTTTTTGAAAAAGTTTGCAACTGCAGGCATCCAATGATAAATCAAACTCACAGGAGAGGCGTGTTGCTAGAGGGCCAGGTTCGTCCGGACTGTAGCGAAATCAGGGGTCAAATCGCGTCCTCCGTGATCGAGCATTTCGTGACGGAATTTGTTTTTGTTTCAGATTTTCAGATGTAAAACCAACTTAATTCCGTGAACGGGTAGCTCGTTCACGGAAGTGGCGATTCGACCCCAGAATTAAGTGAGATATGATATCGAAATAAATGGAACCTAATCCGTACCCGATCCATTCTGTTTCTCGATGCTACATTTGCAGAATTTTTCTATACAGCCGAATATGTCCATTGCTCTTGGGAAACATACAAAATCGAAGCTACACGCCTCTCATTAAAGTATCGCTGGCCATTTTCATCATAGAGTGTCCGCCCCATCTGTTACCTCCATCGTTCGACCATTCAAACAAAGACAACTGCTAAAAATTTATAACAAAATTTATTTAATTGTATTTTTTTTTTTTTTTTGCATTTCAGAAAATGTTTATTTTCATGTTCGTTCCATTTGTTTTGTTTCATATTTTTATTTATAAAAATTGTCACAAATAAATAAAGAAATCATATAAAAAAAAATTAAATTGTTAATACAATTAAAAACGTTCTCATAAAATGTATTCTCTTCTTCTTTCGTAGTGCGTGTGCATTTTTGCGCGCTATTAATTGGTTAAACTTTTTTTTTACTTTTTACTTTGTATGACGTTTTTTTTTTAATTTTGTTCGACCAAGTCACAGTAAGGCATGCTAGGTATGAGTAGTGTTTTCTGTTAATAAATATCTTTTACGGCTTAAAACAGAAAGAAGTATGCATAATTAACACATAAAAAAAATAAGATCAAGTCGAAAATGGTTGATTTCGTTCTCTTTTAAATTAAATAATTACGTTAAACATATACAAAAAGAAAAAGAAAAAGAGTGAGTTAAGAAAAATTAAACAACAAACACGTAGTAGCTGGTTGAATTGCATTCACTTTTCTGGCGACTTTTCTCTGACTTGTTTCTTAGCTTTCAGTGGCACCGCATCCACAAGAATATGCAGAGCCATTTTTAAACTCTCCTCGGCATGACTAATTTGAGCGCATGGATATGAATCGGCGTACTTTTGCAAGAGTTCGCAGCAGGGTCGATATTTGCTCAACGCAAACTCCCAATCGTAGTTCATTAGACGTCCCATGTCTTCCTCTTTGTTTACGTATGGCACTTCCGGTTTCGGTTGGATATCATTGAACATTGGGAAGGCTTCTTCGCAAGCTTCACAACTGCACGTGAAACGGTATTGCATTTGAAGATTTTCAATTCGGTCCTGTTTGGGTTGAAGTGCAAAATGATTTCTAAAAGGAAAGAAATTCGATATGGGGTACAATTAGTGTCGGTGATGTTGCAAAGGAAAAGCTGATAAATATAATTGACGACCAGGGGTTGAATTACCACATCCGTGATCGAGTAATACGTGACTGAATTTGTTATTGTTGTTATTGTTTTGCTTGTAAAATACAGAAAATTCAGTGACGTATGGCTCGATCACGGATGCGGTAATTCGACCCCAGGACTTGAATTGCATTGATTTCTTTTAAAAGATGTGGTTCATGATATTGTAAGAGTAACTAAAACTATTTGTCGGCTCATCCCGGTCCTTCGGAATCACTAATCACATGCCCTCACACCTTTATTTCCCAATTGAGTTTACGGATCCTCATTTGGTCGTTGACGTATGTGTCTTGTATGTTTCTTTAAAAACTGTTGGAAATTTACAATTATCTTCACTATTTTCAATGTCCTGATTAGGATCTTAGAGCAAACCCTCTATAATTTTGGATCTTACGCCACCGACTCTCAGTCATTGAAGCAATCCCCGTATGGCTGAAGAGAAGATCGGATCGTCGACGCCAAATTTTTGGCCTACCTTGGGTATATTAGAGAAATTTCTTACACCTTACAGTCTAATACTCTTAATTATTAAATCACAAAGGTTAGAGCGATCTGTCTTATCATCTACCATCTACAAGAATCACTGTCTTGTAAGAATTATAGAGGCTTCCCAGCTGAATGTGCTCATATTTCGTAGTGTGTGCATTTTTCTAGAGCTCCAGAAATTTCAATTGCTTTTTTGTTCTGAAACTTTTAGCGAGAGTACAAAATTGAAGCGCAGAATAAAGAACTCGTGGTCAGTTGCAAAAAAATTAAACTCACCCATAGTTATCATAAAGAACGCCATTAGCCGGGATCGGTCTCAATACAAACAGTATCGCTTGTTGCTTCTTGTAGATCCTTATTGTGTTGGGCGCACACGAATGATTTAACAAACTAAAGAAGGCATACGCACCCCCAGCGAAAGTCTGATCATCTTTAGTCTCGTTCACCTGCTCGACCAAGTCAATTCCATGCATGTTCGAGGGTGATGTTTGCAAATGCCTAAACAGCAGCTCTGTGAAGAAATTCTCACCATCCAGACCGCCAAGGAACTCCTTTAATGGTGTATGCTCAATAACGAACCGCTTCAATACCGCGCACACCACAGCCCGCTGAAACAGATCACTTGTACTTCGATGTTCCTGATTCGTAACGAGACCATGTATCGCACGATAATGTTCGCGGGGTGTCAAATTGCTATGATCGATTGTAAAAGCTGATTGGTTTTGATTGACTGGATCGGCACAGAACGCCATGCACTCGTCGATATTGGGAAAGATACTCAGCGCAGTTAAGCACACCCGCAAGGCGATTTGATGGATCTTATTGAACATGGTGAAGATGAAGTCTATGATGTGGCACTCGTACTTGTGGAAAGCGGACAGCGCTTCATCGCGACACAATTCACTGCAGAACATAGCACTGGTGCAGCCGGGACAAGGAATCAGTGTCAAGTAGTTCTCCTGCTTGCAGTTCGCACATCGGATATAACGCATTGGTGCCAATAGAGATGATGCGAATGGTTCTTCAAATGCAACCACATCGCCCACAGCTAAATCACGATTGGTACAAATGTGCCGGCCCATTTCTTTGCTGGCACGCATTTCGAGGCACTCGGCGATGGATGGAATTACCGGATGGCGATCGTAGGTCATTTCAAACTCGTATGGCTCAATATCTGGATCCTGCGTACTCTGCAATTGGCGGCAATCTTTCTCTCTTTTGTCTAGCTTATGCTGCAACCGTTCCGGATAGTTGGCCTTGCGAGCCATGTCTATATTCTCCAAGCACTCGCGATACCGCTTCCACTCGAACAGTACCGCCGAACGATTAGCATACCCGATTCCGATATTTTCCGAATTCAATTCAGAGAAGCAAATGCTCTTGTTGTACAGCTCCATCGCGTTAAAATAGTTGCGATGCTTGAGTGAAAATTGTTTGTTGCCAAGCATCCGGAATTCCTCGGAACGCTTGTTGCATTTTGGGGCGCGCAGAGTACAATTGAGCTGGATTTTCTCGAAATACTTGAAGTCGTGCAGGGTGTTCTCCACAAATTTCACTTTGGCATTATTGTCGGGAAGCGAATTGAATTTTCCTGAAGCGATGCCAATCAGTTTCCAATCGGCAAGTTTTCTAATCAAATCGTCGCTAATTTCGTAGACGTCCATTGCGGCGGCTGCAAATATTGGATGAAAACTCACGGGGGCAATCGGTTTGTGGTGGTCACCACTCTTGGGATATGCACTGGAATTCCAATCGAGTTAAAAAAGCGTAAAATATATCGGTTTGATTGTCGGAAAAGCTGAATAAAATCCGTGAACAATTTTTCCCATGTGCGGTTACGCTGAAGGAATTTTTTTTTTGACAGTATGTAAAGACAAAAATAAACCCAAACGAGACTCGAATTGTGGTTGTCAGTTATTACGCGAAATGTCATTATGTCAGCCATGTTTATTGGGTGCCGGAAACCTTTTACCGTTGCGTATAGCGAATTTAATGTGGTGTTCGATTGGGCTCTCTCAGAGCATTTTTTCTGCTCTCAGAGCAGTTTTTATGTTCGTTTGGTACAAAAAATCGAATACCACATTAGAAAACCCGTCGTCTTACGCAAAAAAATATAAAGGAAATCCTTAGAATAGCGTCAAATTCAGCCCTATCGACAGCTAAAACTAGGGAGAAAGCTAATCGGGTCTATCACAGAATCCGTTTTGCTACGAACCCCGAAAGAACTGTTACAGAATCCGTCGTGATTCTCGTCTAAAAAAAGCGAGATTCACACCTATTTGCACCAACACCAAAATATTTGTCATTTGTCAAACTTTACGGCCATATTATTCACTCCGGGTGTAACTCAGGTTTAAGTTAATTTTACACCCGACCATTAATCCGAATTTTTTAAACCCGACAATTTAAACTTAAGTCCATATTATTATTCACTGAAAAACATGCATTAAACCCGCTGGGTTAAAGGTGGATTTAAATGCGGATTTAAAAAACTTTAACCCATTTTTAATCCGGTTTAAACCTACGTAATGACAAATTTCACAAATAATGAAATTTGTTTTTTGTTGTTTATCACATTTTATGGGAAATTGTTTTTGGTTTTTCATTTTTATTAAAATAAATTGAAAAATAACCTAAAATGAAAGGTGCTGGCAAAGTGAATGATGAGGACTACAGCAGCAGTGATCAAAAAATTAGAGTCTGTCACCCGTCGACGATGAAGCAGAGGGAGAAGAGGAATGAATGCGATTTTTACTTTTCCTTTTTTAATAAATTAATAACAATAAAATAATTAATTCACAAAAGTATTAAGTTAAAAGATGAAAAAAAAAACGCAACATATTTTTTTTATTTTAATTATTATATCCGCTGACGACGAAGACATTTCGTCAATATCGAGAATGAATTTTTTTTTGTCAAAAATGTGACCTAAACAAAGGAGTGAATATTATCAAATTGTGTTTTAATCCGAGTTCAAGTACTTAAACTGGTCTCCGGCGTGCAGTTTAAATCCAATCGGATTAAACGCTGTCAAGTTTAAAAAAATGGGTTTATGTTCGGGTTTAACTGCTGAATATTATGGAATTGGGTTTATTTTTTGGGTTAAACTCACTTAAATCCGGGTTTATACTTTAACCCGAATTAAAGTGAGTGAATAATATGGCCGTTAATAAGGCTTAAGTTAATTTTAGGCGGCTCTCCCACTAAAGCAACAAGCAACAAGCAACTGGCAATAGGAAACATGCGATATTATCGCTATCAGTTATTTTACAATGAATCAAGTTAGACGTCTCCCATTAAAGCAACTCAATATCGGTTGAACGAAAAATGTTGCTGATTGCGGCAACATTATTGCTGGCGATACACAGCGCATGTTGAAAAGCGATATATATCGCGTCGTTGTATCAATATTTGCGAGTAGTGAGTGCAGTGATAGTACATGTAGGTAAAAATCCCTGCACGTAGGGATTTTCGATCTAAAAATGACGCCGTAGGCAAAAAGGGACAGATTTGTAACGTAGGTATTTTTTTCGGATGAAGCATTTTCATCTTATTTGTAAGCAAATTGATTTGCTAAGTCAAAAAATGTTTATTATTTTTGTTTATCTATTATATTTTGCTCTTACATTCGTCGATATTAGCTAAGGAATGAAATGGGATGACATAACTTGAAGAGTCAACAAATAGGGAAAATTCATTTGTGGTTGAAATTGAGTATGAGAAGTTTTTTTCGATTTTATTCATGTATGATAAAATAGTTATGTAGAGAGTTTGTATTGAAAATTATTCGACGGTGTAGGGAAAAGTTGGGACTTTCTTTGTGTACTGTAAGGATTTTTCCTGTGTTTTCTGTACTATCACTGAGTGAGTGACAGGTCGCTAGAAATACTGTTGCTTCAATGTGAGAATAGGTTAAAATAAAAGTTGCGTATTGCTTATTGCTAGTTGTTTATTGCTTATTGCTTGTTGCCTCAGTGGGAGAGCCGCCTTACACCCTAATCTGAATTTTTTGAACCCGATGGTTTAAATTTACATTTATAATATTCACTCAAAAACATGCATTTAACCATATGGAGTTGCTGTGTTTTGAGTTTAATTTTTGTTGTATTTATTATGAATTTACCCTCCAATATGCCTCTTTTTTTAGCCGGAACTATTTCTGAAAATAAACGGCATCGTTATCATTGACTCAAGCCCTAGCCCGCTTGTGCATTCGATATAGTTGAAGACGAGGACGACGTTGATTCACCGTCTGCTGTTCCATCAGCTCTTCGATAAATTCATCTTCTAACTAAGAAACCATCAAAATTTCATCCACTTCACTTTACAAATCAAATCTATTTATTAAGCTTCTTGATAAATTTTACGTTCTATTTCACTTTAACTTAACGAAGAAATGTCACTATTATGATATTTAGTTTCAACCCGATCCCGAGTTAAAATACTTAAACTGGTCTCCGAAATGCAGTTTAAACTCAATCGGATTAAGCGCCGACATGTTAAAAAAAAAAGCCTATATTCGGGTGTAATGACTGAATATTATGGACTTGGGTTCAATTTTTGGAGTGACTAATATGGACTTAAGTGAAATAACTTCATTAGCTAGGTATGTTCGATTTATTTAAAAAATTAAAAATAGTACAAATAGTACTCAAAATGTCAAAATTATTGAGAAGTGGTACTTGCGTACCGGGTAAGTCAAATAGTACAGAAATCAGTACAATAGTAAACCTTTTTGCAACAGCGTGCAGCACCCGTCACGTAAAGCGATCGCTTGTTGTTGGTTAAATTATTTTATTGCAGACTCATAGTGTAAATTCAGAAACGTCAAACATTTGTGCAGTGATGCGGCATCACTGCTTATTTGCTATGATGATGCGATGCACAGATTATGCTGATGCGTTGGTGATTGAATGTGTCGTTTGAGTTTTAGAACGTATAGTTTGCGAAAAAATTAATATAACGACTTCAACAAAAATTTATAAATTGTTCTTTCAAAAGCATAGTAATCTATTGATAAATATGTTTTTTTACTTATTTTTCTTTCACTTCCGGCATTTTTCTTACTTTTTTGCCGGCGAATCAACAGCGCGTCAGGTATTTCATTTCTGTGATGATTTTTTGCGTTATGTTTGCGCATCAGTTCGATCAACTTTGCAATAATGAACACTTGACGTTAAAAGTGATGCCAATAGTTTGCATTAATGAACATGATGCAAAGCATCATCAGCATCATGATGCGAGTGATGCGTTACTGAATTTACACATAATGTCTAACCAAACATATCGAAATGTTCAGAATCAATCAATTTATTTTAGTATACTCATAATTTTTTTTTTTTAAACTTCCTTTTTTCCTTTTCGAGACTTCTTTAAACGGAGGACCCAAAGAATTCAAATAATTCAATAAATCTGTTTTTTTTTTTATTCAAAATTCCGAATTCTCACAATAACCGGCAATAATTGCATTCTGCATAAAACTAAAAATCAAACTACGTAACCGACATCCGTTCACTTTTTACAGCGGATTCTATAATAGCAAAAACTGAAAAAAATTGTCGGAAGCCATCCGCAGACCATTCATCGGATTCTGTAATAGGGGTGAAATACATCATTTGTATCTACAACAGGCGAAACATTTTTCAGGTTACACGGAGCAAAGAAGAGTTGATAATCAAAAATGACAATCAAAAAAGCTACAATTAACTATCACCTTAGCCGTTTCCAACCCAGTTTCTCGCATCTCGTTTCGTTTGTGAGTTGAGTCTTGGAGCTGAATTACCTCATCCAAGATCGAATTCTACTTGACGGAATGCAAAATCCGCATATTGCTCACTCACAGATGCGATAATTCGACCTCTGTGTTTACCGATTGCTGTGTTACGGCTTACGGGAAAGATCTGTCAAATTTTTGGAAAAATTCATGCAATTGGAATAGAAAAAACTGGACACCGCTGAAAACCGTTGAAAACCGCTCTTTTGGGAATTGTCCCCCTGAAAATGAAAAACAAAAAAAAAAAAAGACAACTGCTTGTTTGCTTTCCTTAGTCCATAGGTAATATATATTTATACATTCTTAAGTTTCCTTTCTGTTAGGTATTTGTTTCATTACTTTTCGGAATTGCTCGTTCGATTTAGTACAATAATCTGTTCGATTTTCTTTTCTAGTTTTCTCGTGGCTGTTTACATGAACTCAAGTCTTCAACATAACATAAAGTAGACAGGTAATTTTTCATTTCGTTTTACATATTTATATAATATATTATTTTTATAGTGCCTTTGTGTGTGTGTAATGAATGGTTGTTCCGTATCAGGTATTCATCAGTTTTAATTTTATACATTGACACAAAAAGATAATCTAATGTAAGTATTTTTGTGTTGTTTTTTTTTATGTCTTGAATGGATTATTTTTGTTTACCTTAAAAATAGCATTGTTGCAGTTGGATAACAATTGCGTATATTACTTATCTAACTCCGAAAGGATGTAAGTTTTCGATTAAAGAGACTATCGGGGTAATCATATTCATAAAAATATGAACAAAATGCGAATGAAAGGCGGACAACTGTGTCACTAAGAAGATAGCCTCTGTAAATTCAACAATAAAAAGAAACAAAACGGAAATAATCACAAGGATAACTAAAACTACAGTCGTTATAATAAAATTATTATATGATGTAGGTGAATACAAAAATACGAATTATATGAAAAATATACGATAGGATTGAAAAAAAAAAAACGAAAAAATTAACACATGGCTGATCGCACGCATTGGAAATATTTGCTGGTGGTGTGACAGTTGGCAATACCGTCTGTCTAGTATACCAAGTGAGAAGAAATCCAGGACCGCCATGGGATACCCTTTGTCGTGTCCCAAAAAACAAAAAGGTAAGGTATCCACAATCAGTCCCGCCGAATTGGTAAGTTTGTTTGCATTATATAATTTTATGTAGGTATGTTAGATAGATTATATATAATATTTAAGACAGAAATTTAAAACTAGATTTTGTTTTTTTATAGTTTTTTTTTTTCTTTTTCTCGTTAGTGGTGTTTAGTCTCTAAAGCTTAGTTTGGTTCGTTATTGGACGACTCCTGCTGGTGTTGCTGCAGTGCTGGCGGCTCCGATTGGTGTTGCTGTGTGTGTTGTTTTGGGTGTTTGGATCGAAAATTACGGCGAGCCGCTGCGTTGTTATACGGGTGAGGATGAACGCTGTAAAACAAAAGAGAAACAAAAATGCAATTGATTAATTTTGCCCTTCATTTGCAGGTTTACAAGGAAACTAACACGAAATACAGTCAAGCCAAGCTAAAACGTAATCAAAACAACTTTTTGAGGTAAAAATGCAAAAAATTAAAATGAAAAATGTTTAAAATCTAATCATCCCATTTTCTTTTATGTATTTCCAGAGAAACTAATGCTGAGTATTTGAAAATGTTACAACAAATAACACAGTTTGTGTGGCGTTGGTTACTGTTTCGTTCGCGGGTGTGTCGACTTCGGCGAGTTAGTTCTGGGCAGTGGGTAAGGGTAAAATTATTATATGTAGTAGTGTTCGAGCGACCAAGTTGATCTGAAAACCGGGTCAGCTCTGCGTCAACCGAGCAACTTGAGAAAATAATAAATTACAGTTGTGTTGAGAGTAAAGTTATAACCGGGTTTAAATCCGGTTCAACCAAAAAAATTACAGCCGGGTGTCAGTCCATTTCCGTTCAGCAAAAAAAAAAAAAAATATTTTGTTGCCGGGTTCGAACCCGGTTCAGAATTACCACCGGGAAAAAATATTTTGTTGCCGGGTTCAAACCCGGTTATTAAGACAAAATTGTAACCGGGTTCAGACCCGGTCCAAAGAAAATGAAACTTGCCAACCGGGTCTAAACCCGGGAATATATTTGCACACATCTGGGTCAAATCCCGGTTTTTGTACCTAACCAGTCGGGTTTGAACCCGGTTCAAACCCGGTTATTAAGACAAAATTGTAACCGGGTTCAGACCCGGTCCAAAGAAAATGAAACTTGCCAACCGGGTCTAAACCCGGGAATATATTTGCACACATCTGGGTCAAATCCCGGTTTTTGTACCTAACCAGTCGGGTTTGAACCCGGTTCAAACCCGGTTATTAAGACAAAATTGTAACCGGGTTCAGACCCGGTCCAAAGAAAATGAAACTTGCCAACCGGGTCTAAACCCGGGGATATATTTGCACACATCTGGGTCAAATCCCGGTTTTTGTACCTAACCAACCAGTTTCACAGTATGGATCCACCCGCTTTGGCCCATACAACCGAGTTCAAACCCGGTTCAGACTTACCTTTTTTACTGTTCGCCGGACCAATCGTCGTGTATAATCTCGAAAAAGAAAACCTGCGGACCAATTTTCTCGGTTGGTTGGTTATCAATTTTGTTTATATAGTTTCATGTACCACTAAAAATGTGGTTAATGACAATGGGGGCTTTTTAGAAAATGTGATTACAAAAAAATGTCTAAATAAAGTTTAAAAAAAAAAAAATTAGTTTTTGAGCTTATTATTTGCAATATCCCCACTTGACAGATTAGAGAGGAGAATAGTTCGGCAAAAACAAACGCTAGCGCACAGAACACAGTGTTCGCATCTCAGGCAGCTGCTAACTCCGCGTGTAAATCGACCTGAATAAAAGGAAGTATAGTGGAACAGACGCGCGAATAACAACGGCCATTCAACGAACAAAAAAATCCCGACCGTTAAAGTTCAGTTCTGAGCTAGCAGAAGGTAGGTTTAGTAAGTAAAAATCGTACACAACCACTTACGTGGAGAACGAGTTTGGTATCCTCGATTTTGCGGTCCACAGAGGATGGACTATTTTCGAAGGACACAAGGGCTAGTTTCTCTCAAAAATTACAACAGTTGCATCGCGTACCTTTTGAAAACCGTGGATATCAACAATCTATATAGATCATGTGAGCATCTTATATAAAAATAGGCGAGGGCAAATAGTTAAGAACCACTTTCACTGCTTTAAACAAAACATATTTACTTGATTTTTTGTGTAGAAAAGATTGTGCAGAGATGCAATGCTGTGTGTAATTTGTTTTTCAATATTTTGCGTTTAAGCCAGGTTACTAAAATGGTAGAATTTCTACCACTGGGCGAACTCGTAGTCATAAAAGAGGCCCAATGTGCAGCACATTGAAGTTGTTGCTCAATGCGCTGCACAACCATGTTCAACGCGGAACACTAGCTAGTATACTACTCGTACCCGTACACCTGTTAAGCAAAGATCTCCAGTCGTATCATATGCAACATACGCGTTTACGCAATAGCATTGATAGCATCGTACAAAGGAGTTGCATATTTTGAATTCGAAATTGAAGCGGTGCGTACTTAGTGAACGACATACTTAAGTAAAGTTCGGTATTCCAAATGAAAGCCGATTTAAGTAAAATTACGAACCCCGAAAGAACTATCACAAAATCCGTCGTGGGGGACATTTTTTGCTTTCGAAATTCGTAGAACGTGGTATATTCAGTGATACCACTTTCTACGAATTTCAAAACTCCCCTACGACGGATTCTGTAACATTTCTTTCGGGGTTTTATTTTATTTATATAATTTATTTAATTGGTTGATTTTGACAGAAGCTTCAGAAAGGATAAGAAAGCAAGATGGAAACTTAAAAAATGTCACAGGATGGTAATTGCATTTCTAATATCGTAACTACGTCAGGCCATGGGTTATCACTTAGGCCCGTTTGCTGATACTACTCATAGCGATTTAAGTTCCACTTAAAATCTTATGTGACAGTTTATGACATGGAAAAAGTAGCCCATAAGGAATTTAAGTAGAACTTAAATCGCTATGTGCAGTATCAGCAAACGGGCCTTAGAGACTTAGGCCCGTTTACTGATTTTACTCATAGCGATTTAAGTTCCACTTAAAATCTTATGTGACAGTTTATGATATAGAAAATGTAGGCCATTAGGTATTTAAGTAGAACTTAAATCGCTATGAGTAGTATCAGAAAACGAGCCTTAATGGCCACTGGGTAAAAAGTGCATATAATGCAAACTGCCACCATAATCTAACCTAACTTAACTAACCTGACAATAAATATGTAGACAGATATTTTGGGTAATATATGTGGATATGTATTAGATAAGTTATTAGTCATGTAGGGTTCATTTCGGTTATTAATCATTTGTTCTTCCAGACTGCCGAGGCATCGCATTCCGAAGTAGTAGATATATCAACACAGCACAAGTGAATGCAGTGGCACCCAGCAGCGATAATGCGATGACACACGGATCAGGTTGCGTTCGCTAGGAGGGATGACCAGGGGTCGAATCGCGTCCTCCGTGATCGAGCATTTCGTGACGGAATTTGTTTTTGTTTCACATGTAAAACCAACTTAATTCCGTGAACGGATAACTCGTTCACGGAAGTGGCGATTCGACCCCAGTTTCGTGTACGGTTAAATACCAGACGGAGGTATGCTATTCGCAGAATAGCCACACGATGTCGAAGCGATTATTGGTCAGTGTTTTGGTAGTTGGAATGTTTGGGATCCGATGGCTGTTGAGCTGGGCAACGAAGGCGTGGTGGTGGTACAGACTGTTGAGTCGGATGTATGGGAATTGCTGTGACTGGTGATGGTGTCTGCTTTTTCTTTTCAACAAGTCTTTTTTTAGCCACGAGCGACGGCCGTCGCGATATTCGGTGCGCAAATATTTGATACTTGTATTTAAATAAATTCATTTGTTTGAATAACTAGAAGTTTGAAATGGAATAAATAAAACTCAATTTCTAGATACATATATTTAGGGGCGGTAAAAAAAAAAAACTTCTAAAAAACTATCAAATACGACCCACGAAATATTTAAAGCGAAGGTCATAAATGATTATTAGCAAACAAGGCCCTATCATGGCTTCAATCAGCCGACTATTTTTGCCAAGAAAATCATAACTATTTGAAGAGGAGCACAAACAAATCCCAATAACAGGCAACAGGAATAAATCGTTTATCCATACATTTCCCGATGACTGATGCTCTTAGTTAGTGGCGATTGTTTTTCTGTTTTAACAAAGCATTAGTAGAATCGTAACTCTAAATAAAGCAAACTAATAGACACTTCACTGGGACCACTAAAATAAAATACCATGTTTGACCGCAAAAAAGGGCAAGGTAGTGCAATTGTTAAATCTCTCAGAATTTAGTAACGCGCGTGCAGGGTTATCCAGCAGTATTTACGCGCGCAGGAATTTATATAAACAGCTTTTCACACGAACTTCAAAAAACCGTTTCCACATCATTCTTACGTTGTCTACAAAATGTTATGTTGTAATATTTTTCGTTTTTATTTCGTGCTGCAAAACGTTATTGTCTCTCTCTAAACACGGTAAAACCGTGGATTGTACAGTCGCCAGTCTCTAAAACGGGGAACATGCGTTACAATAGTATTTTTTTGTCGTTATAAGAGTAAGTGTTATTTGAAGCGAACAATTTCGATTGAATCAATAATAATTTCTAACAAGGAGCGGTGCTTTTAAGATGGATCTATTTTTACGCAAGGCTGTTGCTGAATGTTTTTAAGTGAAATACCTCAAGTATAAAAATTGGAAGAGGGAGAAAGTGAAAGAAAAATTTACGGGGGAACGTATAAACGTCTGTTGATGATGAGGAACAACCGACGAACGAAAAATATCATTGTAAGAATTTTTTACTGAAGAAGTTTACGTAAACTGACATATTGTTAGAAAAATCTAACCAACAGAATGTTCATGGGCGAAAATCAAATTCGTAATAGGGCCAGGGACTACAGAATTAAGAAAAATTTATCGCGTAAGTGAACATACGTCGGCGTAAAAGTAACCAACGATTGTCAATGCCCGACGTCCACCAAGTGCACCAGGCATTGATTTCTAATTCAACGCAGCCAACTCTAATGTACGATGCTCTCGATTTTGTATGCAACCAACAAGTTTGAAAATCGTTACTTAACAGATGTAGCGGAGTGTACGAGATGGACTTGTTTGTTGAACATGGTTGTAAAGGGTGTCCGCCAAAGAATTTTCGACTTTGAATTTGAATAAACGGCGAGCGGGGTATCGGCGGAGGCGTATTCATTACACTTACGCGTCGTGCGGATTTTAGTAGCCATGGATCGTTGGTCGGCGGAGCATCGTGCGTTTGCTGTAGAGGCATATTTTAAAAATAACGATTCTCCCGTGGCGGCGCGCAGGATATTCGCAAGACATTTCAATATTCGGCGCATACGGGATTGTCCTAGTACGGAACTTATTGGCAAGTGGGTGCGAAGTTTTCGTGAACAAGGACCTGTAGTGGGACACGGGCCAGGTGTATCGCGAACTGTGAGAACTGACGAAACAATTGAAGCAGTTTGTCGTGATGTTATTGCAAATCCACGTCTTTCACTAAGAAAACGTTCTGCAGCACTGAATTTGAAAAAAACGACTGTGCACAAAATTATTAAGGAAGATTTGGAATTTCATCCTTACAAAATTCAAATCACTCAAAAAATTAAACAAAGTGACTATGGATTGCGGTTGACATACGCTAGAACCATGCTCGGCAGATTTCCTCGTCCTCGGGGTTATGAAAACATAATCTTTTCGGATGAAGCACATTTTTTACTGGACGGGTCGGTAAATAAACAAATTTGTCGATATTGGGCCACCGAAAATCCAGAAGAATTGCATGAAAAGCAGCTGCACTCAGAAAAAGTGACCGTTTGGTGCGGAATAAGTGCAAAAGGAATTATCGGGCCTTATTTTTTTGAAGACGATAGACACCAAACAATAACCGTCAATTCCCAAACCTATTCGTCTATGTTGGAAAACTTTTTGGAACCTGAGTTGGAGAACAATGAATGGGTAAACGGATGACATGGTTTCAACAGGATGGTGCTACACCACACACTTCGCGAGCATCAATGAACATTGTAAGGCGCATTTTCCCCGAAAAAGTCATAAGTCGTTATGGTGATATCCCATGGCCCCCCAGATCGCCAGACTTAACACCTGCGGACTTTTTTTTTTATGGGGATTTCTTAAATCTAAAGTCTACGTTAACAAACCGCGAAATTTATTGCAACTGAAAAGATATTCGCAACGAAATCAGAGGAATTTCGCAAGAAACTTGCAAAAAAGTTTTCACAAAAAATATGGTGTTTCGTTTAAATGAGTGTGTTCGTCTCCGTGGTAAACATTTAACTTCAATTATTTTCAAAACATAAATCCGCATTTGTATGTTTTATTTTAAAATAAAAACGATTATATAAAAACCTGTGAATCTGTTATTATTTAATTTTAAATTCGAAAATTGTTTCGCGGACACCCTTTACATCGCGTGAAGCAGTTAATCTTTTCAACCAGTTGCTCAAAACTTAGGTATTAAATTTGTTGGCCACTGGAGTTTACTGTGCCGAAGTTTGTTGCAACCCAAGCTTATAGAAATAATAAACTCACATTTATTTGTATTTAGTTCAATTCATGAAAGTGGTAAGCTGAGATTACAAGTAGTGTCATTTTTCATGGAAAATTTTGACATGCTGACGTCACAGAAATTCGCTCTTTCTAGTGTCACTAGTGTCTCTCGTGAGAGTACGCTGCGATAGCTAGCGTGACCAGACTCTTCACAGGAGATCACACGTAGTGACACATTTAGGACAAGTGTTCACGCGTAATCTTCGCCTTAGTAGCGTTCAGCTGTAGTGCATTTTTAACTGCAAATCAATGACGGTTGGAATGCTGTAGCTGTACGAGGATATAAACTTGTCGATTTTGTATTCGGAAACTGAAGAAGGAAGTGAAGAATATGTTGAATAAATAAATGTTCAAAGAATTGTTGTGTGCAGCAAATTGTTGTAGGAAAATATGTTTTTCCTTTATAAAAAAAACTCATTAATAAGACATTTTTTGCTGCCCAATGAATGTTCCACCAATCTTAAACTTCTTGATGACATGCTACCGGATTATGTCTTCCTTAAAAACTTCTCCAAATTCATCTCTCCTAGGGAAGAATGGGAAAAATATAAACCTCGCCTCGACATCATCTGGTACACAGACGGTTCAAAGATGGAATCAGGGACTGGCTCTGGAATCTACGGTAAGTCAAACCAGGTGAACTTGTCAGTCAGCATTGGGAAAAACTTATCCATATTCCAGGCTGAAGTCCTTGCAATCAACCATTGTGCTAGAATAAACCTAAGTTCTAACACACGTGAAAACCATTTCAAACCATTTCCAAAGCTCTTGATTCATCTGTCATCAAATCCAAACTCGTCTTAGAAGCTTTCTTAGCCATCTATGAAATTTCTAAGAAAAACCTAGTCATCCTCCACTGGATTCCAGCCCACAGAAGATTTTAGGGTAACGAATCGGCTGAGTGGTTCACTTATCGGACCTGCACCCTTCTCGGAGTCAGTAAAAATCATTTCAGGAACTACATCAAGAACTAATCTCGTATAGAGTCTAACGAGATCTGGCAAAATACAGCTGGGCAGAATTGCACCAGAACATTTTTCCCCCATTTCTCCTCCAGAAAATCACTCTTCTTGATTAATCTGGATAAAAACAACCTGAGAATACTAACAGAAATAGTCAGTGACCACGGTCGCGTGAGAAAACATCTTCACCGCATTTGCGTCTCACCGGATCCCATCTGTAGACTTTGTCTCGAGAGTGATGAATCCTCTCTTCACATAATCACAGAATGTCCGGCCCTTTGTCATGTCAGGAAAAACATCCTTGGTGATGAAATCGTTAATTCAGCATCTCTTGCGAATATACACCCAGAGAAGATCCTCGTCTTCCTAACGGTCTCTGGAGTGAAAATATGGCTCTAAGAATTAACTAGGGAAGGCACAATAGGCTCCTCTAAGAAGCCACAGTGCCAGAGCTCATTGAATGCTCTCCCGCCCTACAATCTAATCTAATCTTCAACCGCGTTAAAATTACGGAACGAGCAGGAACCTTCGCCGGAATGTTGCCTGCCAAGCGTATATAGCTTCGTGATAAAAAAAAAGTACTTATAAGTCATAACTTAGTTGCAGAACAAAAGAAATTTGTAGAAGGTGGTTTGAGTGACTAAAA
This sequence comes from Cheilosia urbana, assembly GCA_946477585.1. NCBI lineage: Eukaryota > Metazoa > Arthropoda > Insecta > Diptera > Syrphidae > Cheilosia > Cheilosia urbana. The sequence goes on from OX297854.1 coordinate 105,964,217, forward strand.
GAATGAAATCCAATCCAATCCAAACGGATTGGAGCGACTCCGCTTTAGGTTAGGTTTATGTGTGGTTTATGTCAATGATGAGTGCGTACAAAAACGCTGTTCAAAACACCTAACGACAGCAACACGAAACTTTTATGAATCTATGACCCACCCGAAAAAAAAAAACTTCCCAAAAGCACCGCTCTAACGATAAAAACTAGAAAATCCAACTCTGCGTTGAAGTGGCGGTTAAAATTGTTGTAGTTTTTTTTTTAATATTATATGTAAGTAAGTAGTAGTAGTGAAAGAGTATGCTAAAACTCTCGCTTTTATTATGTTCTTATTTTTGTTTTGTAGTATTTGTAGTTATAACAAACCTTGTTGTTGTCGATGCACTATTGTGGCCTGACGTAGTCAGAGCTAACGGCGATGAAGTGGGGGTACGCAGCGGTTTACGCGGTGTAGCCATCGATGCGTTTCTCAATGCGCGCCTAGCTGCCGATGATGATGATGATAGGACCGTTGGTGTAGTTGAAGGTGCTGGTCTTGTTGTTGTTGTTGTTTTTGTTGTCGATTCTGAGGAAGCAGTGCCAGAAGTTTTTTTTTTAGATGACCCTGACGACGACGACGATGACAACGACGATGCGCTACTGGAAGTAGTAATTGTAGTAGAACTTTTCGCCGAGCTGTTTGGCAAAATTTTGTTTGGTTTTATATATCATTGCGTAATTGTTGTATGTTTTTGGTGTATGTACATTTCCAAAGGATAATTGAAGAAAAAAAAAATGAAAAATAAAATAAAAGGCGTTGATGAAGAAATGATTGCAGTAGTAGTAGTAGTTATTTTGTAGGAATCTTACAAAAAAAAAAAAAAAAAAAATAAGAACGATGCAATAATTAGATAAACTTCCTTTCGATGCTGTGCTTGAATCGTATCTTTGTCAACATTCTATCGAATGCAATACATAAAAAGAAACGTAAAACGAAAAGTCGGAACAAAATAAATCAAACTTGAATTCACCAACAGAAGAACGAAACGAAACGAATACGTACGTATGAGAATACAAACTATGGAACTATGTAATATATACTGGAATACTAATGGATGTTTATGCAGAAAATATATGTAAATCAAGTTCTTTGCATACCTATCACTGTCTCTTTCTCTCACTTTTATCATTTCTATTTAACTTAATAATAATTATATCTGCAAAAATAAAGGTGAATACATTTTGTTGAGTGAGAATCTTCGAAGGAATATAGTACAACATCAGAGAGGGGTTTTATTTTTTATTTTTTGTTGTTTGTGTGAAATGTTCATGTGGGCGAGATAGAATAGTTATGTTGTTTTTGCGAGAGAATACTGCGCGGAGCAAAGGTGCTCGAATTTGTTTTTTTTTTTTTATTATGAACGTGTATGACAAAGAGCGTTAGTAACTTAAAGGGATGGATAACTGTAACTGAATGGAACGCCACGACATTGAAATTCTTTGAACAGTAAACGAACTCACCTTGGATTAGCAGATGGTGGAGCTGGTAGAGCTGGCAAAGCTCTATGATACTGTCTGTGATGTGGAGACTGATGGCCAGATCCGGGAATCATCTCAATTGCTGGCGTATGCATGCGAGCTTTGTTAGTGAACTCGCGGTCGAAGCTGTCGGCTTCTTCTTCGTCAAGATTGATGAATTCTTGACGCTCCTCGTGTTGCCCGGAATGCAAGTTCTGTTCCTTTTCGATTATGTGAGCACGTTCGCCAATGTGATGGCCGATGGCCATTTTCTTTACACCGCTTGAGGAGTCTTGAACGGTTTTGCGTGTCTCACGGATGCCACCGGGTCCAGTTTTGGTGCTGCTGGTCGCCTGGTAGATTTGTGGACGCCCATCGGGACCAGACGACATAGAGATGACCGACGATGAACAGAAGGAGGCGCCATTGTTGCCGATATCTGTGAATAAATATGAGAGGTCGGAATTTAATTGTCGGTTTCTTCATTACAGTGATGATTTATTGAAAGAACTCAAAGTTTGGAGGGTGGTGTCATCAAAAAGCAAGCAGGAAGACCCGTTAAAGTAGCCTGTTTCAACAATATTTAAAGACATTCGGCCTTACTAATAACCAAACACTAATGTCGACTATTAGTTGGCTGCCAGCTTAAATAAAAATGTACAGCATTTTTGAAATGGTACCAATAAACAATTTGACCTCCACTTTAACTATATTCTGTTCAATTTATATTTTCAGTACAGGGAAGATAGGCTATTTGCCTTTCACCCTTACTATTATGGATTTTAATAAGCTGTCTCCATTTTAAAGCTCTCACATGGTTGCCATAGTGACTACTATAAATTGGCATAATTCTCTCACAAATATCGGTAGGCTTACCAAATACCAACCCTTTATTAAGAAAAAATGGTTTAAATGCATGTGAACAGATCCTTCAGAAATACAAAATAATTAAAGGAGTACCTAAAAACTGTATGGCAACATCCCACATAATCAAATTCATTTATTCGCTCTCAAAAGCTTTAAAAAGCACCAAAACCAAAAGTTCTTTGACAAAATTCAATGAAAAACTTTTAATGATATGCTAAAATTGACATAAATGGTAACATTTCTCTGATGTTCTTCAGTCACTCACACTGCTTATTTTGGTTGATGATAATAGCAAGCGAACGCAATACGATCGTGCTCATTCTGCCCGCGGCTGTGGGGCAGAGTGGTTGTGGATGTGGTGGGATGTATGCGAATTTCAGAAAAATTACAACAACAAAATTCTTTGGAATGCCAGTGGTTTCGTTTTTATTTCAGTGGCAAATCTTGTGTTTGAGTGCCGTGAAAGTAGCTACAGGCACCACTGGTAGAAAAAAGAGCTTCCCATAAGGCTTGTACTGAAAATATAAATTGAACAGAGTATAGTTCGAAGACTTTTCTGTTCTATTACATTTGCTGTCACGCAGAATTTGAATTTCATAATTGTTTTATTTGTTTTCGTGAAAATCAAATTCAGTGGTTTCTTTCACAACGAGGATTTTATTCTAAAAAAGGAATACATAAATTGCAATTGCAAAATTTTAATGGAAACAATGATAAACAGTATTTACATCTAGAAACAAAATTATCAGTACACCACTCCACATAGATCTTTTTGATATTTTTCCATTTTGGAAAGAATCTTTCGAATTCAGTCTAACAGAAAGAAGCAGCTTAATTCTGTCCCGGTCCAACGTTTAATAATCTCCTCTTGAGCTTGATTTGGGGTCTACAATAATTTATTTGAATTAATTCTTAACGCTCAAGTGACCTAGATCTAGACCAAGACCAGGACCAAGAAAACACCTCTGAGCATGATGATGAGGATGATGAATTCGTATCCATTCCCATATAAGCACTTTTCTTTAATTTGTACGTAAGAGAAAATGCACGGCCGTTTGTTATCTGCTTTGCTGCACGGCAGATGACACGCAAATTACGTGAACATCTGACCTTTGCAGAACTGCATTACCGAACACATGCTAATGCATTTTGATATGATTACGTTTCCGAACACATGACTTTGGCAACTTGCGTTTTCGAACATGCTGCAAATGCAATTTGATGCAGATGACATTTCCGAAAATACCCAAACTTCATGGTTGATTGATGAGTGCATTTGTGTCGTTATTAGATCCCTTTAAAATTATTCAATAAACGGAACACAGTTTATTAGAATGCTTTGATGCAAATCAAACCAATTCAGGAATCTTAGAACAAAATTTTAAATTTCGCAGAAAATATGAAGCCGTCACGCACATCCCTCCTCCAGAAGTTCCTAAATTTGTTAAATTGCTTGTATTTTGCTGAGTGGGGACAATTCTATCTATCTATATTTTCCGTGAAGTCAACCTTTTCACACCAACCATTGTTTCCTCATCCTCATTATCGGTAAACAAACTCCTTTTGCAAAGAGTTTAATAAGGGTTTGCTTGCAAACGTGTCATGCCAACAAGACCCGAACGCAGACCTGTAGAGACGAACAAGTAAACCTTGTAGTAGTCACAGTCGGTGCTGAGGACATGGAAAAACCATTTCTGCAGACTGTTAAACGGCGAAGACGACACAAATTCCGCTGTTAGGCAGAACGAACCATTCAACCTGGACGATGACAACCAAGATTTCCGTCCACCTGACCAAAATGAAGTGAGGATAGCAATATCTAAGCTTAAATCCAACAAGGCTGCTGGTCCAGACGGCTTACCTGCCGAGCTCTTCAAGGCAGCCGGAGATGACTTGGTAGAGTGCATACCTCAACTCGTCTCCAAAATTTGGTTAGAGTAAAGTATGCCTGATGAATGGAACCTCAGCATCGTTTGCCCGATCCACAAGAAAGGAGACCCTCTAAACTGCGCAAACTACAGAGGCATCAGTCTCCTGAACACTGCGTATAAGATCATGTCTGCTGTATTGTGTGAACGCCTGAAACCATTCGTCAACGATCTGATAGGTCCCTATCAGTGCGGTTTTAGGCCCGGTAAGTCCACGACCGATCGAATATTCACACTACGGCAGATCCTGGGAAAAACCCAAGAATACCAGATCGATACTCACCATCTTTTTATCGATTTTAAGGCCGCATATGACAGCGTTTATAGAGACGAGCTATACAGAGCCATGTCTAGTTTTGGCATCCCTGCCAAACTTGTCAGATTGTGCAGAATGACGATAGAGAATGCTCGCTGCTCCGTAAAGGTCGGAAACAATCTCACCGAGACCTTTGATGTCAAAAAAGGATTTAGACAAGGTGATGCGCTGTCATGTGACTTCTTCAACATCATTCTTGAGAAGATTGTGCGAAACTCACAAGCCAACACCAGAGGCACAATTTTCTATAAGTCTGTGCAACTGCTTGCATACGCTGACGACATTGACATTGTTGGTACAACACAGCGAGCTGTCACTGGTGCGTTTGCAAGTATTAGTACAGAAGCGGCAAAAATGGGTTTAGTGGTGAATGAGGGTAAAACAAAATATATGCTGTCAACAAGAAGGGACACACGACATCGACGAATCGGGCAGAACGTCACGATAGACAGCTATAACTTTGAGGTAGTTAGGGACTTTGTCTACCTCGACTCCGCTATAAACTCTGATAACGACATCACATCAGAAATCAAACGAAGAATCACACTTGCCAACCGCTGTTTCTTTGGCCTAAGACGGCAACTGATAAGTAAGGCCTTGTCGAGAAATACTACGGAAACTCTGTATAAGACCCTCATCATCCCAGTCCTGCTTTATGGTGCAGAAGCATGGGTGCTATCAAAGGCGGATGAAGATCTCCTTGGTCGTTTCGAACGCAAAATTCTTCGAGTGATTTTTGGTCCCGTTTGCGTTGACGGGCTTTGGAGGAGAAGATTTAACAGCGAACTCTACGAGCTGTACAGCGACATCGACCTAGTCAGAAAAGTACGCATCAGTCGTCTAAGATGGCTGGGACATGTAGAGCGAATGGACACCAACGCTCCGGCCCGAAGAGTCTTCGATTCTAACCCGGAGGGACAACGCAGTAGAGGAAGACCTCGCCTTAGGTGGCGCGCGCAAGTGGAAGGGGACCTCAACCAACTTGGAGTGCGCAACTGGAGGCAGTTAGCCAAAGATCGCGCTAACTGGAGAGGCGTATTGGTTGAGGCCCAGGTCCACCCCGGACTGTAGCGCCACCTAAGTAAGTAAAGTTGCTTGCAGCCAAAAAATATCTACCTGAGTCGCCTTAGCTTCTGAGAATTGTTGAAAAAAGGAGGTATTCAGGTATAAACCGTTCAAACTTAAGAAACACATATTTTATTCCGTTTGCGAAGACTGTCAAGAATGTCTTTGGAAATATTCCAAACTTACATAAAATATTTTTTTTAGTAAGCATCCATTCATTGCTTGCAAACTATTTTAAAAGAAAAACCCATTTAAAAGCAAGAAGTAGCGGTTAAACAAGATAAAACAGAGGAAAACACAGAAATATATGCTTCAAGCGTTTAGAAATGAAACAAAATTGCAATATTTCTTAAATTTTTTGAATACATTTGTACAAATTTGTGTTTGTTAAACTTATGTCGTTTTCCATTGGGATTTTCAGATTTTGCTCTCAGATTTCAGATTTTTCGTGCCCAATGGAATATAAAATGAGATTTTTTTTCCTTTGCATCTGTGGTGGTGCGTGTTTTAAAAGTCACCTGTTCTTAAATTGTAATTTGTGTAAATAAAAATTCATTCAATTTATTTTAATAAATATTGCAGCGGCCATATGTAATTTTTTTTTCTTCTATTTTTCTCAGACTTCTCGTCTAAAAACGTAAGTAAACACACTTTAAAGTTTGACAAACGACAAATGTTTTGGTGTTAGTGCAAATAGATGTGAATCTCACTCGGATATCGAGATTCGCAAAATTGCTTTTTTTGCGCCCAATGGAACATGAAATCTGACAGCAAGCTGATTTCGAGAGCAGAAAAAATGCTCTGACTCTGAAAATCTGACATCTGTCCCAATGGAAATCGACATTAAAAACCATTAGCATTGGCCGCATTCAAGAATCTAGTTATCTTAAGTCGACTAGATTGGTCTGGATAAGATGTAACCTGAACGCAAAAACTAGATTGGTCGGGAACGTCACTTTTTCTACGTCAGCCACATACCCGAACTGTCAAATTAGTACTCAGTCACGAATTTCTTGACTAGATTCGTCGGCTACCCCTCCATAAACGTCAAATGTCACAGGTGCCTACGTGACCGATTTAAACCAATCACAACCGAGATAGATCTAGTCAGACAGCTGTCAGACTTACTAAACTAGATACTTGAACGCCCTCATTGTTTAAATACAACGAATAAAGTTAGAAAACATTTACAATTTACTAAAATTAATTTATAATTGTAAACGCTCTGGTTGAACAGCAGCTTATTTAAATTCGCTCCTATTCCGAAATTTGATACCCTGATTTTGGACGGTTGGGCAACACTCGTCTTCAAAAAGACATTATGGAGAATTTATTTAGCTAATGCCCGAGATAAACACGAATTTCTCACCATTAACATTTAACCCTACAGTTAGCGATATGAGGGCAGCTATATTTGTTTATTGGTAAAGCGAGTTTTAAAAGTCTGGAGTCTGCGTAAACTGACATTTTATTATTGGTAAGGCTTACTTTCCATAAAGCAGACAACACAAAAGTTTGATTTGTATTTCATTTTCAGAGTAAACACGCACCATTCCAGTGGTAAGCCTGGTAACTATAGACAAACTGGGCTTTATAGGGTTTTTTCTTGTACTAAACTTATAAATCCTCCCCTGAGAATGAGACTTTTACTTTTCATGAAAAAAAAAAAAAAAAAAAAAAAAACACACAACAAACTTGAACAGAATTGAACTGACGGGAACTTAGACTGTGCAGGCGAATATCGCAACAGATGCTGCTATTTCAAGTGAGAACAAAAGTGGAACATCTGCGCAGCTACAGTTCAAACATTTAGTCCATCGCAGAGATGGCGTTTTACAGTCAAAAGCGAGTAAGACTGTATTGGGTAGATACGTTGGTCATTCCAATCCTGGAAAAATTGGGGAAAATCTTAAACTAAGCACGAAGAAAATTAGAATGCTGGTCGGAGTCTTCTCAGTATACTGTCTTCTGAAAAAGATTGCCAAGAGGGGCTAAGATTAGCAGAGAAATTGTCCAGCATTATGGATAACATAAGCAAAAACAGCCCGGACTCCCAAATGATTGCCCTATCTTATAATTGCCTGAACAGAATGAAATTTGCAGCTGCACCCTGCACGTATCAGAAATCTGGGCCCGATTTACCACATCCGTGAGCGAGCATTAAAATTCAGTCACGTATTGATCGACCAGGGATGCGGTAATTCAACCCCGCCAACTCAGTAAGCAGCTGACTTTTGTTGGGCTGAACGCGTGCATTTAACAGCTCATTCGAATCGAATTCCAGCTGCAGAAGTAATTCTGTACTTTTGTTCGTTGCTCTTTTTAATCGTAAACAATCGACTTTAGAGCAACCAAAAGGCTAGCATATCTTTCAAACCAGGAAGAAGTGAAGATATTTATCGAATTTAATAACCAAAGCGCATCTGCTCGTCAAGAAAAAAAAAAAATCCATATGTGCAAAAGCAAGGCAAGGGAAAATAAGAAGAAACGAGCTTCAAACAAAAATCACTGTAAACAAACAAAGTTTATATGACTCTCTCTCGAGACCTTAAATTGCACAAATGGCTTATTAATAACCACAAGAAATCTAAACAATTGTGTACATATCACGTTACGCGCAGGTTAGTCATAAGCTTGAGAAGAGCTCATGTAGTTGCATGTTCGTGGCTTCAGAAAGCAAAACACAGAATTCTTTCCCAAACAGGCGAAGCACTGAAGGTCTAACAAATTTAAACACTGGGACGTATAGGTATGTGGCTGGTCTTTATCAACCGAAAAATAACAAACAAGTTGTGCCTACATAACGCGATAATCACTCACCACAGTGCTGCCCACTGAAAATAATTTATTATTTATATGATAGACCCAGGTTATGTTATTTTTCTGTCCTGCATACTTTCATTTTTTTTTTCTCTATTTGTTTTCGGTGCCCCCCCTTTAGAACATTTCTTATGCAATTATGCACCATTCTATGTTATTACTTCACAGAGCGTGGTGTCAATAATATTATCCCTTTTACAGACCCGTATCAACTTGGTTTAAGAATAGCCCACACTTTACTCATCATTTCTATATTTAATTCAACTGCGACTGAAATTGATTTCCCAAACACGACTACATATTCTACGTCATTGTGTGACATTAATCAATAGAGACAAGCTCCTTGGTGTCGCATTCTAGAACTTTTCGTCCGGTTGGGATTCACTGCCAAGGTTAAACAATGCTAGCCACCTCTAACCCAAGCCGAACTAATAAACAAATCGCTAACAATTTCGAATATCAACCAATCAAAGGAAGACCTACTATAAATAGACTATGAGAAATACATAAACACGTATGTTGTATGACTTTGCTTACCTGTGCTAAGCAAACGATTCATGTTTGGCATGGTTGGGAATCCAAAGAGGCCGCCGCCAATTGGAACACGCTCCATCAAGCTGTTTCCACCATTATATCCTCCGTCGAATGGTGTTAGCATGTTGAACGGGTCGGGCATCATCATGGTGTTCATCAAGCGATTCATATTTCGCATTTGCATATTCATAGAGTTCATATGATGACTGCAATTGGATTGTACACACAAGAAATGAGATTATTATATTAAATGAATTGAATTAATGGGAGAGTTTTATATAAGTGCACTCAGTTCGTCATTTCCTTTTGCTTCGGTTTTCTTTTTTATTTTCTATTTTCACCGAAGCGCTAGCCTGCATGTATGTATCGATTTTCCGTGACCACAGAAATTAATATATATATGTATTTTTTTTTTCGAATTTTTAAAGAGAATTTATGCTTTGCTTACCCCATATAACCATCATCATCAAAATCGCCAAGTAATGCTCCGAATAGAGACATGTTTTCTACGATATTAATGAGAATTTACTTAGATTTTCACAGTAGTTATTACGCGAGAAACAATTGTTTAAACTTCTAGGTTTTTCTGCGATGGGAACAACCTTCTTTTTCGTCTCACCAAAAGTTATTTAACGAACCAAAAATGGCGGATTATTGAAAAGTAAACGAAGAAGAGAAACACGAGCGAAGTTGGATGCGATCGAAAAGGTGGAGACACAATTATTCGGATTGAGTAGAATCTGAACTAACTCAAGATAATGTGAGTTGTGTTTAAAATCAGGAGTGGCATTTTTTTACATAGGCTAGAAAATTACGTGCGCTTTCATGTGGAAATGCAATAGTTTTCTCCATCCTGGCTTGAATGGAATTTTGTATACCCAGAGCTGGGGTACCGCGTCCGTGAGCGAGCCATACGTCACTGAATTTTGTAGATTTTACAAGCAAAACAATAACAAATTCAGTCACGTATTAGGTAGGTACTCTATCATGGTTGCGACAATTCGGCCCCTGGGGCCTGTTTCATAGATCATACATCACATACATCACATACAACATACATTAAAATTTTGTTTATACATCACATAAAATTTTCTGTTTCATAAATTTCACTGGAAGTAATGTATGAAATATTATTTTGTTGTATGTGATGTATTATTTTGACACTTCATATTAATGAGTTTTTATTCGCATTAAAGCGAATTTATTTTTGAAATTAAAAAAAATAAAAAACTTGAAATAGTTATAAATATGTATTAAATAATATCTGAAAATGGATGTAATTTTTGGTGAAGATGATTTACTTTTTGGTGGTGTGGAATATCGTAGAGTAGTTGTTAGACGTCCAAGAACATTTTTTGAACGAGTAAATTTTAACTTGAATGATCCTTATTTCGTGGAGAAATTTAGGATGCCCCCGACGTGTGTTCAATTTTTATTAGAGCGTTTGAGTACCTTCATTGCACATCCAACAAATTCCAATGAAGCTTTAACACCATTGCACCAAATTTTGGTCACACTTCATTGGCTTGGCAACGGGTGTCAATATCATGGTATCGGCACGATGCATGGGGTTTCAAAAGCAACTATTTGTCGTTGTGTTAATAGAGTTTGTAGGAATTGTAGCCCAGCACAATCTAGTTTAGGTACTTTAGGTAACTAGATATACGCCATATACCCATTTTATCCGAATGAAACAACCCACTTAAAAAAATGTCGGGATTACGAATATTGTGTGAAGCCCATTCTTTCAGATATATTGTGCTCTAATATGGTTTAAACGTCAAAAAACATGTAGGATAACAAAGCTGGGGTATAATGGACAGAGTAGTGTTTTGTTCACAAATTGTTAAAAAGCGAACAATTTCCATTACTTTAACTTCTCAGCTGTGACCAAAATCGTTTGAAAAATATAATTTTTCAATTCTACAATAGAGGTATTCACGATCCGGTGCAACTGGTCTTGTATCAACAGCAACAAAATATACTGACAAAAATTTCGCTACACTTTCGCACTTTATCTATACCCTGACCCTATTGTAACCGAAAAATACAACATAGCCTTAACAAGTTGACAGTTCGCTAAATTTTTAATTCCTGTGTGCAGCTATCGGAAAGAATAAGTGCCGCCGAAGGAAAAATCATAATTTTCATTATTTCATATTAATTAATTAACATACCTATGTCCCCATTAGATCTGTCATTTGTTTCAGTTTCGCTATAGATGAGAAAAAGTGTGTTCACGATCTGATAAAAAAAAATAAAATTTCGCAATTTCTGGGTCTTCTAACTTTTTTTTTGCACTTTATTATAATACTTGTTCGCTTTTCCTACAAGTTTTTAACTGTCACTTGGCTTTTTCTTCTTATTTGATCCTGACGTTGTCGCAACCTGGTCGCACCTACCCTATTAAAATGAAAGTGTTCGAAAATAATTTTTATTGATAAGAGTTAAATTAAATAAAATCAATTTATCTTTAGATGAAAAAGAAACTACGTATTGGAGAAAGGTGTCTTCAGAAATGATAAGGGCGACATTCGGGATCATGGTAGGTATTTCAAAAAAATAAAACATTCAATATAACACAATCTTATCGAAAATCGATAACATTTGTGTTAGCCATTAATACATTCACAACCAACTTCAGTCGGCTACTAAGAAATTTCCCCAAACAAAGAGAGACGGAGACACGCGTTTGTTTGTGCGCACGATCAATTTATTCTTATCACTAAATTTGTATTTAAATTTATTTCCAAACTGAATTCTCTGTGTCAAATAACATTCATTGAGTGCTGCATCATCTGTTGCACAAGTTCGTCAAGTGGCTTGCGTAGTTTTACTAATAAATTTTTCCGCAAACCCATTTGTGCAGTGCCGCGCAACCACGCAACAAGTTCTGCTCTTCATCATTGCCGCTGTGTATTAGTTGTTATTTCGCTTGCTGGATGTTTATCTTTATTGAATTGCATTTAGTTTCATTTAGTAGATATCGCCAATAAAAATTCATTTAGTTTTTCGCCATAGTTTTCATTAAATGGTAAGTTAAAGTTAAGCTGAGAAGCGAAAGTTTTTTCCGAGAAACGTCCATTGTTAGTCATTTCATTTGGGGTGCGCTTAGTGGTGACACTAACCGCGATCGCATTTGTATACTAATGATGTGTGGGGCATTGTTTGAACGTGTTGTCCATTTGCATTTGCAGTCGATTGTCCTCACTAAACGTAAACATGGGCGCATGTTTTACACTGGAACGTGATGAAGAGATTGTCGCACGCAAACGAAGCAACGAGATCGACAGACAATTGGAAGCTTCAGAAAGGGAACGACCGAAGGTGCTTAAAATTTTGCTTCTCGGCGCTGGAGAGAGTGGTGAGTTGGAAACATGCAAGGAGGTTCTGTTGTAATCAGGCTAGAGACCTAATTGTTTTGCCAAGACAATGATTGGCAGCATAGATCAACTACAGATTTGGGAGTGACCAATGTGTGTAGGGAGATTATTATTGACGATTTGCTTTCACTTCAGCCAAAAAATAGAATCAGTCATTCTTGAGCATGTGCAAATGAGAAAAGTCTGACAATAATTTTCAAATGCGGGTATAAAGTATGGGGAACTGATAGGCTTATTATTGCTCCACTTTGCTGTGATAAATTTAAATTCCCTTATACGGCTCATCGCAAAGGTACAATTGAACCGCGTTATACGTGGTTTTAGTCGGCGGCCGTATAGTGAAGGTTTACCTCAACACACGTCTATAATTTTTGAATTGTCCATATGGCAAATCAAATACAACCAATTAAAGAAGAAAAAAAAAAAAAAAAAAAACCCAAACAGAAACCCGACTGCTAAAGTTTATGGTTCCTGCAAACGCAATAATAAAAATAACATTCGAATGCGAGTGCGAATATCCATATTGAATTATTTGAACTAATTATGCCAACAGATAATAATATTGCCAGATAAGCCGATAAGGGAATGAGAAATAGATGCCGGTTACTTATTCGTAACGCGACCTTGTGCGTGTGCAAGTCCACATTTTTCAGACAGATTGGGTCGACGATTCATTTATTTAGACAGCTTTGCACTCGGTTAATTCGTATGCATATCAATTAGCAAACTCGGTTAGTGGGTATTGGTCAGTTTGAAGTTTAATCACAGACTGATTGTGAGTGTCCACAATGTTCTGTCGTACTACAGTATGTTTAAATGTTGTATCCTTTTATTTTTTAGGAAAAAGCACCCTCGTAAAGCAAATGAAAATAATTCATTCCGACGGCTTTACACCGAGTGAGCTCTCGGCCTTTCGCCCGACTATTCTCGACAACCTTCTGTCGTCTATGAAATATGTTCTCACTGGCATGGGAATTCTTCGCATTAATCTGGAATATCCATCGAATAGATTGTACGCTGAGATTGTTCTCTCGAATCCAAGTTGTTTCGACATGGAATTTCGGGTTATAGACAAAGTGCGCATGGCTCTTAAGGTTCTTTGGAAGGATCGTGGCGTTCGTTTAGCTGTTTCAAGGGGCTATGACTATGAACTCAACGACTCGGCGCTTTAGTAAGTACAAGTCTCAACTCAAAGTAGTTTCAAGTAAGAACTCTCTCCCTTACAGTCTCTTTGAGAACATGGACCGAATTATGAGCGAAAAATATTCTCCATCGTCGACAGATGTTCTGCGGGCTCGTGTTCGCACTAATGGAATTATTGAGACAAACTTTCTTGTAAACGACTCCATAGTTAGGTAAGCAATAATTCACTCACTTAAACGAACAAGTACTGTACAGTTCAATTCGCAGCATGTACGATGTAGGAGGGCAGCGATCTCAACGCCGGAAATGGGTGTATTGCTTCGAAGATGTTCGGGCTGTTCTTTTTGTCGTCGCACTAAGTGGATACGATATGACTCTGCTAGAGGACAACAACGTAAATCGGCTGGTAGAAAGCCTAAACCTATTCGAACAGATCATCAATAACCGCTGGTTCAAGGAGGCCGCGTTCATTTTATTCCTCAACAAATTAGATCTCTTTCGCGAGAAGATCATGTGTACTAATCGACATCTGCGTCTGTTTGTACCTTCCTACAGGGGTAAGCTTTGAGCTGCACTTTCTAAGGGCTTGTAAATTATAATATTTCTCATTTGAATAGGTCCCGATCGCAACATCGACCAAGCAGCCCTGTACATCCAAAGTGAATTTCTCAAACGCAATCACAACGCACGCAGAGTTATTTGTCCGCATTTTACCACCGCCACGGATACGGCCAATGTTCAGACGGTCTTTCACGTCGTTATGGAGACTGTGCTGAAGGAGAATCTTGGCACCGTGGCACTTCTTTAATAAGGAAAACATAACACGATACTTTTTTTGTATGCCAAAATTTAGAAATCCACCCCTAAGTGCCCTTAAGCAGCTACTTCCTTAGATTGATCTTCCATAATTTATTGAACAGGTTGGGAAATGTTTTTCAGATCTCATATTTTAAATATTGTTAATTGTAGCTTAGTCGATGGAATTCTAAAATTTATTTTATAGATCATTTCGAGTATGTAATTATTTATTAATGTATTGTTTTAGTGTTTATTCTTACTACCTTTTCCATTCGTATGTGTAGTATTTAATAATAAAGAGAAATCGATTTAATAAATGCTCAAGTAATAATAGGATACTTGGGAATTGTGAAAATGTCTTGTTTTATTGTGGTTGTCTGGTAAACTTAAATCAGTGGATCGGTCCAGCTTAAGCTTTCGAAGTCTTGTGACTAGATCGAATATCTAAACTACGTACAGTCCAGCCCTTCAAATCAGTCAAAAGTAGCAAAAAACCCAAGCGGAATAACAATACTTTGAACATTTATATGAATGAAAATATTGATTAGAAATATGCAAATTTCCAAACCGTTGCATTCATTTTTGTATGCGAGATATAACTACATACATATTTGCCATTTTAAATTCAACATTCTTTATTGGAAACGGTTTTCCCAATTTCTCTTTTATTTCGCTATTTTTGAGCTTAAATCAACAAAAGCACCTATCGAAATTTCAATATCAGAAGAAGATTCGTTAAATCGAACGTAGTTAAACAAAATCTGTAATAGGATCATTTATTTTAAAAGTCCGTCTTTTTTAACCCATTCAAATCTGAAACAATCAGTAGAGGTAGGTAGGTAGGTAACTTCTATTAAATCAAAAATATTTGAAACTAATGTGGTATTCAATTGGGCGCTCTCAATGCACTTTTTTTTTGCTCTCAGAGCAGTTTTTAACAAATAAAAGCAATCTTTTTCAGATTTCAGAGCACTTTTGCGAATCTAGATATTTTCTCAGATTTACCAATACAAGCGCGTTAGAGTTTGACAACTGGTGGAAGGCGTTTAGGCTTTCGTGAATTTGTTCTTCAGCGAAGAAAGACATTCAATCAATTTTTGTAAATTGGTTATGTATAAATATTTAAAAACCAATCGAGACGCAAATTTCGAATGTTTTAATTTAAAATTTAACCAGTGAATGGAAAACGCTTTGAAAAGTGTTGAAGGCTATACAATATACATATTCGAATCGCACGAATATTATCACAAAAAAGAGCAAGTGACGTTTTTATGTTCGATTGATCTGAAATCTGAGCGAATCTGAAGAGGCCCAAACGAATACCACATAAGAGCAAAATCATTTCCCAATCTCATCACCTTCCCTTACAGGCAATAAAAAAAGTCAAACTGAGCACGAATTTCTATTCACTTGTCAACACAACTGACATTTCCAACTATCGTCTGCGAACACAGAAGACGAATTTTTGTTGATTTCCAATTCGTTTTTATAGTTGAATATTTTATGCAATAATCTTCGTTGAAATAAACAAAACATCATGCTGCTTATTAAAATAGGATTCATCCTTGTACTGGGTAAGTGAGGCTGCCACGAAATATATCGCTAACAACTGTAATCCCTTCTATTTGCCGTTAGGTGTCACGGTGCAATCAATCGAGCTGAAGGGACTAAAAACGTTTGTTAACTTTTTAAATGGCGATTTTCTGGACTCTAAAAGCAAAGAAGATGACGACGCAGCGTCAGCTGTTGAACGTGGCCCTTTAAAAGGTGTCTCCTTTTACAACTTCGTCGATCATATAGGTCACCGCTATGACAATGAGTGCAGTTTGTACGACAATGAAATCGCTCACTTGAAGGGTGGACGAACAGATTTCAAGCCACCCATTGTAGTAAAGTGCATTCCAAATGAGAATGCCAATTCGACCCTCCTTATGCCGGACTCAGTGAAAGAGATAGTAGCACTGCTAAAGCCAATTGGGAACTCTACAAAGCGCACCATTGAGGGCAGTTGTGTGCTCATCATGTTCTATTCGAAGTCATGCCCAGGATGCGCTAGAGTTGCGCCAATATTCAATCCATTGCCAAAACTATTCCCTAATCTAAAAATTGCGGCAATTGATGCGCACAAATTTCATAGTTTCAATGCGGAATTTGGCATTGTCGGACTGCCAACGATTTTGCTATTCCATCAGGGACGCCCGATTGTAAAGTTTTACGGAGACGATTGGGATTTCAGGAAGTTTGTGACCAAACACACTGGATTGACGGTTCCACCGTATGCGACCATCACATCGGATGATTTTAGAGGCCCACTGCCGATAGTAGCCGAGGAGAGTCCAGACTACTACCTACTGCTGGCTTGGGTGTTTATATTCTTTTGTGCAGGAAATTATTTCTCTAAATCGGCACTGTGTAAACAGATGATCGAGATGATCCAGAGGAATTGGCGCGAGTCGGAGGCTCAGTCGGAGCACAGCTAATTGACGAAACAGAGCACAGATGTGCGCAGAGGTTAATGATGTTGTTATATTTTTGATTTGCAAACTTATTTATTTCTTCATTGAGTTTAAAATAAATGTGATTGATGCAACTGACAGTTGAAGGGTAGCTAATTTCTGTAAGATCGAAAGGGTGCTTCTAAAGTGAATAGCGAGAGGCAGTTGGATGTGGCTTCCGAATGATAGTTCGAAAAGGTTAAAAAAAAGTAGATTATTTGAAGGTTAGATCATTTAAAACCTCCACTGGTGTAAGTCCTCAAAGTATTGCAGATTCTCGACGTTCCTTATAACGCAACATTAACGTGCTAAAACGATCAAGGATATTTGAGGAAAAGGAAACCGATTGGGTACACTTAAAAGGCAGACGAAAATATAGTTCCAAATAACATAACCGTGTGCCACAACGTTAAATTTGTATATGTACCTACCTATCTAATACTAGCGAACCGTTTCAAGTATTCAACTGCGCGTAAAAATGATGAGAGCTTTCAAAATTTGAACGATTATAATAAAATATTTTTCGAGGGATTCCCACAAACTAATACAACAAGTATACACTTAGGATTTATAATTAATTACAATTCGAAAATACATGGGAATATAAAATATGGGAAAAACGTCTTACTCACCTTTTATAGGTATATAGCTTTTGGTTGCCTTCGCAGTGTTAAGTCCTTAATTTTGTTTCCTCTCAGACAGAAAAGTATTGAATTAGCAAGTATAAGTTTTCCAATCCTGTAAAACTGGGCTGTAGAAAATAAGGCCCCAATGAAATAAGACTCAAAATTTGGGGTGTTAATTCATAATGAAATAAAGCCCCAATTTCAAATATGAAATAAGGCCCCACTGGGTATTCCATGTCGAAAGGGTAACAATCCTTACTATAATAAAACTGTAACTTTTTTCCGGCTGTAAGCTGTGTGCTATGAATAGATTCAAAAAGTACTGCACGAATTTGATTCCGGTTTTCACAGTTGCATAGGAAATTGTTCATATTACGTTTTAGTATATGTTTTACCATTATTCGCTGTCCGGAAGTGGAAATCTAAGCTGATATCTAAGAAAAGTTGTAATTCTCGGATGCCTTCTAGCTCCTAGCTTCGGAATCACTCATCCAAATGAAATGGGATTAATAAGGGATAAGATATAAATCATCTTTGTACGTTATCCTGAAGTGGAACAATAAGCAATAAAATATAAATTTAATACAATTGAAAAAAGCAAAATGTTCGATTGAAGCTAGATCGTTGGATTTTTCCAGCGTTGAGTGGGAATTTTGTGTGTGTGTGCGGCAAAACCTATTTCTCTCTCTATACATTTTCTGCCGTGTGCTTTTTCTTTCTCTTTTTTTATGCAACTTTTGGGCTTTGTGTTGTTTTTTTTTTTTTGCTCACGTTCTTAAATTATTAGTGAATAATGACAATGAGTTGAGTAGTAGAGCGAATGTGGTGCATGGGATTGAGCATTGAGGGAGTCACACTCAGTTGTGAATTGTGATATTTAAAATGCGCTATAGTGATTCTGATCTTATTAGTGATACTGATTCATGTGCATGCTAAAACCTGTTTGTGCATTTGCAGTTTTTTTGCTTTATGTTTTTTTTCTCTTTTTTTAATTTGAACTTGAGGATGTTGAAATGTAACAATTTACAAGTGGAATGTAAATGAGATTGAGAGGGAATAATAGAAGTTGCCTACCAAGGTATTTGTTTGGATTGTTTTACTGGCAGTTTTTCTTCTCTTTTTTCGGGTAAGCTACTTTTTGTATAGCGCTAATTATTTTGTCTGGCGAAGCAAGGCGAGCACGGGTCAGCTAGTTAATAATAAAAAAATAGTTTTGGGGACTTTCTTCTTTTAGGGTGTTATTTCAAAATGAAATAGTACCCCAATTTTCATTAGGAAATAAGGCCCCCAAAAAGGAAACAACACCCCAAATTTTATTAATAATGGTTGTTGTTGTTGTTTCCTGTATAATTTTTTGGTGACTTATTTCATTGGGGCCTTATTTCGCAGAGCCTGTAAAATTGACATACCATCGAAATTTGAACACAAATATAAAATGATAAAAGGAATGTTATCAATACATAAAAAGAACGGCTGCTTTTGAAAAGAACTGAATTGAAGTTTTGAACTTTAGGCTTAAAACAGACAGTGTGCCAATGTTGCTTTCCATCGTCTTGATAAATATTTGCCAGTTTAAAGTTTAGAGAGGAAAAACAAACGAAACTTTCGTACGTCCATTTGGTGGTTTTGTTTATATTTCGTTCGTTTTTTACATATCCCGTTCTTAATCTGGTTGATCTATCAAAATTCAGCTATGAAAAGATGTATCTCGCATTCATTTATGTGGTTTTCCATTGGGACCACCAGAAATCTTTTTCAGATCTCAGATTTTACTGTGCTCATGGAACGCGCAACGAGATTGATCTGCTTTTGTAAATGGATTAGTGCGTTAATTGACAACAATATCAGCTGTTCAAATGGCATTCGTTTTTGGCTAAATCACAAATGGATATCGCCCTCAAAAATGTTTTCCTTCTTGTAGATACAAATGAAGTATTATTGGTGATTTGTAGTCTTCAGATGACGAGGAAGACAATGAAGATAATAATTCCTCCGAAATAATATCCATAGCTATTTATATATTTTGTTATTTTGGTTTTCACGAAACTTTGCGCATTTGCCTCGAAAGCAAACTTCGCAGGATGACGTAAAACAGCTGTGCAAATTATATTGGTATGTGTAGATCTGAAAAAATATCGAGATCTGCAAAAAGTGCTCCGAATCGAAAAAAAGATTGATTTTTCGTCCCAATGGAACGCGAAAAGTGATTTAGATCAAAAAAAAGATTGATTTTTTGTCCCAATGGAAAACCACATTATATTGCTTGGAGCTTTATAAAATGGAGAACGCGCGAACAGCTTCCTAGGCTTGAGGAACAAAATTTGATTCCATTTAACAAAAATTGCGCGCTACTTAGCTAAATTTCTTTGATTTATAATATTTAATATAGGTATTTATCTTTAGGAACACCTTTGTGCGGAGGTCTAACCAGTTTAAAGTGGTTCAAAATAACTGAATTGGTTTGCGATAGCTGATAGCATCAAAAATGGAGCAAAATTTTCCAGTTCTGTCTAAACCAGAAACTACCCATAATGGACTTCTACTACCATAAACGACCTAAGCGCAGTGCAATAGTTGGCGCAACAGGTTCGCGTAGCCTAGCATAGGGTCCCTAGGCATAGCTTCTCACAACCATTTGTTTTGTTTGAGAATTTTTAGTTTTTGCAACCTATGTCGAGACCGAGCGGCCAATTGAGAAGCTCTCTCATGACAGTTGTACCTAATGTACCTAAAGATGTTTGTCAAACGTTCGCAAATGGTGGGGCAGTGGCAAAAACTTCAAGATATAATTGGTTATTGGTGTCCTTCGAGAATTGAACCATTCCAGCATACTAACCACTAAGAAGACTTTCTGAATTAATATAACCCTCAAAAGGCGTCGACAAAAAGAAAGCAACAGACGAATCACCAGTTCATGGGCATTGTTGCGTCGCCGTTGTTTGGATTCGATGAGGAAAAATATATATCTAATTCTCTTGAATGATTTTATTTGCTAAAAAATATATATGTACATGATCTACAGACACAATTCAAAATATTTTAGTTCAACTTACTAATCCTTCCAACTTCCCAATAAACAAACTTTGTACGGCACACTGAACTTCTGCGCTAAAGGGATATTATAAATTAGAAACCTGCGAAAACTTGTATTATAAAATCTAACCTCTTTGCTAATCCAAAAATGCCTAATGTCGTTTTCCATTGGGATTTTCAGATTTTGCTCTCAGATTTCAGATTTTTCGTGCCCAATGGAACATAAAACGAGATTTTTCTTCCTTTGCATTTGTGGTGGTGCGTGTTTTAAAAGTCACCTGTTCTTAAATTGTAATTTGTGTTTATAAAAATCCATTCAATTTATTTTAATAACTTTTGCAGCGGCCAAATATATATTTTTTTTTCTATTTTTCACAGACTTCTCTTTTAAAACGTAAGTAAACACACTTTAAAGTTTGACAAACGACAAATGTTTTAGTGTTAGTGCAAATAGGTGTGAATCTCGCTCGGATATCGAGATTCGCTAAATTGCTCTGACTCTCTTTTTTTGCGCCCAATGGAACATGAAATCTGACAGCCAGCTGATTTCGAGAGCAGAAAAACTGTTCTGACTCTGAAAAAAAGTGATTTTTCTGTCCCAATGGAAATCGACATAACCTTCTTCGGCAACGTGTTTTATCCTTTTGACCAGAGAGGAAGAGGATCCATTTGGATTTGGATACTCTCTGCTTTTGACTAAAATTACATTTCTACTTCGAGGTTTTGAGAAAGAGACAAGAACAATGACTTATTCAGTTCAGTGGTTTAGTTTAGTGTACCGCGCAAGTTCAGACTACTAATAATACTAGCTATTCAAATTTTGATAAAATGATCGGCTCGATGACAGGCACCAATTTCGCAATTTGAGACACTTGTGAGATGACACTGTGTCCAGCGTAAGCACGGGCAAGCGTTGCGATGTGGGTAATGCGGACATTTTTCGTGTGAGGTATCTATATTATTTAGTAAACCATATTCCAATAGCAAAATAAGAAAAAAAGCTATTTTATACAAAAGTAAACAAATTATTGTTAGTGGAAGCCGCATGAAGGCATTATTGTGCTGTAATTAGACACATAAACATTCACGTGCATCGCACGTGAAAATTGTGCCCGGCGTTTAGTTAAGTTGACGCATTGTCATAAAAAAAGAACTATGTATGCAGTTTGTTCTATGTTAAGCCATGCTTATATAAAAATCCATAGGAATCGGGTGATTGGTTTTAACGTGATGCGTCTTTAGATCCGAATAGAAATAGGCATACCTACTTTACAATCTTATTATAATGTATAAGAAGTTTGTATATTTATTGCTTACACAACTGTTTTGTGGCGACGATATAATGTATTAGTTCGTTATCCTTTAGCTTTGCAAGTCGTGCGGTTTGCACCTGAAAAAATGAAAATATTTCTATTCATTCTACTCCATTTCTTTCAGAAAAGCTTAAAACTGCAGAAAAATGCTCCACAAAAATAGCCAATGAGATATTATGAGAACAGTGAAGATCTCTGTCAGAAAAATTAAAAAAAAAAAACGCAGAGAAATGCGGGGTCCAAAGAAAGTGTAAAAACACTGGTTGGTTCTGCAAAAAAGGACCCGAAGGACAGCGTCCCCAAAATCCCACCGTATCAGAAGCAGAAAAATAACTCAAAACACGGGTAAAAATTTACTGAAAATGCCCCAATAATTGAATTATAAGTCCAGAAAATCAACGCCAAATTTCGATGAAAAGTGTCCTGAAAAACTCCTCGTCAGACCAACGAAAAATTAAGCCAATAACGTTCTCTCAAAGAACGAATATAATTCCTGAATTCTGAATTCCTGGGCTCGAACGAAACGTTATAACTCGATAACCGCTTTGCCGATTTTCGTGACTTATTTGTTTGTTTTGTTCGTGTTGCTGATCTTCAGGTTTGGGCAACAGGTAAAAAATGGCAACAGAGTCGCGCCCCGCAACATAAAACACATTTGAATTATTTGTGCAATTTGTTGAAGACAGCTATCAAGGACATTAAAAATCGTGCGATAGGTTCTTACCTTGAAAGTTTAACGGCGAAAAAAGATTCCCACTATTCACTTTGGAAAGCTGTAAAAGGCACCAAAAGGCCCAAAATCCCCGCGCCGCCAATTAAAATAAATCAAAATGAATGGGCAAGGGAAGATAAGGAAAAAGCGGACGTTTTTGCCGCCCATTTAGAAGAAACCTTTAAACCGTACTATCCGACGATTTAGTTCTCACAAGTGCAACGCTAAGGGAACTAAAACGTGAAATTGAATCCATAAAACCTAAGAAAGCTCCTGGTTATGATTTGATCATGGGAGAAGTTCTCAAAGTTCTACCAAGAAAAGCATTAATTAAGCTTCTTAATATTATAAATGCCGCGCTCAGACTAAAACACGTGCCGAGCCAATGGAAAGTTGCAGAGGTCATAATGGTTTTAAAACCAGGAAAACCGCCAAATGAAGTAAAGTCGTATAGACCAATTTCCCTTCTTCCAGTTATATCCAAAGTTTTCGAGAGAATTTTACTAAAGCGCCTACAACCGGTTATAGAATATAATAATCTTATCCCTGACCACCAGTTTGGGTTCAGAACCAAGCATTCAACGATTGACCAAGTGCATAGAATTACTGACGTAATTGAGAAAGCATTTGAAGAAAAAAAGATATGCTCAAGCGTATTCCTTGACGTCTCACAAGCCTTTGATAAGGTGTGGCATGACGGCTTGAAATTAAAATTACGACAAGTTCTTCCCGTACGCCTATATGATATTTTAGAATCATATCTCGGGAATAGACTCTTCCGTGTAAGACATGGAAACGAATACTCTGAGCTTAAGGAAATTTCGGCCGGCGTGCCGCAAGGAAGTGTCCTTGGGCCCCTCCTCTATCTGTTATATACTCGCGATATACCAAGAGAAGATGGCACTACTCTCGCTACGTTCGCCGACGACACCGCTATCCTAGCAGTAGGTAATACAATTGAAGAAACGACTGCAAAACTTCAAATCGCACTGAATAAGGTAAATGAATGGACGAGGGACTGGCGGATCGCCCTCAACGAAACTAAATCTGTTCACGTGAATTTCACGTATAAGAAAACTAATGACTTGCCAATTTTCCTAAACTTGGCCCGAATACCCTTTGCAAACGAGGCCAAATACCTGGGAATGACACTCGACGCAAAACTGAAATGGAATTCGCACGTGAAAATGAAACGTAAAGAACTCGATATCAAATATAGAGAAATGTACTGGTTACTCGGAAAACATTCCCAGCTCAGTACTGAAAACAAACTGCTTCTATACAAGCAAGTGCTAAAGCCGGTGTGGACCTACGGTATACAACTCTAGGGTTGTACCAAGAAAACAAATGTCAATATTTTACAAACTTTTCAAAATAAAGTGCTAAGAGAAATTGTACAAGCACCATGGTATATTAGAAACGACGATATCCACAGAGATCTCGGAATTCCAACAATTGAAGCTGAAACTAGAAGCTTCGCGAGAAAGCATAGAAACCGACTAATCGGACATGTCAACAATTCAGTCCGACAAATTTTGGACGAGAACAATTTATTGCGCCGACTACAAAGAACGAAACCGTTCGACTTGGCAAGATAGTTAACCGCGTCTAAATTGCGGAACATGCAGGATCTTTCCATGGAAAGAAGCCTGTCAAAAGTTGTTATTTCGTTATAGAAAAATTGCTTGATAAGTTATATCTTAGTTGCAGTATCTAACAATCTTTCGAAGGGTGGTGTTTTTAGTCAGTAAAAATCTGACACTACTATGAGCACGCGCTTGCTATTCTCATAGTGTCTTTGGAAGATTTTCACCTACCCTCGGTTAAAAAAAAAAAAGGTTTGGGCAGAAACAAGAATTCCAGAAAATCACATTTTTCGGCAAACTGTTGCGGGAAAAACTGAGTTACGCCGGGTTCAGCTAGTCTTGCATGGATACATTTGTTGAAAGTTGTAATTGTCAATTTTTAAACAATTTCACGGACACTCTGAGTGGAATCTACAATAGATTCTGGCGGTCAATGGAGGGAGACCAAGCTAAATAACAGGTTCAAAAAATGTAGAATTATTAAAAAAATTGCTAAGAAAAAACTGTGCGAACTGCGTATACGACTACGTACTGAAAAAAATAGATAGAAATCTAAAGGGTGGTTAACTTTTAAGGGCCGATGTTGATTTTGAATAAAACACAAATTATTTAGGAAATTATTGTCATTTCTTTTTATTATGATAATGATGGTATGGTTCAATTATGTATGGAATAAAATGTCGGTCAAATGGCCTCCGCGACCTCGGCGGCACACCTCCATCCGATGGTCCAAATTTTCGATGACGCTGAGGCATAATTGAGGTTCTATGCCGTTAATGTGCCGAATTATCTCATCCTTTAGCTCTTGAATTGTTGCTGGCTTATCGACGTACACCTATTCTTTCAAATAACCCCAAAGAAAGAAGTCCAACGGTGTCAAATCACATGAACTTGGCGGCCAATTGACATCGCCACCACGTGAGATACCACGGCCATTGAATTTGTCGCGCAAAAGAGCCATTGTTTCGTTAACTGTGTGGCAAGTGGCACAATCCTGTTGAAAACACATATCGTCAACATCCATATCTTCCAATTCGGGCCATAAAAAGTTCGTTATCATCTCACGATAGCGAACACCATTCACAGTAACTGCCTGACCGGCCTCATTTTGGAAAAAATACGGCCCGATGATGCCGCCAGCCCATAAACCGCACCAAACAGTCACTCTTTGTGGGTGCATTGGTTTTTCGACAATCATTATTGGATTATCATTCGCCCAAATGCGGCAATTCTGCTTATTGACGAATCCACTGAGGTGAAAATGTGCCTCATCACTGAAGATGATTTTCTTCGAAAATTGATCATCTATTCTCGGTCGCCAAATGGTTACGATTCTTTATCTTCTTCAAATGTACCACCAATTGGAGATTAAATATAATGAATGAATGATTGAATTTCATTTTTCGCTTAAAACAATTGAACGCCGATAAAAATTTCGACCCAAGTAGCCATAAAAGACACAATGAATCCTTCAGCGTTTCAGTTCTTATATCGAAAAAGGTCTATCTTTCGTCCTTATATAATTTTCAGACCGCGCGCCGCGCCGCCGCCAATCTCTTTCCACCAATTTGGTGCTTAACTCAAATCCCTTCCCAATTACTGGTCAACCAAACCTTAATCCCTTTCATCAATCAGTTGCGGACAGCATGGATAATTTGTCCCAAAAATCCTTTCTAGCAAATTCCAATTCATAATTGATTGTCCAACAGAGTGAACAAAACGTAAAAAAAAAAAAATACAAATGCAAATCCAAATGATGGGATATATTAATTTCGAATTTGAAACAGGATGCCGCATTTAAATTCAATTCAAATGGGAAACGATTTCACGAGAACGTCTCGTCTCCATTCATTCCCACAAATGGGGTTGAAATTGTCCGAAGGTATAAAAATAAACATCGAATCGGAACATTCACAAATCGAATGCAAAAAGGACACTACAATCCTTTTCTCATTTGGTGTCTGTCTGTCTGCCTTTCAAATTCGATTCGAAAGAAAAGGAAAACCCTCAAGCCCTAAGAGAGAGAAGGCTGTGTTGTTTGTGGTAATTAATTACCATCACTTGGCATTTCAATCGAAATTAAATTTATTCAAAGGACATTATTTGGTTTGTAGTGTTTGTTCTGTGGGGGTGATTTGTCGTTTTTTTTTTCTGTTGGTTTTCATAATGAGTAGAATTTGACGAGTTTAAGTTTAAGTAATAGTAAGTATAGGCCCTAGGCCTAGCTTCTCACAACCTTCCGTTTTTAATTTTTGGAACCAATTGGAGCTTAGCAACCTAAAAAAGAGATTATTTATCATGAGCCCATTCCTTTATCCAAAAAGTACGATTTGCACGAGACCTCGCCACAAAGACCGTTGCCACAAAGATCTATATTGTCCAACCTTGCATGCCTGTTTTCTGTTTGCTCAGCCAAAGGACTCTCCATCATGCATAATCACTTTTCATTCGGACTGGGGGACTTTCCTGCACGTGAAGTGAAATGCATCAAAAAAATGGACCATGGGGCAAGGAATTTGTGTTAAATACTTTCCTTCCCTTCGTACGATTCATTGACCTGTTTTTTTTTTATCATCTTTTACTCTATCTTTGCCTTGTGATTGTGCAAAGGGATGGCTGCAGCAGAAAGGAATAAGAACCACAGTGATGTGAGAATAATGAGCAAGGCGGTGGGACACACTTTTGTCAGCTTCAGCTACAGCACAGTATGTCGAAGCACGTAGAAGCAAAGCGTTTAATTGGATTTTCAGCGGTAGATATTTTCGGACATTTTGATTTTAATTAAAGTTTCTTATCCTTATAAGTCAAGTGGCCAGCGATTACTCCTTAGAGTGAATTAGTAATGTCCTACACGTTGAACGTAATGAATTGAAATTTGCCCGAGTACTGTACAGGAAATTGGTACATACGGATGGAGTTTCCATTATTTGGCCTGTTTTATTGAACATTTTTCTTAGTTAAGCAAAGTATTAAATATATTCAGGGAGCAATTGCAGTAGCAACACTATAGGCGCGTTTTATTGAACATCTATCTCTGCAGGCAATTACAATAACCACACTTTACTTGTCAGTTTTAAGATTTATGCTAGCCGCGATACTAATAATTATTTTTAGTGTTCAGGCTAAATTTTTCGAACTCACGATGGTGAAATTTAACGATTTGTATTTGCATATTGTGACTTACAACATATATAAGGTTAGAACGGATTATGAGTAAGGCCCTGGCCTAGTTTATCCCAAGTAGAAGTTGCCATCAGTTTAAGTAGACATCTTTTCGGTAATGAGTTCATCACACTGCTAGTTAATTGCTTTCAGCGTCGTTGACTTTCCCAATTAGAAGTGACGTAACACCAGCAGTTCATGTTGATTACTTTTCAGTGACATCTGACACTGCTACCTGCTAGTGACTTATCGCTGTCGCCATTCACTTTTAGCGAGCGTCAATTAGGAGTTGGTCGAATCAAACTAAAAGTTACAACAAAATATACCACGGGAACTGTTTTATTGGGCTTTCGTTTACTTCGATTTACTTTGGATTTCAATAAAACAGGGCCCTATATCACCAACCACTTTTCACCTTGCATTTTGCAATTTTTCACTTTATCTTTGCAAATTTCGTTTCACCAAACGCAGATTTGCAAAGAGGAAATTATTCCTTTGCAAAGCTGAAAGTGGTCCCTCTTTGCAAAATTCGTTTCACCAAATACAAATTTCATCAGTAACTGCTGAGAAGGCTTAATAGATTGTACGGATTGATACAATGAAGTCGTCTCCATATTTAGCTGTGAATACTTTTGCATTTGAAGCAGTTTTCGTGTCCTGTCAAAATGCATTCTGAATCTCCGTAAAAAGGGGCTTGTTCTGAAGGTTTTATTCCGAAATCACATGTTTGGTATTTAAAACCGAAATTGTTGCTTCTCACACGCGTATTTCGCAGCTGTCTCACACGTAGATATTGGGAAAATTATTTTTTTTTTAGGTTAGAATTACCGAATTGGATTGTGATGCGGTCAAGCTAAGCTATTTCAGTGACGGAGTAGTGAGTAAGATAATAATCTTGAACCCGCATGATCCGGTCTAAATTGATAGCTGGAAATATGGATAAGCAATGATATCTATTTTCAAAAATGCAAATGCCAGTTGAAAATTCACAAGCACAAGTTGAAATACTAAACAGCCGTCTGACTGAAAGGGACAGCATTACCTAACACGCAAAAAAAGTGATACGTTTTTTGGTCGGCCATCTTGTTTACGTGGTAGGAATTATGGGAAAGCTATGCATGTTGATATTTTTATAGCGATGGCTTACGAAATTTCGTTTTCCTATAAAACAAAATCGCTTCCGGAAGTTATGAACGTACAATTATTTTTTTATTTCGTATAAATGATTGATGAATTGTTGGTTTAATTTGCTGAAACTAACTAACACTCTCATTTCACATATTTTAAATCGGAAATAGAAATGTTTTCATGTTATTGCAGAAATGTTAGTTGCCGGAACTTCCGCTTTACGTATCTATATTTATGGGTAGTACATCCACATCTATGACACCTTAGGCGTCTGATTTGTGATCTCATTCCTACGCCTTTATTAGCATTGACTGCGGACAAACGGATCTCTCTGTCCCGTCTCGTGCAAAAATGCGCGTGCGTGATAGTGTAAATGCAGTTTAAAACAACTCATGAATGACTGATGAGCTGTGCGTTTTTTTTTGTTTTTTGTAAAATTTTATCTCGAAAAAAATCACGCCTTAAATTGTTACGAAGAAAATTTTTTTTTTCTGAAACCCCCAGCACACGAATGCTATTTGTATAAAATTAAATTCAACACTCACCCTATCCTCTTGTGGAGATGGTAAGCTTTTGCACAACCCCTATGCAAAACTTTGTATCACCCCTTTCTACCTGAGCAAATAGTTCTTTCGACGAAAGCCTCTTTCATGGCTGACAAAATATTTGCGCTCGACTATATCTCACTCTGACCATCTCTCTGTACTATTCCTTATCCTGCCATTCTATCAGCCTGATGTCATTGAAGTGAGAAATGATGAGTATCGCCCATATTAGCAGATAACCCTTACAGCATTTGGACGAGAAAGAATCACTTCTATTTACTGACTCACCCATCATTCAGCCATCTGTCTAACTCTGGAGCAACAGAATGAATGAATGAATGAATGACGAATGACTGGCAGGATATAAACACATATATCATACATCACATTCATTAGTTGTTTTCACTGCGAAGTCTAAGCCAACTACCACCTATCATTCAGCGTCTATACCACCTCCAACATCAGCATATGCCTTCAAAGATTTAACGATCATCCTTTTGTGATAAGCACACAAATGGGACACATGCCAGACGTATATATTCACTGTATACGTAGTCAGTAATTATTGCCAAGGCGAAGGCGCCCACAGCCGCCGCCTCCCTCTACACATAGTCAGCCTGTCAAATATAGAGGCAAATCCTTCAGCAAGGAGGCGGATGATGATGATGGGATGCTGCTGGTGAAATTTAAGCGATGCTATCTCTCATATTAATTGCAACACTAACTCCCAGGGAAATACATTCTAATTATGTGAAATGGTCGTTCGGCGTGTGTGTTTATTTGCTAACATTGTGTGTACGCTGTGTTAATTAATTTAATTAATTTCTGCATGTATATATGTGGATTTTATTTTCCGCAGCGGATCATTGTGTACCATCATTTACACCTTGGAGAAAGATACTCAGACGTACATGCGGATGCGGGTAATCCAATTGTTTTTATCGATTGTACTGTGTAAGGAAAATGAGCGCAATTCGGTTGATGGTGTGCCCTTTAATTGAAGGTTATTGTGTGTTCATGGTCCTGACAGCATTATACAAGGTATGCATATGAATTGGTTAAATGTGGTCTATTGGATACGTAGGTTACACGCCGATTCCAACCATTGCCATGGGGGTAAAATTATTGTTTCGTGGTTTGAGGTTATAGATGTTGGGGTTATTTTTTGGTTTTTGCTTCGTTGACAACCTAATATCCTATTCTAGCCGCAGCGAAACTCGTCGATGCATTCAAACTGAACACAAACTAATTTGTGTTTGACATTTCGATCAGCTGTGAGACACTATACTTATCTAGTAATAGTAGTGACATATAAATATCTCGGAATAATAATAAGCAGCTCTTTAAATATGGAAACACACCTACGAGAGAAGTTGGTAACGGCCAAAGGTGCGATAAGTGCTACATGGAAACAATGCTTCGCCAACAAATTTACAACTAATCGTGTCAAGTATAAAGTCTTTGAAACTGTGTCAGAATCCATAATGATGTATGCTTTAGAGATACTGATGTCAATATGTGCGCAGAAGCCGTAACCGAAAATATTTTACTCGGTATGGAACTTTATATTCCACATTGCATCAAAAAATTAGCTTCAAATAAACCGTGGTTTAACAAAGAATGCAAGCGAGCTACCGCAGCGAAAAACAAGGCTTTCCGTGAATGGCGGTCAAACCCTTCAGAACTAAAAAGATCTGAATTTACAATTCTTCGAAATAGATGCAACCTAATTATTGAATCGGCGAAGACAACTTACAGCGAAAGAGTCACTAACAAAGTGATTGGATGTCCTAGCGGCTCACGCACACTCTGGTCCATGGCAAAGGCAATCAGTAATAACTTTAGTTGCTCTTCTTTTCCAACTCTAGTAAAAGAAGACGGCACGCTAGCAACAACACCTAAAGAAAAGGCAGATCTTTTCGCTAGCATGTTTTCAAAGAATTCCACCCTAGATTCTGCACAGCTATAGCCACCAAATATCCCGAGGATACAATCATCGATGGCAGAAGTGAAATTTCGGCCTCGAATAATTCAACGCATCCTTAAAGAACTAGATTGCAATAAGGCAATGGGACCCGATGGAATCCCGGCTATAGTACCCAGAAGACGTTTCCTTCTTGCTGGAAGACCGCTCGCATTCAACCTATTCCAAAGAAAGGGATGAAATGTCTGCCACAAAACTATCGTCCAATAGCATTACTTTCAATGCTCTCTTAAGTAATGGAAAAGGCAATAAATGTCGAAATAATCAAATATCTAGAAGGCCATCGATTAATAAGTGACAGGCAATACGGATTTCGGAGCCGTCGTTCCACTGGTGACCTGTTAAGCTACGTAACGCACTGTTGGACACAATCAATTGAACAACACGGCGAATCCAGAGCCGTAGCCTTGGACATATCAAAGGCATTTGACCGAGTCTGGCATAGAGCCCTATTAGGCAAGTTAGCGTCTTACGGATTACCACAACAACTCTGCGGATGGATGCAAAATTTTCTTCTGGGAAGATCGATCCAAGTTGTTGTAGATGGTGTATCATCCAATTCGTTTGCTATAAATGCAGGAGTGCCCCAAGGATCTATTCTTTCTCCAACTCTATTTCTTCTCCACATCAACGATTTGCTTGGATCGACAAATAATAATATCTACAGCTTTGCAGATGACAGCACTCCTATATCCTCCATCTAGAACAGTGGGCCTGTGAATACGGCTACATCACACAATCAGAGATGTGAACAAATTAATTCTCTAAATGATGATCTGGACAAAATCTTGAAGTGGGGAAAGGACAACTTGGTTGTATTTAATGCAAACAAGACACAGCTCACAACATTTTCCAGAAAAAATGCATCAACAGTTCCTCAGATCCAAATGGATGACCATCCAATCCATCACAAGGACTCAATGCACCTTCTAGGAGTCACAGTCAATTCAGGAATCACATGGCAGAACCACATATCCTATATCGCAAAATTGGCGTCCGCAAAGTTGAGCTACCTATTTAGAGCAAAGAGGTACTTTAGCCCCAAGCAACTTTTCCTTCTCTACAAAGTACAGCACAGGTTAGACCAGGCTTGGAATATTGTTCCCATATATGGAGCTCGACCCCAAAACATTCACTTAACTTGCTTGATAGCATACAGAGACGAGCAGTTCGACTCATTGGAGACCCTACACTCACATCGAATCTACAACCGTTGGTGCACAGAATACAAGTCGCTGACCTATGCTTGTTCTATAGGTACTTCCATGGTAGATGTTCTGATGAACTCAAAGACATTATCCCTCGAAATGCAACTTTTGGACGCCCAACAAGACAGGCTGCTAATGCTCATGACCATACAGTACACTTGACAACCCCGAGGACATCAACTTTCAAAAACTCCTTCTGTTACAGGACAAGCAAACTTTGGAACTCGCTTCCTGGGGATATATTTCCAGAAGACTACAATTTGCAGCAATTTAAGTGCAGAGCAAACCTACATCTGCAGGCATCTCGGGGCGCTGTTGAAGCGTTATAGGTTCGCCTTTCCCGGGAGAAGTATATATATATATAAAAAAAAAAAACAAGCCTGGGGATATTAGCGATATAAAATTGTCGAAAAACTATTACGCTACTTTGTCAAGAGATGTTTTCATCTACCAACAAATACTCCAAATTACATGATCATCATTGAAACGGGCCTGTCACCACTGTTTATAAAATCGCTCAAGGCACACGCGGACTTCCTAGTGAAAGTGTTCAACATGCCGGAAGATAGACTACCAAAGAAGGCGGCGCGGTATGCTATTGAGACAAATAGCTCATGGTATAAAAAACTAAAAGAGGAAGCAAGCTATTGTGGCCAGGATTTCCGGTTAACAGGCGACGAAAGAAATCTAAAGGATTCCTTATACGATCTGATCTCTAAAATTGATGAAAAAATATAGAGAAGACTGCGTCAACGACGCTACATCGTCAGTGTATAGAGAAACGTATAGACAGCTATCACATGATCTACGGGAACGAAATTATTTTCGTAATGAGCATGCGCAAGTGAAGCTTTTTAATAAATGTATGTATTTAATAAATTTATTTATTTATACCGGAGGGTATAAAGCAAAATAATTTTTGTCATAGTTTTTGAACCTTATATATGTATGTCAATCAGCAGACGGCAAAGCCACGCTTTAACGATTGTAATAAAACATTTATTGTTAAATTTAATGAAGAAAAAAATAAATCGAATCTATCTATCTATCTATCTAGTAGTGAAACTTCTGTGTACATTTTTACTTGGTTATAGATTTCGATTGCATCGATTAACAAATAAAACAA
The DNA here is from genome assembly GCA_946477585.1 of Cheilosia urbana. Taxonomy (NCBI): domain Eukaryota; kingdom Metazoa; phylum Arthropoda; class Insecta; order Diptera; family Syrphidae; genus Cheilosia; species Cheilosia urbana. Next base: position 105,997,476 of record OX297854.1, read on the forward strand.
ATTCAAAGCATTTAAAAATAATGTTAGCTCATCAATGGAGTGTGGAAAATGAGTTTTTAATTGTGACGTTTGTTCGGTCAACTGTTCTGCTGAATTTGCTGAATAATGCAAAAGGTGTGTTTGTTTTAACAACCCAACGATTGGAAGTCGTTTCCGTGGTGTTTTTTTTTTTTTGAAAACGACTTTAAACGACGTATGTATGGGAACTGTGGGAATGTGCGAAAATTTGTTTCCTATCAGTTGCTGAGAGAATCTCCCAACGAATTATCCCAAATACTGGACCCCAACCATCATTCCAATGGAAATTCAAATCGCATCAAAACTACCCCACATGCCTTCGCAACAAATATCTCTCTACTGTCTCTATTCAAAGGAAACAGCCATCGGCCGAGTTGCGATCAGAATTTCAAATATTCCTCACTCAATCTTTCAATCACAGTAAACAGTGTGCACAGACCCATCCCTAGAAATAAGATATTTTTTATTAAGTTTTTTTTTTTGCCCCCCATCTCTTTTATCGGCAAGGATACTGCCATTTTTATCTAATGTCACTCTCAATCAACATTCGCATTTCTTTTCGGCTTCGAAAATTGATGTTCATTTGTGTTTGTCTATTGGAATATAAAAAGAAACCAACCGCTAGTGGTTATTATTTATTATTCCGTTCAGGAGCCGTGTCGGCGACCAAGTTGAAGCAAATTTGGTCAGATTTAATTTAGTTCGATGAAGAGGCAGAAATTTATATACATATATACATTTTTTCTATATTGATATTCGTTGGATGGCTTGCCGCACCCACCTGCCACTCGTGTCCTTTTATTTGCTATTCCTATGAAGATGAAGCTGAGGCCTGAGATAAGGAGAGAAGAGATTTCAATTTGTTCTGTTTGGAAATTTATTTTTAAAGATATACACCGATATTGGAGGTGAACACATGTATAAATGAATACACATATCTCCTACTTGTATTTGTTGTTGAAAGTTGTATTTTCTCCTCCTTCTTCTTCGTTTGAATATTGCAAATCGAGTTTGCTTGAGGGTGCAGTTTAAGTTTTTCCACTGTTATCTCTTCGAAGCTCCCTTCGATGAGGGTAATGATGGAATAAGTTTTTTTTTTTTTTTTTTCCAAAACAAGGATGCATGAATTTACTTTGCATATAGAAAGAAGGGGGAGGGGCTGGGACTAATATAGTTTTATAATCGGTTTTGATGATAAACTCATTGAAATGACTTTCGAAAAAGTGACTGGCTGTGACGAGTTTATAAATGAAGAAAGTTTTTATTTATTTGTTTAAACAAATTGGTTATTGATGGGAGCGAGATTTGTCTGGGAATTTGTCAAAAATCTTGGAAGCAAATACTTGAAAGGGTTTCTGAATAATTTTCCAAGTCAAAGGAGTGGCACTTGGTGGAGTCTTTGAATTTTAATGAGTCAACGTAGATAATTTTTGACTTTGTAAAGTGTGCGATGTATGTATGTACATATTATATTGTATAGGTTAGGTGGCTACGAAAAGCAATTTCTCCCGCTGTTTAGTAAAGGAACGTAACCTAAGGCTATTAATAGATTATTATTGAAAATTCAATAAGTGGCCCTTTTCTTCGAAGAGCGTTTCGTCCCAAATTTTGAGCGAGGGATTGCTTCACCACATCTTCTCCAGGAACACCTTTTACTCGATGTTTAACGCGACTGTGAACCATAACCTAAAATGAATTTTGGGTCAAGCGTCGAAGACAAGTGGAAGAGAATCTATTTGCCCGTGGCTTGACTTTGAAAGAAGTTTTTCATTTAGATAATCAATGTTTGCGGGGTTAGTTAAAAGAGAATTTAAAAATTTCTGTATACACTCTTATTGGGTTGAAATAAGGAAAGGGAATAGAGAGTATTAAGAAGGATCCAAGGGACCTATGTAAGTCATATAAGTTATGGTAAACTCCAACGCACAGAAGCGAACGCAATTTCCCAATGCGCGAGAGGTAGAAGCTGTGCGACCAAAACAGCCACTAACCCGCAGCTTTACCAGACACAGCATGGCAACAGCTTGTCACAATAAAAATAAAATGGCATAGCAACAACATCAGCAGAGCAACAACATCGGCATAGCAACAACATCCAGCCAAGCAGCAGATAAGCAGCAGATAAGCAGCAGATAAGCGGAAGCGTGACTTTTAAGTTAGTTCTTAAGTTTATTCGTAAGAGTTCGGACAAAGTAACAGCTTCCTCATAGAGGAAATTCAATAAATAAAAAAGAAAATAAAAATTTAATAGTTTGTGTTAATTCAAATTATTTGGCGCCCAATTGTGATACGACGCGATTAAATAATCAATTATTTTATAAACAATCCTTATAAAGGATAAATCGCGTCGGTGGAAAGTGCGAACTCGTGGCCGGTGCTACATACAAGTAACCCCATCAATGAGGTGAAAACATAAAAAAAGTGAAATAGACTATCTAACAAGAAAACTAAATGGTACTTAATAATAGTACATACAGAATACGATAGTGACGAGTGAAAACAGGAAGCAGAAAAGAAGGAAGCGCAAGGAGAATTCGCTGATCGCCTAATCAAATCATCAGCCTAGACGAAGCTGTATACAATTTTAATTGAAGAGAAGTGTTATACATTGGAAATAGTTAAGTATCATATAGGTATAAATTATTAATTTAGGAGTAGTACTTTATTTAACAAGTAATAATAGTATTATGATTTTCCTTTCTTCCAAACCTCTTGATTATTAAAATAATAGAAGTGAATTTTGATTTAAAGTTTTGGCTTTATATTAAGATCGAGTTTTTTCTTGTTCGATAATCTTTATAAAGTATAAATTTCTGATATTTAATTTAGAGTTAAATTGTGTATTGCTATTATTTTTTGTAATTGCTGACTAAATAATGGAGGCGGAACAGTTAAGCGCGATAGTGACTGCTGCGGTACAGGTTGCAACAGAGCGAACAAGACAGACATTTGAAGCGACAATTAATGAGCTGACTACTCGACTTAGGGCACTTGAAACTCCTACAGCTGTTGAGGAGTATCAGCCGGTTACAATCGATGCTGCTAAGATCTGCGATGAATCATTAGATTTGATAAAATCTCTGCCAGAGTTTTGTGGTGAACAGGTTCAATATATTTCGTGGCGTCAAGCTGCCTTCACGGCATATAAACTATTCGAAGCACACGATGGCAGCTCGCGGCACTACCAAGCTGTTGCCATTATCAGAAATAAAATTGTAGGCTCTGCAGATCAGGTTTTGTCTTCATTCAATACAGTCCTAAATTTCAAAGCAATAATCGCACGATTAGACTTCACGTATGCCGATAAAAGACCCATTTATTTAATAGAGCAGGAGATGTCCACACTGCGCCAAGGTAGAATGTCCATTGTAGAATTCTACGATGAAGTAGAAAAGAAATTGACTATGATCATAAACAAGACGATTATGCTCCATGAAGGTAATAAAAACCTGATCGATTCGCTAAATCAAAAATATCGACAGGACGCACTGAGAATTTTTATTTCTGGTTTGCAGAAACCAATGTGTGACATTTTGTTTTCATCTCGTCCCACCGATATGCCCGGTGCACTTGCACTCGCACAGGAGCTAGAAGCAAATCAAGCACGGTATGTGTTCGCGAATTCTTTTTCCAGTAGGAATGATCGCCCGACAAACTTTATGCCTAGGACATATAATCCTAATCATTCACCTCACTACAGACAAGTTTCTCCTGGCCAAATACGAGTCAGGCCAGACCCAATGGAAGTAGACCCAACCCTATCCCACTATAGAAATCCAACTAATTTTCAACGACCTATGCAAAACCCTAATCATGCCCAAAGAACTAGTCAGAACCCCAATAATTTTCAGAGACCTATGCAAAACCCCTATAATTCCCAAGGGCCTAGTCAAAACTCTAATATGCAGAGACAGATGGAAAACCCAACATATTTCCAAAAGCCTTTAAATAATCCAAACCAGCTCAAGCGACATTGCGAGTCTGATCGACAAACCCTTCCGAAGTTTCAGAGAATTAATCATCTTAATCAGGGACAGTTTACACCTAACATTAATGTTAATAACCAAGGTTATCCATACGAATTGTACGACTCAAGCAATGGTGAAATTTATAACTATACTGATAGTAAAGGGGAGCAATGCTTTGGAAACGATTTTAATGAGTCTGAGTTTGAGACTACAGAACGCAATGAGATCCCCGAAATGTTTGACGAAATTAATTTTTTAGGGGAAGGTCCCTCCTGCCGTACGTTAGTCGAACGTTGGGAGGAAAGGAAATAAAGCTCCTGGTGGATACTGGTGCTGCTAAGAACTATGTTAAAAATGTTAGCACCCTTAGAGCAATCAAGCCAATTGACAAGCCATTTGCCGTCAAATCTATTCATGGCACTAATTTGGTTACGTCCAAATGTGTTATCAATATTTTTAATAGGAATGCTACTTTTTTTCTTCTTCCGACACTAAAAACGTTTGATGGTATCATTGGCTTTGACTTATTAAGAGAAATTAGAGCAAAACTTAATATGGTAAAGGGAACTTTGACGTATAATGGAGGTGAAGAAAAATTACTATATTTTTACTGTAGAGATGTAAACGCTATCTCGCTAGAGAGTAAAACTATTCCTCCAGATATGGATAAAGAATTCTCCTCATTAATGTTTTGCTGATCCAAACGAATCATTACCTTTTAACACGAAGGTTGCAGCGACCATCAGAACAAAAGACAATGACCCGGTTTATTCCAAAGCCTACCCATACCCGATGGCCGCGGCTAACTTTGTAAACAATGAAATTGCTGATCTGCTCCGCAATGGAATTATTAGACATTCTCGATCTCCATATAATAATCCTATATGGGTTGTCGACAAAAAAGGAGTAGATGAAGAGGGAAAACGTAAAATGCGGCTAGTAGTAGACTTTCGGAAATTAAACAGTAAGACCATAAGCGACAAGTACCCAATCCCAGACACTAGTGTTATCCTTGCCAATCTCGGAAAAGCTTCATTTTTCACAACTTTAGATTTAAAGTCAGGGTTTCACCAGATTAAGATGTCTGAAAGGGATAGGGAAAAGACCGCATTTTCCATTAATAATGGAAAATACGAATTTTGTAGGTTACCATTCGGGTTGAAAAATGCACCCAGTATTTTTCAAAGAGCGATAGATGACGTTCTTAGAAAAGAAATAGGTAAATGCTGCCACGTCTATATCGACGATGTTATTATCTTTTCGGAAACCAAAGAACAGCACCTCGATGATGTGGAGCGGGTATTAATGCAGCTTTTTGAAGCCAACATGCGGGTTGCTCCAGCCAAATCAAGATTTTTTAAGGAGGAGGTTGAATTTTTGGGATTTGTGGTATCCAATAGGGGAATAAGAACCTGCCAAGACAAAGTGAGGGACATTGTAGGTTACGAAGTGCCTACGACACTCCGAAGCCTGCGATCATTCCTTGGACTGTCTGGATACTACAGACGCTTCATAAAGGATTACGCTCAAATTGCCAAACCTCTTTCCAAATACTTGCGAGGGGAAAATGGGAACATAGGCACACATCAGTCAAAAAATATCAAGATCGATCTAGACGAAGAAGCATTACAAGCTTTTAACAGAATTAAAAAAATATTGGCTTCAGAGGACGTGTTGCTTCTATATCCTGACTATGAAAAGACTTTTGAATTAACAACAGACGCTTCATCTCATGCCCTTGGTGCTGTCCTCTCTCAAGATGGCAGACCAATCACGATGATTTCACGAACACTGTCCTCTACCGAAGAAAACTACGCTACGAATGAGCGGGAGCTGCTGGCTATAGTGTGGTCTTTGCAGAAGCTCCGAAACTATCTGTATGGAGTAAAACGGCTGAATATCTATACAGACCACCAACCGCTTACTTTTGCTATTTCGGACAAAAATCCTAACGCTAAGATTAAAAGGTGGAGGGCTTTCGTAGAGGAATTTTCACCAACATTTTTTTATAAACCCGGGAAGGAGAACTTCGTTGCCGACGCTTTGTCGAGGCAGTATTTGAATGCGCTGCAACAATCTGTAGACTCCGACTCTTTGGTAGCTAATAGCGAGGAATCTCTTACTCAAACAATACCCAGTGTCCAGAATCCAGTGAACTGCTTCAGAAATCAATTAATCCTTAATAAAGGCCTAGAGCTATTGAAAACAACAAAAATTATTTTCAAGACACAGATTCGACACACAATTACTTTCAATTCCCTAGATAACCTTTTCCTTATACTTAAGGAAACCATTAACCCTAACGTTGTCAATGCTATTTTGTGTGACTTACCTACCTTGGCAGCAATTCAAGACAGAATAACTACTTTATTTCCATCAGTTAAGTTTCTCCACACCGACAAAATGGTGACGGATATTTTCAATCTAGATGATCAAACTGAAATCCTTGCAATCGAACATAATCGAGCCCATCGATCCGTGCGTGAAAACACGCTTCAGGTTTTAAAAGATTATTATTTTCCTAAAATTTGTAAGAGGTTGAAAGAAATCGTCTCTAATTGTAAAATTTGTCTTGAAGCTAAATATCAAAGGCACCCTCCGAAACCTGAGATAGGTGAGACCCCAATACCAGACCGTCCAGGTGAGATACTACATATTGATATCTTCTCAACGGCAGGAAGTCATTTTCTTACATGTCTGGATAAATTTTCAAAATTTGCTGTTGTGAAGTCAATTAAATCGCGTTCTATAGTTGACATAAAAGAGCCTCTTTTGGAAGTACTCAATCTATTTAAAAATACAAAGACAATTGTCTGTGACAACGAAAAATCCTTTACATCGGAATGCATAAGATCACTGCTTAGGGATCACTTTCGAATAACCATGTTCACAACACCACCCTTTCATAGTGTTACAAATGGACAAGTTGAAAGGTTCCACAGTACTCTGACAGAGATAGCACAATGTATTAAACTAGAACAGAGCATTAGTGACACTGCTGAACTCCTTTTACTTGCCACAGCCAAATACAACAGGACGATTCATTCAGTGACTAACTACAGGCCGATTGATATAATCCACTCAATCCCTGCTTCTTTAGGGAATGAGATCAGGAAAAAAATAACCAATACCCAGAAGACGGATCTAGAATACCACAACAAAAATAGACAAACTCGAACTTACAGAGAAGGTGAAAAAGTGTTTGTGCGTACAAACCGACGAATTGGAAATAAATTCAGGAAGCTTTTTATAGAAAAAATAGTCCAAAAAGACCTAGGGACTACGGTTCTTATTGACAATAGGAAGGTCCACAAAAGCAACCTGAGGTAATGTTGCTAATTTCAAAATTGTATATTTCGTACTTTGGAACACGAATGCATAAGACCAACTATTCCTCCTACCACATAATTTAACTCATCCTGAATTGGAATACCTTAAATAAACATTATTTACTTAGCAACTTTTAGCAAAACAATATTGTAAATAATTTAGTTCGAATCAAGGGGTAGATATTGTTTTGAAAATTGATATTTGTGTTTAGGTTAAGTATTATCAAAATTGTGAATCCAAGACTTTCATTTCTGCATTATAATTTTCTTGATGTTTAGTGAAAAATACATACTTTAAATTTTTGTCATTTCCAAAATAACACTAAAAGGTAATATAACAAGCGATCATTTCTGGACCAAACGCTTCTGCAGTACAAATAGACGAAGCCGAGGACGACTTCACCTAACGAGGGGAGTAGTTATGGTAAACTCCAACGCACAGAAGCGAACGCAATTTCCCAATGCGCGAGAGGTAGAAGCTGTGCGACCAAAACAGCCACTAACCCGCAGCTTTACCAGACACAGCATGGCAACAGCTTGTCACAATAAAAATAAAATGGCATAGCAACAACATCAGCAGAGCAACAACATCGGCATAGCAACAACATCCAGCCAAGCAGCAGATAAGCAGCAGATAAGCAGCAGATAAGCGGAAGCGTGACTTTTAAGTTAGTTCTTAAGTTTAGTCGTAAGAGTTCGGACAAAGTAACAGCTTCCTCATAGAGGAAATTCAATAAATAAAAAAGAAAATAAAAATTTAATAGTTTGTGTTAATTCAAATTATTTTATACAATCGATTTACTGTTCATAAAATTGGGGTTCGATTTTTAGAATCCTTCTTCAAATCAAACCCTCTTATAGCATTATATTCACTAGCTTAAATTTTCACACAATTTCGACACTTTAAAATAGTCGTTATCTGTATATTTGTAAATGGTAACAGAACCGAAACTAAAGCTAAACTAAAAACTTGTGACTCAGTTTTCGAAAAAAGTGAACTTCATCGATGAAACGAAAGTGGTTGGTCAAGACCTCGCTAGATAGCGGATCAATTCGAGTTAAGAGCAATGACTTTTAATGGAATTTATTACATTTGCTGTCACTGCTGAACTTGACTTTCATGGTTTTTTTGTTGTAAAACAAATTGCTCTAAATATGTATACACAAATTACTATTCAGCCAGGTGATTATTTTCAAATGTTTTTAAGTAACGAATTACCAATTAGAAAATGTAAAAAATATTAGCGGATTTGTCAAATATTCGTTAGCTGATGTTGCTAAACGAAATTTGTTTGTGGCCTAAGTACAAATTACATTCGAAAGGAAAGCAACGAGAAAGCTTGTGATAAATTACATGACAGTTGTGAACTTACCTCAAATATCTTATCATCGACTAGATTTGTCTGAACTTAATTTGCTGAGAACTAAATAGATCGGCTTTAACTACGTTAGGAATATATCACAAATTTCAAATAAGTACTCAATCGAGAAGTTTGTTCATCAAATTTGCCGCCTACCCTTCCACGAATGTCAACTGGAAAAAGAAACTTTTGAGATGGCTACCATCTGTCAGACTAAGGCCGCTAGTCATACGATAGCGACCAACTGCCTACGAACGAACGAATATTTGCCAGTTTTGACAGTCCATTCTGTTAGGTTAGGTTAGGTTAGAGTGGCAGGCCGCCTCAAGTGCAGCCACACTTAGGCCAAATTAGGCCCATTGTGTTACCACAGTATCGATAACGACTCCTTATCTACCCGTTGAACCAGCCGGAGCTGAGAATGAAGCGATGGAGGCAGTTGATACCTATGTATGCTAAGATTGTCGAAGAAATATTCTCCGAGGTATAGTTTTCTACGGAGAGACAGTGCTGGACACGTAAAGAGAAGGTGAAGAATAGTCTCCTCCTCCTCCTGGTCCATACAGCTTCTGCAGAAATCATTTGAAGGGAGGCCTAATCTGAGAGCATGTCTCCCTATGATGGAGTGTCCCGTGATGACACCTACTAGAGTGCTTATTATGGGTCTTTTCAGTGTAATGAGACTTTTTGAGCGCTTGGAATCCAGCTGAGGCCAGATCTGTTTCGAGGTGTGGCACGTTAAGCAGCTAGACCACCTGCGATTAATGCGTTTTGTTTAATTAGGAGCTTGCAAGAGGCATATAGAGACTCTTCTTTTCTGGTAGAGTCGACATAGTAGTGCCTTGTCTGACGAGCTAATCGGCGATGCAATTACCTGAAATGTCTCTATGGCCCGGCACCCATATAAGGTGAATTTTGAATTGTTTCGCCATCTCGTTCAGAGATAGTCGGCAATTGAGGGCAGTTGTCGAATTGAAGACGACAGAATCCAGGGATTTAATTGCGGCTTGACTGTCGGTAAAGATGGTGATATCCTTTACAGATATTATATTATACCGAAGCCACGACAAGTCCTCTTTGATCGCCATGACCTCCGCCTAAAATACACTACAGTGATTAGGAAGGCTGAATGAGATTTTACAATTTAGATCATGAGAGAAAAGACCCCTCCCCCCCTACTCCTGTTTCAGTTTTAGACCCATCTGTATAGAAACAGACAGACTCCTTACGGGGTACTATTTCGTTCTCCCAGTCACTCCTGGAGGGTATGTAAGTTTCGAAGTTCTTTTCGAATTGAACCTGAGGGAGGGTGTAATCAGTATCTTTTGGAATGCATTCCAATGTATTTAGAATAGATGAGTGACCAGTTTGGCGACTGGTCCACAACTGAATTGCTTTCATCCGAGTGGCTGCATTTGCTGCCACTAGTTTGCAATAGATGTCTAGCGGTAGCAAGTGGAACATTACGTCCATGGCCGCTGTTGGAGTGGTTCTAAGGGCTCCACTTATGCATATGCATGCCGTTCTTTGGACGCGGCTAAGGTGATTATGATGGATGGCCTTTTCGAGGGCAGTCCACCATACAATAACGCCATAAGTGAGTATATGTCTGATAACGGATACATATAGCCAATATGTAATTCGAGGCTGGAGTCCCCATCTGCTTCCAATGGCTTTTTTACAGCAGTACAGAGCCGTGGTGGCTTTCTGAACTCTCCGTAGGATATTGGGTTTCGAGCTCAATTTGCTGTCTAAAACTAGGCCTAAATAGCTAGCCGTATTGGTGAGCACCAGGAGTGTGCCGTTTAGTTTTGGGGGTACAAAATTGGGAATTTTGTATTTTCTTGTGAAGAGGACCAGTTCAGTTTTCTGGGCACTGACCGCCAGAGAGCTTAGAGAGGGCATTCTGCATGAGATCTCTAAGCGTGTTGAGGTGTTTTCCTGAGACAGCGATGGCAACGTCATCTGCATAGGCAATTACTTTGCACCCTTCCCCTTCCAGTATTAGAAGTAGTTCATTCACTACTAGGTTCCAAAGAAGAGGTGAGATAACGCCACCTTGAGGCGTACCCCTACTAACGAACCTCCGGACCGATGCATCGCCCAGCTGTGAGTTGATAAACCTGTTGGTGAGCAACTGGTTGACCAATTCGCCAATCGATTTCTCAGTTCCAAGGCACGTCAGTGCGCCGAGAATTGCCTCTGCTTCGACGTTGTTAAACGCTCCCTCAATATCCAGGAAAGCAACCAATGTGAATTCTTTGCAATCGAGAGATTTTTCGATGGTAGATACAAGTGAGTGAAGGGCCGTTTCAACCGATTTCCCTTTACTATACGCGTGTTGAGACGTTGACAAAATATTTGAGTTGACACTGCAACGTATGTGGATGTCTATCAGTTGCTCTAAGGTTTTTAGCAGAAATGATGACAAAGTACTTGGTCTGAGATCTTTGGGGTTAACGTGTGAGCTTTTACCAGCCTTAGGTATAAACACCACGTTAATTTCTGTCCACACCTTGGGAATATGAGCAAAATCCAGGCAACTTTTAAATATTACAGTTACCCAAGGGAGGATTAGGTCAGCGTTCCTCTGAAGTTCGGCCGGTATTAAACCATCCGGTCCAGGAGATTTAAATGGCTTAAATCCTTTAATAGCCCAAAGAATTTTGGTCTTGGTAATAAGACTTGAAGAGCTGCTTTTCTCATAAGGTAGCTCGCTACTTTAGGAGTGGATGCGAGAATCTTTCTGAGCCTGGAGGCCTCAGAGATTTCTTCTATCTTTTCACAGAAGAGTCTCCAGGAATTTCGTTGGGCTTTCCTAACTACGGTTTTATAGGATTTGAGTGTTTTTTTTTTATATAAGGCCCAGACAGCGGCTTGGCGGGATCGGTTGGCCTTATTGAAGAGCTGCCTACCTTTCCATTCTGTTAAGAGTGGGCTCAACTTTTCCTCCACTGTAATGAGTGTTGAAATCCCAGCCTGAACTAATTATTATTTGGAAATAAGAATATGTCCTTCACGTTCCACATGTAGCTCGACTGGGTGAAGTTGATGGATAGAGTAGATATATTCAATCCGTATCGACGGTTAAGGGCGCTCGGTAGAGTTCGCAAAGTATGCGGGTATTACTACTAGTTCACATGAGACATTTTATTCGATCTCATATCGATTTAAAGGTTAATTTCGAACTTAATTCGAGTTTTTTTTTCGTAGGTTTGTGGAACGTGTTTTCATCTTGTTGATTGTAAATTGCTTGGAACTTTTTTCAAAAATGCTTTCTTTATAGATTTCCATCTTACAACAGGTTGTTTTGGACATTTCACCTTTAATCGAGGAAAAATTACTCACGTTTCAAAACAACAAAAATGCAGTCTTTGATATTGTTATGTTGCATAGGTTGTAAAGTTCAGTGCTCTTTGCCATACGCGATGGTTTTGGTCTGTCGCTTCGATTGGAGATTCCTCGATGGCCAGCCTAACGATATCATCACTGCCAGATCACCGTTAACTTTTTGTAAGTAGAATTGATGTTTGATTTGCTGCGAGTACTCCCAGCCGCTTAAGATAGCCTAAAAAAAAGAACGCCGATCTGTGAATTTATATCCTCAAAGCATCCCATTGAAAATCCATTTTTTTAAACGTAATCCCACCAAAGCACGCTCAATTATCTCCCAACATTTGCCCCTTCTTCTTCAAACTAACCGAATTAGTAAGCTGCACTCTTTGCAACATTTTTTTACTCACACCAACATATAAAAAAAAACAAGTCGACTGACTGATTATTAAGAAATTCCCAGCGGAGTACGCATATAGTTTGTGATATGAATCTTGAAACAACGTCCTTTAGGTGCATGGCATCCGTCCGCCCGTTACACCGTCCATCATAGAAAAAATGAACCAGAGAACTCATGTTTTTTGCCGCTGATGAGAACGATTATTATATTTCAATACCTCGCACTCTAGCATCCGAATGCGCGACGTCCTCGCTGGATGAAAATAAAAACATCATTAAAGAGGAAAAAAAAAGAACAAACTCCCTCATTTTTTTTCCAATATAACGCGACTGAAAGTTATGGGCCGTTGATGAAAAAATAAACCAGATGAAAGACGCACAAAAAAAAAGAAAAAAAAAAAAGAAAAAAAAAAAAAAAAAACACGGGCAACTAGTGCACCCTCGTCCACTCTGGGGGGAAGAACAATAACTAGACCCCGAGATGTGTGAACGTATCCGCTTTTGTAATAAAATACAATCTACTTTGGGGATAATTTCATTTTGCAGCGCGAAATTTGATTTATTTCAGGCAAGTAGACGACGAACGAAAAGCCGTCGTCATCGTTCTCAGTCGGTTGGTGTAAATAAAATCCGCTAAAGATGGACCTACTCCGATATGGACCTGTTTACCATGAGATAAGACTGATGATGATGTAAGGTTTGCGCGGGTCGGTGTGCGATGTAGAACTTTATTGTTCTGTGACCGAGATGGGTTGGGATGGTAACAGTAGCATCAGCAAACTGACAGAAGCGAAATAATTTTCGTGTTATCCTTGGTCTTCGGTTTTATGTTTTTAGGACGGCGCGCGGTATATGCTCCGAATTAAGTTCGAGTCGCATGTCGTAAGTCTTAAGTCTCAAGTGGGTATATTAAGATGAATTCGCCATGAACAATGGGGAGACGTCTGTTGTGCGTTTTATATGTGTGTGAATGTGTAAGATTCGCACAAAATGGATTGTTTTCTCCGCACCTCATCGCTCTTGTCGAATTAACAACAAGATGAACCTCATAATTTTATTTCGCTTTCATTTGGACAACACCGAATGAAAAGTTTTTTTTATTGGAAAACTTTCCGCAGCATTGTTATACGGATTGATCTTTTTCTTTTTGTGTTTTAAAAGCGATTTCAGACTTTTGGGGGTCGGATAAGTATTTTATTAATTTTATTTTATGTTTTTTTTTTTCTAACTTTCGAGTTTTTTTTCCAACTGAACTTAACTGAAGCGTACTTATGTAAGTGAAAAAAAAAAAGGTCGGCTGGTACTGCTGCCTGTTCTGGAGATGTGCTTTTGGATTTATTGTAAAGCATGTTATATTGTATACCTATATTATTAGTGTTACCCTTTGAAAGGTCGAATTGTATTTCATTAAGACAAGTAGATCGTAAACAAAAGTTACGTATACCCGAGTGGACACAAGTACAAAAGGAAACAAATTTTATTAACTCTCTCCGAGACTGAACTTGACACTTTCAAAAGAAAAATACAAAACATCAAGCTACTTGATATACACACTAGGGGGATTTTGCGTTAGTATTTTAAATAGCGCTGGTTGGTGTTGAAATTGAATTGTGACAGGCACGAAAATTGAGCTGTCAAAGAAAAATAGAGAAAACAAATGGTAGTGCCACACATCACAGAGGACAGAGGAGCGTTAGGGCCGAAAGGCAATCATTTTAAGTGCTCGCTGAGGGCCAGTAAGCTAAAATAAGATAAATGCTAGTTTTAATCTAGATTTAATCGTTTTTGTCTAGCACGTAAGTTTATTTAAAGATCAATAAAAATAATTTAAAATGTAAAAAACCAGAGGAGCTCTAGCTCTCCGAATGGCGAGTTGTTGCAAAATTATTCCCTTTTGTAAAATAATAAAAAAAAAACAAACGCGATTGCAGATTCGGCTGCGTACCGGGCGATTAAAAGTCGAGAATGATGGATGATTGGATGGGCGAAACTCCAAATGGCGAGGGGCGAACAAAAAGGGGAAATTGTGTGCAACAAGCAGCGCGTTGGTCGCTGCCACTCTCGGCCACTCAGCTGGGGTGGGTTCAAAAATGAAATGCAGAAACGCTGCGATAGGGTGGGCGCCAAACAATCTTTGAAAGGAATTGTTACACCTTTTCGAAGACAATGCCGACGATGATTGCTGTAGGAAAAAGAATAAAATGACGACAAGATATATGTATGTTGCGTTATAAAAGCTCAGTTTGAGCACGGCTGTTTATTGATAGTATGGTACGAAATTTAATTAAGATTTTGAAGTGCGAGGCGACCAAACGGTCGTTATAAAAAAATATTGTCGATTGCGACAGATTGAATTCAAGGTTTCGATGACAATTTTCTAGCCGTTGGGAATTGGCTCGTTGTCGCGTTGTCCGAACGGTTAAAAATAACACTAGAAAAGGGTCGCGTGTCCCGTTCTTTTTCGGGAGTTTTTCGTGACGGAAACCAACGGAATCACTTTTACTTTTAATCAATAACCTAACTACGAACACTTTATTCCACTCTACTTATCTTTCTTTTCGGGCTCCTTCTTCCCCCTTCTCCACTACTCTGCCGTCCTGGCGTTTTATATTTCCTTCACCTAGTCCTGCCACTAATCCTCTGTTCTCCTTTTCTCCTTCCTTTTCCTTTCTATTCGCTTGATATTAAATAATTTTTGTCCGTTTACGTCGGACTCAAACTTTCCAAAAAACTCTCTAATCTAGTTACTAACAAAAAAAACTTCTCGATTTTAAAACTCGTATATGGCAATTCGGACACTGCTTCCTCTCTACTCACTGGCCAACCAAGAAGTGATTGTCTTCCCACACTTTTTTTTTCTTGTTCCTTCTCGAACCTCACACATTCATGCATTCGACCATTCAGTCGCAACGGGGATCATTAACAGTGTTTTTGAGCGTTACTCACAGCTTTTTCGCCATGGTACGACCGTTAATGATCACCAATGCATCCTCTCATTCACTCCACACATATCCGAATTCGCCAGGTCGCCGGGAAATTTCCAGTGCCTGACGTTTCGATGAACGAGTACAGAACCATTCTTGTAATTTTTTTGTTGATTCGGCAGTGGTGCCAAATTGCCTTAGAGACCCCAAAACCGAGAATTTAATATTATTATTATATTATTATTATTACATATTTTTCCTCAACAATGTCAGCCAATTAAAATTGGAAAGGGTAGGAGAGGCTCATAGAGACGATAGCTTGGGGACGGTGGACTTTATTGCTCGCCCTTTTGCGGTACAGCTGGAGAAGAACGAAGAGAAAACTTAGCTCAATATTTCGCGTACCCTACTCTATTCCGTGGACCTCCGCGCAGATTTTGGGTGACGAGACTCGCAGATAATGTGCCAATTCCTTACAATATTCTCAGTAAATATGGTGGGCTCTCGGCCTTTCGAGTTTATGTTGTGTTGGTGTTCAGTTTATGTTGTGTTTGTGTTCCGATTGTGTTGGGTTTGTTTGCCTTCGTGTTATCGTGATGGAGACATTTTACTTCGACAAGGTAACAAATTTTGATTTTGTGAAGTGAATCTATAGGATTTTGATAAAACTGTCAAACAAAGAGATGTAATGAATTTATTAATTCCTGTTTTCAAGATTAAAAACAATACAATGCCCAGATATTTAACGATATACGTCCGTTGTATTAGAGCTTACTTATTTATAAAGGATTGAAAATATCAAGGAAGTTAATAATTTAAAATCTTGTAAGAAATGCGTTGTTGAATTTGTAAAATCCAATTTCTAGAATCAGATTAATGTAAGAATTTATATAAAAAATCACTCCGAACGCAAAGCTCTGATTGAAGCAACAACTTTCGAATATAAAGTTAGTAGTTAATAAATGAAAGATTTAAATAAGCAAATACTACCATAAGATTGTGATAAAAAGTGGCGTGTAAAATGTTAATGTTATAAACATAGAAGGAATTGCTTCGGCTCTATTCGTGGTTTACATAATAAATATCTATATACAATGCAAAGAGCCCGTGAAGTTTCTTATGAGTTGAAAAAAGCGAACATTTCTTCGCCCGCGTTGCAGTGAATTTTTTGTGCAACCCCATTTGCTTTTTGACAAAGAACAAGGACGAGGCGCAGAAATTCTAAGAGTTTGGGTAAGTAATAGTATTCCTTTTATTGTTTCAATCCTTTCGGTACACCAAAGCGTCTCTATTAAATTGGATTAGTTCTGATTCTGAAGGCAGCGTGAGCAGAAATTGTAACATACATAACGGCAGAAATAGCAACGTATTCTGTGATGGTTAATTATGGAAAGGAGATGAAACTTAACTGGATAGCAAGAAAAATACAAAAGTGCGCACCCATTTAACACTAGTCTCACAAAGTCAAATTAGCCTAGTAGATAGAGTATTGGACTAACGTGTATCGAACCAAGATATCGAATTCCGGAAAAACCCTAAGTAAGTAAAATCTAAATATAAAATTGTTACATGCAATTGTATCTTAAAAATTAAAAAAAAAAATGATATTGAATAAATAATATAAATAAATAAATAGTTGGCGCAACAGGTCCGGAGGGACCATATGCCTAGCTTCTCACAACTATTCGTTTTGTGTGAGTTTTTTTTCATTTTTGGAACGAATGAAGGGATCTACAATTTTATGCCGACTACAAACGGCTAATTGAGAAGCTCTTTCAAGACAGTTATACTCTCGGATGTTTGTCAGACGTTCGCGGAGGTGGCACAGTGAAAAAAACCCTATGTTGGAATTTGGGTTTTTGCGGGATTTGAACCTCGACCTCTCGCTTAAAAGTCCAACACACTAACCAATAAGCCACTGCGCCTATATTCGATATTATGCTTCGGAAATGCTTACAGTTTTTGCAAGGCCTTATTGAAAACTTCTTGCGAAAACGGCAGCTTCCGTGCCGAAAAAAATTACCTACTTCTGAAAGCCGACTCTGGGTGCTTATTGTTTCATATATTGCTTCTGTAAGGCCCATCAGAAACAAAACCTATATTCTCTGTAAGGTCTATTCAAACTTGCTTGGATAGCATAACAATGTCTTTCTATTAAAATTGCAAATGTTTTTCTGTGAGACCTAACGCAGTGAGGTTATTGTGATGTCTTGTATCATTCTGGAAAGACGTCCTTTTTAAAGACAGTCCAAGAAAAGTTTGGTCAACATTAAATTTTCAACGATCTTTTTGCGGTGCACGAAAATAAGTCCACGGGAATTAACTCCACGTGGGAATTAAAACCACCCCAATTGAGAAATAAGTCCACTTAACAAAAGTGCACCTACTTATAGAGGCTCATAGAAGTAAAATTGCTACTTGCGAGAGGCAAGACGAGACTAGAAGGGAGTCGAATTACCGCATCCGTGAGCGAACCATACGTCACTGAATTTTGTGGATTTTACAAGCAAAACAATAACAAACTCAGTCACGTAGTACTCGACCAAGGATGCGGTAATTCAACCCCAGATAGCTGGAATCGAGAGTCTCCATTTAATTATCTCTTTAAAACTAGTTAAGGATAGGTGTCACTAAAATTAACGATTCGAGCTCTAGATGTTTTAATTTAGTAATCTCAGCATATAATAAAATTGTTTGTCTGTCTGTGGACTTATTAAGGCATCACGATAAAACCATTCACCTAGTTTGAATTCTCAGACAGAACACACGGCTTAATGAGGCAAAATTTACTTCATATTTCGTCGAAATCGTCCAACTCATTCAGATGATATAAGATTTTTGTGAAAGAGCTTAAATGCATCATCAACTTTTAGGGGCCAAAGGACCCTTTTTTGAGCCGCACGACCCTTGGCCCCCACTTTTTAAAAAATTATCAAAATGGTCCCTTTTCAGCTTCAATAAGATTTTATTCTTTATTGAACGAAAAAGACTGTAAAAATAAGACAAGTGTAATGAAAGAAATTATTTTTTGTTAAAAATAAATGTTTTTGTTGCTCTGTTTCCTTTTATTTTTGATGTGTAAACATCTAAGCGCGCGTTATTGGAATCTGGTGGAGTAATTCCACACATTTAACTTGCGGGGACGGAAATGCGTCACTGTGTTTTATCATTGCATACATTTTTTGGAATCTGGTGGAGTTATTCCACACATTTAACTTGCGGGGACAGAAAATGCGTCACTGCGTTTTATCATTGCATACCTTTTATAATTGCATACGTTTTTATCATTGCATACATTTATGAGCTGGAGCATATTAATTTCAGCTTTTTGTTGATGTGAAATAAAGCATGTTTTTCATGTACATTATGATGGTCTCACATTTCTTCCCTGTGACGGATATCTCTTTTATATCTTAGTATTTAGCAGACCTTTTTTCGGCTTGGGCACCTATATAGTCTCCATTTTAAGTTTTTCAGCGGCAATGCGGTCAAAAATTCATCAAATCTGCACCCACAATTTCCCATTGAAATTAGAACCAAGCCCTAGCTTGTCCACAGACAAAGCCTACACTCTTGAACTCCTCCCCATAGCCAAAACCAACCCAACGACATAATCGATTTTTCTGAACCATCCACAACTTTCGTCCGAAGTTTATTTTGCCATTTTTTCTCTCAAATCCCTTTAACAAAGTGACTTCTGAAGTTCAAAATTGTTATGCTCTGATTTACCCTGACAATACTGGCCGTACTCAATCGCAAGCCACATACAGATAGATACAGCGAAAGATTGCAAAGGGAGAGGAAACAAAAAAAAAAAAAAAAACTAATTGAAGGACATTGTTTCCGGTTTTACTCATTCGTTTCTGATTCTTCACTTTTGTTAATGGCTCGATGAATTGCGAATCAAATTTGAATTGGTTCGTTGGAAATTGAAGTGGCTGTGTTCGCTTTGGGACTCTTTTGCTATGGTAGCATGGGACATCACACATCGACCACATACAGCATACGACTCTGGGATTGATTAATTGCTTGGTAAGAGATTTTTGCAAAAAGAATACGATATACATATTGAAGGTCATCGATGTGGATTCTCTCGTTCTGTGTTCATTTCTACTTGTGAGTTGTGAGTTACGTTTGGCTGCTTCTCTTTGTATGATAAAGTGATGGCAATGGCAACTATGGTCGAACGCAAGAACGATTTAGGTCGCAGCTATGGATTGAACGGAGTTTTTCCGTGGAGAACAAGGGCGTCTTTAGAGGAGTATTGACAAAGGGGTACAACTCATTATTTTGTCACTTAGGCACTTCCTATGCAGCGGACGGTTGCCATAGATTGAGTAAGCCATTTATTGCTAGCTCCCTGAGCTGCTTTGATGTATCCCATTCTCAGGAGGCCGGAGATGTGATGCCGGCTGATGAATCATCTCCCTAGAACTTTAGTCAATCAACAAAAGAGATTTCTATACTGATAGAGGATAGATATCGAACTTGATATTTTAAACACGTTTTTATTTATTAATTTAGAGGATTACACTCGATTAAAATCTTTATTAATAACTATCAACTTATCCAAGAAAACGACGGCGTCCAACAACTATTTAAATTCCCAACAGCTGTCATCCCACCTTCGTCGTTAAGTTGGGTGCAGCTGTTGTCGTCGAAATGGGTGCGTCTGACAAGTAGTCGTCAATGGGTGCGTCTGGCAAACACCTTCATACGTTGAAAGCACAGATGGCGCTTTTACATAAGTTTACAACTCGGCCAATCTGACAATTGATCGACCTCGAACAAAAGATAAACTAAATACTTATCAATAATCTCTACATATTACTCCAAACTTATATCTACGGCAAGAGGGTCACTTGGACTCTCAATAGAAACAGCCTCTTCATTTCGGTCTAACAACCATTTTCGCATTCTATTCGCCTCAACAACACCATCGTACGGAAGCTGAGTCAACTGGCAGTTTTCAATATCCCGCAATACATATCTGTCATGTCCGAGAATCTTACATACGACATAAGGGCCACGAAATTTCGGCAAAAACTTTTTATTCGTCCCGACGGCAGTATCAACGTTACGCATAACAACAAAATCACCGACTTTATATTCTTTAACTTTTTTACTGTGCCTAAGAAAATAGTCTAAATTATATTTCTGAGACTTATCAATCTCTCCTGAAGCTTCGGCACGAATTTGATCTAAATTACGGCAGCTCTCGGAAGCCATCTTTTCCTCTAGATGTTCCGTCATTTCATCTATTATTTCACCCCTTTGGCTAACACCAAACAATAGCATACTAGGTGAGTTCTTCGTCGTGCTATGAATAGAATTATTAATAGCGTACTCCACCTTTAGTAACTTACTCGACCAATCGGCATGATTTACCGGCTCACTCAATTTTCCCAGCATAGACTTGATAACCCGATTGACTCTTTCGACTTGCCCATTTGCCTGGGGTGAAGCCACGGCAACCTTTACATGTTCTATATTTCGTTTTATTAGAAAGTCCTCAAATTCGAAAGAGGTAAAGCATGTACCTCTATCTGACACAATGCGTCGCGGTCTGCTATAATACTGAAAGTATTTATCTAATGCGGAAATTACTTCTATTGTACTCGTCGAGTTCGTAGGATATAGCTTTACGAATTTTGTAAAAGCATCTATTACTACCAAAATATGCTTCCTTTTCGAACTAAGGGACGGCAAGGGACCAAAGTGATCCACATGAATTGTGTCAAACGGCAGAGGGTTTTTAGGAATATTATACAAGTTCCTCTCGCTAGAACGGACCGGCATAGCGTACATAATGCACTTAATACAATTTTGGATAAATCTTTCAATCTTTCGTCTTATGCTCGGAAACCAGTAATGCATAGCAATCTTATCGTAACATTTCTCCAGCGCCTGATGACCTAGTTTTTCATGAATCAACCGTATAACATTATCTTCCATTTCATTCGGCACGAATAATGCCTTTCTTCCACTTCTCTTCACTCTATATACAAGTCCATCCCTCAATTCAAAGTTTTTGACTTCTTCAACCTCCATTCGATCCCGTAATTCCATAATTATTTTGTCCCGTCCTTGCGCAATTTGGATTTGAAAATCCGTATCATCAACATCCCAAATTGCAGCAACCTGGCACCTGCTAAGGGCATCCACATGTCCCATAGATATACCACTACGATGCTGAATTTTATAATTATAATTTTCAAGTTCTAAGGCCCAGCGGGCAATCCGTGGATTAACTTGTTTCTTTTCTAATGTCATCGTCAGCGAGCTACAATCCGTAACTATTTTGAAGGGTATTCCTTCCAAATATACCCGGAATCGTCTCAAAGCATAAATTATAGCAAGCGTCTCTAGTTCAAAGCTATGATACCTAGATTCGGCAGCGGAAGTTGTCTTAGAAAAGTAAGACACCGGATGAAATTTTCTATCATCTTGCCTTTGAAGCAAGACAGCACCAAAACCAATTGAACTGGCATCACAATGCAGTTCTGTGTCCTTTATAGGACTATAAATAGCCAAAATCGGTGCTTCAATTAGTCTGCATTTTAACTCATTAAAAGCGTCCAAACATGGTTTGTCAAAATCATAGTCGGCATTTTTCTTTAATAAATTTTGCAACGGCTTTGCAATTCGGGAAAATGACGGCACAAATCGTCTGAAATAAGAGAACAACCCAATACAAGAATGCAATTGTTTCTGATTAGTCGGCACTCGATATTCTTTAATAGCGGCAATATGAGAATCACTTGGCGCAATACCTTGCGAAGAAACGGCGTATCCCAAATACTCTATTTCCGTATGACCGAACCGGCATTTCGAGAGATTTAGTTTAAGATTCCGTTGAGTTATACGTCTCAAAACGGTTCTTAGCAATAATTTGTGTTCCTCAAAGTCTGCTGTAGCAATCAATATATCGTCCATATAAGCAACTATTTTACCCGAATCAATTAAATCTCGGAAAATAACATTAATAAACCGCTGAAAAACGGCCGGAGCATTTTTTCAACCCGAACGGCATTTTTAAATACTCCCACATGCCATTTGGAGTAACGAACGCAGTAAGAGGAATAGATTCCTCAGAAACCCTAACTTGATGGAATCCGCTTTTCAAATCTAGGAGCGTAAAATATTGTTTTCCTTCAAGATACTCTATACAATCTTCTATAAGCGGCAAAGGTTGATTATCCCTAATGGTTTTTTTATTGAGACCACGATAGTCCACACACATTCGAAGTTCTCCGTTCTTCTTTTTTACTAACACAATAGCAGACGCATACGGCGAGTTACTTTGTCTAATAATACCGTCTTTTTCCAACTGATTCACTATTGCCTGCACTTGAGTTCTTTCAAAGTAAGACAGTCGTCGGGGAGAACAGTGGAACGGAACATTATCAGTCAGATGAATCTTCATTTCATAATCTAACGGTTCTACTTCAATATCTTTCGGCAACACATAAGCATCTATAATTAAACTATTCAGTTCGGCACAGCACAATTTACCCAATTTATGATCAATATTCAAATCTAATTCGTCAGACACAACTTCAATATTAAATATATCCGGCATTTTATAGTACTCGTAATTAGTCTCAGTTGCCTCAACTTCCAATACCATTTCAAATCTTTCTGGTTTATTACCAACTAGCGAACACTTATTCCCGATGAGGCTATATCTATTAAGAGTTGTAAGAAGTTCATTTGGCAAAACAAA
The DNA here is from genome assembly GCA_946477585.1 of Cheilosia urbana. Lineage (NCBI taxonomy): Eukaryota > Metazoa > Arthropoda > Insecta > Diptera > Syrphidae > Cheilosia > Cheilosia urbana. The sequence goes on from OX297854.1 coordinate 106,020,534, forward strand.
TTTATTATTTCTATTTATAGCAACCAACTTTTCTTTAGAGTATCTAACCTTTACTCTTGTCAAATGGATACTAAAAGCATACAAAAAATTACGTCCAAAAATAATCGGTAGAGCCATACTTTCATCTGGGACAATATTAATTTTTATCGTCTTTATTTTATTATGAAATTTTGCTTTACATTTCATTTCTCCTAAAACATTTAATTTGTTTCCACCCACCCCGTAAAATGAGGATTTCGGAATTTTCAATCGTCGCAGCAACTTAACCGGGACATACGAAGACTTTATAAAACTAGTTGGGCTGCCCGTATCAAAAAGAGAAAGGAACTTCATGAATTCTACATCTTTTGCCAAATCAACTTCAAAAGCGACACTCACCCAATTTACAGCACCAACTACTTCGCTTAAACTTTCATCGTTATCAGACCCTACTTTCGAAACGGCAGCAACTTGTTGATTACGCTTCGGAACGGCAGCGGCAGACAGCATCTTCTTCGGGTTCGGGCACGTCCTGTGGTCATGTCCCATCTCCCAACATCGGAAACACGACCCATTTCGGCGCAAAGGGTGTGGACAGTATGGTTTAATATGCCCCGTCTGTGAGCAATTAAAGCATAGTACGGCATTTCTATTAACATTCGGCTTGGTTACAGCGGCAGGTTTCGTCGATACGGCATTAGAAATACATCCTGATGTACTCGTAGCACTTTCCATCAAATATTTCTGCTGATAGCGATTAACGAGTTGTTTCAGTTCGTCGATGGTACGAGCACCTAACAGCAGATTAACATTGGATATGTTACTACCCATCCCGTCTATGATGAAGTCAATGATCTCCGTTTCACCAATGTCGGATCGTTTGGCAATCGCCTGCATGTTTAGAATGTAGCAATGCAGCGACTCTTCTTGTTTTTTCCACTTCCTTAGGGCTAGCATTCTGTACACATCCTGGCGAGACACAGCTATGTCGAATTCTTTTAATAGTGCTGCCTTCAGTTCGCTATAATTAAGCGCCACCGTCGAGAGTAGGAACACTTTAGCGGTTCCTATTAGTGAACGTCTCAAGCTCAATAATTTAAACCTTTCATCGGCATTTACCGTCTGCATAATTTCTTCAAAATCACGGAAAAAATGTTTTACCGAATGGCTTACGTCATCGCCATCAAATTTTGGAATGGCGTGCTCAATTTCGCCAAATTCCGATCGTCGTTCGGCAGGAGGGGCGGCATCATTCTCCAACTCTTTAATCTGCTTCCGCAGCTTCAGCACTTCGAGACGCTTACGTAGCTCGCTTAATTCCTCATCCAACGCGGCACTTCTCAGTTCCTCGGCATCGTCGGCTTCGGTATCAACGTCATCGGCAACGTCATCGGCATCGGCATCTTCCTCGCTTGCCGCAGATAAATTGTTGCTTTTGTTGACTTCACTGTGGTGCAGTCTCTTTAACTGGGCCGTGGTAGCTGTTTCGGGGAATTCTACGCCAGCTTCCCTGAGCGCTTCTACCAACTGCTGTTTTGACAAGACACGCGGCATTTTAACACGTTTAATGTAATTATTATCAGAATTTTTAATTAAATTTTATTTTATTTCACAGGCCAGTGATATTCTGACCCCACATCTGAGTTTTAAACACGTTTTTATTTATTAATTTAGAGGATTACACTCGATTAAAATCTTTATTAATAACTATCAACTTATCCAAGAAAACGACGGCGTCCAACAACTATTTAAATTCCCAACAGCTGTCATCCCACCTTCGTCGTTAAGTTGGGTGCAGCTGTTGTCGTCGAAATGGGTGCGTCTGACAAGTAGTCGTCAATGGGTGCGTCTGGCAAACACCTTCATACGTTGAAAGCACAGATGGCGCTTTTACATAAGTTTACAATATAGTTACCCAAACCTCGGGTCGAATCTCACCATTCGTGAACGAGCATTACGTGACGGAATTTTTGTTTGTTTCACATGTAAAATCAAATTATTTGTGGCGATTCAGATTTAAATTAAATTTTACAGCAACCTTTCTTCAATCCGAGAATACAGATTCGGGATTTGCCCACAACAACGAAACAGCATCTGTTTAGATAAGAAAGGATTGTTTTTGAACCAAATACAAGGCTACTCAGTAGGATATAAACATAAGAAACGAACACGTAGTCGCTCTTTCCACGGTTCGGTTTTTTTCCACTGCACTACCTCTCGCGAACGTCTGACAAACATCCGAGAGTATAAATGTCTTGTAAGATCTTCTCAATTAGCCGTTTGGAGTCGGCATAAAACTGTAGATCCCTTCCATTCGTTCCAAAAATGAAAAACTCACACAAAACGGATGGTTGTGAGAAGCTAGGCCTAGGGTCCCTCCGGACCTGTTGCGCCAACTTTTTTTTTTTTTTTTTTGAACACGTAGTCGAAGCAGTCGAAGAACCACATCAACTCAGACCTCAGTTTTGTTATTATAGACATTCATCGAAAATATATAAATCAGACACTAAAATCAATTAAATAGAAATAATAAAGAGGATCAAAAAATCCAACAAAAAGGTTTTTTTTTTAAATTTCAAAAAATACCTACGCAAGTATATTTAATTCCGGCGGAAACAGTTATGTACTTTTTAAATGAAATTCTCCACCACCAACTCGAGGAATTGAAATTCATGAAGTGGTTACTTCTCCGGTATGTATACGTGCCTTCACTAAATTCGCTTCCTTTTGTAACATTACCGCTGCTTTGTAGCGCCATGATGTTTTAAGTGTTCACCAGCGAAAACCTCCCCGTATATCCGATTCGAGAGAAAAATGCTAACGGCCAGTCTTCAGGTACACACACCGACACCATATACACCCGCAACGCTTGGTATGCAGACCACGTACCAAGTGGCTAATTTATTAGACGCGTTTGGTAAAATTAGATTCGCCGTGAACCTTCCTTTCAAGTTCCACCCTTCTGTGGAGGCCGAAGATCTAATTAAACAACAGTCCGCAGCGGAGTGTTTCTTTCCCAGAAAGTGTATACGAATTTTTTTGTTTTATTTTTGTCCTGTCGGGATTTTCCTCGTCCCAGACGCCAAGTGTTAATTAACCCGTCGCAAGCAGCGGAGTCCGTAGACGATGTCTGGCCTGTTGGATGCACAGTATATCAAAATTCACCGCCAGAGAGAGTCGTTGTAAGTGCATAAGACCCTCTCATCGTCAAGTGGAAGCATATATGATATGTGTCAGAACTCAGAAAGCTACTCATGTGCAACTCGACCTGGGAGCCAGGACGTACAACCAAAGAGGGATTGTGTGTAGTTTTCCGATTGGCATAGCCCACAATCTAATCCCTGAAAATGATGCAATAACGTGACCATAAGCGTTCTGCGGAACCACTCAAGCGGGCTAGATGAACGATGGTGGTTATTGTCGCTTTTCGGTATTTACTCGGCGAACGCATCGTCATCTAAATAGATGTATGTGTGTGCTTGCATTTGCATATATAGATTTGCATTGACCGGGAGGACTGCTTGAATAAGTTGTGTGTGTGTCGGGTCGCACTTCGTCTTCTCGAGGACAGTATATAAACATGGTGATATTAAATTTGCACAGCAAATGAAATTAAGGATCTACAGGGATATCGAGTCGTTGAGGGCGCAAACCATCGATATGAGAACCGTGTGGAGGGTTTGAAAAACCGAATTGTGAATTATATGGTCGGTGCTGCAGAAATGTAGACTCAGTTGCAAATTACCGAGTGTTCTATGATGGGATTATGCAAATTGTATTGGCTTACCTATAGGTCTGGTGTGCTTTTGTGGTAGTGGCAGTCAGTGTAAATATGGTTGCCATTGCCGCTGTTGGCTGCTTAGCTTATGTTTGTTCAATTGGTTTTGTTTTAATTGGACTTGAATGGAATCTAGTCATCGAAATTAGGTTCGTGTACGCACGAGAGATTTTTGTAAAAGTAACTAGATGGTCTAAAATTTGCCATACCATACGGTATTTATTTATGTTGGCTGCCTTTTGTGGTGTTGACAGTGGCAATACTTTTAATGACTTACACTTTCTCAGAGAGAAGCATTCAAAATGTTGCCGCATTATTCTCTAGCAGTCGATCCGCAGCCATTCTAAAGCTCTGCATCGATAAAACTAAGTGATTCTACGAAGCTAGCTGAAAGATCGCTGAGCTAAGAAGCTTTAAGACATCCGATCTCTTGAACTTGATAAATTTTGGTTTATATTACGCATATATTTTGTTCATGCTCACTTCTAAAACGAAGATTCATAAAAATGCTCTTTTAAACGGTGTCCAAAGACATACAAAAAGTGTCAAAAAATGCGCCGTAAGCCCACCTAAACAAATCGAAACATCCACAAAAAACGTGGAGGAAAATGGTACAGAAATGCGGTAAAAACGAGTCAAAAATTAAGTGAAACATTAGTTCAAAATATCCTCCAAAAACTAGGAAGGAAATAAGTCGAAAAAAAACGATAGAAAGGATCAAACGACGCCCCGAAGAACGAAGTCGAAAAAAACGTCACAATCGTATTGAAAATCGTTAAAAAAAAACGCGTTGCAAAATTAGTCAAAATGTGTTAAAAATCATTCCAAGTAGTAGTAGCTCGTCGAAAAATGATAGAATAAAGCTTTAAAAAGATTGTTGGCAGAAAGCGTTAAACAAACGTGTCAAAAACTTCAAAAACGCGCCAAAATCCTGGTTAAGGTGCCCGAAGAAAACGAGATACAGCGTCAAAAACGGATCGAACAAAAGGTTATAAAAGCGCTTGAAAATAATTCCAAGAATTGGTTAGGTTGGGTTAGGTTAGGTTGAAATGGCTGTCGGCTAACTGGTTAGGTTAGTCGACACACTTAGACCATTATAAGGTCCCTTGTGATACCACGTGAATCTATAATTCATTCCTCCTACTCGTTGAACCAATCGGAGCTTCTAATGAAGCGTAGTAGATTTCGGATGTCTATGTTTTTTTGATCGTTCAGATCACTAAAGTAGAAAGCTCCAAAGTGGAGTTTTCGTCTCTGTGAGAGAGCCAGACAAGTACAGAGAAGATGGAGAACAGTCTCCTCCTCCTCCTCGTCAAAACAGCTTCTGCAAAAATCGTTAAGGAATACGCCAAGCCTTTTTGCATGCCTGCCGATAAGACAGTGTCCCGTGAAGACACCTATTGTAGCACTTATATGCTTCCTATCGAGGGAGATCAGATGCCTAGAACGTTTTAGATCCAGCTTTGGTCAGATCTGCTTTGTCGCTAGACAAGTCGAGCCGGCTTTATTTTGAGTTTGCAAGTAGCGAGTGGAATACCTAAGGAATCCTTCATTGGGAGCAGAGGTATCGTAGTTCCGTGTTTGGCGAGTTCATCAGCCCTGCAGTTACCTGGAATGTCCCTATGCCCCGGCACCCAACAAAGGTGAATGTTGAACTGCTCCGCCATCTCTCTGAGAGACGAACGACAGTCTTGGGCTGTTATGGAATTCGTGGAGACTGATTCCAGGCACTTGATAGCGGCTTGACTATCAGAGAAGATACGAATATCTTTAGCAGATATCACGTTTTCTCTTAGCCAAGATAAGACCTCTTTTATCGCCATTATTTCCGCCTGAAAAACGCTACAGTGATCAGGAAGACGGAAGGAGAGACTAAGATTAAGTCTATTAGAGAAGACACTGCCACCAACACCCTCCACAGTTTTCGAACCATCTGTGTAGAAATGGATCGATTCATCATCCACGGATGCTTCCTCCTCCCAGAATGATCTAGTAGGAATGGAGACCTGGAAGTTTTCATCAAATTGTAGTTCTGGTGTGGTGTAGTCGATGTTTCCTGGAAGGTTCCTAATGTTGTTGAGGATAGCGGCATGGCCAGTTGTTTTGCTTGTCCATTGTGAAATAGCTTTGAGGCGTACGGCTGCAGAAGCTGCCGTTTGCCTGCTGAAGATGTCAATGGGTGTCAGATGAAACAGGATGTCAAGTGCAGCGGAGGGGGTGCTGCGAAGAGCTCCGCCGATGCACAAGCAAGCCGTTCTTAGGACTTTGCTTAATTTATCGCGATTAATCGCTTTTTCTAGGGCAGTCCACCAGACAACCACACCGTACGTGAGTATAGGTCTTACGACCGAGACATATAGCCAGTGAGTGACGCGGGGCTGTAGACCCCATTTGTTTCCTATGGCTTTTTTGCAAGAGAAAAGTGCCACAGTGGCCTTTTTAACTCTTTCTTGGATGTTAGGCTTCCAGGTTAACTTTCTTTTAAAAATAAGGCGTAAGTATTTAGCTTCATTTGAGAATGTCAAGCTAGTGCCATTTATAGACGGAGGGTCAATGTGTGGAATTTTATATTTCCTAGAGAAGAGGACAAGTTCAGTTTTGTGAGGGTTTACGCCCAACCCACAACTGTTTGCCCATTTTATAAGCTTGTTAAGAGCGTGTTGTAGAAGTTCTTTTAAAGTGTTAAGGTACCTTCCCGAGACAGCAATAGCAACGTCATCCGCATAGGCAAACACATTGTAACCTTCCGCTTCCAGGGATATCAGCAGGGATATCAGCAGTTCATCACTAAATTCCAGAGAAGGGGAGACAGGACGCCACCTTGTGGTGTTCCTCTACTGACAGATCTTCTGGTAGATATCTCACCTAGACTTGAGTTGATAATTCGGCTATTAAGCATCAAATTGATCAGCTCGCCAAGTGAGACGTCAACGTTCAGAGCTGCCAGAGCACCAGCGATTGCAGATGAGTCGACGTTGTTGAAGGCGCCCTCTATATCCAGGAATGCAACCATTGTATACTCCTTATGACGAAGGGTATCTTCTATGGAGCGCGTTAGCTTATGCAGGGCCGTTTCTACTGATTTGCCCTTAGAGTAAGCATGTTGAACTGTTGACAATCGATTTTTGTCAATGCTATTGCGAAAATGGAAAATGGATTTCAGTCAGTCGCTCGAATGTTTTTAGGAGAAATGATGAAAGACTAATAGGTCTGAGATCTTTTGGACTCACTCGAGAGCATTAACCCGCTTTGGGTATGAACACTACTTTAACCTCTCTCCATAGCAATGAGATGTACACCAGATCTAAACAGCTTCTCAGGATTGTCATTAGCGTTGGCAGGATGATGAAGAATTGGTTGAATTTCGTCCAAAAACATGGCGAAACGACGAGAGCAAAAAATGTGTTGCAAAAAACGGACAAATACGTCGAAAAGAAATGTTAAAATCGTAAAATCGAAACTGGGCGAAAAACGCATTGAAAAACACGCCAAAAGACGATTTGAATAAGCGTGAAGAAAATGAGTTCTAAAATCGATTCCAAAAATCGTGTCCAAAAATTCATCCAAGCATGCCAATAAAACGAGTCAAAAAAACATCAAAAACCTCGTCCAGCTAACGTGAACCAAACTAACTAACGTTTTTTTTTCACTGTGTGCAAACGGGCGATAACCAAGAAACAGGAAACAATTTTCTTTAACTATGGACTGAAACAAAAGTTCACAAATAATCCACCAGCGAAAAGATAACTTTCTTTTCCAGTGTCAACCACAAAGTGACAGGCAACGCAAAATTTTATAGATGCAAAATTATAAACGAAGACAATGGCGGATTTCTAAGCAAACTTACCCAAGGATACCTAATTTAATTTGAAATTTTCTTGACATTAATTTACTTTCTTCACCCCAAAGCCAGGTCGAGACAATTTGACAGTAATTCTCAACAAAAGCTAGGAGAAAACTAAGTGCAAGATACAACGAAACCTTCCCCCAACTTACATAGGTACTCACATTTCTATAGTTTTTTCTATGCTTTCCCGTTGGTCTATTCCCGACCAAGCTGGACCAACTTTCAATTGCAATTATTCTCCATCTCCATCGAATTGAAAAGCATTTGCGCATAACAAAATGCCAACACTGAAAACAACAATTAAGGAGGAGAAAAAACACAACTTCAAATTCAAATTCAAATCAAAATCGAGCCGAATAAAGAATGCAAGAGGACATTGGACAGGGAATGGAACAACCAAAATCGAAGGCGATGCTGGTTTTATTATTTTTTTCTCTCTATTTCTGTATATTTAGTTGAATGAATGTGTGTAGATATGGCCACTTTTCGGATTTTTTCGGGGTGCTCCTTTTGACCACAAAAGTGCAATTGATTAAAGTGCATAAAGGATATGTGTAGACCAACATCGTAGAAGTAGAGTGGAGCTCAGTTAAAACAAAACACAAAATCAATTAAATTTAGAGCGAAATGAAAAAGGATTTTTGTTTCCACACTGGGGCAGGTTGGTGGTAAAACGTGTGAGTGGTGTCGATATTGAAGAATGCATGTAGACGCTTAGGCATCACCTACACACCGAAATGGTCTCAAATGAATTCGATTTGAATTGAGGCCTTTAGCTGTCTTGTTGGTTTTATTTTTTGGAAAAATAAAGCCAATTTGCTTGGCAGCTATTTTCCGTATAAAATTGGTATAAGCAAGTATGGCATGACGAATGCAAGTGGTACAAGGATTTTAAGGAGAGAGATCGATTTGCATCAACATGATTGACTACCAACGGACGTATATCAAGATACACCTTTGATCTCCCAACCTAGTGCGTCACAGCGCCTCTTTTGATTTGCTTTCCGTATTTGCATTTGTAGATCTGTTTCGCGTTCGTTTGGCAGTGGCGTCAAACTGTGTTTACTTCAGTAAAAAAGTATCAGTTGTTCCGCACGTCTGTTTTTAGAGTTTTTAGATAAAGAGATTAAATTTTATTTGTGGCGCATTTTTGTATTTTACATATTGTATCTGCTTTCAACAATATCAACGCTACAGATGCTGACGGAGATTGCATAGATGACCTCACTAATCTCCCGATATCAGCTCCGTGTACTCCCACAAAAGGACGAGAGCAGCTCGTCAGCTCTTCGAGCAAAAAAGGAGGGATGAACATCGGCTTCTCCGGAGAAAAAAGACAGAGCATGAGGAGCGCGCGATCGAGGATATAGAGAGGTGTTACTCCAGGAACAATGTTCGGAAGTTTTACCAAAAGGTAAAAAGAACGTGTCATGCCAACAAGACCCGAACAGAGACCTGTAGAGACGAACAAGGAAACCTTGTAGTAGAGTCACAGTCGGTGCTAAGGACATGGAAAAACCATTTCTGCAGACTGTTAACGGCGAAGACGACACAAATTCCGCTGTTAGGCAGAACGAACCATTCAACCTGGACGATGAAAGCCAAGACTTCCGTCCACCTGACCAAAATGAAGTGAGGATAGCAATATCCAAGCTGAAGTCCAACAAGACTGCTGAACCAGACGGCTTACCTGCCGAGCTCTTCAAGGCAGCCGGAGATGACTTGGTAGAGTGCATACACCAACTCGTCTCCAAGATTTGGTCAGACGAAAGTATGCCTGATGAATGGAACCTCAGCATCGTTTGCCCGATCCACAAGAAAGGAGACTCTCTAAACTGCGCCAACTATAGAGGCATCAGTCTCCTTAACACTGCATATAAGATCATGTCTGCTGTACTGTGTGAACGCCTGAAACATTTCGTCAACGATCTGATAGGTCCCTATCAGTGCGGTTTTAGGCCCGGTAAGTCCACGACCGATCAAATATTCACACTACGGCAGATCCTGGAAAAAACCCAAGAAGTCCAGATCGATACTCACCATCTTTTTATCGATTTTAAAGGTCGGAAACAATCTCACCGAGACCTTTGATGTCAAAAAAGGATTCAGATAAGGCGACGCGCTGTCATGTGACTTCTTCAACATCATTCTTGAGAAAATTGTGCGAAACTCACAAGCCAACACCAGAGGCACAATTTTCCAAAAGTCTGTGCAACTGCTTGCATACGCTGACCACATTGACATTGTTGAACACAGCGAGCTGTCACTGGTGCGCTTGCTAGTATTAGAACAGAAGCGGCAAAAATGGGTTAGTGGTGAATGAGGGTAAAACAAAATATATGCTGTCAACAAGAAGGGACACACAACATCGACGAATCGGACAGAACGTCACGATAAACAGCTATAACTTTGAGGTAGTTAGGGACTTTGTCTACCTCGGCTCCGCTATAAACTCTGACAATGACATCACATCATAAATCAAGCGAAGAATCACACTTGCCAACCGCTGTTTCTTTGGCCTAAGACGGCAATTGATTAGTAAGGCCCTGTCAAGAAGCACTAAGGAGATTCTATATAAGACTCTCATCATCCCTGTCCTGCTCAATGGCGCAGAAGCATGGACCCTAGCAAAAACGGATGAGGATCTTCTTGGTCGCTTCGAACGCAAAATTCTTCGTGCGATTTTTGGTCCCGTTTGCGTTGACGGGCTTTGGAGGGGAAGATTTAACAGCGAACTCTACGAGCTGTACGGCAACATTGACCTGGTCAGAAAAGTACGCATTAGTCGTCTAAGATGGTTAGGATATGTAGATCGAATGGACACCAGCGCTCCGGCCCGGAGAGTCTTCGATTCCAGCCTGGAGGGACAACGCAGTAGAGGAAGACCTCGCCTTAGGTGGCGCGCGCAAGTGGAAGGGGACCTCAACCAGCTTGGAGTGCGCAACTGGAGGCAGTTAGCTAAAGATCACGCTAACTGGAGAGGCGTATTGGTTGAGGCCCAGGTCCACCTCGGACTGTAGCGCCACCTTAAGTAAGTAAGTAAGTACTCCCACAACGACAATACTACCGTCACCTTCCACAACTGAAGCTACTACTACTGCTTCTTCCCCTCCAGTAAGGAAGAGTGTGTAAATCCGGAACTAGCAATACTTCCTGTATGCATTCGCATAGAATTCATCGGAGTGTTCATTTATTGTTCGCCTTTTTTGTTCTTCCGCAATGGTTTTTGGAATGATTCAACAGGATACATAATATCGGCTTCTCAGATGATCTCGCCAGCAAACGAAATACGAACCGCGTGGTTACTAAACCCATATTAATCTGTTTAATTATTTTATTATGTAAATATAATTGAAAAAGCTCGTCTGCAATCAATGGATAAATGTCTGATATTCATAGGTTTGGGTGAGGTGGCCGGCCAGATTCTGAGCTAACATTCCCCACTGGCAAATTAATAAATAAATTCGAAAATTACGAAAGAGAAATTCTACATAAACCAGCATGAATCATTCTGGTCTCAAGGACCAGCATCAATCGAGTCCTTCCTCGAGTAAAGTTCTCAATTATTAACCATCCAAAATGTTCCGCAAAGACTAGCTAAACGTACTCCCAACTCAGTGTCCAGTCAAATATAAACAGTTTGCACACAATCTATTACTGCTTTGCATAAATAATTGTTTGCATAAATTATTGGCACTGTCATTGTGAGGACCTTTTAATTTGTCTCGTTCTTAAATGTTCAAAATGTTCAAAATGTTCAACCCCCACCAGTTGTCTTAAATAACTTAAATTCTCCTGTTAAGTAGTCAGCAGACAATGATACTGTGAAAACATTTATATCAATGGATGTCCTTATAAGGACTGGAAACTATTTTGATGAAATGAAAACAAACGCAGGGAAAACGCCTCCACTTGAAAATTCAACAAAGTTCAACAGTGCCCCGGAATATTTCTTCACCGCTCTGTTCGATTTTGACTTTAGAATTGCCCCTTGGCTGCAGAACGAGAGTCGTAAATTTTTAATGAAGGCGGTTATTTCGTTGTCGGGACTAACAACCCCTAAAAGTTATGGCACACTCCAAGACGCGCTATCATAAAATGTACTCAACACAGTGGAATTATGTCGGATTTTCAATTTGGGCGCGCTCTCAAGAACGGCCGCAGGTGATATTATAGACCAGGCTTTGTAGGATGGGCACCGGCGATATTGTTTGTTTTTCAAATGCTAATGTTGTGATTGAATGTTGAACATGAAGTTTGGATTTTTATTCGCAGGGGATAAGGATTTTATGGGGTCGTTAAATTTAATTGCGTTCACTTCGTTGGACACTTGACCCTTTGCGCAGTTAAATTTGATTACTGTTATGTTTTATGGGCATCGGAAAGTCATCAATAAGTCGAAGATGGGGTATCGAAGAAAAGGCTTTATATAAGCACTTTTTTTTAATAAAAATTAAAACAAAAACAGTCTAGCAAATGAAGAAGATTGGTGCTCAGTCTAATGCAGAGGTCGGACGCTTTTACACATCCAATTACTGAGATCACTTATTTATATAGGTGACGGTACAGTCTGTTGTTGATAAGGACAAAGTTCCTCAGAACATTAAAGTTATAAGGGGCCTGATTTGCATGTCGTTTTGGGCCTCAACACAGTATGGCTGACGTTTAAAGGTTTTCCCTTGTGTGAACCGGCTAAACGATAAAGAGGTTGCCTTTGTTGGTTTCACTTCTGCTTGACCGAATCTTTAAACAAGTTGGTGTACGCTCTCCACCAAGTTGACCTACTACTTTTAAAATTATTCGTCTTATCCAGCACCAGAAGACCTGTTGAACTTGATTTTAAATATTTCTAACCTTACGGGTGGGCAGAAGTCTTGCTTTTCATTGACCAAGTTAAATAGCTCGTTCTACCTGATAGTGGAATTTCGGTTGTCTTCCGACTGCTTAAGAGGTTTTTCCATATCCTTGCTCATCTCGCAAATGGTTGCTTCAAGTGTTGATGTAGTGACATGTTCTTTTTAGCTTTTGATAGAACTTCCGAACCTTTCAGCTGGAGTAACACTATTCTTTTCTTCTCAAATCAAATCAAGGAAGCTCTGCCCACTATTCGACAAAGCTGAACCTAACAGAGTCATAGGAAATGAGAGGAAATTGATGTCAGTGCTGATAGGAGCATCCGATAATCTCATAAAATGAAGCTTAATCTCAACGATATCGACATATAAAAAGGATATGGCGACGAGAAAACTTACGAGTGTACATTTTACTACCTGTGTCACTGCTCCAGCTTATGCTGCTAGAGAGATACTACTTTCGTGACCTACAGGAACTGGGTATATAATAGCTTACATTACAAACTGTCAAAGTTGCTTAAGATATCAAGATGGTTGGAGACCCTTTTTATCAACCAGCAATAAGAAAGTGGAAGACCTACTTGCTTTAATATGCCTACTAAAACCCTTGTATGGCAAAAACTGTTAATTCAAGAGCTAAACCAAAAATTTTAAATACATTTCGGGGTGTGAATCTAACCGTGTTAAAAACAAAGTTTGATGCAAATCCACTAAGCCGTTTAGGCTGCAGTTAGGTTTACTTAGGGGCTAAAAGAGACTTTAAAAGGACAGTTTATTGAATCTAACATAAAAATGTCTCTTCGATGAATGATCTTACAAACGTCAGATACAAATGACGGCATTGCCAGACCGACTTTCTTGTGTGACTCTATCTTCGTATTGGCTTTTTTGATTAATTATTTTGAAATGGAAATTTTTCGCACAGTTGCTCTTTTATTTGGCATACCCAGTGATGCTATCGGATTCAATATTCTATTTTTGACTGATAATGTTCCCTTATAAATTTTGATTGTTATTGTTCAAATAATTTCTCCCTACAAGCAATTCAATTGTTCGATTAATTGCTTTCGCATGCTTTTTATTTTTTAAAGACAAATGGTTTACACAAAAGGTTTGTGGTTAAGTGTTTGTCTTTGTACAATAAGGCCTAGGTACAAAATCTACTCTGATCGAACAATAATCACTGACAATGAGTGAGATAAATATTTATCATACTTATACTTCCAGATAATATTTGATCAAGTGATTATCAATTGTAAATTTATAATCTCATTCGGCGCGTTACATGATTAAGTGTAATGAAAGCGAACACCTGCTACAGACGTCTACCTTTATTTGTATTTGCACTGTACTTACAAGCTTGTTGAAATAGCTGGGTTCGTTTACAAATACTATATCAAATCAGAAGCAGAAAAGAACAGGACCACAAAGAACAAATTAAAAAAAAGACAGCGAGGAAGTTCTTTGTCTTTCATATGCTAACTTTTTAGGTTTTTCGTATATGTATGTAGCAATAAAAAGATATTGTAAAAAAAATAAAAATAGTTGGCGCAACAGGTCCGGAGGGACCCTAGGCCTAGCTTCTCACAACCATTCGTTTTGTGTGAGTTTTTCATTTTTGGAACGAATGGAAGGGATCTAAAATTTTATGCCGACTCCAAACTCCAAGAAGCTTTTTCAAGACAGTTATACTCTCGGATATGTGTCAGACGTTCGCGAGAGGTGGCGCAGTGAAAAAACCCTGAGTTGGAAAAAGATATTGTATTTGTACTAAATTTCGAACTCGAGATGTTAATCAATTCAGACATAAACATGATAGAGGAACTAAAAAAATTGGATCGCATAATTCTGTCCGTCTGTCCGTTGGCTCCTGAGGTCTACAGACTAAACGGCATTACGAATTTGTTACAAACTTCGGCTTTAGGGTTGGTTGGCTTACAGTTCGGGGCCACATTTTTTTTGCTCAGTAGTCCCATTATTATCGTTACTTCCCATGTAACGTTTTTAAACAAACCCGATGTTTTTTGAAAACGGTTCCAATCAAAATTGATGAAAACGGTTCAAACGATTTTAACAAAAACTCATTCTTAAGGTCAGATGGTAATTAACTTGAAAGGATACTCGGGATTTATCTAAACCAATTTATTCTATAAGTTAATTTTTGCTTCAATAGCGCGCAGGGTTCGGACTTCAGTTATGAAATTTCGCAGTAGATCTTAAACTTTGAGGTAGTTAGGGACTTTGTCTACCTCGGCTTCGCTATAAACTCTGATAACGACATCACATCAGAAATCAAACGAAGAATCACACTTGCCAACCGCTGTTTCTTTGGCCTAAGACGGCAACTGATAAGTAGGGCCTTGTCGAGAAATACTAAGGAAACTTTGTATAAGACCCTCATCATCCCAGTCCTGCTTTATGGTGCAGAAGCATGGGCGCTATCAAAGGCGGATGAAGATCTCCTTGGTCGCTTCGAACGCAAAATTCTTCGAGTGATTTTTGGTCCCGTTTGCGTTGACGGGCTTTGGAGGAGAAGATTTAAAAGCGAACTCTACGAGCTGTACAGCGTCATCGACCTAGTCAGAAAAGTACGCATCAGTCGTCTTAGATGGCTGGGACATGTAGAGCGAATGGACACCAACGCTCGGGGACCTCAACCAACTTGGAGTGCGCAACTGGAGGCAGTTAGCCAAAGATCGCGCTAACTGGAGAGGCGTGCTGGTTGAGGCCCAGGTCCACCCCGGACTGTAGCGCCACCTAAGTAAGTAAGTAAGATCTTAAAAAAAAGTGCAGTAGATTCACTTTTTTTGCAGTAGATTTTGAATTTAGAAAAAAATGCGACAAAAATGAAGTCTTAAAATATTTTTTTATAAATGGATTAGTTTAAACATAAAAAAAATAATTATTATTATTATTTTATTATTAATTATTTCATTATCCTCATATTACAATTTACAAAATTTCAAAATAGTAAATAGTAAATGTTGCAGCTAAAAATAATTGAGGATAGTAAGTGACATTTTGTATTTATTAACATAGATAGAGGCAAATGTCACATTATAAGAAAATATATTGTGGGGTGAACAAATAAGAATAACAATTTAATTACACAAAAACATTAAATATAAAATATTAAACCATGTAGTGCAGCAAAATTTCAATTTCAGTGTGATTAAAGCAAAGAAGCCATTGTTTCACTCTTTTCATAAATGTAAATAAATTTGTTATGAATCGTATATATACAGGAAGGCGATTGAACAGTTTGCAAGAAAGAATGGAATATGAGTTTCTATAGCAAGTGGTACGAAAGGGTGGAATGGTTAAGAGAGGTTGATATCCGCTCCTTAAGCTATAAGCACCATAGATCGGACTTTCTAAGTAACCACTTCTAATGAAAAATATCTTAAGGACTTTAAAATAAAACATATGTCTAACCGACAGTGGGCTAAACGAGAAGAATTGCATGTCCTTCGTATAACACACTTTTGAAGTATAATCAGAGGTTGAATTTTATTCTGATAGCTACTTCCCCAACAGCTTATACCGTACTGTAATTTTGAATGAAATATTCCATAATATATTCTTTTTAGTATATTAAAATGACAGAACTTCTGTAGACGGTAAAAGCACCGAATAATGGAGAGCAGATAATCTTTTCAAACTTATGATTTGATTTGACCAAATTAAATTCCGGTCAATTATAACACCTAGATACCTAAACTGGTTAACACTTTCAATTTTAAAGCAATTGACATGACAGGGAACACAAACGTCGTAAGATATTTTGGAACATGGAACAGAAAACGAATTACGGAACAGGTTGTACTTTGCACATCTAGAAGCATGGAATATGATATCGATATCCGGATACTCCTGATTAATAAGACTGAAGAACATAAGTTTTGTTTTATCGCTTAATATTAGCTTATGTTCAGCAAACCAGATTCTAAGCAATTCAACATCATTATTTATATCCGCCACTAGGTTTAAGGGATTTACGGAACTGTATGCAACACCAAGATCATCAGCAAATACTCTGACTTTTCCTGTGAATGGTTTGGTAAACAGAGAGTTGATATAAATCAGAAATAAGATCGGCCCAAGAACTGAGCCTTGAGGTACACCAAGATTAATAACCAAAGAGTTACTTAGTTTAGTTCCGACCTTAATGATTTGGATTCTGTCTCTCAGATAGCACATAAACCAGCTATGTATTGAGCCACGAAAACCCACATTATACAGCTTGTTTAAAAGAGTGCTGTGGTCGACCATATCAAATGCCTTTGTTATGTCAACAAAAAGTTCAGCGCATGATCTTTTTTCATCTAAACCTTTCTGTATGATGCAGCAGAAATCTAATAGCGCGTCTTCAGTAGATAGCCCAGCTCGAAAACCGTACTGCATTGGACTAAAAAAATGTATTTTGTTTAAATAATTTAAAACTCTTTTTTTTTTAATAAATTTCTCAAAGACTTTGGAAATCGAAGACAACAATATTATAGGTCTATAGTTCCTTTTGTCATCTCTTGTATTATAAAGCCGTGTTTTAAATCATCCGGAAAGCTACCAAACAGGACATTCAGATTGAAAAGATATTCCAAAATATGCACAATATTGTAATATATCAACTTTAAATTGCTGTGAATAAAAACCTACTTTGCTAAACGCATTTTTTTGTTACTTCGCTGTACGTGTATTTTCTTTGGCACTTCCCTTCAAACCTGACTAGTAAATTTCAGAATTCAGAAATGTGATTGCAATCTATAGGCTATAGTTCCAATTGCACCTGAAAATATGTTTTTTGCTTTCCAAAAAGGTTGTTGATGTTTTTTTTTTCTTCTTCAGCTGCCGGGAATTGTATCAGATCATAGGCTCGTTGGACATTTTTTTTTGACACGCTAGTTATTTGAACTGTAAACCCTAAAGTCCGGATCTCTTTTGTCATTTTCCATTGGGACCACCAGATTTTTCGCTGCTCATGGAACGTTCAACGAAATTGATCTACTTTTGTAAATGGATTAGTGCGTTACTTGGCAAAAATATCAACTGTTCAAATTGCATTCGTTTTTGCAAAAATCACAAATGGCTACCGACATGAAAAATATTTTCCCTGTTGTAGATATAAATGAAGTATTATTGGTGATTTGTAGTCTTCAGATGACGAGGGAGACAATGAAGATAATAATTCCTTCGAAATCATATCCATAGCTTTTTATGCATTTTGTTATTTTGGTTTTCAGGGAACTTTGCGCATTTTTCTCGAAAGCAAACTTCTTAAACTGACGTAATATCGAGATCTGCAAAAAGTGAGCCGAATCGAAAAAAAGATTGATTTTTCTTCCTAATGGAACGCCAAAAGTGATTATGATAAAAAAAAGATTGATTTTTGGTCCCAATGGAAAGCGACATTATATACCTACCTTGGAAATGATTCTTTCTAAACATTTGCATCTGAGTGCCGCCGCTTTTCGAACATGTCAAAAGTTGGAAATAACTCAAATTGGTTTTTATTCATACGAAACTTAGCAAAGTTTCGATTTCGACATTTATTTTGAGTAAAAGCTCATACGACCCATTATCTATATAAGCAATATCACTCAATGAAGCAGAGACATCTTGATTTTTTTTTTATGAAGAAGTTGAAAAGATTTTTGTTTTGCCTTTGCAAAAGAAGCTTGATGTATAACCGCACACAGTAAATGCATGAAAAGCAGGTAATGCACGACATAAATTCGAGCCAAGGGCTACCGCTTAGGCAGTGCAGTTAATACTACTGGGGCGGGGGCCTGCACTTTAGGAAGTGACACTTACCATCCAAATGTATACATGTTGCCCAGTAATATTATCAATATATCAGTGTCTGACGCTTTGACAACTATTTTGGAATTTTCAGCACATTTACCATTTGTATCCGCCTCCTTGTGGTGACGCTCGGAATCATTTTCCTTGGTTTTAAAACCGTGATTTTTACCTTCCGAATGATAAGAAAAGCAACGCTCACCAACCGTCACAAAAAAAAAAAAAAAATTTTGGATTATTGGTGCCATCCAATAGTTTTCCCATTGATCGGACAAGAATTTGACAATATAAAATTTGATAATGATAAGCCCAAAACAATTTACTGTAATGTTTTAGGTACAATGCTGAGCGACAAGTTTTCATAATTATAACAAGTTTGATGGGTTCTCCCAACTTTGGCTGGAGAGAGTTCTGTATTTAAGTTCGTGTATGTACAAACAGACTATGTTAGTTGCACGCTATGAAATATTAGCTTCATCTCATTGTAAGATCATATTGATAACTTTACATGATATACTTTCGTCGAATATTTAAAGTCATAACAGAAATTAGTTGATAGTTAGTTGTCTTATTTGGTAGTGAAGTGGTTGGCATTAAATACTTTTGTCATGGTTGTCTATGCGCCTGGCTAATTTATCACAGCCAACCCTACATTTTCGTTAACGGTAAGTTCTAACCTTTAATTTGATATATGTTTCATTCAATTGCTTTATGGCTATGGTCAATCGAAAAAAAGGATCACTAAAAACAGGGTTGTCGGAGGTTAGTGGTCGTTTGATGTTTGCCAACCTAATACCTTTCAATAGTATTTAATGCCCACTATCGAATGGTAATAAGTTTTGTCTATTGTTTTATGCATATAAAAGTCACAAACAAATCGTACCGGAAGTAGCCCGTTTTTTCCATCCCTGAGAAAAAATGTCCGCCAACCCTGTTTTATTTTTTTCTCTTAGTCTACTTGCAAGCTTTCAGTTTTTACTTAACTCATCTTATTGTTTTATGCCTAAGGACATCATGCGGTCGGCTCTTGGACTATTGTGGGCCCAGTTTTATTTTCATGTGCATTAATTATGCCGAAATGTCTGTCGAATAATGGAATGTAGCGTCCAAAATGTTTCTTCTTTCAAGCGGAAATATTTCCGAAAATCTACCACATCGTAATCGTTGACGGAAGCCCGCTTGTGCATTCGATATACTCGACGACGAGGACGACGTTGAATGAACACTTCAACATTTCGTCTATTTCACGAATGAGGTCCTTTTTTGAAGCTTTCTGCTATTTTCTAATTTTCTGATTTTTTGCGTCCTGCGAGCGAAGAAATTTCAATATTATGAAACTGAGTTTCAACCCGAGTTAAAGTACTTAAATTGGTCTGAAAGTTGAAAATGTATGAACAATTTATCTTTCCCATACAAAAATGACACTTTGAATGATTTGGAATGAATTTATCTAGCAAAAATTGTCTCGAAATTGGAACAAAAGGCTTATAAAATATCGGATTTTGGATTCAGAAAGAGCGCCCTCAAATTAGCAAAACTTCATCATTAACTGATTTTGAATAAAAAGTGGATGTAGACCAATTTTGCTTTCCACTTCCACACTTTTGTTTTTAAAATATCAAGAGCAATACCTAGTCCAAAGTTCTTCAATTAAAGTAAATTCGCATTTAAAGAAAAAACACAAAGAGAAATAATTTCCATGTCCACGCGCGCCGGTTCCTTAATAATTACATAACATTAAATGAAAACGTGACGGTGGAACTACCTCCAAGGGAACAACGCAATCCTTTGATTCGTGTTACCTTTCTCATTAACAAAATCATTCACTCTATGATTACGAATATCCATTAACCACAATGGATTTCTAAATTAAATCCTTTATCTTTAACTCTGGGGATTATTTTTTTCCTACATTATTATCCCGCAAATTTGTGGCAACAATTTTAAAGATTAATAAGAATTGGGTGCACAGAAAAAAGCGGACGAATATTAATTATCTTCACGAAAGGGATTCACAGTAGGATATCCGATCTTTGGAACTTCTTTGGTTTCGGTTCGCTGGAATTGGCGTTAATTAGAAGAATTTTTATTTTTTTTGTGTCTTAGCGGAGTACAATATAATGATGAGGTTTCAAAATGACTTTGGAAGAAGCTGTTTAAATCAAATTACGTAGGACATATTCTATGTAGATAAAAATGGAAAAGTTTAGAAGGAATATCAAATCCTTTTGATTTTCTAGCAATCCTACTTCGTTCAGTTGCTACTAAAGTGAATGTTGTTATATATGAGTACTCTTTATGTGAACAATGTTATTGTTACGAGACAGAAATCTCAAAGCTTATTTGTAGTAGAAACTGTGCGGGCACGTACTTAATTTGAACAAACAAAGCTGTTTGCTCATTTGGCAAATTTAGGTCATTTCCAACTATCTTACTCCAATGTGTATATAATGTTCGGAGTAAATCCGATTTCTGGCACAATAACCTAGAAAAATCGTTTGACATTTTTAATTCAGAGCAAAGCTCATGCTTTAAAAAAAAAAAAAAAAAAAAAATAAAATAAATAAATAAAGAGATCGTGTTTGTTGAAAACGTTCAATCGCATTCGCTTACGCGAACGTTTGGCTTCATATAAAGAGAAAGAGATTTTCGTTTCCAAAAAAAAAAAAAAAAAACAACATTTATTGATGTTTTCGTTTTTTTTTTATTGCTTAGAATAGATGTAATGTTATCGCACGAAACGAAAATAATTTTCGTTTTTAAAAAAAAAAAATTAAATCGAAGACCTCAAAGAAATTGCTTTTGTTTTTAATACTCTCCATTACATAGTAAGAGAAAGCTAATGTTTTCGTACGAAATTTCGAGCCCGAGATGTTAATCAATTCTGACATTACGATAATAGACGAACTCAAAAAAGTGGGTCGCAAAATTCTGTCCGGTCTGTCTGTCTGTATGTCTGTCCCGCAGGCCTACAGCCTAAACGGCTGACCGGATTTCGCTCAAATTTCGTATTTGGAGTTTGTGGGCTAAGAGCTCGGGGCCGTTTTTTATTTTGCAAGGTAACCTCAATATTAATGGAACTTCCCATACAAACTGTTCGTACCAGTTTGATTTGCTCGAAAACGGCTCTAACGATTTCAACCAAATTGATATTTAAGCTTAAGTGGGTGAGGTTACCATGACTACATACCCAGTTTTTGACTAAAAATTCGAGTAACGGTGCTTTTGAAATTTGGACATATCTCGAAAACGGTCCATATGATTGTAACAAAAATTAATTGGTAAGATTATATTGTCATTTCCAACTTAATGGCAAACTCAGTTTTTCTCGATATAATGGTAAAATCAATTTTTGAAAAAAGTCATTTTTTTATAATTTAGTTTTTCTAAGCTTACCAGAAAACGGCAATTACGTTTTTGATCAAAATGCAAACTTAGAGTAACACCGATGTTCTTAAAATTGCTGCGACCTTAATTTTCAATTCTAATCACCGAAACCGCTAATTTTAAAAACCGCTCATATCTCGAAAACCACATTTTTGACTTCGATAAAACTTCAAAAACCAAGTAGTTCTTATATCGCAAATGATAACCTATAATCGGTTTTTAGCTATATAGTTAACAAATAGCATTTTTCAAACTACATTGCAATTTTTGGTACTGTTTTGTCTGCCAAATTTTACAAAAACCGCTCTAACGATTTTGATCAAAATACATATTAACGATAATATCGGTGTTCTAAATAAGAACCCGTACTAAGTTTTTCTCAAAAAATTCGAAGAAATCTGTTTTTTAATTATTTCTCGAAAATGGCAACACAAAAGCCATTACAAAAGATCTCTGATCATATATATTTTTAAGACTCTGTCTGTCTGTCTGTTTCTAGACCTTCAAAGTTTAAAAAACTAAAAGTGAATTTTATTTAACACTTTGTATTCCACTTTCTAAATTTGATGAACCGTTTCTTTTACCTAGCATTGCTTCTCATATCTTTATCTACCTATCTAAAGAAATAAGAAAACAACCAACAAAACTTTTGATGAAAGAGAAATTTTTGTTCGACCCAGTCGTGCACTTTACTTTTTTGTGTTCTCGTGAAATTGGAAATTCCTTTCGTTTTCGAAATTACACGAAGTAACGTTTATATAAGCGAAAACGATTGAACTTTTTTATCTCACCCCTGAATTTATGTTTTTTTTTTTTCAATTCAGAGCGTGATCGTAGAACTCTATGGGCTTGGAATAAATTGATAATGGACACAATGGTGCAACTGGACCGATTAGGATGATATTCTACTATAAGACGTTTATATCCTTATTCGCATTTAATCGACTTCATGTGAAAATTCACCTCCGATTGCCTATTTACATATTTCGTGCTCTGACCTTTATACTATCTCCTTTCTTTCGGTTCAAAACAAATTAAAAAAACATAAGAATATTTACATGACAACCAATACTATCTTCATGGTAATCCTGATAGCCCTAAATTCCAATTATAATTTCGTCGAATTCCCCAGACCGCAAAAAAGTTTACACACAGCCACAAGTGTGTTCCTAGAAATCCTCAACCCGCATATACTCGCATAGGTGACCCGCACAATAAAAAAAAAACATAAACGACATACGTGTGTATGTAAAAAGTAAAAACAAGTATCCTTTTGTCCTTTTTCTTCAGCATTTTTCATCCACCATATATGAAGGGGCCAACGAAATTTAATGGTAAAACTTTTAATGACTAGCATTATGTGCCAATTTAAATTTCATGAATATAAATTGGCTTAACGGGGGAGATATTTTAAAACTTCAGTAATTCGAATATGGGCTCGTTACTGTCCCGCATATGTTTGGTGTTCAAGTTCGAGTTCGAGTACTCACTCTAGGGATAGACATAGAAAAGGACATGCGAGGTGATATGCCACTCGGAAGGAGGAACTTTATATGGCAACACAAATTAGATTATGTGACATTGATGCTGCGGGTTTCAAGAGTAAGAGACACCAAGGTGTGGGATCATCATATATAGGGTAAGGGTTACTTTAAGGGGACAGGACTAAAGTTACACCTTTTCGTAATTCAATTGGAATTGTTTTACCGCAAATTTTAGTTTTAGCTCTTTTTTTTTTTGTTTATCTAATGAAGGAAAGTGTTTGAGGCTTTGTGCTTAGTAGGAGAGGTTAGTTATAAATATAAATTCGCTTCCGACCAAGATTAACTTGCGTGAGGATGCAGGAGCGTGTAAGAGAGATATATATGCGAATTAAGCTATTTGATGTGGTGAATGACAGTCAATGAGTTAGAGTTCTTAAAATCGCGGTTAATGTGGTGAGAGCTCACTTAAGCTTACTCGAAGACAACAACCACTTAGATTGGAGAGAATTTTATACGTCACTTGCACTATCGGTGCCCGTTTGCTAGTTGTAAGCGCTTACAACTAAGCGCAAGAAAACGATAAGTGGGTAAATCAAAACAAAGCTTCTCCTACATTCAAACTGGGTGCCTTGAGTAGCATAGGGTCATCCGAAGACAACACGCACTTAGAGTTGGGAGAACACTGTACTTCAGATGCGCGTTCGGTGACCGTTCGCTAGTTCTAAGCGCTTACAACTTGCGAAATATTACGGGATCTGGGTAAGTCAAAACAGAGTCTCTGATTTGGGAACTTGGTATCGCTTAGGCTCATCCGAAGACGATATACACTTACACGTAATGGTCATCTTGGTCTAATCCATTTCAGGTGAGCGTTTGGTGCCCGTTCGATATTTGGAAGCGCTACCAAACAAGAGCAAGAACACGATAACTGGGTTAATAAAAACAAAGTTTTTCCGACTTTTAAACTGGAAGAATTTAGTAATTTTGGATCTTCCGAAGGCAACACGCACTTAGTCTTAATAGACCTTTTTACTTAGCTCAGCTGCCCATTTGATTCGAGGATCAGCTTGACAGTCATCCGAGGGGTTATATTTTTAATGACTCGTACTAATAAGTTGGCCACAACCTCGTCAAAAGCTCGAATAAAGTTGTCTTCAAGGTCAGAAATTTCTGACGGCGAGACTCACTAGTGACCCCAAGTCACTTCTGTCAGACCAAGCAGTAACTGTCATCAAGGAGTATGTCTGTCATAGAAGAACTAAACAGATCGTTACAGCCCACAGCTTCAACCTTGAGGTAGTAACTAGCTTTGCCTACCTCGGTTCTACTGTAATTTCGCATTGTAAACATCAACTGAGAAGTAGAGCCCCATCCCGAACAACTAAGGAGGTTATCATAATACCTTGATTATCCTAGAGTTCGAATTTGTGGTGCAGAAAGTTTAGACACCATCTATAGTGGGTCATTTTGAAAGAAAGATTTATCTGTCCCCTTTGTATTGACGAACTTTGGAGGATAAAAATCGAAGCTGAATAGGGATTAGGGACCTAGTTAAAAATAACGCATCAGTTGTCGAAGATGTATAAGGCATGTAAGAGCGGATGGACACAAACGCTTTGGCCCGTAGAGTCTTGAAGTCTTCACAAAAGAACAAGCTTATCTTAAGTTGCACGTAGAAGTAGACAATTATCTCAAACAACTTAAAGTGCACAACTGGAGGAAGTTAGCTAAAGAATGGGCCTCTCCAGTGCCTGAGACTGAATTAGTGGCTCCCTCACACAAAATTTCGGAGATAATCATGGAAACAACCACAGGTGGCTGCCATACTGGTTTAGCCGCTTAAACAGCTCTATAAGGAAACAACCATTACTCTGCTCCTTAGGAGGAGCAAGGTCAATTGCAAAGGATTTTAACTATCCTATGCTATAGCTCACTAAGACCCTGAGTGTGTAGGCTACCCTTCCCTTCACGTCCGTTCACTCAAAATCTACCTCTCTCTCTCTTTACTTGACATTCACCGAAAAGATCATACTCTCTATTAGAGAACACGTCCACATTAAACCAGTTCGTTCAATATACTTTCTACCCGCCCGGGGAAATTGTAGCCATTTCAACGTCTAAATGGCCCTCATCAAGAGTTTTTACGGATTCGCCATCGAAAATCCCCAAATTCCTTTCGTATTCAAATGATGGCAAAACAAAAACCGGGAACAACTTTTCGAATAAATCCCCTTAAGCAGTAAACGGAACATGATAATCGTTTTCCGCCTTCGCTCATCATCCAATGACTGCCGGCAGCAGTATTGCAGGTAAATGACGGCGACTTGACACATCACCATCCAGGATTACAATTTTTTTTTGTAGCTACCAGCATATCGCCCCAATCGAACAAAATGCCCAAAAGAACTGCCAGCGAATATTTGTATTGGAAAGGACCAAGTTTGCTGAAGTCATAGCGAAACTGAAAGTGTACCATGCTTTCCCTCTCTTTCCATTTATATAATGAAAATACTGCAGACTATACAGGGTCACTGCGACAAGGATAACACTGAGCGCGGTTTATTGTACGACTCTTTGAGGAATTCCTTAGACGTTTCCTATTCCTTCTTGAGAATGTTTGTGCAGGGAAAAGTTAATTTTCCGAAAAGAAAAAATGAAAGAAATTTATATTCGCTTCCGTTTCACGTTGTTTAACAACTCTGGGTGGACTAGGAGTTGTTTTTCTTTTTTTTTCGTTGAGAATCTTAAGAGGAAGACACCCTTGCGTGAGGATACATTTGTTGATTTTGTTGAAGAAGAATGCCGCTGCCACAACATCAGCGGACTTTCAATGTTGGATTAAATGAGATTTTATCTATCAAACTTGTATATATGTGGGACAGGATAAAAGGATTCTATTATCTATTTTGTCACACAAACAGAAATACAACAAAAAGAAAAGGATTTCGGAGGATTAATTTAATTATTTCGTTTTGTGAGAAGTTTCTGATTTTTTTTCTTACGAAAAGAAGTTGAGGATTTTCGGCATCACGTACAAGTACATGTGTTGATGTTGAGCTACAATGGGATCCTTATTAAGCAGGCAGTCATTCCCATGCTTAAGTTGAAATTTGACAAAATTTGGGCTCTAGTTTGTATATTCTATTACATTTATTAATTTGGTTTACTTGTTCGTTAACCAAAAATGGAACAATTTCCCCGGGGATACACACACAAAGTGGATTTTGTGGGTGTATGTAAAGCGTGAATGGCTGTCATCTTTTATGGATTTCATTCATGTTATGTACTCAAATTTACTAAATGCAATGGCATATCAAGCGAAAGAAGGCAGAACATAGGTTTATTTCGTTTAAAACGCCCACAAAAAGTGGGCGTGTCACACGGAATCGTATAAATAAATTCAAGAGGGTTCTTATTTTAGTAGTTCACACTCTCCAAAAAGGTTATGAACAATGAAAGTATCGTTATAAAAACAGAGTGGATAAAGGGAAGAAAGTGGGATGTCTGGGAGTTGAAGTTATGAGTAAAAGTATAGTTTGGTAATCTTTTTTTGCCAACTCAGAATATTCCCCGACATTTGGAAAAACAGATTTAAGAAACAGAACTTAAACTAACATACGAAGATGGAGTGCAGGGCGGTAAGTTTTTTTTTTTCAGAAAAATAGCCAGAGGAAGACATATTTATAAAAACAAAATAGACGTGTCAATGAGTAATACCGAACATTGGGAGTTTATTTTGATTTGTCCTGTTTGTCGTTATCAGCCTTGCCACAATTTTACGAGTGTAACAAAAGTGTTATACTTTTTAATTATTTTATAATTTTGTTACAATGTTACTTTCTTTTTCGGTTTGTTACATTTTTTCCCATTAAAATCCTTTTTTGTTTTTCTCATTAAAGATATTGAAAAGTTGAACTGGCAGCACTTTTTTCTTTCGAGCAAACTTCTAACAATTTCTGTCAATGTATTTGTTTGTTAACACAGAACAAAAGTTGCGCAGAACTTAAACCCACCATACCAAAATAGTGTCCTATCTTTCAAACTGTAACCAACCATACACAGTCCCAAAATTTCATTTTAATCGGTTGATTGGTTTAGGATATCGACAACAGCGCCACCGGAAAAAAAAAACAAAAATTTACTTAAATTCATGTTTTTTTTTTTTCACACACGCATAAGTTTTCCGATTCCAGCGTAGGAACCGTACTACTAAAATTTTTCAAAATGTTAAGAAAACTGAAAAAAAAAACCGACTGGAAATTAAAAAAAAAAAATGATTTGACAAAACAAAAATTTATTTCTCATAAGTACAACAGTCCATAGTACAAACATATTTTTTTTTGCACCGTTTTTGTAAACAAATGACACAAACATACTTTACCAATTGAAACCAAACTTCACAAAAATCATATATAGACCAATACCAAAGATGTGTGAAAGTTTGGTTAAAATCGGTAAATGCGTTGAGGCGTGAATCGGCGACAAACGAACACAATTTAAAGGTTTTCTTTTTATATAAGTATAATATAGATATATTTGGGCGGAACGAAGTTCGCTGGGTCAGCTAGTAATATATAATCAATCAATCAATCAATCAATCAATCAATCAATCAATTTATCTTATCTTCAACTTTGAACATAAATTGAAGGTACCAGCTTAGGAACTGCACATCTCCACTTTTTCAAAAAATTTGGGAAAATTTGAAATAAAACCGACTGAAAATTCGAAAAAAAGTATTTTGACATAAGAACAATTATAAAATCAATAAAAAAAAAAACGTTTTGTCAAAATCTTACAACTCGTAGTTTTTAACTTCTCGAATGACATCTTGAGACGTCAAAACACCATAAAAGGCCATATAATCTTGATGAACGCCAAAACCATCTAGACTTCCTGAAAATATCTTTGTGTCATCATTTTGGACAACAAATTGCCACTCATGAGCAGACACATATCCTCGATCAAAATCAAAGTTTTGTTGCGCCTTTCATCTGACATCTCCAGTTCATTATCCGATGTCACAGTGCGAATTCGATGCAAAATATCGTCGGCCACAGCACACAACACAACACACCGTCAACAGTCCGTAGCGCTTCGAACGAAGTAGGGCCACAAACATTGACCAAAAGCATTCTCAAATAGAAATATTCGTCGTTTTTCGGGTGAACTCTGCATGTTCTACCAATTGCATCACTTGCATAAACACCACGGAATCCGGTTTCCGCCGCTGGAACTTCTTCGACGACGCATTCCAATATCGGGGCATTTCGCATCAAGTAGGTGTTCGTGCAAACTCGTGGCTTCGGCAAGTGTCGAAAAAAATGGTTAATATTGTTGCAGGTGCCATAGCCCTACTCACGAATGAGCAGAGTACCATGATTGTTACTCGCTCATTTTTTGTAACAACCCCTACGTGAAAACTCAAAACGGTGAACAACATCATTGTCCACGTCATCTCAATCACCCCTACATTTCAACTTACTCACTCATACTAGTGCAAGGATCCTGAAAATAATGGATTGAAACACCATCAAACAAAAATCAAAGTATTTACTCCATTTCAAAATGTTACTTAATGTAACTTAGTAAACATAATTTAATACTCTCGGATGTTTGTCAGACGTTCGCGAGAGGTAGCGCAGCGGAAAAAAACCCTAAGTCGGAATTGGGTTTTTGCGGGATTCGAACCTGGGACCCCCGAATAGCAGTCCAACACACTGACCACTAAGCTACTGCGACTACAGACGCAGTGTAAGCGCCACTTAAATATTTGCCCGGAATCCTAAAATTGTCAGCTTTCAGCGGGGTCAAATTTTATACACATGCTAGAATGGAAATCTGTTGTTAGGCTTTGGCGGTCGTTTTTAAGTAATAGATATAATATATAGATGTACTCATTTGATTGAAAATAAATGAAATACATATACAGAATTTGAAAGTGAGAATATTTTTTAGGGGTGTCCCTCTTCACTCTAATACTGTATTAAATAGTCCGAGCTTCAAATTCGGAGTTTACCCCAAACTATGCTAAATATCTCCGATCAAGGTTTAACATCGTAGGGAGCTTGTCCGTACTCTCTTATATCCTTAAACAGAAAGACAATTTAGAAGACTAGCACGTGTCCGGGGCACAGCCGACTTATCGTAGTTAAGTTTGAACTTAAGACCTAGCTCGAAAAGGCCGAAAATACAGCACTGCAAGTTTAGTACTTACAAGAAAGATTATATAACGCTTGAAACAATAATGTAACGCAACCTAAAGTTAACAATAATAATAAAATGGTTTCCAAGATCTTAAGGAGTTTTTTGGCGTCAGAACTGTAAGAAGCTTGCAAAACTACTGCAGTAGAGTCTTCAAAATATCATAGAATCTTAAAAGTACAACCTTACGCGAAGAAGAAGAAGAAACTCTCAGCCTCAGGCTTCCTTAACATAGACAGACCGTACAACTACTGTTTCGGTCCCGAGAAACCGAAGTATAATTAACTCTCGGCAAACCCCGTTTATTCATTTATAAAAATGAAAGGATATAGTTCATGCAATCGATGCACATAGGGCTCAGCTCTGGCCCCTAACAGTAGTATTGCCGGACTACTGAGCGAAGTCTCAAGTTTAATCCCCGGAATAGCACAAATGACATCTCAAGGTTTTCAACACTGCTCCACCAATCGCAAACGTCTTACAAACAACCGAGACCTGCCTTGGAAGAGCTTCTCAATTTTGAGCATATTCAGTTGTAAAATATTCAGACCATAACCTCTCAACCATTAAATCAGCGTTTGGCACCCTCGACCATTTGATTTTACAAGTCCCTAATCAACGTATTGCGGACTGAGATGTAGTTCAAATTAAATACAAAGCGCGTCAACATTTCGAATGTGTTCATTTCAGGCTTCCGGTAATTTCAAACTGCACCTTCAAAACCCTCGAACACTTGAAAGTAACCAGCCTGTAAAAACTCTCATCTATGTGAACATAGCCTAACTTGTGCGGTTTGTTTGTCAAACCGCGCGTTTATTTCCTGTTTTGCAAAATCTTTGTTATTTGGCAATGAAAAAACACTTGTGCATATTTTGGAAAATTCCCAACAATTTCGCATGTAGCAAGTGCTAGTGACGATATCATTTGCTAAACATACTATTTAGCAGGTAAACAGAAAAACCATTGAAATAGAAAAATAAATTTACTTTTCAAGTCTTGCAAGCCTTTTTGACCCTGAAGCCAGAAGCTTTCTGTTGTTCAACATGAACATTAAAGATTATTTTGAATTCTACTGATACGAATACAAATACAAAGAAGGTTGTTGTAGAGAACATGTGACTTTCAAGGAATTTTGAATCGCAAACCTAAGCGCATAGCCTAAAATGCTGTCAAGAAGTTTAAAATTGATCGCAAGGTCTTGAAGGATAGTAATCGGCGTGTTATTTTTATTTATGGAGTACATGTTTCAAATATCTACGAAGCTATAAAATATCATGTTTGGAGAGGGTATTTTGGAATTTTTAAATGCTATTCAATTTATTTCGATTCGCTCCTAGATGGCGCTGCGACGTATGAATGCGTGTAAACGAGTATTTTGTAGAAATTGTGGTAATTTTTAGCCCATTGATGTTTACTATCTATAGTGGGAAAAAAGTCCTATTACAGGATTATCAAAAACCTAAATAAATGTAAATCAATGCAGTCCATGTAAAAATGATTTAGAGTGAATACTTTACGAAATATGGGCTCACAAAAACAATCAAAATTGTGATCTCCTTTGGAGCAGGTCACAAAGTACAAGACCATGGCAGTCATAATGGCTCACAAGTGACAATATTTGTATTTGATGGTCCCAGCTCTCTATTTTCACACACATTACCCAAACGTGGCATTTTATTCTGCATTTGTAACCATTTCGGAAAAAAATTATGTTTGTATAGAAAAAAAAGTGGGTCGACTGGGTCGAACAAAACTTTCTCCTTTATCAAAAGTTTTGTTGGTTGTTTTTTTATTTGATTAGATAGGTAGATAAAGATATGAGGATCTGAGAATCAATGCTAATTTTTGATCTTTTAGGGAATGATTTTCTTTTTGTTTGCAAATGCAGTGCAGGATATTTTGATTATTGGAATTAGTTTAAGGTGCATATTCAAAATGGTTGAAAAAAAGTAGAAGTATATTTGATAAAAATAAGTAACAATTTTAAAGTGCGGTGTTAAGTTTTGAAAATATATATGAACACAGATCGGCTTTTGAGTAGTCATTTTTGAAAAAAAAAAAATATTTATTGGAATTTTTTGAGAAAAACTAAGTACAGCGTCTTATTTAGAATACTGATATTATCGTTAATATGTATTTTGATCAAAATCGTAAGTGCGGTTTTTGTAAAATTTGGCAGACAAAACAGTACCAAATATTGCAATGTTTAATTGAAAAATACTATTTGTTAACTATATAGCTGGAAACCGATTATACGTTATTGTTCGCGATAAAAGCGTTACTTGGTTTTTTAAGTTTTATCGAAGTCAAAAATGGAGTTTTCGAGATATGAGCATTTTTGAAAATTGGCGTTTCCGGTGATTCGAATTAAAAATTAAGAACGCAGCAATTTTACGAACATCAACATTACTATAAGTTTGCATTTAAGTCAAAATCGTTATTGCCGTTTTCAGGGGAACTAAGGAAAACTAAATTTAAAAAAAATTGACTTTTTTCAAAAAATCCATTTTACGATAATACCGAGAAAAACTGAGTTTGCCATTAAGTTGGACCGGACAGAATTTCGCGACCCACTTTTTTGAGTTCGTATATCTTCGTAATGTCAGAATTGACTAACATCTCGAGTTCGAAATTTTGTACGAAAACAATATCTTTCTCTTAATACGTAATGGAGAAAGTTAAAAACGAAGGAAGGTGGGGAATTTAATTTGTGACAAATGTCGTTGATAATTTGTTTCTGTGTTAGTTTTGTGTTAATACTTCGCGTATTTTGACAAAGCAAATATTATTTAAGATATATATTTTTGCTTACTTGTATAAGTTCGGACTTTTAGGGAAAACTTTGTGCCAGTTTGAAACTGACCATGCTGTGGTGAATTTTGTGAGTTCTTTTTTTTTTTTGTGAGGACTTTCGTAGAATTCAGAAAAAGTTATCGAATCACAACAAACTTCATAAGAAATCAACCTCACACGAAATTGTAACTTATCATAATTCACAACGGGAGAATCCGGCAGTCTCAAAATTTGTGACATATTCATATTTTAAATTTGATAAATTGCCGGAGCAGGAAGGCTCTTCCATTTTAAATATAAGTCAGCAACCCTTAATGTTTCTGGAAGGAGAAAACGTCAACTTGACAGACGTCAACTATGTGGTTCCTTGTTTTTGTCTCATTCCGCTGACGTTCGCCAATTAAAGAGGTAGCAAATCAAATTCAGATAATAAGCCCATACTACTTAAGCCCGGTGCGTTTATTATTTTTGCGGCAACAGAGGAAGATACAGTTACACCAGTTTGAGAAACACTTTCTTAAACGCTATAACTGACAACTAAAACTTCCAAAGTTCGCAATATGAGAGCAGCTATTCACTTTGAAGCGTTTTTAGGGTTCCGTAGCCAAATGGCAAAAAACGGAATCCTTATAGATTCGTCATGTCTGTCTGTTCGTCAGTATGTCACATTTTTCCGAAAGTTTAAGAGCTATACTGGTGAAACTTGATAAGAAGATATATTCTCTGAACCACATTAAGATTTTACACAAAAATAGAAAAAAAAAAAAAAAAAAAAAAAAACAATACAAAAAAAAAGATTTGTTCATCAAACCCATACGTGGGGGTATCTATGGATAGGTCCTCAAAAATGATACATATTTAGGTTTCTAATATCATTTTTTCTAAACTGAATAGTTTGCGCGGGAGACACCAAAGTGGTAACATGTGTGTCCACCCCCTGTAACTTCTAAAATAAGAGAATGATAAAACTAAAAAAAAAATATGATTTACATTATCATGTAAACTTCCACTGAAAATTGGTTTAAACGAGATCTAGTAAGTAGTTTTTTTTATACGTCATAAATCGTAAACCGACGTATAATACTTGCTGCTCCGGAACCCTTCATGGGCGTGTCCGACTCGCACTTGGCCGCTTTTTATTTACAAATGCTCGCATATAATACTTTCCTTTGCTGGCTTTAATTATAGCTTAAAGTTTCTGGGTAAAAAGCTTGACAGGAATACACTTACTTACCGAAATACACCCCTTACACTTATTTTTAGCTATTAAATGATTTTTGTTCCGTTTTTCTAGATGGCTAGTGCAATATTCTAGCTCTGCGTTTTATGAGAAACACCATCTGGATTCAACTTTAGCACGATTAAGTTGCCTTAAGCTATTTGTGAAAATAGTTAAAAATACACTTCAGTTTTGTCGAAAGCTCGCATTTTATGGGCTTGGCATACGATTCCAATTTAAATACATTAAATTTTAGGCTTAAGCCAGATTAATTCACCGAAATTTAATCATTCTTCTCACCTTAGTTTGATAGGCATGCACGACCTTGGAACGACAGCGTTTCTTCCTACCAATAAGTGTGTATATGGCCGCTAATTTACATGGACTGTAGCGCCAGAATTTGGGAACACTCACCCGCTGTAAAGAAAAGACAAAAATTAGTATAGTTTAAAGCTCTTTAAGTAAAGGTAAATTGACATTTGTTTTCGAATAAAAAAAAAAACAATTATGTAAAAATCCCTCCGACAACATTACAAGGTTTTGGCGTCTCCCAAGTGAATGTCTGCATGTCTGGGTCATTATCATGGACAAGACTTAAATTGAAAAATAGCACACGAAAAGATTACACTATACCCATATTAAAAATCCCAAGCCGTGTGACAGCAACTTTACTAATTATTTTCGGCAGCGGAAAATTATAAAACCCGCTCATGACCCTACAAGCTACAACCGCCCACTAAACTTGAACCTTAGTTCTGTCGCCATCTGCGTTAGGAATATCTCCAGACCACAGAAATGTCCATACATACTCATAGTTAATTTAGCGATCCGTGCTAAAATTCAACCACCGACCATCAACATTTTCATGGCAAACAGCCATGCTTCGATGTCCTCGCATATAGAGACCAGACTGATACTGCCAGTGCGGCTGGATATGCAGTTTATGTGCGAAAAGTTTTCACCGAAAACAAAACACATTTTGGTATTATACTCAACCTACCCGTGCAGTTATCCGCACATTCAAATATTTTCCGGAAAACTTTTCGCAAACAATTATTTATGAATATTCAATGGAAACAGTTGCCATGTAGCGTCTCCTACACTCCTTGCTGTGGCAATATGTCGTTCGATATGAGCGAGCCATTAAAATTGACTTAACCCGCAGTGTCGCACCGTCGCAGCAGTCATTTTTGTGGTGCAACGGGAACAAAAACTCACTGAACATACCCATCATGCGAAATTGACAACCATGAGAAGTTATGGAGAAAAGTTTTTTTTTTTTGTTGTTTTCGTTTTTCGTTTGATCCGGATTTACCTGAACGAGATGAGGAGAAATTTATGCTTAGCGATGGAAACTTTTTCCATTTTGACAGTTTTTTTTGCTGTTGTTCTTAAATTAAATTCAGTTCGGTGCTGCCCCCCAAAATTCAGGATTGTTGTTCCTCAATCAAAAATTACCTTGTTGTTGATCCTTTTTTATTTTGGTTGGCATTTTAATTCACTTTCTGTGTGTTTGTATCGGTGGGTGGTGGCTCTGGTTGTACACGTATACATTCTAGACAAGGTATCTTTTGGCAGCTAAATCGAAGGAATATTGATGGGAGTTTGTGATGATTGAAAAAAGTTCATCCGTGCAAATCGAAAAACACCTGAAAAAAGGTTACGGCCTTCTGATTGTGATTCAGAAACAGTCAGAGAGAGGGAGAAAATCAAAGGAACACAGCAAGAAAGTTATTAGCAACTTAACTTTGCAATTTCTTTCGTTGCGTGACGGGGGGTAGGGAGGTGCAGAAGAAGAGCCTCTTCGTGAGTAAAGTAAATAAAATCGCAATCGCAATTGGGATTTGCTTTGAATTGTTGCTGTGATTTTGGGAAACGATAGTTTGCTGGGGTAACAGAGCGAACGGAGTTGCCGTAAATGGAAGGATAATTCATTGACAGTATAGGTATGCATATACTCGTAGTTGTGTGTTAGATGGCAAACGTTTATTACGATTAGAAGCATCAAAAAAAAAAAAGTCCCTCAAGGCCTAACTTCTAACAACGAATATTTTCTTCGGGACTAAGTAGAGTTTAAAAATGTCTCATATACAAAGATTTGGAGTGACTATAATTTTCAGGGTCTTTCCTTTTTCTGCAAGACGCTATGAGGACCGGCTTTGTTTCAGGTAACAGTATTGTGAGATTCACCTTTACAAAATCACTCTCATCAGTTCGTCAAAAATCGTTTACTCCTAGATAACCCAACAGATAGTGACTTATTAAAGGATACGCCTGCGAGTTTTTCTTTTAGTTCCGCAATTTTAACCTTCGCACAGAGTGGCCGATAACCCATAAAGTTGGCAAAAACAGGAAAATTTGAATTGTACCCAAATGATGCAGTGCTATGCAAGATCGATAGAGGTATTAATTATATACGCAAAACAGGTTTTGAAAGTATGATAGGTGCAGGGGGGGGGGGGGATCGGGGATTCGAACCTTGAACCTATGAATCGTCGTCATTGACAATTTAGCAGAGCGGTTGAGTGGTTCAAGTGTTAATATTTTTTTGAAAACAGTGTGTACAAATAACAAATTATTATGGCGTCATTACCTGCCATCAGGTGGGCTTTATTTAAGAAAAAAATAAATATATCTTGAAGTGTTTTGTTTATGTGCAAAAAATGTCTCAAAAACATGTTAATCTAACCACCTAGTTTTTCTGTTATTTACGTAAAGTGGCAAAGTTTTTGTTCACTTATTGTTAGATGTGAGACCGGTTTCGTGTTGTTGTTAATACTGTAGTGCTTCGTGAACAACAAAAAAAGTTTGCACATATTTGCATTCTTTTATGTAATCAGCCGTTGATGTTGATTACCCTATTTAAGCCGTAATATGCGACATGTTTTTTTATTTGTTTTAGGATCAGTCAGCTCTGAAATTTTTTTGTCAAGGATTTTTTTTGTTTGAAAAAATGAACGAGTCAGGTGCACCAGCTGATTGACCGTGTTTTATTTTTGACGAATTATTTAGGGGATTTTATGGGGGTTTTCGGGGGTAAACAATTCATCTAGATTAGTCTTATGTTTGGGAAAATGCGTGTTTTCGAGTTTTCATGACTTTAATGGTGAGTTTATTTTTCTGACTTTACTACCTTTTACTCGCTATTACTCAAACAATTTTTAATCAATGCAAACAATTATGGTTATTTTAAGCCATCAATCAGCTTTCTATGTCCTCTAAAAGCTGAGCTGCAACCTAAAATCTAACATGAAAAAAATAAATTTTATTGATTATTTATTTATTTTCTCAAATCGAACATTATCAGCAGCCGCGTTTCTTGATCGTTGTTCTGCTTTGGGGTGGTTGGGTGGCGCACATCGCAAGAGCACGTTCATATGAAAAAATAACTTCGTGGTGTTTTCTCCAAATTAAGTGAAACGAAAGAGAAGTATGGGACGTGAATGTGTATGTAATCAACAGCGACAATGTGTTTCTGAGGAAGTGCGCAGATGGTGGTGTAGGTATATAGAAATTTAGTTCAAGGTTTTTGTTTTAATGGTTGTTATAGCAGGTACGGAAAATGAAATTTATATACTGAAAACGGTTGTGAGATTGTACTGAAATGGAGCCAATTGTATTGAAAATATTTTTTCGTATGAAAAAAGTGAATACTTTATTTTTAAAATCGTAAAAAATAAAAATAAATATAATAAAAAGAAAAACGTATAGGTACATATATGTTTATCTACTCTCATTTTCCACATTCGTAGTCAAAATAAGATAAATATTTCCCAAAATTGAATAAAAATCTCTTCGTGAATGCTGAATTCGTTAAATGACTGTGTCCACTGTCAAATTAGAATTTTGTTTTATTTTTTTAATACAAAATTTGGCTTTTTAACTTTTTCTGATCCTGCATGAAATTATGCTAAAAGAAATGCTTGCATGATTTAAAAAAAAATTAAATAGTCGTACTAAATTTAGCAGAAAATATGCTAAATTGGTCACACTGCCTGAGCTTGAAACTCATAATAGGAGTTTCTAATGAAAAGTAGAATCCACAATCCAAAAAACAAATAGATCATCATTTGACTTGATTTTCTACTTTTTGGAAAAATACAAATTAACGGTTGTGAGATTGTACTGAAATGGAGCCAATTGTATTGGCTCGTATATTTTGCAGCAGGACTGGAGCTGTTGATTTGACAGGAATTGAAGTTTCTCACTAGCGAAGCGATATCTTCATCTATATGTGGCCACCAACAGTACCGGCGTGCAAGTTGCTTTGTAAGTACTATGTCCCAATGGCCTTCGTGCAAAAGTTGCAGAACCCGT
Organism: Cheilosia urbana; assembly: GCA_946477585.1. Lineage (NCBI taxonomy): Eukaryota > Metazoa > Arthropoda > Insecta > Diptera > Syrphidae > Cheilosia > Cheilosia urbana. Next base: position 106,058,192 of record OX297854.1, read on the forward strand.
TGCTGTACTTTAACAGATATAACGACCCGATTGGTGTCTGTTTGCAGTAATATGACCCATTTGTTAGTCGAAAATGAATGCCGCCGAAGGAAAAAGTTTTGCAGGCTACTGTCACTGTCGTCCAGTTTTTCAGGCCATCCATTTTCAATATATTTTCGTACCTTGCAGAGAACAGAATCGCTTTCTGTAAAAGAAGAAATCGTTTAATGATTAATTGGGAAATTTATAAGTGATTCCTCCATGGCACTATCAATCTCATAACATGCTTCTGAGCTATCGAATTCGGGATCTGGTCCAAGAGGTAAGCGGCAGAGGGCATCAGCATTGCAGTGCTTTGACGTTGGCTTATATTTTATACGGTGCCGGTAAGCCATTGAGGTGATAGCCCATCTCTGCAAGCGATGTGCTGTGGTTGTTGGAAGCTGTTTATCTGGATTTAAAATTCTAGCCAATGGTTTTTGATCTGTTAACAGCGTAAATTCAAGGCCATACAAATATTGGTGACATTTTTTTACTCCATATATTATTGAGAGAGCCTCTTTTTCTATTTGGCTGTATTTACGCTGGTGCTCATCCAAAGTCTTTGACGCATATGCATATGCAATAGGTCTTTCGGAACCGTCGGGATTATGTTTGAGATGGAACAGCTCCAAAACCATGCGATGAAGCATCAGTCGCTAAAATTATGGGGTAGGTATCGTGAAAGTGTGATAACTGGGTTGGTTTCACAATTTTTGATTTTAGCGTTTGAAACGCTGTTTCTTGCTCCCTTCCTCAATAAAATTTTACATTCTTGCGTCGCAGTAAGTTCAAGGGTGCAGCAATTTGCGAGAAATGTTCGAGGAATTTGTGGTAATAGTATACCTTCCCCATAAAGGCTTGAACTTCTTTGACAGTTGTTGGTTGGCGTAGTTTTTGAACAGCTATAATTCCAGATTTCGACGGGCTGATACCTGTAGAACTAATAGTGTGTCCTAAGTACTCAATTTCTGGCTGTACAAATTTACACTTTTCACGATTGCAATGAATTCCATTTGCTTTTAATCGTTGAAAAATCTCTTTTACTCGCTCTAAATGTAGTTGCGTATTTGGAGCAGTGATAACAATGTCATCTAAATAATTCATGCAGCCAGGTATTCCAGAAATTACATGTTCTAAATAGCGTTGGCAAATGGCTGGCGCACTGGCTACTCCGAAAGGAAGTCGCTGGTGCTGGAATAAACCCAGAGGAGTGTTTACAACAAGTAGCTCTTTGGCGCTTTCATCAAGTTCAAGTTGTAAATAGGCATCGGTAAGATCAAGTTTGGAAAAGAGCTGGCCATCACGCAGTTTGTGAAATAGCTCTTCAACTCTGGGTATAGGATAAGATTCAACGTCGATTTGTAAGTTGACAGTGACTTTAAAATCGCCGCAAATTCGAATAGATTTCGATGCTTTAGACACAATAACAATGGGGGCAGCCCATTTACTAAATTGGACAGGTTTCCAAATGTTGGCGTCAACTAAGCGCTGAGCTTCTGCTTTGAATGCATCGAGCATTGCAAATTGAATGGGACGGGGCTTGAAAAATGTCGGTTTCGCGTCGGGTCTCAAATGTATCTCAGCCCTAAAATGTTTGCAGTGCCCAAATGTTGACTGAAAAATGTCTTTGTATGCAGCACAAAGATCATCTACAACGTGATCATGCTCCAGTAAATCTACTTGGTATTGCTCAACTTTCAACCCAAAGGCGTTAAACCAATCCATTCCGAAAATGTTACTTCCTTCATTTGTGTTAATAACCCGAAGTGGTAATGTTTTTGATTGAGCTACGAAACAGACAGTTGCGTTAAACATACCTAAAATTGCTATGGGTTGGTTACCGTAGCCCTTCAATATGCGTTTGCAATAGTTTAATTCAGGGCGATTTAACAAATTATACCCCGATGAGCCAATAATTGAGCGTGTTGCTCCTGTATCAAAATTGAATTTCATAGAATGATCATTGACTTTAAGGTCGACAATAATTCTTCGTTCATTAGAATCTGTTTCCGAACTAACTGTAAGTATTTCATCTATTGACTGAATAGCTTCTGACCGATAGTGTTTTTTTTAAAATGGCTTTTGTTGACGACCACTAGAAGTGCGTGTATTTGCGATTACATGCGAAGAGAAAGCCATTAAACATGAGCAAAGTGCCTCACTTTTTGACATTTTCGGCAGACAGAATCTCGGAATTTACATTTTGCACGATCATGTTGTGTACCACAACCCGAGCATGATTGAAAATTGAAAGATTGGTAGTCCGATTTAGTAGATTTTAGTTTTTGTTTTTTAGGTCCCGTGCGGGAAACTAAATTAACTACCGAATTAAATGCATCGTCGTTACTTTTACGTTTTACCCTCCTTAATCTTTAAACCCGTTTTTTGTGTTGACTCATAAGCTTCTGCTATTAACATTACATCGGCTAATGAATGATTTTGTTTTTGTAATGCCGCCGTACGAACGGCATCATGAGGCGTATGTAACACGATCATAGCGCGAATGAGTTCGTTTACGAATTCTGTATTACAGCCTTCTTTTTTACACTTAAAGTTACAATTTCGCGACAATCCTCTTAAATCGGTTACCCACTCCGCGTATGTTTGATTTTCTCGCATTTTTGTTTTGTTAAATTCATAACGCGACGACAAAATATGAATGTTACTTTTAAAATGCATAGTAAGTTTTTCTTCAATGTCTTTAAAGCTTAATTGGTCTATGGACGTATTACCGGATAATTTCTGCACGAGCTCGAACAATTCATTTACAATCCACGATAAAAATGCTTTTTTCGCACCGGCACAATCTGCTGCATATGCCTCGAAATGCTGATTTAGCTCCCATTTTCATCAGCGACCAAATGCAACAGCTTCGTTTGGATGCAACACGCAACAATGCTAGCGTGAAAGATGCATGCGCTTTTACGAAAAATCGAAAAGGTGTCGACCACATTGCATTGCCGGTCGCCCAGTCCTTGAAGAGTGAAAAGGTAACGCATTTTCTACTCCTCTGTGTGGACCTCAACAAGGCAGATATCAAAGCGAAGAAGAAATCCGAAGCTCTGCGATCAACTAAGAGCAGAATCTCATTGTACAGCAGCAGATCGACGAGGTCGGAAAAGTCTGAATAAAACACGCCCGCAATTAGGGATGTAGTTTAATTTATTTGGTTACAATCAATTCATATACTTTGACTTAAGACGGTACTATCCACTTACGACTATAACTGGAGCTTAACCGCCCGCTCTTCGAATTACGGTAGTTCTCCTTCCTCCTCCTCCTCCTTGAACTCCGTTCGCACCCGCAAACCCATTGATGTTGTTTCTCCTGCGATTTACGACTCTCAGATTAGTGATTCTAATCCTTCTCCGAGTTCCAGTGGCAGCAGCTGTTGTAGCTGTTGTAGCTGCTGGAGCTGCTGTAGTTGTTGTAGTTGTTGCGTTCTGAGCCTCCACAGTTCCTAGTAGAGCAAGCAATCCAAACACGGCTAAGAACCACAAGTATAACTTCATTGTATATAGATGCGCTTTCTGTTACCCGCTAGCAAAGATAAATCGAGGAGAAGTGATAATGTTTAGCGAATTTCATTTCCTTTTATTGGAAACGATGTCAGTGCGAAACTGTGTCAGTGCGAAACTGCGTGTACGGAACATAATGTGTTGACAAAAAACAGCTTTATTTGTTAAAATTCGTACTTCCTGTCATGTGCATAGTACGTGTTGTGTATTTAAGATATAAATCTAACACTATTGATTATTGAATAATACATTGTGGACCTAGCCTAATGTTAGACTAATTAAAATAGTTATACCGTGTGCAAACACTTATGTTCCCTCGAAAAACAACAATTCACAAACTGAAATTCGACATAATTACCCAACAGAAATTTTCAGGGTAACTCGCAAAAAAACGAGAATCGCTGTTACTCCTCGCTTCCCCCACTCAGTACTTATGAGATAGCTGTCATCGAATAAGCCTTCTTCCTGTTTTAAGACTTAAGAGTTCGACAAGTGTTTTTAAGTTTGCTCCAAAAAGGGAAGACTTTACAGTGTGCTTTGCAAGCTGTTTTTAAACAAAGCTGAGATGCGTAATAATCTAAAATCGCAAACATACGAGTAGCAACAGTTGTGCGAGGTATGAGTATGAGTCTTTTAAGACATAGCTCATAGAACGAAGTTTAAAAGCGCGCGATTTTTAACATTTACCAGGCCTTTTTTATTATTTGCAGAACTTTGTAAAGCAAACTTTGATTTTTTCTTTAATTTTAGCTCCTTTTTTCCTGAATTTTTTTCTCTTTTAATTTAATTTAATTTTTTTTTTAATTGTTATTTTGTTTGTCAATATTTAATTTTTCTTGTTTTTTTTTTTTTTTCAATTTCTTATTGTTTTAACTTGAAATTTTTATATAGTATTTAAAATTGTTTTCTAATATAATTCTTTTCTTGTTGTTTATATTAAAAAAAAAAACAGAATTTCGACCAGCTGCCTGAAGACTGTGTTTATTTTACAATAGATACCACCTTTATAATCCAAGGAAAACGCCGGCCAAATACGGTCTACGATATCCTCCCGAAATAAAAGAATTGGTCAACGAAAAAAGGAAGGCGCGTAAAAAATGGCAACAGAGTCGCGCCCCGCAACATAAAACACATTTGAATTATTTGTGCAATTTGTTGAAGACAGCTATTAAGGACTTTAAAAATTGTGCGATAGGTTCTTACCTTGAAAGTTTAACGGCGAAAAAAGATTCCAACTATTCACTTTGGAAAGCTGTAAAAGGCACCAAAAGGCCCAAAATCCCCGCGCCGCCAATTAAAATAAATCAAAATGATTGGGCAAGGGAAGATAAGGAAAAAGCGGACGTTTTTGCCGCCCATTTAGAAGAAACCTTTAAACCGTACGATGGTCGGGCGATTCACGACAGTGTTATTGCGGCGGAATTACTATCCGACGATTTAGTACTCACAAGTGCAACGCTAAGGGAACTAAAACGTGAAATTGAATCCCTAAAACCTAAGAAAGCTCCTGGTTATGATTTGATCACGGGAGAAGTTCTCAAAGTTCTACCAAGAAAAGCATTAATTAAGCTTCTTCATATAATAAATGCCGCGCTCAGACTAAAACACGTACCGAGCCAATGGAAAGTTGCGGAGGTCATAATGGTTTTAAAACCAGGAAAACCGCCAAATGAAGTAAAGTCGTATAGACCAATTTCCCTTCTTCCAGTTATATCCAAAGTTTTCGAGAGAATTTTACTAACGCGCCTACAACCGGTTATAGAATATAATAATCTTATCCCTGACCACCAGTTTGGGTTCAGAACCAAGCATTCCACGATTGACCAAGTGCATAGAATTACTGACGTAATTGAGAAAGCATTTGAAGAAAAAAAGATATGCTCAAGTGTATTCCTTGACGTCTCACAAGCCTTTGACAAGGTGTGGCATGACGGTTTAAAATTTAAATTACGACAAGTTCTTCCCGTACGCCTATATGATATTTTAGAATCATATCTCGGGAATAGACTCTTCCGTGTTAGACATGGAAACGAATACTCTCTACGCCCCTTCTCTATTTGTTATATACTCGCGATATACCAAGAGAAGATGGCACTACTCTCGCTACGTTCGCCGACGACACCGCTATCCTAGCAGTAGGTAATACAATTGAAGAAACGACTGCGAAACTTCAAATCGCGCTGAATAAGGTAAATGAATGGACGAGGGACTGGCGGATCGCCCTCAACGAAACTAAATCTGTTCACGTGAATTTCACGTATAAGAAAACTTATGACTTGCCAATTTTCCTAAACTTGGCCCGAATACCCTTTGCAAACGAGGCCAAATACCTGGGAATGACACTCGACGCAAAGCTGAAATGGAATTCGCACGTGAAAATGAAACGTAAAGAACTCGATATCAAATATAGAGAAATGTACTGGTTACTCGGAAAACATTCTCAGCTCAGTACCGAAAACAAACTGCTTCTATACAAGCAAGTGCTAAAGCCGGTGTGGACCTACGGTATACAACTCTGGGGTTGTACCAAAAAAACAAATGCCAATATTCTACAAACTTTTCAAAATAAAGTGCTTAGAAAAATTGTACAAGCACCATGGTATATTAGAAACGACGATATCCACAGAGATCTCGGAATTCCAACAATTGAAGCTGAAACTAGAAGCTTCGCGAGAAAGCATAGAAACCGACTAATCGGACATGTCAACAATACAGTCCGACAAATTTTGGACGAGAACAATTTATTGCGCCGGCTACAAAGAACGAAACCGTTCGACTTGGCAAGATAGGATTAACCGCGTCTAAATTGCGGAACATGCAGGATCTTTCATTGGAAAGAAGCCTGTCAAAAGTTGTTATTTCGTTATAGAAAAATTGCTTGATAAGTTATATCTTAGTTGCAGTATCTAACAATATTTCGAAGGGTGGTGTTTTTAGTCAGTAAAAATCTGACACTACTATGAGCACGCGCTTGCTATTCTCATAGTGTCTTTGGAAGATTTTCACCTACCCTCGGTAAAAAAAACAAAAAAAAAAAAACCTTTATAATAAAATGCGAGCTATGTTGATAATGACTTATGATCAACACATATATGTATTATGTAAGAATATTTACTTTGCTTTACCTAGTCTGCAACAACACTCTTTAGTTGTGAAAATATCAAGGAGCAAAGGTAAATTTCGCGTTAACGCTTAAAAACCTTAAACAAAAGGTAGAGCTACATTTCTTGTGATTAATACAACGTTAAGGCGTATGTAGACTACCCTAATACACGTCATGCATTTAAGTTTGCTGCTTAAGGTTTTTTTTTTAATTCATACGAATTCATATCATTAGTCAGATATTTTATATTAATAAGCGTTTTTTTTTTTTGCTACAAAAAAACACCACTGAAAAGTTTTTGGTAGACATTATGAATGAAAATAATGTCATTTGATGTGTATTTACAAAGGATTATATTATGTGAAAAGTAAAATAAATAAAGTAAAATAAATACCACCGTGAGTGTAGAAAATATGCATGCAAAGTTTTGTTGCAAAATGATGATATTATTCTTTCTTCCCACACAAGGAATAATAAATTATAGGAAACTCAGTTTTTGTTTTTAATTTTCTAAGCGACGGTATAATATATATTGATGTTTAACGAATCGATAATTTTTTTTTACAAAACAGTCGAAAGAGGAACCGTTAGCGAATATAGAAAAAAAAAAAAAAAAAAAAAAAAAAAAAAATGGGAATGTGAAAGGAAAAATGGACTGCGAAAGTTAATGAAATGGCGAGTTTTTTTTAAATCGATATCATGAAAATGGTATTTATTATGGAATGACTTAAACAAAATACTCCTTTTCTTTATATCGAACAGCTTGAACATTCATTGCACTGCAATAATTTCGTATGTTTGTTTTAAGTATTTTCTATGAAATATTCTCTTGATTAATCAATTTGCGATATTTAGGAATGATTTCACCACGAAAACATGTATTTTGCAAAATGGTTAATAATTTTAAAAAATGCAATCAACATATAACTAAGGGAGTAAACTGCGAAGTATTCATTCGTGGAAATATAATAAGTTATTTTTGTTCCTACAATTATTGTGCCTGTTTTCGTTAGTTGCATTTGGCGAAAATTCATTTTACCGGTGAATGTCCTCAGAAAAAGGGAATCAAATTCAATGAGAAGAATCGAATTTGAATATTAAGATTGGAAATATGATAGGCTTCATGCGAGTTGAGTTATAATCTCTTTTTGAAGAAGAAGATTTAATAACCAAATTGAATTTACTAGAAAATTTTAAACAGTTGATAAAATTAATGAAATTACATTTGAAAAAAATCCGTCTTTTTTATAAAAACTTTTAATTTGATATTGATCTTTTAGCGTAGGTAGGTGATGTTAACCTCACTGCATACCCAGTTTTTCGCCAAAAAATACAAAAACAACAAACAATACAATAACAACTACGAACAACTTCATCCACTTCTGCTCCTCTTGTTAGCAGAAGTACACCAAAGAAAAACCACCTAGATCAAACATGATTGAAAACACTTGATTTGTACTCCGACTCGCATACACTTCAATCAGTCTGTAACTGAGAATGAAATTTCAGAAACAAAATCTGTATTTTACGTATATGTATATGTAACGGGTGATTTTTTAAGAGGTTTAGAACTTTTTAAAAAAAAAAAACACAAAAAATTCGAAAAAATGAATGCAATATTTATTTGAATCGATAGTTTGAACCTTGCAATTTAATGTTTAAAGATAATTTCATGCAAATGTTGACCGCGGCTGCGTCTCAGGTAGTCCATCCGCTGAGTCCAATTTTGGCATACTCTTTCACACATATCGGCCGGTATCTCACGAATGAATGCATGGATGTTGGCTTCCAGTGCGTCAATCGAAGCGGGCTTGTCCCTATACACATTAGCCTTGACATACCCCCACAAAAAATAATCTAATGGTGTCAAATCGCACGATCTAGGCGGCCAATTGACCGGCCCGAAACGTGAAATTAACTGTTCACCAAACTCGCCTCGCAATTGCGCCATTGTTTCGCGTGCTGTGTGGCATGTGGCACCGTCTTGTTGAAACCACATATGATGCAAGTCAAGAACTTCCATTTCGGGCAAAAAAAAGTTTGTTATCATCGCTCGGTAGCGTTCACTTAAATTGACAGTAACACTGCGATTCGCATCATCTTTGAAGAAATATGGCCCAATAATGCCGCCGGCCCATAAACAGCACCAAACAGTGGCTTTTTCGGGATGCATTGGTAGCTGTTGCAATGCTTCTGGCTGATCTTCACAATTTTCGATAAAAAAGCGGATCCTCGGCCAGCTTTCCAAGAGCCCATTCACCAAAAATTCGGCGTTGTGGTAGGTCGGCTGGCTTTAGTTCTTGCACAAGCTGTATCTTAAAAGGCTTTACGCACAAATCCTTCCGCAAAATTTTCCACGTAGTGCTGTAACAAAGGCCTAACTGCTGGGAACGGCGCCGAATCGACATTTCGCGGTCTTCTGTCACACTAGCTGATACGGCCGCAATATTTTCTTCACTACGCACAGTACGTAAACGTGTTGGTGGTTTAATGTCCAACAAAGTAAATTTGGTGCGAAATTTGGTCACAATCTTCCGAATAGACTGCTCAGAAGGTCGAGAATGCCGATCATAAAATGGAAGCAGCGCGCGATGAACATTTCGAACCGAGCACGAATTTTGATAGTAAAATTCAATAATTTGCAAGCGTTGTTCATTTGTAAGACGATCCATGGTTAAATTGCAAACCAAACTGAAGCTGTTTGACAGTGACACAAGGTACTTAACACACGTCAGCTGTCAAAACCAGTGTTGCCAAAACCAAACCAGCTAAAAAATCACCCGTTACAAAAAAAAATCGAATTCCGCGGATTCCGCTTATTCAGAAAGATTTGCCATTCTTATTTAAGCGTATCAATTTCCCATTTCGCTATGACAATTAATAACTCTCAAGGACAATCGCTGGAATTTTGTGGAATCGATCTTGAATTTCCATGTTTTTCCTAAAGTCAAATCTATGATCTTGCGCTTTAATCATCGTGTACAGTAATGCCAACCCGAACCGAAGTTTTTATACCTAAACTCGAAAAAAATAAGTTTTTTTTTGTTTTAAATTATGCCTTTTTGGTAAAAAGGATAAAAATTTCATATTTTACAAGGGAACTGCAACGAACCTACAATGTGATGAAAATTTGTTAACAGAATGTTGGTCGATCAATAGGTAATTAAACCTTTTTTGATCTGTGTAATCGAAAGCTTGGGTTTCTTGAGTAGGTAAATCAAGGAAAGAATTAGAATGTACAAAGTCGGCCTATAGTAAGGAAATGATAAAAAATTGCTTGGGTGTATCGTCGTCGTATTCGCTTCGTTGGACAAGTTTAATGACGTCTTTGCGAAAAAAGCTGTATCTGACAATCCCTGTGGTCCTATTAAACTTCCTTCCCCGAGTTATGTCTTAAAAGACGCAAACTCATACCTCCCACAACTGTTGCTAGTCGTATGTTTGCGATTTTAGATTATTAGTTATTACGCATCTCAGCATCGTTTAAAAACAGCTTGCAAAGCAAACTATGCACACGACACGAAGTACGGTTTTCAACAAATAAAGCTGTTTTTTGTTCAAACATTGTTATTTTCGCACTCACATCGTTTCCAATAAAAGGAAATGAGACTCGCCGAACATTATCACTTCTCCTCGATTTATCTTTGCCAGCGGGTAACAGAAAGCGCATCTATATACAATGAAGTTATACTTGTGGTTCTTAGCCGTGTTTGGATTGCTTGCTCTACTAGGAACTGTGGAGGCTCAGACCGTAAATCGCAGGAGAGGGCTTAGAAGGAGAAACAACAATGGAAGAACGAACCGAGTTAGAGGAGTAGGCCTTGCCACACCAATAGGAGCGAACCTAGTTGGAGGAGTAGGTCTTGCCACACCAATAGGAGCGAACCAAGTTGGAGGAGTAGGTCTTGCCACTACAATAGGAGCGAACCAAGTTGGAGGAGTAGGCCTTGCCACACCAATAGGAGCGAACCAAGTTGGAGGAAAGAGAAGGACCGTAATTCGAAGAACAGGCGGTCAAGCTCCAATTGTAATCGTAACTTGATAGTACCGTCTTAAGTCAAAGTATATGAATTGTTTTAAACCAAATAAATTAAACTACATCCCTAATTGCGGGCGTGTTTTATTCAGACTTTTCCGACCTCGTCGATCTGCTGCTGTACAATGAGATTCTGCTCTTAGTTGATCGCAGAGCTTCGGATTTCTTCTTCGCTTTGATATCTGCCTTGTTGAGGTCCACACAGAGGAGTAGAAAATGCGTTACCTTTTCACTCTTCAAAGACTCGGCGATCGACAATGCCCTCTGCAATGTTGTGGAAACCTTTTCGATTTTTCGTAAAAGCGCATGCGTCTTGCACACCAGCATTGTTGCGTGTAGCATCCAAACGAAGCTGTTGCATTTGGTCGCCTCTGAAAACATGGCACACCATTTAATCGCAAATGTCTGACTGGCTTTCATATGTCTCACCTGCAATACACCGGTCTGTAATCGAGCAGCACTTGTCGAATTGGTTTAGTTTTAGATTTGTCCTGGCCACCTCGTGCCACAAATACGCCCTCTCGATGGGATATTTGGCGAATTCCACACGTTTTGTCAGTCTCGTATTCAGGGATCTATGAAAAGCATTGATCGAGGGAAGATACATTGCAGAAGCTAAAACGAAAATGTCTACTTAAGTTGGGCTGACTTTTTATCAGCAGCGTCGACGTCCTGGTAAGTCGCTCTGTTGCCAAATTCATACTGAGCTGGCTCCTTCTCTATGTCAGATTGTAGTTTGAGGAGAACCATTAGACGATCCTTTTGGGGGATGTCGGTTAGATTCTCGGGTATATCCTCGAATTGATCAATAAAGGCCAGCGCTAAAAGGTTGTAGACTTCGTTGATGAACTGAAATTTCCAGGGCATCACTCGGCGGGTTTTCAACACTATATAGTCGCCCATAACTTGTTCCACGTACTTTTGCAATTTCTGAAAGTAAAAGTCAGATCTATTTCACGTGATTCGCGGCTCTTCAAAAGAATCGATTTCTTAAATGAATCGATTCTTCAGAATTTTATATGAATTGATTCTTCAAATGAATTTGAGGATGGAATTCGTCTTAATCGGTCTTTTATGAACTATATGTTCGCTTCATTTAAACGCCACATTCTTCAGCGACTCTCCACTACTCACCTCCAAACTCCGGTTTGCCCTCATCAAATGCATAGTCTTAAGAATTTTCAACAAACTACGATGCGTCTGATTTTGAGTATGAAAAAGAAACTCTTCAGTCTTTTTCCTCTGCATTCTTTGACTGGGGCAATTTCGAATCTTCTCCGTGTAGAGGGGGCTGCGAGCATTCAACATTTTCTAAAGGAGCGAGCAGGAATTTAATTCGTTTGTGAGATATGATATCGGAACACTTACCAACATCTTCCAAACAACATCATACTTATGCTTAGTGAGATCCTCCAGTAGCGGCCTGCTCAGCAGCGACTGTGGTAGCATCAGATTTTTATTTCTCATTAATGTCTTCAGAAACAGGACGTCAATCCAACTCCTTCGCAGGTAGATCTGATTGAACCACCTGAACGATCGTTTTCGCTTTGCAGACTCTCTCGGCGAAAGTATTTCTCTCTGCAAAATGCCTTTTTAGAAAGAATTTCCTTCACTAGCCTGTCAAACAACCTCCATTTCCAGCACGCTGAGGACATCGCACTGCTCAAGCTGCTTCATGATTTTCCACATTGGTCGCGGATCGATAGTTCTCGAGCGGAGCATTTCACTGTAAACCTTATCGAAGTGTTTGCCATTTTCAAAAATAAAATTGCCCAATTTATCGCCCAACGCATCCTCGAAGTTCTCATTCAACTGGAAGGCTTACTTTTTATACCGATCGAATTTAGTTGGTCGCGGTCGTTTTGACTTACCACATCAATGCGGTTTCTGAAGGCGTTTACCTTCTTGCCCTGAAATTTTCGCGAGTAGTTCGACAGCAAACTTTTGCTCTTCTCGAATTCGTTGAGCTCGTAGACGCCGTCACACACTTCCAGATTGTAGGGTTGATTTAGGTCATCGATCTCTGAAAATGATTGTAAAAGAAGCTGCACGCCAAATAGTGTGTAGACTATACAAACCCAGGGCCTTTGATGAGTCTAGTAGAGCATTTGCGGTCAGGGCTATGTGGCGTTGGCACTGGCTTCGAAAATGTAATGCCTTCGGATCGATGGGATTCAAAGCCAACGATTTGTTGTAGTAGAATTTGGCTACATCCTGATTTTGCTTCTTTGTATAGAATAGGCCCCATTCCCTGTAGATAATTTGCTCCTGTTCCGGCGACCAAGCTATCGTTTTCCAAGGTTTCATTAAAAGTTAATCAATGTCAACTAATTTAGACAAGAAGAACAAAAATACACATATCAAAATAAAAACATTTTGTATACATATTTGACGGGAAATTGAGTAGGGTAGTGATTGTACTCTCGCTCGCAGTTCATTTAACAGTACAGTGTCACAGAAAGTGTGTTGTGTCGCCGAAATTGGTGTTTTGCATACTTAGTAATCGACAAAACTCCAAGCGCTAGTCTAGTCTCCTATTTAGCGATATAGGAAAAGATGGCCAATGATGGTGGACGATAAATGTAGAAATTGAAGCCGACTTGTAGTATGGGAGAACTTCATAAATGTTGCCCCCAAAAAGCATGAAAACCAATTGGCAACCTATACAGAGTTGACGTCGTGGTTAGATAGTATTCCTTTGTAAGTCAATGGAGAGCTATGAGCTATGAGAGTCATTATGATTCTAAAACATACCTAGTACGCTTTTTTCAATTGTTTGCAATACTTCCGTAAGCTTTGCGTGCACTTTCAAGCATTTAAAGGTGGAAAACACCTTTCACTTACCCACTAGTAAATGAGGTGTGGAACTAAGGCCTCAATTTGAATTTCAGACAATATCCGCCTTAAGCTTTGAGAGTATTTAATATTCCCAACACGGACTTCCCACAGGGAAGCGTTCTTGGGCCACTCATATTAATATTAATACATATATGTATATTAATTACGCATGAAATATCGCAAATAAGAGACACGGCCAAAGCCACACTTGCTGAAAGCTTTGATAATAAACAAAGTGATCTTAAAGCTATCAATAATTACACTGGTCAACAAGGTTTTTGCCCAACAATAATGAGTTATAATATCAGAAAATACTCGGTAACAAGTTATCAACCATATACGTTTCATAGCTGGCCTAGCTCGACTTAATGAGATATGTTAGTTGAAGCTTGTACTGGGTGCGCGAACGCCGCGCGCCATCATTGCACAAAAACCTCGAGCTAACTAAGACATGAAATTAGTACCACTGTGCATGTTTTTTTAATATTCTCTCAAAATTAGTTCAATTTATTTTATGGGCTAACAAAAACTGATTATTTGTTGACCAGTGTTATTGGCAGATCGGACACAATGAAAGCAACTTGGTTCACGTGAATTTTTTCCAATTATGAACAGAACTCGAAAGGAATTTGAAGACCGCATATTTTTTTTTTTAATATGGTTAGGGCCTTACAAATAAACATTTAAACAAATTTTGCAATTGTAAGTTGAAACTTTAATTTGTTTTTACCACGGCGCTTAGTTTATACCTTCTTTAATATAACGGGTGATTTTTTAAGAGGTTTAGAACTTAAAAAAAAAAAAAAAACACAAAAAATTCGAAAAAATGAATGAAATATTTATTTGAATCGATAGTTTGAACCTTGCAATTTAATGTTTAAAGATAATTTCATGCAAATGTTGACCGCGGCTGCGTCTCAGGTAGTCCATCCGCTGAGTCCAATTTTGGCATACTCTTTCACACATATCGGCCGGTATCTCACGAATGAATGCATGGATGTTGGCTTCCAGTGCGTCAATCGAAGCGGGCTTGTCCCTATACACATTAGCCTTGACATACCCCCACAAAAAATAATCTAATGGTGTCAAATCGCACGATCTAGGCGGCCAATTGACCGGCCCGAAACGTGAAATTAACTGTTCACCAAACTCGTCTCGCAATTGCGCCATTGTTTCGCGTGCTGTGTGGCATGTGGCACCGTCTTGTTGAAACCACATATGATGCAAGTCAAGAACTTCCATTTCGGGCAAAAAAAAGTTTGTTATCATCGCTCGGTAGCGTTCACTTAAATTGACAGTAACACTGCGATTCGCATCATCTTTGAAGAAATATGGCCCAATAATGCCGCCGGCCCATAAACAGCACCAAACAGTGGCTTTTTCGGGATGCATTGGTAGCTGTTGCAATGCTTCTGGCTGATCTTCACAATTTTCGATAAAAAAGCGGATCCTCGGCCAGCTTTCCAAGAGCCCATTCACCAAAAATTCGGCGTTGTGGTAGGTCGGCTGGCTTTAGTTCTTGCACAAGCTGTATCTTAAAAGGCTTTACGCACAAATCCTTCCGCAAAATTTTCCACGTAGTGCTGTAACAAAGGCCTAACTGCTGGGAACGGCGCCGAATCGACATTTCGCGGTCTTCTGTCACACTAGCTGATACGGCCGCAATATTTTCTTCACTACGCACAGTACGTAAACGTGTTGGTGGTTTAATGTCCAACAAAGTAAATTTGGTGCGAAATTTGGTCACAATCTTCCGAATAGACGAACCGAGCACGAATTTTGATAGTAAAATTCAATAATTTGCAAGCGTTGTTCATTTGTAAGACGATCCATGGTTAAATTGCAAACCAAACTGAAGCTGTTTGACAGTGACACAAGGTACTAAACACACGTCAGCTGTCAAAACCAGTGTTACCAAAACCAAACCAGCTAAAAAATCACCCGTTATAAGTGCAATCAGTATAAAATAATAAAAACAATTATTGTCGCTTTTACAATGCAAATATCAAATTAGCACCTTTTGTTTCTTTCATGATGTTTCTCTCTGTTTGATTGGGGTTTGTAGAGAATTTTTGTATGGGAAAATTTGAGTTCACTGTCAGCGGGAAAATAAAATCAAAAACCAGTTCTTCGCATTTATTAATTTTATTGGTGCTTGTCATTGTCCTTGTTTTCCCATACCCTACTGTATACATCTAATTCCGCTGATTTTTCTCCCAAAGCGATGGTCAAAATCTCGCAATAAAAACGTACAAGTCACGTATTTGCAATAGGTACCTACCTATCACTTTATAAAGAGTATGAGGAAGCAAGGACAAACGCAACTGTGTATTTATATAAAAGAAAAGGTTCGGTTATTTCTGGGGCATTTTTTACTGATAATCAGGTAACACAAGCTTACAAAAATGAGGGGCATGGGAGGTTTCCTCACAGCTGTCGGTGCAGTCCCTGTTTTTAGTAGCAGTACCTACTCAGACATTTTATTTGTCTTATTGCTTTCGGGTTAGCAGTGTGCCATAGACGCGTCTTTCAATCACAAGAAAAGTAGAAGAAAGATGTCAAATGTCCAAATCTGTGAATGTTACAGTTTTGATCTTTCAATTGGTATGGACATGCTGTTCGCATAAAGGTTTATAAATCGGTTGACAATGCGGTTCTTCAAGTTTTTGAAGTTTCCAATTGATTGCGTCGCTCACAAAGAGTTACATTTTCCAATTTCTTCGCGTAATCAGCAACCGTATGCTCAAATTGCCGAACTAGCAGAAAGACTCGCAGGCATTAACTAATGTCGTTTTCCATTGGGACCAAAAATCAATCTTTTGTTTGATCTAAATCACTTTTAACGTTCCATTGGTCAGAAAAATCAATCTTTTTGATGTGTAAACATCTAAGCGCGCGTTGTTGGAATCTGGTGGAGTAGTTCCACACATTTACCTCGCAAGGACGGAAATGCATCACTGTGTTTTATCATTGCATACGTTTTTATCATTGCATACATTTATGAGCTGGGGCATATTAATTTCAGCTTTTTGTTGATGTGAAATAAAATTTCTCCATTTCGTCCTTGCACCGTACTCAGAAGAAATTTCAAGAATTCTGCAGGGAGATTATCATCTTTTACCAATGGCCATAAGCGGAGACTTCAATATCAATTTTGCAACTCCAGAAGCTCAACCATTTATTTATTTTATATAAGATAAATTTAATTTTCAAATGAACTCCAACCGGAAAATTTCAACAACACGATATGGAACAACCATCGATGCTGTCTTCCAGCGTAATAGATTTCAGTCTCGAATGTACATATCTTACTTCAGCTACCACAATCCGATTGTATCCATTCTACCGAAACTAGCACAGAACCAATAAATTATTGTTATTTCATAATATATCAAGAATACGGTTATTACAATTCCATCTTTTCTCAATGACGTGTATCAAGCCACACACATACCGCACGCACGGTGTTCACACATACACATATTTCGGGACTGTTATATACAGTCGCACCAATTTTTTTCGATTCGGATCACTTTTTGCAAATCTCGATATTTTTTTCAGATCTTCACGTACCAATATAATTTGCACAGCTGTCTTACGTCAGTTTAAGAAGTTTGCATTCGAGACAAATTCGCAAAGTTTCTTGAAAACCAAAATAACAAAATACATAAAAAGATATGCATACCATTTCGGAGGAATTATTATCTTCAATGCCTCCCTCGTCATCTGAAAACTAACTTCATTTGTATCTACAACAGGCGAAACATTTTTCAGGTCGATATCCATTTGTGATTTTGCCAAAAACGAATGCCATTCGAACAGCTGATATTGTTGTCAAGTAACGCAATAATCCACTTATAAAAGTAGATCAATTTCGTTGCACGTTCCATGAGCAGCGTAAAATCTGAGATCTGAAAAGGGTTTCTGGTGGTCCCAATGGAAAACGACATAAGTATTATATAGACTGGCAGCTTCGGCCAAAAACGAGGGATTGCCTAAAAGCTAAATTTGAATTACAATTCATGGATATGTGGCCATGCCATGTTAATAAAAAATAAAAAAAATACTTAAAACAAACATACGAAATAATTGCAGGGCAATGAATGTTCGAACTGTACGATATAAAGAAACGGAATATTTTGTTTAAGTCATTCCATAATGAATATCATTTTAATGATAGAATTTTCATTAACTTTCGCAGTCCATTTTTCCTTTCACATTCCCATTTTTTTTTTCGCTATTCGCCAACGGTTCCTCTTTCGACTGTTTTGTAAAAAAAATTATCGATTCATTAAACATCATTATTTATCATACCGTCGCTTAAAAAATTAAAAACAAAAACTGAGTTTCCTATGATAAATTGTGGGAAGAAAGAATAATATCATCATTTTGCAACAAAACTTTACTTTCATGTATATTTTCTACACTCACGGTGGTATTTATTATACTTTATTTATTTTACTTTTCACATAATGTAATCCTTTGTAAATACAACGCTTATTAATATAAAATATCTGACTACTAATGATGAACTATATGAGGAGCTAAAATAAAAGAAAAAAATTAAAGTTTGCTTTACAAAGTTCTGCAAATAATAAAAAAGGTTTGGAAAATGTTAAAAAGCGCGCGTTTTTGAGCTTCCTTCTAGGAGCTATGTCTTAAAAGACTCATACTCATACCTCGCACAACAGTTGCTACTCGTATGTTTGCGATTTTAGATTATTGCGCATCTCAGCATTGTTTTAAAACAGCTTGCAAGGCACACTGTAAAGTCTTCCCTTTTTGGAGCAAACTTAAAAACACTTGTCGAACTCTTAAGTCTTAAAACAGGAAGAAGGCTTATTCGATGACAGCTATCTCATAAGTACTGAGTGGGGGAAGCGAGGAGTAACAGCGATTCTCGCTTTTTTGCGAGTTACCCTGAAAATTTCTGTTGAGTAATTATGTCGAATTTCAGTTTGTGAATTGTTGTTTTTCGAGGGAACATAAGTGTTTGCACACGGTATAACTATTTTAATTAGTCTAAAATTAGGCTAGGTCCACAATGTATTATTCAATAATCAATAGTGTTAGATTTATATCTTAAATACACAACACACACTATGCACATGACAGGAAGTACGGATTTCAACTAATAAAGCTGTTTTTTGTCAACACATTATGTTCCGTACACGCAGTTTCGCACTGACACAGTTTCGCACTGACATCGTTTCCAATAAAAGGAAATGAAATTCGCAGAACATTATCACTTCTCCTCGATTTATCTTTGCTAGCGGGTAACAGAAAGCGCATCTTTATACAATGAAGTCATACTTGTGGTTCTTAGCCGTGTTTGGATTGCTTGCTCTACTAGCAACTGTGGAGGCTCAGAACGCAACAACAACAACAACTACAGCAGCTCCAGCAGCTCCAGCAGCTACAACAGCTACAACAGCTACAACAGCTGCTGCCAATTCAACTCGGAGAAGGATTAGAATCACTAATTTGAGATACACCAGGAGAGGAGGGAATGGAAGGAATGGAAGGAACGGAAGGAATGGAAGGAATGGAAGGAACGGACGTCGAGGAGGTCGAGGAGCAGTTATATCAATCGGTTGATAGTAACGCCATAAGTCAAAGTGTGTGAATTGATTGTAACCTAAAATATAAATTAAGCTACGTCCCTAATAATTGCGGAAGTGTTTTATTCAGACTTTTCCGACCTTTTCGATTTGCTGATGTACAATGAGATTCTGCTCTTAGTTCATCGTAGGGCTGCGGATGTCTTCTTCGCCCTAACATCTGCCTTGATGAGGGCCACACAGAGGGTAGAGAATGCGTAACCTTTTCACTCTTCAGGGACTCGGTGATCGACAATGCCTTGTGCAATGTTGTGAACTCCTTTTCGATTTTTCGTAAAAGCGTATGCGTCTTATACCCTTTTCACACCAAGACGAAAACCGTGTTTTCGTCGAAAACTCGAAATTGCATTCAAACCGAACAATAACTAGTTTTCGTTTGACGTTTCAATCAGCTGTGACGCTGTGAGACACTAGCCGCGGAACTTCTGTGTAAACTATTTTGTTTACAAATTTCAATCGCATGAATTCACAAATATAATAAACTAGCTGACCCGGCGAACTTCGTTCCGCCCAAATCCATATATATAAAAATTGAGCCTTAAAATTGTATTCGTTTGTCGCCAATACACGTCTTAACGCATTTACCGATTTTAACCAAACTTCCATACATCTTTGGTATTGGTCTTTATATGATTTTTGTGAAGTTTGGTTGCAAATGGTAAACGTATGTTTGTGTAATTTGTTTACAAAAAACGGTACAAAAAAAAATATATATATATATTTGTGGCGCTGTTGTCGATCTCCTAAAACACTCAACCAATTTCAATGGAATTTTGTGGCTGTGTTTGGTTGGTTACAGTTTGAAAGATAGGATACTATTTTGGTATGGTGGGTAGGTACAGCTATATGTAAAAGAGACTGACGTCCGTATGTGCACTCATAACTCGGGAATGGATCGTGGTTCGGTGAAGATTTGGTATTAAACATATTTTTTGATGCCAAATCTAAAAAACTAAAAAAAAAAATGTTCCCCCAAAAATAAAAAGCAAAAATGTTGTGGACAACTAAATCACTATTATTTTTATTTAAAGTATCCGAGAGTATAAATGTCTTGTAAGAGCTTCTCAATTAGCTGTTTGGAGTCGGCAAAAAACTGTAGATCCCTTCCATTCGTTCCAAAAAGAAAAAACTCACACAAAACGAATGGTTGCGAGAAGCTAGGCCTAGGGTCCCTGCGGACCTGTTGCGCCAACTATCTTTTTTTTTTATTTTTTTTTATGTGTTTTGTTAACTATCGCAAAGCTTTTCATAAACTACATTTTTTGTTTTGCCCTGATAGTAGTATAAATAAACAGAACTGATGGCTTTCCTACACGTGAACATGATACATTTAATTGTCCGTGGGAGAAGCATGGATACTCTAGGTCGATTTCACACAATTCCAACGATTGTCCTTGCGCCTTATTTATTGCCATAGCGAACGCAAGACGTATTGGAAATTGCAATCTTTTGAATTCAAAAGTTAAATCTGGTGGAATCATTGGAATACGCGGAATCAATACACCTTCAACTTTAAATTTTCCTTTTAAAATCGTTGCTTCAATAAGATTGATCATAACCTTTTTTACTGCTAATCTTGTTCCGTTGCACAATCGAGACTAATTTATATTCCGAAGAAGAATAATTGGTGCACCAACTTTCAATTGTAAACGATGAGGCGGCAATCCAGATATATCCAACGAGAAATTCCGTCGGATAATTGACAGCGTCATCTTGATTTGTGACCGTGTCTACTGATTGATATGTTACAATCGCAACAGGTACATCAGTTAAAATATCCGCATTCAATTGGCCGACGTCCTTATTTTTGGCAGCCAATATTGCACTTTCAGCTAACCAATTGTGATTTTTATAATTTTGCGCAATGTTTAGAAAAACACTTGAAACCAATTGTTGTTTTGTTTGTGCGAAATTACAAAAATTATCTGGCAAAGTAATTAATCCAGTGTTATCAATAGGAATTTGTCCATTTCCTATCGACAGTATTTGCCTAGAAAATTCTTCAGCCGATGAGTCATTTTGTATTTGTACTCTCACATTTGTTGTTAAAGTGAGTGTTTGTACATTTCTCCATAAATTTGATGACTTTAAATATGCCTTTAATTCATCTGCTGGAGTTGCACGGGGTATCACTGGTAGTGTTTGACGGAAATCACCAACCAATAATATTAAAGCGCCACCAAATATTTCTTGATTATTACGTAAATCTTTCAAAGTCCTATCCAAAGCTTCCACCGATCTCTTATGTGACATTGTACATTCATCCCATACTATTAATTTGCATTGTTGCAAAACTCTTCCCATTCCAGAATTTTTAGTACGACCACCATCCAATGTAGCAGCTATTCCAGACGATGCAAGTGCTAATGCTATATTCTTCGGTGATCTTATAGTAGCTAGTAGCATGGAAATTTTCCGGTACCACCTGGCGCGTATGAAAAAAAAAAACATTCCTCCGCTTTCGTTTTGTATAGCTTGAATTATTGTATCATATACATTTCTTTGTTCTCGGTTCAATTTCGGCAGATTAAAATTTATAAATATGTTCAGTTCATTTATATCGTATTGTTGTTCACGTTGCATTTCTTGATTAAATACGTCATGCAATGGTCGATTAGCAAACCTAATTGTGACAATGTTTTATTTGCAATTGCTAAGCACATATCTTCAATTATAACTAATGCCTCATTATAAATTTTAAGTGCAATGATTAATTCCTGATTTCTAGAAATACGATGCATTCTATTCAAGATATCTCCGGTCATATAGTCACGATAATTGTGCCACTATCCACCAAAAAAAAAAAACTATTTTAAAGTAAAAAAAAAAAAAAATTTGTTTGCACCATTTTTTTGTAAAAAAAATTGTCAAAATCTTTCAACTCGTAGTTTTTAACTTCTCGAACGACATCTTGAGACGCCAAATCACTATAAAAGGCCATATAATCTTGATGAACGCCAAAACCATCTAGATTTCCTGAAAATATCTTTGTGTCATCATTTTAAACCAAAAATTGCCACTCATGAGTAGACACATATCCACGATCAAAATCAAAGCTTTGTTGCGCTTTTCATCTCACATCAGATGATTATCCGATCCGATCAGTTCATTATCCGATGTCACAGTGCGAATTCGATGCAAAATATGGTCGGCCATAGCACACAATACACCGTCACCAGTCCACAGCGATTCGTCAAAATTATTCTCAAATAGAAGCATTCGTTGTTTTTTGGGTGAACTGTGTATATTCTACCATAATTGCATCACTTGCATAAACACCACGAAATGCGGGAACTACTTCACCTTGTTTCGGCCGCTTGAACTTCTTCGACGACGCATTCCAATATCGGGGCATTTCGCAATAAGTAAGTGTTCGTGCAAACTCGTGGCTTCGGCAAGCGTCAAAAAATTGGTTAATGTTGTTGCAGGTGCCATAACCCTACTCACGAATGAGCAGAGTACCAAGATTGTTACTCGCTCATTTTTCGTAACAACCCCTACGTGAAAACTCAAAACGCTGAACAACATCATTGTCCACGCATCTCAATCACCCCTACATTTCAACTTACTCACTCGTACTAATGAAAGGATCCTGAAAATAATGGATTCAAACACCACCAAACAAATATCAAAGTATCTACTCCACTTTAAAATGTTACTTGGTAACATAGTAAACATAATTTAATAGCACAAACTTATTAGGTAGGTTCCTATATTTAAGAAAAATTTAAAAATTGTTCACAACAACAATTTGCTCGGAAAATAATTGAAATAATTGACAACAACAATTGCTTTTAAAACTATTATTATTATTTTTATTTTTTTTGTATTTGAATTTCTATCCATTTTTTTGTTGTTTCAAAGTGCATTTCCCCATACAAACTTTCATAGCATTTTTCATCCCCTCAAAGTTTTGTTTTCGCGACAAAACTTCACACAAATGATATACAGACCAATAGCAAATATGTGTGAAAGTTTGGTCCAAATCGGTAAATGCGTTAAGGCGTGAATCGACGACTAACGAACACAATTTTAAGGTTTTCTTTTTAACGGGTGATTTTTTAGCTGGTTTGGTTTTGGCAACACTGGTTTTGACAGCTGACGTGTGTTTAGTACCTTGTGTCACTGTCAAACAGCTTCAGTTTGGTTTGCAATTTAACCATGGATCGTCTTACAAATGAACAACGCTTGCAAATTATTGAATTTTACTATCAAAATTCGTGCTCGGTTCGAAATGTTCATCGCGCGCTGCTTCCATTTTATGATCGGCATTCTCGACCTTCTGAGCAGTCTACTCGGAAGATTGTGACCAAATTTCGCACCAAATTTACTTTGTTGGACATTAAACCACCAACACGTTTACGTACTGTGCGAAGTGAAGAAAATATTGCGGCCGTATCAGCTAGTGTGACAGAAGACCGCGAAATGTCGATTCGGCGCCGTTCCCAGCAGTTAGGCCTTTGTTACAGCACTACGTGGAAAATTTTGCGGAAGGATTTGTGCGTAAAGCCTTTTAAGATACAGCTTGTGCAAGAACTAAAGCCAGGCGACCTACCACAATGCCGAATTTTTGGTGAATGGGCTCTTGGAAAGCTGGCCGAGGATCCGCTTTTTTATCGAAAAATTGTGTTCAGCGATGAGGCTCATTTTTGGTTGAATGGGTACGTAAATAAGCAAAATTGCCGCATTTGGAGTGAAGATCAGCCAGAAGCATTGCAACAGCTACCAATGCATCCCGAAAAAGCCACTGTTTGGTGCGGTTTATGGGCCGGCGGCATTATTGGGCCATATTTCTTCAAAGATGATGCGAACCGCAGCGTTACTGTCAATGGTGAACGCTACCGAGCGATGATAACAAACTTTTTTTTGCCCGAAATGGAAGTTCTTGACTTGCATGATATGTGGTTTCAACAAGACGGTGCCACATGCCACACAGCACGCGAAACAATGGCGCAATTGCGAGACGAGTTTGGTGAACAGTTAATTTCACGTTTCGGGCCGGTCAATTGGCCGCCTAGATCGTGCGATTTGACACCATTAGATTATTTTTTGTGGGGGTATGTCAAGGCTAATGTGTATAGGGACAAGCCCGCTTCGATTGACGCACTGGAAGCCAACATCCATGCATTCATTCGTGAGATACCGGCCGATATGTGTGAAAGAGTATGCCAAAATTGGACTCAGCGGATGGACTACCTGAGACGCAGCCGCGGTCAACATTTGCATGAAATTATCTTTAAACATTAAATTGCAAGGTTCAAACTATCGATTCAAATAAATATTGCATTCATTTTTTCGATTTTTTTGTGTTTTTTTTTTTTTTTTTAAGTTCTAAACCTCTTAAAAAATCACCCGTTATTTGAATTTTCCACTAAAAATCGTCGCTTATTACATGTTATTTGATTTGAGATTCTTCACAATCAAATCAAAGCCGATCAGTTACGAAATTTCGTTGGATTGAGGTTGCACAACAAAATTATAGCTATAATGATCCGTTTTTAACCAAACTGCACAAAAACCATGTATAGACCAATACCAAAGATTTATGAAAGTTTTGTTAAAATCGGTAAATGTGTTAAGGCTGGAATCGATGACAAACGAACACAATTTTAAGGCTCAATTTTTTATATATAGAAAATAGAGAGAACATTTTCCCTATAGGTTATCGGTACATCGAATCTGGAGTTGCATCAACATACATTCATTTTAATTATCAACCGTTTTTCTGCGATTTGATAATTTTGATTTGGATTCTTACTGATCGAGATGAACACACTACAGAGCCGAATATTGGAAATGTTAACCGGAAAATCGTAAAAAACCCGAAAATGTATTTTTTTTGGGGAAGGTAATGTCTGAAAATGTAATTTTGTATGAAAAGGAGAAAATATCGGTTCAAAGGCATGACAAACACTTTGGAGTTGTCAATCGTACAATTTTGCCCACCACGAAAATCGCATTTTCGCAGAAAAAGCCGATCTTATGCAGGCAAATTGTGTAGTGAGAGACACCCATCGTGCAAATGATGATTAAAATTAATGGAACCTTATTCGACGTTAAGACCGAAGGACACGTGCACTACCTTTCAATTTAAGTTGAGCTGCGTTTCGCTATCCTTCCGCACTCGCATGCAATTTACTTCGGTGCGTTAATATGGGGCATTAATGTCGTCTGTCAGTACAACAATGCATTGATTTGATGGCCGAAAAACCTTACGTGCAAAACAGGAATAAAGCATCAAAATACTTAGTTTCTGGCATGAAGTTAAGCCGCAATAACGGCATTTCCTCGCGCTCGAATACATCTAACAACAACAATGCAACGGCTGCTTCCAAATGACGTCATTTGTAGATCAATTGTACCATTCCCCCTTCCACTATTCATAAGCAAATCAACCATCGTACAGGAGATCATGAGTTCATTTATGTGATATTCGATTGGGCGCTCTCAGAGCACTTTTTTTGCTCTCAGAGCAGTTTTTATTGTTCGTTTGGTACAAAAAGTGTTTGACATCTGGTGGGGCGTGGAGGGCCAGGAGGACCTAAATTTTCGTGAATTTGGTCTACAAAATTTTGTGTATGTATATGGTTGGTTCCTGCTTGAAAGATAGGATACTTTTGGACCCAATAGGTAGCACTGTTTTCGATCCCCGAAACCACTTAACCGATAACAATAAAATTATGTGGATGTACCTATGTGGTTGGTTCCAGTTTGAAAGATATGATAGCTTTGGACCCTATAGATGGCAAAAGATAAGCGGGATAGGAAAACGGGTTGTGGCACCTCCCAATCAAAAAAAAAAGGAAACAAATTCAAACGACCTTAGCCACAGCAACGCATGGCTGGGTCTTCTAGTACCTTATAAAATAAAAACTGTTGATATGAACAAGAATGTTTCGTACGACCCATTCGGGCACTGATCTAAAACAAAATCAATTTGACAAGTGCTGCTCGTTTGCAGACCGGTGTACTCGTATTGCAGGTGAGACATATGAAAACCAGCCAGAGGCGACCAGCTTCGTTTGGAATTGGATATGGTGCAAACAACAATTGTTTGGTGTGTAATACCCTTTTCACACCAAGCCGAAACCGGGTTTTCGCGACAAAACTTGAAAACTTCATCGAAAACAGAAGTTTTCCCATAAATTTTTCAGTTTTCAAAACGAGTTGTTCAAAGTCGTTTTCCACCAAAACACCACGAAAACGACTTCCGATCGTTGGGTTGTTGAAACAAACACTCTTTATGCAACGTTCAGCAAAGCATCTGACCGATCAAATGTCAAAACTCACAACTTAAAATCATTTTCCACACTAGATGATGGGCTAATATAATTTTTAAAGGCTCTGAATCTTCTATATATATAAAAAGAAAACCTTAAAATTGTGTTCGTTAGTCGTCGATTCACGCCTTAACGCATTTACCGATTTGGACCAAACTTTCACACATATTTGCTATTGGTCTGTATATCATTTGTGTGAAGTTTTGTCGCGAAAACAAAACTTTGAGGGGATGAAAAATGCTATGAAAGTTTGTATGGGGAAATGCACTTTGAAACAACAAAAAAATGGATAGAAATTCAAATACAAAAAAAATAAAAATAATAATAATAGTTTTAAAAGCAATTGTTGTTGTCAATTATTTCAATTATTTTCCGAGCAAATTGTTGTTGTGAACAATTTTTAAATTTTTCTTAAATATAGGAACCTACCTAATAAGTTTGTGCTATTAAATTATGTTTACTATGTTACCAAGTAACATTTTAAAGTGGAGTAGATACTTTGATATTTGTTTGGTGGTGTTTGAATCCATTATTTTCAGGATCCTTTCATTAGTACGAGTGAGTAAGTTGAAATGTAGGGGTGATTGAGATGCGTGGACAATGATGTTGTTCAGCGTTTTGAGTTTTCACGTAGGGGTTGTTACGAAAAATGAGCGAGTAACAATCTTGGTACTCTGCTCATTCGTGAGTAGGGTTATGGCACCTGCAACAACATTAACCAATTTTTTGACGCTTGCCGAAGCCACGAGTTTGCACGAACACTTACTTATTGCGAAATGCCCCGATATTGGAATGCGTCGTCGAAGAAGTTCAAGCGGCCGAAACAAGGTGAAGTAGTTCCCGCATTTCGTGGTGTTTATGCAAGTGATGCAATTATGGTAGAATATACACAGTTCACCCAAAAAACAACGAATGCTTCTATTTGAGAATAATTTTGACGAATCGCTGTGGACTGGTGACGGTGTATTGTGTGCTATGGCCGACCATATTTTGCATCGAATTCGCACTGTGACATCGGATAATGAACTGATCGGATCGGATAATCATCTGATGTGAGATGAAAAGCGCAACAAAGCTTTGATTTTGATCGTGGATATGTGTCTACTCATGAGTGGCAATTTTTGGTTTAAAATGATGACACAAAGATATTTTCAGGAAATCTAGATGGTTTTGGCGTTCATCAAGATTATATGGCCTTTTATAGTGATTTGGCGTCTCAAGATGTCGTTCGAGAAGTTAAAAACTACGAGTTGAAAGATTTTGACAATTTTTTTTACAAAAAAATGGTGCAAACAAATTTTTTTTTTTTTTTACTTTAAAATAGTTTTTTTTTTTTGGTGGATAGTGGCACAATTATCGTGACTATATGACCGGAGATATCTTGAATAGAATGCATCGTATTTCTAGAAATCAGGAATTAATCATTGCACTTAAAATTTATAATGAGGCATTAGTTATAATTGAAGATATGTGCTTAGCAATTGCAAATAAAACATTGTCACAATTAGGTTTGCTAATCGACCATTGCATGACGTATTTAATCAAGAAATGCAACGTGAACAACAATACGATATAAATGAACTGAACATATTTATAAATTTTAATCATTTAAAAAAATTTTTTCATACGCGCCAGGTGGTACCGGAAAATTTCCATGCTACTAGCTACTATAAGATCACCGAAGAATATAGCATTAGCACTTGCATCGTCTGGAATAGCTGCTACATTGGATGGTGGTCGTACTAAAAATTCTGGAATGGGAAGAGTTTTGCAACAATGCAAATTAATAGTATGGGATGAATGTACAATGTCACATAAGAGATCGGTGGAAGCTTTGGATAGGACTTTGAAAGATTTACGTAATAATCAAGAAATATTTGGTGGCGCTTTAATATTATTGGTTGGTGATTTCCGTCAAACACTACCAGTGATACCCCGTGCAACTCCAGCAGATGAATTAAAGGCATATTTAAAGTCATCAAATTTATGGAGAAATGTACAAACACTCACTTTAACAACAAATGTGAGAGTACAAATACAAAATGACTCATCGGCTGAAGAATTTTCTAGGCAAATACTGTCGATAGGAAATGGACAAATTCCTATTGATAACACTGGATTAATTACTTTGCCAGATAATTTTTGTAATTTCGCACAAACAAAACAACAATTGGTTTCAAGTGTTTTTCTAAACATTGCGCAAAATTATAAAAATCACAATTGGTTAGCTGAAAGTGCAATATTGGCTGCCAAAAATAAGGACGTCGGCCAATTGAATGCGGATATTTTAACTGATGTACCTGTTGCGATTGTAACATATCAATCAGTAGACACGGTCACAAATCAAGATGACGCTGTCAATTATCCGACGGAATTTCTCGTTGGATATATCTGGATTGCCGCCTCATCGTTTACAATTGAAAGTTGGTGCACCAATTATTCTTCTTCGGAATATAAATTAGTCTCGATTGTGCAACGGAACAAGATTAGCAGTAAAAAAGGTTATGATCAATCTTATTGAAGCAACGATTTTAAAAGGAAAATTTAAAGTTGAAGGTGTATTGATTCCGCGTATTCCAATGATTCCACCAGATTTAACTTTTGAATTCAAAAGATTGCAATTTCCAATACGTCTTGCGTTCGCTATGGCAATAAATAAGGCGCAAGGACAATCGTTGGAATTGTGTGAAATCGACCTAGAGTATCCATGCTTCTCCCACGGACAATTAAATGTATCATGTTCACGTGTAGGAAAGCCATCAGTTCTGTTTATTTATACTACTATCAGGGCAAAACAAAAAATGTAGTTTATGAAAAGCTTTGCGATAGTTAACAAAACACATAAAAAAAAATAAAAAAAAAGATAGTTGGCGCAACAGGTCCGCAGGGACCCTAGGCCTAGCTTCTCGCAACCATTCGTTTTGTGTGAGTTTTTTCTTTTTGGAACGAATGGAAGGGATCTACAGTTTTTTGCCGACTCCAAACAGCTAATTGAGAAGCTCTTACAAGACATTTATACTCTCGGATACTTTAAATAAAAATAATAGTGATTTAGTTGTCCACAACATTTTTGCTTTTTATTTTTGGGGGAACATTTTTTTTTTTAGTTTTTTAGATTTGGCATCAAAAAATATGTTTAATACCAAATCTTCACCGAACCACGATCCATTCCCGAGTTATGAGTGCACATACGGACGTCAGTCTCTTTTACATATAGCTGTACCTACCCACCATACCAAAATAGTATCCTATCTTTCAAACTGTAACCAACCAAACACAGCCACAAAATTCCATTGAAATTGGTTGAGTGTTTTAGGAGATCGACAACAGCGCCACAAATATATATATATATTTTTTTTGTACCGTTTTTTGTAAACAAATTACACAAACATACGTTTACCATTTGCAACCAAACTTCACAAAAATCATATAAAGACCAATACCAAAGATGTATGGAAGTTTGGTTAAAATCGGTAAATGCGTTAAGACGTGTATTGGCGACAAACGAATACAATTTTAAGGCTCAATTTTTATATATATGGATTTGGGCGGAACGAAGTTCGCCGGGTCAGCTAGTTTATTATATTTGTGAATTCATGCGATTGAAATTTGTAAACAAAATAGTTTACACAGAAGTTCCGCGGCTAGTGTCTCACAGCGTCACAGCTGATTGAAACGTCAAACGAAAACTAGTTATTGTTCGGTTTGAATGCAATTTCGAGTTTTCGACGAAAACACGGTTTTCGTCTTGGTGTGAAAAGGGTATAAGACGCATACGCTTTTACGAAAAATCGAAAAGGAGTTCACAACATTGCACAAGGCATTGTCGATCACCGAGTCCCTGAAGAGTGAAAAGGTTACGCATTCTCTACCCTCTGTGTGGCCCTCATCAAGGCAGATGTTAGGGCGAAGAAGACATCCGCAGCCCTACGATGAACTAAGAGCAGAATCTCATTGTACATCAGCAAATCGAAAAGGTCGGAAAAGTCTGAATAAAACACTTCCGCAATTATTAGGGACGTAGCTTAATTTATATTTTAGGTTACAATCAATTCACACACTTTGACTTATGGCGTTACTATCAACCGATTGATATAACTGCTCCTCGACCTCCTCGACGTCCGTTCCTTCCATTCCTTCCATTCCTTCCGTTCCTTCCATTCCTTCCATTCCCTCCTCTCCTGGTGTATCTCAAATTAGTGATTCTAATCCTTCTCCGAGTTGAATTGGCAGCAGCTGTTGTAGCTGTTGTAGCTGTTGTAGCTGCTGGAGCTGCTGGAGCTGCTGTAGTTGTTGTTGTTGTTGCGTTCTGAGCCTCCACAGTTGCTAGTAGAGCAAGCAATCCAAACACGGCTAAGAACCACAAGTATGACTTCATTGTATAAAGATGCGCTTTCTGTTACCCGCTAGCAAAGATAAATCGAGGAGAAGTGATAATGTTCTGCGAATTTCATTTCCTTTTATTGGAAACGATGTCAGTGCGAAACTGTGTCAGTGCGAAACTGCGTGTACGGAACATAATGTGTTGACAAAAAACAGCTTTATTAGTTGAAATCCGTACTTCCTGTCATGTGCATAGTGTGTGTTGTGTATTTAAGATATAAATCTAACACTATTGATTATTGAATAATACATTGTGGACCTAGCCTAATTTTAGACTAATTAAAATAGTTATACCGTGTGCAAACACTTATGTTCCCTCGAAAAACAACAATTCACAAACTGAAATTCGACATAATTACTCAACAGAAATTTTCAGGGTAACTCGCAAAAAAGCGAGAATCGCTGTTACTCCTCGCTTCCCCCACTCAGTACTTATGAGATAGCTGTCATCGAATAAGCCTTCTTCCTGTTTTAAGACTTAAGAGTTCGACAAGTGTTTTTAAGTTTGCTCCAAAAAGGGAAGACTTTACAGTGTGCCTTGCAAGCTGTTTTAAAACAATGCTGAGATGCGCAATAATCTAAAATCGCAAACATACGAGTAGCAACTGTTGTGCGAGGTATGAGTATGAGTCTTTTAAGACATAGCTCCTAGAAGGAAGCTCAAAAACGCGCGCTTTTTAACATTTTCCAAACCTTTTTTATTATTTGCAGAACTTTGTAAAGCAAACTTTAATTTTTTTCTTTTATTTTAGCTCCTCATATAGTTCATCATTAGTAGTCAGATATTTTATATTAATAAGCGTTGTATTTACAAAGGATTACATTATGTGAAAAGTAAAATAAATAAAGTATAATAAATACCACCGTGAGTGTAGAAAATATACATGAAAGTAAAGTTTTGTTGCAAAATGATGATATTATTCTTTCTTCCCACAATTTATCATAGGAAACTCAGTTTTTGTTTTTAATTTTTTAAGCGACGGTATGATAAATAATGATGTTTAATGAATCGATAATTTTTTTTACAAAACAGTCGAAAGAGGAACCGTTGGCGAATAGCGAAAAAAAAAATGGGAATGTGAAAGGAAAAATGGACTGCGAAAGTTAATGAAAATTCTATCATTAAAATGATATTCATTATGGAATGACTTAAACAAAATATTCCGTTTCTTTATATCGTACAGTTCGAACATTCATTGCCCTGCAATTATTTCGTATGTTTGTTTTAAGTATTTTTTTTATTTTTTATTAACATGGCATGGCCACATATCCATGAATTGTAATTCAAATTTAGCTTTTAGGCAATCCCTCGTTTTTGGCCGAAGCTGCCAGTCTATATAATACTTATGTCGTTTTCCATTGGGACCACCAGAAACCCTTTTCAGATCTCAGATTTTACGCTGCTCATGGAACGTGCAACGAAATTGATCTACTTTTATAAGTGGATTATTGCGTTACTTGACAACAATATCAGCTGTTCGAATGGCATTCGTTTTTGGCAAAATCACAAATGGATATCGACCTGAAAAATGTTTCGCCTGTTGTAGATACAAATGAAGTTAGTTTTCAGATGACGAGGGAGGCATTGAAGATAATAATTCCTCCGAAATGGTATGCATATCTTTTTATGTATTTTGTTATTTTGGTTTTCAAGAAACTTTGCGAATTTGTCTCGAATGCAAACTTCTTAAACTGACGTAAGACAGCTGTGCAAATTATATTGGTACGTGAAGATCTGAAAAAAATATCGAGATTTGCAAAAAGTGATCCGAATCGAAAAAAATTGGTGCGACTGTATATAACAGTCCCGAAATATGTGTATGTGTGAACACCGTGCGTGCGGTATGTGTGTGGCTTGATACACGTCATTGAGAAAAGATGGAATTGTAATAACCGTATTCTTGATATATTATGAAATAACAATAATTTATTGGTTCTGTGCTAGTTTCGGTAGAATGGATACAATCGGATTGTGGTAGCTGAAGTAAGATATGTACATTCGAGACTGAAATCTATTACGCTGGAAGACAGCATCGATGGTTGTTCCATATCGTGTTGTTGAAATTTTCCGGTTGGAGTTCATTTGAAAATTAAATTTATCTTATATAAAATAAATAAATGGTTGAGCTTCTGGAGTTGCAAAATTGATATTGAAGTCTCCGCTTATGGCCATTGGTAAAAGATGATAATCTCCCTGCAGAATTCTTGAAATTTCTTCTGAGTACGGTGCAAGGACGAAATGGAGAAATTTTATTTCACATCAACAAAAAGCTGAAATTAATATGCCCCAGCTCATAAATGTATGCAATGATAAAAACGTATGCAATGATAAAACACAGTGATGCATTTCCGTCCTTGCGAGGTAAATGTGTGGAACTACTCCACCAGATTCCAACAACGCGCGCTTAGATGTTTACACATCAAAAAGATTGATTTTTCTGACCAATGGAACGTTAAAAGTGATTTAGATCAAACAAAAGATTGATTTTTGGTCCCAATGGAAAACGACATTAGTTAATGCCTGCGAGTCTTTCTGCTAGTTCGGCAATTTGAGCATACGGTTGCTGATTACGCGAAGAAATTGGAAAATGTAACTCTTTGTGAGCGACGCAATCAATTGGAAACTTCAAAAACTTGAAGAACCGCATTGTCAACCGATTTATAAACCTTTATGCGAACAGCATGTCCATACCAATTGAAAGATCAAAACTGTAACATTCACAGATTTGGACATTTGACATCTTTCTTCTACTTTTCTTGTGATTGAAAGACGCGTCTATGGCACACTGCTAACCCGAAAGCAATAAGACAAATAAAATGTCTGAGTAGGTACTGCTACTAAAAACAGGGACTGCACCGACAGCTGTGAGGAAACCTCCCATGCCCCTCATTTTTGTAAGCTTGTGTTACCTGATTATCAGTAAAAAATGCCCCAGAAATAACCGAACCTTTTCTTTTATATAAATACACAGTTGCGTTTGTCCTTGCTTCCTCATACTCTTTATAAAGTGATAGGTAGGTACCTATTGCAAATACGTGACTTGTACGTTTTTATTGCGAGATTTTGACCATCGCTTTGGGAGAAAAATCAGCGGAATTAGATGTATACAGTAGGGTATGGGAAAACAAGGACAATGACAAGCACCAATAAAATTAATAAATGCGAAGAACTGGTTTTTGATTTTATTTTCCCGCTGACAGTGAACTCAAATTTTCCCATACAAAAATTCTCTACAAACCCCAATCAAACAGAGAGAAACATCATGAAAGAAACAAAAGGTGCTAATTTGATATTTGCATTGTAAAAGCGACAATAATTGTTTTTATTATTTTATACTGATTGCACTTATAACGGGTGATTTTTTAGCTGGTTTGGTTTTGGTAACACTGGTTTTGACAGCTGACGTGTGTTTAGTACCTTGTGTCACTGTCAAACAGCTTCAGTTTGGTTTGCAATTTAACCATGGATCGTCTTACAAATGAACAACGCTTGCAAATTATTGAATTTTACTATCAAAATTCGTGCTCGGTTCGTCTATTCGGAAGATTGTGACCAAATTTCGCACCAAATTTACTTTGTTGGACATTAAACCACCAACACGTTTACGTACTGTGCGTAGTGAAGAAAATATTGCGGCCGTATCAGCTAGTGTGACAGAAGACCGCGAAATGTCGATTCGGCGCCGTTCCCAGCAGTTAGGCCTTTGTTACAGCACTACGTGGAAAATTTTGCGGAAGGATTTGTGCGTAAAGCCTTTTAAGATACAGCTTGTGCAAGAACTAAAGCCAGCCGACCTACCACAACGCCGAATTTTTGGTGAATGGGCTCTTGGAAAGCTGGCCGAGGATCCGCTTTTTTATCGAAAATTGTGAAGATCAGCCAGAAGCATTGCAACAGCTACCAATGCATCCCGAAAAAGCCACTGTTTGGTGCTGTTTATGGGCCGGCGGCATTATTGGGCCATATTTCTTCAAAGATGATGCGAATCGCAGTGTTACTGTCAATTTAAGTGAACGCTACCGAGCGATGATAACAAACTTTTTTTTGCCCGAAATGGAAGTTCTTGACTTGCATCATATGTGGTTTCAACAAGACGGTGCCACATGCCACACAGCACGCGAAACAATGGCGCAATTGCGAGACGAGTTTGGTGAACAGTTAATTTCACGTTTCGGGCCGGTCAATTGGCCGCCTAGATCGTGCGATTTGACACCATTAGATTATTTTTTGTGGGGGTATGTCAAGGCTAATGTGTATAGGGACAAGCCCGCTTCGATTGACGCACTGGAAGCCAACATCCATGCATTCATTCGTGAGATACCGGCCGATATGTGTGAAAGAGTATGCCAAAATTGGACTCAGCGGATGGACTACCTGAGACGCAGCCGCGGTCAACATTTGCATGAAATTATCTTTAAACATTAAATTGCAAGGTTCAAACTATCGATTCAAATAAATATTTCATTCATTTTTTCGAATTTTTTGTGTTTTTTTTTTTTTAAAGTTCTAAACCTCTTAAAAAATCACCCGTTATATTAAAGAAGGTATAAACTAAGCGCCGTGGTAAAAACAAATTAAAGTTTCAACTTACAATTGCAAAATTTGTTTAAATGTTTATTTGTAAGGCCCTAACCATATTAAAAAAAAAAAATATGCGGTCTTCAAATTCCTTTCGAGTTCTGTTCATAATTGGAAAAAATTCACGTGAACCAAGTTGCTTTCATTGTGTCCGATCTGCCAATAACACTGGTCAACAAATAATCAGCTTTTGTAAGCCCATAAAATAAATTGAACTAATTTTGAGAGAACATTAAAAAACATGCACATTGGTACTAATTTCATGTCTGAGTTAGCTCGAGGTTTTTGTGCAATGATGGCGCGCGGCGTTCGCGCACCCAGTACAAGCTTCAACTAACATATCTCATTAAGTCGAGCTAGGCCAGCTATGAAACGTATATGGTTGATAACTTGTTACCGAGTATTTTCTGATATTATAACTCATTATTGTTGGGCAAAAACCTTGTTGACCAGTGTAATTATTGATAGCTTTAAGATCACTTTGTTTATTATCAAAGCTTTCAGCAAGTGTGGCTTTGGCCGTGTCTCTTATTTGCGATATTTCATGCGTAATTAATATACATATATGTATTAATATTAATATGAGTGGCCCAAGAACGCTTCCCTGTGGGAAGTCCGTGTTGGGAATATTAAATACTCTCAAAGCTTAAGGCGGATATTGTCTGAAATTCAAATTGAGGCCTTAGTTCCACACCTCATTAACTAGTGGGTAAGTGAAAGGTGTTTTCCACCTTTAAATGCTTGAAAGTGCACGCAAAGCTTACGGAAGTATTGCAAACAATTGAAAAAAGCGTACTAGGTATGTTTTAGAATCATAATGACTCTCATAGCTCATAGCTCTCCATTGACTTACAAAGGAATACTATCTAACCACGACGTCAACTCCGTATAGGTTTCCAATTGGTTTTCATGCTTTTTGGGGGCAACATTTATGAAGTTCTCCCATACTACAAGTCGGCTTCAATTTCTACATTTATCGTCCACCATCATTGGCCATCTTTTCTTATATCGCTAAATAGGAGACTAGACTAGCGCTTGGAGTTTTGTCGATTACTAAGTATGCAAAACACCAATTTCGGCGACACAACACACTTTCTGTGACACTGTACTGTTAAATGAACTGCGAGCGAGAGTACAATCACTACCCTACTCAATTTCCCGTCAAATATGTATACAAAATGTTTTTATTTTGATATGTGTATTTTTGTTCTTCTTGTCTAAATTAGTTGACATTGATTAACTTTTAATGAAACCTTGGAAAACGATAGCTTGGTCGCCGGAACAGGAGCAAATTATCTACAGGGAATGGGGCCTATTCTATACAAAGAAGCAAAATCAGGATGTAGCCAAATTCTACTACAACAAATCGTTGGCTTTGAATCCCATCGATCCGAAGGCATTACATTTTCGAAGCCAGTGCCAACGCCACATAGCCCTGACCGCAAATGCTCTACTAGACTCATCAAAGGCCCTGGGTTTGTATAGTCTACACACTATTTGGCGTGCAGCTTCTTTTACAATCATTTTCAGAGATCGATGACCTAAATCAACCCTACAATCTGGAAGTGTGTGACGGCGTCTACGAGCTCAACGAATTCGAGAAGAGCAAAAGTTTGCTGTCGAACTACTCGCGAAAATTTCAGGGCAAGAAGGTAAACGCCTTCAGAAACCGCATTGATGTGGTAAGTCAAAACGACCGCGACCAACTAAATTCGATCGGTATAAAAAGTAAGCCTTCCAGTTGAATGAGAACTTCGAGGATGCGTTGGGCGATAAATTGGGCAATTTTATTTTTGAAAATGGCAAACACTTCGATAAGGTTTACAGTGAAATGCTCCGCTCGAGAACTATCGATCCGCGACCAATGTGGAAAATCATGAAGCAGCTTGAGCAGTGCGATGTCCTCAGCGTGCTGGAAATGGAGGTTGTTTGACAGGCTAGTGAAGGAAATTCTTTCTAAAAAGGCATTTTGCAGAGAGAAATACTTTCGCCGAGAGAGTCTGCAAAGCGAAAACGATCGTTCAGGTGGTTCAATCAGATCTACCTGCGAAGGAGTTGGATTGACGTCCTGTTTCTGAAGACATTAATGAGAAATAAAAATCTGATGCTACCACAGTCGCTGCTGAGCAGGCCGCTACTGGAGGATCTCACTAAGCATAAGTATGATGTTGTTTGGAAGATGTTGGTAAGTGTTCCGATATCATATCTCACAAACGAATTAAATTCCTGCTCGCTCCCTTAGAAAATGTTGAATGCTCGCAGCCCCCTCTACACGGAGAAGATTCGAAATTGCCCCAGTCAAAGAATGCAGAGGAAAAAGACTGAAGAGTTTCTTTTTCATACTCAAAATCAGACGCATCGTAGTTTGTTGAAAATTCTTAAGACTATGCATTTGATGAGGGCAAACCGGAGTTTGGAGGTGAGTAGTGGAGAGTCGCTCAGGAATGGGGCGTTTAAATGAAGCGAACATATAGTTCATAAAAGACCGATTAAGACGAATTCCATTCTTCTGAAGAGCCGCGAATCACGTGAAATAAATCTGACTTTTACTTTCAGAAATTGCAAAAGTACGTGGAACAAGTTATGGGCGACTATATAGTGTTGAAAACCCGCCGAGTGATGCCCTGGAAATTTCAGTTCATCAACGAAGTCTACAACCTTTTAGCGCTGGCCTTTATTGATCAATTCGAGGATATACCCGAGAATCTAACCGACATCCCCCAAAAGGATCGTCTGATGGTTCTCCTCAAACTACAATCTGACATAGAGAAGGAGCCAGCTCAGTATGAATTTGGCAACAGAGCGACTTACCAGGACGTCGACGCTGCTGATAAAAAGCCAGCCCAACTTAAGTAGACATTTTCGTTTTAGCTTCTGCAATGTATCTTCCAGAGCAGAATCTCATTGTACAGCAGCAGATCGACGAGGTCGGAAAAATCTGAATATAACACGTCCGTAATAAGGGATGCAGTTTAATTTATTTTTTTACAATCAATTCATATACTTTGACTTAAGACGGTACTATCCCCTTACGACTATAACTGGAGCTTGACCGCCTGCTCTTCCAAATTGGTTCGCTCCTATTGGTGTGGCGAGGCCTACTCCTCCAAATTGGTTCGCTCCTATTGGTGTGCCAAGGCCTGCTCCGTTCGTACCCACTAATCCATTGATGTTTCTCCTTCCAAGCCGTCTCCTGCCATTTAAGATATGAGCCTCCACAGTTCCTAGTAGAGCAAGCAATCCAAACACGGCTAAGAACCACAAGTATAACTTCATTGTATATAGATGAGCTTTCTGTTACCCGCTGGCAAAGATAAATCGAGGAGAAGTGATAATGTTCGGCGAGTCTCATTTCCTTTTATTGGAAACGATGTGAGTGCGAAAATAACAATGTTTGAACAAAAAACAGCTTTATTTGTTGAAAACCGTACTTCGTGTCGTGTGCAATGTGTGCTTTGCAAGTGTTTTTAAACGATGGAACGACTGAGATGCGTAATAACTAATAATCTAAAATCGCAAACATACGACTAGCAACAGTTGTGGGAGGTATGAGTTTGCGTCGTTTAAGACATAACTCGGGGAGAGAAGTTTAATAGGACCACAGGGATTGTCAGATACAGCTTTTTTCGCAAAGACGTCATTAAACTTGTCCAACGAAGCGAATACGACGACGATACACCCAAGCAATTTTTTATCATTTCTTTACTATAGGCCGACTTTGTATATTCTAATTCTCTACTTGACTTACTTACTCAAGAAACCCAAGCTTTGGATTAAAAATAAATAGTTGGCGCAACAGGTCCGGAGAGACCTTAGGCCTAGCTTCTCACAACCATTCGTTTTGTGTGAGTTTCTCATTTTTGGAACGAATAGAAGGGATCTACAATTTTATGCCGACTCCAAACGGCTAATTGAGAAGCTCTTTCAAGACATTTATGCTCTCGGATGTTTGTCAGACGTTCGCGAGAGGTAGCGCAGCGGAAAAAAACCCTAAGTCGGAATTGGGTTTTTGCGGGATTCGAACCTGGGACCCCCGCATAGCAGTCCAACACACTAACCACTAAGCTACTGCGTTGGATTACACAGATCAAAAAAGGTTTAATTACCTATTGATCGACCAACATTCTGTTAACAAATTTTCATCTCATTGTAGGTTCGTTGCAGTTCCCTTGTAAAATATGAAATTTTTATCCTTTTTACCAAAAAGGCATAATTTAAAAAAAAAAGCTTATTTTTTTCGAGTTTAGGTATAAAAACTTCGGTTCGGGCTGGCATTCCTGTACACGATGATTAAAGCGCAAGATCATAGATTTGACTTTAGGAAAAACATGGAAATTCAAGATCGATTCCACAAAATTCAGCGATTGTCCTTGAGAGTTATTAATTGTCATAGCAAAATGGGAAATTGATACGCTTAAATACGAATGGCAAATCTTTCTGAATAAGCGGAATCCGCGGAATTCGATTTTTTTTTTTGTATTTGAATTTTCCACTAAAAATCGTTATTTGATTTGAGATTCTTCACAATCAAATCAAAGCCGATCAGTTACAAAATTTCGTTGGATTGAGGTTGCGCAACAAAATTATAACTGAGCCGACTTTCAATTTCAAATTGTGTAGCGGTGAGCCCAGCACATCAAAATAATTGAAAAATTAAACATTTTAATATTTTTTTTTTGTATTGGAAGTGAACACTACCCGTCTTTCTATTTAATCTATTTTTTTGATGTGTAAGCATCTAAGCGCGCGTTATTGGAATCTGGTAGAGTAATTCCACACATTTAACTTGCGGGGATGGAAATGCGTCACTGTGTTTTATCATTGCATACATTTTTTGGAATCTGGTGGTGTAATTCCACACATTTAACTTTCGGGGAGAGGGAATGCGTCACTGCATACATTTATGAG
Organism: Cheilosia urbana; assembly: GCA_946477585.1. Lineage (NCBI taxonomy): Eukaryota > Metazoa > Arthropoda > Insecta > Diptera > Syrphidae > Cheilosia > Cheilosia urbana. The sequence continues at coordinate 106,098,479 of OX297854.1, forward strand.
CTGGGGCATATTAATTTCAGCTTTTTGTTGATGTGAAATAAAATTTCTCCATTTCGTCCTTGCACCGTACTCAGAAGAAATTTCAAGAATTCTGCAGGGAGATTATCATCTTTTACCAATGGCCATAAGCGGAGACTTCAATATCAATTTTGCAACTCCAGAAGCTCAACCATTTATTGATTTTATGCAGGATAAATTTAATCTTCAAATGAACTTCAACAACACGATATGGAACAACCATCGATACTGTCTTCCAGCGTAATCTAGATAGATTACAGTCTCAAGTGTACATATCCTACTTCAGCTACCACAATCCGATTGTATCCATTCTACCGAAACTAGCACAGAACCAATAAATTATTGTTATTTCATAATATATCAAGAATACGGTTATTACAATTCCATCTTTTCTCAATGACGTGTATCAAGCCACACACATACCGCACGCACGGTGTTTACACATACACATATTTCGGGACTGTTGGATACAGTCGCACCAATTTTTTTTTAATGTACGTAATAGTTTCTTTTATTATGTCAAACATTGAACTCATATCTATTTCCTTTTTTTAATATAGATAGCTCATCAGTGAAGTTAATATGATGCCTGAACGCATATGAGGCTTTCATATTTTTGGGTATCAGTGTCCAGGAGACTTTCATTTTTTTTTTTTTTTTTTTCATTTTAAATTCATTTTTATTGTTATCTTTAAATAAACTTACGTGCTAGACAAAAACGATTAAATCTAATTTAAAACTAACATTTATCTTATTCTAGCTTACTGGCTCCAAGCGAGCGCTCTAAACTTAACAATATCCTTAAAATTATTGCCTTTCGGCCTTAAATCTATCTATGTCTATGATTTGTTTTGTTTTTTATTTTTCAAGAAACTTTAGAAAACTTGAAATCTTTATTATTGGTTTGTCCAGGAAACTCATGACCATATTAATGTTCGAAGAAGTTTTGTATTTTATGTTTAAAAAAACAATAAAAAATGCAAAGCAAATACAAGCAAAAATGATACTGTTTTACTTTTAATACGGTTATAGGTTCAATATTTTTCTACTGTTCAAGTAATTTTGTACTTAAATGTATGAAAATGTACATAGAAACAATGCATTCGTTTAAAAGGTAATGAGAGGCTTCATGTACTTAAAGTCTTTGTTCATATAAACTCGGACATTTAACATAAATTCAATGAATTTGTGCATACGTTCGCTGTTGGAATCGAAGACTCTCCGGGCCGGAGCGTTGGTGTCCATTAGGGTGTCCCTTATATCGGATAAAAAAAAATTTCAGAATTTTTTCACGCATACCCTTTATTTTTTTTCTTAATGCGAATACGAACTTCGATGCAAAATATTTTGCTCCTGGAATGATGCTAACCCGTGCCGACTAGACTAGCAAAGTCAACATTGAAAACCTGTACGAAAAATTAAGAAAACAAATAATTTTTTTTTCACATGCAAATATTTCATTTCAATTTCTAATTTGTATTAAATAAGTATACTAAACACTTAAATAAGAATAATTGGTAACAAATAGAAATTATTGCGGATACTTCCTCTTCAAAACTTCTTTCCTGCAATCAGGATATAACTTCCTGTGCTCTTTCATACAACGAAGGAGAAATTGTTTTTGCTCTTCTTCTGCTGTTCAAGTAAACCCTTCCGACCGGGTTGCCGCCTTGACGGGGCGGAAGGGCTTGTAGTAAGTCAACGAGACATGAGTCTCTAGACCGAAACTAAGAGCGACCCCACCTTTCCATTTATAAGGTGCCGGGAGTAAACCCCAGTTAAAATCCCACTTTAAGCCAAGACGTCAAGGTACCGTGTCAAGGGCTGCATGGTCAGAAAGTGGTTAAACGAACTAGGCCGCAAACGGTCCCCTCCGATGCCCGGGCAAGGTCGGTTGTATAAGTGCCCTATCCTGGTAAGACGGCTCTGCCAGGACGGACTACCCTATCCGATCTCACTCGTGGGATTCAAATCTAATAAAACAAACAAAAATGGAAAGAAAGAAAGAAGAAGATAAAGAAAAAATAAAAGACCAGCCGAGGCTGCCAGAGGTTGGCACCTCATCGGAGGACGAATTGCTGGCCTCCAGTCAGGAGACAATCGTCTGTCCACCAAGCGGCGAGAGTGCTAAGGCTAGCACCCCGAACGCAAACCAAAAAACAGCAAAAAAAACAAACAAACATAAGTCCGCAGGGAAAGCTATGAAGAGCAAGTACCAGGTGGCCCTCTTCGTCTTAGGCAAGATAGCAAAGAATGCGGCTGCCGGAACGGTCCACGAAAAGGACCAGGCGGATAAGGTCAAATACCAGGCAATCGTTGACGAATACAACGATCACCTGAAGAACAATCGCAGGCAGGCAGCGAAGCGGGACAGATCTCTGGAAGAGACCTCCCATCGCCCGGCCCCCAAAAAAACCAAGGTTGCCGAAGGTTCAGCAGCCACAGATACAACAAAACCAAGCACGTCGGCGGCCAGTGCGATCCAAAGGCGGCCCTTTACCGAGGTGGTAAGGGATCATCTTCAGGTTGCACTAGTGGATGAACTCTCTACAAATGGGAAATCCGTAGCCGAGGCGTGGGGGAGCATTGAGGCCAAGCTCTCTGAAATGGTGATGGACCACCTTATAAATAACCAAGGGGGACCTCTCCTAGATTTTGACTCCGCCGAGGTGGTTAGGGGATATCGGGTAATCAAGTGCGCCGACCGAATCTCCAAGGACTTCCTTAGTGAGTGCGTTGCTAAGGTTAGCGACGCCTGGGTTGGTTTGAAGCTCAAGCTTATCCCAGCTAAGGACATCCCGAGGAGACCTAGGGCTCGCATTTGGTTGCCCAATATGAAGATTGATGGGGGAAGGCTCCTCCAATGTCTCAAACTGCACAACCCGGCGGTTCAAATGGATGACTGGGCAGTCATCAAGGCAGAGGAACCCCACAAAAACACGATGTCCTTCCTGCTGCTAATAAATAACGAGTGCCTGGCTGCTCTCGAAAAGGCAGACTACAAGCTTCGGTTTGGCATAAGGCATGCCAAGCTGAAAGTGTTTATTTCCTCGGGTCCTGAGGACGATGCGGACATCGTTGAAACCGACAAGCTGTTGGAGGACCTAATGATCGCTGACAAAAACCCAACCACGAATAATGCTGAAAGTCATACAGATTAACCTGAGGCACTCAAGGTGTGCCTCGGACAACCTGAGGGTTTTTCTAAGGGAGGAAAACATGGACATCGGCATTATTCAGGAGCCCTGGGTGAAGGACTCAACCATTAAAGGGCTTCAAGACAAACAATACAACCTATTTTACAAACACCAGGCCACAGGTAAGCCTAGAACATGCATACTCGCTAAGAAACATCTTAAAGGTTTTCTATGTCCCAATCTTAGCTCAGACGATTTAACAGTGGTTAAACTGGAGTTTGCGAATCAAACGACATACCTGACATCAGCATACATGGCTCATGAGAAACCAGCACCGCCAGTGGAGGTGGCGCAACTCACAGCCACACTAACAGCAAAGGACAACCTACTGATGGGCTGCGATGCCAATGCAAGGCATACAGTATGGGGAAGCTCAGAAGATAATGAAAGAGGTGAGTCACTTTTTGATTTTCTTTTAACTACTAACCTATCTATCTGCAATAAGGGCACAACCCCAACCTTTGTTTTCCCGAGTACGGGAAGCTTCCGGGGATGGGAAGAGGTCCTAGATATCACACTTAAAACAAACAATGATAGCTTTAGGGTCGAAAACTGGAGAGTTTCCAATCTGGAGTCACTCTCAGACCACAGATGGATCCTCTATGACTTGTGTCTCGAGGCCGAGACTAGTAAACCATTTAGAAACCCCAAGAGAGTTAATTGGTCTAAGTTTGGCCAAGTCCTTCGGACAAAACTAAAAAACACACCTGAAACATACACTTTAGCAATCGTAGAACTGGAGGCAAAGGTTAAGTCTTTCGAGAACGCAATGAATGTTGCATACAAAGTCTCGTGTCCAGTTAAACGTAGTAAAAAAACACTTCCCCCATGGTGGAACGAGGATCTCTCCAATCTTAGGCAGATGACCAGAGCGATTTTCAACATCTGCCACAAACACAAATTCTGGCAGCCGTATAGGGACTGTCTTAGTCTTTATAAGAAAGCCATTAAGGCATCCAAAAAGGAGGCCTGGATGGATTACTGCCATTCAATAGAAACCCTTAAGGACTCCGCCAGGCTTAGCAAGATTCTGTCCAAAGAACACTCCAACCCTTCGTTTCTACGAAAGTCAGACGGAAGTTGGACTGAATCCTGCGCGGAGACCCTAGAACTCCTAACTAATACACACTTTCCAGGATGCAGCGATATTAGCACGGAACCCGGGAGGTCTCGGCAAGTACAACCTGCATTCCATAGTAATATTACCTCAATAGTTTCCAAGGAAAAGGTCTCCTGGGCTATAAACAGCTTCTCTCCGTTAAAGTCTCCGGGCCCTGACGGCATACTACCTGTCATGCTACAGAAAACGCAAGACTTAACAATACCTTGGTTGGTGTCAATTTTTAGAAGTTGTATAATACTAAATCACGTGCCTCACTCTTGGAGACGCGCTAGAGTGGTTTTTATACCAAAGGTGGGCAAACGCGGGCATGAAGCCGCGAAGGACTTTAGGCCAATAAGTTTAACCTCCTTTGTACTTAAAACTCTAGAGCGTGTCCTCGACATCCACATGCGAAGTCTTCTAGCAGAATCATCGCTATCCAAATCCCAGCACGCCTACCTGAAGGGGAGATCCACGGAAACGGCTCTCCACGAGGTAGTGCGAACAATCGAAAAATCCTTACATTATAAGGAATACACCCTAGCCTCCTTTCTAGACATAGAGGGAGCTTTTAACAACGTGCACACCGAAGCAATTCTTGAATCTCTCACAGAGCTGGGCATAGAGGAATTTATTAGTCAATGGATAGTCTCTATGCTCAGAACAAGAACTATTCAGGCAACACTAGGCAACAGTCACTTAACCAAATTTGCCCATAGAGGAACGCCACAGGGTGGCGTTATTTCTCCCCTACTCTGGCTAATGGTTATAAACAAAATTCTGGTAAAACTAGACAGGGAACGGGTCAAAGTTGTCGCGTATGCGGATGACGTGGCGATACTAGTGTCAGGGAAGTTTCCCTCCGTGATTAGTGAAATTATGGAGGCCGCTCTAGGAAAGGTAAACACCTGGGCTGCAAGTTGTGGCCTTGGCGTTAACCCGAGCAAAACTGAACTGATGCTGTTCACTACCAAAACCAAAATACCCGATTTTACCCTCCCCCGTCTAAACGGACAACCACTCACACTATCATCCAGCGCTAAGTATTTGGGCATCATTCTTGATACAAAACTTAACTGGAAACAAAACATCGAACACAGAGTAAGGAAGGCGTGTATTGCCTTCTACGCCTGCAGCAAAACCTTTGGAAAGAAGTGGGGACTTCGACCAAAGATGACCTTGTGGATGTACACAGCCGTAGTGCGTCCAATTCTCACCTATGGTTCACTCGTATGGTGGCCTGCGTTGAGTAAAGGATATAACCTTACAAAATTAAAAAAACTGCAAAGAACAGCCAGTATAGGCACTACGGGTGCAATGAGGTCAGCCCCAACGGACGCCCTTACTGTGCTCCTGCATCTTTTACCTCTCGATCTACACACTAAATATACCGCATTATGCAGCGCTATAAGACTCAGGGAGTCAGGGTGCTGGAGTGCAAGGCCGTATGGCCACAGCAACATACTGGATTCGTTACCAAACGGCATGGTCACATTTCCAACCGACTACATCACACCCCAACTTAATTTCAATAAAGGCTTCCAGGTAAGTTTCCCTTCCAGAGCTCAGTGGAAGAGAAACGAAGTAGTGCAGGGTTTCGACACGGTCATATACACCGACGGATCTAAGATGAACTGTGGTGTGGGGGCCGGGGTCTACTCAGAATCACCGAAGATATCAGTATCATATCGCTTGCCGGATTTCTCCAGCGTCTTCCAGGCGGAATTGCTGGCTATCCGAGAAGCTTGCACGCAACTAGGGCGTGACACAACGCATAAACAAAACATTGCTATCCTAATTGATAGCCAAGCCGCCATCAAAGCCATCAACTCGGCTACCATATCCTCCAAGCTGGTGCAGGAGTGCCGGTACAAGCTTGCCCGTCTGGGCGAACGTTACAGTGTCACACTTCTCTGGGTACCAGGGCATAGTGACATAACAGGTAACGAGCGCGCGGATGAGCTGGCCAGACGGGGGTCAAATCTACACAGCTCACTCGCGGCAAGGGTCCACGTTCCACTAGGAGTGGCCAAGGGGCAAATTCACTCACATTTCCTGCGAAAAGCCAATCTTCAATGGAGGGGGTTGACCAACTGCGTCATATCAAGGAAGATATGGCCCAAATACGACCAAAATAGAACAATGAATCTGCTAAATAGAACCCGCCCAGATATCGCCAGAGTCACGGCAATAATCACAGGGCATTGGCCAATTGGAGACCATGCGGCCAAACTTGGGATCCCACACAACCCTCATTGCCGCAGCTGCGGTAACATAAATGAGAAAGAAACTCTCTTCCACTTCCTTTGCAAATGTCCGGCACTAGCAAGAGCCAGACTGCGCACACTTAACCAACCGTTTTTCGACGACCTTAGCGATATTTCGGGTAAAGGGATATTAGATATAATCCGTTTCCTCAACTCCACAGGTTGGATATAGGTACCCTATGCATCACACCCTTAAAAAAACCATTACAAACTAGGTCACACGAGTCGTGGTATCAAAAAGGCACATCCAAGTGCTACTTGGGTTCAAGAGCTTGAACCGCCACTTCTACCTACCTACCTACCTTCTTCTGCTGAATGATTTTTTGGGGCCCTGATTTTTAGTGACTTATCGAGATCTCCTTCTAAGAATATTGTTGAAGGTTCAGTAAGAACTCTCCAAAGTAAGAACTTAAAAATTCGGTAATTTCAATGTCTGCACCGGTTTGAAAATTGTTGAAATAAATGTCAATAATTTTCCATCCATCTCGAAACGCTTTAAAAATATGTATACCTGGACTTATTGTTACTGTTGGTTTCGAAGACACATTAAAGCACGAGCTCATACATTTGATGCCGACAACTTAAAATGACTATCTCTCTTTATAATTTCTGTTCCAAGAGAACAGGTCTAACGACATGTGTAAGATGCAGTTGTATCGCAACACATAATCTGAACTTTATCATACAAATTTCAGTCTTTAATTGCTCTAAAAAGCTTGTTCTTTACCAGAAGAATTTTCCAATTTTGGCACGGATAGAAGTTGTTCCCCATCTCCAAAAGTAATAGTAATAGTAAGTCGTTCTTCCCTAGCACACCTAACATTTAAGCCAGGAAACAATTTCCCATCCCAGTGAACAGTAACGACCTCCGGAATATTATTTTGAAAATCGGTTTTAATGTTTTCTGCCCGTTCTTTTCTAATCCGTGCCCGCACGCGTTGAATCGAAGACTTATTGATTGCAAAATCCTCAAAGTTAAGCCCTAGAGATTCCTCTGTAGCCTGAAGTAAATATATAAACAGAGACTCTTATGCTCAACTGACATCTGTCTAAGGCTGAAACTCCTCCTCCAAGGACGCTAAAGAAGAAGATGGTATTGGCGATGACATGGACTTACTACGTTTTTGTTCTTTTTCTAATCGCCTTTGTCTAAACCTATTTTCCTTTTCAGCTTGTTTTTTTCTCAACCCCCGCTAAGCAGCCCGGTCGTCCTGAGTGTCTCTAACGCTGTAAAACGACTCTTTCCTCTTCTATTTTAATTTTTTAAAGAGCTCAACATGACCTATGTCAAACATGTTATCCAAATCGTCCTGGAAATCTGATTCTCGTCGTTTATGCAACTCCTGGGTTTTCTTTGAATTTTTTTGCAATGCTCTCCAAGCTTGATACAAACTTATAAGCTTCTTCACAGAGTTGGGTAGTGTTTTTTTAGGGATTCTTGACTTTTCCCAAAAAATAGTACACTCGCGAATAAAAAGATTTGCACTTTCGCTGACTGTCAATTTAACTTCCCGCATATTAAAAAATAAAACTTCAAGAACTTGTCGATTTAACAGTTATTTAGCACCCTTTATTTGGTGATTTACATCTCCCGTTAAGTAAACGCTTTTTGTATTGCTTCTTAATTACATTGACATCATTAACTGATTAAAAAATATGTGTTTACCGTTTAAAAATTAAAAATGCAATAAAAATTTGCTTAGACACGTGCTACTTTTTCAGTGTAACTTGTACTGACATGTTTCGATCCAAGACGGCATGGGTTAACATACTCCAAATGACCTAATTTTTTTCGGTTGCGTTTTAGAATAAAATAAATAAAATAAGAACATATGCGTTCAAAAAAAAAAAAGTCGAAAAATAAGGGACACCCTAGTGTCAATTTGATGTACATATCCTAACCATCTTAGACGACTAATGCGTACTTTTCTGACCAGGTCGATGTCGCTGTACAGCTCGTAGAGTTCGCTGTTAAATCTTCTCCTCCAAATCCCGTCAACGCAAACGGGACCAAAAATCACTCGAAGAATTTTGCGTTCGAACCGACCAAGAAGATCCTCATCCGTTTTTGCTAGGGTCCACGCTTCTGCGCCATAGAGCAGGACAGGGATGATAAGAGTGGGCTGGTGAAACCGAGCACATCAGTTGCGGCGTTTTTGATGGCTTCTTGGCATCGGCGCCACTGGTCTTCGGCACTTGATGCTGGCAGCATAGGACTTCTCGAGAGGTTGAGGGATACGCGATCAGCAAAGGTTCTGGCGGTTTGTTGCGTTTGTAGTCGTCCAACGTTAAATCTCCTCACAGTATTTTCTCGTTGTTGTGGCGTCTGGGATATCCGCATCCGTACCTTGGCTACAACAAGGTAGTGGTCCGAGTCTATGTTGGCCGCTCGGAAAGTTCGGACATCTAGAACACTGGAGGAGTGCCTTGCGTCGATCGCAACGTGATCAATTTGGTTGACGGTTTGATGATCAGGTGACCGCCATGTTCCTTTGTGGATATTGAGGTGAGGAAACCGTGAGCTAGCTATAGTAACATTACGTCCCGCAGCAAAATCAATCAGCCTAAGTCCGTTTCCAGACGTGGTGTCGTGTAGGCTGTGTTTTCCGATTGTGCTAACAAAGATGTCCTCCTTTCCTATTTTGGCGTTAAAATCACACAAGACGATTTTAACGTCATGCTTAGGACATTGCTCATATGTTTTGTCGAGGAGCTCGTAGAAACACTCTTTGGTAGCATCGTCTTTTTCTTCTGTGGGGGCGTGAGCGCATATTAGGCTGATGTTGGCGAATTTAGCCTTTATGCGGATCATTGTAAGGCGTTCACTTAAGTGTCGAAAGCTCAAGACTTCTTGCCTAAGTCTGCCGCTTAAAACAAATCCGCATCCAAATAGACGCTGCTTTTGTTCGCTATAGCAGTCACCGTAGTAAATTTCAGTTTTTCATCCTTCTTTTGCCCGGCCCATCCCACCGCACTTCCTGGATGGCGGTGATACCTGCTTTGTAGCAGTCTAGGGCCTCCGCTAGTTGTTCGTCTGCACGCGGTCTGTTCAGAGTTCGAACATTCCACGTGCAGATCCGAACGTCATTGCCATTTTTCCGTCTTGCAGGGTCGTCAACTTATCCGAGGCTTTTGGTTGCTTCGCAACATAGATTTTTTTTTTCGTGGTACGGTAGTTAACCCCATGCACAACCCCCAACCTTGAAGACCAGGCCCTTTCTGCGACCCTTGGGCAACAGGAGCCGGAATATTCCAGAGTCAGTAACCCGCTGCGGGGATGTGAGAGCTGCCGTTGGCCCATTAAGGGCTTTTCCGCCACCATCTCTATTTCAACACCCTGACTAGTGTTGAAAAATCCTCAATGACCTCAGCTCCGAATACGTCGAAGTAGCTCATTGACATATCTGCCATGTTGACTGTTGACGCCACCGTTGATTCAACCATGTGAATTCATCCGCCGTACGTCCTGTTTCTGAGGGGCTCATGTAAGACTTCTGAGACTCGAGCAGACAGTCAACTGCAACAGAGCATTATAGTGTTGCTATTTTCTACGTGTTCAACACTCGCACTTATAAGCTCACCAAGTCAATTCCGGATGAACATGGACCAGTACCCGGTGGTGACCACTAGGAGGTAAAATAAGCACAATTGCTGAATCTGAACAGTTGCAACAGCTAGGCATCGCCAAGTTGGCGCCAATCAGTGTCTACCCTATTCATTCAACACCCAACCACCGCTTTTAGCGCCCAAACCTTTAAAAAATGTAGCCCAATATCGTTGCTCAGAAAGAAGCCCAAAAATCGTTGAAAATTTTGGTATTTTTCAGACTTATTCTCACCGCGGTTTTTTTTTTTATTTCTACGCCTTGGATTTTATTTGACTTTTTTTGTTGCTATTGGCTTTTGTGGCTTGTGTCTAACCAAAAGGCCTGCAAAATGAATTGGTGTGCGCGCAACTCAAACGACTATTCGATGTCACTTGAAAGCAAGAGTGCTGCCAAGTTTCAAAAGTGCGGGTTTGTTTGAAAATATTTATTTTTTTAGTTTTGTGAAAGAATAAAACAAACAAAATTAACATACAATTTGTAAAACGATATGTAGCCCAAAATTGTGTTGGGCGCTCATGGAAGAAATTTCTATCGTTTTTAAGTAAAAAGATAGCCCAAAATACGACAAAGCGCCCAATCTGGCAACCGTGGTTCGATGTAGCATACCGTTTTTTTCTTTCTGAGGTACCCTCATATTAAAATACACAATGGGATCGTTCACTTAGAAGCGTAACCGAACTATTGTGGGGCGACGACAAAGTGGTTTACGATTTGATCATGAACAAGTGGCAAGCGAAGGTGGCATAGTATACAGTGTTGCCAGATGAAATATCTAAAAATCTTGTTTTTCCGAAATAAAAAATCTTTTTTTCAAGATATAAATATTCAAAATATATGTATCTATACTTTAAATAAAACTTATATGTATTTCCATTTTCGCAAAATTGGAGTAGGTAGATATATATGTATATACAGGGTGTCCGCCGGGAAGGTATACTACTTTGTTTGTTTATGATTTTTGATTAAATGAAAGAGAATGGTTCTTATATTGATAAATGTTTTATTTAATGTCGGCAATTATGTATGGAATACAATATCAGGTAAATGTCCGCCTCTGTTAGTCTCACAAATGCGAGCCCTTTTGAGCACATTTTTCATTACATTCTCACATATTTCACGCGGTATTTCATTAATTTCATCGCGAATATTTTGTTTGAGTTGCTCAAGCGTTTCTGGTTTGTTTGCATAAACCTTGCTTTTCAGATATCCCCACAAAAAGAAGTCCGGAGCAGTCATATCAGGAGCGTGGAGGCCAATCAACATCACCATTTCTTGAAATAACTTGTTGTGGAAAGAGGTCTTGCAGTAATTCCATTGTAATCCTGGCTATATGCGATGTGGCACCGTCTTGTTGATACCACATGTTAATCAAGCCCAAATCATGAAGTTGTGGTGTTAAAAAGTTTTCAATCACATCACGATATCGCTCCCCATTCACAGTTACTGCCGTTTTCATTTTCAAAGAAGTAAGGTCCAATGATTCCTCCTGACCAAATTGCACACCAGACTGTAACTTTTAATGGATGCAAAGGTGACTGATGAATAACTTGACAGACCCTCTTTCTTCGAAATCATTCACTACACGATAAATAGTGCGTTTTGTTGGCACGTTGTTTCTCCTAATACTAACGTTCTCATCGTCACAGTAATCGATGATTGATTTTGATAAAATGTTTTAAAGATTACAACACGTTGATTTATCGAATATTTTTTCATAATAAATTTGCCACGTGTCTACTTCACGACTGCCAAATATGAACTGTCAAGACTAATGTTTACCAAAATGGCGGCAAAACAAATAAGTATACCTTTGGTTGTTTTAATTTGTTACATATATATAATTCTTAATCTGAAAAACCTTGAAATTTGATGAATTTGAGGTAAGAATTCTTGTACATAAGATGTATCTTGTAATCTGGCATCACTGATAGTATATACTTCCAAGCCACAGTGCATATTATTGGATAAATTATCCAATATTGATTTTTAAATTACCCCAACTATCTATTGGTACACCAGTGAAGTATATAACAGAAGAAAAAAGTGCGCCTATTATATATAAATATATCCTCGCTTTCACGACAAAGTGACATTTTCAGGAGCGATGTTTAAAGTTTTGCGTCACACAAGACAATTGTTTTCTAGTTAAAGCGTGGTATGCAGTTCTTCTGAAACGAAATTTTCCGGTGGTCTCCAAATGGACAGCGAAACGTCTGCGAAAAGGCAGCAGAAAATAAATTGTGTAGATTTCCATCAGCTGACACACAAGTAGCAGTGTTACCAGCACGGGCTATTTATTTCCAATTTGGCTCCTTAAAATTGTCATTTCGGATTTATTTATCGTTATCGTTAGGATCCTTAGGAATTTATAATTCTATTGCGAACTTACTATTTTCGTATAACTAAAACTTTCTAAACAGGTAGGTATACCTTTTTCAATTATTGGGCATTTCAGATTTTGATATGATTTCAAATTTCTGCTGCCAAATGGAACATTAAATCCGAATTTGTTTTCTTTTGTGAGTTGGCCGCCAAAAAACATATTTTTCACTTGTACTGGAAATCCATTGCAATAATTGATTTTCATACATTTATACCAACCCATTTCGAAGTAGGTATTCTAATATAATTAGAAATTAGGATTTGTGTTGTTTTTTTTTAATTTAATATTACCTGCCAAAAAATGTGCATTTTCGTATTTGAGTTTGTATATTTTCGGCTTCAAAATTTCTCAATCCACCCTCTCTGGCAACACTGTAGCACAAATGCCAAGTTTTCGCAAGCAATTAATGTCCCGGTTCCCGGACAATAAACGTATGTGAAAAGAGAGTGGAGAATTGTACCAAGGAATCTACTACAACTACCCACTTTTCCGCCATCATTTCGCAGTAGCTGCGTACTGCAAAACGAAAAGGAGAGCGAAATTTTTCGTGTATGATTTCGTTGTGTCACTTTTCTATGGGATATTTCGTTTCAGAACAACTGCATACCACGCTTAATTAAAAACAATATACAAAGTGCGTTTACATACAATTAAAGTATTTTTCTCCCTCTTTCAGAAAGTATATAAATTTGTACAAAAAGGCAATATGTAGTTAAAAAAATACATTTTGCGAAAAATCTGATAGTTATTTATGTTTTTATTTTCTCATGAGTTGCAAAAGTGTCGTTTTGTCGCTTGACATTTTCGCAATACGCCGTTTTGCCAAAACAAACACAACGACGCACAACTAAAAAAATGCCATTGCGCCACAAAAAATTGTGGCATTTTTAGAGGATAATCGAAACGACACATTTAAAAAAATTGTGTTCATTTTTGCGGGCTGTAGGAAATAAGGCCCCAAATTTGGAGTTTATTTCATAATGAAATTAAAAAAATTAAAAACTATTTCTTGATATTGGATAAACAATTAAGTTTAAAGGAACTTTTTATATGCAGGGGAGCATGCTGCCCGCATGAATCTTTTTTTTTTTAATACCTATATTAAAAAGGAGTCAAATTCCAAACCTATAATAACTTAGGTAAATATACTTTATATCAATTAATGAGTAGTAGGCATATGACCTTATATTAATAGTCAAACACGAGTATACTAATTCGCAATAATCAATTATAAATTACACAGATTTCAGTTTACTTGCCTTTATCGACAATTACTTAGTTACACAGCTAAAACAAAAAAATGAATTTATGAATTACCTATATTTCATATATTTGGGTTAAATCTTTGTAATAAAATTGTGATATATCAAACTTGCGGGAATTTTTTGAAGTCCTTGAAATGATTTAGTTTAAATAGTCTTGCCTGCGCAGACTTTCGAGTGGTTCAGATTCGGAAGTAAGGGTATTAGGTTTTTGGGTGATAGACGCTTCACTGTAAAAAGAAAAAGGTCTATCCTGGATGGCAGGGCTACTTAAGCCATAATACCTCAGCTTAGAGTGGAATGGGATTGATTCAGCAAACTTTTTTTTTTTTTTGCTTTTCAACGCACGTTAATATATAGTTACTTGTAGAGGGAGGGAGAGAATAGATTGGATCGGGCATGTTAATGAACACCGCCATCGCCATCGCATTGCACAGCCGCAGATTGACGAGGTCGGATAAATCTGAATAAAACACGTCCGCAATTAGGGATGCAGTTTTATTTATTTGTTAACAATCAATTCACAACAATTTTACGTAAGGCGGTACTATCCTCTTCGTACTATAACTTGTGGTCTAAGTTCTGCTCTGTTCGCACGCAGTTACCCATTGTTGTTGTTTGTCCTTTGAGCTCCCCTGCGGTTTATGAATCTCACACCACTGAGTCGAATTCGAACCCTTCTGCGAACTGAGGTGGGAGCAGCGGTTGTAGTTGTTGTTGTTGCGTTCTGAGCATCCACAGTTCCTAGTAGAGCAAGCAATCCAAACAAGGCTAAGAACCACAAGTATAACTTCATTGTATATAGATGCGCTTTCTGTTGCCCGCTCGCAAAGATAAATCGAGGAGAAGTGATAGTCTTCAGCGAGTTTCATTTCCATTTATTCGAAACGATGTGAGTGCGGAAAGACCATAATATTTGAACAAAAAACAGCTTTATTTGTTAAATACCGTACTTCGTGTCGTGTGCATAGTGTGCTTTGCAAGCTTTTTTAAAACGATGCTGAGATGCGGAATAACTACCTAATACCATGTTCCCACCAACGTGATTTAGCTAAATCCACTTGATTTAGCTAAATAATCTCATAAATTACGTGATTTATCATACATTTTCGTGATTAAGATTTACGTGATTTAGATTTATCGCAAATCCACACAAAATAAAATCGAACATACGTCTACCTACTATGTTCAGCACTTCATTCAGCAAACGAAAAGTCAGTGATGGGACTTGAGGAAAGTGAAACGGTGGTAGAAAAAAAAATTGTCCATGGAAAATAATTGATTTATTTATACCGAAATAGTAATAATAATAATAAAAACAAAAAAAAAAACGGAAATAAAATAAATATAAATAAGTCATTTCTAATTATAAATTCCGATTGTTTTTAAAAATCACATTTGTTTTTCAAAACAAAAAACTTAATTATTACTTCGTATGGCAACCGTCTGCGAATTTATATTTTGAAGTATATTTTACCAATAATTTCGGGTGTTCAAAATCTTCCCCGTTCTCCAGAAGTTCCTGGCAGCTTTTAAATTTTGAATTAAAATTTTGAAAGAACTACAGAAAAAATGGCATAGATTCAACTCATCATTAAATACAAAATATCAAAACTTAGCAAAACACCCTCGCACTTATACAGTCAAATAATGAAGTATTGGCGCAGTACATGGTTGTCACTATTATTAAGAAAAAAATTCCCTGACTTTCCCTGACCAGTTCTGAAGTTTTCCCTGACCTAATTTTACAAATATAGCAAAAAAAAAAAAAAAAAAAAAAACCATTTTAACACTAATCCTTGAGATCAATAAATTATATACATAAGGTCTGTTCCTTTACTTTTATATCTTACGAATTTTTGCTAGTTCTTACGAATTCTTACGAATTCTTACGAATTTTTACTCAGTGCCGAACTGGAAAAGTTCGTAAAAGAGAACGTCCTCGAAAGAGCAATATATTATCCCTCCACTGACAATCTTACGAATTTTGACTCAACAAATTTCTGGGTTTAAGAAGTGGAAAAGCTGTCAGTCATCTAACAATTAACAGCTGATTTGAAATTTGTTACCGCACTTGGCATACGCGTGGATTATTTTCTGATTTCGGCGTATTAAAATGGTATTAACAGGCAGCAAAATAAAATTTAATGTTCTCCTCGAAATTCTTACGAAAGTGGCGACCAAATTCTTCCTCGCTGGAGCAAGGAACAATCTTCCATGTAATTCTTCATGCAGTGTCGCTTTGTCCTCTTTTCTCTCGTATGCTCGTATATTTCAATCAGTACAAACTCTCCCACATACTCGGATTCATCAAAATAAAGTTCAAAATAAATGGTAGGTATAACTAATTTTCTTAGTAAATTAACAAATTCCTCGAGTTTATCAGACATTTTAACGACTTTTCGTACCATTTTTTTAATATTTTAAATTATGTATCTGTCATTTTTCATAAATTACTACAAAAGCGTTCCTTAGAGCGTTCTGTGAGAGAATTTATCCCCACCACTGTCATTTTCACAGTCTTTTCCATTTTAACTAAAAAAGTAAAGGAACAGACCTATATAGTACATTTTTTTGTTTGAAACAAATCCCAATCAATAAATGTTGAGAGGTATAAAACTAATTGCCAGTCTCGTAAATACTTGACAGAACAGCTTTCATATTGCACGCATTGATTTTTATATGTTTGCGTTAATGTGGGTAGACTTCAGAGCTCGATATAAATAATTATTTTAATATTAAAAAAAAAACTACGAACTGAATTTTCCCTGACTGTTCTCGAAATTCCCTGACTTTCCCTGACATTCCCTGACCAAATTTTCGTTCCCTGACTTTCCAGTCTAGTGGCAACCATGCAGTAAATGTTGTATACTGGACTGGAAGTTTTTGCTGATGCAGTTCTTCGAGAAAAATACTGATAGCTGAGTTTGTATGGGTAAAAGTAAGTAGCAGTAGGTATAGTAGGTACAATTTTCAATTTAATGATGGAAACTAAATATTATTAGCGAATAGCTTTGCTAAAAGGTGGTAGATTTCGAGTTCTGGTTGGTAGAATTTCCGAAAGTGTAAAAAGAGGTTGAAATACCACTTAAGTGTTAGAAGTCCCATCACTGATATGGCAAAAATGGTGTAAATGTCACACTAAATCACTTAAAGATCGGTGGGGACGCGTTTCGCGATTTATAAATTACTTTAGCTAAAGCACGTTGGTGGGAACATGGTATAATAATCTAAAATAAAAGGAAGTTGAATAGGACCACAGAGATTGGCAGTTACAGATTTTTTTTTCATCAGGCTTGTCCAACAAAGCGAATACCACGACGATACACCTAAAAAAATATTTTTTCTGAATAAATACCAGTCCCATGGCCATTTTTTTATATGCCAAAAGCCTTTGATAAGGTTAATCACACGATTCTGCTACACAAACAATACAAAGCTGGATTCAGGGATTCGGTTTTAAATTTGTTTAAGTCCTATCTATCAGAGAGATCTCAAAAAGCACAAATTAACTGAGTTTTTAGTAATATGTTGCAGTTACGGAATGGTGTACCTCAAGGTTGGGTTTTCAGTCCAATTCACAAAACAAACTTTGAGTATTAACAATAATAGCTTTTGCTGAAGATTTGGCATTTACATACGTGAATATTTCAATATTCGAGTCGTTGGTAAAATTAGAAACTGAAGTCCAACTGTTAAGGCTATGGTTTGAAAATATGTAAGCGAGAAAACTAAAGTTATGGTTTTCAACTTAAAAAGTTCAAGTCTGGTTGAAAGTAATGTTGTTTTTCATTTCGCATCTGGGAGTTTCAATAAATAAGCATTTGAGTTGGACTTAAAAAAGGACATGATGTGTGCAACTCGGAAAATATACTTCTCACAGTAATTTTTTATGGTTTTGTAAACTCAAAACTATAGTATGGTTTAACGAGTTGGGGCGGTGCTTACAATAATACAATTGAACAACTGCAAATAGTTCGAAAGTATATTGTCAGAATTATTTCTAAAAAAATAGATTGACAAGGAGTTTGCCTTTATTTAACCTCCTTCGAATGTTACCAATAAAACATCTATCTCAAATTCCCTTAATTCTCATGTTAATGTTAAGGATCGACTGTCTATATCCTTCGTATTTTCTTTTTCAATTTTATATTTTTTTAACTGAATCTCTTTCTTTGTACAGTAAGCCTAATATATTGTATAGTACATTCCTGTACTAGCACATACATATCATGCTCCGACACGGCCGTCCTGACATGTCACATGTCCTCATGTGATTTATGTTACAAAAAAAAAGAAGAAAATAAAAGCTGTATGTATTCATTTTACTCGGCCATTGCTGACAAAGCAACTTGTCTTATGCTAGAATTATAAATTCAAAGATTGCATTTAATATTCATCTAGTACACCTCAACTCTAACTAAGGTCTTTATAACTTCCCTTGAAATAACTATCGCGAAACAAATTAAAAAGTTCACTTACCAAATAGTACAATAAGCTCATAAAGCGTTCATTACCACTTCCATGTTCAATCCAGTGATCAAGTAAATCAGAACTTTCATCTAGCACTCCTTATCATAGAAAACCAATTACCAATCATCTTAATATATAAAAACGTTCGTGCGTATGTATGACCCACCATCACGGCTGAACCACTAAAGCTATCCCCCTTATATTCACACCATTATGTTTGTGTGGTGCTCCGGATGGTTTATGTTTATTTTAGACCCTATAGGAGGCGCTGGGGTCGCTTTTTTGAAAATTCTTATTTATGGACCGATTTGTCTCAAATTAACACCATATAACACTTAAAAAAATTTGGACTCGATGGGTGGCGCTGGGAGATATTTACGACAAGTAAATACTGCAGATTGCCCTGCATAATTGTTGGTTGTCTATACTTTTTTGAATTTGACATTTCAGTAATTCATATTTCATTTAGCTGTACAATTGTTCGTTGAAAACTCCAAATTAGTTTTTAATCAATTTTAAATATGTAAATAACATTTCCATTCGATTTCCGGCACAAATAACATGACCAAGGAAAATGTTCTTACTGGGCCTAATTTTATGATTCTTCTTTTGTTTTGTTCGTATTGGTGTATTTCAGGCCTAGGCAGTCTTAAAAGATAAAATTTTGGACCCGATAGGTGGCGTTGTTGTCGATCTCCGAAACTGCTCAACCGATTTCAATGAAATTTTGTGGATGTATATGTATATTCTTCGTTCCCACTTGAAGGATAGGATACTATTGGACCTGATAGGTGGCGCTGTTGCCGATCTCCAAAACAGCTCGACCGAGTTGATTGAAATTTGTGGATGGGTAGGTATGGTTGCTTCAAGATTGAAATATACTATAGTTTCGGACCCTATAGATGGTACTTTGCAAAACATAAGCGGGATAGGAGAACGGGTTGTAGAAGCATTAGAATTATTAATGGACATTGTCCAAATAAAGGACTTTGCGAAAGGTATGAGCAAAGGCCGGTGGGTAAAGCTACATATAAAAAAGACCGACGTCCGTATGTGCGCACTCATAACTCGGGAACCAATCCTTCAATTTTTATGATTTTGGGTTTAAATTCGCATGGGCCCAAGGAAGGACATATGCTACTTTTTATCGTGAAAACAAAACTTTATGGGCATTAGTTGAATTTTTGAATTCTTTGGATGTTCCGGGCTTACATCTATACAATTGAAAGCGGGCTCATTTATAATCTTGCTGCGCAACCTCAATGCACCGAGACTTTGAAACAGAACGCGTTTGATTTGGTGGTGAAGGATCTCAAATCAAATGTCATGCAAGCGATGGTTATGAGGAAAAAATTCAAAGACAAACATTCTCATTCCACGGAATCCGCTTATTGAGAACGAATTTGTACGTCGTGTAGGTAGGTACTGTAAACCATTTTAGTCAAAAAGCGGAAGGTTGGCCGACACGTTAATCTTCTTTGTTGCGTTTTCCTACGCCTAAGGAAGGTTCATACGGCGACAAAATTGGAAAATTTGAACGGGAAATTGGAAAGTTTGTGAAAATTGATTTTCCATACATTTCCTACGGAGAATTTTTTTTTTGTTTAAATTTTGATCGTGATTTGAAATTTTTGATATACAGTGAGATCGTATTTTTCAAAAACTATAGTTGGGATCAATAAAATTAATTTCACGTGGAAGTGAAAATTATTTTAGTCAAAAAGTCAATTTTGGGCGGGACGATGTTCGCCGGGGACGCTAGTATAATTTATAGTCAAAAGCGTACCGCTCACTCACGTTCTAGATTGAAGAGATTCCGATTTCTAACGAGCTACGGTTGCATATGAACTAAATACAGTAGTTCTAATATTGTAGTTTATGTAAGAAAGTCAATAAGGTAATTATTATTTTTATTTTTGGTGTGAAAGCCAGACACTGACAACGTGGCTAAAAATGAGAAATGTGGGTCATTACACTACTCACAGCAATTTCTTCTTCTGTTAAATTTGTCAAGTCTACTTTTAATGCCGTCAACAAAATAGCGCCATAATCAGGAAGACATTCACCAATTGTCTGCTATTGTAAATGTTCATTAGGACAGCAGCAGAAGTCTCAGGAGTCAGGACAGTCGTATCTTGCAGTGAATATGTCCTGAAATGGAGTCCAAGTTATTCCAGAAAATCAGATCGTACATCCATGCCGACATTCGGACTTTTAAAGCACGACTAAGCATAAATATCAAGTAAGCACCTTGCAGGTTTATCTGACACGCCAATCTCCGCATGATGAAGTTGAGACAAATGCATATTAACCTCAGTCGGCGGCGTATTCAAAGTATGCAGTAGGGCCAACAAGTTTTGGTTCCAAAATAGATTTCCACTTGCTTTGGGTATCTTCGGAATATTTTTCCTGGTCATCGCGAACTGTAATGCCGGGAAAAATGGCGCAACGAATATCAACGCACTAAGGGCCGTTTTATTCGCTATTGCTCAACTTCCCGATAACTCCGGGGTTGACCAACTTCCGAGTTGGTTTGAAAGAGAGAGTTGAGCGGCAAGTTGAAAATTGTTTTTATTCACTACTTTAATTCTCAACTCCGCTGTTAAAATTCAAGAGTTGGCCTTCTTGCAGTTTCTAAAATTATCCCTGGGCTATTTGTGACAGATGACACATAATGGGTCAGTTCATTTACTATTAAATCTTAAGCTAGGTATGTTCAGTGATTCAGACAAATTAAGAACTAAAATTAAAAAAAAAATTTCATTCGGTGGTGAAGTCTTGATTGAGAATCACATAATAATAGAAAAACAAAAATTGAAATGGAAGAAAAATATGCAAATGCGATTGTTTAGGCCGCGTACGTATTGGAAAGCAGAAAAGAGGATGAATAGACACACAAACGTCGGCGTGTTTGGACGAAAGATTGAGTGGCCCGCTGACAGCAGGAGGGATTTTACACAAACCCAGAATTACATCGCAATTTTTGAATATGGGCTCCAAACTATTCGATGATCTCTTAACTTTGGTTACTCCGCATATCCGAAAACAAGAAACAAAAATATATAATAATTTCCGGATACTTTTACAAGCATCATAAAACAGAAAATAAAAAATATGCATACCTAAAACAAAAAGTGATTTGAGAGGATCATAAATATTTCTAGATCCTTTTGCAGGGGTCATAAAATCGAGAATACTAATGACAAAACAAAAAGTGATTAGGAAGGATCATAAACATTTTTAGATCCTTTTAGAAGAAACTTTCCTATACTCTGTCCAAGAAAAATTGTCAGTACAGGGAAGATAGGATGTTTGTCTCTCAGTCTGGTTGCAATGACTTACATAAATCGGTCCCTTTTTAAAGCTCTCACAGGGTTGCCGTAGTATGTATGATAATTCGCCATAACTCAGAGAGCAATACTTTTAGGGTTACCATCTTCCAATTTAAAATAAAAATATTGCTGAAGGAAATTAATTCTAACAACAAATTCTTTCGCTGACGTTTGACGAATTTAAGTCCGAGATCTTTTTGCAATATTGTATGCAAAGTTGATTTGCTTAGTTTTGTTATATTTTCACTTTTTTATATTTCCAATAATATCTTGTCTAGCGTTGGAAGGTCATTATCCATAAAAAACTGATGGACTATCCGCATAATCGCACATTTGTCCAAATCATCCACCTTGCTCTTGATACCGGAATTATTTTTCTTCTTTGGTGGTGAAATGTGGCCTTCGATTGCTTTTTCCCTTAAAAGCCTGTATACAGTTTGTTCCGTAACAGGAAAAACAGTAGCCGCATTTCCTACGGCTTCCGATTTATTTTTAAAAAGGCCATAGAATTTTTCAGTTGCATCAACAATTTGTTGTTTCTTTTCTACACTTAGATCCTTTGAAGACTTTGTAGCTATGTTTCTGTTTATTCATATGTACAATAAAGTTAACCACTTGCTTAGATGCACTATCCGCTATTGAGATAACAACCATTTTTTCCGTCTTATATACACAAACAGGCAATTAGAAAAAATTATATAACCACGACGCAATGTCATATACCTAAACAGATGGTAAAAGGACTGCACTTGTAACACTTGAAACAGTAGCAACAAAAGGATCATACAATCCTTTCAAGGCATTTGCTTTACTGGAGAGGAGTGACCGGATGTGGTAAAACCCAACCACCGAAAATAGACAGTATAGGTTTACCTGTTTCATCATTTTGATATTTCAGTGTGAAAAATATGCTCTACAAAGTGAAATATGAATTTATACCTACTAAAACATGCAGAAATATGCCCTAACGAATAAGGCTGAAAATTTGTACTTAGTTTTCTATAATAAAATATTTAATCGAATTTTATCCCAAAAAATACCATGCTTTTGCATGAATCCGGTTGAGTTGCCCTAGTAATCCCTATTAATTTATCGCAATATCTCTACAACGCACATATGATCACTTGTTGCGTTAATGAAATGAATGTATTAAAACACCTCACGAATAAACCTTATTTCTAAAAGACAACATTAAAAAATATATTTTAACTGAATATTATTAGATCTTTCAGAAATACAAACAATTTAAAACCGAATGGCAGCACCCCACATAATATGCCGCTCTCAAAAGCTCCAAAAAGCACCAAGACCGAAAGTTCTTTGACAAAATTCAAAGAAAAACCCTTAATAATATGCTTTCTTTGACATATGATAACACTTCTCTGATGTGCTTCAGTCACTCACACAACGCAAGACGTCGTGCTCATTCTGCCCGCGGCGGCGGCTGTGTGGCAGACTGGTTGTGGTGGGATGTACGCGAATTTCAGGAAAATTGCAACAACAAAATTCTTTGGAATACCAGTGGTGTCGTTTTTATTTCAGTGGCAAATCTTGTGTTTGAGTGCCGTGAGAGTAGCTACAGGCACCACTGGTAGGAAAAAGAGCTTCCCATAAGGCCTGTACTGACAATTTTTCTTGGACAGAGTAAAGTTCCTTTTCTTTGTAATATCAACGTCTTCGCTGTTAGAGAATTTATTCCCAACAGCAGCAGCAAAAAAGGAAAATATTGAAATTAAGTTCCTATCTAGATACCATATTTTTTTAAA
Organism: Cheilosia urbana; assembly: GCA_946477585.1. Classification (NCBI taxonomy): domain Eukaryota; kingdom Metazoa; phylum Arthropoda; class Insecta; order Diptera; family Syrphidae; genus Cheilosia; species Cheilosia urbana. Next base: position 106,121,886 of record OX297854.1, read on the forward strand.
TACATGTGAAAATCATACATTTTTGACGTTTGTTTATTTTTCTTCTCGTTCTTTCTTCTACATTGATTGATGATTCAGCTTGATCTTAAATCGGCTGAAAATATTTTTGAACCAATCGAGAGCGGACATTGTCAGTGGCTGCTGATGTTGTTTGCAAAAGCATAGCCGAAGGAACATATTGTCGCTTTAAAAGCAAAGTGACATAAGTCCAAAATGTATGATTTTCAGGAGCGATGTTTAAAGTTTTGCGTCACACAAAAAAATTGTTTTCTAGTTAATTAAAAACAATGGGGACGTTCGGATTCATAGTTTAGTAAGTTGACAGGCTGTCAGACTAGATGTATTTCATTTTTGATTGGCCCAGAGTGGTCACGTGATTATTTTTTGCAGTTGACGTTTATGGAGGGGAAGCCGACAAATCTAGTCAGGAAAATCCTGCCTGCATACTCCGTTGACATTTCGAAGAGTCAGATTTAAAATAAACAGAGTGGCCGTGGCAGAATTCTGAGGTCATTGCGCCACAAAAAATTGTGACATTTTTAGAGGATAATCGAAACGACACTTTTTAGAAAATAGAAAAAAGTAGAATTAAGCCGTTCAGGAAGAAAAAAAAAAAAAAAAAAAAAAATGTGTGCATTTTTGTAGGCTGTAGGAAATAAGGCCCCAAATTTGGAGTTTATTTCATAATGAAATTAAAAAAAAAAATAAAAATTACTTCTTGATATTGGATAAACTAATTAAGTTTAAAGGAACTTTTTATATGCAGGGGAGCATGCTGCCCGCATGAATCCGTCCGTCCACAAGTTTTTTTATATATATATATATATTTTTTTAAATATCAAAAAGGAGTCACATTCCAAACCTATAATAACTTAGGTAAATATACTTTATATCAATTAATGAGTAGTAGGCATATGACCTTATATTAATAGTCAAACACGAGTATACTAATACTAATTCGCAGTAATCAATTATAAATTACACAGATTTCAGTTTTCAGACAATTACTTAGTTACACAGCTAAAAAAAAAAAATGAATTTGTGAATTACCTATATTTAATTTTGGGTTAAATTTTTATAATAAAATTGTGATAAATCAAACCTGCGGGAATTTTTTGAAGTCCTTGAAATGATTTAGTTCAAATAGTCTTGCTTGCACAGACTTTCGGGTGGTTCAGATTCGGAAGTAAGAGTATTAGCTTTTTGGGTGATAGACGCTAGACTGTAAAAAGAAAAAGGTCTATCCTTGGTGGGAGGGAGGGCTACTTAAGCCATAATACCTCAGCTTAGAGTGGAATGGGATTGATTCAGCAAACTTTTTTTTTTTGCTTTTCAACGCACGTTAATATATTTTGTAGAGGGAGGGAGAGAATAGATTGGATCGGGCATGCTAATGAACACCGCCATCGCCATCGCATTGTACAGCCCCAGATTGACGAGTTCGGATGGATCTGAATAAAACACGTCCGCAATTAGGGATGCAGTTTTATTTATACATCAATTCATACACTTTGACTACTATCAACCGAATAATTGAACTCCTCCTCGACGTCCGTTCCTTCCATTCCTTCTATTCCTTCTATTCCTTCTATTCCTTCCATTCCTTCCATTCCTTCTATTCCTTCTATTCCTTCCATTCCCTCCATTCCCTCCTCTCCTGTTGAATCTCAAATTAGTGATTCTAATCCTTCTCCGAGTTCCAGTGGCAGCAGCTGTTGTAGCTGTTGTAGCTGTTGTAGCTGCTGGAGCTGCTGTAGTTGTTGTAGTTGTTGCGTTCTGAGCCTCCACAGTTGCTAGTAGAGCAAGCAATCCAAACACGGCTAAGAACCACAAGTATAACTTCATTGTATATAGATGCGCTTTCTGTTACCCGCTGGCAAAGATAAATCGAGGAGAAGTGATAATGTTCGGCGAGTTTCATTTCCTTTTATTGGAAACGATGTGAGTGCGAAAATAACATAATGTTTGAACAAAAAACAGCTTTATTTGTTGAAAACCGTACTTCGTGTCGTGTGCATAGTTTGCTTTGCAAACTGTTTTTAAACTATGCTGAGATGCGTAATCTAATAACTAATAAACTAAAATCGCAAATATGCGACTAGCAACTGCTGTGGGTGGTATAAATTATTTTAGCGAGGAAGTCCCTCAAAAATGAATGATGACTTGATATTAAGTGTCCCTGTATGCGCTTTTTGTTGTTGATTCGCCGACGAAGCGGACGGCCGGCGATTTCGCTTGCTCGGTGTTGGGTTGCCGAACGAGGTTGACAGTTCGATGTCCACCACTTTGCCTAAGTTGCATTTTGTGTGGTTTGGTGTTGGATTGCCGGCTCGGTGGAGGTTGCCGGTCATTGCCTGGTTCAATGTCTCTATCTCGCCTGTGTCCTGTGGCAGCTTGTCATATAGGGCGGATATAGCATAGAGCGCAGTAGTGGTGTCGATTGCAGCAATCGGCCTCTTTACTACGCAAATGGCGAGGTAAGTTTGACCGAGTGACGGTTTGTTTTGAATGTACGAAGGGTGACCGAAGCAGTCTACCCATCGATTGTATTCTCTTATATAAAAATGAATGTCTGTTTGTTAGCAAAGTTGTTGTGCATGAGTCCGCGAAGGTTTCTGAGTTGATGCGACCAATTTTGGACAAAGGGGCGTGGCACCGCCCATAGAAAAAAAAAAAAAACATTAAAAACCTTAAATTTCGAAAGCCACCCAATCGATTGAGTTGAAATTTACACACAACCTTAGGTATTGGCCCAGGAGTATACCTGTGAAGATTGGTCAAAATTGGAAAAAGGGGCGTGGTACCGTCCGTACAAAAAAACAAATATTTTATTTCAAAAGCCACCATCGACTGAGTTTGTTCCTATCTAGATACCATATTTTTTTTAATGCATGTAAAAAAGCATACATTTTTGACGTTTGTTTATTTTTCTTCTCATTCATTCTTCTACATTGATTGATGATTCAGCTTGATCTAAAATCAGCTGAAAATATGTTTAAACCAATCGAGAGCTGAAGTTGTCAGTGGCTGCTGATGTTGTTTGCAAAGGCATAGCCGAAGGAACATATAGTGGTTCCGACTCATTCTCGTCAATAGCTACGTTGTGGAGAACAGCGATCAACTCTGCACTTTAAGCCTGTGGCCAACACTGGAAAACGCCTTTTCCAAATGCCGTATGATCGTTCTACGCAATTGCAAATGCGAATCTGCGATTCATCATATAAATTTTCGATGGAGCTCGTGACATTCAGAAAAGATGTCGCAAGGTAGCTTGTATTAGTGTAACCCCAAACACCAGCAAGAATAAATTGCTTGAATTCGCCTCTTTCGAATCCTTGTTTCAAACTCGACAGATTGAAAATACGCTGATCATGCGTGGAGGTGGAGCCCTATTAAGGAGCACATACAAAATTAAGAACCGATTTGAAATGTATATTTTCATATATATTTTACCTGCCAACGAGCAACAATATCGTTTATCTTCAAATTCAATGCACAAACTGTTTCAACGTTTAGGGAAAATTATCCCTTACAATTTAATCAGACGATGGCCAATATTCCCATAAATAATATGAAAGATACAACGTTTAGGTTTAAAAATTAAAATTTGATTATTTTTTCTACTTGATTTGAAGTTCGCACAGTCAAAAACAGAAATGAGAAAAAAAGATCTGACATTTGACGTAAAAATCCCAAGTTTGCTCTACAACTTCTACTATGTCGGCGAGTTGAGAGAACCCAAAGTTGATTTACTTTCGGTTTTCTTATCCGGAATATCCGAAGTTGAGCTAGTCAACTTTGAGTGAATAAAAGTAAATTCTCAAGTTGAAAATAAAAATCCCAAGTTGTCTTCAACTTCGAGTGGATAGAACGGTCCTAAGTGCCCAGAAAGAAGTTATAATTTAAATCGCCTTAAAGCAAAAACTTCTGTACAAAAAATTAATCATTTCAGTTTTAACAAACTACGATTTGTATACCGAATGTTAATTTAATGTGTTTTCTTTCCGAGGAATAAAAGTTTTACTTTTAAAAGTATGATTTTTTAATTAAAAAATCTAGGGAATGTGAGTTCGGTGAAAAGGGAAAAATTACCACGACCAGAGTGCTAAAACCACTGACTGAGTTGGTAAGTTTTTTTCATCTGATGGATGCGTTCCCAAATGTTTAAAATTGTTGTTTTATTTCACCACAAAAACATGTAATCAACATATAAGTAAAAGAAATAAGCTACGAAATGTTCATTCGTGGAAATAAAATACCTATGTTTGTTCCAACAATTATTGTGCATGTTTTCGTTTATTGTATTTGGCGAAAAAAGGAAACAAATTAAGGCCTGTTTCAATCTTGGTTATCTTTAATCATCGGTTATTTCAGCTGGTAATCATCGAATGGGTTCGTTTAGCAAAATATTAACCAGAGAATCTGGGGTTTGGTTAGTTAAACAGAGAAACCAATAACCAGCCGATTTTTTACGGACTACAAAAATTCATTTTGAAGTAGCTGCCTTACAACAACTTTTTGTACAATATTGTGCGAATAAAAGGGAAAATGCAAGTAATCAAATGTGTGCATTTTCTTCTCGAAAAAATTATTTATTGTCTCAAAAAAACAAAGTTTCATTCTTCAGTTGTTGTAGAATGTAAATACATTAATGAAATACCTAAATAAATTACTTAACAAAAACAAACGCACCCAATCAATCACTGAATGACGAATAAACTGGAAAGATTTATTGCAAATCTATGGTTTGGTGACCGAAGTGAAAAAACGGTCAACAAACATTCATTGGTTATCAGTTATCACTGTTATTGGAATCTGTTGGAGTAATTCCACAAATTTAACTTGCGGGGACAGGGAATGCGTCACTGTGTTTTATCATTGCATACATTTTTTGGAATCTGGTGGAGTAGTTCCACACAGTTAACTTGCGGAGACAGAAATGCGTCACTGTATTGTATCATTGAATAAATTTTATCATTGCATAGGTTTTTATCATTGCATACATTTATGAGCTGGGGCATACTAATTTCAGCTTTTTGTTGATGTGAAATAAAATTTCTCCATTTCGTCCTTGCACCGTACTACTCAGGAGAAATTTCAAGAATTCTGCAGGGAGATTATCATCTTTTACCAATGATCATAAGCGGAGACTTCAATATCAATTTTGCAACTCCAGAAGCTCAACCATTTATTGATTTTATGCAAGATAAATTTAATCTTCAAATGAACTCCAAACGGAAAATTTCAACAGCACGATATGGAACAACCATCGATGCTGTCTTCCAGCGTAATCTAGATAGATTACAGTCTCAAATGTACATATCTAACTTCAGCTACCACAATCCGATTGTATCTATTCTACCGAAACTAGCATAGAACGAATAAATTATTGTTATTTCATAATATATCAAGAATACGGTTGTTAAAATTCCCTCTTTTCTCAATGACGTGTATCAAGCCACACACATACCGCACGCACGGTGTTTACACATACACATATTTCGGGACTGTTGGATACAGTCGCACCAATTTTTTTTTTAATAGTTTATCTGCTTGAAAACACACAACACAAATACACGTCGTCCTTAGTTTTCAATTTTAAAAACCATGTACTTAATACAAGAAGTAATAACCCGAATAGTTAAGAAAAAGTATTTTCCAAAATAAACATTCCAATTCTGTTACTAATTTGTGAGCATAATTTGACGAAAACAGCTCTATCGATTTTGATCGAAATAAATATTTAGGCCTAACGCACACTGAAAAAAAAAAAAAATGATCACGTCGCATAAAATAACAACTAGTTTGCTGGGACCTGGGAGTCACCCTGTGTAATCAAATTCGATGATGCACACGACGCTACTGGTTGAAAACTTGTATGCGATTTACAAAAATCAGATTGTAAGCAGTCGTGTTATCGTGTGCATTGGGCCGTAGAATAATAACAGATTCTAAAAAAGATACCATACTTAGTTTTTCTGACAAAAATGCAAACAAAGCCGTATTAAAAATATTTCTTAAAATTACTAACCAATACCCGATCTGTGTTCACATACGGTACAGTTTTATTTATTTCGATGGCTCACCTTCTATAAAAATACAATAACAACTACGAACAACTTTATCCACTTCTGCCCCTCTTGTAAACTGAAGTACACCACAGAAAAACCACCTAGATCATACATGATTGAAAACACTTGATTTGTACTCAGACTCGCATACACTTCAATCGGTCTGTTTGTAACTGAGAATGAAATTTCAGAACCAAAATCTGAATTTTACGTATATGTATATCGGAGTAAAGTTTTCGGTATATTATTATGAACTCAAAAATCGGTAAGATGCAAGAGCCTATATGTTTTTTACAGAGAGCTTAAGGCTCACATTATTATTTGATGCACTGTCATCTGAAATGAATATGTTTGAGCCGAAAGTGCACTTGGCTTAAGTTTATTCTTCTGTTGCTGTGCGGTTTGTTTATCTAGTTTTACTTCTGAGTTTGTTTTTAACCATTATACCTAATAAAATAAAACCTGTTGATATGAACGAGAAAGTATATCGTGCGACCCATTCGTGCTCTGATCTAAAACGAAATCAATTTGACAAGTGCTGCTCGATTGCAGACCGGTGAACTCGTATTGCAGGTAATGCCCAATTCGCAATTCGGCGTTGCACGCGTGCGTGCGTCGGCGCGCTTTGACACGCTTTATCGAAATTTTACGATTTTAAATGCCAAAGTGCGCGGGCAACAATTTTGTAAAACAAAATGCTGCTTTGACGCGAATACGCGTTAACAGGGAAAAGTTTGACAAACCAAAAGCTATGTTTGTTTTATGGCTGAAAATACAAATTCAGAGCAAAATTAAAATTTCAAGTCCACTCCCTTTTTTCTAGAAGCTGTTATTTTTATGCACGAATTGAAAAACGATACTCCAAAATACAAGAAAATCATATTTAACAATATATCAAAGCATACAACAACTTTAATACGGATACAAAACCCTTGATTAATATTTTTCCTCCAAAAAATCTAAAGAAATTAGTAGTTGCCCTACAAAAAAAAAGTTATTCCTCATTTCCTTACTTACTTACTTAAGGTGGCGCTACAGTCCAGGGTGGACCTGGGCCTCAACCAATACGCCTCTCCAGTTAGCGCGATCTTTGGCTAACTGCCTCCAGTTGCGCACTCCAAGTTGGTTGAGGTCCCCTTCCACTTGCGCGCGCCACCTAAGGCGAGGTCTTCCTCTACTGCGATGTCCCTCCGGGTTGGAATCGAAGACTCTCCGGGCCGGAGCGTTGGTGTCCATTCGCTCTACATGTCCTAACCATCTTAGACGACAAATGCGTACTTTTCTGACCAGGTCGATGTCGCTGTACAGCTCGTAGAGTTCGCTGTTAAATCTTCTCCTCTCCTCCAAATCCCGTCAACGCAAACGGGACCAAAAATCACTCGAAGAATTTTGCGTTCAAAGCGACCAAGAAGATCCTCATCCGTTTTTGCTAGGGTCCACGCTTCTGCGCCATAGAGCAGGACAGGGATGATGAGAGTCTTATATAGAATCTCCTTAGTGCTTCTTGACAAGGCCTTACTTATCAGTTGCCGTCTTAGGCCAAAGAAACAGCGGTTGGCAAGTGTGATTCTTCGCTTGATTTCTGAGGTGATGTCATTTTCAGAGTTAATAGCGGATCCGAGGTAGACAAAGTCCCTAACTACCTCAAAGTTATAGCTGCCTATCGTGAGGTTCTGTCCGATTCGTCGATGTTGTGTGTCCCTTCTTGTTGACAGCATATATTTTGTTTTACCCTCATTCACCACTAAACCCATTTTTGCCGCTTCTGTACTAATACTAGCAAACGCTCCAGTAACAGCTCGCTGTGTTCTGCCAACAATGTCAATGTCGTGACAAGATGGTGAGTATCGATCTGGACTTCTTGGGTTTTTCCAGGATCTGCCGTAGTGTGAATATTTGATCGGTCGTGGACTTACCGGGCCTAAAACCGCACTGATAGGGACCTATCAGATCGTTGACGAATGGTTTCAGGCGTTCACACAGTACAGCAGACATGATCTTATACGCACTGTTCAGGAGACTGATGCCTCTATAGTTGGCGCAGTTTGGAGAGTCTCCTTTCTTGTGTATCGGGCTCATTTCCATTTCCACACACTGAATTAATTCATTTTGCTTTGAAAAACATCATACAACTTTTAAAAAGTTGTATGTAATAAACTTTAGCGAATCTGTGCCACTCCATCTATAAACGGCATATTCTATGACTTCAAATCGAACAATTCGAAATTCTAAAGTTGTCAAACGTGCGTGATAGTAGAAAGTAGTTCTACTCAGGCGTCGCGTTGAACTCTACGATATTTACGATCTAAAGTCGAGTCAACGCCTGAAGTTGTATTTTGTGTGTCCCCATATGAACGCTTTGTTTCTACATAATCTGTCAACGCACGCTCGCGTCAACGCGACATTGTGAATTGGGCATAAGACATTTATGAAAGCCAGTCAGAGGCGATCAAATGCAACAGCTTCGTTTGGATATGCTCTGGTGTGTAAGACGCATGCGCTTTTACGAAAACCCGAAAAGGAGTTCACAACATTGCACAAGGCATTGTCGATCGCCGAGTCCCTTGAGAGTGAAAAGGTAACGCATTTTCTACTCAACAAGGCAGATATTAGGGCGAAGAAGACATCCAAAGCCTTGCGATCAACTTAGAGCAGAATCTCATTGTACAGCAGCAGATCAACGAGATCGGAAAAGTCTGAATAAAACACTTCCGCAATTATTAGGGATGTAGTTTAATTTATATTTTAGGTTACAATCAATTCACACACTTTGACTTATAACGTTACTATCCACCGATTACTATAACTGTTCCTCGACCTCCTCGAAGTCCGTTCCTTCCATTCCTTCTAGCCCTTCTATTAATTCCATTCCTTCCAAGCCCTCCAATCCTTCCAGGCCCTCCAATCCTTCCAAGCCCTCCATTCCTTATAAGCCCTCCATTCCTTCCAATCCCTCTATTAAATCCATTCGTTCTTAAACCTATATTAGTAAATCTAATTCTTATCCTTCTCCGAGTGGCAGCAGCTGTTGTAGCTGCTGGAGCTGCTGTAGTTGTTGTAGTTGTTGTAGTTGTTGCGTTCTGAGCATCCACAGTTCCTAGTAGAGCAAGCAATCCAAACACGGCTAAGAACCACAAGTATAACTTCATTGTATATAGATGCGCTTTCTGTTACCCGCTAGCGAAGATAAATCGAGGAGAAGTGATAATGTTCTGCGAATTTCATTTCCTTTTATTGGAAACGATGTGAGTGCGAAAATAACAATGTTTGAACAAAAAACAGCTTTATTTGTTGAAAACCGTACTTCGTGTCGTGTGCATAGTGTTCTTTGGAAGCTGTTTTTACACCATGCTGAAATGCGTCATAATCTAAAATCGAAAACGACTAACAACTGTTGTGGTAGGTATGAGTGAGTATGAGTCTTGCCGAAGGAAGTTTAATAATATCAGAAGAATTGGCAGCTACAGCTTTTTATCGAAAATGTGGCAACAAACTTGTTATACGAAGCGAATACGACGAAATATTATATGCACCTATTTCGCCAACATTTCTTTACTTTATATGCCGATTTCGTAGGGTACTCAGTTCAGGACCAGCATGGTTTTGGTCTTGTTAAAGGCCCCCCTCGCGTTGTTCCTTTTTTCAATTTGATGATCTGTTATTCGGAATGCAAAGGCCAATTAATACTCTCTGCACTCGTAATCATCCCCAATTTTCGAAAATCTCTCTCGGTCAAGTATTTATTGCTCTTTGGCGATTGGTTGACAAATATCAACGACTTTCAAGTCAAACAAACACTGACACATGTCCTGTTTGTTTTTAATATAAAAACGCCGTACAAACGCAAATATATTTTTAAATATTATTTTATTCAAGGTAATCCTTTGTCAAAAGAAAAATGCAACCATGGAAGAAAATAGCACTTACAGAGGAGCAACTTCAAGTTATTTACCGAGAATGGGGTGTCTTCTATACGCACAAGCAGAAACTGAACATAGCTGCAGACTATTACGATATATCGTTGGGTTTGAAAGTGATCACCCTTCATAAATACTATTCCAAGTCTGAAGGCTTAATGTATTCTTTCAGAACGACCCGAAAGCATTGTATAATCGAAGTCGATGCAAGCGTAGTATAGCTCAAACAACTGGCGCTTTGCGCGATGCCAGAGCCGCAATGGGTAGGTCTGACAAAAATGTTGACTTTTGAGTTTCGATAGCTAAGTACCTATATTTTTTTAGCGAGTGACCCTCTAAGTCAACCGTTCAATTTGGAAGTTTGCGATGCACTGTATCAATTGAACGAGTTTGAAAATTCGAAATGTGAAGTGTTCAATAATTCCCTGAAATTCAAAGGACTGAAGTTGACCGCTTTTCATAATCGAAGTGATGTGGTATGTAACGAAACACATTTTTTAGGTTCAAATGTAAGATATTATGTTATCAGATAGTGGGTTCAAGTATATGGTTATCCAAAAATTAGTGGTTCGGGTTATTTCTTAGAAGGCCTTGGAGGTGGTAGTTATATACTGATGTAGGTTGAAGAGTTCAGTAAGGAAAGGAAATTGGTTGGTGACTTAGATTGGAAAATTAATAAGGGTCCTGTTTTGAGTCTTTCAAGTTCGCGTTGAACTTAAGTTTAACGCAACTTGCAAGGTTCTGTGCATAAGCTATCTTGAGAATCTGAAATTGAATCTTGTCCGGGATGATTAAGTTTTACTCTTCGATGTGATATGATAGATTTCGCGTCGATTCCGCTTATCTTAACATTATATTTTGGATATAATATTCAGTCTGATGATATCCGTACCAACAGCGAAGTGAAGAACATTCTCGATTAATATAGAATCGATTTCGATTAGAAGGCAAATTTTTAAGACGCGTTTTGAAATACATTTAATTGAACGAAAAATAGAGAGTCTGTGTTTATTTTTCGAGGGCTGGTATTTATTTATCTACAAATGAATTTTAAACGTAACAAGGGTTATGTAGATATGTTTAGGTTGTGGACAGTCCAGGCTTCCAAATTATAAGGGTTATGTGGAAAAGCTATGGTTCTGATCTGGGATGTTATACTTTTGTATTCGATTGTTAATGTAGGGCCAAAAGAGATCACCCTATTGGAAGATGCTCTGATTTTTGCAAATGGCCGCCAATGTCAAATCTGTTTTGACATTTGTGGACCAGACAGATGTAGAATACAAGCGAACAAGCCATGGAGCGATAAACTCCCCAAGAACGCGGAATAATTTCGAATTTTCGATTTTCGACCAAAATAATGAGCGATGAGGCTCATTTCCACCTCAGCGGGTACGTGAACAAGCAAAACTGTCGCTTCTGGGGCACCGAAAATCCACGAGTAATGCACGAAGAGCCATTACACCCGCTCAAAGATACTGCATGGTGCGCTGTTCACGCTGGAGGAGTCATCGGGCCATTTTTTTTGAGAACGCCGCTGGTCAAACGACAACAGTGGACGGTGCGCGCTATAGGGCCATGTTAACCGAGTTTTGTCTGCCGCAATTGGACGAATTAGGACTGGACACACACTGCGCGAGCCACAACCGATATTCTGAAGGCGGCGTTCCTGGGTCTCCTCATCTCTCGTTTTGGCGATTTGGGCTGGCCCGCAAGATCGCCTGATTTAACCGTTCGAGACTTTTTTTTTTGTGGGGTTTTTTGAAGTTCCGTGTTTACGTGAACAAGCCCGAGTCCCTAGAAGTCCTAAGGGATAACATTCGACACGAGTGCGAGAATCTGTCGCCCGAAGTTCTTGCCGAAGTGATGAAAAATGCCATAAAACGTGCCCGTATGGCAATCAATTGTGACGGCTGATATCATCTTCTCGACTTCACCAATAAAATTCTAAAGGTTCAAATAAACATAATCAGGAAACAGAATCGAAGTTTATTATTTAGAAAAAAATGAGAGCCAAACAACATCGGATGACTTCTTTTGGCCCACCTTGTAGAGTTGTCTCCATTTATTCACACTCCCTTTTCGCCTTTATAAGATTGAGTTCATTAGCATGTATCAAGAACGGTAACAACAAATATATATATAGTAGGTAGTCGCAGTAGCTTAGTGGTTAGTGTGTTGGACTGCTATGCGGGAGTCCCAGGTTCGAATCCCGCAAAAACCCAATTCCGACTCAGGGGTTTTTTTTCCGCTGCGCTACCTCTCGCGAACGTCTGATAAACATCCGAGAGTATAAATGTCTTGAAAGAGCTTCTCAATTAGCCGTTTGGAGTCGGCATAAAATTGTAGATCCCTTCCATTCGTTCCAAAAATGAGAAACTCACACAAAACGAATGGTTGTGAGAAGCTAGGCCTAGGGTCTCTCCAGACCTGTTGCGCCAACTATTTATTTATTTTTAACAACAAATATATGAGGATCCCGATAAAGATTCCAATCCCGGCCTCCAAGTTATAAGTTATTTAAATTTCTAGACACGCGCAACAGAAACTATGTTGTTCCTCTAGGACTTACTCAACTAAAGGGCTATACTGTAGAATGTAACAACATAAAAAGAACAACTTAAGACTCACCGACTCAAAATACTAAAACTATGTACAATCTTCCCACAGATGGATGAGAATTTAAACGCAACTCTGGGTGATACACTGGGGCCATTCATTCTTGAAAAGAAGTCGTACTTTTACAAAGCTTTGGAAGAATTAAATCGGGAAAAAACGGTCGACAAAAGGCCGCTATGGAAAGTGCTACGAGAGCAAGAGAACTGCGACGTTCTCAGTGTTCTCGAAAAAGAGGTGAGTACCTACCTATTTCGAAGAATAACTCAAATGTCACAAGTCACAACCAAATGTCAACCTATCTTAGAAAATATTGCTTTCACCCAGAGAAATCGCGCGGAGGTCACGTTCCTCAAATGTTTTCAATCAAATTTACATGCGCAAGAGCTGGATTGATGTACTCTTCTTGAAGGCGTTGAAAAGTAATCCCAGTCTCCTTCTGCCGCAGTCACAGTGGAGCAGACCACTGTTGGAACATTTGACTCATAGCAAATACGAGGTTACAATGCGGTTTTTGGTAAGTACATAATATGGATGGAAACACAATGAAGTCGTTGAAATGCGTTGGTGTTTTTTTTTTTTTTAGAAAATGTTACACGCACGCAGTCCATTGTACACGGAGCATTTCCGAAAGTGTCCGAATAAGAAACTAGCACAGACACGAACTGAAGAGTATCTGTTTCGAGTACAATATCAAGTCCATCGTAACATGCAGACGATTTTGAAGAGAATAGTTCATTTGAGGAAGGCCAATCAAATTGAGGTAATAATGGGATGATTGATTGGAAGACAGTGGGCCTTACCAATAAACATTTTTAGTTCCGACTCTAAATTTTACTAGTTCACAGTGGCTATATTTTCAATACAAATTTCGCAATTGTGAGCTTCCGTAAATTTAAAGTCGAGACTAAAATTTGTTATTAGTACGGCGCAGTGAGTAGATTGATGGACAGGATCATTAAGTATATCGGAGCGGAGTAAGCCGATTGAAATTTAGGCTAGACGCGCATATTTATTTTACGTCGCAACGCTATTTTGTCACCGACTGAATGAGAATGACTTCCAATGTGAAATCGCTGCATGCGATTGCGAAATCTGCAAGATTCTGGGCGCTAGAGCCGTCGTTTGTTTTTTAATCGTTACTCGTTCAGCGAACTAAAGGTAGTCACGCATCATAAGCGAATTTCTTCGCATGGTAAAAAATACACGGCCCTAGCGAAATATCCGTCGGAACGAAAATTCTCCGATTTTATACGATTCGGAGGGTTTTTGCTGCGAGGTATTCTTCAGAACAACTGTTCAGAGAATTGGTCTGACATTTTGTAACGCATGTCGGCGAATTACGTTGACGTCCATTTTTTTATTAAATTTTGGACAGCTAGGTTCTAATATCCTCGGACGGAAATTGGTTGCGGAATTGTTTTACGATTTGGAATGTGGTGTGGTGCTCCATCGCAATTGTTTATTTCTCTCGCGAAGTCGGACATATAATATGGAATTTGAGCCTCCGAAAGAGTATGCGTTGCGGAGAATTTTCCGATCCGACGGATACTTCGCTAGGGCCGTCTATTTTATACCATGCGAAGAAATTCGCTTATGATGCGTGACTACCTTTAGTTTGCGGAACGAGTAACGATTAAAAACCAAACGACTGTCGGAAAAAACTTTATTAAGGTCTTGTGTTCAGTGTTGCCAGGAAAATATTTGGACAAGTCTGCAACTATGACAATATAAAATGCAGATTTCTATGGAAAAATCTTACTTAACAAAATATTTTTTTTATTTATGTAACAATAACAAAAAAAAAAAAAAAAAAATAGCTTAATAAGAAAACGATAGCATACCGCGAAGGCAAGTGTTCAAAAAATGTTTATTATTAAAAAAAAAAAGAAGATATATTGTACATTTTCAAAATGCAGACAAATCTGTACTTATGGCAGCGCTGTGTTGTGATCGACGCGACACTGTTAACATAACGACAGTTGATGACACTTTAAATATGCGACTAAACCTTGATGCCTTCTCCTTTTAGAAACTCTCCAAATATGTGGAAGAAGTTATGGGTGAGTATGTAGTTCTGAAGACACGTCGTGTTATGCCCTGGAAATTTGAGTTCCTCAACGAAGTATACAATCTACTGGCGTTGGCTCATATTGATCACTATGTTGATACACCGAAAAATCTGACTGAACACAAGCAGGGAGAACGCATACATGTGGTATTGAAAATGCCAAGGGAAAAGGAAAAGGAACCAGTTGCATTCGTTTTTGGCGACAAGTCAACCTACCAAGACGAGGATGTTGCTGATCTGTCTGTCATACGTCATAAGTATGTTTTTGGTGGGGCCATCTGTTGGTTCGTATTGAAGTTATACACCCTGTTTGGGAAGTGAAAGGTATTTTGCTATTTTGTGATAGCTGAAACATATCGAACTTTTTTTAATCATAAAAGAAGCCAACAGACCTCCTCTATTTGAAGCGCTCGTATTAAACAATATACCGAATAAAATTTGTTTCTGTAGACAATTTCTAGCGCGAATGGAAAAACGAATAATATTCTCAAAGCATGCGATAGAAAGATGCTACATATGGCATGAGATGGCCCGAAGCCATCTGAAGAATTCACGATTCGACGAGTGCTGTGTAGTGGCTAGGAAACTTATCGAAGGTGGGTGTTGGATCTATTTGTTGTTTGTGCGATCATTTGAATTGATTATTTTCAAAAGATCAATATAGGGAGCTGATTCACGATCAGGCGTCGCTTATTTTAAGGAAAGAATGTAAATTCAAAATCACAAAACTCCCTCTTCCTGTCAGTTGAGTCACGTGAGTCAATTAAGTGAGTCCAATCCCATGAGCATTATTTGGTCGAATTAATTCTTAAGTTTTGAAACATTTGTATTGAGAGCGAAGCGAACAAATAATTTGATTTGGCTAGTTTGAATAGATAGATTCACGGGAAATCAATTATTCTTTGTTTTAACTAATTTAAAATTTCTTTTGGAATAATCATGTGTGAGTTAAATTTTGTTTTCGAAACAAATTCTTCCGAATTTCTCTTTTCTCTTGAAACGATTCATAAATAATAAAAAAAAGGCCAAGGGCGAGTGACACTCGCCCACCAAAGGTTCCGTACTTTGCTATAGAGTTTTGAATTGCGAATATTTTTTTGAAGTGTATAGAACACGCTCTAGTTTAGGAAAAATCGGATGTGAGTTAAATTTTGTTTTTAAAATCGCCTGAAACGATTCATGAAAGTCAATACAAATTCTTCTGAACACTTTTGGAAAAATTCCAATGGAAACCGATTGATGGAGAATGGAGATGACCGAGAGCACAAATACAATTGTGCACTGTAAAGTCTGGAATCTGGATAGAATGTGGTTTCGGTGTGTGGATTAAATATTCAAATATGAACCAATTAAGAAAACACACCATTAACGAATGAAAAATATTTAAAGTATCGTACGTGATTGACAGTTTTTTGTAAATATCTTTTAAGCTATTACTTTTTGGCGAAACATTCTTCAGCACATATATAGCTACGAGTACGATCTACAACAAAGGTATTTGTATTTTTTTTTATAAATCAAGAAATCAACCAATTTTTGTGCGACAGACATTTTGTTCACCATATTATAAATCACCGTTGTTATTTGCCGAATAACTAGAGTCTATACCGAATATTGTGTAAAAAATTTTAGCCTTCTACGTCAATTAGTTTCTGTGATAGACTAAGGAACAAAATTTCGTCTACTGGGTTCGGACAGACGGACAGGCATCGTAGCGAAGCTAATAAGATTTCGTTTTTTCCCTTTGGGTACGGAACCTTAAAAAGACCAAGAGTCAAGTCTATGTCTCCTTAATCTATGTCAGTTGATTCACTGAACGAATTCCCTCAAGAGAAGTGACTTACTCGATAAAAATGAGTCAATGCGGTGAATAAATCCTTATTGAAGTACCGTTCTTTAAGACTCCAGATTTATACGACTTTTGTGGGCGCAGTGGCTTAGTGGTTAGTGTGTTGGACTAAAGCGAGGGGTAGTGGTTCGAATCCCGCAAAAAAAAAAAATTCCAACTTAGGGTTTTTTTTTTCCACTGCCTCACCTCTCGCGAACGTCTGACAAACATCCGAGAGTACAACTGTCTTGAAAGAGCTTCTCAATTAGCCGTTTGGAATCGACATACAATTGTAGATCCCTTTTATTCGTTCCAGAAATTTAAAACTCACACAAAAACGAATGGTTGTGAGAAGCCCGGCCTGGGGTCCGTCCGGACCTGTTGCGTGAATTGATTCCTAAGAGAGAAATTCTTCGAAGCCAGTGGAATACAATTCAGAAATAATTCCTTAGAGAGAAGTGGCTGGCTTAATAAACTCTTAAACAAAAACCAAGCAAAGCCTTCCAACGTCTTCTTTTTAAAATCTTCTTATTCATTTGCGTCAATTCAGTAACTCAATTTTTTATGAGTCTGTTTAAGGCAGTTTTCGTGAATCGACTTTTAAATCAATTCTCCGCATAAGCTTTTTTCCATTCGTCTAAATCAATTCTATAAAGGGAATTTGTTAAATAGGTTCTCCTTACAGAAACCAACAAATGAATCATTTTAACCAATTCAGTAACCAAGTCTTTAGATAAAGTTAACAAATATATGACTTTGTGAATCAATTCTTTACAGAGAAGTTTCCCCTCCGAATCTGTTTTGAATATCTGAGCCATGGGAATCAATTCAGCTAAAAAATTCTTCTAAACTTAATCAATTTTTCAGAGAAAAGCTACTACACATTTTCGGAATCGATTCGTGTGAGTTCACTTAACGAACTATTTTGTTAAAGAGAAGTGAGTCAATTTCTTGAAATAATCCTTCTTAAAGTCAGGGGTTCATGGCTCCTTGACTTAATTGAGTGAATCAAAAACAGAGATGTAACTTTTATGGGAATTATAACCTAAATTCATTCATTTGGGTCAGTTACAATCCGCTGAAATACTTTGTGTCAATTGAGCCTATAAATTATTTAGGGACCTATTCAAGTTGGTTTCTATTTTTTTGCGACCCATCGCCATCACCCATATAAGTATTTTTAACTCTCTCGATTACGTAGTAAGAGAGAAATATTCGACCCTAGCGAGGTACCCGTCGGAATGGAAAATTCTCCGATTTTATACTACAGTTCGGAGGAATTTTGCTGCGAGGTATTCTTTGGAATAACAATTTTTCCCACATTTTCTAATGCATATCAATCAGCGAATTACGTTGAAGTACGATGAAGTGTATTTTTTGTCAAATTTTTGACAGGTTCCGATATCCTCCGACAGAAATTGGTTGCAGAATTTGTTTACGATTTGGAGTGTGATGCGATGCGCCATCGCAATTGTTTATTTCTCTTCCGAAGTCAAGACACCTTGAATTTAATTTGAGCCTCTGAAGGTGTAGGTATGCGTTGCGTAGAATTTTCCATTCCGACGTATACCTCGCTAGGGCCGATTGTATTCGCACAAAATTTCGAACTCGAGATGTTAATCAATTCTGACAGTACGGTGATAGAGGAACTCAAACCTACCTACCTACAGTAAAATTGATATTTCCAAAATGATTGCGTCTCTAATTTTCAATTGGAATCACCAAAAACTCTAAATTTAAGAAACTACTCATATCTCGAAAACCCCATTTCCGATTAGGATAAAACTTTCAAAACCAAGATACCTAATTGCTAACATCTCGAACCGTTAACCTCTCTTCGGCGCCAATATGCTAAATTCAAGTCAACAAATTTTTCTAAATCGACTGATATATGTGGTCGAATTACCGCATCCGTGAGCGAGCAATACCTAACTGAACTTTGAGTATTTGACAAGGAAAAAATTACAAATTCACTCACGTAGTACTCGATTGTAGATGTGGTAATTTAACATCTGATTCATGTAAGCAAACTCAATTCGTCTAAAATGTTATTTTCGACAAATGCCACATATGAGTCTATTTTTAAATTTTTTGATTCGTATCACTTGATTTAACCGTAGGAGTTAATCTTTGAATCTCCAGCGAATCAAATCTTCAAAAGGCGAGGGCAATATGAGTAGGTTTTGAGTCAATTACAGTCAAGTGACTTGCATAAGACTGTAATGAACCGATTCATTTCAGTCAAAGTGAATCAAAAAGGAGCGGATAATGCCTTTCTCAAATCCTATTCCGATTCGATTCGTTGATTAAAATCACACCAATTGAAAACTATCCTTACTCAGAATTAACATATTTTCCTCCCTACAGAATCGAAAACATGCAACAGTCTCGTGTGGAATCTCCTTGGACTGATACTAACGTGCAAGTCGCATGCAGTTTTGCGTAAAATCGAAAAAATTCACGAAACCCTAATAGAAGCTACTGAAATAGCAAGGCTCTTGAACAACACGAAAGTCATGCGTTTCATTGAGCTCTTGCATTACATCAATGACCAAGACACGCAGGAGAAAAAAATGCAAGAAGAATTTCGCAAGACAAAGAGCAGGCAGTCAATGCTGTCTTCGCAGAAGAACAGCAGCATCGGCTCATCAAACCGAAGCTAAGAGCATAAGACATATGAGTGTGGAGGGTTTGTTTAAATTTAAAGTAATCTCGACTGAAAAGTTAAAACAAATTAAGTCGACTTAAGATGTAGTCAAGAACACTGATGTCGACGTTTTGCGTTTAACTTTTCAGTCGAGAAATATCAGTTCGTACAAAATAAAATGCCAAAAACATCATTGATCTTGAACTTGTTTTTTAGATCGCAACTGCGCGTTTTCTTTTTTTTTTACTTTTTTTTTTAATTAAAACAGGGTAGACTTTGACTATTTGGCTTTGCCAAAAACATTTTATCCACATATTAGCACAAGTGCTTTTATTGCTGGTTTAGTTTAAGCAAATATGACGCGAATACATTTTTGCAAAGCAACCGGAAAAACAAAACGGGGCCGATGAATGATGTAAGCCAACAGTCGGTTGCGAAAGAAAAATTAAATAGATTAAATAAGTGGCTTATTTTTTGATAAGTGAAGAGTTGTGATGTATCATTAATGTAACTCATTGAGACTTGAAACTCTTTCACGACTCGGAACTAGTAGTTTAACTGCAGCTAGGCTGTCGTTCAGAACGATGGAAAATTGTTGGATCTAATTTGGCAAAAGGAGGCCATTTTCGTAAAATTTGAAAATCGTATATATATGTATCTCTGAACAAGGTACTTGTCAGATTGCGATGAAATAAAAGCTAAATGTTGCTCCTACATTCTGTCAGAGAACACCATACCGATTGGGGGGTAGTTTGAACGTGATGCGGTAACAAATTATTCTAGAGAAATTTCTAAGGATTTTTTTTTATTGATGATTGTAATTATATATTTTATTGTGATATATAAGGCTTCTTCAGATTCGGTCTCAGATTTCGTGTGGCCAGTCGAACATAAAAACGTCACTTGCTCCGTTTTGTGTTGATATTAGTGCGATTTGAATATGTGTAGCTACATATTCAACACTTTTCACACATTTCTAAATATTTATACTTAAATAATTTAGAAAAATAGATTAACCCAATGCAATGCCTCTCTTTGCTGTAGAAAAAAATCCACGAAAACCTAAATAAACTCCACCAGTTGTAAAACTCAAACGCACTTGTATTGGTAAATCTGAGAAAATAACAAGATTCGTAAAACTCCTCTGAAATCTGAAAAAGATTGATTTTTTTGTACCAAACAAACATAAAAAATGCTCTGAGAGAGAAAAAAAAAAGAGAGAGTCCAATCGAATGCCAGACAGCGATGTCATATCTGAAGATTTATCGTCATTTTGACGTTTTTCAGTCTCAATGACGATTTGACTTTTTGGCTTGCAAAAAGACGATTTTCAGGTCTTAAGCAAATGCCCAACGACATTTTGACGATTTTTCACTAACTCATGTCAAAGTAAACGACACACTTCTTAAGAAGTTCAATTCCAATATGTATTTGAAATAAATAAAAAGTAGTATACATTTCTTGTGATTTTTTATTATATTTATTTGTTTCTATAAGTACCTACCATGCAATGAATTTAATATTTCAAACATCACAAGACTGGAAAATGTGTTACTTTTTTTTGTACCTAGCAGAAATCTAAGTTAGTGTTTTGTCGGAAAATTGTCGCCTAAGAATAGTTTTGTCCCATACGCAATTTTTATATTTTTTTAGTTTGAAATTGATTCTATGCTAAAATGCTCTTTTCAAATCTGCAATCCGTTTTTCACTGAGCCTTACCAATGCTTAGATATCCAGCATCGACTTTGTCCCACATTCATTCAAATCAACGGTTTATAAAATTGGGTTGTACCATAAACATAAACCATCTTTTGGGGTTTGTATGTTTCCATACAATTTTTATTAAACACTAGCTGACCCGGCGAACTTCGTTCCGCCCAAATTCATTAATGTAGGTAATGAAATTAATAATTCCGAGCTTTCGCTTCATGTAATTCGGTCAATTTAAATTTTTTATTCAAAAGCTGTATTAAAATTAAATAAATAAGTAAATAAAATCAAATATTTGTCGGCCGATCTACCGCTTTTTCACTGAAGTGCTTTATGCTACACAACACATTTTTTTCTATTTCTATTATCGGGTGCGTACACGTACAAAGCGAGAGCTTTGCCGACACGTGAAATTCAAGATTTATGCCACACACATCCAGCGATTGTCCTTGCGACTTATTAATTGTCATAGCAAAAGCGAGACGTACGGGAAATTGAAGACGCTTAAATACGAACGGCAAATCGTTCTGAATAAGTGGAATCCGCGAAATAACAACACCGTCGCCTATGAATTTTCCAATAAAAATCGTTGCTTGAATTATATTTGATATTAAATTCTTCACAATCAAACGCGTACCGCTATAAAGTTTTGGTTCATTTAGGTTGCGCAAAAAAATTATTACTCAGACGATTTTTAGTTTCAAATTGTGTGGAGGCAAGCCCGAAACATCCAAAGAATTTAAAAATTCCGTGGGATAGTTGGTGGCTTCGTTTTCATCCATCACGGAGTCGACTGATTTGTATGAATGCAACTCACCAGTGATATGGTTTTGAATGGCGAAATTCAAATGTTCGACGTTCTTGTTTTCCGCAGCCAAAACCACTCCTCTCTTACACTCAGCCAATGGTCAATATTATTCTGAGCGATATTCGGGAAAACATTCATGATTAGTTCTTCCGGTGTCGTTGTAAGGTTGCAAACATTTTGTGGAAACTCAATCAGGCCGGTGATCATTGCTCCACCGAAAGGTCATTACGTAAACGATTCAGGGCCTTAAATGCGCGTATGTAAGACATTGTCCATTCGTCCCATATAATAATCTTACATTGCTGCAGATACATATCCTCGATCAAAATCAAAGCTTTGTTGCGCATTCCATCTAACATCTCCAGTTCATTATCCGATGTCACAGTACAAATTCGATGCAAAATATCGTCGGCCATATCATCTTTGTATAATCAAAGTATCTACTTCATTTCAAAAAGTTACTTAATGTAACATAGTAAACATAATTTATTAGAACAAACTTTTTAGGTGCTAAAAGGTATTTAAAAAAAACTTTCAAAATTGTTGACAACAACAATTTGGTTGGAAAATAATTAAAATAATTGACAACAACAATTGCTTTTAAAATTTAAAATATATTTTTTTTTGTATTTGAAGTGTCACTCCTCGATTTATACCCAGTTTCTTTTTTTTCAAAGTGTACAAAAATGAATTTATTGGAATGGCGGTTGCACCTTCTTTCAAAAAATTATCATACGAATATATTAACCTTCTCTGCATGGTATATTAACCAACAAAAAAAACTAAATCAATATCGGATGTGTGTGGCAGTCGGTAGGCTGTCACACACACATTTATCAAGTTATTTTTATATATATAGATAGATTTCAAAATCCGTCCTTTATTAAAAAGGAAAAAATATAGGACGGGGTTAAAAATGAAATGAGTTTCCTTTTAAATAAAAGACGGAGGTCACCGTAGGTATACTCCAGAAATATGTATAGTCATACAGATTTTGAATAACAAAGGCACCAGCTTTTAACTTCTTTTTTCTCGAAACGATGTCAATGGCGTATGTATAGGACAAAAAAAAATCTCAGGCGACGAAATAAAGAAACCTTGAAAAATCGTGTTTTTATCATTATTATAACTATTCCTTGCTTTTATGGTAATAACGGTTTTTTGACGATATTTTAAGCAGAAAATGCAGATTTTGGAAAATTTTGCCTGGAACCACTGATGCCAGATGCCGCATTAAAAATAACTTCTTCATTCTTGAATAAGTTTCACAGAAGAGAAGAGCGAGCAAGAAAAACAACCAACCTGAAGTTGGTTGTGGTTTTAAACTTAGCAAACATTCAATCCCTCAAATGTGGTAAATGACATCATTTAGCATTCACACTTTCACAGCATGTGTTATGACACCATCTATATCTATACTTATAATAAAACTGTAGGCAATTTTTCTGTTACCTAATGGCTTGAAAACTACTGCACAGATTTCGATGAAACTTTTTTGAAATGTTTCTTAAGATTCTGTGCAACATATATACGGTGACCATATTTTTAAGAGCCAAACCCGGGACAGAAAAAGTGAAAATGTATGAAAAAATTGTATGTATGTCCCGTATTTCTTAAACAAATCTTTAAAAAAAAACGGGACAGGCTATTGAAATACGGGACTGTCCCGGGAAATACGGGACGTATGGTCACCGTAAACATATAGGCTATTCCTTTCATTGCCATGCCTATTTTTTGGAGCGTTTTTGACCAAAATGTGTTTTTTTTTTCCGACTTTACTGCCTTTAACTCGCCATTACTCAAATAATTCTTTATCAATGCAAACAAAACAAAATACTTAGGAGAGCCAACACTTTTATAGACATTTCAAGCCATCAATCAGCTTTCTATGTCCTCTAGAAGCTGAGCTACAACCTAAAATCTAACATTAAAAAAATAAATTTATTTTCTGAAATCGAATATTATCAGCCGCCGCGGTTCTTGATCGTTGTTCTGCTTTGGGGTGGTTTTTGGTGGCGCACATCGCACAAGCAAGTTCAAATGAAAAAAAAAACAGCCACAACGTGTTTCTGAGGAAATGCGCAGATGGCTGATGACGTGTGGTGTGGTGGGGGACGTATGGTGGAGGTGGTGTATATAGAAATTGAGTTCAAGGTTTTTGTTTTAATGGTTGTTATAGTACCTACGTTGATACTTACAGTAAAGAATTGAAAAATTCAAGAAGTTAAGACGATATAGGTGACTTATGTTGTTTGATTTATTTATTGTTGGTGTAGATACAAATTTCCGTTAAGGCTTTTGTTTAAGTGGTTGTTTTGATATTACCTACGTGGTACCTACAGTAAGGAAGTGAAACTTCAGTACCTACTTACGCTGTTGAATTTAATTTTCTTAAATTGGTGTTTTAGGTAAATAGATTTGTTTGATTTATTGTTTCAATGTCGACAATGTTCACCGCTTTTTTTAGCTAGACTGTTGATTTTAAACAAATATGCCGTTGAGAAAACGGTCAAATCTCTTTTATTGGAAACTACACAGTCTAACGACGCGTACGAAGTTGCGGGCACAGCTAGTATACAATATACATAGATGGCGTTACAAAAAAAATTGGTGCGACTGTATCCAACAGTCCCGAAATATGTGTATGTGGTAACACCGTGCGTGCGATATGTGTGTGGCTTGATACACGTCATTGAGTAATGAGGGAATTGTAATAACCGTATTCTTGATATATTATGAAATAACAAATACCCGTTTGCATTTCCATCCCCGCAAGTTAAATGACATCAACTGTTACACAGTAAATGAAAGTGTAATTGGAATTTCATTCGGCTTGCATTGCATATTTTAGAGGTGCTGGTCAACGACATTTTTGTTAGTTGTTGTCCAGCTGTGATTTCTGCGTGCCTGGTAATTCACGAAAGATTTGGCACCGAATTTCCTCGAGATATCCGTCACAGGGAAGAAATGTGAGACCATCTTATATGAAAAACATGCTTTATTTCACATCAACAAAAAGCTGAAATTAATATGTCCCAGCTCATAAATGTATGCAATGATAAAAACGTATGCAATGATAAAATGTTTGCAATGATAAAACACAGTGACGCATTTCCGTCCCCGCAAGTTAAATGTGTGGAATTACTCCACCAGAATCCAATAACGCGCGCTTAGATGTTTACACATCAAAAGTTTACAGTGTAGAAATTTCCATGCCTAAGTGACTGACTAAAGCCACAGACAAGAGAAATATACAGATGTAGAATATGGTACACACGAATTTAATTCTTTTTCTTCATATAGATGGCTCCAGCTACTCTGTTTTTCGATTATCATGCAGGCTGCCTGCGTTTGTCAACTCCAACCCCAACATTTACTTTGTTTTCTTTTTGTCCGCTCGCAGTATTTCAAATTCCAACCCAAATGGTGGAGAAGGTATTCGGGAGATATAGTATGATATGCGATCTGTGTTCTGTGTGTGCCCAGTGCCCATTGCCCAAGCTAGGTAAACAAAAAACAACGTGTGTATGCTGGTTTTCTCAATTTGTGTATGCTGGTTTTATAATTTTTCTTGAACATGCGTTTGTTCTATCATTCTATATCTGTATATTTTTCTTGTCTGTGCTAAAGCCTAGTATCCAGCTCGCGCTAAATTTTAGCGTCCATATCTGATTTGGATTAGTCTCCATTTTGGATTAGTTTCCAATTCGTTTCTCCACACCACGGATAAATGGTCGCTAAATTTTCAAATATGATATAGATGGGACAAAAACCACATGTTCATAACGGATGTCGGTAAACGCGATTTTAATTATACACGTAATTCGAAATTCAAACTTCAAAAACATCGCAATATTTAAATATCTGCAAGACAATGGATACAAGAAAAATTGAAGAAGATGTTATCATTGCTGCAGCAGCTAAAATGGTTTCTATAATAGCAAGTAGAAGACGACACTTTCGTTCGTGTCGTGTAAATCCAAATTTGCAAAATAGAGAAACAAAATGTCGATTTGCAAAAGACGTAAGATTATTGGAAACAAAAAAAAAAACAAAATATTTTTCGATTAAAAGAAATGTATTTATAATTCCTGGATTTGGTAACCATTCCTATAATTGCGAGCATAAGGAGAAATTCCATACTTTTATTATTACCCAAAGGACATTCGAGGCCAAATGAAAGCATAAGTCTTCATTAAAAATTCGCTATTCTAAATAAATAAATATATATTTCGATATCTCGCAATAAAATATATCCGTTTTTTGGCTTTGCGTTTTCTTTTATTTCTCACGTAAATATTCTCTGCGTTTTCTGCCAAAAAAATTCATAGTAAACACAACACAAACTCTTTCCTCCGTTTTGTATGTCAGAATTTATCTTCGATTTAATGTACCGGACATTTATTTCGCGAGCTAAATGAGTGGAGACTTTTCATCGGCCCATCTATATGAAGCTAAGCATTTAGAGTGCGAACAGGATACTGCTAAACTGCCTCGCTAAATTTTATCTTTGTAGACATTTTTGTATGGGAGATAAAATTTAGCGCGAGCAGGATACTAGGCTTAGCGGGTGCAAATGTGTTATACCCTTCAGCTTTCATAGAAGGCCATTCCAACACAATAATCGATGAATAGCAAAATAGAACAAACCTCAAAGTCCTCTAGGTGAACGATCCTAACTAAATGGTAAAAAAAAATCGATTGCAAGCGAAAAGGTATTTGTAGTTTTAAGGACTCCCCTTTATATAGTAATTCTTTCAGAGACAAGATGTACTGAGATCCTTTACTCCCAATCGTCTGACAGTTGGTGTCTTTTTGTACGAATAACCTCTCATTTTACCCTATGTCTGTTGATTTTGAACTTTCTTGATTACGTATAGTAAGAGAAAGATATTGTATTCTGACAAAACGATGGTAGAGGAACTCAAAAAAGTGGGTCGAAAAACGCCGTTTGTCTGTCGGTATGCTGCCGCGGCCTGCAGCCTAAACGGTTACCCTCATTTGGGTCAAACTTCGGATTTGGTCTTTGTGGGCCTACAGTTCGGGGCCTCTTTATTAAAGAAAATAAAATGGAAAAGAGCTCTAATAATTTCAACCAATATTTATATTTAAGCTTATGTATAGGTGAGGTTAACATGACTACATACCAGTGGCGTGGCGGGAACATTTTCAAGTGGGAAGTCGAAGCAAAATTATTAATCCCATACAAAAGTAAAAAACCTTACATCTGTTGAAACAAAACCATACATTGAACATTTGCAAATTGGGTTCACAATACTAAATTGACTTAAGTCGTGCACTGCAATCAGTCAACTAAATTTTTATTGTAAGCCAAAACACTTATCCTTACCTACCTCAACATACTACCTGCCAGGACAATGAAATCGAATATCGAATAACTCGAAGAAAAGCGTGTTATTTTGTTCATAGCCACATCCCCATTCGCCATACCTCATGCCCAAAATTGCCTATACACAGTAGGAAAAAAAAAAAAAAAAAAAAAAAAAAATAGATACACACAAAATGTTCACTCAAAAATAATCAACCTAGTGAGACTGAGAACAACTTGAAGAAAAGCGCGTTATTTTCTACATAACGAAGTGGGCGTTGAACGAAGAGGTGTCAAACACAGTGCTCATGCTCAGGGAAGAAAAAAAGAGATAACAAGTAAATGTTCTCTCAAAATCAACTATCCAGTGAGAGCTTTAATAACCCGATTTGGGGTTACCTAACCTCCGAGCTTCGCTTTGTCGTCACGAAGACGATGAG
The DNA here is from genome assembly GCA_946477585.1 of Cheilosia urbana. NCBI lineage: Eukaryota > Metazoa > Arthropoda > Insecta > Diptera > Syrphidae > Cheilosia > Cheilosia urbana. Next base: position 106,149,323 of record OX297854.1, read on the forward strand.
CGATGAAAATTGATACACACAATATTTATTTGATGGCTTTGGTAGGGTTTCATGTACCTATACCTATTTGGTTTTTGGTAGATAGTGTTGACTATTGGAAATCAAAAAGGGAAGCCGGTAGGAATGGGGTTATATGGACGCCACGCCACTGCAGTGCATACTTATTTAAAAAAAAAATCAAATAAAGGTACTTTTTAAAATTTGACATATCTCGAAAATGGTCCGAACGATTATAACAAATATCTATAACAAAACTCCATTACGAAGATAATATGATCATTTGTGACTTACTAGAAAACTCAGTTTTTCTCTGTATTATCGTACAAAAGATTTTCGAAAAAAAAATTAATTTTCGAAAATTTTGTTTTCTTTAGTTTAGGTGAAAACAGTTGGGACGATTCTGACCAAAATGCATACTTAGAGTAATATATTGCGCCTTTAATTTTCAATTCGAATCACCAAAAACGATAATTTTAGAAGCTGTTCATATCTCGAAAATGAGTACTTTCTATAACTTTGCTTACAAGTGTACGCCACTTGGAATTCGTATTAAGCAGCCATTTTGTTTTTAAAAAAATTGTATGTGCGAATGTGTTAGGATAGGAGAGATCAAACCAGCATTTTAAAAGAGCTGATTGCTAACACAGCTCTTATAAAAAAATATCAACACAAACAACTTTTGGCAAATACCTACACCTACCATTTGAGGGGAATTTATAGAAGATCAGACCGATTTAAGTTTAAACTTCACTTGTAGGCAAAAAGTGTATCTTAGTGAGACCACTTCCTGGTAAACGTCGTACCTTTTGACCAAATGCCAATTTCATTTGCCGACACGCAGCGAGCACCATTCCTTGTTTTTGACATTTCCCCAACAAATCGATTCCCTAAGCCATTGCAGACACAAACTGTCCCTCTAATTGAAATGCACCATCACGTATTAGGATAATAAATTAAAATGACCAATCATTAAACTGTTTTTAATAATTAAGTGCACTTTAATGAATTAAATTAAAAGTACCGCCTACAAAAAACAAAATACCAATCTCCCTCTTCCTCCAATCAAAATTGAAATTCAAAATCAATTTCGTTGACCAAAAGTTTACCGAAAGTTCATTGCATTTAAATCGGCTTATCGATGATTGAAATCCGGGCAGGACTCTCACTGAAATAAAATCGGTTGACCCCCCTCAAAGGGAAATTAAAATTCACCCCAATCAGTCAGCCGTATGAAGCTCATCCGTCTAATATTAGCATCGAGTAAATAAAGAATGAATTACTGGACAGGACATTTGTCCGGTGTCTCACTGTGCGCGCCGGCCGCTGCGCTGGTGAGCTTACCTTGCAGTTGTTAACACTCATCCCTTCCTCGTCAGTAATCAATCGGAATATTGTAGCAGGGAGGCGCCCTGGCACATTAACTAAACTGAAGCAGCATCCGCCAGAGCCGGTGTGTGCTTGTGTAGTGTGTATGCATATTTTAATTATTTCGCAGCCTTAATTAGTGTTCAACCGGGCAGAGGATTTTTGTCAAAAGGCTTACATCACACTGCCTTTGCTTGCATTTGCCCTCACCGTTTTTGGCTCGCATATACAGTATGTAGATGTTTGCTTAGCAAATTCGATTTGTTAGGCTTGTGTCTCGTCGTTGGTTGGGCTTTCGGAATATGGACAGAGTGTTGACATTTGTTTCCTTCGTTTTAATTGTGCGACAAGGCTGTGGAGGGTGCTCTCAAAGTCAAGAGGCTGCTTCAAGGGCTCTTGGCTAAATGATGCACCCTTCATTTGTGTGGGTAAATACTGCATGATGTTTTTAGAAGAGGGATTTCAGCTCGTCGCTCGTTTGGGGAATGCATTGCAAATTGCTGAAAGAGGAAGGGGAAGGCGGAAGACTTTTTGGATGAATGCCAGAAGGGTTCCTGTCGATATTGTTTTTGTGGCTTCACGAGATTTGGCACGGGAAATAATGGAAATCGACTTTCAAGCTTTTCAATTCCGTTTCCGCAGTTTTTTCGCTCCTTCGTCGTCGGCGAGTGGATACGCGAGTTGCCAAACAGGAAATAAGGACTTTCGGTGCACTTCAGGTAATTTTCTGAAAGAAGTTAGTTTTTTTTTTTTTTTTTTGTCGACGACTCCCTGCTGGTGATTGTTAGATGTCGAAAGAGGTGAGAAATGGTGAGTCTGAGAAAAGATTTATTGGCAACTTGATATGGTGGGTGGCAGTCGAATGAAATTGCATTTTCCTTGGCGTTGTCCTTTTTTTCTTTACTTCTTCAATCCTGCTATTTCCTCTATTGGCGCGAGCAGTCAGCAGTCAGTAGATAAGGTGGAGTTCTTGGACAAAGGATATTTCTTCGGTTTACAATCTCGGGGGCAGGGGGTCGTTTGTAATGATATTGTGTGGAGGTGTGGATGTGTGGACTAGTGTTAGTTAGGTGTTTTTTTTTTTATTAGTGCGACTTACTTTGACACTACACTCTGGAAGGGGGAAAATCAGTGAGATCATGAGGTTATGTACCAGTCTGAAAAGTTTCTGCTTGCATGTTCAAGTGAATGAAAGTTTTTTCGAGTGAGACAGGTGGAGAAAATGTAAAAAGAGACTCACGAGATTTTTTTTTCTTCCCCTAAAAACTCCACGAAAACCACTACAAAAACCAACCGAAAAACACCCTAAGAAATGCCCCAAAAAAGTATTTTAAAAACGCCTCAAAAGTCAACCCGATAAATACTACAAGAAATGTTCGAGGTATACAAAAAACACATTAAAAAACGAAAAAGAAATGCCCCAAAATCACTCGAAAATTGCTGCAAAGTATGCATGAGAAAATGTCTTTCGAAATAGCTTGTAAGCGCTTAAAATAAATGCCCAAAAACTATCCGAAAATCGGCAAAACACTTATGACAAAAATGAATCAAGACGAAAGAACTCATTGAAAAACGATCTGGAAACTCACCTAAAGACGGACCGACAACCAGCGGTCAAAACAACAAACAACAGCGATCAAAAGAAGAGATCAAAAATGCTTAAAAAATGTTCAAAAATTATCTGAAAACGGTCAAAAAAAAAAAAAAAAATGATGGAAAAAACGGATCTTAGAGGCGGCTCCAAAACGAACAAAAAATGAACAAAAAATTCCAAGAACCTACGATGAAAAATCCCAAAAACGTTTAAAAAATCCCCCACAAAATACTCGAAAACGAACGAAAAGTGTCCGAAAATACTACGTAGAACTCAACGGAAATCCTTCTGAAAGAAACCCTCTAAGAAAAGACCCGATAAACTGTTGAAAAACGCCCCAAAAATACTCCGACATGCTCTAAAATTCACGAAAAATACGTCCAAAAAGGGTCTAAGACTAACCTGAAAAGGGGCACAACACTTGGAAAAACCCTCTGAAAAATTATTGTGCAATATATGTATAATATACAACAAAAACCTTTGAAAAACGCTTTGAACAAAATATCCAGGGACTGTGTAAAAATAAAAAGCGCTAAAACGAAGGAGCCAGGCAGTACCACCCATCTGAGGGAGTTCCACAGGGATCGGAATTTTGACCTATCCTATAGAATAGAGTTTAGACCAATAGGCATTACTTGTTTCTAAGGCTTGATATCGGCGATGACTTGGCAATTGTTGTGACAGGAAATTAGCTGCATGAAAGTCATTGGTATTGGTAGAGAATGTATAAAAAAAAGTGGGTGTTGGACGGCATTAGTGGGACATTAAAATATAGTTTCTTAAAAGAAATTTTCTTGCAGAAGCCAGTATCTTAGCCCGTGAAAAGCTCCCACGAAAGCACTTTTGCTGTTCACTCTCTAAAAGTTAGACAACCTTCTTGTCTGTACTATTACAACCTATAAATTGGAACAACAAACTCTGCAGACACCATTACTCATCTTTGCAAAAAAATCAAACAACCCGCCGACGAAATCGTAGCCCCAAGTAAAGCTTGCTGTTGGACACCATCTGTTTGCAACTGCTCTCATTCCTGTACATCCTCAATATTGACAAAGGTATGTTCATCGCAAAATGACACAATAACACAAAGCCGTAAAACCCCCATCGCTTGCTGTGTGTTGACTTGCTTAAGCCTTGTTTACCTGTTCAATTGCCGTACCAATTCCCGCGACGCTTTGAGAATCCCTCGCCTAAAGTTTTTTTTTTGCAAGCAAACGATACACATATTCCCTAACAAGAGACAGAAATTCGAAAGCGAATTCCTTTAATTGGATTCAACTGGATTTTCATGATCGAATCTGTACGTAGAGTTGACAAAGATTATGTTTATGACCAACCACACACTGTCCTTCGAGTTCCTACTCAAGGACAAAGTCGAAGCCAAACTAAAATAAAGTTGTGTAGACCATAGATATTGACATAAAAGTTGTTTGGCTAAAATATTCATCCATCCATCCGGGTGTGCATAATTGGCTCAATGGCCGGATGGTTGGTTCCGTGTGACGTTGGTGGTCTGAGGGGCATACACAAAACCCAATACACAAGTCGCTAGAGGTGGGTCCTTAGTTTGGATAGCTGTAACTTATTATTTTAATAGAAATAACAGACCTTGAGGCAACAAGTAAACAAAATTTCCAACACAACAGTCTGTCCCCTGTCCTGATGGCTGGTGTGGCTAACTAAATATTTACACTAGAGGTATGGTGTATACCGAATACCCCATATTGTATGTAGTTGTGTGCCATCTTCTTGGCCATTGTCTGGAGTGATTTTCAAAACACAAGTGTGTGTGTGTGTATGTGCGATTGCATACATTAGGGAGAAACAGTATTATTGCGACACTAATATCGTCAGGGGACATGCAGTGGATCCACACATACGTATGATTGAGCTGGGTCCCCTTGGAGCAGACACTTAGAGAGGGTGAAATGGAAACGTTGTCATTGTCTCATTCCAGTGTGAAATGCGGTTGCCGTGCTTGGCTTTTTGCTGTCCGTCTGCTGGAGAAGGTCCTTTATCGAGTGGAATGTGAAGGTGAAGTTGAATTGTGATGTGGTTCGTGGGGGAATGGACAATGGAGTGGAAATGTCATCACATAAATAATATTTTATCGAAAATTGGCAACGATTGGTTGGTTTTTGGGCTTGCCGAATATAAGGATCATTATTAGATTAATAAATTTTGTTATAGAATGTCCCTCGGGGTATACGGTGTGGATGCATGTGTGAAAGGTATTTTTATTGCTACTGTCTGGGGCGAAAAAAGAATAACTGTCTCTAGAGGTATATACGAATTGAATTTGAAGAGGACGAACTTAAGAATTCAAGGAGGTGGGATATAGTTTTTACAAAAGAGCTCTCGTATTAGACTTTTAAAAGAACCATAGATCACTTCATAAGTAACCTAACTGTCGTGAGAGGGTTCAGCGACGAAGGCGACTATCTACGGAGTTCGAAAATACAACAGCTCAAATGTAAGAGATATGCCGATAAACCTTTTTTTCGAAACAGATGAAAGAGATTTTCTTGACTGATGTTTTAACTGGGAAACGATTCAAATGACTTGCGGCCCCTTTTCGCATTCACAGCCTTTAGGGATGAAGATTAAATAGCGAACCCTGGGGCAAGTACAGTGTGATTAACGAAGTCAACGATCTGTTAAGCGGCGTGCAAGTTGAAGCACTGATTCACCTCGCGCCGAGTATTCCACACTAAATTAGAAGAGTAATAATAACCCCTTTAGTGAGTGACTCTTATAAAAAAAATAGAAGGCAGAAAAGTTTGTATTGAGAAAACAGAGGCGTAACGAAAAATTAAACGCAGCAGTAGAAAATAGCTCTAATCTATTTAGTTGCGGAACTGTAAGGAAGATGAAGGATTGAAGTTGTTTTGTAGGGAAGTAGTAGCGTAACGAAAAGTGAAACGCTACTGGATGACTGACATTTCCTACGGCAAACCAACAGTGGAGTGATTCGGCGTGATTTATTCTGTGATACACTCTTAGCTCTTTATCAAAATCTGTAACCATAAGAAAGGCGCACACAATCGATTTTCATAGAAATTTCGCTGAATTTTAAAAAAGCATCCAGTGTATAACCGATGCACAATTTATTTTATTTTCGTCGTACAACTATTAATAAGCAAAATTTGTAACTTTCAATGGGACGCGTTCGCTCTGCTCAAGGCACTTATACTCTGTCCAAGAAAAATTGTCAGTACAGGGAAGATAGGATGTTTGTCTCTCAGTCTGGTTGCAATGACTTACATAAATCGGTCCCTTTTTAAAGCTCTCACAAGGTTGCCATAGTGTGTATGATAATTCGCCATAACTCAGAGAGCAATACTGTTAGGGTTACCATCTTCCAATTTAGCCAGGTCTCATCAGTAAAATAAATCTTTCTTTTCTCTTCTCTAATTTTTTTTACTTCGCGTAGATATCTTCGTCTCCAAGAAATAATGTCACTTCTTTCCAACAACAAATTCTTTCGCTGACGTTTGACGAATTTAAGTCCGAGATCTTTTTGCAATATTATATGCAAGGTTGAGCTGCTTAGTTTTGTTATATTTTCACTTTTTTGTACTTCCAATAATATCTTGTCTAGCGTTGGAAGGTCATTATCCATAAAAAACTGATGGACTATCCGCCTAATCGCACATTTGTCAAAATCATCCACCTTGCTCTTGATACCGGAATTATTTTTCTTCTTTGGTGGTGAATTGTGGCCTTTGATTGCTTTTTCCCTTAAAAGCCTGTATACAGTTCGTTCCGTAACAGAAAAAACAGTAGCCGCATTTCCTACGGCTTCCGATTTACTTTTGAAAAGGTCATACAATTTTTCAGTTGCATCAACAATTTGTTGTTTCTTTTCTACACTTAGATCCTTTGAAGACTTTGTAGCCATGTTTCTGTTTATTCATATGCACAATAAAGTTAACCACTTGCTTAGATGCACTATCCGCGATTGAGATATCAACCATTGTTTCCGCCTTATATACACAAACAGGCAATTAGAATACAGAATTATATAACCACGCCACAATGTCATATTCCTAAACAGATGGTAAAAGGACTGCACTTGTGCAGCTCTACATACGTTTTTTAATATAGACATATATACCTAGATTACATATTTGTTAAAAAACTATTACCCGTCAATGCAGAACTTCGCGGAAACAAAAGCAAAAAAAAGGATCATAAAATCCTTTCAAGGCATTTACTTTACTGGAGAGAAGTGACCGGATGTGGTAAAACCCAACGACCGAAAATAAACAGTATAGGTCTACCTGCTTCATCATTTTGATAGTTCAGTGTGAAAAATATGCTCTACAAAGTGAAATATGAATTTATTCCCCGAACGAATAATAATTTATCGCAATATCACTACAACGCACATCATGATCACTTGTTGCGTTAATGAAATGATTGCATCAAAACAACTCACGAATAAACCTTATTTCTAAAAGACAACATTAAAAAATATGTTTTAACTGAATATTATTGGATCTTTCAGAAATACAAACAAATTAAAACCGAATGGCAGCATCCCACATAATATGCCGCTCTCAAAAGCTCCAAAAAGCTCCAAAAAGCACCAAAACCGAAAGTTCTTTGACAAAATTCAAAGAAAAATCCTTAATGATATGCTAACATTGTCATATGGTAACACTTCTCTGATGTGCTTCAGTCACTCACACTGCTTATTTTGGTTGATGATAATAGCAAGCGAACACAAGCGATCGTGCTCATTCTGCCCGCGTCTGCGTGGCAGACTGGTTGTGGAGGGATGTATGCGAATTTCAGGAAAATTACAACAACAAAATGCTTTGGAATGCCAGTCGTTTCGTTTTTATTTCAGTGGCAAATCTTGTGTTTGAGTGCCGTGAGAGAGCTACAGGCACCACTGGTAGAAAAAAGAGCTTCCCATAAGGCCTGTACTGACAATTTTTCTTGGACAGAGTATAGTAATTGCAGTGATAAAGGGCACTCGTTCACATTGAACGTTGTATGCTGTTTTTTAGCGACAGAAAAGCAACGTGCTGTAAAACGAACATTCAGTTTTGACAAAAAAAAAAAAAAAACATACCTTTGGAGCGAGTTTGTACAGTCATTGTCTTTGAGCCAAAAATATTATTCACAATTTAAGAAAACAGCGCCAGCTTTCTATTAGGTACTTTTCCCTCGCCTCTTTGCTGTCGGTGACTTCAACCATGCTTACTTACTTACTTATCGGGCTCCCGACCCGTGAAGAGTCTCTGCCTGAGACACTGCAGCCTTCCATCCTCTACGATCCCGGGCAAGCTGCTTCCAGTTGTCCAGACCAAGTGCTCTGGCATCCGCGATGGCTTGGTCTTTGAAACGGAGGTTCGGTCTTCCTTGTCTTCTCGAACCTGGGGGCTGGGATTCGAAGATCCTCTTAGCCGGAGCATTATTGTCCATTCGCTCGATGTGGCCGAGCCAATGTAGTCGACGTGTTTTGGCTTTTTGGACTACATCCACATCTTGGTACAGCTCATAGAGTTCGCGGTTGTATCTTCTCCTCCATTCGCCCTCCCCGCACACAGGACCAAAAATCCGCCGAAGAATTTTTCTTTCGAAGGAGCCCAGAATCAGCTCTCCCTTCTTGCTTATGGTCCAGCACTCGGTGCCATAAAGCAGGACTGGCAAGATAAGGGTCCTGTAGAGCACACATTTCGTCCTTCGAGTTAGGAGTTTTGAACCCAGTTGTTTTGCCAAACCGAAGTAGCAACGGTTTCCTAGGGTAATTCTTCGCCGGATCTCCACTATGGTGTCATTCGTGGATTTTATGTTTACTCCGAGGTAGGTGAACTCCTTAACTACCTCGAAATTGTTGCTATCAATAGTGACGTTTTGTCCTAGCCAGTGGACAGATGCTTGTTTGTTTGTTGATAGCATGTACTTGGTCTTGCCCTCATTTACTTCAAGGCCAACGGATTTTGCCTTTTCTTCAATCGCCGTGAATGCTTCTATCACGGCACGCTGGGAGCGACCGATGATGTCAATATCGTCCGCATAGCCCAGCAGCTGGACGGACCTGTTGAAGTGCCTTCCGTGTTGACACCTGCCCTGCGCACTATCTGCTCCAGTACGAGATTGAAGAAGTCGCATGATAGCGCGTCTCCTTGCCGAAATCCGGTGCATGTCTGAAATAGTTCGGAGGAGCTACTTCCAAACTGCACGCTGCAGCGCGTGTTTTCCAGCGTCACGCGACACGGCTGAATCAGTTTTCCCGGGATTCCGAATTCGGCCATCGCCATATAGAGCTCCTGACGATGTATGCTATCATACGCGGCTTTGAAATCGATGAATAGGTGGTGAGTTTCGACTTGAAATTCTTTGGTCATTCCAGGATTTGCCTCAGTGTGAAAATTTGGTCTATCGTCGATCTGCCGGACCGGAAACCACACTGGTACGTGCCGATTAGTGTGTTGCAGAACGGTTCTAGACGTTCACACAGTACGTTGGATAGGATCTTGTATGCGACATTAAGCAAGGATATGCCTCGTTAGTTCTTGCAAGACATAGGATCGCCTTTTTTGTAGATGGGACATATGGAGCTGATAGTTCAGTCATCGGGCATGTTTTCTTCCACCCATACTTGGTTGATGATTCGGTGCATGCACCCTACCAAAACATCACCTCCGTATTTGAAGAGCTCTGCTGGTAGGCCATCAGAGCCGGCGGCCTCGTTATTCTTCAGCTTTTTTATAGCTAAGCGCACTTCTTCTATACTGGGTGGTAGAACTGGTTCTTCATTGACTGGACGTGGGTTCTCTTCTTGCCCTATCACTCTCTCTACATGATGCTCATTTAGCAGCTGCTGGAAATGCTGCTTAAACACATCTACTATTCCCTGCGCTTCGGTGACTAGGTTTCCTTCGCTGTCTCGAAGAGCTTGCGTTCCGGTTTTGTAACCAGCAGTCAGTTGCTTGGTTCTTTTATAAAACCTCCGGATGTAATTGCGATCGCGCGACTCTTCGATCTCGTTGAGTTGGGAAGCTGCGTAAGCCCTCTTCTTTCTACGCAGGATCTTCTTTTCCTCCCTTCTCCTGGCTCGATACTCTTCTCTCGCTGCCCTTGTTTTGCGCTGCAGCGCTTTCTTTCGCATTCATCGTCATACCACGGGCTCTTTCTCTGGGGTGGCTGGTACCCTACGGTGGTTTCGGCTACCTCCTTGATTATGTCGCGATACTGGCACCACTGATTGTTGGCGGCTGTGGTAGGTGAGTGCACAGAGGAGAGTTTCATACACAGGCGCTCGCTGTAGGCTCTGGCTACTCCATGTGTGCTAAAGGCGTCCAACGGCGAATTTCTTCTTCTGGGCGGTTCGCAGCTTCTTCTCGTTGGACAGTCGAGCTCTGAATTTAGCCGCGACAAGAAAATGGTCAGAGTCGACATTTGCCCCTCGGAATGTGTGCACGTCGAGGATGTTGGATGCGTGCCTCGCATCGATTAGAACATGGTCGATTTGGTTGGCGGTTCGACCGTCTGGAGAGCGCCAGGTTGCTGTGTGGATCCTTAGCCTTGGAAACCTAGTGCTACTTATCACCGTATTACGAGCTGCTGCAAAATCGATTAGTCGGTAGCCGTTGTCTGTTGTCGTTTCGTAGATTCTGTGCTTACCAACTAACCCGCCAAAGATGTTTTTCTTTCCGACTTTGGCATTGAAGTCCCCGAGTACAACTTTTACATCATACTCCGGACAGGCTCCGTAGGCTCCATCAAGGAGGAGTTTTATGACCTCCTGGATGGAGCCTACGGAGGACAGACTCAAGTTTTTGAGAGTGTTCGTACATTCCAGGTACATACTCTCAAATCGTAGTCCATTGACGTTCCGGGTTTTGTAGCCATTTGAGGAGTTCCATTATCCGAGGCTGGTTGTGTCTCTCCCATAACTAGTGTTTTTTTTTTCCATGGTCGGGAAGTTGCCCCGACGGCACAACCCCCAACCTGGAGAACCAGTTCCTTGTTTGAGCCTAGGACAGCGGGCCGGAAAGAAACCGATGTCAGTAACCCATTTTGGGATACGAGCGCTGCCGTTGACCCACTGAGGGCTCCTCCGCCACCAACTCTTTTCCAACACCCTGGCTCAGTATTGGAAGTCCCTATAGACCTGGAGTCCAAATATGTCGAAGCAGCTCATATAGGGATTACACTTACCAGTTCGACCTTACTGCAGCTGTAGGCACCACCGTTGATCCCATCTAGGGAATTCCTCCGCTGTCGCCTGAGAGTAAGTGCCTTAGTGAGAGGACACTCCTCCCCCCTCTCTCGTTCGCTGCCACCAACGACCTTCCACAGGGGTTGTTTACCCCATCTCCTTTCTCCTTACCCCATCTCCAGTCGAGGTATACTAGGCACCCACCAGTCACCAACGTGGAGGTGAGAGTAGGAGTTTGATAGTGAGAGGCTAGAGTGAGAACGCTTGTGTTCTCATGTAATCGCATCACTACCGTTAAACCGACAAGTCCTCTTCAACTCCTAATTTTGATGTCGGAAACTTGCATTCTACTTCAACGTAATCCCGGTCGACATACACTTATATCTGTCGCAAAAATCTCCCCACAGAAAAATACTATTGCAGCCGAAAAAATAAAAAAATAAATATTAGGACACATCACAAATGACGAGACGACGACTTTTGTGAATTTCCTCTCCCCGCACATCGTTGTCAGTCGGCAAAATTTTTGATGCAGAAAATACTCTCCATTGTCGTCGCATAAAAACCCAGGTCCTCTAGATCTAGACCATCCGAGCTCATCATGTGCACCAGCGATGATGGCATGAATCTGACATTCTTCGCCTCTCGTGCGCCCTTCGAAAGTGGCACTGGCGACGCCGAGTATGCAATAAAATGATGGGGTGTTAAAAATTATAATTACCCTCTAACGCCTTCCCACGCTGACTCAATCTAGATTCAATTCCACACTCATGTATAGATAAACCCCTGTGTGTGGCAATTTACGGGCCGACACCGACATATTTTCCCCGAGACATTATCACTTCCACACCGAAAACCGCGCCCTGCTGATATAGTCTGGGTCGCCCACATCTCTTGCATTCACGTTCCCCACTCCCCATCCGCATCCAGCCCATTAAAAGCCGACACAAAACATTCGAATATAGGCGCCATAATCCGTTTCGCCATTCCCACATCCGCCGCGCTATATACTTCGATTTGGCTTATCTTTAGAGTTGCTTTTCTCTCCATATACACCCATCCATATGCCCGATAAGGATATACACGAATGCAAAGGATTTGGCAAATCTAAACCCATTGAAGGATTTTCACTCTCGCAACACATGACAAGTATCAATTTTTGCGATCTTAATTCGAATTTGTTTTTCGTCGTTTCGTTTTGTGTGTCCTTTTTATCCTTGCGGGAAGTGTTTCTGGTTTTTTTTTTTGTGCGCTCATGCTTGGGAATTTGTATATAGAAGTTTCATATGCTCTTCAGATGTGGATGTTAGCATCATAAAGATATCGGGGATTATTTTTTTTTTTAGATCCGCTTTTGAGAAATATCTCTGCAGGGGATATAAGGGTATTCAGATTCATTTATGCATTACTATCGCTTCGAGTTATTCCGATGATTGGGGTGGCGGGGAGAAATATGTCTGGGGCGTCACGTGTATAATCGCGCCCATTGTAGACTAATGCACTCGATTTGAGTCACAGCTTTGTAATCAGTTGGAGATTTATTCCAAATGGAGGCAAACGAAAAAGTGTTCGCTTTTCGGTTTCTCGGTCGACATACTGACATACTTCGAATGGGTTGTCGAACAGTTGTATTTGGGGAAGTAGAAATACTGCTGGGTAAACAGCATTTAGCGAAAATTAATTACAGACGGAATGAGAGGAGGGCTATGAAATATGAGCTTTGGATAGGTAGGGATTTGGTTTGCTATTTTTTTTTTTTTTTTTTTAAGACGACCCATATAGGTATAGGCTTTTTAAAAATCAAGTAACGGGATATTTTTACTTATTTTATTTTATTTGTTTATTTATTTTGCATTTAGCATTTCCCTGCCTGTGTTAGAGGCATCATTTTGCATCAGTCAGCAGAGGTGAGAGCAAATAAAAAAAAAATTGCTTGGCCACTTGTGAGCAACTACGGGTTAGGTTCACCATATGTGAAAAATCAACTAGTATGATATGATACAACATCGGATACTATATAACCTGGTAGCTATGTTCAAATTAAAGATGTCGCTAACAGCATGTTTTAAATAAGCTTTAAAGCAGAGCAACTCAAAGAAGTATGTTACCGGAACCAAGGTAATTGGAGGAGAGGACACCACTTGTTACGCATCTCTCAGTAGAGTGCTATTTTTTAAAGAGGCAATTTCGCCAGGCAAAAAGCGCTGTCAATATTTATCGATAATTACAATGATAGCTCAAGTTGATTGGGGTAATGGGGAATGTGGTGCTGATATTGAACCGATTTCGTTCTACCTTTAGGTCTAAAGGAGAAAGGAGTCTAAAAAAGTATACTTGCCTTGTCATTGAAATGGATTGTAAAAAAAAACAACAAAAAAATGGTTGCCAAAAGGTCCGTATAGGCTCCCAACGCCTATCCTCTCACAAGCAATAATTTGGTTTTTATTCTATAGGACGAATAGGCGGGACCTACAATTTAATGCCGAGTTTAAGCAACAAGTTAATTTAAGAAGAGGTGTGACGCCAGTGGAAAGAACCTTTAGATTAAGGTTGCCAGATTTCGCTCGCAGCTCGACGGCACAAATAGCAAAAATATGGGGAAAAAACCGTGATTTCCGAATTCCCCCCGGGACAAAATAAAAAATTATTTTTATTAAATTGAATGACAGCTGTCAATTTGCAAAAATTGAATTCTTACATTATGCTAGGTGTGCTTGATTGAACATTTTAACGAGAATTTGATGTTGAAAAGACAGCTGCGTGTAAAAGAGACTGAACTGTAATAGAAAACCTTGAAAAAAAAAGTTTAAAAAAAAGCTGCCAGCTGATATACATATATCAGCTACGTTAATAAGGTTGGTTTGTACGCACTGACTCCTATCGGAAATTTTCGTTGTAATTTTTCGTATACTGCTCCTGTTTAATTTTAAGAGTCTGAAAAATGTAAAATACGGACTAAAGACCAATTTAGAATGCAGTGAGTGTGTTTTAAACAATATAAGATGTTTGAAGTAGTGTTTTGTTTTGAAAAGCTATCCTGGCGGGACAACCGAAATTCTGTCTTAAATCCGGGACGACCCGGACAAACCGGGACGTCTGGCAACGCTACTTTAGATATTATTAAGGTCTTTTCGGGGATCGAACTTGAGATCACTCGCTCAATAGGCCAACACACTAATAACTGAGCATTAAACTGTGATGCAAAACGAAACATCTAACCCCGGCGAATTACCGTTGCCATGAAGGTCGGTAAAGAACTCACCGAGCTCCTCGATATCAAAAAAAAAAAAAAAAAGAAAATTAGACAAGGCGACGCGCTGTCGTGTAACTTCTTCAAATTCGTCCTTGAAAACATTTCGCAAAACTCAAACGCAAACACCAGAGATACGTTTTTTTTAAAAGTCCGTCGAATTACTCGCGTACGCCGACGATATTGACATAATTGGCCAAAACCCAGTGTGTTGTCAATGGCGTGTTTCTGAGTATATTGAGACTGAGGCGACGAAGATTCAATGAGGGCCAGGTAAAGTATATGCTTTCACCCAACACCGATGTCTCGGACAAAACATGACTTTAGATCGACATTACTTTGAGGTGGTTAGGGACTTTGGCTACCTATAGGCTCCGCCATGAACTCGGACCATTACACCAGTGCTGAGATTGAACGAAGTATAACTCTTGTCAATTGTTATTCCTTTGGACTGAGAGGGCAGTTGAGTAGCAAAGCCCTCCCTCGAAAAACTAAAGTGATCTTTTATAGGGTCATACAAATCGTCCCACTTTCGAGGGGAACATTTTTCGAGTAATTTTTGGTCCCGTCTGCATAGACAGTGAATGTTGGAGGAGATACAACGCAATCACTTTTATATTTGACACTTTTAGCTCAATCCCTTCCTGACGGTATATTTCAGATTCGTGATTGTGACCTTCTTCCTAACTGGACCGGAAGCGGCTGTAGTCTGTAGCAGTTGTGGTGTTTTGGGCCCCAACAGTTGCCACAGCGGCAAATAGTCCGACTGAAGCTAAGAGCCGGAAAGACCGTTTCATCTTGAGGGGATTTATCCTTGTTCCTAGTTATATATAAAAGACTTAGAACAAGTTATAGTGAACAGTTCGCCGCTTTTAGGAGACCTAGTTTTTGAACTAAAGTTGACTATTTAAACTGTGGGAAACAGCTTTATTTGACGAGACGGGAAGCAACTATGTGTTTAGATTCTGCTAAAAACGCAAGCAACTTGAAAAACATTTAAAAATAAACAAATTCGCCATAGACAACTTACAATGTTTGCATTGGGCGCACTTAATGAGGGGAATGTGAACAAGGTCGGATAGAACGCGAATTAAGGTCGCCAAATAAAGCTGGTTTCTTGGTAGAATCTGTCAACAGTGATTTAAAATAAAAGCCTCAAACTTTTCACTGTTTATCAACAGTTGTTGGAAGTCTATTAACTACACTAAGTCTAAATCGCCCAAAGATGAAACTTACTCGGACTTGTTGCCACTTTGGGAACCGTTGGGGCCCAAAACACTACAGCTACAACAGCTAATACAACAACAACAACAACACCACCACCACCAACAGCAACAACAACAACAACAGCCGCTGCCACTCAAGCAAGGAGGAGGGTCAGAATCAGCAATCTGAGATACAGAAACAGGAGGGGGGGCTAGTGGTTAAGCTAAACGAGTTAAAAACAAGAAAGTGACTGCAAATACATTGTGAAGTCGAAGGACTAAGACATGTTTTATTCTTGAATGGTTTTTCTATAGGGTTTGCCAGCAAGGAGCTACTTTTGGTGCGGTCCTCCCGATTCGCAATTTAAATCTGCGCTACTTTCTATATGTACTCTAACGATAAACTTGGTCCTGAGCATATAGGTCGTCGAGTTGACGATTCTTCGTTGTGTTTAGAAATATTTTTTATTGTTGAAGGAAGACGAGGCGTTTTCTTAACAAGTTGAGGAGTAGTACCAAAAAAATTTCACTACAAAAAACTACAAACGATTGTCTATCGAACTGCATTTCACGTTTTTCATTCTAGAAAAAGTGCGAGCTAACTTCACGTAGGTGCAATGTTGTTGTGGTTGTAATTTCATCTAGTTCGCTTAAGTTTACCTGCTGTAATTCATAATGTGTGGAAAATGTTTGTATTTTTCACTTCTCTGTATTGTCCCCTACCCAAATATATATAGTGACGTATAGCAAAAAAGGGTGGAAACACGTTACAGGCAACTCCGTATTAATATATAGATGAGCGGAGGCCAGGTTGTCATATAAACGCTGGCATTCGTCGAGGGCTAGGTGCATTATTTTGTTCACTTTACAACTCAATTATCAGTGGTTGGTGTGATGGACTACTGAGCGAGGGCTTTCAGGTTCAATCAGCGGGAATATCCAAATTACATCGGAAGGTTCTTTCTACTGCGTCACCTTTCGTAAGCCTCGCACAAACATCGGAGGGTATGACTGTCATAAAAGAGGTTCTTTAAATAGCCGTTCGAAATCGTCAAAGGATTGCAGGTCCCTTCTATTTGTCCCAAAGTTAAAAGACTGCAAAATGGACACGTTGGACCAACCAACTATGAAAACTACAGGACTCCTCTTAAAATTTAAAACGAAATCGGTTCAAAGTTTTTTTTTTTTTTTTTTTTTAATTAAAGCTTTTTTTTAGTTTTCTCGATTACGTAGCAGAGAGAGAGAAAGATTTTATCTCGAAAATGGTCCATAGGTTGTAAAAGAAATGCATTTCTAAGGTAATATGTCATTGGCAAACTCAGTGTTTCTCTGTATTATCGTAAAATGGATTTTTGAAAAAAATATTTTTTTTGAAATCTAGTTTTCCGTAGTTTACCTGAAAACGGCAATAACGATTTTGACCAAAATACAAACTTAGTGTAAATTGATATTCTCAAAATGACTGCGTCCTTAATTTTCAATTCGAATCACCGAAAACGGTAACTTTAAAAACTGCTCATATCTGGAAAACCACTATTTTCGATTTCGATATTTCGATAAAACCTTGAAAACCAAGTAATGCTTACATCCCAATATTGTATATTCAGTTTGCAGCTAAATATTTAAGAAATTGTGTTTTTGAAACTAAAAATTGCAATATTTGGTACTGTTTTGCCTGCCAAAATTTACAAAAACCGCTCCAACGATTTTGATCAAAATACATACTACATAAACATAATCGGCCTTACCAATAATCAAACCCTAATGTCGACTATTAGTTGGCTGCCAGTTTAAATATAAATGTACAGTATTTTTGAAATGGTACCAATAAACAATTTGATCTCCACCTTTACTAGTTCGAAGACTTTCTGTTGAATTTATTACATTTTTTGTCACGCAGAATTTGAATTTCATAATTTGTTTTCGTGAAAAAAAAAGTTCAGTGGTTTCTTTCACAACGAGGATTTTATTCTAAAAAAAAGGAATACATAAATTGCAATTAAATTTGCCCAACAGATATCTTTCAAAGGCTTTTTGAGGCTTATTATAACCAAAAAACAAAACACAAAATAGGAAATCCACAAAGTATCCGCCGATTTGTCAAATATCATATGCAAATCGGTAATGCCCTATCATTCATTCGGGATCAATTTTCGGTACTTTTTATAGACACTTTCCTTTGTTTTCTAATACTTTATTATTGATTGATGAGTGCATGTGTCTTAATAAGATACCTTTCAAATTATTCAATAATCGGAACACAGTTTATTAGAATGCTTTGATGTAAATCAAACTTTATCGGTGGTCTAAAGATCACAATTTAGAAATGATAGCCTGCTAATCCATTTCAGAAATATCACTTAATAGGAAGCCATAAGCGTTTTTAGAATCTGTAGCTTCCGTTTTTGAGTTTCAATTTGCCAAGAAACGAGACTAAGCTTGCCAAAGTACATAGAAGTGTGAAAATAAATACAATTTGATCTTTTAAAAGATCTTTCTTGTTGATTATCTATATGTTAATCGCCGACATGATTTCTTTCAGAACATATTTAACCTACAAATGAATACCAATTGGATTTATTTTTTCACCAATTTGAAGCGTGCCACTCATAGATCGGTCGAAAGATATTATAATTTCCAAAAAGGATTTGCAAAATAGGTAAAATAGTGTTTTAAATTACGTTGAATACAACAACAACAATAATCTCTGCGGGCGGCGTCACCGACGAATGGTGGTTGTTAGGCGAAGGAAGAGATACGTATTCTCTGTCTCTTATAATTTACTTATTTATATTAATCACCGACACAATTTCTTTCAGAGATATCTACGTATCAACCCTACTTAATGAAGATCACTCATAGATCGGTTTAAAAGAATAATTATTTCAAAAAAGTTTTTGCTTTACATACCTTGGTTACAACGACAACACTGTAGGCATCAAAATCAAAAGAAAGATAATATTTCGCCTTCGCTATCTCTGCGTCCGGTATCACAGTTCACAGATGAGATGATGGTGACAGTTAAGCGAAGGAAGAGAAAAGAGAAACTGCGCAAGAGTAATTCTAATTCGATTAGTCAAATTTTTCTTTCGCTTGGACGAAGTTCTGGGGCCAGATTCTGTAAAAAACGAAACGAAAAACGATTTCGCTTTTCAAGAAACGATAGAAATCACGCGATAGCGAAAATTTGCTTCATATAACTCCTTGCGTTTTTTTCTTCACATTCGTTTAGGTTTGAGAAACTGTGTGACAGCAAAATTATAGTTTGGCAGTCTCAGTATGTCGTTTTATTTTCGTTAAGTTGTTTTGACAACGAACAGCTGACAATTGAAAATATTTTTAAAGTGGAATTTGATTGTTTACGAAGCGGATCCTCCTCCAGCCAGTACTTCTTATGTTGCGGAAAGTTTTAAAATAGGAGGCACGTTTGTCGTTCGTGTACCTGTATGCAAATTAATATTGTCCAGCACATACTTAAAGGCGGCTTTGTTCAATCGAAAACGTTGCACAAAACTAAATAGAAAAACGAACTTTTTAACTAACTTATTAACTAACTTTTTAATCAAAATAAACCAACCTTTTGTCAGGTAATGTGAGAGGATTTGAACAAATTTCTTAAGTTCACATGTTCAATTTCAACTTCACTTTCTTCGCTGTCGCTGGTCAAAAAATAATAATTTGCTAACATATCTAATAAAATATTCAGCACAATCTTAAAACCACCAAATTCAATTAGAATAAAAACGAAAATGATAAACGTCAACAAAATAGCTGTCGTTTGTTTTCTTTCGTGGAGACGATAAAATCTGTTCGTTTTTAGGGTTACATGAAGCAAGAAAAGCGAAAACGTCAAAAAAAATGTGTTCGTTTGTTTTTTTTCGCGGCCACGAGAATTTCTTTCGATTTTGATGTTACATGAAGCAAACCGTTCGTGCGCACGAAAACGTGTAGACGTTTTCGCCTTACAGAATGCCGGCCCTGTTTCCTGTTCCTGTATGAATGGGAATCAGAAATTTAAAAAGAGAATCACACTCAGAGAACGTTGCTATATGCTATAGCTATTATTGCGTATTTTTTTTCTCTATACCACCAATTCCTTCGTGAGGGGTAAATGGAATGGTGTGTGTAAAGCGAATGATGAAGAGATGAGAATACGCGCAGGAGTGATTGGATGAGTTTGATGAATGAAAGTACATTTCGCCTTCGCGATTCGCCCAGTCGATTCCCTGATAAGCCATAAACATTTTAGAAGTGCAAAATTTTTCTTTCCTCTGGAGTTGAAAAATGTGTATTCCTTGCACACGCCAGCGACGATTATGTGTTGGAATCAGGGCCGGCATTCTGTAAGGCGAAAACGTCTACACGTTTTCGTGCGCACGAACGGTTTGCTTCATGTAACATCAAAATCGAAAGAAATTCTCGTGGCCGCGAAAAAAAACAAACGAACACATTTTTTTTGACGTTTTCGCTTTTCTTGCTTCATGTAACCCTAAAAACGAACAGATTTTATCGTCTCCACGAAAGAAAACAAACGACAGCTATTTTGTTGACGTTTATCATTTTCGTTTTTATTCTAATTGAATTTGGTGGTTTTAAGATTGTGCTGAATATTTTATTAGATATGTTAGCAAATTATTATTTTTTGACCAGCGACAGCGAAGAAAGTGAAGTTGAAATTGAACATGTGAACTTAAGAAATTTGTTCAAATCCTCTCACATTACCTGACAAAAGGTTGGTTTATTTTGATTAAAAAGTTAGTTAATAAGTTAGTTAAAAAGTTCGTTTTTCTATTTAGTTTTGTGCAACGTTTTCGATTGAACAAAGCCGCCTTTAAGTATGTGCTGGACAATATTAATTTGCATACAGGTACACGAACGACAAACGTGCCTCCTATTTTAAAACTTTCCGCAACATAAGAAGTACTGGCTGGAGGAGGATCCGCTTCGTAAACAATCAAATTCCACTTTAAAAATATTTTCAATTGTCAGCTTTTCGTTGTCAAAACAACTTAACGAAAATAAAACGACATACTGAGACTGCCAAACTATAATTTTGCTGTCACACAGTTTCTCAAACCTAAACGAATGTGAAGAAAAAAACGTAAGGAGTTACATGAAGCAAATTTTCGCTATCGTGTGATTTCTATCGTTTCTTGAAAAGCGAAATCGTTTTTCGTTTCGTTTTTTACAGAATCTGGCCCCAGTCTTGTGTGTTCTGTCAAACGATAGAAATATTTTCGGAGGTGAGGGTTCATTAATTGTTTAAAGTGCACACACGTTTTTGTTTAGATTGATTTGCTGTCGCAAGACCCTATTTTGTGTCGCAAATAGAGCTAAATATCTCCTGTAAACTTGCGCGTGCAAATTTCCATTAAGTTCGGACGGACTTATATAGTCCTAACTTAATTGTGCACTACAAACAATTAATATACCCCTACTTCCGAAGTTGTTTATCGATCGCCGATCCACACAAGACTGTAGAATGATTTCAAAACAGCGTCGTCCGTGGGGTGTACCAAGAGTATAGATATACATTTTTCCACCCCTGAGAACAGGGAAATTTGCACTTCTCAAATGTTTATGGATGAACATTTGAGTTTTGTTATAAGAATTGATTGAGAATTGAGTTGGTATGAACCTACTAACTATTAAAAAGGTTAGCAGAAATCTTTTGTAGAATCACATTTTAATAGATTTTGACGGAATAACCTTTCTCCTCAAGTGAAGTCCATAACATGTAGATTTGGCTGGTGCTTATAATTTATTTTTATAAATAATGGTAAAAAATTACAAAGTGGAGAAAAGCATTACCAATTTCATTTCATCAAAAATGAGTCTAATGTAAGAGAAAATATGTCTTTAATTGTGCGCAGATATTTTCATTGCTGTTTTTTCGCGATTTTTTTTTAAGAAATAAGGGATTAATCTTTCAAGATTTCAAACGAAAGTCAACTACTCTTTACTTAATCGAGTTTCTGGCATCAACTGCAGCAGCATCAAATTCAGCTGCAACCACTTCAACTGCATTTAAGCAAAAACTTAAAAATATTCTTGAATAAAAAATATAAAAATACATGAAACAAAATGCAATAGGTACCTACCTACATTTTCTTTAATTTTAGTTATTATGTTTTTTCAACATTTAGTACAATATTAGCTACTAATGTTTGTTCCAGCATTGACCCGAATACGATCAGTAATTATTACGAATTGTTTATTTAAAATATAAAATATAAAATATTTATCAAATATTGCTACACCAATTATATTTATATGACGATAATGTAAAAACTGTGTGGTCGATTTTCGACCACTGGGCGAACCTAGTATTAGGTACTTAATTCGGGAAACTTAGAAACCGACAAAAATTTTTTTTTTGGGCGAAAACTGTCACGTTTTCCCCTCCATGAATTCACACATACTACCTGCTATTGCATCAGAAGTTCCTAAATTTGTTAAATTGCTGGTATTTTGCGGAGTGGTGACAATTCTATTCTTTTTCTTATATCTATATTTTCCGTGAAGTCAACCTTTTCACCCCA
This sequence comes from Cheilosia urbana, assembly GCA_946477585.1. Lineage (NCBI taxonomy): Eukaryota > Metazoa > Arthropoda > Insecta > Diptera > Syrphidae > Cheilosia > Cheilosia urbana. The sequence goes on from OX297854.1 coordinate 106,171,458, forward strand.
ACCATTGTTTCCTCGTCCTCATTCTCGGTAAACAAACTCCTTTTGCAAAGAGTTTAATAAGGGTTTCGTTTCAGCCAAATATCTACCTGAGTCGCCTTAGGTTCTGAGAATTGTTGAAAAAAGTAGGTCTTCAGGTAAGTTATAAAACTAAAATCTAGTTTTATTAAAAAAAACTTTATTTAAAAATTCGGCAGCGTTTCTGCCTCCTGACTTAAGACTGACATTGAAATTCTTACGACTAGCTTAAATACTAATTATCTGCTGCCACTGCACTTCTGTTTCGAATGTATTTTCCTGGAATCGTACGGTCGTCGCCGGTCGGTGTCATATGCCCGTGCGAAAGTGCTTTCGGTGCAGGTCTCGTCGCTGGTTGCTAGATGGCATGATTTCGGGTCGTTGCTCCGTGTGACGGTGGCATGTGTTATAGATTGTTTTACGTTAACTCCTCCGCCCTTAAGAGTGGACGCCCTCGTTCACTTAAAAGAATGGTATTTGGCTTATGCGGGATGTTCTTGCCCTTGGTCGTGGGGACGGCTCGCTTTTGGTAGTCTCCAAGGCTTCTGTCGATACTTCTGGTTTGGTTACAGTATTCTCTACTGAGTTGTTGGCTTTCGTAAATTTCCTGAAGATGACCAATATGACAATGCAGGATAGTAGACACGCTCCAAAACTTAGCATAGTATTATTTTTGAAGTCGGTTTTCAGGAGTTGGATGTACTGGGTGTTGTTTGTGTGGAGTTCTTTTACCATTTCCAGCGAGAGAACTTCTTCTAGTATGTTGTCCGATGAAGTTGGTTGCAGGATTGGCGGGAGAGGGTTGAGATGACTGGTTTCGATGGAATTAAACGTGTTCTTTCCAATTTGTATACTGCTGTTATCATACCTTATAAGGAACGTACCGTTGAGTGAGATCATGTTGTTGTTTATTGAGATTTGCCCATCGTACCGATTCAGGAAAATGATGTCTGATGATATCTCTTCGACCGCAGGAATGTGTTGGCTGTTGATTGCAGTACAGTTGGCTGGGATACTACGTATTAGGTTTGGAATACATGTTGTATTGCTTATGTTAATAATATTAATTCTAGGACAAATGGATAGTTTATTCACTGTTTTACAATCTGTTACAATTCCATAGATTTCGTTTTCACATTCTATAATTTCCTTAAAGTCGATTTTTATTATTTTTGTTTCTTCTCTTACTGCTTTTATAATAATTTTTTTACAAATTTGTTCATTTACAGTTGGTAAACTTACTATGTATAATAAAATGGTATTGTTAAATGCTATCTTTATTTCTGAGAACTCAATTGCCTCTTCTATATTCTTGAATGGTATTTCTTTATTATTTATAATTTTTTCGATAGTATTTATTTCAATATTCGACAGGATATATGAATTTATAATATTTACTCTTGCCCAATGTAAGGCATATGCCACGTTTGTTATTTCTTCTTTTAATAGATCTAGTTTATATTTTATGTTGAAAACTAACTGTTCTATTATGTTTCCATTTTCTTTTACATATTTATTTATTTCGTTAGTTCTATTAGCTACGTTATTTATTTTATCTATTACAAGTTTGTTAATTACTATCTGTCTATTATTATTTTCTAGGACGTTATTAATTTTTTCTTGAATTATTTGGAAGTCGTGTTTATCTGGGTTGCCAGTAATGAATTTCCAAGCGCTTCCTAGGAAGTCAATTGACCTTCTGGATTTAGGATGGTTTGGGACTAAACGTTTTATCAAGGAATTGATTGTTGATATTTCTTCGGATAACAGGTGAAAGCTATTGTGGGAGGTTGGTAGATTTTCTCTCATGGATGTCTCTATGCTTTCTATGGCTTCGGAATATTTCGACAGATCGATCTCGTGAATAATTTTATAGGTTCCTGTTTGTAGTCTTGATGTACCCGTTTTTATGGTCACAAGTCTTGCGTTTGTATAGTCCAGTATCTGTACGTCAGCTAAGCAGTCGGTCATGTATAGGTACAGTTGTCTAGAAAGAAAGGTATAGGAAGATCTATTATGATTTGATGTGTGATTTGTGAACAACTTTGCCGGATTGAGTAAGAATCGTTGTTTTTTTATTTTCTTTTACGATTTCCTTTGCGTATCTCGGCGTAAGTTTTGAGCCTAATCTTTTGTTTCTTTTGACGTATATTACGTCGCCTGTTGAGTAGTTCTTTACTGGTTGCTTTCCCTTATTATGGTAAGCTAAGTCACGTTCTTGTTTGACTTGTAATTTGTCCTTGGTTTCCAAACGGATTTTGTTAATTTTGGTAGGATCTGCGTTTCTACTAAAAAATATATCGACCGGTTTCCTACTGGTCACAGAGTGTATTGAAAAATTATATGCGTTCGTTGCTGCCTCTAAAAGTTCCGTGAAGGATTTGTGTGTTTGTTCACATTTTATGCATCGCATGATTTCAACGAGAGTCGAGTGAAATCTCTCGACTTGTCCATTTGAGCTGCTCGTGTATGGTGGTGTTTTATAAACTTCAATGCCGAACTCATCCTCAATCATGAATATGATCGGGATTGAATTAAAAGACTTCTCATTATCGAATACTATAGTCTTTGGAATACCGTAAGAAAATATAATCTCTCTGAGAGGTGTTCGAACATCCTCTATGGCCTTTGATTGTATTCTCTTAGCCTGGGCGTATTTAGAGAACTTATCTACCGCAGTCAGTACAAGATTGCCTTCAGTTGAGAAAATATCTAGGTGTATTATTTGTCCGGGGTAAGTTGGTATAGGGGTCGCCTGAATTTCGATCTTCTCCGGGTGTCGGTCGTACTTATTTTCTCTACAAACCGAGCATAGTTTTGTTATTCTTCTTACTTTGCGAGACATACCGGGAAAATAAAATTTTTCAAGAATCTGTAATTTGTTTTCGCGATCATTCCTATGAGCACGTTGATGTGTCCTTATTATTATCTCTTCTTGTTGATTTTCGTCGGTTACATCTTCGACAAGAACTTGGGAGAATCTAATGCGATAACTGTGAAGATGGTCTCTATAGATTTCTTGAATCATACCCTGAATTCGTTCCTCTGTTCTGATGCAATTTATAACTGTGGGGTTCAATCGTACTTTTAGGATTTCTATTAAATTATTATAGGTAAAGGAGGGCTCTGTTATTAGGTGTCTATGGTAGGTGGGAAATACTATGCGAAACTCTTGTTTACTCGTATCACCAATATTTAAGAAAATTTGATTTTTATAAGCATTTATTGGCGTCTCAACACTGATTATGAGGCCATGGGACGAGCTTTCGTCACTGTGTACGGTTGGAGTGAGGGAGTTAACTTCAGTTCGAATGGGGGGTCTGGAGAGGGCGTCGGCAACTATGTTTGTTTTTCCTGGCTTGTACTTTATCTCATAATTATATTCCTCTAAGATCGCTTTCCATCTCTTAAGTTTGGTGTTGTTGTTTTTGTTACTTAAGGAGTAGGTAAGCGGTTGGTGATCAGTGTGAATTATAACCTTTGCTGGCCCATATAGATAGTTCCTGAAGTTGTTCAATGACCAAATTATAGCTAGCATCTCCTTTTCATTAGCTGCATAGCTTTCTTCGGTTTTAGTTAATGTCCTAGATATGAACATAATGGGCCTGTCCTCTTGTGATAGGACAGCTCCTAGGGCGTAATTTGAAGCATCGGTTACTAACTCAAAGGGTTTCGTGAAATCGGGGTATGCGAGTATGATTTCTTCTGAGGTTAAGGTATTTTTGATTCTCTGAAAGGCTTGTTTGGCTGGTTCATCGAGGTGGATTATTTTTTTGCCTGAGAGGTTTTTGGACATTCGTCCGTCCTCCCCCCTTAAAAGGGCTGTTAGGGGTTTCGCAAGCTTTGCGTAGTCCCTAATGAAGCGGCGATAATACCCTGACAGACCTAGGAATGAGCGAAGTTCCTTTAGGGTACGAGGGTAGGGGAAATCTTGGATTGCTCTGACCTTTTCTGGATTGGTTTTAATGCCGTTGGGCGAAATAACAAAACCAAGGAATTCTACTTCTTGCCTGTAGAACTCGCACTTATCCAGTTGCACTTTCATATTTGCTGCTTGTAACGTTTGGAAAACTTTCCGAATATTTTGCTCGTGTGTCGCCTCATCTTTACTAAAAATGACTATGTCATCTATGTAGACATAACAAATTGCACCAATATGTTCGCGCAGTATGTCGTCGAGTGCTCTCTGAAATATAGATGGAGCATTCTTGAGACCGAATGGAAGCCTCGTGAACTCATATTTACCATTGTTGACCGAGAAAGCCGTTTTTTCGATATCAGATGCTTTTAAGGGGATCTGATGAAACCCGCTTTTTAAATCTATTACAGTAAACCATTTATTTTGGCCTAGTTGTGCTAGCACATCATTTATTTGAGGGATCGGGTATCGATCTGCCACGGTAATACTGTTTAGCTTCCTGTAATCTATGACGAGTCTGTATTTTTTCTCTCCGGAAGCATCGGCTTTTTTAGGCACTACCCATACGGGAGAATTGTAAGGGGATCGTGAAGGCCTAATTATACCATCGTTGAGAAGTTTGTTGATTTGTTTTTCAACCTCACTTTTAAGAGATATAGGGTAGGGATAGCATCTGGTGTACACGGGTGAATCAGATGTTGTCCTAATCTCGCCTTTTACCACGGTGGTGTAGGTTAATTTCTCTTCAGGTTCATCGAAGAGTTTCGGGAAATCGAGTACAATTTTGTCTAAGGAATTTCTTTGTATTGAGGTCATGTGGTTCGTCCTAATGTTAAGTGAGTTAATGGATTGCGAAGCCATCTGTTTTATACCTATCTTTATTTTGTTATTGATAACCATGTAGTTATCTTTGGTATGTATAACTGCGGAAAGGCTCTTAAGACTGTCATTCCCGAGAATGGCGTGAAACGATTTGAGTTTGGGCATAAGAAAGAATTTAATTTTTATGTTTTGAAGACCAAAAAGATTGACAAAAGTATGCTGAGTGACTTGGATGTTACCTCCAATCGAGTTACAACAAAAAGGTTTTTCATTTAACAAAGGGTTCTTTACTAGGGATGGTTGTATGTAATTTTTATTGGATCCGGTATCAATAAGAATTTTTAATATATCTCCATTCTTCGTTGCACATTCGAAATATGGCAGCGAAGAATTGGTTAATCTAAAAAATGTATATCGGTTAGTTGCATGATATCGGTAGAATCGTTATTGTCCGGTTGCGTCGTGTCAGTATAGTCTTGTAAAGTTTGGTCATATTCGTTCGAGTTGTCTACGTACGCTTGTATGCCCTCATATTGGCTGATTTCCTCTGCTTGAGTCATATCGGTACCAATATGAAAGTTTCTTTGAATCTTGTTAGGGTGTACTTGCTGAGAATGGGGAGCTGATGGTCTTTTCGGTGCTGGTGGCCAATTGTTCATACGGGGTCTGTTTATATAGTTTACGTTGTTCGTCCGAATTGTCGATATATCCATAGGCTCTTGTGGTGGTTGCCGGGGATTGCCAAAACGTTGTTGGTATTGTGGATTAAATTGTTGTTGGTATTGTGGGTTAAATTGTTGTTGGTATTGTGGGTTAAATTGTTGTCGATTTTGCTGTGGAACAACCTGCCTTTGAGGTAGAGGAGGCCTAGCGTTGTATTGATATGAAATCTGTTGTCTGGGTGGTTGAGGTAAATATGTTAGTTCTGGATAGAATGACTGGCGGCTTGGACCTTGTGGGTGGTTGAAGTTTCCTCGTCTAGGTGGGATTGGTGGCGGTTCGGGGTGCTGAATTCTTCTGTTATTGTTATTTGCAATCGCATACTGTGATCTAAAGTTTTGATTTTCTAGCCTCAGGCACAGATGCAAGGCTTGAGGTAAATCCAAGGGTTCTTTCATTCCCAACAGTCTGGGAAGGTCACCCTTAAGCCCTCTAATAAAAGTGTCAAGTGCCTTATCTCTATAGGTTTGCATAAGCAAATTGAGAGCGTCCTCACTGATATCCATGCACGATATTTTATTGAGAATTAATGAAAGGTGCGCGTATACATTTTGATAGAATTCCTGTATAGATGTGTTGCCTTGCACAAGCCCTGTCATTTGGTACTCTAGTGTTCCCAAATCACGCTTGTCAGCGTAGTGCATGGTCAAGCATCTTGAAATACATTTCCAATCCAATGGAGTGTTGTACGACTCCAGGACATGGTCTGCATTTCCTATGATTTTGTTTCTGATGGTATTTATAATACCAAAGTATTTTGCTGATCCTTTGATCGAGTCATATATTTTTAGGATCCTCTCTACGCTCTTGCGCCATGAACTAAATTCTCCTGGTTCCCCAGAGAATTCGCGTAGGCTGCGTACCACATCTGGAATTTTATCGAGGTCGTTAATGTTTGCTTGTTGGTCGGGCGATATAGCTTGGTCAGTTCCCGTGAACTGATCCGCATATGGGTTTAGAATGGAGTGTACAAGATTTCGACCCTCGGTCTGAAAAGCTTCACGAACCATAGAAACGATGACGGATTCCAAGGGAGGGTTAATAACAGGATTTGATGACCCTGCTTGGCCAGCTTGAGCCGCATGGCCATCAAGCGCGGATGGTCGTAGCAAATTTTCATTAGGCATTTTAAGTGGAATTGAAATTATGAAATTAGACCGACAACCAAATAATTCTTGTTCTTATAATGTAAGTGATGATAAGTGGAAATTAATTTTCTTCAACTGCTTTATGCAATAATCAGATGGTAATTCTCTTTCGAGTTATTTTTACGCTATTTTCTTTAGTTTCTTAAGGAGTTTCACTTTTCTTGTGATTACATAGACTTGTATAATATTCTTTTCCTTACTTTAATTTGATTAACTATTTATGTTCCTAAGTATACCTTAATCTATGCTTACATTAAATACACGATCATCAGCATGTTGTTGGCGGCAGTAGTCTTAACTACACCTGTTCACTGTTTGTTACTAGGGGGCCCTTGATGTTTTCTCCAACTCTGGTTCACCAGCACTAGTTGTTTAGATGTTCTTCTAATGTTTTGAAGTTTTTTTTTTTTCTTTGCACTGTACCGGTTACACTGATTTTCGTGCGGACCCTGGTTTTTGACGCACTCTTTACACGCACGTTACACTGGTTAAATGTTTTATCGGTTTGTACCACTTGGGGACTTTTCCGGATACGGTATAGTTATTGTACCACTTGGGGACTTTTCCGCGACTAACACACGTACCACTTGGGGACTTCTTTTTTTAAAAAAAATGGTTAGTTAAGTACTACTTAAGTACAGGCGCGACTAACTATAGTGAACTAATTTTTTTTTTACCGTGTTACCAGGGTCCCTGCTCGGGCGCCAGTTATAAAACTAAAATCTAGTTTTATTAAAAAAAACTTTATTTAAAAATTCGGCAGCGTTTCTGCCTCCTGACTTAAGACTGACATTGAAATTCTTACGACTAGCTTAAATACTAATTATCTGCTGCCACTGCACTTCTGTTTCGAATGTATTTTCCTGGAATCGTACGGTCGTCGCCGGTCGGTGTCATATGCCCGTGCGAAAGTGCTTTCGGTGCAGGTCTCGTCGCTGGTTGCTAGATGGCATGATTTCGGGTCGTTGCTCCGTGTGACGGTGGCATGTGTTATAGATTGTTTTACGTTAACTGGTATGAGTCGTTCAAACTTAAGAAGCAGATATTTTATTGCGATATTCTGGCAACTATTTTTGTTTATTGGTAAAGCGATTTTGGAAAGTCTGTAGTCTTTCCGTAAACTGTCAGACTAAAGTTGATTATTGGTAAGGCCGAATATCAGTAGGTACTCTAAATAGTATCCCGTACATATTTTTTTCTCAAAAAATTCGAATAAATCCCTTTTAAAATTAAATTCTACCCAAAAGCCTATCTGTGTTCATATATATTTTGAAAACTCAATATCACACTTTAAAATTAAGATTGCAACATGCAATTTGTGGAAATGGTCTTTCCGACGGCTTTTTTGAAAGGAAGAAAAAAACATTTCCACAAATTACATAAAAACATCAAATTGGTCAAGAACTGTATCTATCAAATTTCAGCAGTCATTAAAAACCCAATAATAGTAACGCAAAACTTATTTTCAGCAAATATAACCCACTTCCTTTTTTTCCAACCATATAGACTATGCACATTAAAATATACAATTGGAGCCTTACACAACCTGAAACTCCCACTTCATATTCAGTTTATAACTGCTAATGCAAATTCAAAACAAATCCCTGGTTTTTTAGATAATATTTCTATGTAAGAATGTCAGTCTATGGCTAATCGTACTTCCAATTCCAATCATAGACACCTCAAACCAGCAGATCAGAAAACAGAAACGCCTGCTGCTCGTACGTGCGTCCTTGTACTAAAAAAGTCTTGTAAAGTCTAAAGTCTTATAAAATAGTATAGTAAGCAGGCGCTTATACGAGTAACTCTTTAAACAGAACTTGCGAAAATTGCCTGTTACTGAAAGCTAAAACTTATAAAAACTCATATTGTTTTTTGAATAACCTAAAAGATAATTTTATTTCACTTCCTTACCTATTCTTACATTTTATGTACGGTTACTTCTGAACTTTTTACTTACCTACCAATTGACGAGAAGAGACCCGACAATGGTGGTCTGATTCGAATAACTCTCTATATGTATATACCAGTTGACTCAATCCAACTTTTGATGAATGAGAAAGTTTCGTGCGACCCAGTCATGCCCTTTAGTTTTCATACCCACAGACAATACCTTCCACAACCCACGCCACGTCCTAAATTGACACTATAAGTGCAGCTCTACTTAGATATATGGAACGAGTGATGTCCTCTCTGTTGTTTGGGTACCAAGCTGTTATGCAAAAGTTGTCCATCTTGAAGGGTGATCAACATTTTTTTCAGTATGGCTTCGAAAATTGATCTTCCTTGAATAAAATCACGTCCGAACAGCATTTCCGTTTGAAATTTGAAAAGCTGTCCCTTAGGGTAGGCGCGTACATACAATTTCTGTTGCAACAAATGGAACATATAACCTTCAATGCAAAGCAGCCCATATGACGTATATAGCAACCGCAGCGCTTTTGCTAAGGCACTAATCAGTTGCCTGCAATCTTAGATCTTAGCAGAACGCGCTTTCCTTCATTTAGAACGATTTATTAAACTTCAAGCAGGTTATTGCAATAAACAAATCAACAAAAAATTTATTCGGTTGTTGTGGAACCCAAGAGCGAAATGAAGTCTTAAGCTTTACGTTCCACACTACGAAACGCACAACTGACTATTGCGAAGAAAGGCAGATGCTGTGCTTCATACCAAATATCTTAGTTGCGATCGACTGTGAATAAAGACGCATAAGAAGTTCGGCTGTAAGCTGAGGGACTGAGAACGCATGCGCAACCCTTGCCTTTGCCAAGAAGAAAGAGGTCAGCTTTGTTTCAACAACAGAAGTTCCGTCGACTTGGCCGTGGAGGTCGTCCGTCAACCCTATCCAACACGATAGGAAATTGCATTCATTACTTTTTCTTCTCCCTTTGACTATAGTCGCCTCTAAGGACATTACCTACCTAGGTTAGGTAAGGTTGAACAGGGTTGTGAGATCTTCACAAAAGACCAGGCACCAAAGCGGGCCTATCGCCATCCCCTAGGCATTACCTATCTAATTCGGGTATAAACTACAAACTCCTTTCCCCCAAATAGGGCTCTTACATTTGTTACCCTACTTAGACCTTACAGCTTCCACATGTTTCAATACCATAGGCATAACGAAAATTTCCGCTATTAGGCGTACGCAGTAAAAAAGGACGCATTTATGGAGTTCTGACTCAATGAAGTAGGACATAAACTCAAATTTTTGTTAGAACTTATGTCTCGTGGATTTATGTCCCTGCGCCGTAAAAAATACCTTAAGCAGTAACTTCTGTCGTTCCCTGAGTTCAACCTAAGTGAATCATTACGCCAACTTAAGCTTATAGTTTTGGGAGATATGAATTTAAACTTACATAATATAAGTGACTCACAGGTAATTGGATACATGGAAATGATGGCCACAAAGGGATTAACAAACGTTATAAAGCAAAGTACTCGTGTAGTTCCGGGCACTAACAACGCCACACTAATAGATCACTTATTTGTCAGCATTACAACCAGCGAAGTTATGTCAGCGGTCATCGAAACAGACATATTAGATCACTACGCACTGATGTATGCCACACTGAAAGATACCGGCAATGAAGATGTACACGAAGTGCGCGGACGAATCGACCAACAGAGGGTTAATCTGCTGATTGAACAGACTGATTGGCAGCAACGCTGTGAGAACCTAGAGTGCCTTTATACCAAACTTGTAGATGAAATTAACCACATATATACACAATCAACAAATATAAACAAAAACAAAAAGAAACGTCAGTACAAACCTTGGATCACCTCCGATATGGTCCAAATGTGCAAAAGAAGAGACGAATTGTATAGAAGGTGGAAAAACAATCCGCGAAATCTAGATTTCCAAAGTGAATATAAGCACTATCGAAAATTTGTAAGTAAAAAAATATTATTTGGTAAATCGAGCTACTACAGGACACAATTTATAAACTCAAAGAACGATCCCAGGAAAACGTGGAATATTCTCAACGAAGTTCTTGGGAGGAGGAACAAGTCGATGGATGACATAATTATCAACAACTTTGCTGGGAAAAAGGAGCTAGTGACAATTCTGAATGAGTTTGCCGAGCACTTCACAACACAAGTACCTAGAATTTTGCACATCTGTAACGAAATTACATCTAAACATCAAAAACGGAAATTGTCCACTCTATGTTCCTCATGGAAGCAAGTGAAGTGGAAGTGTATAGCATGTTGTGTTGTCTAAAACCGAATAAAGGTCCTGGAGCAGACAATATTAGACAAATTGACCTGAAATGTAACGCTCTAACTCTGACTCCGATTGTGAAGCAAATCATTAATCAAAGTTTTGATCAGAGTTTTATACCAAAGGCGCTTAAAACATCAGTTCTACGGCCTATTTACAAAGGAGGAGTTAAGACAGAAACTGGAAACTACAGACCAATTTCGACCTTACCTGTGATCGAAAAATGTATGGAGGAGATTTTTGTTGATCGCTTAAAGAAATTTATAAGTAAACACAATGTTTTGCAACCAAACCAATATGCGTTTCAAAAAGGAAAGAGTACTGGAAGACTATTGGGAGAGATGTCGAACGTTATTACCACCGGCTTGAATAAAAACCATCACGTGCTAGTTATGTTTGTGGATTTCAGTAAAGCCTTTGACATGCTGGTGCACGACAAGCTGCTAGATTGCCTATGCCAGATCGGAATTAGAGGAAAGGTAGCAAAGTGGCTAAATAACTATTTATCTGATAGAACATTTAGGGTGAAGATTGCAAACATAGTCAGCGAGGAGAAGAAGAGCATCTATGGCGTTCCACAAGGGTACAAACTGGGCCCTATATTGTTTGTTCTGTTCACAAACGAACTTCTTCGTGTTTTTGAACAATCGACTGCATTTGCATACGCAGATGACATTGCTATAGTGGTCAAACATCAACAACTCGAAACGGCGATTGCAATAATACAGAAGGAATTCGACAAAGTGTCAAGATGGTGCCATGATCACAACTTGGTGATAAACTCGGAGAAAACAAAGCTGATGCACATACGCACACCGAATCAAAGAACGGCAGAGATAAATATCTTTCATCAAAATGAAAGCTGTCCAGCCACACATAGGAGCGAAGCAATTGAGGTCGTCAAATCAATCAAGTATTTAGGTATAATCATCGACGAGCATTTCATTTGGCACGAACACATTCAGCGTTTACGCTTGCAGTTAAAAAGTGCTGTTTTTGCGATGGTTTATCTGAAGAAGTACACTACAACAGATGTCCAAAGGCAAGTGTACTACTCACTGGCTGAATCGAGAATTCGGTATGGCATTTTGGCTTGGGGAAATGCATCGAAAACGCACTTGGACAAAATAAATAGCCTCCAACGACGTCTGGTAAAAATTATAGAAAATAACAATAACCCATTTCAATTTCTAGACGTCAAGAGCATATTCAAGATGACGGCAGCTCTGGAGTACTACAATGACTCACGTTTCCAACAACCCATACGTCATAATCAGAACACTAGAAGACGAGCACAACAACTTCTCGAAATACCTGGAGTATTTAACAAATATGGACGAAGACAATTAGCTCGCAGTATTCCAACATTGATGAACTCACTACCAGCTAACCTAAAAAATATAGTTAATTTCAAAAAACGCAAAAAAGATCTTAAAGTATATTTCCTTAACTCTAATTAATTTTTGTTTTAAATAATTAATACTTTAACATACAATTGTAGATTTTAAAAACAGTATTAACATTTAAACTAACCTTTTATTGTAATACTTCCAAACATGAAAATATTTGAAACGCAATCACCTGCAGATAAGCCTTGAGCTTCGCAGGTAACATATCTATTAAAGAAATAAATAAAACATAACTAAGCTAAACTTAATATAGGATCGCCGATTTTCAATGTCGCATGATACTTCTAAGTATTTATTAGTTAATCCTTTGACTTGCTCTTCGAAGATCAGCTTCAGGGATTTGTAGCTATTTGGTACTAGCGTTTCTTCTTCGTATTAAATTTAAGATCAATACTTCGCACCCAACTACAGGTACTTGACGCAATTTCGTACAAAAAATCACGCCACTTCGGCTAGAAGTTAAAATACGTCACCAGTTGTGAAGTACATAGAGCAGCCTCTTTTGAAAAAAAACATATATGTATATATCAGGCAGCCAAAAGGTTGCCTTGAAGGGGTTGATATTTACACAAGACTACAACTTTTACGGTCTCACTATTCATGAAATACCTCATTCAACCTCTATTGGAAGCATTTCCCCTTCCAAAAAAAAAAAAAAAAAAAATAAGTGCGACCAACTTAGTATTAGCAGTGAATTTGTCTATCCCCCTGCATATACCTCCTATTAATAGCCAAGTCCTGTCAGGTATCATTTAATGCGCGTCCCCAGAGAAATTAATTTGATTTATTTATAGAAACGACAACTCACGCGCAACATCATTTCAAGCAACGAGGGTGGATTGCACCCTTAAGGACGACGACAAATTGCCGCCTCCCAATGCGATATGCCATATTGAGGATTAATTGACGTCACACTGTTCGAATCCCCATTCCCCACTTTGCGAACACAATTAATACCAATAATGCACCACATGGACTATCTGTCAATCCTTGATAGTTATGCACTAATCAAGAAATCGACCCCCAGCCCGCCACACCACCCCAAATCAAAGTCTTTATCGGTGTTGCCGAGTCTTTTGCTGATTTTGTTGCCATACCTCTTTTTTTTGGTGATTTCATTCCTCAATCTGTTTAAGTGAATGCTAAGGTTGCTTCGATGCTAGCAAACGGTGTGATGCGGCTATATTTCAATTGCATTGCATACAGAAAACAGTGGCACCACCAGTGCAGCGGGTGGGACACAAGGATTCGATTCGGATCTTCATCTACACGTTGTCGTCGGTTCATCTGTTTGTACCTCATATTCTCAGCGCCTGTGGGTGTGTGTGTGTCGGTTTGTTTTTTATCAAAGTGCAAGAGAAATCGAATTCCATCTCGTGCTGCTGCCGATTTTGTTTGAATCGTGTGGCCTTGGGGTATTTGAAATTGCTTTGACCTGAGGGTAATTTCCAGCAATAGTTTACATTTCATCCGATGAAGCTGTGTTTATGGGTTTTCTTCTTCTTCCTTTGGCTGATTTGAAACGACTCAATCGGTATGGTGTGGTGCAGAATTAAGTTTGTCGCTCTTTGATGTTGATAGGATTTTACGACCGAGCGGAAGAGAGAGATAGAGAGACATGATTCGATTGGAGACGGTTTAATGAATATTTGACTTGCTGCCATCCTTACCGACAAGAGGGGGACAGTTTTTGTTGCGTCGATTTGTTATTTTTTATTTGACATCAGCGAAAAAGTCGGTAGATGGTCACTCGCTGTTTGGTAGGGAGGAAAAGAATTCCTCAACCTCAGCAACGGGCAAGTGTCACACCATTTGAGGCATTTTTTGAAAGTGAACTCTGATTCTCCCCCGAGACACTCATAAACAAGCAGACAACATATGTTCTGTGGGTTCCTTTTCGCAAGCCATTCGTACAGATGACAGCTGGAAAAATTGCACAACACACACACACCCACAGTCGTCCGCAAGTGTGTAATAAATCTGTCGCCAGCATCCACACCTTGGCTGGCGCACAACAGAACGTATTACCACGCATTCCACTTTCCACTATATCCCAGTGCAGGTCCGCCTGTGCCGAAAAAAAAAGTGAAAGTCAAGGGTGCGACATGCGACACCCAGTTCTTGCAGGACTTATTTCGAATGCAAGAAGCGATCCGCTCGCAGACACATAATTTGTCATAAATAATATGACAGGGAATAAATTTTCGCCAGCTCATGGCAAAGTCATTGCTAAATTATCTGCACCTCCTCCTACAAAACAGCAGATTGTTGCCATACTCCGTATACAGAGAGATATACGAAGAAAAGGGATTTATCAACCCCATTTGAAATGCAGACCACGAAGCTAAGCGCAAGGGATAACTAACTGACTGAGGCACAAAAAGAATCCGCCAACATAATAAATATCAAAATCCCGAAAACGGGATGACATATCCCGCACTAATTTACATAATTAGGGATATTGGTGAACAGCGAGCGCACCACAGACGCGTTCACCAATTCAATACAAAGCGCACGCACCATATCCGGGAAGCCCCAACCAACACCCCATTGTGTGTGACGTGACGGAAGTTCATAATGAGCTGGTTTCATTAAATTAGCAACGCGATATTAATTATGAATCCTGAGTGCCCTATCGGGTTTTTTATTTTTATTTTTATTATTTCCACTGAAGAGGTCATTAGGCTAAACACCCTCCGAACGGCAATCAGGCTGTAAATTACATTATTAGCACGGAATTTTGTAATTTTCAAATCCTGCACACACTACACTCTGTGTATGCAAAAGGACTATGGGGTTGGGTAAAAAAAAAAAAACAATTGCATGTCTACACAGGATATCGAATGAAAAGGATCTATTTCCGTGGAATATTTATGAACGCGACGATAACATCATGGAACATTTCCGCTAGAATTACCAGAACGGAAGTGAAGAGGGCCGGTTTTTCCCGCACACACGGTCAGATGGGTGGATGATTAATGAGTGTGTCCTGTTTTACGTTTATTTATTCTCATTCGTGCAATTTTTTCCATGCATTACAATGCATGTCCTGCATTCGGAAAATAAACACAAAGCCAGTGTCCACTGTACAGTGACTCAAATAAATTAAAGGATTTGAAAGTGTGCTGTTTTTTTTTTTTTTTTTTTGTGTGCAGTTAGCCATCCTGTTGTGGCCTACACACAGGGACTCGGCAACGGGATGGTAGCGGATGCAAAAGAAATGCGGACAGATTAATGTTTTCAATGAAACGCCTTTAGTTGATGTGAATTTTTTTGTTTTCGTTTTTGTGGATCGAGCTGAGCTCATCCGTTATTATCCCGGTATAGAGGGCAGCAGTTGAATGCATGACTGCATGTGCGCTTTGAAGGACGTAATAGGCTACTGGCTTTTTGGGGGTTGATAGCGTATACGAATGACAGATGGGTAGATGTCCTATTTTTGGGGTGGAGTCGTGTTAATTGATGAATTGCAGGCTTTGAGATGATATTTGAGGAGTGTTTTGTTTTTTTGTTATACGCAAATGAATATTGAATATGAGGATTAATTGCGATTTCTTTTAAGACGAGGGTGCAACAAAATGATTGATCTTCCATAAGCGAACTAGTAGGTTTGGGGACACTTTAGGCACCTAACATAAATATATTAAAGTGTGGCTAATCGATTGGGCATTTTAAGAGTACGAAGTTGGTGAAACGCACTTCACCCCAGTTCAAAAGTGCAGCGAATTTGTAAAGGCGACAGGAAGGCAGGAGATATAAGAGACGTTCATTTAAGGTTCCTTTTTAACTTGGTACTAGACAGCCGCTATAACGGGTGATTTTTTAGCTGGTTTGGTTTTGGCAACACTGGTTTTGACAGCTGACGTGTGTTTAGTACCTTGTGTCACTGTCAAACAGCTTCAGTTTGGTTTGCAATTTAACCATGGATCGTCTTACAAATGAACAACGCTTGAAAATTATTGAATTTTACTATCAAAATTCGTGCTCGGTTCGAAATGTTCATCGCGCGCTGCTTCCATTTTATGATCGGCATTCTCGACCTTCTGAGCAGTCTATTCGGAAGATTGTGACCAAATTTCGCACCATATTTACTTTGTTGGACATTAAACCACCAACACGTTTACGTACTGTGCGTAGTGAAGAAAATATTGCGGCCGTATCAGCTAGTGTGACAGAAGACCGCGAAATGTCGATTCGGCGCCGTTCCCAGCAGTTAGGCCTTTGTTACAGCACTACGTGGAAAATTTTGCGGAAGGATTTGTGCGTAAAGCCTTTTAAGATACAGCTTGTGCAAGAACTAAAGCCAGCCGACCTACCACAACGCCGAATTTTTGGTGAATGGGCTCTTGGAAAGCTGGCCGAGGATCCGCTTTTTTATCGAAAAATTGTGTTCAGCGATGAGGCTCGTTTTTGGTTGAATGGGTACGTAAATAAGCAAAATTGCCGCATTTGGAGTGAAGATCAGCCAGAAACATTGCAACAGCTACCAATGCATCCCGAAAAAGCCACTGTTTGGTGCGGTTTATGGGCTGGCGGCATTATTGGGCCATATTTCTTCAAAGATGATGCGAATCGCAGCGTTACTGTCAATGGTGAACGCTACCGAGCGATGATAACAAACTTTTTTTTGCCCGAAATGGAAGTTTTTGACTTGCATGTTATGTGGTTTCAACAAGACGGTGCCACATGCCACACAGCACGCGAAACAATGGCGCAATTGCGAGGCGAGTTTGGTGAACAGTTAATTTCACGTTTCGGGCCGGTCAATTGGCCGCCTAGATCGTGCGATTTGACACCATTAGATTATTTTTTGTGGGGGTATGTCAAGGCTAATGTGTATAGGGACAAGCCCGCTTCGATTGACGCACTGGAAGCCAACATCCATGCATTCATTCGTGAGATACCGGCCGATATGTGTGAAAGAGTATGCCAAAATTGGACTCAGCGGATGGACTACCTGAGACGCAGCCGCGGTCAACATTTGCATGAAATTATCTTTAAACATTAAATTGCAAGGTTCAAACTATCGATTCAAATAAATATTTCATCCATTTTTTTGAATTTTTTGTGTTTTTTTTTTTTAAAAAAGTTCTAAACCTCTTAAAAAATCACCCTTTAGAAACAGCCTTTCTCAACCAACTCAGCCTTGATATATTTATCAATAAGCGGTGTGAGGGTGTTTTCGGTTTCAGATTTACCCATGCAGAATTGCTAACAAGGACTTAAGACTACTCACGCAGTTGTAAGATTTCTATATTTAGGATACGCTTCGAAAATGTAGGCCAATGAGGCGCTTGCCTTCGTGACGCTCTTCAACTAAGTATAAAAACGGACCAACGAAAGCTATTGCTCCGGGAAGCTCCACGGTTAAACGTTGTTTCGGGATTATAGAACGAGGACAGAAAAAAAAAAGAGCCTAAGACTAGAAATAAATCGTGATTCCTTTTGGTAGGAGGAACTAAACAAATGGTTAGCTCAACTTTGTAAAGCCCTATGCCTGGGTTCCTGGATCGAAGAAAACCAATATCCCGTAAGGCCTTACGACTACAGCTAAGAGCGAAGTTTTAATAAGCGACCGGACCATCGAAGAGTGGTAATCGTTGACCTCGAAGCCCTAAGCTTAATTAGGTTACCGGGTCACAGAAAGCGTTTTTCCTAAGCCGAAGCCAGAGCATGGTTTGTGAGTCACAGAAAGGCGCCGTTGCAGTTTGAAGCCTGTTTTGGGTGCCAAAAAGAGAAGTTCTTGATGAGGACCCACTTATATACGACTTAAACTGATTCCTAGGTAGCAGAGTCCGAAAACACGGCGGGCCCTACATCCTACGCCTAATTGTGGTTCTTGGGTTACAGAAAGAGGATCAAAAAGAGCCGTAGTTTAGTGAGGACCTTACGACTACAACTACTCGTGAAATACCGGCTCAACAGTATTGTGCTTCTGCGGCTAAGCATACATGGCTTCAGAGTTTAAGACAATTGTCATTGTTGCAACTTTCTGCCCTTCCTGGGTTGTAAAAGACGGTCCAACGACAATATAAGTTTTCGTGAAGACCCATAACTAAACAAAAAAGGGTTCACGTAGGTAGCAGTGCTTCCTGAGTTATAGAAGAACCCGTTGCTCTATCAGGCCTTCTTAGGTGGCAATAAATATTTTTATAATGCCATAGGAGAGCAGAAACCGGAGAAACGATACGATACTCATGGTTACATTTAAACAAAATGCGATAAGCGCTACTAATCGCAGGTGGTTAAACTGCACTATACGTGCCACACCACGAAACAAATCTGTCCTAAGCTTGATCTTAAGCGCTATAAAGAAAAATTGTACAACACTGAAAAGATCCATGATAAGCACATCAGAAGCTGTCACTGCTGACACTGACACTGCATCATGGGAAGGCATGTTCACAGGGTGGGCCATCCCTAAAATGATTTCTGCAGAAGCTGTATGGATGAGGAGGAGGAAGAGACTATCCTTCATCTTTTTTTTTTTGCACCTGACCAGCGCTCTCATCCCGAAGAAAACTACATCTCGGAGAATACTTCTTCGACAATCTCGGCGATATCGAAAATAAAGGGTGGTTAAGGGCCGATGTTGAATGTGAAGCACACCTAAACGTCAAGTTTTTTTCTGCATTTCATTTGACATTTCTCAATTTCAGACTAACTCAATTTGAACCATGGAAAGATACGCAATCGAGCAGCGCGATAAAGTTATTCAGGCTTATTATGAAAATGGGCGTTTAAATCAAAATACATATCGTGCATTTCGTGATTTTTTCGATCAATTTAATCGTCCAAATGTGCGTACAAACGGAAAAATCGTGCAAAAATTTGAGCAAACCGGGTCTGTAGGAGATGTGAAAACACCAGTGCATACTCGTACAGTTCGAACTGCAGAAAATATTGCTGCTGTTCGCGATAGTGTGGCTGAAGAGCCGTCCACCTCAACTCGGCGTCGTGTCCAACAATTGCACCTCTCACGCTCGTCGTTGATGAACATTATGCATAAAGACTTGCATTTACGCGCTAACAAGCTGCAATTGACTCAATAACTAAAGACCCTTTCAAGCGTCGCCAATGTTCAGAATGGTGGCAAGAAATGGCAACAGTGGATGATCAATTTTCGAAGAAAATCATCTTCAGTGATGAGTGATGACTGATGAGGCATATTTTCACCTCAGTGGATTCGTCAATAAGCAGAATTGCCGCATTTGGGCGAATGGTAATCCAATAGTGATTGTCGAAAAACCAATGCACCCACAAAGAGTGACTGTTTGGTGCGGTTTATGGGCTGGCGGCATCATCGGGCCGTATTTTTTTTAAAATGAGGTCGGTCAGACAGTTACTGTGAATGGTGTTCGTTATCGTGAGATGATAACGAGCTTTTTATGGCCCGAATTGGAAGATATGGATGTAGAAGATATGTGGTTTCAACAGGACGGTGCTACTTGCCACACAGCTAACGAAACAATGGCTCTTTTGCGCGACAAATTCAATGGCCGTGGTATCTCACGTGGTGGTGATGTCAATTGGCCGCCAAGATCATGTGATTTGACACCGTTTGACTTCTTTCTTTGGGGTTATTTGAAAGAAAAGGTGTACGTCGATAAGCCAGCAACAATTCAAGAGCTAAAGGATGAGATAATTCGGCACATTAACGGCATAGAACCTCAATTATGCCTCAGCGTCATCGAAAATTTGGACCATCGGATGGAGGTGTGCCGCCGAGGTTGCGGAGGCCATATGGCCGACATTTTATTCCATACATAATTGAACCATACCAATATTATCATAATAAAAAGAAATGACAGTAATTTCCTAAATAATTTGTGTTTTATTCAAAATCAACATCGGCCCTTAAAACTTAACCACCCTTCATAAGCATCAGATGCCTCCAACGCTTTATTCTAAGCTCCAGTTGGCTCAACGGGTAGATTTTGAGAACATTGATCCCGTGGTATCACTACTCTGGCCTAAGTGAGGCTGCACTTGATGTGGCCTGCCACTCGAACCTAACCTATGGTTAAAGAAAATAGATTAGGTTTTTCTTGGTTCTGTGGTTCTCCTGACAAGCAAGTGTGAATTATACGAACGAATAGAATTATATTTCATATACGTACTAAAGTGGTTGCATGAATACCGGGAATTCTTCCATCTAATAATGAAAAAACTGAAATATATGCAAGAGGGGTCATAAGACGTGAAGTAAAAAAGACTTTCCGATTCATCAACCAATCCTTGGACCTTGGAAAACTTTTAGACTTTTCATGGAGGTATTAGGGTAAGTAATAATAAGAAAGAACACAAAAACTTAGTGCATAAATCAGCGTGATTGTTGTGCGAATAAAGCTGCTTTTTTTGTCTTTTTTTTTTTTAAAGTAGAAGGCGCTTAAAATATATTTCAAATGCATCTATTTCCAAATAAAAACTTTTAAAATTTAACGCAGTTGTCAATATCAACACTTTGATATTGTGTATCGAGCAAATGCTAATACCGTTCAAAAATTCTAAATTTGCCGAAAGTTTCTAATCGTCAATCGCGTTAAAAGTGGTACTTTTTTCTCATTGACCTTTTTTCTTGCGACTTTTCAGAATTCTGCAGCGGTCAGGGAAAGTATTTATTGTTTTGGTTTTGGTGGTGAAAACAAGGTCAAAGGATTTCAGATATGGGGCATTAAGCCTTTCCAACAACCGACGAACAATTTTAGTGTAGAAGTAGGAAATATCCGCCAGAATCGATACTTTTAAAGAGCAACACCTGACCGTAGTTTCTCGATTCATTGATTGACAAACTTTTGTAACCTCCAATGCAAAACCCATGACAACTTACATTCTGCCCATACAAGACCTCCACCGTTCTTCTCAAACTATTCCAACTATTGCCACAGCAACTCAACTGAATTCTTAGTTAACCAAAAACAAGACAATTAAAATGAACATTTACAAGCAATTTAATACGATTTCTAATACAACACCTGACAAATATAAACCCACCACAGTCACACATGATCTCCCACTATCGATTTTGTCTCATTGCAAATACTGTACGCAAATTCCCTTCAATACCATGCACATGTGTGGTTAAACTGATTTGCATCTTTTACCCAGTAAAACAAAAAACTAAAAGCAACTATGTATATAAGGTGTGTCCACAATGTCCTTGTGGTGCAGACAAGAACAGATTAGATTCAGCAGGTGTCACCGAGTGTGCTATTATACTGCTGATATCATGCTCTTCATACAGATGTATGTATGCTCTATGTGTTCTTACCTGAGACACATGGCCGGCAACAGTCAACAAAAATTTCCCTCATCCATATTTGATGATATGCAAATGAAAAGTTATTGAATTTCAAATATCCATTCCAGGAATTCCAGTATAAGGCTGGTGCTGAAAACCTTGTCAATCCAGCTAGACTCGATGTTCGGTTTTCGATATTCTCTATTCAACGAATAATTGGAATTAAATGTAGTACCTACCATTAAATGCAAGAAAAAAAGGAAATTCGAGTCTGGGAAGTATGTTGGGCTTGATCAAATAAATGGTCGGTATATTTGTGTACACTTTGATAGATGAAATTGGGTAATTAAAAAAAAAAATAATGATGATACATAATTTTCACTTAAAGCGACAACCTTTACAAAAACTTCAAAACTACAAAATCATCGAGTAGCTTTGGTTACACGATTCCAAATGATTCCCACGTATAATGAGCTACTTTCGAAACTACTTTTCAATAATGACGAAGCAGATGTCGATTAGAGAAATGGATGGAAATATTTTACGCCGAGTTTGAACACGATTTTCAGAAATTGACAAAACACATTGACTGATTGTTGCCATTGTACCTACATATCATTCTACTCCTAAAAGTAGTCTGTATTTCGGTTGTCGTTTCTTTATAAAGCAACAACATAGGCACCAACGAATATTTCTGGTTGCAATTGTAGTTCCTGAAGTTGAAATGGTGATTGTTGTTCTGAGACAAGTGGTATGCCAGTTGTAGCCAATAGAATGACCGTAGTTTCATTTGTAGTATAGAAGAAAGGCTGTAGCTTCAGTTGTATTTAGTTGTCGGTATAAGTCCCGTTGTATTTTAAGGAATTGTCCTAAAATATCAGTAAGTTGAATTTAGTGATTGTGTAGTTGAAGCTGTAGTTATACTACATGTGTAATAAGTAGTTGTAGCGTGGTTGTGTGAATAGTCATAGATGCAGTTGTAGTTTAAAAAGTCACCGGTGCTGTAGTTGAAGTCACAGCTGAAAGTAGTTCCAGTTTTTGTTGTAAGTGAAATAATAATTGCAGTTTGAGCCTAAAGCTATCATTTGTAGCCGCGATTTCAGTTGTTTTCAGTTTGCTGCACGAGTGGTCATAGAATCGTTTGGCAAAAATATGTATATTTGACTGTAGCAACCTGTTGGATGGGTAGTCCAAGTTTTAGTTGTAGTTATAAGTTGTAGTTTAAGATATATGTAGTAGAAGAAAATGTTCTCGTATCACCCTTTTCAGCTCTGGGATTGACTGATTGTGGTTGTAGGTTATACGCGTAGCTGCAAAAGTAGCTGATGTTGGAATAGTCTAGTTAGGGATGCAGTTATAGTACTACCTTACCTTACCATGCGTAGTTATTGTTTCAGTTGAAATTGTAAGAGTAGTTCCGGTTTTAGTCAGATTCGTTGAAAAACCTACAATTGCAGTTCAAGGGATTGTCGTATTATCATCTGTTTGTATTTAAAAGCGATTGTAGTTTCATTTGTTGATGAAGGGATTTATTTATTTGTTTGTAGTATCGATTTCAGGTACAAACTAAAGCTACATTATTAGTTGCAGACATGTTATAGGAATAACCAAACACAGTTGAAGTTGCGAAAAAAAACTTGTAGGTCTAGGTAGTTTTAATTGTAGTTGGGTGGGTCAAATCAGTTTAAGTTGTAGTTTGATTGCATCCAGTTGTAGTTAGAGGAATAGCTGTACTTACTATAAACTATTTTAAGCTTGGAAATATTTGCAAATTTCAGTATTAATTAGTAGCTATAACCATAATTGGAACAGTTGTTTTTCTTTCTTATTGTAATTCTCTTTATGCAGTAAAAACTGCATTAAAGTTTCATGTACAGTCGTTTGAAGCTTTAGAAATATCGTAGCCAGATATTGCTATGTACGGTATGTAGTTCTAAGTATAAAAATAGTCGCAGCTTCAGTTGTAGTTTGGGAAAAGTCGAGCGCTTTTGGTTGTAGTTGAGGAATTAATTGTATTCTAGTAATTGAAGTTTAAGGAATTGTTGCAGTTTCTATTTTGGTTGTAGCTTGTGTTTTACGGATATATGTAGTTTCATTTGCAGTTATATTAGCAGTTGAAAATTGCTGGTTGCGTTGTGATAGTTTGTCATCGTTTTAGCTGAAGATGTACAATTTTGTAGACACCTTCACATTGCTACCTGCCGTTTAAGAAATTGTTGCAGATTTTGTAGTTTTAGTTAAAGGGGTAATATTAGCTCTATTAGTAGTTGCAGTTGTTCAAACTTTTGTAGTTTCTGGTAATGTTATTGCTGGACTTCTTCAAATAGTAAGGGAATACATTCGATGCATCAAGAGAAATAAATCAAATTCAATACGCCGCATGAACATTAGTGAAAGCTAAGCACTATTAGATAGTTCAACGGACATCCCCATCGAATGTCAAACGGCTGCAGGCAATATCCTGTCAACAAGAAGGTTTGTTATCATATCACCTTTCAACTAAAATGTCACAAGTGGCTTTTGGCAATATATTCGACTAAATGAATTAGGCTGCACACTCACTGGGATACTCGTTTATAGCTTTCAATTAAATACATCGTGACACTCTTGTGTGTCTTTAAATTCGCCCACTCAAAACCAATCCCAACCAACGAGCAACGAGAATGTAAAAAAAAAAATAACTTGACAATCGCTTTAACAGTCAGGTTGGAAATATTGCATCCTGACCCTGTGTGCGGACGGACATACAAAGTTTAAAGAGATGGTGGGTATCATGGATTTTTATATTTTTCCAAATAAAAGTCAAAAGCAGACGTTTCCCATAAATCATTGTCTGTGCCGGTGTATGTCTAAGTTGGCTGTCTTCATCTGTCCCTCGGCCGCCCTTAACCGGATATTGTTCACGTCCTCGAAGAAACAACATTCTTCCAATCTCTGGCAGGACAAAGGCACCAAACACAAATATAACTCAGCACACACGTACGAGTATATAGGTATGTTCGACGTCCACTTTGCCGGGACAAAAACGGTTCAATAGGAAAACAAGATTTGTGGGTGTTTATTGTTGTACAAATAATTGCGGCAAAACTGTCAAGTTCTGTGTATGCGGACACGTCTGGATTTCCCTTACCAAAACCACTTCCATTGAGCGATAGAAAGGAGGCAGATAGAAAGTAATGATTGCTTTGGTTTTGTCAGCAAAACCAAAGAAAAGAAACAACTGATCGAGGGTGACATGAGTTGCATGCGGAAGCTCTCGAGGATGGGCAGATAAGCGGACCGACCATCAAAAGGACGACACTGAATTGAAGCGCGTTGCGATTCATCATTCTGTATGACGGCCAGCATACTGGAGGATGATCTTGTATACAGCTTGCTTAGCCGTTCTTTTGTTTGGCTGTGCTGTGCTGTGAGGTGGTGCTCGGACAGCAAATCTATTTTTCATTGTATTGTCAATTTGTTGGGAAATGAAAAGGTTTTCATTTAATTTGTTAAGGGAATCCTTTTGGGGTGAGCTTGAGGAGCGACAGATAATCTGATCAGTTGGAAAAAAAAAACATATTTTTATCTGTCGATGGCGGATCAAATCGCACTTCCCGTTCGAGTAGTTTTCTTTCAGTTTCAATGCTGGGTGTGGGTGTTAGAAGACCTTTTCAAATGAAAGCAGCGCTCGTACTTTATTTTTGTTGGGCTGAATTTTTGTATGAGTTGTAGTCGAATGAAGTTGTAATTTTCATAGGGAAACGGTTCTCTTACGATGTGTCTCGGGAAAGAATTAAAGTTCTGCGAGGAGCTAGTAGCATGAACAAAAAAATGGATGGTATTACTTTTAGTGCGGGACGGGAAGTGAGACGGAAGAAAAAGGGTTCCAAACAAATAACTCCCCACTTGGAAAGTTCTGAAAGAAGACGAAAGGTGCATAAGATATACCTACGCAAACGGCAACACCAACATGCACTTCAATAACCTTGAAGCAATGCAACAACTGTTCTCCCAACCACACAGCATACAGTATAGCGTATAGGTGATTCTTAAGTAAGTTAAGTTTAGTTTAGTTTAAAGTGTGTTTTTATTTCCATTATCGTTTTACATATATAATTTTACCCGCAAAGCAAAGTGCTTATCTGCAGGTGGTTGTTAGGAAAAATGGTTTTGAATTCAGAAATTTCAAAGGGTTGAACTCTTACTTTACAAAATACAATTCAAGTAAATACTTGTTTAACTCTTTTTTTCTTTTCTTAAAGTTCGGAATGATTTTTATAAATTGAGTTCTCGATTTCCGTATGTGTTGAAGGTTTCTGGAACATCTAGCACCTCTTGGGCTCGTCGTCTTGTATTTAGCGTGTGGCGTATGGGTTGCAGAAAACGCTGGTCATCCATATAGTGTAGCAGTGTCGTCATCTGGAAGATTGCATTCACATCTAAAACTTTAAAAGCCGAATTACTTGGTGTAAACATTTTAACTCGACGATGTTGTAAGTTAGATAATTTGTCCAAATGAGATTTCGCTGCGTTTCCCCATACCAGAATACCTTATCTCATGCGCGATTCAGCTAGCGAGTAGTATACCTGCTTTTGCACGTCGGGATTTGAGTATCGTTTAAGATAAACCATTGCAAATACAGTGCTCCTGAGTTGAAGACGCAGGACATTTACATGTTCACGCCATAGGAAATGCTCGTCGATGGTGACTCCAAGATATTTTATGCTTCCGACTACTTCAATTGGTATATTATTGGTTGATAGTAGAGAGCAGTAATTTCGGTGGTATATTTGGACAGCTTCCGTTCGTTTGGATGGAGCGCGTATGTGCATTACTTTTGTTTTAGATGCATTTATAATCAGACCGTTATCATGACACCAGTTCGAGACAGCATTAAATTCTTACTTACTTACTTGCTTGAGGTGGCGCTACAGTCCGGGGTGGACCTGGGCCTCAACCAATACGCCTCTCCAGTTAGCGCGATCTTTGGCTAACTGCCTCCAGTTGGACACACCAAGTTGGTTGAGGTCCCCTTCCACTTGAGCGCGCCACCTAAGGCGAGGTCTTCCTCTACTGCGTTGTCCCTCCGGGTTGGAATCGAAGAGTCTCCGGGCCGGAGCGTTGGTGTCCATTCGCTCTACATGTCCTAACCATCTTAGACGACTAATGCATACTTTTCTGACCAGGTCGATGTCGCTGTACAGCTCCTAGAGTTCGCTGTTAAATCTTCTCCTCCAAATCCCGTCAACGCAAACGCAATCACTCGAAGAATTTTGCGTTCGAAGCGACCAAGAAGATCCTCATCCGTTTTTGCTAGGGTCCATGCTTCTGCGCCATAGAGCAGGACAGGGATGATGAGAGTCTTATATAGAATCTCCTTAGTGCTTCTTGACAAGGCCTTACTAATCAATTGCCGTCTTAGGCCAAAGAAACAGCGGTTGGCAAGTGTGATTCTTCGCTTGATTTCTGATGTGATGTCATTATCAGAGTTTATAGCGGAGCCGAGGTAGACAAAGTCCCTAACTACCTCAAAGTTATAGCTGTCTATCGTGACGTTCTGTCCGATTCGTCGATATTGTGTGTCACTTCTTGTTGACAGCATATATTTTGTTTTACCCTCATTCACCACTAAACCCATTTTTGCCGCTTCTGTACTCATACTAGCAAGCGCACCAGTGACAGCTCGCTGTGTTCTGCCAACAATGTCAATATCGTCAGCGTATACAAGCAGTTGCACAGACTTTTGGAAAATTGTGCCTCTGCTGTTGGCTTGTGAGTTTCGCACAATTTTCTCAAGAATGATGTTGAAGAAGTCACATGACAGCGCGTCGCCTTGTCTAAATCCTTTTTTGACATCAGAGGTCTCGGTGAGATTGTTTCCGACCTTTACGGAGCAGCGAGCATTCTCCATCGTCATTCTGCACAATCTGACAAGTTTGGCAGGGATGCCAAAACTAGACATGGCTCTGTATAGCTCGTCTCTATAAATGCTGTCATATGCGGCCTTAAAACCGATAAAAATATGGTGAGTATCAATCTGGACTTCTTGGGTTTTTCCAGGATCTGCCATAGTGTGAATATTTGATCGGTCGTGGACTTACCGGTCCTAAAACCGCACTCATAGGGACCTATCAGATCGTTGACGAATGGTTTCAGGCGTTCACACAATACAGCAGACATGATCTTATACGCAGTGTTCAGGAGACTGATGCCTCTATAGTTGGCGCAGTTTAGAGAGTCTCCCTTCTTGTGGATCGGGCAAACGATGCTGAGGTTCTATTCATCAGGCATAATTAAGTCTGACCAAATCTTGGAGACGAGTTGGTGTATGCTCTCTACCAGGACATCTCCCACTGCCTTAAACAACTCGGCAGTTAAGCCGTCCGGTCCAGCAGCCTTGTTGGTCTTAAGCTTAGATATTGCTATCCTCACTTCATTTTGGTCAGTTGGGCGGAAATCTTGGCTTTCATCGTCCAGGTTGAATGGCTCGTTCTGCCTGACAGCGGAATTTGTGTCGTCTTCGCCGTTTAGCAGTCTGCAGAAATGGTTTTTCCATGTCCTCAGCACCGACTGTGACTCTACTACAAGGTTTCCTTGTTCGTCTCTACAGGTCTCTGTTCGGGTCTTGTTGGCATGACACGTTCTTTTTACCTTTTAGTAAAACTTCCGAACATTGTTCCTGGAGTAACACCTCTCTATATCCTCGATCGCGCGCTTCTCATGCTCTCTCTTTTTTCTCCGGAGAAGCCGATGTTCTTCCCTCCTTTTTTGCTCGTAGAGCTGACGAGCTGCTCTCGTCCTTCTATGCAGCGACGCTTCGTAGGCACTTTGTTTTGCTGCATGTGCTTGCCGGCACTCTTCGTCAAACCAGGGGCATTAAATTCATTTTGCAATATTTCCACAGCACAATTGAGGTTCTTGTGTTTCGCCACGATTGCAATGTCATCGGCATGTGCATAGGCAGTGCATTTTTTAAATAGTCGCAAAGGTTCGTTGGTAAATAGTATAAACAGGATAGGGCCCAGTTTTGAACCTTGCGGTACACCGTATTCACTAGGTTTTTCTTCGCTCACTGCACCAGACACTTTAACTTTTATTGTTCTAACAGTCAGATAGCTCCTAGGCCAGTTTGCCAGTACTCCTCTTAAACCATTTCTGTTGACACTTTCTAAAAGTTTTTCGTGCGTTAAAGTATCGAAAGCTTTGCTGAAGTCAATAAATAGCACAAGCACATGATGACTTTTGTTCAATCCAGCATTAACCGTATTGGTAAACTCTCCCAACAAAGATCCGGTACTCTTATTTTTTTGAAAAGCGTATTGGTTCGGGTGTAGTACTTTGTTTTTAGTCAAAAAACGACTCAGTCGATTGACTTCTACTTCTTCCATACATTTTTCGACTGCTGACAAAATCGCAATTGATCGGTAGTTTTCGATACTGCTTTTTGTTCCTCCCTTATAAACTGGTCGAATGATCGACGTTTTCATCAGCTTTGGGACATGACACTCACATATACTTAGGTTTATAATTTTGGTAATAATTTGTTTTTAGATCAACTAGTCTAATGTTATCTGCATTAAATAAATTTCCGATTCTGTTGCTTCTTCTATGAAAATATTTCGTTGAAAATTGCTCCGCAAATTTATTAACAATGTCATTTACATCTTGGGTTAGTACTCGGAAAATTATTTAGAATGGTTTCATCTATTGAAAGTTTCTTTCTTCCAAGAAGTTAATTTATAATGCTCCAATGTTTTCCTCGGATCATTATTTGCGCTTGTAAACTTTTTTTTTTATAAAAATTGACCTTAACAAGTTGGATATTTCTATTAACAACATTTCTGAAATGTTTGCACTCGTTTTCATACGTTTTACTCCTCGGGCTATTTTTCCATCTCCTATAAAGCTCGTCCCTTTATTTACACATTGGGACTATTTCGAGAGTAATCCATGTCTTATGTTTTCGTTTTTTTTTAGTTGACTTAGGTTGGGTTGGTAACTCTAGACGATGAGTGAGGCAAACGGTGCTTGGAAAACTAAAACAAGTCAGAAAAAACGAAGAGAGTGCTCGTCAGTCCAATCGCCCAGTTGATTGTCGCTTTTTTGATTATCAACTCTTCTTTGCTCTGCGTAAAGCGATCACTTAAAAATGAATGATTATTGGCAGCACTAAGAGTTTTAAACATCACTTCCTTGCCGACGCTGTCATTCCGAGCTTTCTTCATTTCTCGATGCGGCATAGAATAATTCCATTGAAGTGAACATTGCGCCAAAATTTGTTTTTTATTTTTATATCTTTTAAACACCCAGATATTTCACAAAACTTTAAATTTTTGGTGGAGTTGAAGCCGAGCCAACCTAACTATTGCTGACGAAAACGACACAAAATGTATGAAAACGACACCTAAATGCGATAGTCAATTTGATAATCACCTTACGTGGAGCCAAAGCATGAATTTTGATTATCAACTATCAACTATTACATTAGCCGATTCCACCCCAGGGTGCTTGGGGATGGGATCTACGATCGACCAATTCCTGTGCCCAAATAGTTGGCGCAACATTTCCGGAGAGACCCTAGGCCTAGCTTCTCACAACCATTCGTTTTGTGTGAGTTTCTCATTTTTTGAACGAATGGAAGGGATCTACAATTTTATGCCGACTCCAAACGGCTAATTGAGAAGCTCTTTCAAGACATTTATACTCTTGGATGTTTTTCAGACGTTCGCGAGAGGTAGCGCAGCTCGCGTTAGTTTCCTCATAGAAAGTTGCTGGCACTGTTTTGATGAAGTGGTTATGGTGTATGTGACCAAAAATAAAACTAAGAGCAAAATCGCGTCAAAATACGCGTGCAAAAACGCGTCAAAATACACGCGTAAAATACGCCCGCAAAAACGCGTCAAAATACATCCAAATTAGGCGTCTTTCACGCGTTTTTTCGCACGTTTAGAAGTGGCGCTTCAGTTTTGAACCAAAGTAGCACTATGATCTATGATGTGCCTTTTTGTTACCACGACTCGTGTGACCTAGTTTGTTATGATTGTTAAGGGTGTGACGCATTCGGTGCATTTATCCAACCTGTGGTCTGTGGAGTAGAAAATAAGCATCCTACATTTTGTTGCAAAATGATGACTGCACAATTTGTTCTAGGAACTTTTTTGTTTTGTAATTTGTCTTACACTTTTTTAAACGACAGTTTCTCAGTTTTGTTTAATGCTGTTGTTAATTGTTTTACAAATCGACCACTTTTAAAGAGCCGCTGGCGAATATTAGCAAAAAAAAAAAGTTTGAATGTGAAATAAAAAACAACTTAAAGGAAATTCTATGGCGAACATGCGAAAAAATTCTTGATATTAATAATGAATGCCTTAAAATATAAATATATATATTCCGTACAATTTGAACATTCCGAGCCCTTCAATTATTTCGTATGTTTCTTTTGAGTAAAAAATTGTTTGATTAATGAATTTGCGGTGTTAAGAATTGATTTTTATTATATCTAGCTACCTAATTAGTTTCACTTCCCAAGAAATACGAAAATCGGACAACTATTGCTATAACAATGTAGCGAATAATGTCAAGCTGGAACTAAGAAAAACTCTTATTATTTACAACACGAACACAGCTCTACGCTCGATATTGAAATGAGCGTCCCCTCAGGCATCCTGACATCCGGAATCGTAGCCTGGGTTTTTTTCAAGTATGCGTGTGCCCCCTTTCATTAACATGGCACAAGCACATGGATTCAAACTGGGCTACATTGAAGGTCAAATTCAGCTTGTAGGCAATCCCTCTTTTTCGGCTGAAGCTCTCAGTCTATTTAATACTTAGTTTATGATCTGTATAGTCAGATTAGGGGACTGACAGCTTTTCCAATTCTTTCTAGAAATTTGTGGAGTAAAAAGTTGTAACATTGGGGACGTTCGGATTCCTAGTTTAGTAAGTCTGACAGCTGAATAACTAGATGTGTATCCGTCTTCATTGGTCCAGAGTGGTCATACGTGTATAGTTTTTGCAGTTGACGTTTATGGAGGGGAAGCCGACAAATCTAGTCAAGAAAATCCTGGCTGCATACTCAGTTGACATTTCGAAGAGTCAAATTTTAAATAAACAGAGTAGCCGCTGCAGAATTCTATAGAGTTAAAAAAGGGCCAGAGACAGAAAAATGTATCATTTCTCAAGCTTCTATGCAATTTCAAAATTTTCGCACGATATTAATAAATTGTTAGTTCGCATAACACTATAATAGTTTTATGATAGACAGCCGTGTTACATTTTAAACTTAACATTTTATAAATAACAATTTTTGAAAAATTTGCGAAAGGGCTTTGCTGAATAAAAAAGGGGAAAATCCAACAAAGGTAACGCTGACCGTGAGAATGGAAAAACAATTCACCTTCCCAAAGCGTTCGGATATCTAGTCACGACAAATCTAGTTGACGTTTTACATAAACTATGTATCCGAAGGCGGAGGGGTAATTTCGTGCTCCCTCAAAGACGCTCTCTTTTACGAATTTTTCGAGTTAAGGTCTTAAGCAACGGGAATGAGTAAAAATTCGTAAAAATTCATAATGAAATATGTCAAAAAAAAATTTAAAATAAGATCTTTGCAGGACATTTTTACCCCAAGCAACTCTGAGAAGTTCTTGTTCAAAGTTTTCCTTCGAATATGATCCTTCCATCAGACGCATTAATTCCCTCGCTGTGATTGACAACTTTGCACTACTTTTCGGTAAATTCCACTAAAAATACCCGACAATTGTCCAAATTTGACAAAAAAAAAAAAAAAAACCCTCAAAACACCATACCAATCGGTTTATTCATATGCGCCCCCCAATTCGACCGCACCCTAATGTCCTGGGCCACCGCAAAGAAAATTGTTTACACCAGCATAATGTCATCCCAGTGTGCGGCTTGAAATCATCCACCCTCAAAATGCAGCGCTGTTGTGTATAGGTGTATCGTATATTCCAAGCGTGCGTCGATTGCAATTTCATTTGACTTGACCAATATGCCATTTTATTAGCACATATCGATGTAGCCATGTCAAAATATCTAAACAATTTTCGACCGCTTGCTGACCATTTCCACTTATCCATAATGAATTACTTCCACCGCGCTTCCGCCGACGAGGGCGTCAGTTTTCACGAATCATTTGTTTTTGACACACGTATATATGTATATACGAGTAGGCTCAACATCCATCAAAGTTCAGTCAGCGTGCGGGTGCGTTTTACATTTCATTAGGCATTCGCGTCAACATTACAAGCGCGTGAGAAGCAATCGAAACCGACAGATCCACGCACATATTTTCACTCACAGCCGCAACCTATAATCGACTCGTAGCTGTACATGAGGACAATATTGGTATTGGCCGATGATTTTCACGTAACTAGCAGTATATAGTCCTTTATACAGTTATACGGGGAGTGAGGGCGAAAAATAAAAATAAAACTATCACCCATCGACCAACGCAATCCGCTCTTTGGCTAGCTTGGGAAATTACAATAATGGATTCACAATAACGCCGATGACCGATGACGAGCGTGTTTTATGCCGCCACTGCGGTCGTTCACTGAAAACGCATTTTGTATCCCATATACACACACACAGAATGAAGCACATATGGTTTTTAGCGCTTTTTCAGTCCATTAAGTCCAGCTGTGTTCTGCCAGGGATGTGATATGTGGTGAAGCGTGGGCGATGCGAGAACAAAGCGACAGAAATGGGCGCAGGCAAGAGATTGCAAACCACACGCTAACGGGCGGACAGTTAAAACAATAGCTGGCCGTAGCGCTCTATCGACACATATATACTTATACAATCGGTTGGGTAGAGTGAAGTTGGCTATATGGGCGCCAGCGCCAGCGCCAGCGCCAGCCTCTATATAACAGTAGGCAACATAAATGCTTGCCTGTGGAAGGCCCTGATCATTGTAAATTGAAATAGCCGCCAACACTTTTTGTTTGCTTAATGCAGCTGGAGATGCATGGAGCGGCCGGGTGATGAAGGATATTGTTCGACTAACCCATATAACACCTTTGTCGGTCAGTATTGTTGGTCGGGGCTAAATTAAATATTGTAAAACACCTGCTTGTTTGCACACGTAGGGGGTGCACCTCTTTTTTTTAGGAATACCTACCCGTCGAAGAGGGTTGGTTGGCTCATCCTCATAGTTCAGATTTTCAGAGTGTCTTTGGTTTTTTGATGCATGATTTGACGGAGGGTTATCGACGACGTCATTGGGAGTGTCCCTCTGTCGGAGGTAGGAAATCTAAGAAACCAACATTCAAACTGTCTAAGTTCTGACAGTTCAAAATATTTTGGCACTTTACTAGGAAAAAGAAAATGTAGGCTAATGCGGAAAAAAATGCCTCATATCGACTGAATTAGTTCAGGCAAGAATCTTCTTAGCAATAATCAAACCCCCAATTTGCATCAAATGCAACAAGCATTATTCTCCCTCCTTTTCTCCGTTTGGTTAGACAACATTCTCGCAGTAGACTGTCCACTGAAAAATATTTCTGGAAGTCATTAGCAGGCTTAAAATCATGCAAGAACAATCGTGCTCTATAGTTTGGCCAACAACCATTAAACCGAATCGTCTCCTGTCACTTTCATTCTTGGCAATTATTGCTGTGCTGACATGTTCTAGTCAGGATATGAACCAAAACCCTCCCCAGGGGGTAAAAGGCCACTCCATTGGAAATTCTCCAAATCAGCTTGTGACACAAACTCAACGAGAACAAAAAAAAAAAAAAAAACTACTCCCAACTTTCAGGGCCATTTTATTATTTTTTCATTTTATATACCATCGGTGTGTTCATGGGTAAAACATAGAAATCCCCTGGAACATACAAAATCAATTTAATTCTTCAGCCTGAGTGGATTTCACCTCGCTTCATATGCACACACAGAGACCCGTCATCTTCCACAAAAGTGCCACGCATGATCGGGCCGTAGTAATTGATGAAGAGCAGCAGCCGCACTATACAGTGGGGCGTTGGATCTCCACCCACCCAGGGGTCACAGGGAATAAGGACATTATCTCTTAGCGAAAGTGAAACGAAGACTGAAGTAACATGATCCCCGCTTCATCATATTTCCGTTCGAGCCCGCCTAATGCTTTCTCGTGCGTAATATCGTACAAACCAGGGCGCTGTTCACTCCTGCCAACGAAAGACATCTCTGGGACAGAATCAGTGAGCGTAAGATTAAACCCTTCAGACAAATAAGAAAAATGATAACCGAAAAAGGGTTGGCTCACATATCCTCATCCTATATGCACCATGTGTGCGGGGCGAACCATCAAAAGGACGACGGTTTATTATTTTACGATAATGCTGGTGTTTCTTGTCTTTTTCTCGTTTTTGTTTTTGTTTTCCCCGTTCAGCGTCTGCACTCTGCGCCCCATAGCCATCATCAGCGAAAAGCCCCAAAGCGTGCAAAAAAAAAAAGAAAAAAATAATAAAGGATTTCGTATCAATTTTGATTTCGTGCAAGGATTGAATCGGCAAACAGATGTGAGCTGTAAGACAACTAAAGTGATTCCTCTTGTTCGGTTGTTTTTGCACTTAAACGGTGAATGATTGGGACTGTGTGGGGCAACGATTACGGGACGATTTTAATAAAATTTGAACGGTTCACTTCATTTGGAAAAGAGGGTAAATTGTGATAGGCATGATTATGGTTCTTTTGTTGCTTGTATGATGTGTTAAGAAATGTCTTTGCACGTTCGCATTGTGTGAGGGTGAGTGCAAATTTAGGGGTGAATTGCCTAATGGGTGTGAATGTGGGCCACTGAAACAAGTGGGTTGTGATTAGTATTCGAATTCATGTGATCTATCAGAGCGGGCAAAATGGTTGGCGAGGGTAGCAGTTTGGAACGGACCAAGACTAGGTTATATTCGCACCTCAGGTCGCGAATTTAAGGTACAAAATTAAAACGAAGCAAGGTTAAATTTTGTTTCTAACTTTTTTTTTTTTGTACTAGGCGTATATTTGGCAAAATGAACTTGTCCGCTTTTGATACATTAAGAGAAGAGCGACAATTTATTTTATTGAATGGGTTGATAGCTAATGAATACACGCTTCTAATGAGCGATGTGGCATAGTAGGATTCGAACGGAATATGTGACTTTTAAGTTTTCCAACATTTTTATTTTTTTATTCTTAGCTTACTTTTTTGGTCGTTAAATGAACGTTTTACCTTTTGCCACATTTAGAGAAGAGCGACAAAAAAGTTTTGATTTATGTGGCTTAGTAGAATTGTAACGGAATCAATTTTTTTTTTTTTTTTAATTTTTCAAAGTGTTGGTTTTTGTTAGGTCTATCTCACCATTTTTGGCCTATTTAGAGAAGAGCGACAACATTTTTTATCTAAACGGGTAAAAGCCTACAAACATACGGTCCTATGTGTATTATAGTAAATTTTTATTATAATTATATTATGTACTATGATAATTTTTTCAAATTTTGTTTGACTTCGGTGATTTCCTTGAAAAACAAAAGAGTTTCACAGCGAACTGGCCGTTACAAAAAAAAAGAAAAAAAGAAGGAAGTTTTAAATAGTGGACGACGGCTTGTCCGATTGGAAACATTTTTACATTTTCCCAGAGCGATTTAATCGGTGATTGGAATGCGAAAAAAAATCCTTCAAAAGTCAATGTGGCGGATCCAGCTTTACCGGTAAGCTAGATCCGCCACAAAATCTCCCATTTCCCGAAGAGCGACAAAAACCAAGAATAGAGCAATTAAATAGCGATTAAACAGCAATTAAATTTCATGTACTTTGTTTGGCTAAATTCCAATGTGGCGGATCCATCAGCTTTACCCACGTGACAACTGAACTTGAGGACAACTTATTTATCGGATAATTAATCCACCATAATATTCCAGGCAGGGGTGGCTCATTTTACTAGCGGCAGAGGTTTTAGACTCGTTTTTGGAGCTTGGCTCTGTTGGATAAGTTAAGTTAGAGTAAGAATTGTCAATGGATGAGTTTTTCGAAACTCTTATTGGATCATAGGTTCTTAACTGATGTGAAGTTGCCTATTAAGATTCTTAAGGGTATTTCCTTTCGCGCTTAGAGCTCTAACTAATCGACCCATTTCTAAACCGAGTGTATGAATCACGATTTGATTTATTTTTGAGACAGATTTGGGGACTGCCTTATATGGAAGCAATATTCAAGTTCAGATCTGGTCTAAAGAGAAAGGAGTTGCGTCGAAATGAATCACTTCCTTGATCTTAATAGGTGACTTAACTTTGTGGACGCTAATATTGCGATATTGATATTGGATAAGTTGTCCAGTACGTGCACCGTACCCAAATAAAAGCCAAATTCTGTCCATGGAAAGACACACTCAAGTTGGACCAGTGGTTGTCGAGTTATCAGCGGTTTAACAGACGGACAAAAAATACCTACATTCAGCTTTATAGTTTGTGCCGAAAATGACGGGGGTTAGTTCCAAATCAGTTCCTCCTTTTGATTGCCAATTACGTACCTAAAATTTCAAATGTAAGCACGCAAGGCTTTTCCCGTGTCGCAAAAAATGTCGACTTCATCACTCAGTTGCCTGCCGGTGAATTTAGACCAACCCCCCACCCAGTCACTGCCTCATCTACCAATCGGGTGTTATGTTATTGATTAGCCAAAGAAACAACTTCAACCCAGGTTATGCTTCAAAGATCAAGCCTATCAATCTAAACCAGCTACTCGCCGTCTTCGCACACTCGCATTGAATGTAAATCAACGCAAAAAACTGTTACAAAGTCTTTCCCAATTTATACCTTCCATCAAAGCGAAAAGCAACTCCATCCACCCTCCTCCCAATGTGTAACATTCTCTGACCCAATGTCCACCTTTCAAACCTTCATCAATTTTTCGGACCAAAATGTGGAACCAAAAGAGGAGAAAAGAAAGAGAAACCCCTACAACCTGCCAAGAACTTTTCCAATTTAACAAACCCCATTGCCCATTGATGTTGGATTTGAGCGAACTTACAGAAAGTTTTTCCCTTCACACCCCATTGACACCGTAACCCTCACAAATTAATTTTCTTTGAAGTTTTCCTCTTGCTCTCTCTCTCTCTCTCGCAAGACGAAGGCAAAACTTTTCTGTGCTAATAGCTCTCTTAGCATTCAAAACGAAGAAGGAGTAAACCAACAGCAAAAAAAATCCTGCCATTCAATGGGAAGTTATAGAAATAATAGCCAGGGCAACACGGGGGACCTATGCCTTTCACATCACCCAAAGGTTGCGTCAAAATCATGCCAATTTTGTCAAAAGTTGCATGACATTTGACACTTTGCTCATTTGGCTGTGACAGGTGTCAAATACATCAAACGTATATATATATTATGGGCTCTGGTCAATCTCTGATCCCCGTTCCCAGTTCCCACCTGGAGGAGAGT
The DNA here is from genome assembly GCA_946477585.1 of Cheilosia urbana. Lineage (NCBI taxonomy): Eukaryota > Metazoa > Arthropoda > Insecta > Diptera > Syrphidae > Cheilosia > Cheilosia urbana. The sequence continues at coordinate 106,209,359 of OX297854.1, forward strand.
AATTAAAATTTAACCAACACACTTTGTTGACGTTCGGCTGGTTGTTGTTTGATTGACAACAACTCATACAATGGCAGCCAGTTCTATGGGCAATGGTTGAATGCACCAAGGATAACTTAAATAAGGACAACAAATGTATCGCACACAAGTTTCTTGCCCAAGCAATGTTTTAGTTCGAAAACAGTTTCGAAGAGGAACGAACAACTTTTTAACTGAAATATTGATATACGATGCAGCAGCAGCAGTTGAGTAGCGCGGGAACGTATGTACGTCTCTATTCAAAAGTCACAACCGCGCGAGTAAGCACAGCTAGAGCGAGCGCACGCTGTTTAACTTTGCGACGACTTATGAGTTCTCAAGTCAGGATGAGTTTCTCTGTGTGCAGGATGTGCTTGGGGTGGTGAGGAATTGCTTTCGGTTGTTTATTTAGCGGAAGGATATGCAGATCCTTAAGACTTATTCTGGATTAACGTTCAAAAGTGATACCAAAAACAGACAGAAATGGAAAGAGAGAGAGAGAGAAAAAAAGAGAAAGAAAGAGAGAGAGACAGAAAGTAACAAACAAAAGTTGCATGCCATTCTGTGTTTGTATGCAAAACTGTTTTGTTTTTCAATGTTTTGGAATAATTTATTTCACTTAGGAGAATTGAAAAGCGGATTACATTTCTTTGCGAAAATCGGTTTAACGTTCCGTATAAGCTTAAGAGTTGTTAGAGTGTTGCTGTTTGCTCTCTTTCTCTCTCTCTCTCTTTCTTTCTCTCTTAAAGGGAGTTTGAGTTGAGCGAAATCAATCAAGGGTAAAGGTTTAAGGATAACATGGAACTTTATCGTCAGTGTATGGTAATTTGGCAGATTTGCTTTTATTTCTGCGAGGGAACAGCTCTGCTTAACTTTCTAAAACTCGATATAGGAGGGTAACTCTGTTTAGAGTTTGATTTGACAGTCTGACTTGTTTCGGAAGTGATTTGTTTAAAAATAGTCCATAGTTTTTGAAGCGTTTTTTTTTTTACGGGAAGAGGCCTAGTAAATCAAATTGCAGCGACACCAAGTTTTTAGGGGTAAAAACGAAGGGTACCCCTGACGCGTTTCACAAATAGTTCTTGAAAGGGGGTTCCGATGGGTTTTTTTTTAGGCGATTTTACACTAGTTTTGAATGTGTTTTTCGTTACAATTTTGATGCGTTTTTTGATGAGCTTTTCGACCTGTTTTTGAATGCGTTTTCGACGGATTTTTAACACGTTTTCTGACGTGTTTTTTTATCTGACGAGTTCTTTGATGTATTTCGGGACTTTGTGCGTTTTCACTATGTTTTCTAAAGCAATTTTTAAAACATTTGTGGAGCCTTTTTGACTCGTTTTTCGGCAAGTTTTATACGGGTTTTCGCAGATTTTTAGCACGTTTTTTGACAAGTTCTTTGCCGTGTTTTTGGACGCGTTTGTGGCAACCATTTCAACATATTTTCTGACGAGTATTTTTAACTATTTGTTGAGCATTTTGAGGGCTTTTTGATTGCATTTTTAACGCGCTTTCTGACAAGTTCTTTGATTTATTTCTGGACGCGTTTGTGGACCCCTTTTTAACATGTTTTCTGACGCGTTTTTTTTTTTAATATTGGTGGATACTTTTTTACGGATTTTTAATAGGTTTTTTTTGTGTCATTTTTTGACGGACAAAGTACTGAACTAGTGCCTTCATTTGCTTTTACATTGGAAAAAACGTGTTTCCTTTTGAGTGTAACAGTATATGCATAATTTTGAGCCTCATTATTACTGGCATTGATCCAAATGCTTTTTCTTAATCTACCCATCCCTCTATAAATAATCCCTGTTCATCTATAAATAATCTCTACCCACTTCAATAGTCATTCACAAAAAAAAAGTGTGTAAAGAAAAATCACTCATAAAGTTCGAGTCGTCCATCAAGACTCTTTTGAAGAGCCCGCTGATTAAGCGAAATTCAAACTTAAAGAAAACATTATCATTTAATATCATCCCTTAGAGAATGAATTTTGGCCGACTCACATCTTTGGTTGCGATTGCGATAAAACGTGACGCACAAACACCAAGTCTTATTATGTCCCTTAGGAGTTAGGAGACGTAACTCATGACGTCCTTGCTCCTACGGAGTTTGTACGCTCACCGCAGTTGCTGTGCACCGGGAATGATAAAGCGATGACGAGACGAGTAGGGAACTTCCTAAGGACAAAGGATGAGAGAAATCAAATTAAAACATAACAGACCGTTGCCTACTTTGCAAATACACCAGCATTCCAGAAAGAGAAAGAAACAGGATGGTTGAGGTTGAGGGGACTAATAATGGTCAAGGTCGGAGTTGGTATTTTTTTTTTTTTTTTTTTTAATTTAAGTCATATAGCACGTGACTGTCCCGATTGATGGGAATGCAGACAAGTTCTTGACAGTACAAGCAATTTAGATGCCTGGCCTGTGATTAATTATATACCTACTTATGGGGTCTTTTTAGTGATTTTCTATCAGAGACAATACTGAGACCCCCATCTTCGGCCCGTTACTTGCCTACAAGCTATATTTCTATGGGCTGGTACATGCTAAGTACATTTAGAAAGTATTATTAACCAAACAAATTATATTAATCGTCTTTCAAAAATGTTTAATAACCAACCAGCATTCAGTTATAATAAATTGTCGTATTCCCGAACTCTATCACATTCCCCCATGGTTGGTAGCGGTTAGCAACATTTATTTAATAAGTTTTGTATGTTTTTGCATGTCACACGGATTCTAAATGGACATGAACACAGATAGCGATAGGTAAAAAAAAAATGAGGGGGTCAGCGGCAAGAGGATTGCGAGTTGGGGGTTTGAGCTTTGAGTATTGTCTCTGATTTTTATTCCCATATAAACGCAAATGATAGGTGTGGTGGGGAGGTGACGAACTCGGGGTATTGGCAGATAAAAGTTAAGGTTGACTGACAATTTGAAAAGCATTTGTTAATAGGCGGGGGTGGTCTCTTGGTTGTAAATTCCTAAAGTTAACGAAATATGAAAACAGAAGCCATTTCATTGATGAAATCGACTGAACTTACTACGCAATACTGACACTGAATCATTTTTCCAACTGAATTTTAGCTTTCGAACTCAGATTTGTTGTTGTATTTTTATAAGTAGAGTTGACTTTTCAATTTCAAAGAATGTTCGAAGAAAGGAGCGACCCCCTTTAGAGAAATACCCACTACTATTACAGATTTCGAGGCTACTTTGTCTCTGGTTGCGATGAACTAAGTGCAGCATATATATAACTACCAATCTTAAATCCAAGCAATTAAATGAAACATCGACTTACCAACAAATCGTGTTTGAACTTGTTTCGATTTGAATCAAAACACTAACGGCACCTCCGAACTCCAATGTCCAATCAGAAGAAAAGTTGTTCAAAGAAAAATTAACGACACAAATTCACAACACATTTTTCAATTGACAAAAACCCACTAAACTCCCGCACAGATTTACTACTAAAAGACATTACAAAACAATCTCACTACTATACAGATCGATATTATAACAAATCCCGAACCGAAAATATCAAATATGTATTAACTCTAAACTTTCCCATTTCCGTGGAGCCGATCGCGGAACAGAAAACAACTTGGTTTTTGGTTCTGTAATCTGTAAGTCAGAGCAGTGTTCTTATATCGTAGGATTTATCCCTTCTTATGGGAATTTATATGTCCGAAAAGCCTTTCGTGGGATAAAGGGAAAAAGCACCAAATTGTGGGATTTTGAGGAATCTAACAAAAAACATTCAAACAATACATTTTTGCTGAAATTTCATGAAAACTCTTACATTTCAACATGATTTTCAATACACTGAATGTGCATAAAAAAACAGCTCATATAAATTATTGTCTCTTATCAAAATGTTCTTGTACCGAAAAGTAATCGTAATAATGTTACAAAATGTGATTTTTATACTAAAGGTTAATTAACCGCGATTTTCTTCCCTTGTAATACAAATTTTACTTCTAAAAACTGGATTTTGAGGCAAAAAAGTACCGTGCGATTTCAAAAGGGAATTTGAGTTTCCGGTGAAATAAGAAAACAGGGAAAAATGACCACGCTTCGTGGGATAAATGAAGAGAGAGTGCTAAAAATACTGGTTCAGAGACAAGAGAGACAATACTGAGACCAGCGTTGCCACTTCAAAATGAGAGGAGCGCAGTAGATCATTAAAAAAAATGCAGTAGATTGGATATTTCCGCAGTAGATTTTGTATTACAAAAAAACAAAGATCAATATTGCTTTTAACTACGTATATAAACAATCGCTTTAATGTTTTTTATAAACCGTCCATTAATTAAATTAAAATTTTGGAAATAATGTAAAAGCCAAGGAGAGTCTGAGGGTGTCCAGACATTATTCATTTTCTTACAACAAATTACATTTTCAAGAGTATTTACGTTCAGTTTGTTTCGTAGGTTATTTTTAAATTGGCTTACAATCGAAAACTTTCGCTCTGCAGCATCGCTATGGTCTAAACAATTTTATTTTTTTTTTTGTGGTTTTCAATAAATATTAATCCATGTTTAAAGTTTCAAATAAGCTCTCAAAAAAAGAATCCCGTTAGTTCAGCAGAAAACGAGAAATTCAGAAATGATGTCCTGAATGAAAGCAGCCAAGTTGAACTCATTTCAAAGGAGAATGTGGCCAATTTCAAAATAAGTTGGCTTCATTCAGACGTTCTTTGCAGCGGTTCTTTGAATGTCAGTTTTGTACAGTTGTCTAAGACAAGGCTTATCAAACAAAAAAAGTGCAGTAGATTGGATTTAGTGGCAGCAGATTTATTTTTTGCGAAAAGTGCAGTAGATCTACTGCTATTGCAGTAAAGTGGCAACGCTGACTGAGACTGAGACTGAGACGGTGAGACCAGCGCTGCCAACCAATTTTGACGAAAAAAGCCTAACTTGAAAAAAAAAGATGCCTTTTTGAATAAAATAATGCCTAAAATATTTTTTTATGTAACTTGGAACAATAAATCAAAATATAAACACAAATATAAAAAAATTAACAAAAACAATTTTTATTTACAAAAAAAAAACTTAAATTATGTATAAATTACAGAAGAAATAGGAACAAAATTCATGATCATGACTTTCTTTGCCAAGATTTTTTAATAATGTTTAAAAAAATAAAAAGTCAGTATACGTTGAATCCAAAAAATATATGTATTTGAAATAAAAAAAAGATGCCTTTTTGGAAAAAAAAGAGCCTTAAAGCCTTAGCTAATGAAATAATGCCTAAAAGGCATGAAAAAGCCTAGGTTGGCAGCGCTGGGTGAGACCCCCATCCAAAGATAATGGAATTAAAAGAGATGGATATCTCTCCTACGTCTATCCCCCTAAAACCCATTTGTTTAAATTGGCCGCATTCAAGAATCTAGTTATCTTAAGTCGACTAGATTGGTCTGGATAAGATGTAACCTGAACGCAAAAACTAGATTGGTCGGGAACGTCACTTTTTCTACGTCAGCCACATACCCGAACTGTCAACTTAAGGCTAGTACGCTGCTCAAGTGAAATCCAGTTTTTCATACAAATTTTTCACCGCGAAACGTCAAAATGAACTTTCCACATGGAAATTTCACTTGGCAGTACGCAGCTCAAGTGAAAAATTGCGTTTCAAAAACTGAGCTGTAGGTGGCGATACTAAAATCTCTCCACAGCTATTTCACTTGGTTTTTATTGTCCGTCGCATTAAATTTTTGACATTTCAGCGTGAAAAACTATTCGTAGGCAGGCGGTTAAGAAATTTACTTCAATTTCAAATGTTTCTTTAAGAAAGTACTACACTTTTCGAACTTTTTTGATCATTTTTGCATTGAATATAGTACCATAAAGCTAGGTGTACAAAAAGTTGGTGGCATGGATGACCTTTTTGATGAGCAGGGTGCCTCAGTAAATTTTTATACACTGTTTTGCTCAAGATAAACATACAGATTTTTAATCGGCGGTCAGATCAATTACATCAAATGCTTTATGGATACTAAAATGACAATTTAGTGTTCTCATACAAAAAATTATTTGTTCGCACCTCACAGTTCCCTTTTGTAAAGGCGATATGGCGGCTGCTGCAGTTGCGTTATAAAATTGAACACGATACTCTTTTTATGCATTTTTATTACTACTATTGAATGAATGAGAGTTACTTTAATTAATAATAAATCCTTAAATATTATTGTGGCATTCGATTGGAAGCTCTCAGAGCACTTTTTATGTGCGTTTGGAACAAAAAAAAAATCTTCGCGCTTTTGCGAGTTTATATTTTCTCAGATTTACCAATACAAGTTTCAGTTTGTTTTTTTTTCTACAGCAAAGAAAGTAATTGCATCGGGTGAAACTATTTGATTAATTTATTTATGTATAAATAAAGGGTTTTCCAATAAGAGGTGTTATTTTGGTATTCAAAGAAAAATGCCTTTTTTTGATATAAATGATCGGATGTTTATTTCATAATAAAGAGGAAGGTATGCCGTTAATAATGAAAAATAACATCAGCCAAATGGCTATCACGAGCACGCATACAGGACCATATCCTTTCACAATAACACCTCTTATTGAATAACGCTAATTAAGAATGTTTGAATATAAAATCTAACCAACGAATGGAAAACGCTTTGAAAAGTGTTGAAGGCTACACATATTCCAATCGCACGAATGTCAACACAAAAAAGGGCAAGTGATGTTCTTATGTTCGATTAGCCACACGAAATCTGAAATCTGAGAGCGAATCTGAAGAAGCATAATCGAATACCACATAAGAAACTTTTGCAAATAAGAATACAGCAGTATTCGAATGTTCTACTACAATGAGGTTCAGTAATCACATCAATATAATTCCCGGATCTTTCAAAAGGTGCGGTATACTCTCTATGTAATCTTGATTGTTAAAATGTGTTACACTGGTCTTATGTACAAATCAGATATTATTGCCAAAATTAAACACTTCTAGAACCTATGAACTACAATAAAACAAAATTCGCAATTTCTTTCCTCAATTTGTTTTCATTTTAAGTAAAATAAGAGTGAAGAAATATGTTTATTTTATTATAGCATCCTTAATCTTATGGAATTCCCAGAAAAAAATTTGTTTTTTTTGCTCAGCCACCCTGCAATAATTTCTCCACGAAAATCTCCAACAAAAATTTTCACTTTCGATTTCACAGCATTTTTTGGAGAGCAGTGAAAATTTCACTTCACTTGAGCAGCGTACTAGCCTTTAGTACTCAGTCACGAATTTCTTGACTAGATTCGTCGGCTACCCCACCATAAACGTCAAATGTCACAGGTGCCCACGTGACCGATTTAAACCAATCACAACCGCGATAGATCTAGTCAGACAGCTGTCAGACTTACTAAACTAGATACTTGAACGCCCTCATTGCTATTTTTGTAATTTCAATCCCTGTTCCCTGGCTGTGAATACGTCTGAGCTTTGAGCTAAAAAAAAAAATCGACCAATGACCGACCACCAGTGACAATTCAGTGTAATGACTGATGACGTGATGAGTTATTTTTGAATATATATTAAGGCCCGGTTTCTTCAATCTTGATTATCTGTTTAATTCACCACTGATCTTCTGCAATTTCGTTTGTTCAAGATTTTTTAAGAACTACGTAGGTATTCATTTGGACGTAGCTGATTACAAAAACTTTTTGTATAATATTGTGCGATCAAAAAGAAAAATTCAAATAATAGAATGAAGGAATAAACGCAAGATGGAGTGAACCAATAAAATCGTTCACATCGGATTCGTTGATGTTTTCAACTGACTATACAACATGCCAAAATAATGGATGCTAAGGATGAAGTAAGATTATTTTCAACATTTTTTGGCCGATGACATTTCACATGGATTGGGATAAAGCACACGCGTTAGGAAAAATGTTGAGAGAACGACGAAATTGTCGTTGAATGAATCAACATGAGGCCTTGTAATTTGTAATAAACTTTATTGGTTTTGACTTTATTTGGGTATTGTTCTCAAAAAGTTACTTTTTGACTCACAAATATAAAGTTTCATTCTTTCGTTCTAAGAAAATGCTTGTATTATTTGGTTATGACATTAATTTTTTTGTTAATTAAGTTTACTAAAAATAAATACATTAATAAAATACCTAGGTACCTAAATAAATTACTTATCAAAAACAAACGGACCAATCAATTACTAAATGACAAATAAACTGGAAAAATGGAACGATTTGTTGCAAGGCTATGGTTTGCTGACCGAAGTGAAAAGGCAGTCAACAGATACTCATTCCGGTCATCACTGATTTATAATCATGGGCTATCCTAAATCCGTGGTAATTTAACCAAGGCTCTAACCAGCTGTGAACAGACCGGCCCTTAATGTTGTATTCACCATACGCGGTGACATACTATATAGGCCTGTTCGTAAGCTATACGATTTTTCGGTTATCGGCAGAATGACCCCATCGGACTGGAAGGAACAATTGTTTTTATATGTGAAATTATTTATTGACAATATTTCATTGTATACAGGAATGGATTTATATACTTTAAAGAGTTGTTGGTGTACTAGGGTTAAAATTATAAAAAAATTGATAGGAAACATTACAAATTGCGATATTTAACCTAAAAAAGTTATAATTTATTTCTACGTGCAGTACTAAAATGTAGAAAAACGAAGTGTTGAGGTTTTGAAAAAATAAATAATAAACAATAAAAGCATTTCATGCCGAATTATAGGCCTTGAAAGATTACTACTTGTCTAAAACGTAACACATTTTGCATTTAAAATTTATATGCATATTAATTGAATTTGAATTGACTTGTGCTCAATTTTACGTAAAACTTTTAAAATTACCCTGTTAATAAAAATGGAATTTTTATTGTTTTTCGTAACCATATTGACCATGCTTGATAAAAGGCAGTGTGAAAGTGTAAGAAACGTATTAATTATATATTCACTGCAAGCAAATTAACTGTCAACCTTCAAAATTCAAATTTTCCTAGTGAACATGCCCAAGCCAGTTTTCCAGGATATTTGAAAATTTCATGAATTTCGGTGGTAAATTCACAAACTTTCCGCCATCTTCTGGGTGAATTCACGAACTCTAAGTGAAATGAACATGAATGCGTGACTTCATGACTTTTTCTGGAAAACAGCTTGTTGGCAGCCGCCTTTCCACTGGAAAGATATCCATCACTGTTAATTCCATTATCTTTGCCCATCTTCGCAAGATTTTCCGTTACTTGCCTACAAGCAGTGTTTTTAGCACTCTCTCTTCATTTATTCCACGAAGCCTGGTAATTTTTCCCTTTTTTCCCTTTTCACTGTACTCAAAATGCCTTTTAAATCCCACGACACTTTTTCGCCTCAAAATTCAGTTTTTAGAAGTAAAATTTGTTATACAAGGAAAGAAAATCACAGTTAATTAACTTTTAGTATAAAAATCACAGTTTGTTACCTTATTACGATTATTTTTTGGTACTAGAAAATTTTGATATGAGACAATTTATATAAGTAGTTTTTTATGCACATTCAGTGTGTTAATAATCGTCGTGAAATGTAAGAGTTTTCATGAAATTTCAGCAAAAATGTACCCCCCTATTAATAAAAAAATGTACACAAGTAAGTTAGCTAGCAAACGTAAGATAGCATACTCAAATTTGACATAACTGCTAAGTAACAAGTTGATAACATTAACACAGTGTTTATTAATACGGGGGTTATAGCTTTAATGTTTTTTGTTAGATTCCTCAAAATCCCACGATTTGGTGCTTTTTCCCTTTATCCCAAGAAAGGCTTTTCGGACATCGAAATTCCCACGAAAAGGGATAAATCCCACGATATTAGAACACTGCTTTCCAACAAGCTATGTTTTTGTGGGGTGGTTGTGCAACTGCACTACTGCAGTATTTGACAGGTATTTGATATTTGAATCGTTTTGCTCGGTTTCGCGATCGTCTCCATCGAAACAAATAAGTTTAAAGTTAATATTTAATATTTTCGGTTCGGGATTTGTTATAATATCGATCTGTATAGTAGTGAGATTGTTTTGTAATGTCTTTTAGTAGTAAATCTGTGCGGAATATGAATGTTTTTTTGCCAATCGGAAAATGTGTTGTGAATTTGTGTCGTTATTTCTTTCAAGTTTTTTTTTTTTTTTTATTTCTGATTGGAGTTGCCGTAGTGTTTTTTTTTTAATTTAAAACAAGTTCAATTACGATTTGTTGGTAAGTGATTGTTTCATGATTTTGTTTAGATTTAAGTTTGTTCTTTATGGGTATGGACCCTGCACTTATTTCCTCGAAACAAAGTGAAAAGTCAAAGTACTCAGTTGGGGAACTTCCATCTTTGGAGGCTGGGCGGTCGCTCATTTGTTGGAATATTCTTTGAAATAATTGAAATGTTTACAAAACAATCCATCTGAAATTCAATTTGAAAGTAAATGGCCGGGTTCCACTGCCCGCTAGTTGTCTAGCACAAAATATCCCAGATGAAGGAACAAAGTTTTGCGCTAGATTGAGAAATTTCTCTGAAAGGGATATTTCACAAAAAGTGCTAGTCATCTAGCGCAAATGGTGAAATTTAATTTTTTCTTTACATGGAGTTTGACATGCGGCTAGTCAACTAGCGGGCAGTGGAACGCGGCCAATGCTGTTCCAAACAGTGTTGCCATAATTTCAAAAAAAAAAATGCTAGACTGCAAAAAAAAAAAATATGCTAGAATGTATGAAGCCAGAAAAAAAAAATAGTGCGTGGAGTCCCTCCGCGCGGAAGAAGTGAAACTTCGTAATGTGGAAATGAAAATAGGAAGGGGTAGAAATTGATTTTTAGTGAAATTATATTGTTTCTTTAAGCCTAGTATCCTGCTCGCGCTAAATTTTAGCGCCCCTAGTCTTCACTTCGTTTCTCCACACCAAAGATAAATGGTCGCTAAATTATTATTAAACATGATATAGATGGGACAAAACCCATATGCTTAAAAGAAATCATGGCAAACGAAACACAACCACTTTCCTCCGTTTTTTTATGTCAAAATTTAATTTCGATTTAATGCACCGGACATTTATTTCGCGAGCTAAATGAGTGGAGACTTTTCATCGGCCCATCTATATGAAGTTAAGGATTTAGCGTGCGAACAGGATACTGATGCTTTGCTAAACTGCCTCGCTCAATTTTATCTTTGTAGACATTTTTATATGGGAGATATAATTTAGCGCGAGCGGGATACTAGGCTTTAACACAAACTTTATTAACATTGCTTACAATTCACAATTGATCGCATCTTTTAATTATCATTTTCGAGTGGAGAAATATCCAAATCCATAACATTTACAATGGGATAATGACAACTAAAGTAAGATACGATATGTTGGAAGTCGCATTAGAAGTTTTACTTCAAAAATACTACCCTATTAAATTATATGTGTATCAAATCAAACTAAAACAAATAAATTTAATAATGAGGACGCTACTCGTTGCTAACGCTCGCGCTGGCCTGTAACAAGTATACTACGCGCATGCGTTCGAGTGCCACGTATTCGCTCTCGCTCTGTCTCCTTCTATTCCCCCTCCCCAGTCATTATTTTTGGAAATTAATCTTCACCACAGAACATTCCTCTCCCAGCATTTGGTGCCAATAAACTCACTCTGAAGCGTGAGCGGTACCCTCACACCTTTGAGTATGTAACGCTTATAGTAGCGTTTAACACAACCTTGTTGGAAGTCGCATAAGAAGTTTCACTTCAATAAATCAAACAAAATAATTCACATATATCGTCTTTACTTCTTGAATTTTTCAATTCTTTACTGTTGGTATCAACGTAGGTACTATAACAACCATTAAAACAAAAACATTTAACTCAATTTCTATATACACCACCATACGTCCATCAGCGCACGTCAACAGCCATCTGCGCATTTCCTCAGAAACACATTGTCGCTGTTGATTACATACACATTCACGTCGCATACTTCTCTTTCGTTTCACTTATTTTGGAGAAAACACCACTCAGTTTTTTTTTTTCATATGAACGTGCTTGTGCAATGTGCGCCACCCTCACCCTCCCTCACATCTTTGAGTATCCAATGCTTTTATTATCGTTAAATGTTTAACGCGACCTTGAGTTGGAAGTCGCATAAGAAGTTTCACTTCAAAAAAAAAAGCTAAACAAAACAAAATGTGTTCTCACATTGAATGTATTTTTTTGTCTATTTTTACAATATCAAAAGTAACACTCTCACTCAGTCTCACTCTTAGAAAATAATAAAACTATAAATTATGTTTTTTTTTTTAAATATCTAATGAATTCGGAAAACAAAACAAAATTTCAACCATATATTTTTAAAATATTAACGACATCTAGAAATAAGTATTACACTTTCAATTCGAGGAATGTAACTATACTGGATGCTTTTTTTTTGACGTTTGACGTCCATGTCCACCATAGATAAGACATAAATCCTTCACCACACGTCTGAATTAGCCCATGTATCAAAGGGCATGGTAGTGCCCAGCGAAGTTCTGGCACTACACCTTTTTTACAGGAACAAACTCAGGTGATTTTCAACCCCCTCTATTTTCAGTACCAAAGTCAGAAACTTCAAATTCGGAATATTTGCTAAGCTGATCAAGCAGAGACGCCGCAGTAAACTTTTTAGCATTAGTGGTTCCTGAAATACCTATAGGGCTTAAAAAATCACAAAAACCGTAGTGACTGACAGATAATCGAAATTATGGAGTACTCCCCGACATCGTGGAATCTTGTAATTTTGCACAACGGTTTGTCTTGTGGTGCAAAAAAAGAAATAACTCGAACATTTGAGATTTCTTTATAAGGGGACGTGGTATCCACTCACCTTCTCAGAATTGTTGTCAATTATATGGAGGACTTCCGATTGCTGTAGGATAATGAAATGAATTTGGTCGATCGGTAGAGTTCAAAAATCTAAGATTTTTGATTCGAAGTGTCTGCCTATTGTCATTTTGAAAACATAAATGCAACTTAAAAGTTCATGATTTTTCTAAGAACTTATTACTGACTAAAATCTGGTGGGCCTACATGACAAGGTTTCTTTTTATTACGCCAAATTCGAAAGTTTTCAAAACTTGATCAGTGAATCCACCAAATTTTAGTCAGTAATGATAATGATAAAAAAATATAATTTCTCTCTTAATTTGTAGTTATTTCAGTATTGTTCTACTTTACATATTTCGTATTAAAAAAAATAAAATAAATAAATAGTTGGCGCAACAGGGCCGGAGAGACCCTAGGCCAAGCTTCTCACAACCATTCGTTTTGTGTGAGTTTTCATTTTTTGGAACGAATGGAAGGGATCTACAATTTTATGCCGACTCCAAACGGCTAATTGAGAAGCTCTTTCAAGACAGTCATACTCTCGGATGTTTGTCAGACGTTAGCGACAGGTGGCGCAGTAAAAAAACCCCTAAGTTGGAATTTGGGTTTTTGCGGGATTCGAACCTCGACCCCTAGCGTAGTAGTCCAGAACACCAACCACTAAGCCACTGCGCCTACTACTACTACTACTTTCGTATTACACCTAAATAAAGAAAGAACTTGGTGTGCATTTAGATCTCGGTACTTTTCACGGCTGACTTTGTTACATAGAAGTCTTTATATAGAAGAACTCTCTGGCTCTTATTTTAACATTTATGTTTTTGGTCTGATCAACTTATCTCCACGTATCCAATAGACATGATTCATCGCACTCACACATTATCCGCTAACATTTCACATTTCATATGCATGGGTAAGTAATGGGAAACAAAACATCTTAAACTTGATGCACTGTTTATCAACTTAATGTACACGAATGACTAAAATTCCAGAGCAAAATTTCGAAAAATACTAAAATCCAAAACAGCATCTGGCATTTTCCTTTTTTTTTTAAATGCTTTCAAGTTTTCGAAAATGCTAGATCTAGCATTAAAAATGCCAGAATGCCAGTTGAGGGCATTGATACGATTTTTTGAATTAGTTAATTGTATAATAATAACTCCTTTACTTGACAGTATTGTAATGCTAGTAGGCAAGAAAGGACTAAAGCTATTCTGCACTTTCAGTGTTTTTTAACTAGTTACATAAATATTTCACAAGCTTTGGCTGGCTTAACACTATACGTAGCATATTGTAGTATTGTCTCTGGTAGCTATTCGCACCAGTGATGAAAATCGATTTTTATCAATTGTACTAAAAATTGAAAATAAATAGTACTGAAACGTACAAAATAGTACATATTTTTTTTTAAATGCCATAAATTTTTCATTTCAATTCAAAAAAGTCATATTTTATTGAATCTATAACGGCCATATTAATCACTCCGTAATAATTAATCCGTGTAAATGAGGCTTAAGTTAATTTTACACACTAATCCCAATTTTTTGAACCCGATGATTTAAATTTAAATTTATAATTTTCACTCAAAAGCATGTATTAAGCGCGCTGGATACAGGTGCATTTAAAAGTGGAGCTTATACCGATTTTAGATCGATTTCACACCTACGTTATGTTAAATTTCACATAAAATTACATTTATTTTTTATTGTTTCTCTTGGCAATTGCTTTTTTGCTGTGTGCTGAGATTGATTTTTTTTTGTATTTATTATGAATTTAGCCTCCAATATGCCTCTTTTTTTAGCCAATATTTCTGAAAATAAACTACCATAGTTATCATTGATTGAAGCGCTAGCCCGCTATATGCTGATATCGAAGTTCAGAAAAACACGACTATGGTCGAAGACGTGGACGGCGTTAATTCACCATCTGCTGTTCCATCGATAAATTCATCTTCTAACTACGAAGCCATCAAAATTGTATCCACTTTCAATTTGTTTAGCGTCTTGATACATTTTGCATATACTATTTCACTTTTACTTATTTCCTGAAGCTAAGTAGGTACGCTGCTCGAACTAAACTAAATTTTATCTGCTCTCCAACTTTTCTCTCCAAACATTAATTAAAATCCCATCTAAATTTTGAAATAAAGCACGCCGCGGATAAGTGTCAACTGCTGTTCTTTCAAAATAATTTACCTACTTCAAAAATTCAACACTCTGATTTCAACCATTTCCGATTCTAGGTACTCCTCGTCGAGGTATTTATTAGAAAAAAATAACCTTCCTTGCTTACCTATTCCCCGCAATACAAAATTGAAATAAAACAACAGAACACAACGATCTGTCAAAATTTAGCTTGAGAAAATGTACCGCCCCATTTAAATGAGCACGATAAATTTTGACAGATACATTAAGTACATTCTGAAACAAAAGTTTGATTATTTAGCTCGAGCAGCGTACCACTCAGCTAAATGGGTTCGCTTAGATTAAGCTGAGATAAATTTTGGAAAGAATTGTGTATGGGAGCGAACATTTAGCTCGAGCAGCGTACTAAGCTTGACCGATGTCACTATTGTGAGATTTAGTTTTAACCCGAGTTAAAGTCCTTAAACTTGTCTCCGCAGTGCAATTTAAATTCAATCGAATTAAATGCTGACATGTTTAAAAAAATTAGTCTATGTTGGGATTTAATGACTGAATATTATGGAATATTATATTATGGATTTGGGTTCAATTTTTGAAATAACCTTATTATTTTCGATTTATTTCAAGAACCAAAAATAGTACAAATAGTACTCAAAATTGAGAAGTGGTACTTGCGTACTCGGGAAAGTCAAATAGTACAGAAATCAGTACAATAGTAAGCCTTTTTGCAACAGTGATTCGCACGTCGTTAGGGACACGGCTAGGGATGCCAGATCTCAAAATTAGCCGGCGGGACATTTTTGAATTTGAAGTGAAAAAAACAATTTTATTTTAGATTACATTTTATTTGTTGTAGTAAGGAATATTTGGTTTACGTAAAAGTCTTAACTCATTCAAATCAAATTTGTACAACGTATTTAGTTTTCGTATTTTTCCGATAAGGAATAGCTCCAAAATTACCTTATTTTGATTTTTTCAGTGGAAATGAGCCGTTTATTAAGGGTCCAGATATTTGTTTAATAAATGTTTATTAAATGTTTATAAAAGGTTTCAGAAACATTTCATATCTCTTAAGTGTTACTTTCTGGACGCTGATGAAACATGTTTTCAATGTTTATGAAATGTTTAATTTTTATCCATTTTTGCACTTAATAATGACGATCTCTGGAGTTAGTACCCTGGTACCCTGGAAAACTGGTTTAGGCATGTTCACTAGGTAAATCTGAATTTTGACGGTTGGCAGTTAATTTGCTTGCAGTGAATATATAATTAATACGTTTCTTACACTTTAACACTGCCTTTTATCAAGCATGGTCAATAAAGTTACGAAAAACAATTAAAATTCCATTTTTATTAACAGGGTAATTAAAAAAGTTTTACGTAAAAATGAGAACAAGCCAATTCAAATTCAATTAATTTGCATATAAATTTTAAATGCAAAATGGATAACGTTTTAGTCAAGTAGTAATCTTTCAAGGCCTATAATTCAAAAAACATCGATCAAAGTTACAACGAACTACAATAACTTTTATGATATGTTACTTGCTGCTACGGAACCCTTCATGGGCGAGTCCGACTCGCACTTGGCCGCTTTTTCTCCAATCAATTGTTCTATCGTATGACCTGGTATGAACATGGGTTCTGGCTTCTGGGTTGCTTTATGTGTTGGACATGTACATGATCGCTGGTCCTATAAAAGAGATTTTGTAGTTTCCTGGGATCATGACAAAAAAAATACCCTTTTGTGTTAATTTTCACACAGAATTTTTGGGAATCTTTTCTCGTTTATAATTTAATTAAGTAAAATCGTAAGAAAGTTGAATCCATTTTACATCTAATAAAACTGTTGAGGTGGACTGATTGTTTGTGGCTTTTTTTTGCATCACTATAAAACTTTTGAAACAATATGTACCTATCGGTCAGAAAAACATTTTCAACCCAATCTAAAATTTTCTGAAAGAGGGCAGCTGCCAACGTGACACACCCACCTACAACTTTTTCAAGCCAACTCTATAGAATGGGAGTTGTAAAAAAGGTTGTGTGTTTTTTTTTTTTTTTTTTTTTTTTTTTAACAAAAATGGTGCTACATTGCTTGCAGCAAAAGCCACTTATATGTGATATCCCCTTTGGCAATGCTTTCCGCTCTGACGATGACTCCCTGTTTCCCCTCAACTCACATGTATAGCACATGTCAAACATCAAACGTCAACTCAACCTTTGAACTTGCACTTTGCACTATAAAGTCAACTGACACGTTGCATGCCACAGCGAACCATTCGTAACATATCCAAGTTTATATATATTATCTGACAATTCAAATGTCATATTAGTTACTGTCTGGGCAATTTTCCTATCATCAGCTAGTGAAAGACATCTCTAGAATATGTCCGTGTAACATTTAAAAATCATTACTCACAGACCACAAACGATGGTATCCTGGCAGACACAAACAAAGCACACATCCCGACAATCGATGACCCACATATTTCAACGTATCTCACAAACCATCTGAGGAGCGCACACATAAATCAAACCCAATTTCCAATCATGTTTAGCGAAAATATATGTCCCAACAAGAACATTTTTGTCCTTCGCCAGAAGATTTGTTTCCTTTCCAAACTTTTACCGGAAAAAAAAAAAGAATACTACAAGAGAACTCGGTTTCAATCGAGGTCCAACTTCTGTCGAAGATTTAGGAGGGTTTCTCCCACATAAATACACAGCTTAGGCATGTTCGTGCGGAGAATTCTCGTATCCACCTTTGCCACAAATAGGCCCCGACGCATTCACGCACTATCCTCATCGGAATATTACTCGGTCCAAGCAATTCTAATTAGATTAACATTCATTGTCAGGTCATGAATACGACATCCTCATCCCCATCCATTGCAGAGTCCTTTTTCCGCCCGATCTCAGCGATAACCTGCATTCGGATGGCCATTGGCCCACCCACTACACAAGCCCCTTTGCTAATCTAAGATAAGATGGCACATACCATTCAAAACACATGTCCGACATGGAGAAATGCGCACCGGACTGAAAAATTCTTCGGATGTTGAAACAAGATGTTTCGCATCGGTTCGGTGTTATCCTCTGTGGCAGCACACCTCTTCTCCCTTGCATTGGACCAGAATCTCTGTGAGACAATGATAAATGACAATATTTGCGTGAAACTATTAAAATTCGATTTGACTTAGTCGCCAAAATTTGCACAATCAACAGTGTATGTGCGGTTGGCTAGGGTCGCGTGGAACGATACGCCTATATTTGTGCATGTCTGTGGACCGCACAGTCGACAGCAAACATTTCAAGATCATCACCGAAGGATTTATGGGAGCTTTGGCGGTGAATGCATGTTGTACACGTCACACATATCTATATTGTGTAGGTACATGCGAGTAGGAAATTTTGGGCATTCTCTGTGATAAGCCGACACCAGTTTGTGTTTGTGTTTGTGCTTGTAATGCACTTTGGTCAAGTCGCATAAATTCTGAACATGACATGCCGAGTGCGAGGGAGGAAGGCCAGACTGTATGTAGAGCAGAGTATGTCCAGTGTCCATCCCCTTTGCCTTGTTGGCCTGTCACTTGTACAATTCTGACCCAATGTAAAGTGCATTAATTATACGGAAAAGTTCAAGTGGATGCCAACGAAATTAACCACAAATGGAAATTTAAGTTCGGAAAATAACAATGATTTTCGGATTAAGGTTATGTCTATCTCTCCCTCTCGACTGGGCAGAGACGGGATATGAGCGGTATACTTGTATGGGCGTTGGGTGGGTCAGTCGTCAGTTTTGGGCTTTGAGATAAATGACGCACACTCAAAGGAAATGGTTTATAAATAGACTGGGGCTATCTTTTGATAAGACTATGTGCCTAGAGGTTCCTGATGGTGATGGCTTTGGAATGGGATCCTTATTCGAATTATAGGATGGTTTGTCTAGTTTTAACGGCTTCACGGGTGAGTTCATTTGAAAATGTTGGAAGACCATTTTATTGGGAAATGAATGCCGAAAGTGTGTAGGGTTAAGAGCAGATTAGAGATTTTTCTTAGAAAGCCCCAAGGAGGATGCGTTGTAACTTGAGGGGCTGCTTTTAGGGTCTAAGTGGTCAAAATTACGGACATTTTCCTGTATCTAATTCAACACTAGGGTTGCCATATTTTGCTCACAGCTCGACGGGACAAATTGCATAAATGTAGAAAAAACCCGGGATTTCTAAATTTTTCCCGGGACAAAATAAAAATAATTTTTATTCATTTGAATGACAGCTGTCAATTTGAAAAATTACATTGGGGACGTTCGGATTCTAGCTTAGTAAGTCTGACACCTGACTCACTAGATGGATTTGAGTTTTAATTGCCCTAGAGTGGTGTATATGTATAATTTTTGAATTTATGGAGGGGAAGCCGACGAATCTGGTCAAAAAAAATCCTGCCTGTGTACTCAATTGACATTTCGAAGAGTCAGATTTAAAATAAACAGAGTGGCCGCTGCAGAATTCTGAAGAGTCGAGAAATGGTTCGGTGAGAGAAAAAGCGAACAAGGTGTCATTTCTAAAGCTACTCTGCAAATTTAGAATTTTTGCACGATATTTAACAACCATTAGTTCGCATCTCATGTTTTCCTCTTTTTTTTACATTAAATCAGACTAAAAAGACAGCTGCGTGTAATAGAACAAATTTTCAAACGAATTTATTTTCAAATAATCTTGAAATGTCAACAAAAAAAAAGCTGCAGCTGATATGTTTACGTTAATAAGGTTGGGGTGCACGCACTCGCTCCACATCGGGAATTTTCGTTGTCGTTTCTGTTTAATTTTAAAAGTCTGAAAAATGTAATAAAAGATGTTTGCAGTAGTTTTTTTGTTCACGAATTTTAGTCGCAACCCGGGACAAAAGCTGTCCCGGCGGGACAACCAAAATTCTGTCTTAAACCCGGGACGTCCCGGGCAAACCGGGACGTCTGGCAACGCTATTCAACACCCATGAGACAGAATTTTTCCTAGTCACAAGACCTCACAGAACTGTGTGCTAATGAAACCATGCTTTCAGATACTGAGGGTCTATAAGCTTAGTTGTAGGCTACGTACTACAAAAATCGTTGGGTTGAACTCTGCTGTCACCTATGTAAGAACCAGGGTAAATACATGTAGAAATGTAGAATATTGAATCAAACGCACACTGACTCAAGGGCGTTTTTGGTCGGGGATGAAATCGTTAAGTCTCGATCAGTTGTGTCCCGTGTTTCTTTGCGAGTGGTTGTAGTCACAGAATTAGTGTAAAACAAAAAAAAAAAAACAAAGAAAACAAACATAAAACAAGAAAGAAAAAAACCAAATAAGGTGAGGTTTCACTGAGTATAGCTCGTAGAATGTAGATACCTACTTTAAACAGTAATTTCTATTGTGTTGAAAATTTATAAATTATTAGTTCGTAGTTGAGTAGAATGGTGGTTGACCAGTATTATTTCATTTGTTTGCATTATTCGTGCAAAGGACGTGTGTTGGTAATCTATGCCGGTTCCCCTTGGAACGAGATGTTCTTTGGTGTGTGTGGCAATTACCTGGTTCCTCCTGCGCACAAATATCAGCAAAAGAATTGTTTCTATTTGCGACTTGAACGGTTGCTATCGTTCGTGCAAAGGACGTGTGTTGGGATTATATGCCGGTTCCCCTAAAATGAGATGTTCTTTGGCGTGTGTTG
This sequence comes from Cheilosia urbana, assembly GCA_946477585.1. NCBI lineage: Eukaryota > Metazoa > Arthropoda > Insecta > Diptera > Syrphidae > Cheilosia > Cheilosia urbana. The sequence continues at coordinate 106,230,069 of OX297854.1, forward strand.
CAAATACCTGGTTCCTCCTGCGCACAAGTGTACCCAGTATACACAAGTAACAACAAAAGGATTTTCGACCTGCATCTTGTTGGGTTGCAACGGTACGTGCAAAGGACGCGTGTGGGTAGTTTCGCCGGTTCCCCTTAGAACGAGAGGTTCTTTGGTGTGTGTGGCGATTGCCTGGTTCCTCCTGCGCACAAGTGTGGCAAATACACAAATACCAGCAGGCATACCGGTTCCCCGGACACTTATTGTGTTTGGCGTGTGTGGTATTGCTATGCATTGTTTTGTCAGATAGAATATATGTAGTTTTGCGGATACCTTATGATACATAGTTTGATTTGTCTATGCACATTATTACGGCATGTTTGAGTTGTACTCATGCGGCTTTCTTTTTCTTAATTTCTTTATAGGACCGGAGAGGCTAATGGAGATGAATGATGTGCGTTTTTAATAGATTTGCAAAACACAAGAATTCATCAAAATGAAATTAAAAGAAAGAAAAAGAAAAAAAAAATGTTTACGTGAATTATTTTTAGTCCTCCTTACACCTATAGGAACCATGCTTCGTTGTAGATGACTACGGAGCTACGCTAGTGGTTCGACAGCCTGCGGACACTCAGATTCATACTGTACAAGTTGTTGGGTCAATGACTAAAAAAAAAATAAATAAATAGTTGGCGCAACAGGTCCGGAGAGACCCTAGGCCTAGCTTCTCACAACCATTCGTTTTGTGTGAGTTTTTCATTTTTGGAACGAATGGAAGGGATCTACAGTTTTATGCCGACTCCAAACGGCTAATTGAGAAGCTCTTACAAGACATTTATACTCTCGGATGTTTGTCAGACGTTCGCGAGAGGTAGCGCAGCGGAAAAAACCCTACAAAGGCGGAATTGGGTTTTTGCGGGATTCGAACCTTGAACCCCCGCATAGCAGTCCAACACACTAACCACTAAGCTACTGGGTCAATGACTGCCACCTAGAAATAAAGGAACTCTTCGACTTCCAGTACCTACGCATATGACTTCAGAAGATAACCGGAGCTAAGACTATAAAGCTTCACCACGACCAAAAATTCGATCTAAATCGGGCTATCTAAAGGGTCACATGAAGGTCCTAGAATCAATAAATATTGGGCAAAGTTGATTTACCTTCTTTCTGTTAAGGTTCACTTACATAGGTTAGCGATTGGCCCGCTATGGCACCTATGGTTTCTCATTTCCCTGCATAATCTACATTCAAGCTAGGAAAAGTATCTCGATTTGAGTGACTGACTTCATGCCATAAAGAGTGAACTTTTCTATTGTTAGGCATAAAATATGCTTCATCCCTAGGTCCTAGACTATACGAGTTCCACTTTTCAATGTACGCAGATGGTTGAAAATATTGCCATTGAACATCGCTTTAATATTTCACTTCCCATTGACACAAAGGAACGATTTTATAAGCTGAAGTCTTAAAAAAAACAATCATTGCTTGCGCTTAAAACTTTCGATTCTTACTAGTTCCACTATAGACACTTTTGGATGACGAGGGATTGAAAGGCAACGGAAGAGATGAGGATTTAACTCGACTCTTTACTGGCCCAGACGCTTTTTCTAGCCTGTAGCACTATACCTAGACTCTGCTCCAAACGAGAATATCAAATAGGAACTCATTCCATACAGGCTCTGACCAAATAGATTATACCCTCCACTTACTTCTCATCAGCAAAAATTATGCCAATTTTTTTTTATAATTTTTGTGCATAAAATTACCAGAAGTTCCACTGGTAGGTGCAGACTCTGTCTAATAGATCAAGAAACAGCGGAGCACTAGAAGACCACGCCACCAGGGTCTAACTGCAGCTCCAAGGCTTTAAAAACTCATCATTAGCCATCGTGATTTTGCATTGCGTTTAAAGGTCCGAGGTTACCTTTTAATTATAGTCAGTCGTTGATGAGCTCTTTAAGCCTTGTAGTTGCAGTTAATAGTTGTGAATATTGGTCGAATCGTGTCCAGTTCCTTGGATACAATAGACCCAACTGATGGTCTAAGTGAAGCTGTGGCAACCGCCACAAGCAGATTGCGCATTCCTATCTCCCGACATTGTTAAGCTCAAAGTGCCCACCATCCAAGTCCTAATCTGTTTACCAACTTCTCAATTTCGATTTTCGGAAACTATATTTCCAAAGTAGCACACATTCTGTGCACTTGTCAGTCTAACTGCTCGCAAACCTCCTGCTCAACCACAAAGTGTAAATAAATTTCCATCTTAACAAATTGTTTAAGGGGTTCTGGGCTGGGCCAACATCACACAGCCAACCTCACTCTTGCCAGCCTCAAAATTGAATTCGATTAAAGTGGAGTTACGCTGACGTTCTTCCTCTTTTTGACCACACCAGGATTAAGATAAAGAAACTGCATGCATGTCTTTTGTGCGGCGTAAAAGAATCCCTCCACCTCGCACGGATGTCGTTGCTCGTTTGTGTCGAAAAGTTTGTCCAACTTGGATACCTTACCTATACTCGCAACCCATTCGAGTCGAGCATATTGATGCGAACGAAATATGTCGCCAGTGTCGAAGTCGGGGAACTTCAAAAAGATGTTATCGGACATTTGCACTGTAGAACGAGGACGACTACGACGACGGACGGGTTGCAAGTTCCAATAAACCGCGAATCGATTCTTGAATTTTAAGAGACTTCACAAGGACACACACCGACACCGACCCCAGTGTCGGGCATTTATCATTGCATGCCCTGGTACTGTGTTTGGGATGGGGGGTATACTGCTGCCATCCCTTGCACACAAGAGGCCAACAATTCAAAGAGTGTGGGGGCACTGGTTGGTTGGTAATCAAATTTACATAGAAACCCAATTTAGTGCTCGCAGAGACCGAAAATAAATTGATTCCTCGGGCTTGTTCGAGAGAGCAGAATCGTATCCTTCGGCCTTAGGGGTGGTGAGGTGCGGTGCGAATATCTGGCTAACAAAGACGGTATGAGTGCATCCAATTCCCCCCAGTCTCGTATACAATGCTGAAAATGAGTACGGACAGACAGAGAGCATTTGAATGAGCGGGTGGTGACTAGAAAAAAGTATCCCTAAAGGAAATTAAGTGGTTATTGAAGATTTAAAATACAGCTCCGGTCGTGCCCGCCTCCTCCGTATTGATTGTTCGATATGCGGAGACTGGGTTGGATTTCGTATCGACTCTCATGGTGATTTGTTGCGCACACTAGTCGTCCTGTTCGTGTGTTTTTTTTTTTTTTTGTAAGCAAAACAATCCCGAGTACAAAAATCGAGGAGAGAAAATATTTTCGTTTTGATGATGCAGCAGGAGCAACAAACGCAAACAAGCCAACAACACATAAACCACTCACCCCATTGTCAGAATAGTTTTTGTTGAGTGCCCCTTGCGGTGCCCGGTGGAATGGGGTCAGGCGGGACAGTTTTTGTTTTCCCATTTTCAGCAAGGAGGTTGTTTTTATTTTTTGCTTTACTTCTGGTGAGCGTTGAAAATCCTTGTTATAGTGAAATATGGATGAAATTTATTCCTTGTGATGTATATGTGCGGTATAGATGCATACATCAGGCGGACATGCTGTCCAGAGAATATGCTCCTTGTTTTGAGGTCGAAAATTTATTAATTCCAACGATCGTCAATGAGTACTTCAATTTATCGTTCTATCGTTCGGCCGGGTATAGACGGGGTAATATTGTTGTGTTGCGACGGTAAACAGTGGTCTAAAATAGCAAATCTTCTGGCAAAAATTCTAAATTGGATGTTGTATTTTTATTGTTTTTATTATTTTCTAAAGAAATATAAACGGAGCTTTAAAAACAGCAAACAAAATAGTTCGTCGGCTGTTTCGTTTCCTTCAATTCCGTCGTGGCCAGGAACCCACCATATTTTGATTTTGTTTCTGGTACATATTGTTTGAAGGGTATTGAAGCAGTGCAAGACTGATTTGGAGTCAATGATGGGTGAGCTAAGGGCATTTATAGCTGCTGACTATCCGTGAATATATGGATGTGTGCCCCTTTTATACCTGAGTTGTAGATGAGGTTTGCGCATTCTTTAATGGCGTGGAGCTCTTCCTGAAATACGCTTGGGCTTCTGCCCATTGGTATCGAGACAGTTTGGTTTGGTCCGAATATACCGGCTTCGACACCTGAGTCCATTTTGGAACCATCCGTATACCACTTTATGCCTTTTTGGCAGTTTGATGGGCTAATGCTACCCCACGCCTCTCTATAAGTGATCTCCGTAGAGAATCTTCTATTAAAACATAATGTTTTTGGAAGTCGGTCTGTGATTGCGCAGGTCACGTCAAGTTCTGCAATCTCTGAGAGAAGGGTCAGCAGGTCCAAGTGATTCCCGATGTCTATCTCCTTCATTTGTAGCTGCGTATTGCCATTTTTTTGATGTAAATGTGGAGGGGTGCTAGTCCTATAAGTGCTTCTATAGCAGCTGTAGGACAGCATAGCTCCGGAATTGTCTAGAAATGCTAGACGCTTTATTTTGTTGAGCTTTAAGATGGCGGTTTTCTGTGTGACTTTGTTCCACTATTCCTATGGAAGCATAAGTAATGATGGGTCTAACCATCATTGTATAGATCCAAAAAGTGATCTTTCTTATAGGATATACTGATGCGCCACAAAATTGGTTCGTTCATTTTATGCATCCACTTTTGTAAAGAAAAATATTTCGGATCGCCCTGTGAACAATTAAATAGCCACAGACCTTTTTTTACGAGATTTGTAAAATTTTACCTGTTTTTAAAGTTGTTTCTCTAATTCCTTTCTCTGTTAATGCCATTTCAAAGAAAATCTTACTTCAGCCTAAGATTTAGAAACAACATGTGAAGCAGTTTAGAAAACACAATTTTTATAGGCTTGGAAATTTCCTTTAAGAAATTAAAAAAATTGTAGCGATATTGTCATGCTTTCAAAAGTTATGATTTTTGCAACCAAAAAATTAATTTTAGACCACAGTGGCGCCCGGAACTAGGGATAGACGTCATGTGGGAGAAGTCAATCGATTTGATGGGCGAGGGTGTCATCTATGTCGCTGCAATAGAACTTAAATGGGTTTCGTGGATACTACGAGCGACCGGTTTTACGGCCGGATGGGATTTTGAATTCAATTTTGACGTAGACACGGCAGGGCACAGACAATCTTTCCGACAGTGGTGTGTGAACGGGAAGTTGGCGAACCTCTGGAGTTGTGCTTTTGAAACAAACTTGCTGCTGCTGGGATGTCAATGTATATACGAGTATAAATAAATAATAAATTAGAACTCGACGAGCATGAGCATTTTCTGACATTTTGGACTACATCCTATGGGACAGCTGGTGATTGTAGATATGTTTTGTGCCTAAACTCGCGAGGAAATTCATTTTACTCATAGGAAATTAGGAATCCATAAAATTAGTTCTCTTGTTCTCAATTTTTAAGCGTCACGACACAGACGGATCAGTTTTTCCTATGATTGCGAACTCGAGCAAAGCCGTTAGAGGAGTTTCTCTTGTTGACGAGGCATTTGATTCGGTGTGGACTAAAGGCTTAGACTTTGAACTAAAATCCATTAATTTTGCTTTACACGACACACGCTGGTACCAAAGAAGTTGGAACAGGGGTCCATTCTTATTCAATTTCTACGACAAATCCCTAATTTTTCAATGCGTTTTCTTGCCCTCATAAAGCCCCAAACTACATTTCCTCAACTGGGAATATTACCAAAAATGGGGATTCAACATAACCTCTTATAAGTCCAAATCGTACATCTTTCCGAAGGCCTTACACAACTGACCGGAACATTTACCCTGTCTGGCCATATTCCAAATTGTTCGCCAAAGAAAAGGTAAACTTTTCATCGATGAATTATGCAAAATGCTTAAGTTTCAATTAACACATCAACCTTTCACTAAAGATTCAAAAATTTGGGATGAGTAAAGACCTCATTGAGCTACGATTATACATACCTACATATGTCACTTTTCACGTCAAATTTTGACATGCCAAAGTAATTATGACGTTAATATTTGTCCTAAATTTGTAACTACATGTGATCGTCTGTCAAGCGTCTGGTCACGCGGGCTGTCGCAGCGCACCGGCACGAAAGACACACGAGTGCCTACCCAATGGCCGAATTTTTGTGACTTTAACATTTCCAAATTAGCCAGGAAAAATGACACGTGTGATCCTAGCCTTAGTCATTGGGAATCACCACATTAAATCCAATCAGTGTCTATGTAGATTTTAAAAGCCAGCTAAGGGAGAACCTTAAGGCAGCCGTCTTGGCCCATTGCTTTTACATTTTTCGTTCTCGCATGTTGAATAAGTGAGTCGTAGAAACAAATAATGTGCTATATTATTTACTATTTTCTTAAGCCGCAGGTTCAACCCGGACTCTAACGCCCGCTACATTAATAAGTATACCTAATTTTGTGTAGCACTGGTCAAAGAATTCTAATCAATAAACTACAAGGTAGATATATCAGATACGGGCCTACCGAAACCCTGAAAGACATCTCTGTTCACAAATTTAGATCAAAGAGTTTTTTTCTGCATCCTCAAGTCTTCATTTTCAAATTTCCGTCGAAAGATACGAGTTTATTTTTATTTTTTAGCAACTACATTAACCACACTTCAGTTGATAGTAAACTTAAACCGAATAAACGAAAGAATATGTTAATGTTAATAATTAACAATGACGTTGTATTGTATGTTTATTCCGCCAGAAAGACATTCATTTTTGTCTTAATATCCGCAGATACGTCACAAAGTAAGAAACAAAAAAATCATTTCAAAATCAGTTCGAATAGATTTCAAACGACGAGGAAAGGTGTACACTATGCATTTATTAGGGGGGCAACAATTTTAACGAACGTTAAACTTCATACTGCTAGTTTCAGTCATTCAAATTTAAAAAAAAAAGTAAAAACAACGAAATTTGTTCAACAATTTCCCAGATCCAAGCAATGAAAGGGAATAAAATAGACAAAGTGGAAGCTGTTTATGTATGTATTAAAAATATTAATATTTTTTTACGTTCAGGCGGTCATACTAAAAAATCATCATCTAAAAGAATTACAACAAATCAACCACCAGTGATTGGATTCCACCATAAACAAAACTTTCTGACAGATGGAACAATTAAGAAGTGAAATATTTCAGTGGAATAATTTGGGTTTTTTTTTTTTTTGGAAACAACAGAATTTGATCGAAAAAGTTTTTCGTACGGAAAAATTAATAAATCCTTTTTCTAGAAAATTTTAAGATTCAAAATTAATAAATTATTATTCTAGAAAATTTAAAGATCACTTGCTTTTTAGGGTTCCGTAGCCAAATGGCAAAAATCGGAACCCTATTAGATTCGTCATGTCTGTCTGTCTGTCCGTCCGTATGTCACAGCCACTTTTCTCCGAAACTATAAGAGCTATACCGTTGAAACTTGGTAAGTAGATGTATTCTGTGAACCGCATTAAGATTTTACACAAAAATAAAAAAAAAAACGGTAAATTTTGGGGGTCCCCATACATAGAACTGAAACTCAAAAAATTTTTTTTCATCAAACCCATACGTGTGGGGTATCTATGGATAGGTCTTCAAAAATGATATTTAGGTTTCTAATATCATTTTTTTCTAAAGTTAATAGTTTGCGCGAGAGACACTTCCAAAGTGGTAAAATGTTGGTCCCCCCCCCCTAACTTCTAAAATAAGCGAACGATATTACTTAAAAAAATATATGATATACATTACCATGTAAACTACAAACGATAATTTTTTGAACGAGATCTAGCGAGTAGTTTTTAAAATATCGATCAAAGTTACAACGAACTACAAGAACTTTTATGTTATGTTACTTGCTGTTTCGGAACCCTTCATGAGCGAGTCCGACTCGCACTTGTCTTACTTTTTCTTTCTTTAGTTTTGATAAATTTTTGAATATTCCGGCTCCTTTTGCCCAAGGGGTTACAGAAAGGGCCTGGTCCTCCAGGTTGGGGGTTGTGCGTGGGGTTAACGACCCTACCACGGAAAAAAAGAATTGTTGCGAAGCAACCAAAAGCCTCGGATAAGGACGGATTCACTGTTGACGACCCTGCAAAACGAAAAAAGGACAATGACGTTCGGATCTGCACGTGGAATGTTCGAACTCTGAACAGACCGCGTGCAGCCGAACAACTAGCGGAGGCCCTAGACTGCTACAAAGCAGGTATCACCGCCATCCAGGAAGTGCGGTGGGATGGGCCGGGCAAAAGGAGGATGAAAAACTGTGACATTTACTACGGTGACTGCTACAGAGAACAAAAGCAGCGTCTATTTGGATGCGGATTTGTTGTAAGCGGCAGACTTAGGCAAGAAGTCTTGAGCTTTCGACACGTTAGTGAACGCCTTACAACTATCCGCATCAAGGCTAAATTCGCCAACATCAGCCTGATATGCGCTCACGCCCCCACAGAAGATAAAGACGATGCTACCAAAGAGTGTTTCTACGAGCTCCTCGACAAAACATATGAGCAATGTCCTAAGCATGACGTTAAAATCGTCTTGGGTGATTTTAACGCCAAAATAGGAAAGGAGGACATCTTTGGTAGCACAATCGGAAAACACAGCCTACACGACACCACGTCTGGAAACGGACTTAGGCTGATTGATTTTGCTGCGGGACGTAATGTTACCATAGCTAGCTCACGGTTTCCTCACCTCAATATACACAAAGGAACATGGCGGTCACCTGATCATCAAACCGTCAACCAAATTGATCACGTTGCGATCGACGCAAGGCACTCCTCCAGTATTCTAGATGTCCGAACTTTCCGAGCGGCCAACATAGACTCGGACCACTACCTTGTTGTAGCCAAGGTACGGATGCGGATATCCAAGACGCCACAACAACGAGAAAATACTGTGAGGAGATTTAACGTTGGACGACTACAAACGCAACAAACCGCCAGAACCTTTGCCGATCGCGTATCCCTCAACCTCTCGAGAAGTCCTATGCTGCCAGCATCAAGTGCCGAAGACCAGTGGCGCCGATGCCAAGAAGCCATCAAAAACGCCGCAACTGATGTGCTCGGTTTCACCAGTCCACCCCCCCGAAACCCCTGGTTTGACGAAGAGTGCCGGCAAGCACATGCAGCAAAACAAAGTGCCTACGAAGCGTCGCTGCATAGAAGGACGAGAGCAGCTCGTCAGCTCTACGAGCAAAAAAGGAGGGAAGAACATCGGCTTCTCCGGAGAAAAAAGAGAGAGCATGAGAAGCGCGCGATCGAGGATATAGAGAGGTGTTACTCCAGGAACAATGTTCGGAAGTTTTACCAAAAGGTAAAAAGAACGTGTCATGCCAACAAGACCCGTACGGAGACCTGTAGAGACGAACAAGGAAACCTTGTAGTACAGTCACAGTTGGTGCTGAGGACATGGAAAAACCATTTCTGCAGACTGCTAAACGGCGAAGACGACACAAATTCCGCTGTCAGGCAGAGCGAGCCATTCAACCTGGACGATGAAAGCCAAGATTTCCGTCCACCTGACCAAAATGAAGTGAGGATAGCAATATCTAAGCTTAAGTCCAACAACGCTGCTGGACCGGACGGCTTAACTGCCGAGCTGTTTAAGGCAGCGGGAGATGACCTGGTAGAGAGCATACACCAACTCGTCTCCAAGATTTGGTCAGACGAAAGTATGCCTGATGAATGGAACCTCAGCATCGTTTGCCCGATCCACAAGAAAGGAGACTCTCTAAATTGCGCCAACTATATAGGCATCAGTCTCCTTAACACTGCGTATAAGATCATGTCTGCTGCACTGTGTGAACGCCTGAAACCTTTCGTCATCGATCTGATAGGTCCCAGGCCCGGTAAGTTCATGACCGATCAAATATTCACACTACGGCAGATCCTGGAGAAAACCCAAGAAGTTCAGATCGATACTCACTATCTTTTTATCGATTTTAAGGCCGCATATGACAGCATTTATAGAGACGAGCTGTACAGAGCCATGTCTAGTTTTGACATCCCTGCCAAACTTGTTAGATTGTGCAGAATGACGATGGAGAACGCTCGCTGCTCCGTAAAGGTCGGAAAAAATCTCATCGAGACCTTTGATGTCAAAAAAGGATTTAGACAAGGTGACGCGCTGTCATGTGACTTCTTCAACATCATTCTTGAGAAAATTGTGCGAAACTCACAAGCCAACACCAGAGGCACAATTTTCCATAAGTCTGTGCAACTACTTGCATACGCTGACGACATTGACATTGTTGGCAGAACACAGCGAGCTGTTACTGGAGCGTTTGCTAGTATTAGTACAGAAGCGGCAAAAATGGGTTTAGTGGTGAATGAGGGTAAAACAAAATATATGCTGTCAACAAGTAGGGACACACAACATCGACGAATCGGACAGAACGTCACGATAGACAGCTATAACTTTGAGGTAGTTCAGGACTTTGTCTACCTCGGATCCGCTTTAACTCTGAAAATGACATCACCTCAGAAATCAAGCGAAGAATCACACTTGCCAACCGCTGTTTCTTTGGCCTAAGAGAAGATTTAACAGCGAACTCTACGAGCTGTACAGCCACATCGACCTAGTCAGAAAAGTACGCATCAGTCTTCTAAGATGGCTGGGACATGTAGAGCGAATGGACACCAACGCTCCGGCCCGAAGAGTCTTCGATTCTAACCCGGAGGGACAACGCAGTAGAGGAAGACCTCGCCTTAGGTGGCGCGCGCAAGTGGAAGGGGACCTCAACCAACTTGGAGTGCGCAACTGGAGGCAGTTAGCCAAAGATCGCGCTAACTGGAGAGGCGTATTGGTTGAGGCCCAGGTCCACCCCGGACTGTAGCGCCACCTAAGTAAGTAAGTAAGTAAGTTTTGATAAACTAATTTTGTTATTTACAAGCAGACCCAGATTGAGTTCAACCAATAGGTTTAAGTGGTCGAAAAAAGCTGAAGAAATGGCTGTCTATTGGTTGAAATATATACCTTTTTTTTAATTTGAATATTGGGGAACAAAGGCTCTTTTAAGACGAAAAGATGTACTGTCGCCCCTAAATGGGTATACGTGTATACTTATGAACTTAAAACCGAATTTATTTAACAAATCTCTAACTAGACTTTTTTGTTCCACTTCTCAGTTTTTCTACAAAAATGGAACAAATCGTTCCACTGAAACGTTTCACTTTTTTACTTCCCCATGCTCCATCCATTAGAAAATGATTTTCTAATGATTTTAATTTGGATCTGTAAAATAGCCTTGGGGGTTGGTTTTTTACTGATACATTTTTTTTTTCAAATATAGGCTTTCGTAGAGTGTTTCATTTCTCTACTGTTTCATGTTTTCAACGCAATTTTCTAATGGCTCAAATTTCCACCTATAAGGCGCGCGAAACATTTTCAATTTAAATACGTCGCCCTGTCATCCGATAAATAAGATATTCCCTTCTCAGTCATCAATTGTGGGCTTTTCCGATAAAGCCATTACGTCTGTTTTTGGCTTAAGTTTTCAATTAAAAAACCTGACTACATCGAGATAAAGTGAGGTATACCTTCATTTCAATATCGCAACCACTTAACCCACAATGTGAATAGTGTATGCTGTATGCTGCACATAAAGGTCTCGCGCATATACGAACGAGTATTGTCTGTGAACTGAAAACACAATCGTACACAGCATCGGTGTTATTATTTTTTCATTTATTTCCAATTAATTAAAGACTTATCGAAAGAGAGAGCGTGATAGAGCTTTCTACCCCTAGGTGTAAAAATTCAAGTGGCATTCTGACCCACTTCTGATGTTCGTGCAGTTTTCCCTTTATCCATCATCGCATTGGAAGCAAACTGATTTTCAACATCACTGAGAGGCACGGTTGCCACTTTGGTAATATTTTACCAAATCTGGTAATTTTTTTCTTAGTTGATGATTTTTGGTAATTTGGTAACTTTTTGAGCAGGAGCATCAAAAAGACGAACTCGATATCATCTTACATGTGATGCTGCCTTACTTTTTCTGCCCACTACGTTTTGTCAGGAAAAGGTTTAAAAGTATTACTAGTACTTCAATGAGTAACGTTCGAATTTAAAATATTTATGTTAAAATTATGTGATATGTACCAACAGTTTTCTTCTTTAAGTTTCTCTGAAGACTTGAGGAAACGTCAGAAATTGAAATAAATTTAACGTTTTCCTATAAATTATTTTCACACCGAAATGTCAAAAATGTAATGCGACTAACAATTAAACTCAAGTGTCTGCCAAATCAGTCCTTGAAGTAGCTATTTTTCACTCGAACTTCGTAGTGCCTACTCATATTTTCATGTGGAAAGTTAAATTTGACACTTCGCGGAGAAAAAATTGTATGAAAAAAAAAAAAAAAAAAAAAAAAAAATTGGATTCCACTAGACACTAGAGGCTTTACGTGTACTGCATATAGTGCATGGTGGTTGGGTGTTGTATGAATAGGGTAGACACTGATTGGCGTCAACTTGGCGATGCCCAGGCGTTGTAACTGTTCATACACATCAATTGTGCTTATTTTACCTCCGCGTGGTAGCCACCGGGTACTGGTCTTGTCCTTCCGGGCATGACTTGCTAAACTTATAAGCGCGAGTGTTGAACACGAAGAAAATAGCAACACTATAATGCTCTGTCGGAATGACTGCCTGATCGAGTCTCAGAGGTCTTACATGAGCCCCTCAGAAAGAGGACGTACGGCGGATGAATTCACATGGTTGAATCAACGGTGGCGTCAACAGTCAACATGGCAGATACCTCAATGAGCTACTTCGACGTATTTGGAGCTGAGGTCATTGAGGATTTTTCAGCACTAGTCAGGGTGTTGAAATAGAGATGGTGGCGGAAGAGCCCTTAATGGGTCAACGGCAGCTCTCACATTCCCGAAGTGGGTTACTGGCACCGGAGGAATCCGGCCCCTTTCGTCCAAGGGGTCCAACAAAGGGCCTGGCCCTCCAGGTTGGGGGTTGTACGCCGGGGTAACTGCCCGACTGCGGAAAAATGTTTCTACACTGAAAAAAAAAGTCGGCGTCGTATTGATGAATGGCGTTCATCAACATGATATTCATTGATATGACGTAATTTTCATAAATATGATGAACAAATTCATGAAAACTTTTTGACAATTGATGACCAGTTTTTCAATATGATGAAAGTGAATTCATCAATTTTTTTCAACAGGATTCTGAAGAGAATTTAGCGTATGTTTTTATGAACTACGTTCATTATTTCATCAAAACATTTCATCAATATGACGAAAACACTTATTTTGATGAATTTAGTCATTTGTTCATCCAGTTGATGATTTATTCGTCTTATTGATGAATGGAATCATCATATTCAAGTGCGATTGCCAAGTTTTGAATTTTTATCATATTTATAACGACGTTCATCGTTTTGATGACGGATTTTATTATATTGATGACAGCGTTCGTCAAAAAACAGACACAAATTTTAGTAAGGAGAACGTTGATGTAAACCTTCATAATATAGATGAACTAATTCGTTATATTGATGAAAAAAATTAAATTCACCGTTATATTCATCATAATGATGAATGGAATCCTCATATTGATGAACTTTTTTCATCGGTTTCTTCAATGTGATGCACAGATTGTTAATATGATGTATGCTGTAGGTGTACACACGCGATGTTGGTACAGCATTTATACTCACACACGCATGATGAATCTTTTAATGTATATATGCGTAGATAATTATATGTCATTGCTCATCAAGCGTAAAGTATCTACACAGGGTGGCATAGAAGAAAATTGTGAATGGTTTTACGATGAACGATGAATATCTTAAAAGATTCGATATATGTGATTTAGAAATTTCATCACATAATTATTTGTTTATCTTTTAATTAATGTTCCCCCAAAAGCATCCATTTGCATTTTAAACAATATATTGACAATTGCTTGCCGATGAACAAACTTTTTTATTTTTGCTTTTACTACGGGCGACTGGTTTTGCTTAATAAACTGCAGTATATACAATTTAAAACAATTAATGAAGTGTGAAAAATTCAATATTAGTGTAAGAATAGTAGAAATATAAAAAAGCTATATTCTAACTTCGATTATTCACATTATATAAAATGTTATAAATTTTGCATAAATAGCTTTAATACATTAATATATTTTAAGTATTTAGTATGTTATCAGTATAATGAAACTTATATAATTAGAACCTATATCTTCGATGGAGCGCCTCATTTACCCTAAAAAGAATGTAATTTACCTAGCCTTAATTAAAGGTATGCAATTAATGTATAACTTTATTTCAGTTGCATAGATATATTTGGGAGGTGTTGACCAACCGATTTCGTTTCAATGATTTTGCTATGTAAACGAACGTTTTTCGACATAAATTGTTTGCTCTAAATATTCATAGCGACGTTTTAAAAGCTAAATCATGAGTACGACTATCTAATTTTCAAAGGGCTTATTTTTCCGATATCTTGATATAGCTTTTTCATTTGTAAAAAGTAAAACGTAAATATCGAAAAATGTTGTTGTACGTGTTTTAGAATACATACTTCTAAAAGGTAGGTTAAGCTACGTTTCCACGGAACACAAATCCCAAGATTAAGTACAAGAGGTTTAGAATTAATTCCGAAGTGTTTAAATGGCTCTGTCCATTTGAGAGAAAATGACATTTCACGAGAGAGTGTGAGAGAGAGAGACATTTTTCCATTTTTGATGTCTTTTCTTTCATTTTTTTTTTTTTCACTTTTGACATATCGAGCTGTGAAAAGTGTGTTTGTTTTATTTCTAATCTCCCTTTTTATGAGATTACTTTCGTATGATAAATTCCGAGATTTATGCGGGATTTACGGAAATTTTTCTAAATCTCGCAGTTATTCTCCGGTGGAAACTTAGCAGTAGGTTCGATTTTTGACGTTAAATAAATATGTCATTAAAATAAAACTACAATTATCATGAATTTTCACAACGATTTTCCTTTGGTAAAAAAAAAGAGCTCGCTATATAATTATAACGTTGTGATTTCATTACACACATAAATGTACCTAAATAAATATTTACTTTTTAAGAATATTTTCAAAATCAATGTAATATTGTTATTTAACCAAACTTTTCTCGTACATTGTTCTCTCACGCCTCAACATTATAAAATTCAACAGAATGGATCAATAAAATTATAACTAAATAACAAAAAACGCAAAAACACATTTCAAACGCAAATGTATGCACATGCACCCTGTGACTCTATGCATATGGCAGGCAAATGGCCGTTCTCTGATTCTCATTGGGATCCATTATGAAAAAAAAAAAAAAATGGTCCCAGGAGTGATAAAAGTAACTCAGAAATAAAATTTATTTTTATAAATCTTCAATATTTCTTGAGCGCGTGAGTTTTTGCCACTACACTTTATTGACTTTCGTGGTAAAACTGATTTTCGTTTGAATATTTTCCTTTCGGATGCGAAGAAATTCAATAGTTTAATTCACATAATATTACCATTACCATTTTCATGACATTATGCTCGTTTAAGTATTTTAGCATCCCCATGAAAGTGGGAAGGCTATATCTTTACGATTTATATTGGTGTCAGTATTTTTATTTCATGTTTTTATTTGTGTGAATAATCTTACAACTACATGAAAACAAATTTGACAGCACAGAAAGTGTGCATCATATTGATGAACAAATTTTCAATATGATGAATACATTCATAACATTATGAAATTAAAGGGGAATTTGGGTTCATCATATTGATGCATTTTTCATAATATTGATGAAAAAGGTTGATGAATGATGAACAACATCATATTGACGAAATCGGTTTCATCATACTAATGAAAAAGTTCACTGGACTAAAATTGTTGATTTTTTCATCACATTGATGAACTTTTTCACTACTATGGTGTACCTTTTTTTTTCAGTGTAGTTACGAAGCAACAACAAGCCTCGGATACGGATGATTTTACTGTTGACGAACCTGGCAAACGATACAAGGACAACGAATTTCGGATCTGTACATGGAATGTTAGGTCCCTTAACAGACCGCGTGCAGCCGAACAACTAGCGGAGACCCTGAACCACTATAAAGCAGATATAACCGCCATCCAAGAAGTGCGATGGGATGGACCGGGCAAGAAGAGGATGAACAACTGCGATATCTACTATGGCGAATGCTATCGACAACAAAAACAGCGCCTATTTGGTTGTGGATTCGTCGTTGGCGGTAGACTCAGGCAAGAAGTCTTAAGTTTCAGCTGTGTGAACGAGCGCCTTACGACAATCCGCATCAAGGCTAAATTCGCCAACATTAGCCTAATATGCGCCCATGCCCCCACGGAGGAGAAAGACGACGACACCAAAGAGAGGTTCTACGAGCTCTTAGACAAGACGTATGAGCAATGCCCTAACTATGACATTAAAATTGTCCTAGGTGATTTTAATGCAAAGATAGGAAGAGAGGCGATCTTTGGTAGTACTGTCGGAAGGTACAGCCTACACGACACCACCTCCGATAACGGGTTTAGGCTGATCGACTTCGCGGCGGGGCGAAATGTTGTCGTAGCAAGTACGCGGTGCCCGCATCTCGATATTCACAAAGGCACATGGAGATCCCCGGACCAATCAACCGTCAATCAGATTGACCACATTGCGATCGACACAAGGCACTCCTCCAGTATTATGGATGTCCGAACGTTCCGAGGGGCCAACATTGACTCGGATCACTACCTTGTTGTAGCCAAGGTACGACTGCGGATATACCGAACACCGCCAAGACAAGTAAATACTGTGAGGAAGTTTGACGTCGGACGGCTGCAATCGCAAGATATCTCCAGAGCCTTTTCCGATCGAGTCTCTCTCAATCTCTCAAGATGTCCTATGCAGCCAGCATCAAGTATTGAAGACCAGTGGCACCATTGCCAAATAGCCATTAGAGACGCCGCCTCTGATGTGCTGGGTTTCACCCGACCACCGCAAAGAAACCCCTGGTTCGACGACGAATGCCGGCAAGCACATGCAGCGAAACAAGAGGCATACAAAGCGGCGCTGCAAAGGAGGACAAGAGCTGCCCGTGAGCTCTACGCGCAGAAGAGAAGAGACGAACACCGGCTTCTGAGGAGGAAAAAGAAAGAGCATGAGAAGCGCGCGATCGAGGAAATTGAGAGATGCTACGGCAGGAATGAGATTCGGAAGTTTTACCAAAGGGTTAAAAGAACTTCCCAAGGATACAGAGCCCGAACCGAAGCCTGCAAGGACGAACAAGGGAACATCGTAGTAGAATCGCAGTCGATGCTGAGGGTATGGAAGAACTACTTCTGCAGACTGTTTAACGGCGATGACGAACAAAATCCCGCTGTCAGGCAGAATGAACCATTCCACCTGGACGATGAAGACCAACAATTCCGTCCACCCGACCTGGACGAGGTGAAGATAGCCATATCTAAGCTGAAGTCCAACAAAGCCGCTGGAGCAGATGGCCTAGCCGCCGAGCTATTCAAAGCGGCAGGCGATGACTTGGGTAGGAGCATGCACCAACTCATCTGTAAAATATGGTCGGAGGAAAGTATGCCCGATGAATGGAACCTCAGCATTGTTTGCCCGATCCTCAAGAAAGGAGATCCTCTGAACTGCGCCAACTACAGAGGTATAAGTATTCTTAACATCGCCTACAAGATCTTATCTGCCGTGTTGTGTGAACGCCTGAAGCCTTTCGTCAACAACCTGATTGGTCCCTATCAGTGTGGCTTCAGGCCAGGAAAGTCTACCATTGACCAAATATTCACACTGCGGCAGATCTTGGAGAAAACCCAGGAAGTCCAAATCGATACCCACCACCTTTTTATCGATTTTAAGGCCGCCTATGACAGCATTTATAGGGACGAGCTATATAGAGCAATGTCTAGTTTTGGCATCCCTGCCAAACTCGTCCGTTTGTGCAGGATGACAATGGAGAATGCACGCTGCTCCATTAAGGTCGGTAAAGAACTCACCGAGACCTTCGATGTCAAAAAAGGATTTAGACAAGGCGATGCGCTGTCATGTGACTTCTTTAACATCGTTCTTGAAAGAATAGTGCAAAACTCAAACGCTAACACCAGAGGCACTATCTTCTATAAGTCCGTCCAACTACTCGCTTACGCCGACGACATCGACATAATCGGCAGATCGAAGCGTGATGTCACTGACGCGTTCGTGAGCATTGAGACGGAAGCGGCAAAGATGGGTTTGGCGGTCAATGAGGGCAAGACAAAGTATATGCTGTCATCAAGAAAGGACAACCAACACCGACGTCTTGGACAAAATGTCACCATAGACAGATATAACTTTGAGGTGGTAAAGGACTTTGTCTACCTAGGCTCCGCTATGACTTCAGACAATGACACCAGCGCTGAGATTAAACGAAGAATAACTCTTGCCAATCGCTGTTTCTTTGGGCTAAGAAAGCAATTGAGTAGCAAAGCCCTCTCTCGAACAACTAAAGTGACCCTTTATAAGACCTTGATCATCCCAGTCCTACTTTATGGTGCAGAGGCATGGACTCTATCAAAAGCGGATGAGGCTACTCTTGGTTACTTCGAGAGGAAAATTCTTCGAGTAATTTTCGGTCCCGTCTGCATAGACGGTGAATGGAGGAGGAGATACAACGACGAACTGTACGGGCTGTACAGCGACATCGACCTAGCCAGAAGAGTGAAGGTCCAACGACTGAGGTGGCTGGGTCATGTAGAGCGAATGGACGTCAATGCTCCGGCCCGGAAGATCTTCGAATCCACACCCGAGGGACGGCGCAGTAGAGGAAGACCGCGACTCAGGTGGCGCACGCAAGTGGAAGGGGACCTTAACCAACTTAGCGTGCGAAACTGGAGACGGCTGGCCAAAGATCGTGCTGGCTGGAGACGCTTGTTGGTTGAGGCCCAGGTCCACCCCGGACTGTAGCGCCACCTTAAGTAAGTAAGTAAGTAAGCATATAGTGCATACTAGGCTAAAACGTAGGTTAATTTTTCCACTGCAATAACATTTTTTTTATATTAAGTCCGTAAATCAGAGAAAAATTAAACGATACCAAAAAGCCATATTCACTGGTTCAAGACTATCTATACGATTTTTTCGTGTTTTATCATTTTTTTCAGATTTTTGGTAACTTTAAGCTTGGTTTGGTAACTTTTTTTTCCATTTTTGGTTGCTAATTTTTCTTGCAAGTGGCAACCATGCTGAGAGGTCCTTGAGATTTATGTGTTTTTTTTTTCATTTTATTCAATAAAGCGATAGTTATTCCGTTCCGATAGATGGCGGAAAAAGGTATTTGTCGGTCGTAGGTAAAGAGAGTCTTTTGTGTGTGTGTGTAAACATATTGAAAGCTAAATTAATGAATTTGTTTTCTCACTGTGTGCGCAACGGGGTAGATAACGAGTTTGACACTTGTCCAATATTTAAATAATTTTAATGAATGATGTTTGTTTGTTTTTTTTTTTGGATTTTATTTTCGCGTCGGTGTGCAGCATTTTTATGGAAATTCTTTCTAGTGGCTCGCGTATATGGTGGAGTGGAATTTCAAATTGAAATTCAATGTTGAAAAATTGCATTTTATTTAAATTAACAGTCAAGTGGATAGATCTACGGAACTGGGTCATAACTCGGTGAATACGGCCTAATTGAAATTTATAATCGAATGAGATTGAATGCAATTAAGTTGCAGGATTGTAATGAAATCGATTTTGTGTTTAAAGTATGAAGTGTGCGACAGTCGGACAAAGTAACTTTTTGTTTTAAAATATAATGTTTTATAGGTATTTGAATTTAGAAAGATGGGTCGACATACATAACGACTATCAATTTATCGCAATTTTGATGGACGTTGGTCGTTCCAAGGAACAAGTTTGGTAGAAGAAGATACCCTTTTCAAAATGACCTCTTACAAAACATGCTTCCATAGGCGATGTAAAAACTCCCCAAAAGTTCACACGAATAACGCGTTCAAGGCGAAAAATTCAGATAATCGCCACGATAATTGCCCAAAGCAACCTCATGAAAAGCATAAAAAGGATCACTTCGTAGACGGCCTAACAAAGGCCCTAAAATATGACTGGAAAACTCTCTCCAAGCTTGTGTCTAAACCCAAAACCCTATGGACAACTGCTATTGCAAAATAAAATATAAATCTCCATCCATTCTCAGTACACCAACACTTTGTAGATATTCGTAACTAGTTGTAAACAGACAAAAGCATTGTAAGAAAGAAACAAAAATCAAGGCCTATGAAAACAGCTGTTGGCAAGGATCTTACAATTCTTCTTTTGGTGAAAGTCTAGTACTAATCCCTGACAGCTATGCGAGTATTTTGAGTCCGTGTTTGGTGTTGATGATTAGATTAAGCCCTTGCAATCTCTATACTGGTAGACCCCTGCGATCTGTTCTTGTGTCAATATTACGACTGCTGCCTATAAATGATGGCTAAAAAGACCAAAAATGATATCGGAGCTGACAGCTCCTCGCTCACATCATCTTCACCAGATCAGCAACTTAGCAATAAAGCGAGCTAGAAAGTAGTCCCTAGGCAAGATTTTTGAGAAACCTTAGGTCCGTAAACCATTTTCAAAAACAGGTACCAATGCAACCTTATTTTCCACTTCAAATACAAAAACAACACCACGCGTTGCCTTAAAAACATAAAGTATTAGACGTTTGTTTAGGTCGGACTACAGTCACTGCACGGTTGTAGTAGTGGTAGAGTAGTGCTAATGTGTTTGCTTCTTGAGTATGTTGAGAGTTACATCGTTATTGTAAATAAAATATACAAAGATGTCGGCGAAGTAATCGCGCTTAGTACCTGACGTTGGCCTTGCCGGAAACAAAACTATGAGAATTGTTAATTGTGAGTAATGTTACCTCCCTGACGCCGACAAACTTGTTTCTGTTTAGGAAAGTTATGCCCAAAATTAATTCTTAAACTCTGAATCCACAGACGATGATTTATTTTTGTGAAAAATCATGACCGAACGTACTAGACTAGATCATTCTCGATTCCAGTTATAGCCGAGACACCACAATAAGCTGGAGTTTCTTACAATTTACTGGGATTGATCTAGATTTCAAAGACATCAAATTGTTTTGGGTAATATCTGCCACTTTTTTACGTGAATGAATTTTTCAAATAAGCGGTGATTCAAAGTGTCACCCAAGTGGCTAATTTAATTAAGGGGTAAATTTAACACTCGTCCACGTACAATACTTCTCTCAAGTACTTGACTACCAAACCTACGATAGTTAATTTTCCATAAGAAGTGCTAACAATTTACCCTCCAGCTTCTAGCCTCTCAATCATATATCTTAATGTAGGTAGCTACTTAAACCCGCTATACCTGCTGAAAGAATGAACTAATCATCAATTCCGTCAATTAGGCAGCCACTTCAACAACACCCAGCGCAGGGTGACACGATGCCTTAATCATTCATTAGGAATTTGTTGTCACTTTTGCCGACATCTAGCTTCACCTGGCTTTTTGATTACCTACCAAGGAGTGGGAGAGCATAAAAAAGAAGAAAAAACAGTACTCAAAGAAGGAACAAAACAAAAACCCGCCCGCAAAAAGAACGACCAACAAACACAGAGGACCACTTGGTAACTGGATATCGAGACGGGGGGAGTCTCCAGAAATATCCTACTCCAAGTAGGTAAATATTTAATCAGGATAAGTAAGGATTGTAAATGAGTGTACTTTAGCTAATTAATTTTCTGTTTTACCACTCCCGTCCTGTGCGTTATTATTGTAGTCGATGAGGGTACTACACCAGACGCCAGCCACCAAGATGTATTCGATTTCGCAACACTCAGGTGCGCCGCGCAAACAAACGCTCCCGACCAATTCCTGACATTTCATTAATAATTCACTTTCAAGCCGTTGCAAGGATTAACATTTCATACAAGCGCTTTTTTCCCTTTTCAATCAATTCAATTGAAAGCCAACCGTCCGCACCTTTTGCGGTGCGATGTCTTTCATCATTTTATCATACATATACCTGGCTAACTGACGTCGATGATACTGATACCCCAACAATAGGCAGGATGTGCACAGAGGTTGATATGAAGCCAGATCGATAATTCAATATCCGCTTAAATGTCCTGGTTGTGGGCTGGGGCTGGGGTGTGTAGCCGTTAGAGAGGGAGGATGCCATTAAAAGTATATGTTATGTGTTTGGCTGAATAAGACTGCTGCCTTCGCCTTGTGCCAAGGGTGAATATGGCTTCTGTATCATAGGGATGCTATATTTTGAGTGATTTTGTCTTCTCTTTGTAGCGGAATAGAATATGTACATATGATGAGGAGTTGCTGAATTATTGATAGGCGGGACTGGGGTCCATTTGGTATTCGACGAAATTGTGATTGAAAAGGAAAAGGTTTAAGTTGATTCGAGGGCATTTGGTGGGATTGGTATGGCCCTAAACAGAAAACAGTGGCGACCGATTTTAACGAACTCGAGGGGCCAATTGAAAATAGCGTGGAACCGCACCAGAAAAGGCTTGAGCAGAAGTAGTTCAGCTTTGTCCCCACGTTTGAGGACGCGTCCACACTGAACCGTTGTTGCGCGTTAAAATCAAACTATAGGCTCCGCAAGGGTATAGACTTTTCATTATTGGAATACAGATCGCTCAGTATGCGTCGCTGCTCAATCTGCGAAAGTCTTTATAAAATTTCAGCTCCTGTGGAACCAACTTTTTTGCAAACAGTCGCTTGCTTATCGAACCACTACTTTCAGTACGAGTATGTTGGGAATATGCAATCTCAATGTAAAGACGTATGAAGTTTAGATTTTTGGACCAATATTTGGGGATTTTCGGAGGTTATTCGAATCGAATGGTGTACGTTATTCGATGCGTTAGCATCATGTATTCTTTAACCATTAAAGTGTCTGCCCGCTTTGACAAATTTCAATTCGTTTTTCTCGAAACGTTTCTAATTTGTTTTCCAGCGCAATTTTTTGGCTTCTTTTTTTTGACGCTATTGGAACGTTTTTCTGTCCTCTTTTCGGTTGTTTTGTGGGACATTTTCAGGTTGGTTTTAATCGGTTTTTAAAATGATTTTTTATATCTTGTTGAGGCTTTATTTATTGGGAACATTTGTCGTTGCATTTGTTGGAGTTCTTCTTTGAACGTTTTTTATGAGGTTTTTGAAGCGAGGGAACGTTGTGGTGGGCTGCTTTTGTTTTTGGTGTGTGTTTCTGCGGTATTTTTAGAATTAGTTGAAGCTTTTTCTGGGGTATTTTTCGGGACGCGGTGTGGAACATTTCAGGTTTTTTAAGGCTGTTTTCAGAACGTTTTCGGAACGCTTTTCTTTTATCTTTTTAAGAAGATTTAAGTGCATTTTTTGAAGTGTTCTTTGGGGGCGTTTCGTTTTGCTTGAGATGGTGATTTTTTGAGGATTTTTAAGAGATATTTTCGGTGGTCTTCTTATGCGTTTTTAGTTTATTTGCGGGGATTATTTTCGAGTGTTTTTATGTTTTTTTTTTGGGTTATTTTTTTCAGAAAATTTTGTGTGGTGTTTTGGGTCTATTTGTTTGCTACGTTTTTGAACCGTTTTTTGTTGGTTCCATTTTAACCACTTTTTGGGAGGAACTTGGATCATTTAAGTCCCTTTAGGTGTTCTCGGGGCGTTTTTTGGGAATTGAGGCTTTTTTTTGGTGTGTTCTTGGGTTTTTTTTTTTTGAAGACATTTTCAAATCGCTATCGGCTGTGTTTTAAAATTTTTGGAGCTGTTCCTAAGGCTTGTTTTTAGGCGCTTCCACCACATTCTTTGGAGGTTCTTTTTTTCCAGTGAGTTTGAAACGTGTTTCGTTGGAGTTCTTGCAACGCTTCTTGGGAAGTTTCCCGGTCTTTTCATTGTTTTTTTTTTTTTTTGATAACTTTTGGTGGCAACAATTCGTAGGTCCCCTGACAGCTGGGTGTCCATCTAAAGTTAACCTCCTTTCTCAGCAGTTCATAATTAGGAGCAACCTTAGAAGCGAAACAATGAATTAATTTTGAACAATAATTTGACATCCCCACAAAAGCTCATACTTCTGACACATTCTGTGGAACGTGTCTTCTAAAGAGTTTTTCTGAGACATTTTTTGAAAATAGTTTCAAGCCTTTCTGAAAGTGTATGTACACCCAGAGAAAAATACAGTGTAAAATTGCCTTAAACGACTGAGGTAAATATTTTTGTATGAAATGTTTTGGACAATCATAAATCTGCCAATAAATAGGGCAGTTTATGCATGGCATAGGTAATGAGTAATAGGTTAAATTACCTAAGGGCCTTAGGTATTTTAACCTAGATACAAATACGTGTTATCCATCTAAGGACATACGTAACTCTGCTTAAACCTAAGGTGACGTTACCTCCGGTTGTCTCAATCAACCACCTTAAGTTAAAGGTATACAATTTGTTATTTATTGGTTATTAAGTGCAATGGCTTAGTGGTTAGTGTGTTGGACTACTAAGCGAGGGGTCGAGGTTCGAATACCGCAAAAACCTAAATTCAAGCTCAGGGATTTTTCCACTGCGCCACCTCCCGCGATCGTCTGACAAACATTCGAGAGTATAACTGTCTTCAAAGAACTTCTCAATAAGCCGTTTGGAGTCGGCATAGAATTGTAAACCCCTTCCATTCGTTCCAAAAATGAAAAACTCACACAAAACGAATAGTTGTGAGAACCTAGGCCTAGTGTCCATCCTTTTTTTTTACGGGAATCGAACCTAGACCCCTCGCTTAGTAGTCCAACACACTAACAATTAAGCTACTGTGCCTACACATTCTGGCATACCTTTACCAAAAACTAGGTTAATTTTACACAGGTTTAATAAAGTCCGGTTACCTGAGGAATATAAGGCAAGTTATCTTAGAACTTACCAAGTTCAAAATGGCCTTAGGACTTAGTTGACTTACATATACCGCGATTTAGGCTAAATTTACACAGGCTTTTTCTGGGTGTAGGGCGTTTTCTTTATAGTTATTTTTTTCGGACGTTTTCTTTTTGGCGTGTTTGCATTTTTGGGGCGTTTCTTGGACCGTTTGTCTTAGGTAGTTTGGGGGTATTTTCTTTTTTTACTTTTAATGATATTTTTAAGATATTTTCTGGAAGGTTTTTGAATATTGCCTTTACAGAATTAATAGCATTCTCAGCATGATTGCAGTTGTAATGAATTGACGGAAAGTAAACTACTAACAAGTGTTATTATAGATTTCATCAAATGCTACTTCAAAAAGGACAAACACTTGCGCTCCATTACAGGCTAGATTAATAGTTGCCCGTCGAACTCTATATCAGAAAACCAAGTCAATTGCAAAGTGTATAACACCAAGACGAAGAGGGACTTAATACCCAGCTTATGATGGTTAGGCACTTCTTATTATAATGGACATCAAACAGGTAGATCTATCGACCCATTTCTATTTTCGAATGCTTGCCACCATCTATCTCCGCACATAAAAAATACAATTCAATGAATAATTATGTCCTGACACCTAATACATATACTTCTATAGACTATGCTATTTTGCATAAATTTCTCATTTATTCAATTTCATTTTGAATATCAATTTTCCAATTTTCCGCTTGCCATCACCGCGCTGCCTTTGTCCCAGTCAAGGTTTATTTGCTACACACCTCTGCCTCTATGTCTGCCTCTCAAGTGTGACACAACACAAATTTTCCAACAATTCACACCATCAACCGTTTCCTTTGGCAAATGTTTGCCAATTTTTCCGTGTTCTTCACACGGCATCGCACTAACAAACTCCCATCTTCGGCATCAGGTGCAGCTTTTTCGGGACTTGTTCGTACAATTTTTCATAAGCACACACTCACACACACACACACCTTAGATAGTCGTTGTACATGAGGAGAGTTGATTATGATGAAATACCAACGATTTAATGGACCACACAGGAAATTCTATTTTCGGTTGGAGGACCTCCCACTCCCAACCACCCACGTCAGCATGGCTTGTGAAAAACAATTTTCCATGTGGACGATTCCTTTTACATTCAAAATGAATACCACACAATAATAATGAAAGTGAGAATGATGAATGCAAAAAAGTTAAGTGTCCCCCGTGCCTGGTATCATTAAAAGCCATTTATTATTGAATAGAGGAGAGTGTAGGTTTAGGGAATAATCTGCCATATAAAGTACACACATATTTGGCACAAGCAATACAAAGATGGCGACAAACAAAGGAAAAGCACGAACAAGAGATTGACAGCCATACAAGGAGGAAGGCGACAAAATGTTCGGAGTCATTTATCAGGGAGCCTGGTGGTCCCACTGAATTTCTTGTTTCTCCGTTTGTTGTCCTCTCTCCTCTCTCCACTCAGGTGTGTATGGTGTGTCAGTATGGCAACGAAAAACAAACCCAAGTGGCAAATACAATAAAATAACAATGAACAAAGTTGGCTATACACCACCGACCAACCCCCCTGTTGATTTGTATTCTTTAACTGTTTACTTTTTATGGGCTGAAGGCTCGATGGCAGTTTAGCGTCTAAGGAGAGGGTGCATTTGCCACTTTTGTGTGTTTTTGTAGGTTGAAAGGAATTTTCCTCGCAGCAGCAAAAGTTGAAGAAAAACAAAAAGAAAGACGCGGGATGGTGAAAGTGATTTATGACCAATGTCGTCTGCTACTGTAGTAGGAAGAGGCGATCTGATCGGATGGCTGGGTTGAGAATGTTGTGGTTTGTCAGACAAACGGAATGAAGGCAAATTATGTGGCGCTGGGAATGTGGTCACGAGTGACAGTAATTTATTAGATCCGCTATATAAAGATACAGCATGCGGTTTGTCCATGTAAAGTGTTGAGGTGGTGGTTCGTGATGAGGACACAAAGACAAGATATCATAATGTATCGCTACTTACCTGATTTTAAATTGACCGTTCCTAGTTCACACGTGCATGGTTTAAGTGGTGTCAGAAGCTGTGCTTCAAAGAACGATACATGAGATATAACTATCACAAGCACTGCTTAGATGGTTAGATGCTAGGACCAGGAGTTCGGTACTACGTCACAGGTGACACATTATGGCTGATGCTATAGCACAAAATCATGTGGATCCATAGAAAACTTATGGTTCCTACATCCCTGCTTCAAAGGAGTACGAAGTAAGAGGTGAGTCTAGCTATGAGTCGATGGGCAATATACTTCACGTCATTTGTTTGATTTTTAATTGATCATTCTTAGTTCACACTTGCTTGAGTAACTAAGTAAAACGACTTGTAGCGCGGTTTGTATGCCTTATGCATAATTTTAGTCCATGAGTTGTAATTCTTACGACCATTTACCATTCTTTGCCCTGACGTAATGGATAAACTTTCTCAGGACAGTACTCACGGACCTTGAGTTAGAATTTCGTGATTTGAATAGTGACAAACGGATTGTATTAGAAGTTGGGTTAACCCTTCTCAAAGAGTGTCTGTATTATTTTGAGAAGCACTCTGAGCTGTTTTAAAGATAGGGTATATTAATTACGAAACTAGAAGTAAGACAAAGGCTGACTCGAGGTCGTTTTTAGGCGTAGACCTAACAAGACTTACAAATAAATGACAGATTTCAGTACTAATATCTACATGTTGCGTTCAAAAATCATCACACTCTTTTATTTCGTACTCGAAGGTGAAAATTTAGTATGAAGCATCAATGCTGCAAAATTGGTTTGATTCAGATTTATAGCCGACTTTAAGTGTGCTAAAATAGTTGGCGGATTAAGGCGGACTAAATTCTCCGTACGAACATTTTTACTGCATATTATGGCAGCTCCTCTTTTGTTCACTTTTGGACCTCTAATATTCCTAATCAACCTTTAATGAGCGCACACAGTTTTCCAAGACCTTTCGCATTTTTGAAGCTTAAACAAGAGTCCGTAATAACTCCAAGATACTTCACCAATGGTCGGTACACTACTGTGTGTCCCCGTTTTTTTTTTTTTTTTTTTTTTTTAATTTTATCGTCTCTCGTACTTTCCTACTCGTAATACCGAATGCTTTCGTTTTGTGATCGGGTAGTTGCAAATTCACTAAATCTATACTGACAATCTACTTTAACATTGCAGTGCAATTGAATTTCTTCTAGAATTTTGACACAAGGCGATGTCGTCGCCAATTTTCGTCCAATAATTTTTGCTTCTCATAAAATCACTACGAGTAGGATTTAGTCATAAAGAAATTGCACAGTAGGCGGCCTTAAACCGAACCTTGCGGCACACCACCGGTTACATTGTACGAATTAGTTTCCTCACCAAAAATTTTAGTGAAAGACTTGAATATATATATATGTATATATAGATTTCGAGAGATATTCAAATCAGACCACCATTGTCGGTTCTCTTTTCGTCTCTCTACCACTATAAATCTTACCCAGAGAGACTTTCTGGATTTCTCCAGAGTTCTTCCCTGAGCTCAATTTCTAGTGTTAACGCTAGAGATCTGTTTCATCGACTGGGTCTCGGCCCAATGATGTCCCAAGATCCTCATTCTTTTGCCAGCCAACGCCGGACATTGACACAGTATATGTGCCGCTGTCTAAGGTTCCTCCAGGCATAGTTTACAGGTATCATCCTCTCTAAGGCCCATCTTCCTTAAGTGATACCCGAAATAACCATGTCCTGTTTGCAAAGCCACCACCGATTTCAATGTTCTTCGACTCATGCTTAGAACCCTTCTTTGAGTTGAGCACTTAATTGCCATTTTAGCCTGTGTGTGAAAGACTTGAATAATTCCAAGTATTTTCTGGTATTCCATAAAAGCAAACCGCAATATCTTCTTGATTTGCCGAATTAAATGTACCGCAGTATTTTTTGGCACTTATACTTTCCAGCTTTGAGCCAGGAGACGGACATAAGATACTTTTTATCCCGTTCGACAGCGTTCCCGTGTGACTTGACATGAAACGTCAGTCACTATAATAACAAAAAAGAATCAGACTTGGAATAACAAAACGCAAATGACAGCTATGTAATGACGTATAGATGACAATTTGATATTTGTAAGAAATCAATATTTAAACTATTTCTATTAAATAAATAATTAACAATTATAATGTAATGATAGTGCCATTGCCCATTCGTATTGGGGTAAATCAGGCACTTAGTGAATCAGGCACTTAGGAATTGTGGTGAATCGGGCACCTGGTAACAATCTGTTTCCCTCTTCAAGGTCCACTTCCAATTGGAGACTGGAATTGTATTGCAGTTTGTATTAGTTAATTCTAGAACCATCTAGAGAAGATATGGAGTTTACATCTGGAATCTATCTACTTCTGGAACATTCGCCGATAGGTGGCAGCGCGGATATAAAAGGGGCGCGTTGACAACAGATGGACAGTTGATTTTTAACCAGCGATAGTTGAGTTCGAAAGAGTAATCGGTTGTGAAATAAATAAGTGTGAAGTAATAGAATAAAGCGATTGGATTGAGACGTTTAAGAATTGATTAAGGTGATATTGTTTTGGAGATAAATCTTATATATAAAAATCGCGTGTCACAGGTTGCTCCGCGATGGATTCCTAAACTACTGAACCGATTTTAATCAAATTTTGCACACTGTGTGCAGTTTTATCCAACTTGAGAGATAGGATAGTTTACAACTCAATTTATAGTCGCTAATATTTTTATTGCAAATTATTTATTTACAATTATCGAAACCACCCCAAAGCAATCGTTGTTCTGCTTTGGGGTGGTTGGGTGGCGCACGTCGTATAAGCACATTCATTTGAACAAAAAACTGCGTAAAGTTTTCTGCGACGTGAAATGAAAAAACAATTGATAAAAATATAACCTATTGTGAACATAACGCCAAAAATAAAGTTATTGTGAATGAAAACTCAACTTTCACAGTTCTAAAATATTTGACCTGAAGAGTGATTGTTACGATTTTTGCAAACAATTTAAATAAACAATAATTACGAGTGTTAAATCGATGACATTTATTAAAAACCATGTCATCGGTGGAATTATTTTTTGATGATGACCAAGACGAGACAGAGTACCCGGAATTGGCTGCTATACGGAGGAGTTTGCGAGTCGCATCTAATCCTTTGCAACTGGAAAACCGAAGGTAGCTAATTTCATTTCCAAGGAATGCTTTTGAGGTGCATTCGTTGATTTTTTGGAAGATATTGGACCCAAACTTAAACCGATTAATTGCAGCTATGCTTGGTCTTGATGATTCTCATCATTCTTTTTTTTTTGTTTTGTTCGTATTGATGTATTTCAAGCAGACTCTTTAAAATATAAGATACTTTTGGACCCGATAGGTGGCACTGTTTTCGATCCACTTAACCGAAAACAATAATATTTTGTGGATGTAACGGGTGATTTTTTAGCTGGTTTGGTTTTGGCAACACTGGTTTTGACAGCTGACGTGTGTTTAGTACCTTGTGTCACTGTCAAACAGCTTCAGTTTGGTTTGCAATTTAACCATGGATCGTCTTACAAATGAACAACGCTTGCAAATTATTGAATTTTACTATCAAAATTCGTGCTCGGTTCGAAATGTTCATCGCGCGCTGCTTCCATTTTATGATCGGCATTCTCGACCTTCTGAGCAGTCTATTCGGAAGATTGTGACCAAATTTCGCACCAAATTTACTTTGTTGGACATTAAACCACCAACACGTTTACGTACTGTGCGTAGTGAAGAAAATATTGCGGCCGTATCAGCTAGTGTGACAGAAGACCGCGAAATGTCGATTCGGCGCCGTTCCCAGCAGTTAGGCCTTTGTTACAGCACTACGTGGAAAATTTTGCGGAAGGATTTGTGCGTAAAGCCTTTTAAGATACAGCTTGTGCAAGAACTAAAGCCAGCCGACCTACCACAACGCCGAATTTTTGGTGAATGGGCTCTTGGAAAGCTGGCCGAGGATCCGCTTTTTTATCGAAAAATTGTGTTCAGCGATGAGGCTCATTTTTGGTTGAATGGGTACGTAAATAAGCAAAATTGCCGCATTTGGAGTGAAGATCAGCCAGAAGCATTGCAACAGCTACCAATGCATCCCGAAAAAGCCACCGTTTGGTGCGGTTTATGGGCCGGCGGCATTATTGGGTCATATTTCTTCAAAGATGATGTGAATCGCAGCGTTACTGTCAATGGTGAACGCTACCGAGCGATGATAACAAACTTTTTTTTGCCCGAAATGGAAGTTCTTGACTTGCATGATATGTGGTTTCAACAAGACGGTGCCACATGCCACACAGCACGCGAAACAATGGCGCAATTGCGAGGCGAGTTTGGTGAACAGTTAATTTCACTTTTCGGGGCGGTCAATTGGCCGCCTAGATCGTGCGATTTGACACCATTAGATTATTTTTTGTGGGGGTATGGCAAGGCTAATGTGTATAGGGACAAGCCCGCTTCGATTGACGCACTGGAAGCCAACATCCATGCATTCATTCGTGAGATACCGGCCGATATGTGTGAAAGAGTATGCCAAAATTGGACTCAGTGGATGGACTACCTGAGACGCAGCCGCGGTCAACATTTGCATGAAATTATCTTTAAACATTAAATTGCAAGGTTCAAACTATCGATTCAAATAAATATTTCATTCATTTTTTCGAATTTTTTGTGTGTTTTTTTTTTAAAAAGTTCTAAACCTCTTAAAAAATCACCCGTTATATGATTGTTTCCCGTTTGAAAGATAGACTGCTTATGAAAACGATATGAAAACGGGTTGTAGCACCTCCCAATCAAAAACAAACAATTTAAACGACCTTAGCCACAGCAACGCGTGGCTGGGTCTTCTAGTTATCTATATATTTATTTGGACACCATTTTCCTATCGGCAGAAGACAAGCTGATCACTGCTTAATAGCAATCGCCGTAGACGTACAGTCGCTCGTAAGAGTGATATTCGAACTCTTCAGTTTTTTTTTTTTAGCTTGGAACAAGGGAAGCACGTTGGGCGCCACTTTTACTTGTCTTTAGATTTTGGCAGAGCTAAATAGCAGTCGACGTACACGGTCGTTTCACAAAAATGGAATTTAGTTTCTTCTGCTATAATCAGCTTGTATAGGGGATTCAGCTAAGCTTAAGGTCTCTAATTGGGCGCCACTTTTCTTGTCTTTAGATATTTGCGGATTTAAGTCTTTTTCTCCGGCTTTCTCTGAATGTTTTGAACCTGGTTATAGATTGTTTAGATACAAATTTATTCAAATGGAACTTTTCTGCCACATAATGGGAAATTAATATTTAAGAGCTCATAGCGACTGACCATGGAGTCGCATGCTAAAATCGCATCTTCATCTAGAAAGTTTTGTTGCAATATTTATGAAGCTTCCTTCATGAAGCTGCACAGTTCTAACTGACATGGCCTAAGGTTTCCAACCCAATGACTTCAACCCGCTCAACTATACACCGACCGATGTGACAGCAACATCGCAAATAACTTAGATGCTTATGCCCCTCACTCTCACCACCTGGTGCAACCAACTCCGAACCCGATGAAACCATTATTTAGACAGAAAGAAACTTATATTACGCTCACTACTATAACATATCTCGCCATCGTCAGCGGCAGAGACGTCAATTTAATTTTTTTTATGTTCCACCCACAACAGAGTGTACATGCCCGACGAACCCAAAAGGTGAACATCCTGCTGCATATGGTTTTAAGCAATTGGCTAGATGCACACTGCACACATCATATGCACACATTTGTGGATGCACATTCTCGGAATTTATGGTTTAGTCAACATGGCAGCCAAGGGTATATGGCAGCCCAGCGCACATCCCCATTTCATGTACCGCATCCGCGTGTTTAATATTCATGGAATTTTAAACGTTCCGAAGCAAATAAACAATATTCCCTGGCACTGCACAAAACACCAACCTACATCCTGATGGAAATGATGTTCCGCCGCCACATAAAGCAGCCGCCTGCGATTATGAATCCTTCAAATTTAACGATTCACCGATTGCTGGTGCACATAATCGGAGTGTCGTAGCCCTGCTCATCCCGTGTGCATCCGGGGCGAATCCAAACTTTTAATAGATTCCCAGAGAATCTCAACTGTAAACTGGGTTTCTCTCAATGCACGGCAAATCCAAGAATCGTTGGAAATTATTTCGGGTAAACCATACACACACCGCCTCACTGGCTAGGATATAGCACTGGAAAAGTGGAAAAAAACTTTTCGCATTATTTAAAGTACAACAATTAATGAACTCGCTGTGGAGTACTTTGCCCGAAATGTTGCTTTGATTATACCTGAGTTCACTGGAGTACGATTATACCGCGAAGTGGAATTCTTTTAGACCCCTGAAAGCACCACCCAGAAAGGGGTGTATCATTTTTTGGGGTAGCTATAGCTATCCGAAACCAAAACTTTGCGAGTAATTATTCATTTTCATTTTAAATTCATTTTTATTAATTCTTTTTTAACTTACCTACTAGACAAAAACGATTAAATCTAATTTAAAACTAACATTTTTTCTTATTCTAGCTTACTGGCTCTTAGCGAGCGCTCTAAACTTAACAATATCCTTAAAATTATTGCCTTTCGGCCTTAAATCTATCTATATCTATGATTTGTTTTGTTTTTTAATTTCCAAGAAACTTTAGAAAACTTGGATACTTTATTATTGGTTTTATTAAAACTACTTAAATCTACCTAAGCTACTTAACCTACATTACCTATAATCAGGGTGGTGAGCAATCTTATCGATTGGTCACCATCCTGATCGCGTCTTTGGTTGCCTGTCGGCCGCCAACAAGGGTTCATCCGCGCCGCCGAGCCTCCACCGAGGCCATAAGCGTCGGTCAAGTCTCGGAAGCACTCTTTCATGTTGGCTAGCCCGGCACCTCCCAAAAACCCCCTACTCTAACCCTAAACCTACCAACTTAAATCTAGCTTAAACTAAGGAGGATGCTACGTAAGTAGCGCACCGGCCCGGGAGAGCGTATCCACCCTCACTTCTTCCTCAAGCCACCAAAATTCGGTGAACTGCCTTACCGTATCGACCCTGTCCCGTTCCGCAATTGCGGTACTAAAACGGAGGAGCTCCTGAGCATTGGCGGCGTACCCGTCGTGGATGAGCCGCTTATCCCTCGCGCCGCGGTGGCTGTGGTACAATACCGGCACACCATCTTTTTTCTGGACTAACCCTTTCATGTCTACATGAAGAAATGCCTCAGGCGGGATAAAGCCAGACCGAAGTGTACTCTCGTGGTACATTAAATTGGGGTAGTAAGCCCCCGAGATCAGGTTATTATCACTGGCCATCGCCCTAGCAACGTGCCTCCGAATCACCTTAATAAGGAAATTGTCAATCCTATTCAGTCGGGCCCCATTGTATAAGGTCCTGTTGGGATAGTATTTTATGTACTGAGATTCAGGAGTTCTAAACAACCCTAGACAGGCCCTGAGGCATTGCCTCTCAAACACCCGAATCTTTTCCATATAGGACGGCGCGATATTGAACCACATGGGACAGCCATAAGCGATGATAGGCCTTATAAGGGCCACGTAGCAAATGACCTTCACCCTGGAGTCAAGTTGACTGCTGCGAAACAGTCTCCTTGTCAGAGCGTAGGCCCTCCTAGCTCCAGCAAGACAAGCATCTATATGTTTGTCAAAATACAGATACTGGTCGAGCCGGATACCGAGATACCTGACCACGTTCTTCACCACCAATGGCCGTCCCTGCTGTCCAATAATTGCTAATTTTCTCCAGTTTTTTCTGGTATCCCTAGAGGCCCCAGCCAATGGAGTTCTGAACAAGATTGTTTCCGATTTTTGGAAATTGATTTTCAACTTCCAATCATCGCAATACCTCTTAATTTGCTCGAAGTCACGCTGCAGAAGGATGTTGATGACCTCGATTTTTGGTCCTGACCTGTACGCCACTAAATCGTCTGCGTACGCTATAGCGTGTCTGAGGGAACCCACCAGATCGCTTGTGTAAATATTAAACAGGACCGGAGAATTCACTGCTCCCTGTTGTAAGCCGTTTTTAATTTCGAAAACCCTGCTCGAAGTCACGTTGCCAGCTTTGACAACGAACTTCTT
This sequence comes from Cheilosia urbana, assembly GCA_946477585.1. NCBI lineage: Eukaryota > Metazoa > Arthropoda > Insecta > Diptera > Syrphidae > Cheilosia > Cheilosia urbana. The sequence continues at coordinate 106,265,092 of OX297854.1, forward strand.
TCCCATAAGCATGTCATAAATCATATACAGCAAAGGTTTTTGAATGCCCATTCTGGTCAGCTTATAAAAGAGCCCCTCCAACCATACGGTATCGAAGGCCTTCTCAAAGTCGACCAGACATGCACCCGTGCATTGCTTCTTACTTTTATTCCACTGAATGTCGGAAACCAGTTTCGACGCGGCATGAATAGTGTCATGCCCCGCTCTAAAGCCAAACTGGTTGTCCGGAATAATCTTATTTTCTTCAACCCATCTTAAAAGAGATCTATTGACGACTTTCTCGAATACCTTGCTAATATTCGGAAGCAAACTGATTGACCGCAGATTAGCAGGGTTTGTCCTATCTTTATCCCTTTTCGGGATAGGATGTACCACCGCCATTTTCCACTGCGCCGGATAATATGCATGATTCAGCACATTGTTAAATAGCGTGGTGAAGATATCGATCGCTTCTAGCGGCAGGTGTCTTAATACGACGTTTGGGACACCGTCAACTCCCGCCGACTTTTTGTTTTTCAGTGACTCAAAGATGCACCGAAGTTCATCTATACTCACGAACAGATGAGAATTTACATCGGCGATTGTGCCATTTGCACGGTTGTCGTCATTGAACACGGTGAAACCGTTGTTCTCGAATCGCCAATTTTGAATTTCGGTCCGCAGGTAAAAGTGGTTAAGAAAGGCCCTCTCTTCGAGGTCGTGGTTACGGCGAACAGGGTTGTTCACCGTATACACATTCTCAAAGAAAGCTCCCATCAAATCCACCCTCTCCTGCGGGTCTTCGACCACGAAAAAACCGTCATTCGAGTCAGCACCTTCCGGACTTATGCCAGCAGTCAGTAGTGTCTGTCTGTTCTCGTTCGTCTGAGGTATTCGGACACATGAAATGTCGTTATGATCTTTCCGCCTGAACAGTTTATTTATTTGTGGGAACATACTCGGACTACTGGATTTTATAGCCCGAATTTTATTGCCCCAATACAAACTTACAGATTTTCTGTAATTCTCGGTGATCAACTGTTTCAAGTTTTTGATCATCGACTTCAGTGTCCTTATCTCGGGATCGTTCCTGTCAGTAAACTGTCTGTGTAGCCGTTTAAGCCTCGAGAGCAGTCTACTTTTATGTCTGTACAGAGCATCGATTGTCGCGTTTCGATACTTTTCAGTTCGTTCTTCGTCGGTGGAATGTCCTACCCGAGGGATAGTCCGCTCCATTGTCTGTTTGATGACAACATTCATTTGCCGTAAATGAATGTCGATCTCATCGTTCGTTAAGTTCCTGTTTGTCGGTGGGTCGATCTCGCATGAGCGTATGTCGCGCTTTAAAACTCTGGTGAAGCGCGACCACTGCGCTTTTCGGTAATCGAAAGAACGCACTTGGTCGTACTGCTCCAGCTGCGTCTGCTCGTTCGGGATCCGTATTACGGCGGCAAGTCCGTAGTGATCACTATCGTACTCAACCGTTCGTAAACAGTTCCGCGTGCTTAGATCAATGTTTGTTAGTTCCAGTCTTTCGTCAACTAGCGCCAAGTCCAAGAAAGAACCCTCTCTAGGGAAAGACGGGATATCCGTCGCGTACAATTCAAGTTTGTACTCAATCATATTATGACGCCACCAGTCGTGAAACTGATTGCCTCTAGGGTTCGGAATATCATTTCCCCATGCCGCATGTTTAGCATTGAGGTCTCCGCCCAAAAAGTAATAATTGTCTTCCGATTGAAGCTCTAAGCAACGAAAAAGCGTCTCGATCTCATTTAAAAATTGAACGCGATGAGGCGATTCAGGCGCGTAAAGCGACACCACATACACCCGCCTCTGGCTATTGAGGGGAATGCACACGATGCATGCTTCCAACACCTGGAACCTGCGCACGTCCCCGCTATATATGACCTTATGGCGCAAGCCTTTACGTATTAAGATAGCGACACCACCTCCTTGTGTGGAGTTGGGCCGGTCTCTTCTAACTACACGATAATTTCTATAGCCCAATTTGTGCTTCGGATTTAGCTTAGTTTCGCTAACCAAAAGTACATCTGGCTTTTCGGCTTTCAACAGATTGGAAAGATTGATCCTTCTCTCGATCCTGATTAGTGAATTAACATTCACCGCAAGGATCTTTAAGTTTACCTCGTCCAGCGTACCCATCATATTCATGGCGCGGCAGACTCGGCAAACAGCGTCGAATAGATAACGTCTATTCGAGCCGCTTGCTCATTTAATTGTTTCTGGAAATTATCGATCTTTCCGTGCAATGACAGAAGGATCGATTTCAAATCCAGATCCGCTTCCGGTGTAGGAACCTTCGGCGCGCTTTTTGTTATTGTGCTACCCGGTCCAGTTACCATTTGGGCAAAAGACACATTGGGTGCAACAAAATTTGAGAACGAGCGACTCTTTTGACCCTTCTCTTCTTCTGACTTCTGTTTTCGAGCCTGCACGTTCTGTTTAACCTGCTGATACTTCGGGCATCCCTTGAAATTAGCGGGATGTCCAGAGCTTTTGCAGAGTACACACGAAAGCTGGCCTCGATCTTCTACCCTATCGCTACCTAAAGCACATTCCCCATGTTTGTGGTCCTTATTGCACTTGACGCACCTGAACTGCATGTGGCAGTTAGCTGCGGCGTGCCCGAACCTCTGGCAGCGCATACATTGAAGTACGCGATCTGACCTTTTTAATTTTTCCCAACGTACTGCATGATAGTACAGGAATCTGATCCTTTTCAGACTATCGATTTTGCTGTTGGGTGTTAATTGCACCAAAAAGAATGGTAATTTGCGGCTACCACTCCTGTCCGCAGGCGAGGAAAACGGCTTGACCCCCACGAACTTAAGGTCGTCGCACTCGAAATTCTTGAGCTCCTTTTCAAGCTCCTCTATTTTGATATTAGGGTCGATACCCTTGAGCAGCACCGTTTGCCGCTTTTCTCCTTTTGGAGTATACGTAAAGTATTCTGTTTCCGCTTTCTCCAGAGCGGTGCGTACTTTTTTGTGCTCCTCCATATTGCAGCACATGATAATGTGTTTGGTGGCGTTTAGCCTTTTTATATAGAAATCCTTAGTAACTAGCCTACATAACCTAATACTATCGCTAATATCTAAGTAACTTACATTAATTGGAGGAATCTTTTCTTTCCTCGTCTGTTGTTGCTGTTCATATTGATGCTGTTGCTGTTGTAGTTGCTGCGGGGTAATTATTCATTTCAAGTGGCGAATGGATCTGGATATAGTGTTTGTATATATTGTTGTGGCAGTGTGGTGGGCAGGCAAACGAATGCGATACCACTGTCAGAGGCAGGCCCAGAGCTATATATCGGTTGTGAAGACTAATTGCCAAAATCGGTGGCAAAAACACGTAGACGTATAATTAGAGGCTTTTCTAGGATTTCAAATAATAATGATGGCTTTTGTTTGTGTGAGTGAGTGGGGTGGAGCGTTGGAAAAAGTGCAGTGGCAGACGCAGTGAAATGAGCGTTTTGACAGTTTTCAAACGTGCAAAGGGTGTGGGCCGCACGGGTGGTAGACGCTTGTTGAAAGCCAGCTGTCAAGTGTGGTTATCTTTGCATGGCCGAATTCAGGAATTTCGTTCAAGTTTTGGGGTATAATCTTTGTTGGCATTGTAGTTGCAGTTAACAACAGATAAGTGGGTGCTGTTGCTTGGATGATTGCTGCATGTCTATACGCATTCAGTGCACCACTGCGAGTTGGTGTTTTTTTTTTTCAAGTCCTTTTTTGTCGTCCTGAGAGCTTAGCAGTTGGTGGACTGAAAGTACACGGAAACGAGCTGCCGAAATGAGATTCCCCCGATGTATTATTGGAATGATTCGGAGGGAGCATAAGATAGCTTGACGGCCTTAACGTCGAGCAATTGTTTCTTCGAACGGACCATGGCCCATGGTTTCCAAGTTAAGACGTGCATCGAATCTGTGAAAGTAGGCAAGCGTCCTCTATTGAAACAGGAGACGAGATGGTTGGATGAAGTTCGATATCTGTTCCCTGTTGAAATGGGGATTGTGAAAGACCGGGCGTTATAGAGGGTCCACTTGGGCTGCTTTTGAAAGTAAAATGAAAACACAGGGCCTTGCGTTAAAACACATTTTCGTGACTGCGAAATTACCTTTTTTATTATTTTGTTAATTTAGAATAGAAACCATAAAATCAAACTACCCCGACCTTCATTATCGGTGTCGCTAATCCATTTTCCACACACCACATGCATCCGAGGGACAACTCTCCGTTGGGACAAATGTTCGCATGCACATGCGGCCACTGATCCCCCATACAACACAAGTCATCCCAACTAATTAATGAAGCCAATGCATTAAAGTCACTTGCAGTCCGATCCGAAACCCGCCCCGTCGCACGGTGTCAAAACCATTAAATTAATTGAGCCACCCCCATACGCCATGTACACATCAAAGAAACCCAATCAATTTAAGATTGCGTTCAGGACATTGACCTTCTTTTTAGAGAGTCCCGCTCCCATTATTAATTGCACTGAACCACTCGTGCTCCACCTCAAAGACTGACTTTTCTCCGTCTGAATAATAAGATGAAAAGATTTCCCATTCACATATTGTTACGTCCGAATTCAGGGCACAACAATCAACATTCCAATTCCAGCATTCCAAGAGTGTTTGCTCTCCTTTGAAGCATACACACAGACACACTTCCCTCGAGAAATGGCAAAACAATCGAATGAGCAAAGTTCTTGGGTTTACTTACCACCCCACAAAAGCATGGTCATATATCTTGAATCCGCACACGGAATCCTTCGCCCCCCCCCCCCCCTTACATAACTCATAACTACAAATAGCTCAATCCTTTAGCAGTAGCAGTGCAATTTCAAAGGAGGTAAAGACGCAAAAAAAGGAATCGTCCTCCAAGGACCTAAGCCAAACCCCCCCATTCTGCACAACAAACAGAGCTAATAAACCTCAGGAAATATGCTTCCTTTCAAGGTATTAAATAAATCATTTGACCAAACAGCAAAAAAGAAAAATGGATTGTCTGACAGCACACTGACCATCAGAGCTGAGAGAAGGCTCCCAGCATATACCCACAAAGTTTCTATAATAAGGTGCACCGAGCACCAACAAAATTAGGACCAAAAGTGGAAACAGAAAACCGAAAGGAAAAACCAACCCGGACCGGGAGACAGTCCAGGAGACGAAATCGACTTCTTTTCGGTGGCGGGGATAAATAGAGTTAAATTCGAAACGAACATTTGATATTCCATCCTCGACAAAGTGAAACGCGTAATATGAAGCTAAGCAGGGTTCGCATCTGTATGTGTGCATAGTCGACAAGGAAATAAATCGGATTAGGGCTTCGCCTTCCGTTTCTGGCCGCCCAACCCTACCCTGTTGCTAGCTTTGTCCGAATACGAGGGATTCGCTTTCAATGGATTCTTTCGACGAAAGACAAAACCCGACCGTTGTACTCATGTCCTTTTGTTTCCAGTAATTGGTTTCGCATCTGTATGGTGTTCTTTGTGTGGGTGTGTTTTTTTTTTTTTTTCGCTGGTTAATATCTTCAATTTGGACATACTTTGTGCTTCAGACAAGTTCAACTTTTGATAACGTTGCCTGACAACGAATTCATTTGTCATTTTATGCGGCACGACAGGGATGCTGTCAACCCTTTTGATATTTGCGTAAGGACTCTGTGAAAATGTCTTTCTCGGTTAACTGACAGTCTTCATCTAGAAGCGAGCTAATATCATAGAAATGTGAATGTCATAGGCGAGTTGTCCTGGAATTTTGAATGTTCCTACATAGAGATGGCATATACCTTTATATAGGATATCCTTTGGGGATTGTATTAAATTTTATGTATGCCCTACGGTTGTGTGGGGTTTTATTTTTGCGCAAAGGTTTCATCTAGAGTAGGTTTATAATATGTGTGGAGTGTTGGTGATGTGGCTTTTGTTTTTTTTTTTTTTTTGGGCGGAGGTCCTTATTAGTCGGGGACGAAGAGAAGAGCCATTGTTGTGAAAAGTCCGACAGATTATTTAGTGTATTCAGAGATGTGTCGGGTGAGGTCAAACGGTGCTATTTAGGTCTAGGTACTTCTATACTTGGTGAATTTTGGGCTAATTTGCAAGATTTTGCAAGTTTCAAAAAACTTTTACTCAATCGTGTTAAATTTTGTGAAATGTCATAAAACGATGTTTGGCATGTACAAAAAATTACTGTTCTTCGTTTTGCTGGTGTTTCTAATTTAAATTCTAAATTAAATATTCGGACTGGGCCCTCTAATAAGCTGTATTAGGTTAGCTTGTACTTAAAATGGACCTAGAACAATAGCCATTGAAACTGAGTCCTAAGTCCTAAAGCTAGGACTTCACGTGTCATTTTGCATGGTAATATTTGACCTCGCTCTTTCTATCGTCATTCGCGTGTCTCTCCTGATAGTCCTGATAGCCACCGCGACGTAACAGGAAATCACACGTAGTGACACATTTAGAACAAGTTTTTAAGTCACAATGACATCAGCATGTCAAAATTTGTCAGGAAAAATGACACCTGTAATCTAAGCTTAAGAAAGAACAAAAAAAAAAATTGCTGCTCAATTTTGTGCTAATTGAAGGGTCCCTATGTCCTCAATTGAGCGGCTTACTTGCTTTGAGGTCTGTAAGAGAACTAGTAAAAAAAACAACATCGGGAAAAGTGGCGTCACATACCTTTGGACGTATAGTTAAAGAAGTTTTATGAAGGAATCCAGTTAAAGAAGCCTTTCACCGAATGTCAAAAAAGACCGAAGGTGAGACCCTCTTCTTTGGCAGATCCGCCCCCTTAGCCACTAGACATCCATCACCTGTAAAGGCGATTGAACTTGTGATAAAAAGTTCCCAGAATGATATGGCCCAGGTCCACCCCGGACTGTACCGCCACCTAAATAAGTAAGTAAGAATGATGCGTCCAACTGTCGGAGGTGACCATTGCGCTCCAAGTCATTTCAGGGACGACCTGGTATGGGCTAAATATCTGCCCAAGATATGAGGGCTCTTTAGAAAGGCAATCAGGAGGTCGTAGGTTCGCTTATAAGGTGTCTAACTATGATAAGGGGATAAAGCCTCAGCCTCGGATATCTTAGGTTTCCTCTCAAAACTGTCGGTCGAAGAGGGTAGAACCTTTGTACAAGAAATGGAAGCTCATGCAAAGCTCAGTGGCTTCGGAATCTCTCCATGTGCACAACGCTTGGAACTTCTTAATTTAATTGGGCTTAGAGGAAGCCGAAATGAAGCTGTTAAGAAGGTTGTTACAAGGTTGTTGATTTATTAAAGCGGGCTGCTAAGGAAAAGTCCGCTTTCCAAAAGCTTCACTGACTTCTGCATAGCTTTTAGATTTTTTATTAAATAGGTCTCAAAGAGTCTAGTTAAGGATTTTACGGAAAGTTGAGTTACAGAGTGGAAGCATTCATTCCAAAAGACTCTGTCGTTTCTTCCGCAACGTTCACATAGTAGTCTACAGAAAAAATTGCTTCGCTTTACTTTTTCTAAAGATTATCTGCCTACATCTTTTCATTGTCTGCAATTCCGGACACTCAGTTTTAGTTGTATATACCAAGCGCTTTGATGTTTTTCAAGGCTTCGTCTTTGAAATTCAGTTTTCCTTGTTGTCTTGGAATTTTTTTAAGAGGCTTATACATTTTTAGACGCAGCGGGACTAACCCTTTTTGAAGCGTTACTGCTACCTACAGCTATGAGACTTTGGTGTGGTGATTAGCTAAATGAAATAATATATCCAAATGTAAGGGTCTGTTGTCGTACGTCTTCGAGATGGACAGAAGTTGAAACCTCCATAAAGGATGGCACCAACCCCAGAAGAACGCAGCTTCCTTCGTTGCCTTTAACGGGCAATAAAAATAATGCTTCCCATCGAAATAACACATCCAGGCAGCAAGTTGAATACGAATTTCCAGAGCTCTGACGATGCTCCAACCCACGCTCATCACGCTAATCAGCAGTTTAGACAGCCCCCACGCCCAGCACTAAAAACCAACAGCCAGCAGCGTAATTTCATTGACTTCCCCCGCACACATATAAATATATAAATCCCCCCAAATCGAAAGGAGAACCACACCATACCGGACAAATAGCACGTACCACCAATTCAAATACAGTTCAATGTAATCGCATCAGATTCAACCGACATGACCAAATCCCGTTTAATGACAATACTCTTTAAGGAACATAACAATTCCTGGCTGGAAGCACATTTTTCATCGATTAACCCCAACCGTATAACATGCCAAGGATGTCCTTCAAACACCACCTCTCATATGCTATTGGCAACAAAAGCCACCTGGTGTGTAGTCTTTTATGCCAAAAATCCACTTGTACTATTTTCGCCGCCGGTGCCGACGGCCGATTGAGATGCACGTTAAACCAACACTACTATGCGCTGGCGCTGGGGGTGAGGGTATACAAACAGCGTATACCTACATTTATATCCTCAATATATATTTTAATACGTCCTTTTGCGGTGCAACGTAGAAATTTCAACGAAAGGATTTCCAATTACGGAATTCAGTCACGTAGTTGAATTTCTTCGCGATGCTTCTTTGAGAAGACCAACAGATCTCATTTTGTCTGCTGCTTGAGCATTCCTTTCACTTTTTGGCCAACAAAATCTAATAGCATCGCTACTCCTATGTGCGGGAGGGCACGAGCAGGGCTTGAGGAGCATCACGGAGAATACGTATCACTTCAATTTTGTGTTGTTCAAGTGCATTGGTGGTAACTAGCTTACCTTGCCTGCAGGATGTGTGTCTATCCTTGCGGCAGACATTCAAGTCCGTTTGTGATGTGTAGGCGGTGTTGGTTGGTGGGTTCTCTATTTCTATATATACATAAATATAGGTACGAAATGGTTATTCTATTTTCTTTTCATCTTTTGCTGGAAAGATTGGCAAACGTGGCTGCCTGAGGTAGGTATGTGATGCGAGAAGACGTGATAAGGTATATTTGAAGTCAAGAATTGTATGTGGCTACAGTGTGTGGCAAAAGCAATCAGTTGGCAGTTGTCAAATGTCATAAAAATCCCTCACAACCACCAAACTAGTCTTATGGTAAAAATTGATAAGACAAGTCAAACTTCAACAATAATAACAAAAAATTTGTCGAAAAACAAATTATCAAAACATTGAATTGCTTAATCCAGCGTAAGCTGAGGCCCAGGTTCACCCCGGACTGTAGCGCAACATAAGTAAGTAAGTAATCCAGCTTAAGCCAATTTTCTGTAGGAATCATTTTCGGTCTATTTCCAGCACTTGACATAAATAAAATTGACTTTGTATGTCGTACCAAGTATTTCAAAGAAATACTGCTACAAAGATACAGCATAAGTCCACATAATTCTGGTTCGGTAACCCCATTAAACTAAATCCCACACTGAAATATAACTGCGATATTTTTTTGGCATTTCCTTTTAATTTTTAAAACACATTCGCGCATTATAAAAAAAAGTCTCAATCGAAAGTCCCCTTTCAAGCAATACTGTTTGCACGTACAGCACCTACCTACTTGAAACACTATCCCATTCAGACAGGTGTACAGCAGCGCAATGTGCTTTCATGTTCAAATTATCCCCGGATTTCTTAAATTTGTATACATAAAGATGTTTATTGGATTTTGATGATGCGGAACGAATTTCGATTGATCACGGTGCTCTAAATTCGAAGCGATGAATTATATTGATTTTCAGATGTCAGTGATGTTCAATTTGAACTTTTTTACTTCATGTTAAGGCACGGCCAGTGTTCGTATAATGAAAAGCAAGCAATAATAATTTGATCAGAGTTACATAAATGTATAATATTATCAGATTCACTTGTTTGGAACTTCTTAATTTCTCTGACAGATGTCGCTAGTATTTTTTGGAGCGAATTAAAGGGATCTACAAGACTTAACATTTTAGTACTTCCAAATGGCTATATTTTCCATGAGAGGCTCCGTAAATTTTAACTCGAGACTTACATTTTTAGTGCGGCGCAATGTATTTTCAAAAAATAACCTGCATTAAATAATAATTAATTATATCCAATAACACAACTATACTCTGTCCAAGAAAAATTGTCAGTACAGGCCTTATGGGAAGCTCTTTTTTCTACCAGTGGTGCCTGTAGTACTCTCACGGCACTCAAACACAAGATTTGCCACTGAAATAAAAACGAAACCACTGGCATTCCAAAGCATTTTGTTGTTGTAATTTTCCTGAAATTCGCATACATCCCTCGACAACCAATCTGCCACACAGTTGCGGGCAGAATGAGCACGATCGCTTGCGTTCGCTTGCTATTATCATCAACCAAAATAAGCAGTGTGAGTGACTGAAGCACATCAGAGAAGTGTTACCATATGACAATGTTAGCATATCATTAAGGGTTTTTCTTTGAATTTTGTCAAAGAACTTTCGGTTTTGGTGCTTTTTGGAGCTTTTGAGAGCGGCATATTATGTGGGGTGTTGCCATTCGGTTTTAATTTGTTTGTATTTCTGAAAGATCCAATAATATTCAGTTAAAACATATTTTTGAATGTTGTCTTTTAGAAATAATGTTTATTCGTGAGGTGTTTTAATGCATTCATTTCACTAACGCAACAAGTGATCATATGTGCGTTGTAGAGATATTGCGATAAATTAATAGTGATTACTAGGGAAACTCAACTGGATTCATGAAAAAGCATGGTATTTTTTGGGATAAAATTTGATTAAATATTTTAATATAGAAAAAGTACAATTTTTTCAGCCTTATTCGTTAGGGCATATTTCTGCATGTTTTGGTAGGTATAAATTCATATTCTTCACACTGAAATATAAAAATGATGAAGCAGGTAGACCTGTTTGTTTTCGGTCGTTGGGTTTTACCACATCCGGTCACTCCTCTCCAGTAAAGCAAATGCCTTGAAAGGATTTTATGATCCTTTTTTTGCTACTGTTTCCGCAAAGTTCTGCATTGACGGGTAATAATTTTTTTACAAATATGTAATCTAGGTATATTTGTCTATATTAAAAAGTGTATGTAGAGCTGCACAAGTGCAGTCCTTTTACCATCTGTTTAGGTAGGTATATGACATTGCGTCGTGGTTATATAATTTTGTTCTAATTGCCTGTTTGTGTATATAAGGCGGAAACAATGGTTGTTATCTCAATAGCGGATAGTGCATCTAAGCAAGTGGTTAACTTTATTGTGCATATGAATAAACAGAAACATGGCTACAAAGTCTTCAAAGGATCTAAGTGTAGAAAAGAAACAACAAATTGTTGATGCAACTGAAAAATTCCATGGCCTTTTCAAAAGTAAATCGGAAGCCGTAGGAAATGCGGCTACTGTTTTTTCTGTTACGGAACGAAATGTTTACAGGCTTTTAAGGGAAAAAGCAATCAAAGGCCACAATTCACCACCAAAGAAGAAAAATAATTCCAGTATCAAGAGCAAGGTGGATGATTTTGACAAACGTGCGATTAGGCGGATAGTCCATTAGTTTTTTATGGATAATAACCTTCCAACGCTAGACAAGATTTTATTGGAAGTACAAAAAAGTGAAAATATAACAAAACTAAGCAGCTCAGGTTTGCATATAATATTGCAAGAAGATCTCGGACTTAAATTCGTCAAACGTCAGCCAAAGAATTTGTTGTTGGAATTTATTTCGCTCAGCAATATTTTTATTTTAAATTGGAAGATGGTAACCCTAAGAGTATTGCTCTCTGAGTTATGGCGAATTATCATACACACTACGGCAGCCCTGTGAGAGCTTTAAAAAGGGACCGATTTATGTAAGTCATTGCAACCAGACTGAGAGACAAACATCCTATCTTCCCTGTACTGACAATTTTTCTTGGACAGAGTATAGTTGGATTTTTGTTTTTAACAAATACCGCTGATTTGTAATGAAATTTTGTTTTGTATATTTGACAGAAAATTTGAAAAGTGAGCAGGGAAAAATATAGGCTAACTGTTGTAGGACGCCATATTTTTTTTAATAATTGACCTTATTATAATCATATTTATGTTTTTTCTTCAATATTCATTTATTTCGTTTCAGAATTCAATCTTCTGTATGGAAAATATCGCCATTTGTTCGTTTGTAAAACTTAAACTGTATATTCAAAGTTAGTAATAGGTAAGTACAAGCAAAGTTTTATTAATTGTGGCTTTCAATATGATTTCAGTTTGAAAAATAGTTTTTTATATTCCAATCTCATACACATTTTTGTATGAAATTTAGACATTCAATGATGGTTACAAGTAGTAATAATCTTGTTTGGGCTCACTTTATATGCAACGAAATGAGTTTGAGTTTTTTGGGGTGTTAGTTTTAATATCTATTTATTATTGTGAATTTTATTAAATTTAAGGTGAAGATTAAATGAAAGTTTTATGTAGCCCTCAAATATTTAACATACACTGACAATCATTAAAATAAAGTTGTCAAAGACACTTTACTCATTTTTAGTATTTATGTACATTCAGTTTTACAAATTCACAATGACAGTGTCTTCTTCCATTACCAATGCTATTGTGTGTGACCTACAGTTAATATAAACAAATGATTTAAAATTATGATTTCCAATCTCCAACGTTATTGAATGTTGGTATTGTTCAGAGTTATTATTTGAGGGTTTTTTTTTAAATATGTATTTTTTTTTTTCAGTGCTTTCTTCTTCTTTTTTTTGCGTACTCCATTCATTTCAGAAGATGAATAGCAGTATTTTGTTGTACCTAACCTCTGAAGCAAATGTGACTTGATCTGCAGTAAAACTAATTCCATATATCCAGGGATGTTATACGCATCAAAACTTTTATATATCTTATACCTTTAAACGAGCTTATCTTGTATGTATTTATTTATGTATTTATATAAATTTATTTCTGTGATCTCGGAAACGGCTCTAACGATTTCGCTGAAATTTGGTATATGGGGGCTTTCCAAAAGCTTCACTGACTTCTGCATAGCTTTTAGATTTTTTATTAAATAGGTCTCAAAGAGTCTAGTTAAGGATTTTACGGAAAGTTGAGTTACAGAGTGGAAGCATTCATTCCAAAAGACTCTGTCGTTTCTTCCGCAACGTTCACATAGTAGTCTACAGAAAAAATTGCTTCGCTTTACTTTTTCTAAAGATTATCTGCCTACATCTTTTCATTGTCTGCAATTCCGGACACTCAGTTTTAGTTGTATATACCAAGCGCTTTGATGTTTTTCAAGGCTTCGTCTTTGAAATTCAGTTTTCCTTGTTGTCTTGGAATTTTTTTAAGAGGCTTATACATTTTTAGACGCAGCGGGACTAACCCTTTTTGAAGCGTTACTGCTACCTACAGCTATGAGACTTTGGTGTGGTGATTAGCTAAATGAAATAATATATCCAAATGTAAGGGTCTGTTGTCGTACGTCTTCGAGATGGACAGAAGTTGAAACCTCCATAAAGGATGGCACCAACCCCAGAAGAACGCAGCTTCCTTCGTTGCCTTTAACGGGCAATAAAAATAATGCTTCCCATCGAAATAACACATCCAGGCAGCAAGTTGAATACGAATTTCCAGAGCTCTGACGATGCTCCAACCCACGCTCATCACGCTAATCAGCAGTTTAGACAGCCCCCACGCCCAGCACTAAAAACCAACAGCCAGCAGCGTAATTTCATTGACTTCCCCCGCACACATATAAATATATAAATCCCCCCAAATCGAAAGGAGAACCACACCATACCGGACAAAAGCACGTACCACCAATTCAAATACAGTTCAATGTAATCGCATCAGATTCAACCGACATGACCAAATCCCGTTTAATGACAATACTCTTTAAGGAACATAACAATTCCTGGCTGGAAGCACATTTTTCATCGATTAACCCCAACCGTATAACATGCCAAGGATGTCCTTCAAACACCACCTCTCATATGCTATTGGCAACAAAAGCCACCTGGTGTGTAGTCTTTTATGCCAAAAATCCACTTGTACTATTTTCGCCGCCGGTGCCGACGGCCGATTGAGATGCACGTTAAACCAACACTACTATGCGCTGGCGCTGGGGGTGAGGGTATACAAACAGCGTATACCTACATTTATATCCTCAATATATATTTTAATACGTCCTTTTGCGGTGCAACGTAGAAATTTCAACGAAAGGATTTCCAATTACGGAATTCAGTCACGTAGTTGAATTTCTTCGCGATGCTTCTTTGAGAAGACCAACAGATCTCATTTTGTCTGCTGCTTGAGCATTCCTTTCACTTTTTGGCCAACAAAATCTAATAGCATCGCTACTCCTATGTGCGGGAGGGCACGAGCAGGGCTTGAGGAGCATCACGGAGAATACGTATCACTTCAATTTTGTGTTGTTCAAGTGCATTGGTGGTAACTAGCTTACCTTGCCTGCAGGATGTGTGTCTATCCTTGCGGCAGACATTCAAGTCCGTTTGTGATGTGTAGGCGGTGTTGGTTGGTGGGTTCTCTATTTCTATATATACATAAATATAGGTACGAAATGGTTATTCTATTTTCTTTTCATCTTTTGCTGGAAAGATTGGCAAACGTGGCTGCCTGAGGTAGGTATGTGATGCGAGAAGACGTGATAAGGTATATTTGAAGTCAAGAATTGTATGTGGCTACAGTGTGTGGCAAAAGCAATCAGTTGGCAGTTGTCAAATGTCATAAAAATCCCTCACAACCACCAAACTAGTCTTATGGTAAAAATTGATAAGACAAGTCAAACTTCAACAATAATAACAAAAAATTTGTCGAAAAACAAATTATCAAAACATTGAATTGCTTAATCCAGCGTAAGCTGAGGCCCAGGTTCACCCCGGACTGTAGCGCAACATAAGTAAGTAAGTAATCCAGCTTAAGCCAATTTTCTGTAGGAATCATTTTCGGTCTATTTCCAGCACTTGACATAAATAAAATTGACTTTGTATGTCGTACCAAGTATTTCAAAGAAATACTGCTACAAAGATACAGCATAAGTCCACATAATTCTGGTTCGGTAACCCCATTAAACTAAATCCCACACTGAAATATAACTGCGATATTTTTTTGGCATTTCCTTTTAATTTTTAAAACACATTCGCGCATTATAAAAAAAAGTCTCAATCGAAAGTCCCCTTTCAAGCAATACTGTTTGCACGTACAGCACCTACCTACTTGAAACACTATCCCATTCAGACAGGTGTACAGCAGCGCAATGTGCTTTCATGTTCAAATTATCCCCGGATTTCTTAAATTTGTATACATAAAGATGTTTATTGGATTTTGATGATGCGGAACGAATTTCGATTGATCACGGTGCTCTAAATTCGAAGCGATGAATTATATTGATTTTCAGATGTCAGTGATGTTCAATTTGAACTTTTTTACTTCATGTTAAGGCACGGCCAGTGTTCGTATAATGAAGAGCAAGCAATAATAATTTGATCAGAGTTACATAAATGTATAATATTATCAGATTCACTTGTTTGGAACTTCTTAATTTCTCTGACAGATGTCGCTAGTATTTTTTGGAGCGAATTAAAGGGATCTACAAGACTTAACATTTTAGTACTTCCAAATGGCTATATTTTCCATGAGAGGCTCCGTAAATTTTAACTCGAGACTTACATTTTTAGTGCGGCGCAATGTATTTTCAAAAAATAACCTGCATTAAATAATAATTAATTATATCCAATAACACAACTATACTCTGTCCAAGAAAAATTGTCAGTACAGGCCTTATGGGAAGCTCTTTTTTCTACCAGTGGTGCCTGTAGTACTCTCACGGCACTCAAACACAAGATTTGCCACTGAAATAAAAACGAAACCACTGGCATTCCAAAGCATTTTGTTGTTGTAATTTTCCTGAAATTCGCATACATCCCTCGACAACCAATCTGCCACACAGTTGCGGGCAGAATGAGCACGATCGCTTGCGTTCGCTTGCTATTATCATCAACCAAAATAAGCAGTGTGAGTGACTGAAGCACATCAGAGAAGTGTTACCATATGACAATGTTAGCATATCATTAAGGGTTTTTCTTTGAATTTTGTCAAAGAACTTTCGGTTTTGGTGCTTTTTGGAGCTTTTGAGAGCGGCATATTATGTGGGGTGTTGCCATTCGGTTTTAATTTGTTTGTATTTCTGAAAGATCCAATAATATTCAGTTAAAACATATTTTTGAATGTTGTCTTTTAGAAATAATGTTTATTCGTGAGGTGTTTTAATGCATTCATTTCACTAACGCAACAAGTGATCATATGTGCGTTGTAGAGATATTGCGATAAATTAATAGTGATTACTAGGGAAACTCAACTGGATTCATGAAAAAGCATGGTATTTTTTGGGATAAAATTTGATTAAATATTTTAATATAGAAAAAGTACAATTTTTTCAGCCTTATTCGTTAGGGCATATTTCTGCATGTTTTGGTAGGTATAAATTCATATTCTTCACACTGAAATATAAAAATGATGAAGCAGGTAGACCTGTTTGTTTTCGGTCGTTGGGTTTTACCACATCCGGTCACTCCTCTCCAGTAAAGCAAATGCCTTGAAAGGATTTTATGATCCTTTTTTTGCTACTGTTTCCGCAAAGTTCTGCATTGACGGGTAATAATTTTTTTACAAATATGTAATCTAGGTATATTTGTCTATATTAAAAAGTGTATGTAGAGCTGCACAAGTGCAGTCCTTTTACCATCTGTTTAGGTAGGTATATGACATTGCGTCGTGGTTATATAATTTTGTTCTAATTGCCTGTTTGTGTATATAAGGCGGAAACAATGGTTGTTATCTCAATAGCGGATAGTGCATCTAAGCAAGTGGTTAACTTTATTGTGCATATGAATAAACAGAAACATGGCTACAAAGTCTTCAAAGGATCTAAGTGTAGAAAAGAAACAACAAATTGTTGATGCAACTGAAAAATTCCATGGCCTTTTCAAAAGTAAATCGGAAGCCGTAGGAAATGCGGCTACTGTTTTTTCTGTTACGGAACGAAATGTTTACAGGCTTTTAAGGGAAAAAGCAATCAAAGGCCACAATTCACCACCAAAGAAGAAAAATAATTCCAGTATCAAGAGCAAGGTGGATGATTTTGACAAACGTGCGATTAGGCGGATAGTCCATTAGTTTTTTATGGATAATAACCTTCCAACGCTAGACAAGATTTTATTGGAAGTACAAAAAAGTGAAAATATAACAAAACTAAGCAGCTCAGGTTTGCATATAATATTGCAAGAAGATCTCGGACTTAAATTCGTCAAACGTCAGCCAAAGAATTTGTTGTTGGAATTTATTTCGCTCAGCAATATTTTTATTTTAAATTGGAAGATGGTAACCCTAAGAGTATTGCTCTCTGAGTTATGGCGAATTATCATACACACTACGGCAGCCCTGTGAGAGCTTTAAAAAGGGACCGATTTATGTAAGTCATTGCAACCAGACTGAGAGACAAACATCCTATCTTCCCTGTACTGACAATTTTTCTTGGACAGAGTATAGTTGGATTTTTGTTTTTAACAAATACCGCTGATTTGTAATGAAATTTTGTTTTGTATATTTGACAGAAAATTTGAAAAGTGAGCAGGGAAAAATATAGGCTAACTGTTGTAGGACGCCATATTTTTTTTAATAATTGACCTTATTATAATCATATTTATGTTTTTTCTTCAATATTCATTTATTTCGTTTCAGAATTCAATCTTCTGTATGGAAAATATCGCCATTTGTTCGTTTGTAAAACTTAAACTGTATATTCAAAGTTAGTAATAGGTAAGTACAAGCAAAGTTTTATTAATTGTGGCTTTCAATATGATTTCAGTTTGAAAAATAGTTTTTTATATTCCAATCTCATACACATTTTTGTATGAAATTTAGACATTCAATGATGGTTACAAGTAGTAATAATCTTGTTTGGGCTCACTTTATATGCAACGAAATGAGTTTGAGTTTTTTGGGGTGTTAGTTTTAATATCTATTTATTATTGTGAATTTTATTAAATTTAAGGTGAAGATTAAATGAAAGTTTTATGTAGCCCTCAAATATTTAACATACACTGACAATCATTAAAATAAAGTTGTCAAAGACACTTTACTCATTTTTAGTATTTATGTACATTCAGTTTTACAAATTCACAATGACAGTGTCTTCTTCCATTACCAATGCTATTGTGTGTGACCTACAGTTAATATAAACAAATGATTTAAAATTATGATTTCCAATCTCCAACGTTATTGAATGTTGGTATTGTTCAGAGTTATTATTTGAGGGTTTTTTTTTAAATATGTATTTTTTTTTTTCAGTGCTTTCTTCTTCTTTTTTTTGCGTACTCCATTCATTTCAGAAGATGAATAGCAGTATTTTGTTGTACCTAACCTCTGAAGCAAATGTGACTTGATCTGCAGTAAAACTAATTCCATATATCCAGGGATGTTATACGCATCAAAACTTTTATATATCTTATACCTTTAAACGAGCTTATCTTGTATGTATTTATTTATGTATTTATATAAATTTATTTCTGTGATCTCGGAAACGGCTCTAACGATTTCGCTGAAATTTGGTATATGGGGGTTTTCGGGGGTAAGCAATTGATCTAGATTAGTCTTATGTTTGGGAAAACGCGTGTTTTCGAGTTTTCATGCGTTTTGAGCTTATTTTTCTGACTTACTGCCTTTTACTCGCCATTACACAAACAATTCTTAATCAATGCAAACAAAAAAAAATACGTAGGAGAGCCAACACTTGAATAGTTATTTCAAGCCATCAATCAGCTTTCTATGTCCTCTAGAAGCTGAGCTTCCTAAAATCTAACACGAAAAAAATAAATTTATTTTCTCAAATCGAATATTATCAGCAGCCGCGGTTCTTGATCGTTGTTCTGCTTTGGGGTGGTTTTGTGGCGCACATCGCACAAGCACGTTCATATGAAAAAAAAAACAGCGACAATGTCTTTCTGAGGAAATGCGCAGATGGATGATGACGTGTGGTGTGGTGATGGACGGATGGTGGAGCAGCGTTGCCAACCAATTTTGACGAAAAAAAGCCTAACTTGAGTAAAAAAGATGCCTTTTTCAATAAAATAATGCCTAACAAATTTTTTTATGTAAATTGGAACAATAAATCAAAAATTAAACACAAATATAACAAAATTAACAACAACAATTTTTATTTCCAAAAAAAAAACTTAAATTATGTATAAATCACAGAAGAAATAGGAACAAAATTCATGACTTTAGTTTCATGAGTAGGTAGGTAAATAGCATTGAACAAAACAAACACAGTTTTAGTCCATCAGATCAAAAAATAAATAAATATTTTAAATAGAAAAAAGATGCGTTTTTGGAAACAAAAAAGCCTTAAAGCCTTAGCTAATGAAATAATGCCTAAAAGGCATAAAAAGCCTAGGTTGGCATCGCTGGGTGGAGGTGCTGTATATAGAAATTGAGTTCAAGGTTTTTGTTTTAATCTTATACCTTTAAACGAGCAATTCTTGTATGTATATATGCATACTCTGAACTCTGAAGCGTGAGCGGTACCCTCGCACCTTTGAGTATCCAATGCTTTTATTAGCGTTGGAAGTCGCATAAGTAAGTAAATATCTGGGTGACCGAGATTTCCTCGGTTATTACTATTTATTGTAATTTTAAAAACAATAAACATTAAAAAAAATATATAAAATTGAACATACAAAAAACTTTAAGTCTCCTAAATGCCGGTAGATGTCTTACTTTTTTCCTTTTACTATGACGCGGACGGCAAGAAACGAGTGTTACGGGTTCGAATCCCGCTCGGTGACTTACTTTTTTTTTTTTTTTTTATATGTTCAAGTTTATATATAGATACATTTTTTTTAATTTTTATTATTTTTGAAATTACAATTAATACTAATAACCGAGCAAGGCTCGGTCGCCCAGGTACTTATATTTCAATTGCAATTATTACCTACGCAATTTTCTGTCTTACAAGTATGTGTCTTTCCGTGCGGGTGTGTAATATAACTCACTCTTGCGCAATCGGGACAAGATCACAGTTTAAAGCTGCTTTTCTACCCAACAAATTTCCAGACGGCCGAACTAAGTCTGTTTGAATGCGTTTAGCTGAATTCCATTTTTACTAGGGATGCTATCTGCCTCGAATCTGATTACTTTTGCCAACAAAAAATCGAAGTATCCCCCGACACTTTAACTGGTACAGTAACGTGATGAATACTCCCTGTCACTAGGTGATTGCCTTTCCTAACGCTTTCATCAATCGCATAGCGATCTGAACAATTTATTTAAAACTCCTTTGTGTCCCTTTTTTCGGGGTATTTATCTGCAGCCCAATCCCAACTCTGATCTATTGTGAATCAATCTCTGCTTTGAAATGAGAGTTAAATAACCATTCGTGATAGTTTTTTTCTCTATTCATTTGCGGGTGTACAGCGGCGGGTGTGCACACGCACCAAATCTATAAATCAAGCCTCACACCTCTCTGCTCGGGAAAGCCCCGCCGTCGTCGTCCTGTTGATGGGGATGCTGGTTGCCCAAGCTCATGTCGATTGGCATTCTTCTCCTTTTCATAGCGGAAACTTGATTTCTCTTTTTTTTCGTATTTTTTTTTTCTTTATTTCCTAACTCCCAATTGAGTTTGTTTTGTTTGGGAATTCGTCCTTTTTTGCTAGTGGATTGGGTTCCGCAATGTTTTTTTTTTTTTTTTTTTTTTTGTTGATTTGAGCCAAATCGAATTTTAATGGCAAATACATTTGTCTCTGTCAAATGCTTGGACATATTGTTGTTGTAGGACATACATACTTGTGAATGGAGGTTATATATGGTGGCGTGGGTCTCATGGCTTTTTCGGTCGGTTTCGGTATAGTAAATCAGTGAAACATCATTATCCGTGTTTAGGTGTCAGAGATAATCCTGTGGTGAGTATGCTTTGTGTGTCTGTATGCCTGACAGGCTTATATTAAATGAGGCAATCGTGCGGTTGGCGGTGGCAGTAGGTTTTGGAATCAATTTTCGATTCAATTTCGTCCCATGGATTGGATATGCTTTGGAATGTGGTGCTTATGCAAAGACTTAATATTAATTAAGCGGTTTTGCAGTCCGGCATGGTGTGTATTCGGTTTTGTACGTGATGTGAGATTCTAGGGAAGGAGTTGACTGAATTTGTATGACATGGGGTTGTCTTGAAGTACAGGAAAACAGGATGACACTTATACCACCTGTAACATTTTCCATTGAAATTTTATTTTTCTTCAAGTTTATTAGGATTTAAACTCGAATTTCTAGATTTTATAGGTTCGCCTATTGAATTGGCAGCACTTTTTTCGATGACAATTACTTTTACAGCTGACAGCTTTTTTTCTGATCAACTTGGACTGTCATTTTTCCATCAATAGACTGAAGAGTGATGTGCCCAAAAAAATTTTCAAAAACTGGAAACAATATAAAAGGGCGTTTTTGAAGAGAGAGAAAGTTCTTCAAGATGAAAACACTTTTCGACAGACTACCTACTTTACAGATGACAGCTGGTTTGTGCTAATTTTGAGCTCCCATTTCTCTACGAGAGTCGACTTCAAATGCACGGCTGTATCGCCCCTCTAAAAACTAGCCAAAATTTAGAAGCAATAAAAAGGGTGTATGGTTAAAATAGTTTTTGTTGATGTGTAAACATCTAAGCGCGCGTTATTGGAGTCTGGTGGAGTAATTCCACACATTTAACTTGCGGGGACGGAAATGCGTCACGGAAATGCGTCACGGAAATGCGTCACTGTGTTTTATCATTGCATACATTTTTTTGAATCTGGTGGAGTAATTCCACACGTTTAACTTGCGGGGACAGAAAATGCGTCACTGTGTTTTATCATTGCATACATTTTATCATTGCATACGTTTTTATCATCGCATACATTTATGAGCTGGGGCATATTAATTTCAGCTTTTTGTTGATGTGAAATAAAGCATGTTTTTGTTATTTCATAAAATATCAAGAATACGGTTATTACAATTCCCTCTTTTCTCAATGACGTTTATCAAGCCACACTCATACCGCACGCACGGTGTTTACACATACACATATTTCGGGACTGTTGGATACAGTCGCACTATTTTTTTTTTTTTGAAGTGAAACTTCTTATGCGACTTCCAACTCAAGGTCGCGTTAAACGTTTAACGCTAATAATTGGATGCTCAAAGGTATGAGCGAGGGTGAGTGTGGCGCACATTGCACAGCACAAGCACGTTCTTATGAAAAAAAGAAAAAAGAAAAGTGGTGGTTGTTTCTGAGGAAATGCGCAGATGGCTGTTGATGTGCGCTGATGGACTTATGGTGGTGTATATAGAAATTGAGTTCAAGGTTTTTGTTTTAATGGTTGTTATAGTTTATTGAAGTGAAACTTCTTAAATGCTTAATGCTACTATAAGCATTGCATACTCAAAGGTGTGAGGGTACCGCTCACGCTTCAGAGTATGCAATGGTGAGTGAGTTTATTGGCACCAAATGCTGGGAGAAGAATATTCTGTGGTGAAGATTAATTTCCAAAAATAACGACTAAGTTGGCAATTAATTTCTTATTGAAGTGAAACTTCTAATGCGACTTCCAACAAGGTTGCGTTAAACGTTCAACGCTCCTGGGGAGGGGGAATAGAAGGAGACAGAGCGAGAGTGAATGCGTGGCACTCGAACGCATGCGCCTGTATACCTGTTACAGGCGAGCGCGAGCGTTAGCAACGAGTAGCGTCCTCATTTACTTGTTTTAGTTTGATTTGATACAAAAACCTATAATTTAATAGGGTAGTATTTTTGAAGTGAAACTTCTAATGCGACTTCCAACATATCGTATCTTACTTTAGTTGTCATTATCCCATTGTAAATGTTATGGATTTCAATATTTCTCCACTCGAAAATGATAATTAAAAGATGCGATCAATTGTGAATTGTAAGCAATGTTAATAAAGTTTGTCTTAAAGCCTAGTATCCTGCTCGCGCTAGATTTTATCTCCCATACAAAAATGTCTACAAAGATAAAATTCAGCGAGGCAGTTTAGCAAAGCATCAGTATCCTGTTCGCACGCTAAATCCTTAACTTCATATAAATAGATGGGCCGATGAAAAGTCTCCACTCATTTAGCTCGCGAAATAAATGTCCGGTGCATTAAATCGAAGATAAATTTTGACATAAAAAAACGGAGGAAAGTGTTTGTGTTGTGTTTGCAATGACTTTTTTTTTGCGGAAAACGCAGACAATGTTTGCGTGGTAAATAAAAGAAAACGCAAAGCCAAACAACAGAGCCAAAACAGAGATACATATAAATATAAATAAAGCGAATCGATTTTCAGGGGGACTTATGCTCTCATTTGGAGTCGTCTTTTGGGTAATAACAAGTGTTCCACTATGGTAAAGAGATTGTGAAAAGTTTGAGGACACATGTCGAACTTCTTCTTATAATTTCTAGGTTTCTTACGTCTTTTAAGTTTGAAATTCGAAAATTCTATTAAAATTATGTTAACTGATATCTGTCATGGTTCATAAGCATTATGGGTTTTGTCCCATCCATATCATGTTTAATAATAATTTAGCGACCATTTATCTTTGGTGTGGAGACACGAAGTGGAGACTAGGGGCGCTAAAATTTAGCGCGAGCAGGATACTAGGCTTAAAGAAACAATATGATTTCACTAAAAATCAATTTCTACCCCTTCCTATTTTCATTTCCACATTACGAAGTTTCACTTCTTCCGCGCGGAGGGACTCCACGCACTATTTTTTTTTTAATTGGCAGCACTCTTCCCAGTGACACTCCAATTTACAGCTGATTTTTTGTTCACTTTAGGTTACCATATTACGATGGCCAGGATTAGAACAGCGCTGCCATTGTTGAGCCCGGAAAGTGGAGCAAATCGCCAACAGAAAAAAAAAAAAAAAAAAAATAGTGCGTGGAGTCCCTCCGCGCGGAAGAAGTGAAACTTCGTAATGTGGAAACGGAAATAGGAAGGGGTAAAAATTGATTTTTAGTGAAATCATATTGTTTCTTTAAGCCTAGTATCCAGCTCGCGCTAAATTTTAACGCCCCTAGTCTCCACTTCGTTTCTCCACACCAAAGATAAATGGTCGCTAAATTATTATTAAACATGATATAGATGGGTCAAAACCCATATGCTTATGAACCATGAGTACCAAGACAGATATCAGTAAACGTAATTTTAATAGAATTTTCGAATTTCAAGCTTGAAAGACGTAAGAAACCTAGAAATTATAAGAAGAAGTTCGACATGTGTCCTCAAACTTTTCACAATCTCTTTACCATAGTGGAACACTTGTTATTACCCAAAAGACGACTCCAAATGAGAGCATAAGTCCCCCTGAAAATCGATTCGCTTTATTTATATTTATATGTATCTCTGTTTTGGCTCTGTTGTTTGGCTTTGCGTTTTCTTTTATTTACCACGCAAACATTGTCTGCGTTTTCCGCAAAAAAAAAGTCATTGCAAACACAACACAAACACTTTCCTCCGTTTTTTTATGTCAAAATTTATCTTCGATTTAATGCACCGGACATTTATTTCGCGAGCTAAATGAGTGGAGACTTTTCATCGGCCCATCTATTTATATGAAGTTAAGGATTTAGCGTGCGAACAGGATACTGATGCTTTGCTAAACTGCCTCGCTGAATTTTATCTTTGTAGACATTTTTGTATGGGAGATAAAATCTAGCGCGAGCAGGATACTAGGCTTTAAGACAAACTTTATTAACATTGCTTACAATTCACAATTGATCGCATCTTTTAATTATCATTTTCGAGTGGAGAAATATCCAAATCCATAACATTTACAATGGGATAATGACAACTAAAGTTAGATACGATAAGTTGGAAGTCGCATTAGAAGTTTCATTTCAAAAATACTACCCTATTAAATTATAGGTATGTGTATCAAATCAAACTAAAACAAGTAAATGAAATAATGAGGACGTTACTCGTTGCTAACGCTCGCGCTGGCCTGTAACAGGTATACTACGCGCATGCGTTTGAGTGCCACGCATTCACTCTCGCTCTGTCTCCTTCTATTCTTCCTCCCCAGGAGCGTTGAACGTTTAACGTAACCTTGTTGGAAGTCGCATTAGAAGTTTCACTTCAATAAGACATTAATTGCCAATTTAGTCATTATTTTTGGAAATTAATCTTCACCACAGAATATTCTTCTCCCAGCATTTGGTGCCAATAAACTCACTCACCATTGCATACTCTGAAGCGTGAGCGGTACCCTCACACCTTTGAGTATGCAATGCTTATAGTAGCATTAAGCATTTAAGAAGTTTCACTTCAATAAATCAAACAACATAATTCACCTATATCGTCTTTACTTCTTGAATTCTTCAATTCTTTACTGTAGGTATCAACGTATGTAGGTATGTACTATAACAACCATTAAAACAAATACCTTGGACTCAATTTCTATATACACCACCATAAGTCCATCAGCGCACGTCAACAGCCATCTGCGCATTTCCTCAGAAACAACCACCACTTTTCTTTTTCTTTTTTTCATATGAACGTGCTTGTGCTGTGCAATGTGCGCCACACTCACCCTCGCTCACACCTTTGAGCATCCAATTATTAGCGTTAAACGTTTAACGCGACCTTGAGTTGGAAGTCGCATAAGAAGTTTCACTTCAAAAAAATAGATTTGAAAAAAAGTGTAGCAGCTAAGAAAAAAAAAAAAACCTATAAAAAAAGAAATTCTTCTTGAGAAGTTGGAAATTGCGAAGTTTTTTTTACAGACGAGGTAAATTGAGCATAATACTTGTGCACAACAATATGAATGCTGAGTGCATGAGAAAATTCCAATTGAAAACGATTAAAAGAACACGGTTAAATGAATGAAGGAAGAATTGGAAAATGGAAAATTGAGATGGCCGAGAGCACAAACACTAGTGTGGAGTTAGGGACGGGGAGGGAGAGGAGAGACTGTGAAGTCTGGAAACTGGAATCTGGATGGAGTGTGGTGTGCATGAGTATGAGTAGAGTTGAGTATGCATTGGAAGTTCCAATTGGAATCGATTAAGAGAACACATCAATACCGAATAAAAAATGGTTAAAAGAGCAATTGACTGTTTTTTTATAAATATCTTTTTAAATACTATCTTTTCGCCAAAACATTCTTTGGCACATATATAGCTACGAGCATGATCTACAAAAAGTACGAAACTTTTTGTAAATCAAGAAATAAACTGTTTTTTGAGCGAATGAAAATATTTTTTTCAACAAATTACTAATTATTCTAAAACCAGTCTATGTATCGCTATCAT
Source organism: Cheilosia urbana (assembly GCA_946477585.1). Classification (NCBI taxonomy): domain Eukaryota; kingdom Metazoa; phylum Arthropoda; class Insecta; order Diptera; family Syrphidae; genus Cheilosia; species Cheilosia urbana. The sequence continues at coordinate 106,291,368 of OX297854.1, forward strand.
TGGTGTTTGTCTAGTTTCTGAGATAGAACAAGGTACCAAATGGGTCTAGTGGATTCGGACAGACGGTTAAAAGTGAAACTAATAAGGTTCCGTTTTTTCTCTTTGGGTCGGAACCTTAAAAAGAACGAAAACATAACATTGTCTAGTTTTTCGTTTAACAATTACAGCTTTTAAAGAATAAGTTTCGTAAAACATAGTACATTATTTTATTTTAAAATAAATAGGAACTTTTTTGTTCATTTTTTTCTTTTTTTTTTTACATACTTCTCCCGGGAAAGGCGAACCTATAACGCTTCAACAGCGCCCCGAGATGCCTGCAGATGTATGTTCGCTCTGCACTTAAATTGCTGTAAATTGTAGTCTTCTGGAAATATATCCCCAGGAAGCGAGTTCCAAAGTTTGCTTGTCCTGTAACAGAAGGAGTTTTGGAAAGTTGATGTCCTCGCTGTTGTCAAGTGTACTGTATGGTCATGAGCATTAGCAGCCTGTCTTGTTGGGCGCCCAAAAGTTGCATTTCGAGGGATAATGTCTTTGAGTTCCTCAGAACATCTACCATGGAAGTACCTATAGAACAAGCATAGGTCAGCGACTTGTCTTCTGTGCACCAACGGTTGTAGATTCGATGTGAGTGTAGGGTCTCCAATAAGTCGAACTGCTCGTCTCTGTATGCTATCAAGCAGGTTAAGTGAATGTTTTGGGGCCGAGCTCCATATATGGGAACAATATTCCAAGCCTGGTCTAACCTCTGCCTTGTAGAGAAGGAGAAGTTGCTTGGGGTTAAAGTACCTCTTTGCTCTTAATAGGTAGCTCAACTTTGCGGACGCCGATCTTGCGATATAGGATATGTGGTCCTGCCATGTGATTCCTGAATTGACTGTGACTCCTAGAAGGTGCATTGAGTCCTTGTGATGGATTGGATGGTCATCCATTTGGATCTGAGGAACTGTTGATGCATTTTTTCTGGAAAATGTTGTGAGCTGTGTCTTGTTTGCATTAAATACAACCAATTTTCCCTTTCACCACTTCAAGATTTTGTCCAGATCATCATTTAGAGAATTAATTTGTTCACATCTCTGACTGTGTGATGTAGCCGTATTCACAGGCCCATTGTTCGAGATGGAGGATATAAGAGTGCTGTCATCTGCAAAGCTGTAGATATTATTATTTGTCGATCCAAGCAAATCGTTGATGTGGAGAAGAAATAGAGTTGGAGAAAGAATAGATCCTTGGGGCACTCCTGCATTTATAGCAAACGAATTGGATGATACACCATCTACAACAACTTGGATCGATCTTCCCAGAAGAAAATTTTGCATCCATCCGCAGAGTTGTGGTGGTTATCCGTAAGACGCTAACTTGCGTAATAGTGCTCCATGCCGGACTCGGTCAAATGCCTTTGATATGTCCAAGGCTACGGCTCTGGATTCGCCGTGTTGTTCAATTGATTGTGTCCATAAGTGCGTTACGTAGCTTAACAGGTCACCAGTGGAACGAAGGCTCCGAAATCCGTATTGTCTGTGTGTGTTGGACTACTAAGCGATGGGTCCGAGGTTCGAATCCCGCAAAAACCCAAATTCCTGGTAGGTAGGTAGGAGTGGCGGTTTAATTAAAAACCTAAGTAGCACTATGTGCCGTTTTGTTACCACAACTCATTTTACCCGTTAAAGATGGTTGAGTAGGAGAGCTTAGATCTAGCCTGTGGAATTCAAAAAGGTTTTCAGTTCTTTGATAGTACTCTTCGAGACCTCCTCAAGTGAGTCGAAGAAGGGTTTGCCAAAAGATCGCTGTCTAGCTCTAGCTAGTGCCGGACAGGTGCATAGGTAGTGAGAGAGGGTTTCTTTTCGGCCGCGTCATTGCAGCTGCGGCAGTGTGTATTATGTGGGATGCCTAATCTTATAGCGTGATCTCCTATAGGCCAGTGGCCCGTGGTTATCGCTGTTATTCTGGCAATATCTTTTCGTGACTTGCTCAGATGGTGGGTTGTTTTTTCCATGTTGTAGGTTGGCCACATCTTTCTGGATATGATGCAGTTTGTAAGCCTGCTCCATCTAAGGTTGGCCCTCGATTGGGATTCTGAGGAGATCTTTGCTTTGACTGCTCCGAGCAAAATATGAACCGGTACCGCAAGAGAACAGTGAAGTGCTGAGCCTTGCCTAGCCAGTTCGCCAGCGTGTTCGTTCCCACTCACGTTGCTGTGACCTGGGACCCAAATCAGGGTAACCTGGAACTGGTCAAGTGAGGCCAGCTCTTTGCGGAATTCTAATACCAGTTTTGAGGTTATATTGACTGAGGCGATAGCCTTGATAGGATCTTGACTATCAATGAAAATTTCTATCTTTTGCCTCGGAACTAAGTTTGTGTGTAATTTGATTTGACGGCAGACCTCGCGGATGGCAAGTAATTCAGCCTGAAAAACAGTTGCCGTATCCGGAAGTCTAAAGGATTTTGAGATGTTTAGAGACTCCGAGAATACACCCGCACCTACCGCACAGTCCATTTTAGAACCGTCTGTGTATATTGTTAAAATCGGGTCTCTGTTCAACCGTCCCTGTAGCCAATATTATCTTGAAGGGAATTCTGCTTCAAAATGTTTAGTGAAAAGCATTTTGGGAGTAATGAAGTCTGTTGAGGGTGCTACGAGTTCTCCTGGTAGAGAAAGCAAAATGGTACTATGGCCGTAGGTGCTCGCAGACCAGCACCCCGACTCTCTGAGTCTAATCGCGCTATGTGCTCTGATGTTGGTAATGCCAAGGTCTAATGGTAAAAGATGCAAAAGGACTGTTAGGGCGTCGGAAGGTATGGACCGTGGAGCGCCTGTGGTGCCTATGCAAGCCGTTCTTTGTATTTCATTAAGTTTGGTTATGTTGTAGGCTTTACTTAGAGCCGGCCACCAAACTATTGACCCATAAATAAGGATTGGTCGTACAACGGCTGAGTACATCCAGAGGGTCAGTTTTGGTTGCAGGCCCCATCTTTTGCCGAATGTTCTGTTGCAGGCATAGAAAGCTATGCATGCTTTCTTTACCCGTTGTTCGATGTTGATTTTCCATCTGAGCTTGGGATCCAGGATCACTCCCAGATAACTAGCGCTGTTCGATAAAGATAATTGTTGGCCGTTTAGGCGATGAAGTGTGAAGTCGGGTATTTTGGTTTTAGTGGTGAAAAGCATCAGTTCGGTTTTGCTCCGCACCTGCTGGCCCAGGTGCTAACCTTCACTAGAGCATTTTCCATAATTTCGCTAATTACGCTTGTAAACTTCCCTGAAACCAATATCACCATATTGTCCGCATATCCGACCACCTTAATTCTTCTCTGTCTAGAGTAACGAGTATTTTGTTCATTACTATGAGCCACAGCAGTGGTGAAATGACACCTCCTTGGGGTGTGCCTCTGCTGACCAATTTGGTTATGCTACTATTTCCTAGTGTTGAATGAATAATTCTGGTACTAAGCATAGAGACAACCTATTGACTGATATGGTTTTCTATCCCTAGCTCCGTAAGGGACTCTAGAATTGCTTCAGTATGTACGTTTTTGAAGGTCCCTTCTATGTCTATAAAGGTCGCTAGAGTATATTGTTTATAGTGTATTGACTTTTCGATTGTTCGCACTACTTCGTGAAGAGCGGTTTCTGTCGATCTTCCTTTGAGGAAAGCGTGCCTTGAATTGGATAGTGATATTTCTATCGTACCACGTAAATGGTTGTCTAAAAGTCGCTCGAGGGTCTTCAAAACAAAGGAGGTCAGACTGATTGGTCTGAAATCTTTCGCGATTTCTTGACCTCGTCTGCCCGCCTTTGGGATGAAAATTACTCTCACTTGCTTCCATGAATGGGGTACGTGGTTGTTGAGTAGGCAGCTCATAAAAATCGTCTTGAGCCATGAAAGTGCGATGTCTGGACATTTTTGTAGCATAATAGGCAGAATGCCGTCCAGGCCCGGCGATTTGTATGGAGCGAAACTGTTTATAGCCCAGACGATTTTTTCTTCAGTGATAATGGATGTTATGTTTTCTCAGGCGCCGGATTCCGAGCGTTGTGATTCGTTGCACTCTGTGCTATTATCCTTGCACCCTGGGAAGTGTGTTTTCAATAAAAATTCTAAGGATTCTGCAGTTGACTCTGTCCACGCTCCATCCATCCTCCTAAGAAGAGAAGGGTTGGAGTGCTCTTTTGACAGTATTTTGCTTAGCCTTGCAGAGTCCTTTAGAGTTTCAATGAATTGACAGTAATCTATCCATGCCTGCTTCTTGGCCACTCTGATAGATTGCTTGTATAGTTTAAGACAGTCTCGGTAAGGCTGCCAGTATTTACACCTATGGCAGATATTGTACGTCTCTCTAGTTAATTTTCTTAGATTTGAGAGTTCAATGTTCCACCACGGAAAAATAAAGGTTGGGGTTTTCCCTCTATTGTATATTGATAGGTGATTTACGATAATAAAATCAAAAAGAGACTCACCGCGTTCGTTTGTGAGCTACCCCATAGCACGTGTCTTGCATTTGCATCGCAGCCCATCAGCAGGTTTGCCTTGGTTTTGGTTAGGTTAGTTAGGTTAGGTTGGGAGGGCAGTTTTGCAACCGATGCAAATTTCACCCAGAAGCCATGAAGGCACATTGTGAGTACCCTGTTTGTACATGGAAGGACATGTGGCTAACAAAACCACTTCGATCTGTTGAGGAATAGTTTTATGTCTGATAGAGTTACCCCTGCCAAGTCGTCCAAACTTTCGAAGAACCTAGCTCCCATACAGGATGAGCGGCGTTCTTGTAAAGCTGGGCAGTGGCATAGAAGGTGTTCCACGGACTCTATTTCCTCCTCGTCTCTACAGCTTCTGCAGAAGTCATTTGCAAAAAGTCCTAGCCTTTTAGCCATGTTTCCTATGATGCAGTGTCCGGTTAAAAGCCCGACGAGCATCCGGATTTGGCTTCTATTAAGGGAGATTAGGAGCTTTGATCTTTTGGTGTCAACCACAGGCCACAGACTTCGGGTTATGACGCAACCGATGGTGTTGCTCCATTGTTCCTTAGCCAGTTGTGTGGTGACGCCTTCAATAAAAGTCTTAGCAGTGTTGAAAGGCGGTTGGTTTTGGGTACCAGCTCATGGAAATCTTCTGGTGGTGCCAGTCGTTCGTGTGCCATGTACAGATGCCGCTAGCAAGTCCGTGCTTCCCGCATTCTCTATTTTAACTACTGTTTAATCAGACGAGCTGAAACTTGGACATAAGAAAGCTTTTATATGTTTTTTAGCTAAAATGCAGGTTCTTGGCTTATCAGGGCTGTTGTCATTATGGTTGTAAAATATGTTGTATTGGCTGTCGTTTAGGCCCTTTATGTTGGGGCCTTTTGTCCATGGTTCTTGAACAATGCTGATGTCGATGTCTTCCTCCTTAAGGAGAATCATCAGATTATAAGTAGCACATTTCGAGTGCTCCAAATTAATCTGTACGACTTTCAGCATTGGTGTCATCGGTGGTTTGGTTGGTTTGGGCGGTGGGTTGGGTTGTCTCGATCAGCATGTCTTCCAGCAACTTGCTGCATCGTCGACTTCGTCTAAGTCGTCTGTCTGACCTCAGGATCGGAATATTTTGACCTTTGCGTTTGCAGCCGATATGCTTGATCAGATCCGCACTGTTTTCAGTTATCAGCATCAGAAACCATAGGGTATTGTTGTGCGGTTCCTCAGCCTTGATAACTTTCCATTCATCCATGGGAACTGCTGGATTGTGGAGCTTAAGACAGTTGATCAACCTATCACTGTCAATGATCATGTTGGGTAACCAAATGCGTATCCCAAATTTAAACTTAGGGTTTTTTCCACTGCGCTGCCTCTCGCGAACGTTTGACAAATATTCGAGAGTATATCTACCTGTCTTGAAAGAGCTTCTCAAGTAGCCGTTTGGAGTCGGCATAAAATTGTAGATTCCTTCCATTCGTTCCAAAAATGAAAAACTCACACAAAGCGAATGGTTGTGAGAAGCTAGGCCTAAGGTCCCTCCGGACCTGTTGCGCCAACTATTTTTTGTTTTTTTTCATTCAACTCATTTCAATTCAAGTGAATTCTCCTCCATGACAAGACGTTTGACAATTCGCAAAACTGATGCCAAATTGATGTAGATTTTTGCGATGAGTGCATTCAGATTAAGCAAGTGACTTTTTTGATTTGCAAAAATTAATCAATACAACACACATATTAAATGAAATTTTGATCGTTATATAAAAATGAGTCAAACGAAGTAGAAATAAGTTACTTAGTACCCAGCATATGCATACGAAAAAGTAAATGAATTAGATCTACTACATATGAAGTACATTGGTTGCCCTGGTATGGACTTACGAAAAACTCGAAATACTGGTCGGAAACTTCAAACAAGACAAGGGCGTTTCTTTAGATGTTTGTGTCTCAAATTTGGAGCATTTTTTTTTAATGACAACTAACTGGACAGCTGTGAGCTCATTTTTGATCAGCTTGGTTTGCCGGACTTTGGTACATAAGTCCAAAACGCTCGAAAAGCTACTCGACTGGAGGACCTATTACTTGTCAAAATTCCTGATATAAACTTGTATTTTCAGTGCAGAGACCCTCTTTTCTTTGGTGGCTACGGTGGGCACAAACGTTCGAAATTATTCGGTTGTATATAGCCAGTGGGCTATTGTGACATTGTAGTGCCATCACCCTAAAGCGGTTAAAAGTTAGTTGTACGATGTATGGCTCTGTACTTAATATAAGCTTTTAAAAACTTAAAATCTCAGGGACGGCGTCTTAAGGGTCACCCAAAACAGTATTATGTGTACAAATGTAGAATTTAACTACGTCCATTACTTGAAGGGATCTATAGTGATCCAATTGCGGTCATCGAACTTAATTGTTATCGAAAATTTTCTTAAGCTGGATTACGCCCACACAATCCTATTATAGATCTTTGTCTACTGCGAGCAAGGGGAATCCTTTTATATGATTCCAGTTCTTTGTCATTTGAAACCTATCTCCCATAACATCGAAGCTTCAAACCTTTGCCTTAAAGAGTCTACTTTTATTCGCATTTTATTATTTCCTGATTTTCATGCTATTCCCTATTACGAGTAGCAGAAATCTCCTCAAAATGGCAATCTCTTCGATTTCAACTCTTTGCTATGTGACATCCATTCCCCATGATATCTAAGCTTCAAACCTTTGCCTTGCAGGGTCTACTTTTAGGCGCATTTTAATATGTCTTATATCTTTCTGATTTTCGACTTATTTTTTGCGAGTTCCATCGATTATCGATATCCTCAGCATCAGCTATATTCCCATTGAAGCCCCTTTGAACTCTTTTCGCTTAAGTTCAACTCTCAAATTCAAACTCAAACCAGTGTTGCCAGTTCGTGGGGAATTCCCCTTTTTGTGGGGGATTTCATTCAAAAATTTGATGAAAGGGGAAAAGGGGAATCTTTCCTCTTCTAGAACGAAATGTGGGGAAAATAAAAAAATAATAAAATGTCAACACTTAACTTTAATATTACGTTTCAAACGGAGTCCAGCTTTTTGCGCATTTGCTGTGCACACTGATGAGAACCTTGAACAGGATTTAAAGAGAAAAAGTGTGAAGTGTGCATGATTTGTTTCTAGCCATGAGTACATGTAACTGACACTCAAACTCAAACTAGCCCAAAATGTCAAAAGAAGAAGACTTTGATAAATTGCTGACTTATGAAAAATATAGTTATTTCGCTTCAGAGTACGGATATAATATGATTGACCTCAAGGACATTCACGTTTGGCTGAACTCATACGTTGGCTGTGAAGAACTCATACGAAATTTTACAAAAGAACAAAATTTAGAAATTATTTATTTGCTTTATAAGATCAGGGTTCAGGAATATAAATGTGGAGTGTTTTAATTTCAAACCCACAAAAAAACATTTTTTTTTTTGTTTGATAATTCATAATTCTATATAGGTACAAATAATTTATACCTTACCTACAATTTTCTTCCTATTTTTATAATGTTCGTTAATTTTTTTTATTTTAATACTAAGAGTGCAAGAAATTGAATTTTTACTAGCCTGTGTTTTTTTTAATGAATTAAGATTTCATTTTTGTTTTTTTTTTAATAAAAATACACAATCATATTACTGCCCATTTTTAATTATTATTCTGTTTGAAAAAACATTGTGGGGAATCCATGGGGAATGTCACCACGAAGAATGGGGAAAAAGGGGAATATTAAGGTCTGTGATGGGGAATTTCACTTAAAGCGGCTGGCAACACTGACTCAAACTGCATTCGGAAGTTTGAAAGAACCCAAAAGGGAAATTGAATTCATTAGAATTTAAAGCGAACTGTTATAGTCTGTTTCTCATCCTAATGTGCATATTCAATTTCCTCTAACGATCTCATTCGATTTCCATTTCCCTGCCGAAAACAATCTCACAGAATGGAAAAGGATACAAGTGTACCCCCAACACTTAACCCGTATCGCATAAATGTTGTGTGCAAATCACATTTCCATACCCGATTTCCTTTATTTTCTTTTTATTCTCCGACAATAACAAGACAACCATACAAAGAAAATCGTATAAATAAATAAACAAATAAATAGATACTCAAAAAGGACACTCGCCGGATATTACGGTGGGGCACGTTTCGGAGATTCCAACACTTAATGTCTATTCCAGGAAAAGAATGAAGCAATTCTCAACTTTATTATTTTGTCCGAGGTTTCTTTTTTTCGGTCGTTTCTTTTTCGTTGCTGCATATGTTATAGGGAGATCAGTTGGATGTGAATATTTCCTTTAACAAGGAGTAAAGGTTGTAACCCTTTCCCGCCGGAACAACCAACAACTGAGCCAGCGAAAAGGGTTGTTAAATCCTTTTATATTATTTGTCGACTCCTCTACAATGGTACACTGACACACATTCGACGTGCGCACATAAACACAAGATAAAGATGTTGAGTGTGCATTGTAAATAACAAAAGGATCCCCTTTGCTCCGTCTCGGGCTTTGTCTCGCTTTGCCTTTGTCCTAAGAAATAGTTGCTTATTGTTCTAGACATATCGGAGGGGAGCCTAAATCTTTATGGGAAATTCTCAAGAAACTGTGGATTCAAAAGGATTCGACATCCTTTCGCTTTTTGTCGTGCCAGAGCAATGCCCCGAAGGGAGAAACATAAGTAAACTGAGTAAACTGAGTAAACTGCTGGAAAGGCTTACATTCTTATGTATTGTAAACGAGGCTGCTTTTAATCGAAGGCACTTGGAGTGGGATGCTGCATTTTCGTATACCCTTAAAAGAATAACACACCAAATTAGGAGCCATCACATACACGACACAAACACGACCCTCAGAGGGTTCGGTTTTATTTATTTTTGCCCATATATTCCTTTTTTCGTTCAGTGTGCGTTCTGTCCACTCAGTGGGAGGGTGCGCAATTTAATTGAGATATAAGATATTACTGACAAACTGGATGAGAAAGGGTGACAGACCCAGAGGGATTGCGAAATTTTCGGGCGTCAGGGTCAGTTTTATGCTAGCCTTCGGATTTATGTCCTTTTTGTTTTGCCTACGCATTATCTGTATGAATGAACAAGAGGAAACTATGTATCGTTCTCTCAGTCATTCAGTTTCAATGTTTGCCTAAGTGGGGATGATTGTTTTGTAAATATAAATAATGTAATTTTGGCAGAGATACCGAGTCGTAAATTCGGTGTCGGTTTTATTGGGGCAGGGTAAAATTTAAAGGCGATAAGGGCTGGGGTCGGTCGGTGGGTTTTATTAAGTACTAATTGACAAACATTTGCATAAGTGATGACGAGGCGGTAGAAACGGATTAATTACACGTATGAAATGACGCCTTTAATCAAAACCTGTGTGTGGCCGTTGTATCGTTTCGGTTTCCCTTTCACAGTTTGTGTATAGGCAAATCGTAACTTTTTTGAGAGAATATGTGAAGGTAATACCTACGTTTCGACGAGAATTTATAATTGGGTGTTCTGAACATGAACATGACAAATGATGCTAATGAGTTTGCACCCAATGAAGGATAATCCTGTAGTTAGAAGATCCTTGGGGTGTTCGCTTATGATTTGAGCGAGATATGTTACGACGCTAAATGGAATTTAAATTCCAGCGAAATACCCTCAAGAAGAACTAGAGCTAAGATTACACGTGCCATTTTTCGTGGCAAATTTTGACGTCATTATGATGTAAACACTTGTTCTAAATGTGTCACTACATATGATCGCCGGTCAAGGGTCTGGTCATGCTGGCTGTCGCAGCGTACACTCACGAGAGACCGACGAGTGACAATAGAAAAAGCGAATTTTTGTTCCGTCAGCATGTCAAAATTTGCGCCGAAAAATGACACGTATAATCTTAGCCTAAGAAGCATCGTAGAAGGTTCTAAAGTGTGACACTTTTCAGTATGCAGTATATGCTACTAAGGTGGAGCAACAGTTCGGGGTGAACCTGGGCCTCAATCAACTTGCCTCTCAAACTAGCTTGGTCCTAAGCTAGCTGCTTCCAGTTGGGCACTCCAAGTGGATTGAGGTCGTGTTCTACTTGTGCGCGCTACCTTATGCAAAGTCTTCCTTGACTTCGTCGTCCATCTAATGTGGAGTCAAAGACCCTGTGGGCCGGAGCCTTGTTGTTCGCTCTACATGTCGTAGCCATCTTTGCCGCCCAGTGCGCAGTTTTTCAACAAGGTCAAAGCAAACAGATGCCAATATTTTGCGAAGGATTTTGCACTCGAAAAGACCAAGAATATCGCCATCCTCTTTTAATAAAGTTCTAGCCTCAGCGCCGTAGAGCAGGACTGGGATGATTAGGGTCTTTTAAAGGGTGAACTTGGTGTTTCGGGAGAGGGCCTTATTACTCAATATCCTTCATTTAATTTCTGAGGAGATGTTGTTTTCATATCGTGTTGCGGAGTCGAGGTAGATAAAGTCCCTGACTACCTCAAAGTTGTAGCTGTCTCTTGTGACGTTTTGTCCAATACGTCGATGTTGTGTGTCCCTTATTGTCGACAGCAGATACTTGATTTTTGCCGCATTAGCTGCCAATCCCATTTTTGCCGCTTCAGCTTAAATACAAACGAATCAGTGAAAGCTCGCTGAATTCTGCCAATAATGTCTATGTCGTCAGCGTGTGCTTTGTATAGCTCGTCTCTATAAATGCTATCGTACGTGGCTTTAAAATCATTTAAAAGTTGGTGAGTCGATCTGAAATTCTTGGGTAGCTTCTAGGACCTGCCATATGAATATTTAGTTGATTTCAGGCGTTCACATATTACGACAGATAAGATCTTGTACGCGATAATAATTCCCCTATAATTGGCTCATTTAAGAGGGTATCCTTTCTTGTGAATCGGGCAAACAATGCTGAGGTTCCATTCATCAGGCATACTTTCATCTGATCAGTTCTTTGAGATAAGTTGGTGTATGCATTTTACCATCTCCTCTCCAGCTGCTTTGAAAATCTCGGCAGGTTGATCCTGATGGCCAGCACCAGCGCAACCTTATTGTTTTTAAGCGTATAGGTTGAATGGTTCGTTCTGCCTGAAACTCTGACAGCGGGATTCTGGAGTTCTTCGCCGTTAAGCAGTCTGCAGATGGTCTTTTCATATCCTCAGCACTGACTTAGACTCTACTACGAGGTTTCCGCCCTTATCTCCACAGGCTTCTGTGCGGGTTTTATTGCCTTGACACGTTATTTTACCTTCTGGTAAACTTCCGCACATTCTTCCTGGAGTAACACCTCTCAATATCTTCGATCGCGCATTTTTAATGCTCTCTCTTTTTCTTTTGGAGAAGTCAGTGTACTTCCCGCCTTTTCTGCTCGTAGAGCTAGCGAGCAGCTCTTGTGTCTCGTTCTTCGTTGCAACGCCGCTTTTCATGCCGTTTGTTTCGTTGCATGAGCCTGCCTGCATTCGTCATCAATCCAGTGGTTTCGTGATGGTGGTGAAGTGAAACCCAGTACAACAGTGGCGGCATCTCTGATGGCATGTCGGCAGCGTAGCCACTGGTCTTCGGCACTTAATGAATGAACTTTTCGAAAGGCTGCGGGATATTCGATCGACATAGGCTCTGGCAGTCTTCAGACATACATACAGTCAAACTTCCTCATAGTAGTTCTCCGTTCTTGTGGCGTTCGGGATATTCGCATTCGACGTTTTTTCGTGTAGGCTATGCTTTCCAACAATCCTACCAAACACGTCCTCCTTTCCTAGTACGATGCTTTTACATTTCTGTTGTAATAATAGAGTCCACTGAAAATCTAAGTCCTCCCATGCCCAGATTGATCATAAAATGTCCACCGACCTCATTTTTGTGTGGAAAAATATTTAAAACTTTATAAAAAGTAGGTACAAGACAGGCGGCTTAAAACAAAATTTACTAAAATTCTTAGCGGTGACAAAAAGATACTCCCCGATTAGTTGGGATCACAACCTGGTAAGTAGCTAACTATCAAACAAGATTGTGTCTAATAGTTAAAGTAGGATGCCGGCGAAGAAATATTGAGCAGGAGTGTGCAACTGGAACTTTTGCTTAGACGGACAGTCTTTTTCGCCAGCAAAATTACCCACTGCACCAACTTTGATACTGTCTCTCTCCTTTCCATCTAGCTGGTATCCAAACCAAACCTAAAATAGAGTCTAACATCAGGCGCAAAAAGCTTCAAACACTACTAGCGACGTTCGGTTTTCTGTTAATTTAAGAATGCACTTCAAATAGATAACAGCTGATAGGCGTATTGACTCAGTGAGTCTTGTTAATTGGGAATGTCTGCGGGCATGTCTTCAGTTGCATAAAATACCTTTGCAAAGCCCGTTTTTACCTGAATTTTTCCAACTGACTGGCCAACCTCATAATCGCCAGAGGTGTGGGTGTGAAGATTTCACACTAAACCTCCGTGGAGGCTTGATTTCTACGAAAACCCTTAAATAAGTCCCTAAATTTTGTAGCACGACTCTTTAGGCTTAAGGGTGAAAAGATAGGACTTCCTACCATGAAGCGGAGGAATGCCATCTGGAACTTCGTTTGGCACAAACGAGTCTGTAACCGCCTTGGAAATACGATTGAGAGTTAATTTTCAACCATCAGCTGGTGGCGCTCCCCAAGTCTCACACCACAAAGATTGACTAAGGAAAAACTGCAATTGAATTGTAGATACAAATATATTCGGATCTTGCAAGGGATCTACCAACTACCACTCTCAGTTAATTTCCATTTTATAATTTACCTCCAGCCTTACCAAACAAAAAAACACCGCCCTGTCTCGAGTACCATAAATTTTATAGGAAATCGCGTTAGCAAAAACGGTACCCAACACTGAATCCCGTGACATTATAATTGAATTCCATTCTTCCTTTCAAACATCATCATACAAAGGGATATTTTATTAAATTATCTTTGCATATGCGAAGTGCGAGCCAAATGTAGATCCATTATCCCTTTCACATTTACCCGAAGCTTACAATGACACTTTACGTTGGCCATTAGTTTCACATAGGTACATAAAAAAAATACCCTGCAAAGGATGAACCACGATGAAGAGAATAAAAAAACTCGATAAATTATTCCGCAGGCTGTATCATTTATATTCCTCTCGCGTACACAATAAAATCCCTTTTAATTTTTCGCACATACAATTTCTTTTTTTAAATTAAAGTTAAGAGTCTCCGGTATACCTTGCACGGCACGTCCATCAGTGCCGTCACTCAGTCAATTAAAAATTCATTTTTGAATTTTCAGTCCCACCACCACCATCAGAAAGATGGCAACAATTTTTCACGCAGGATTTTCATTTGATGGGAAAAGAAGAGAAATCACCTCGGAGGCTGGGAAATGACAAGCCAACATCAATTGGCACTTTTCGAAGGAGCCGTACGGACGGTCGTACCCTCTGAGTTAAAGGTGCCATTGCATATACTGTGCGAAGAATTGCTTTTTATTCCTCTGAAGGTTGGCGGGTAATTTGTTTTGCCACAAAACGCCAGCAGAACGGCGTAGCACGTTTGCAAAAATTGCATTTGCATCCTTCTTCCGTTTCGTTTGCGTTCGCAGATTGGATTGCATTTTTGTCGGTCGTCGCGTCGTCCTCTTCTCGTTTCGGCAAGCGAGGTGTGCGATTTTTTTGTTCGCTTTCGTTTGCTAGGTGCAAAATGAATGATTTCGCAGAAAAGGATTTCAATTTCCTTCCGGGTGTGGGCAGGTCCTTGAGGAGTTTAATATTAGCAAAGCGTGTTCCAGTGGAAATTTGTCTGACAGAAGCAGTTGTAGACGACGATCGACGCCGTCTCAAAGACAGAATTATTCCGATTGAACGCGAATGTCCATGGAGATGGACGGGACATGGATTATAATATTTTTAACGGGCGCGCAATTACGTTCCTTCTGATCAGCCTGTAGCTCACATTCGCTTGGGGTTTTCTTCTCTTTCTCTTTCCATTTTTTGTCCACCACGTACCTGTATTTATGGGAGTTTCTTGGGAATATTACGCGCATAAATATTCCCGCCTCAGTACTCGTCGTATACGAGTATTTGAGCTTTATCATGGGCAACAAATAACGTCCGCCATAATCACATCATTTGCAAAATTGCACACGCATAGAAAAAGCCCTGCAATAACTCAATTAGTGCAGTAATTCCGAACCGGGCTGCTTGAGAAACAGTCACGTCCTCGGGGCATTAATTCAATCATAATTAAGTGAAATAAGGCCTCGGGAAGGACACCCCGGCAACCAAAAGGGGCAATTAAACTCTGATTCATTACGATTCACCATAGCAAATGTCCTACATCAATCCTAATTTCCCAAACAAAGACTTCATTAGGCTGGCCCTAAGAGTTGACCCCGTTCTGGACTCTTGTAGTCGGCCGCGCGTCGCCCCCAAAATTCAATTTCTTCCGGCAAGTATCACTCTCGCGTGAGTGCGCTCCATTCCTTCGAAAACAATTTGACAGCAAAAGTCTGCCAACAAAAAAAGTAGTATACCCAAAATTGTTGTTCTCTTGTTTTTTTTTTTTTTTTTTTTGGTGAAAGCATTCTAATTCCAATATCCTAAAGCAATTCGGTCTCGCTCTACAAATGCCAACCAGAAAAGGATACAGACCTCTATAGCACAACTGAGGCTGCACTGGAAGTTCGCCTCTAATTACGTGGTTTTATCTTGAGCACTTTTGGGGCTTGGAAGTTTGTCAGTTCTGGCAGAACAATAATGAAACAACCAGCAATAAAATCGGGGGGCGGCAGAACCATATCCTCTCTCATCCAATGCGGATGTGGATATACACCCCAAAGTGGGGTGGTGGGCGATGCTTTTCAGAACATGACGAAAAGTTGTATCAAAGAATCATAATTACCCCGGAGGGATGTATGTTGACGAGTGCGGCATTGACAGAGTACATGGTCTGGGGGTTGGAAATGGAATCATAATTTTCCAACACAAACAGAGAGCCAGAAAGAGCGAGAGAGATTACGATGGCAGTTTTCGTTTTTTGATAGACAAAAGGATTATGATGTGTCATTGTGTGATGATGTGGACCGGGATAAGGGCGAATGTGTTGAGTTGTGTGTATATGATAACGAAAACGCGTATATGATACGAGTATTGCGGACAGCAAATATAATTTGAGGATTAGTCCGGCATGCGGAGCGGAATGAGTGCACTGAATGGGAAACAATTTGCACATAATTGTTTTTATGGATTAATTAGTAAACAATGCGGGGAAGTGGCAATTGGCAAATAAGCATATCAGTGATGCTGGACTAGAGCGAACTATGTATGTTCATATAAGAGACTTGGCGCGTTAAATTGAATGCGCAAGCCTCTGAATGTTGGCAGCGATTTGGGATAGTAGTTCCAAAAAAAAATTTTAAAAGTTTAATAAATGAAACTATTGGTCTTAAAAAATTTCAAAAGTTTAATAAACAAAAATATTGGTCTTGTAAATCACATCACATCACATATTTTTTACGACATCAAAGGCCAATTTTTGTTTTGTCCTGGACAGTTGTCAGTAAATATGACTAGGTCCTCAATATCCTGTTTATTTTTAAGAAACTTCATCAAGACAGAAGCTACCTCATCTGCTCCACGTTTGGCCTGGTTTTCTGCCCATACGTACATGTGACCCTTGTCAGCAGTGCAATCATGCACTCCAAGATTGTACAACCAAATTTTTCGGCAATAAAACGCAGGCCCAGTGGTAAGTTTTGTAATAGGAATCGCTTGTTGAAGATCGAAAGATATAACACAGATGTTTTTATTAGTTTTCGATCTCTCCGTCTCAGATTTAAGCAAATCTTGCATTGCCTTAGCTCGAGCCATGTGTAAATTTGTCATGGTAGTTAGATCTTGTACTTCCTTATCAGCGTTATTTGGTCTAGCCAAATTTAACTTTATTATGTCTCATCACAAGTTTTACAAGTATCCGACTTTGGCAGTTTGAATCCAATGTTAAACTCGGTGCAAAATATGTGGCGATATGCACTTTTTTACCGGCTCAATATTTTGATCGTTGCACCAAGGTACATACAGCTCTTTATAAAGGTTTGCAAAGGTCGTATCGCAATTAAGGTACGTTTTTTGTAGGTTATTCGATCGACTATAGTGACTCTGATACTTCGGACTATTCAACTATTTTGTAGATCATAAGATCCCAGATCCCAAAACTTGGTAAAAATATTATCTTGAGTGTTATTTAGCTTTTCTCTACATCTTTCCTTGCACTAACAAGGAGAGCTCAATTCACGCGCATGAACACGTTTTTTCGACTTTGTGGGAAGATACTCTTGACCATGGTTGCGCCTTCGCTTACCTTTAACCCGGTCGTAATCATCGTTACATCTTCGTCTCCAACGAGATGGAGAAGCTTTTTCTGGCGTTATCTCATTACCCCTTCTTAGTTTTTGCAGTGTAGCGAAAGAGCTATGTTTGGATTCCTAAAAAAAGTAATCCCAAATAAGCAACATAAAACATAACAAAAGGCAACTTGATTGTTTTTCAACAACATGATAAGCCACAATCACAATTAACATGGCAAAACATTTCACTTGAATTTTTTATAATAATATGATAAGCCACAAAAATAAAAGGATTGTTCATACCAGAGACAATACTGAGACCCCCAACTTCGGCCGATTTTCCGTTACTTGCCTACAAGCTGTATTTATATGGGCTGGTACACGCTAAGTGCGTTAGTATTGTTACATAGAAATTCGTATTTACAAATGTCACGTAACTTCACTCACCAACACACTCGCGCCTTGCGTGTCCCACTTCCGCTTCCGGCAAAGTTGCTGCCAGCGTTCATAGAATTTTGTCCGTTAAATTTGAAATTTTTCGTTACGTGTAAATAGTATTTTATTTTAGGAATAAGTACAATTTTGCTGAAAATATTTATGAAAAATGATTACTGCAGAATGGTTGTAGGAAAATAAAAACATTTTGAGCAATTTTTCTTCAGTTATATAAGAAAAATGTACACATGAAATCGAAGTTAATGATATTCAAAAGCGGAAAATACACAACCAGTTTGTGCTAATATGTTTCTAGTATATAAAACAACTCATTTAGATAGTATTATTAACCAAACAAATTATATTAATCGTCTTTTAAAAATTTATAACAATCAACCAATAACATTCAGTTATCTTAAAATGTCGTATTTCCGAACTCTATCACATACCCCTATGGTTGGTAGCGGTTGGCAGCATTGAGTTTATATTTTTTGTATGTTTTTGCATGTTACACGGATTTTAAATTGACAGAACACCGATAGGAAAACAAAATGGCGAATTTGAAAAAAATTTGAGGGGGCCAGCGGCAAGAGGATTGTGAGTTGGGGGTCTCAGTATTGTCTCTGGTTCATACATCATACCTCAGTCATTTCCGATGATGAATCATCATCTGTTGGCCTAAAATCCTTATCGAGGACACTGTCATCGCTATCTTCAAAAAATTCATCACTGTCGATGGCTTCTTCATTGAAATTCATTATTTTTCTTTACACTTTTAAAATTTATATCGCTTTGCGGATGTATAACGTTTTTACCGAAAAAGTCGATGACAACTCTTAATGGAAAATGTCACTCTTGTGAATATTACCTTTATACTAGCTACCTCATTTGAAAAATAGCGAACAATTTCATAGCGTATAAAGATTATGCTATTTCCCAATAGATCGGGTAAGAAAACAGTTTTTTGAAAAAGTGTGGCTTATCGTGTTATTAACATAAGCCCTTCAATTGTATGTGGCGTGCTCACCTGTGGGCAAACAACTTTAGTACAAAATCGGAAGGTTGGCCGGCACGTCAATCAATCCGGTTTTATTGAAATACATCGATATTGCTTTACTTCAGTTATTTCTATTGTATTTAATATAACTTTTGAATAAAGAATGTGAATTGACGGAATTTTATAAAGTAGAATGCGCTGTGTATGCTTGGAAATATTATTTTCATTACATTTATGAATTTGGGCGGAACGGAGTTCGCCGGGTCAGCTAGTCTCTATATATATAAAAATCAATTGCTGTGCGTCAGTCGGGTAAAGGCTCCAGAACGGCTCGACCGATTTGAACGATTTTTGTGTTGGTTTGTTCGTCTTGAATCAGGGATGGTTTAGGAAAAAATAAAAGTCAGAAAATCCTCAACATGAGGCGTTGTAGGCCAATTTTTCGTTTTTCAGTTCAATTCAGTTTTCTTCAGTAATAATTTTCTTTATATGTATACCTATAATTCTTTCGGGGTGAAACGATGACGATATAACTCCATAAACACTGGGCCAATTTTTATGATTTTTCTTTTGTTTTGTTCGTATTGTTGTATTTCAGGTTTAGGCAGTCTTAAAAGATAGGATTTTTGACCCGAAAGGTGACGTTGTTGTCGATCTCCGAAACCGCTCAACCGATTTCAATGAAATTTTGTAGATGTATATTTTTCGTTCCCGCCTGAAGGATAGGATACTTTTGGACCTGATATGAGGCGCTATATTTGGTACTTTGCAAAACATAAGCGGGATAGGAAAACGGGCTGTTGCACGCTCCATTCGAAAATAAAACAAAACGCTATTTCTAACGTTGTAAGTATAATTAAAATTATTAATGGAGGTTGTCCGAATAAAGCACTTTGCGATATGTGAGCAAGATTTAATACGAATGGTACGGGCAAAGTAAACTCGGGATCGTTCGATTTTTATGATTTTTGGTTGGAAGGAAGGACATAATGCGACCTTTTGTCGTGAAAACAAAACCTTATTGGGATTAGTTCAACTTTTGAATTCTTTGCATGTTCCGGGCTTACCTCTACATAATTTTGATTTGAAAATCAGCTCAGTTATATTTTGTTGCGCAACATCAATGTACCGAATTTTTGTTACGGAACGTATCTGATTTAGTGTGAAGGATCTCAAATCAAATGTCATGCAAGTGACGATTTTGAGGGGAAAATCCAAAGGCAAACACTCTCATTCCACTTATTCAGACCGATTTGCCATTCGTATTGAAGCGACTTAAATTTCCGTCTCGCTTTCACTACGGCAAATAATTTGTTGCAAGTATACTCGATGGATGTTTGTGCCTTTGTAGTATTAATATTGAATTCCCATGTTTCTCACATGGTCAATTTAGTGAAAAGCGAAAGGTTGGCCGACACGTCAAAATCATTGCGGTTGATTAAAGAATAAAGAATTTGAATTGACCAAATTACATAAAGTAGTAAGTGCATTCTGTACTCTCGAAATTATTATTTTCATTACATTAACGAATTTGGGCGGAACGAAGCTCGCCGGGTCACCTGGTCAAAAATGGATTTTATTTAACACTTTTCCTAGCATTGCATCTAGGTACCTAATAAAATAAGAAAACAACTAATCAAACTTTTGATCGAGAAAGTTTCGGTCGACCCAGTCGTGCACTTTTTGTAGTTTGCGTCTTGAGTGTATGCAGCTTCTGAATTTACTCAATAGATGGCGTAGTCGGCTTTAGATTTTAAGGGGCTTCCTCGTGAGTTCATACATCATTCCCACCACAAATTCGTCTGTTCTTGTTCACACAAACCATTCAGTGCCATTCCCATCTTTGTAAAATCTCCCCTTAAGCCATATTCATGTTAGCTCATCACACTACCACCCATCTACAGAAGTCCGCCCATCAAAACATCAGCAAATCAAGCTGTTTCCCAGCACACGCACCAGAATCCATGAATCATCAAAGCAAAGAAGATCATCAAAATTGTGCTCTGGTAAAAAGTGTGTAACGCATCCCGCACGCACGCATAACATTTGCATTTAGATAGCTGGACTTCATGAATTTTAAATGCCTATTTAGAAGAATACATTATCAATTTGTATACATCCACTGCCAGGCTATACTGGATGCCATTGATTGCTCAGTCGGGATTAATTTTACGGTTCCGAAATGTTAAACCTCTTTAACATACACACACTCTGTGTACTGTAATTTCATTTTGCATGCATAAAAGCCCGTGTAGAACTAGCGCAACCCTCCACGTATATTGTGGACAAACACTTTGCTTACAGGGGAGCATTTTTGGAAATTTTTCGTGTTTCGGATATGTAATGACGGTGCTGTACTCTCCCTATGATCCTGGGAATTAGTGTGCAAGAGCACAGGAGGAATCAACTTTCGAGGATATCTATGACAGAGGGGAAAAAAAAAAAAAAAAATTGTTTTTTGAGAATTTGCCATTTAGATTCGTGACACAACAACGAACTGTGTGCGGAAACAAGGACCCGAGCTATACACACATGTGGGACGGGTTGATTTGAAAAACTCTCTTCGTGTCGCTTCAAGCAGAGGATAAAATGCTAAAAAGAATCTCTGAACCGAATATCTTCCTACGACGACGCCTTTAGGTACATTAACGATGCAGTAGCGACGTGGCGTATATTGCAAAAGTTACACCAACGGAAAAAGTAGGTAACATGGCCAGCCACTGTGCGCCCCAGCAGGCTTAGTATGTACAATAAAAACGATTTTCTTTAATTCCCCAAAAAAATATACAGGAAACAACAACAACGATTTTTAATAAAATTTGGGGTGTTATTTCCTTTTTTGGGGTCTTATTTCCTAATCAAAATTGGGGTCTTATTACATTATGCCTTATTTGTCTTATGTCTTATTTCACTATGCCTCCCCTCCCCCCTGCTTGTTAGATTATGTTGTGGGTGCGAGGTTGAGTTATACAAAGTTCCTTTAATCTAAATTAGTTTATCCAATATCAACAATCTTCTTCTTCTATATATATAAAAATATTTTTATTTTATTATTATTATTATTTATTTTTTTATTTATATAATTCTTTCGGGGTGTAACTCGATGATGATGCAATTCGATAACCCCTGGGACGATTTTCATAATTCTTTTTTTGTTTTGTTCGTATTGCTGTATGTATATCAGGTTTATATTTACTTTTTGACACGAAAATAAAATTTTGAGGGGTTGAAAGGAGTTATGAAAGTTTGTATAGGGAAATACACTTTGAAAAAAAAAAAAAAAAAAAAAAAAAAATGAATAGAAATCGAGTATTGACACTTCAAATAATAAGAAAAAATATTTTAAATTTTAAAAGCAATTGTTGTTGTCAATCTAGTAAATTATGTTTACTATGTTTCATTAAGTAAGTTTTTGAAATGAAGTAGATTCTTCGATTATACAAAGATTATAATATTATGGCCGACGATATTTTGCATAGAATTCGCACTGTGACATCCGATAATGAACTGGAGATGTCAGATGAAATGCGCAACAAAGCTTTGATTTTGATCGAGGATGTGTGTCTGCTCATGAATGGCAATTTGTTGTGCAAATTGGGGATGCCACAGCCAAATTCTTCAACGCAAGACGCATTTAATCGAGAATTGGAGCGAGGAATTCACTTCGATCCAATCGCATTGAGTCAAGCTGTTCGAACAAATGTGCCAATGTCGATGACTCCTTGATGGATGAAATCGAAGCCACCAACTATCCCACTTTGTTGCGCAACCTAATTGAACCAAAACTTTGTAACGGTAGTTTTATAAGTTTGACTAGATCGCCGGAGCTTAACAAAGAAACTGATTGGCTAACCAAGTTGTTCCTTCTGTCACTTGATTTTGCTGTCATTTTTGAAACGAATGGAAGGGATCTACAATTTTATGCCGATTCCAAACGGCTAATTGAGAAGCTATTTCAAGACAGTTATGGTCTCGGATGCTTGTCAGACGTTCGGGGGAGGTGGCGCAGTGGAAAAAAACCCAAGTTGGACTTTGGGTTTTTGCGGGATTCGAAACTGGGACCCCTCGCTTAGTAGTCCAATACATTAACCACTAAGCCACTACGCCATCCTTCGATCCTTTTTACTCGTTTTTTATACGTATTCTCGTTCACAAACTAATTAGAATTTTGAATATGAAAGCTAAGAGTAACAACGATTCTTTGCTAGTTTTTGGGGCTAGCCCTGACAATTTATGTTGGTAAATATTTGGAATTTTGTTATTTAACAAATTTATCAGCACAATCTCGGAGAAATTTTCTAGCTCTTTAGATCAAAAGAGTATACACTATCGAGTTATTTTACTCGATATTTTGATAGTCTTCTTAATTTTTGTCAGTTTTGACGAGAGCATGTATAAATTTCTGCGATTGCAATCGAGTTATATCCACTGCCTTCGATTCAAAATTTCAAACCTATTCACACACAATTTAAAATTTCCTCTCAAACTAATATCATTGAATGGATGATCCCAGATCTATTCTTCCCATCTTGACTGACAGCTGCAACCCCACAGTTACTCAGAAAGAGAAACACTATAAAAACCACCGAAATTTAACGAACGTATTACACTTACAGCTATCCACACCCAACTGGAACTTGATACCCATAAAAACCGCTCGCTCAGTGAAAAGGGATTTCCTTATACTCGGTGTTCGCGTTTTTTTTTTTTTTAATTTTTCTTGCTTGTTAAACGTGTATACACGAATTTGCATTCAATACCGCAACAAGGATTTCCAGGGATATGCATGGTGTCTGGCGGATGCACCCTTGTATGTCATCATATACCGAAAACAACAACCGAACGACTGAAATCTGCAAATCCCCGAAAATCGCCAAACTTTCATTTCAGCAAAAAGGGACATAACCCCTGAGTGCCAATGTGAGGTTCCTTCGCTCAGTTTTGGTGCTTTTCACTGGGCCCGTCGCCCTGCTGCTTAAAGACCTTTAAACAACTTATATGTATATACGTTTCGAATGTAAAATGTATATACATCGCAAACTTACTACATCCCAAGTTCGCTTAAACGATAACCAGTTTGTACGTGTGTGCACCAGTATTCGTACTCATAAAATCCAAACAATTACAACTGCTTATGGATTATGGGAGAAAGTATCTGCGAGCAAAATGCGACATAAGAACTCAATTAAAATGTAAGCAGTGTAAACGATACGATTTTTCATTTTAATTTTTTTTTTTTTTTTTCGGCACGAAATAACGTAAAAGCGGATTAAATTGAACCTCTTAGGGGACTGTTTTGAACCTAATAACTTTTCCCACGGATGAGAATGGAGTAAGCTCACGTCTCGAGGGAGCTATAACGACGGCAGGGACGAAAAAAGTAAATCATATCGTGATCGTAAAAGTTCGTCACCAAGCGAGAAATGATGATGAAAGCGTTGATGTGGGGTGTTGTGTGACGTGACATGGAGTGGGGCAAATCGAAATTGTCAAATTAAATTCGTATACCTTGATATCGATATTAGTTAAGTATAGGTTAGGTTAAGACGCTGCCGGAGAGAGAGAGGCAAGTCGTTCTCGTTAGTAGCAACTGGTGCCATGGTGAAGTTGAAGTTAGGCACGGTGGAGGGAGATATTGCAATGTTACTTAATGTTGAGGGTGTTGCTTACTTATGCTGGGACAATGACACTGTGCCAGTGTGAAGAAATGGATGCGAATGTATGAAGGTGCTTTGAGTGTATATAATGTAATCCACGCGCAGGATAGGACTTTGTTTGAAGTTGCCGCTTCCGTAAGTGGGTAACATGTTGTTTTTCTGTATTTTTAAAACGACCTAATTTTTAGATTTTACCACACACATCTGTAACAGCGTGTTTCGCTGTATATTGTTCTGGACAGAAAGTGTTATAGGCAAATATGTCACCATAGGTTGAAAGAGTAAGAAAAGCATTGCTTTTACTTAACCTTAACTCCTACTGAAATTATGTGGCTGTGGTCAAAGAACAATAACTTCATAGGTCCCACAAAGTCCAGATCTAATGAAACTGATCGCGAACAGATCGAATGCCTTTATCAAACTGATCTGCCATTTATCTACCAAAGGGGATATTTTACCGATGCGTCTTCAATTAAAGACAATGCGCCGTACTTATAACAAATTTTTGTCTCGACTTTAAATTTACGGAAGCTCACAATTGCGAAATTTGTATGGAAAATAAAGCCACTGTGAACTACTTAAATGTAGAGTCGATACTATAAATATTTATTGGTAAGGTCCGGAAAAGTCGACTAGAGCGAAGGTATACTTGGTAGTGGGTATTTCTCTGGAGGTGGGCACTCAGGGAGAGGCTTATATTCTTTGAAATTAAAAAGTCTACATTACAAGTCAAGGTAGAAAACAAATATTAACTCTAAAGGACATTCGACCGAAAAACATAGTAGACATCTTTTGACAGATGGGTACATTCAGAATTACAGCCACTGCAAATATACTTCGTATAGTGCTATCACTTCGCACTTGCGCCCCAAAAGTCTTGGTACCAAAACTAAACGTAAATCCCTTCCCTTTTGTTCCTGAAATAGGTTCGAATTCGAAAAGGGGTTGGCAGTTTCCGGTGTTCGTAGTAAATGTTGTACGAGTAGGATATATGATGTTTGGGAAATCAAATCGCGCACTGCGATCATATTTTTGGCTTTCCTTAGTTTTCAAGTCCAAAGTTTTAACTTTAGACATCAAGCAACTACCAAATTTAGATGAAAGTTGAGCTCAAAAAAGTGTATGTCGCAACTTCGTCTATTTGTTTTTGTCAAACTTTGAGTGAGTAAGTTGTTCGTTGGCTAATAGATCGAGTCCGTTGGCAATTTTAAGGAATAAGCGGAATTTGGAATTTGAGTTGAGATTGTACACAATCAAATCAAACGCCATCCGTTGCACAATTTCGGTGGATTGAGGTTCCGCAACAAAACTATAACTGAGTGGACTTTAAATTTCAAATTGCTTAGCGGTAAGCCCGGAACATCAAAATAATTTAAAATTTAAACATTTTAAATAATTTTTGTTGTATTGGAAGTGACACTATCCAATCTATTTTTTTTAAGTGCGGGTCTCTATGCAAATTTCTATCCCTATAATCTTATCCCCTTAAGGTCTTTTAGTTTTTTTTTTTTCACGAGAAAAAGTAGGATATGTGCTTCCTGGGGCCACTACGAATCCACCAAGCTCGATCCATTCCCGAGTTATGAATGTACATACGGACGTCAGTCCCTTGTACCAAAATAGTCCTATCTTTCAAACTGTAACGAACCATACACATCAGTCACAAAATTTCATTGAAACCGCTTGAGTGGTTTAGGAGATCGACAACAGCGCGGATCATAGTATTAAGTGCGAGTTCCGCTCCTTCCTTCCTTAGTCAAAACGTTGGTACCCAACATAATCTGACACGGTTCTGCGAACATAATGTAGATGGCGATATTCTTATTGGATATCCATCTCATCTCAAGCACCTCCGCAGCTTTGAGTACGGCCAGAATCTCTGCCTGGAACACATTGCTTATATCCGGAAGTCTCAGGGCCATATGTAGGTAAACTCGCTGGAGTATATATCTGACCCAGTACCCTCACTGGTCTTGGATCCATCAGATTATACTGAGGTCTCATTTCCCCTCGAAACTAAGTTCCTATGCGAGTCTTGTCGGTCAAATGGTGTGCTAAAATCAAGTGTACCAAGACTTTCATCCACTTTTTCCGGGATTTTGGAGAATGATTCCTTTGAATAGTATTGTTTCTTATCCTACTCTTTTTAAAAAGCCCTGCATTAGTGAGCCGTAGCGCACGTAAAGGGTGGTTAAATTTTAAGGGCCGATGTTGAATGTGAACCACACCTAAACGTCAAGTTATTTTCTGCATTTCATTTGACATTTCTCAATTTCAGACTAATTCAATTTGAACCATGGAAAGATACACAATCGAGCAACGCGTTAAAGTTATTCAGGCTTATTATGAAAATGGGCGTTTAAATCAAAATACACATCGTGCGGTCAATTTAATCGTCCAAATGTGCGTACAATCGGAAAAATCGTGCAAAAATTTGAGCAAACCGGGTCTGTAGGTGAAAACACCAGAGCATGCTCGTGCAGCTCGTACTGCAGAAAATATTGCTGCTGTTCGCAATAGTGTGGCTGAAAAGCCGTCCACCTCAACTCGTCGTCGTGCCCAACAATTGCACCTCTCACGCTCGTCGTTGATGAACATTATACATAACATTTGCATTTACGCGCTTACAAGGTGCAATCGACTCAATAACTAAAGTCTCTTGACCACTTCAAGCGTCGTCAATGATCAGAATGGTGGCAAGAAATGGCAACAGTGGATTATTAATTTTCGAAGAAAATCATCTTCAGTGATGAGGCATATTTTCACCTCAGTGGATTCGTCAATAAGCAGAATTGCCGCCTTTGTGCGAATGATAATCCAATAGCGACTGTCGAAAAACCAATGCACCCACAAAGAGTGACTGTTTGGTGAGGCTTATGGGGCCGGTCAGACAGTTACTGTGAATGGTGTTCGCTATCGTGAGATGATAACGAACTTTTTATGGCCCGAATTGGAAGGTATGGAAGTGGACGATATGTGTTTTCAACAGGGCGGTGTCACTTGCCACACAGCTAACGAAACAATTGCTCTTTTGCGCGACAAATTCAATGGCCGTGTTCATGTAATTGGCCGCCAAGATCATGTGATTTGACACCGTTGGACTTCTTTCTTTGGGGTTATTTGAAAGAAAAGGTATACGTCGATAAGTCAGCAACAATTCAAGAGCTAAAGAGCGAGATAATTCGGCACATTAACGGCATAGAACCTCAATTATGCCTCAGCGTCATCGAAAATTTGGACCATCGGATGAAGGTGTGCCGCCGAGGTCGCGGCGGCCATTTGGCCGATATGTTGTTCCATACATAATTGAACCATACCAATATTATCATAATAAAAAGAAATGACAATAATTTCCTAAATAATTTGTGTTTTATTCAAAATCAACATCGGCCCTTAAAACTTAACAACCCTTTATATGTAAGTGCAGTGGTAAAAGAAACACTTCCAGTGCAGCCGTTCGTGTGTTTCGTAAAGCACCCGTAACGGCAATTTAGCAAGAACTGGCTCGCTAACACTACAACAGTTCTCCTGGGCATCTGCGTTACTTTTGCAAGGTTTTTATTTGGAAATACCACAATTTGAACAATTTTTGAAACGCATTCTCCAACTAAAAAAAAGAACAAAATGGCAAAAATTTGTGTAGGTTGCGTGGGTACCTTCTCCTCGCTTTGCCACCAAAAAGAGTCAAAGTTAAGTTTCTCCAAGTAGATTCCACTCCAGTGCAGCAACTGACTTTACCCACTGATTAACAAACCATCTACCATTCCCTCTCAACCAGCTCAGTGATAAATCCGCCCTTCCTCACGCAAGATCACCTCCCAACCCCAAATCTATTAAACATTTCAATACATTTATACCAATGTAATGTTAGCCTTTATGTCACCAATTCCTCACATGACAATGGCGTATAGTGGCTCACGTGCGTCACACGCCTTTAAGTACCTCTTCCGAGCGGAAATAAATGGGTTACACGGCCATAAAACCTCGTTTTTCAATTGAACGCGGCGGAAATTTCCAATTCACTTCGAGTTTTATTGGCGCACGCAATAAAACTTTTATTGTTATGCCACACGGCGCAATACCCGAGTGCGAATGTACTTCCCAGAATCGATTTTCCATTCATCTTCGAACCGCAAAACTTAAGCTTTAATCTGCAACTCCCCCACATCCTTGCAGTGCCAGTTCAGACGACTGTCGAGGCGACTGAAACCAAAAACCGATTGCAATTTGTCTCCCGCCTAGGCAAAGGTTGGCCCTGATTCTGAACCTTCCCCCCACCGTATCGTCGTTGACGTCCTACATCGTACATCCTACATCCACCATCTGGCTGTACTTTTCTTATTTCTTGTCTTTTTTTTTTTTTTTTTTTTTTTTTTTTGCAATTGCCACTTAATACCTTGTCTTCAATAATTGCAGTGGAAGTCTGACTCTGTCTCACATTGCAATCGATTATGTTGCTCAATGCAGTCGAGTGGGGCTAAACAAAAGGATATATACAATTGTGCTTTAAGTGTGTACTGCAATCTTAGTCCAGACCACTCATAGTGGTCATAATTATCGCTTTCAGTGTTGGCCATTAAACTTTGTACCGAGTCTTGTGTGAGAGGGATATAATTTCCAATTCACATGGTACTTCGGATAAGGATTGCTGGAAACTCAACGGCCCCGCAATACGACCCAACAAATGGATTTTACGTAAGCTGCTATCCCGAGGAGCTTACCCTCGTCGCTATTATTCCAAATGACTGCTACGTACAATCGCGTTTGGATTCTTTTTTCCTATTTAAATTGGTGAGGGGGAGGAACAAAAAATCGAAACAGCACACTGAAGACGCCAGTGAAAGCACAAGACCATGTGTCGCGTACAGGTGAATTCTTAAGGACATCTTGAGATGCACAACGGGGCACCTGCACTATGGCTATAATTAGAAACACAATTTCGGAGATACTTTAACCTAAAAATGGAGGAAATGAGAATAATGTTGCTGATGGCAGGATCAAGATATGGCCGGCATCTAGAAAATGGTGCCATCTCCTTGATGACAGGCGATGATGCCGAGATACACTGCATGCGATAGCAGGTTCCAATTTCTCATTAAAGCAAAGATAGTAGTTGTGTGTGTGGGTGTGATGGGCTTGCATGTAGGACATCAGATAATAACTGAAATTTTCCATCATAATAAGGATGACACCGCACATAATGATGGTGTAAATATGTTACCTCAATTTGTACGCTTTACACATAAGCGATGGCAGGATACACAATGGACATGATATATGATGGATGGCATTGTAAATAAACGACTCCTCAGTCCTCATACACAGGTTCATAAATGCGTGTAGGGAAATAAATTTGGGACTTTGTCTCGTTTATAGTGACTGAGTAATGATGGACGCTGTGCCTTATTGACTGTCGTATATGTGTGTAGCTCGTTAGAGGGATATGTATATTTTTTATTTGGGGCAGAGCCGTTTATGTTGATAGATTTGTGAATAATATAATGCGCGGAAATCGGGCAACCAATAGACTTATCGTCATTTGCAATGCGCCCGCCGGTTTATTACAGTGGTCATGAATGTAGGCTGCACAAGTAACCTATCGCACCTACTCCCTATTATGAATGGCAGTCCTCATAGAGAGATCTCGAATTTGACTCAACTCCCAAACTGTTGCGTGTTTGACGTTACAAAATGATCTAATTCTGAAGAATTAGAAAAATCGTCATCCGATTTGGGATGTAACACAGGCGCAGGACTTAACTCGAAAGGTTTGAGCAAAGCCGGGTGGGTACAGCTACATATATAAAAGAGACTGACGTCCGTATGTGCACTCATAACTCGGAACCGGATCGTTCGATTTTTATGATTTTTGGTTTAAGTTCACATGGGTCCAAGGAAGGACATATAATGCTACTTTCTGTCGTGAAAATAAAACATTATGGGGGTTATTTGAATTTTGGAATTCTTCGGATGTTCCGGGCTTACCTCTATACAATTTGAAATTGAAAGTCGACCCAGTTAATATTTTTATTTATTTATTTTTTATTTATTTATTTATTTATTTATTTAGCGGATTCTCCACCATTAAAAAGAAAAAAAACTTTAATTATTACATAGAACTTTTAACAATTTTTTTACAATATTTAACATAATTCTTAAAAGATAAATAATAATAAGGGAATTAATTATTCAAATAAGGGAAATAACATTTAATATAGTTTATAGTTTTTCTTTTGAATGTCACAAAATTTCTTTCATTTTTTACATCATAGGGCATTGAATTATATAATTGAAGACCTTTGTATACTATGCTATTATGTGTATCATTTGTTAGGTATGGAGGGAGTCTGAAGTCACCTCCATATCTTAATTGGTATGGCTGAGATTCGCCAACATATCTTAGGTATTTTTTTAAGTACATAGGTAACAAGTCGTATTTAATTTTAAAAATAAAACATAAAACATTTACCATAATTCTTTGTTTAACACTTATCCATTGTAACATACTTAACATCGATGCAATTGGGGTGTATCTACTACATTTTAAAATGATTCTCATCGCTCTATTTTGGATACGTTGTAAATTTAATAACATATTATCACTGCACAAATATAAAACGGACGAACAGTACTCGTAGTGTGGTTTTATCATTACATTAAAAATATTTATTGCACTCATTGTTGATATTTTATTTCGTATTCTGCCAAAAAAGAACACTTTTTTAGAAACTTTCTTAGTGATATAATTTAAATGCTTATCAAATTTTAACTTAGAGTCAATTATCACTCCTAAATATTTGATTTCATCAACTTGTTCGATTATTTCATTATCTACATTAAGATTCAGTCTGTTCCCATGTTTAAAAACCATGCACTTTGATTTGGATACATTAAGTTTTAGCTTATTTGCTTTAAGCCAGATACTTAATCTATGAAGGTCACTCTGTAGCTTTTCTTCGCACTCATCGATGTTTTTCCCTGCTATGAAC
Source organism: Cheilosia urbana (assembly GCA_946477585.1). NCBI lineage: Eukaryota > Metazoa > Arthropoda > Insecta > Diptera > Syrphidae > Cheilosia > Cheilosia urbana. Next base: position 106,322,230 of record OX297854.1, read on the forward strand.
AACAGGGCGTCGTCAGCGAAAAGCGCGATCTGCGAGTGTTTTATTGCCGTCTTTATGTCGTTGATATAAATGATGAAGAGTAGGGCTCCTAGTATAGATCCTTGAGGAACTCCAATTTTGTTTTCTATGCTGCTCGAAGATATACCATTCAACATTGTTCGTTGTGATCTATTGCTCAGAAACGACTCGAACCACTTAAGCTCCGTCCCTCTTATGCCGTAGACGCTTAGTTTACTTAGGAGAATGCTCCTGTCGATGGTCTCAAAGGCTCTCTTGAAGTCAAGAAATACAGCTATCACATAGTTTTTTTTTGCCTTTTCCTCTTTCCAACAAATTATCACGTTATTTAAAGCAGCCTCACATGAATGTTTTTTCCTAAAGCCAGATTGACCCTCAATGAATAAGTTGTTCGACTCAAAGTATTCTTCTAGTTGGATTTTTACTACCTTTTCCAGTACTTTCTCGTGTACTGGGAGTGCGTTTACAGGCCGGAAATTCTCACACATTTTAGTACCTTTAATTTTTTCAACTGGTGTTACAACTGACTCCTTCCAAGTTTCTGGGAAAGCACCAATGCCAGTTGACGAATTTATTAATTTTACCATGATAGGACCGATTACATGTATAGCATCAATTAACATTTTAGCACTTATAAAATTAAAGTCTTTTTTTTGGTTCATCAGTCTTAGAATATTTTTAATATAATTAATGTTAATAGGCTTAAATTTAAATATCGCGGTCGTTTGGGAGACTATTTGGTTAAATTGGATATAGGAGATGGAATTATTTATTTCAATAATGCTATTTACGAAGAACTGATTGAATTTTTCAACTATCTCTTTATTGTCTTTAACATATTCACCATTAAAGTTTATACATTTGATCTTATCTTTTTGTATATTTAAAACACACGATTTCAAAGTTCTCCACATCGATTTTTGATCGCGCGCGGCAAATATTTTACGTTTTATATTTTTATTTTTTGCCTTTGCTATCTCTATTTTATATCTATTGCGTATTTCACGATAGCTGTTCCAACATTCTTCACTATTAGTAAACCGAAATTCTTGGTATTTCGCAATTTTTTCCCGTTTCATATTTTGTAGCGTTACATTATACCAGTGACCTAATCTGCTTTTGACCACCTTTGAAACTATATGCATATTGGTTATTTTTATTAGCTCATCCTGAAGAATTCTCCCTACTATATTCGGGTTTTCAACATTGTTTAGGTACCCAATCACACTACTGTTTCTAAGGTTGTCCAGAAAAGATGTTTTGTTGTATTTAAGAACCTTATACGTACTAACTTCACATTCACTTATTATTTTAGTATGGGAGCAAATTTCAATTGATATGGTCTCATGGTCAGTCATTTTTAAGTCATAGTCAACCCTCGCTTTTGTTTGATTGTTACTTTCAGTAATAACATAGTCTATTAAAGTTTTTGTATTATATGTAACCCGTGTTGGCTCGCAGACAATTTGTTGGCAGTGGTTTTCATTTTCGATAATATTTTTTAAGTCATTCCTATATAGGTTGGAGCTATCTAACCAATCAATATTCATATCGCCAGCTAAAATAAAGGGTTTATTTGAGTCCACAAGGTCCTCGATCCAATTTCTCATTTTATCACAAAATAAACGCTTTGATGATGTATGTGCACGATAAATTGCCACGATGTAAACAGACCAATTGTTATTTGTCAACTTACATCTAAGCCACCAGATTCTCGACTCCATGGTTTTATTCTGTTGCGCAACCTCAATGCACCGAAACTTTTTAACGGAACGCGTTTGCTTTGGTGGTGAAGTATCTCAAATCGAATGTCATACAAGCGCCGTTTTTGAGGGTAAAATTCAAAGGCAAACCGCGGATTCTGCTTATTCAGAATGATTTGATATTCGTATGTAAGTGTCTTGAATTTCACATGCATCTCGCTTTCACTATGATGACAAATGATAATTTCTTGCAAGGATAATCGCTGGATATTTGTGGAATTGTGGCATCAATCTTGAATTCCTATGTTTCTCACGTGGTCAATTTAGTGAAAAATCGGAAGGTTGGCCGACACTTCAATCGATTAAAACAAATCGACATTGCTATAGGTACCTACTTCAATGTGTATGCTCGGAATTATTATTTTCGTTGCATTAGCGAATTTGTGCGGAACTAAGTTCGCCGGGTCAGCTAGTTTTAAAATATTTTTCATTCTTAATTCTCGAAAAATGTACAATTGATATATTAATTAACTCGCTCTCGGTAATATTTTAAATAATTGCATGCTGAATTATCTTTAATTTTAATCTTTTGCTTTTGCTTTAGCAAATTTTGTTTCCAAAAAAGTCAGTTAAGTGTTACTGCAAGTGTTAAATATCTAAATATAAAAATACGATTTTAAGTGGCAGGGTGGAGTGGAGTGGAGTGACATATTCATGATCACTGTGGGCTTTGTCGATTCTTGACGTTGCTCGAATAGCTTTGGGCAAAAATGTAGGTCTCGACTAGGTTTCAGGACGCTATGATACCATACAAGTTAAACAAGCCAAGTTTAAGTGTCATTTTAAAAGTTGCCTGGATTTTGCTCATATTCCCAAGTTGTGGACATAAGTTAACGTGGTGTTTATACCTAAGGCTGGTAAAAGCTCACACGTTAACCCCAAAGATCTCAGACCAATTACTTTGTCATCATTTCTGCAAAAACCTTAGAGCAACTGATAGACATCCACATACGTTGCAGTGTCAACTCAAATCTTTTGTCAACGTCTCAACACGCGTATAGTAAAGGGAAATCGGTTGAAACGGCCCTTCACTCACTTGTATCTACCATCCAAAAATCTCTCGATTGCAAAGAATTCACATTGTTTGCTTTCCTGGATATTGAGGGAGCGTTTAACAACGTCGAAGCAGAGGCAATTCTCGGCGCACTGACGGGCCTTGGAATTGAGAAATCGATTGGCGAATTGGTCAACCAGTTGCTCACCAACAGGTTTATCAACTCTGCCCTCGAAAAGGCCATCCATCATAATCACCTTAGCCGCGTCCAAAGAACGGCATGCATATGCATAAGTGGAGCCCTTAGAACCACTCCAACAGCGGCCATGGACGTAATGTTCCACTTGCTACCGCTGGACATCTATTGCAAACAAGTGGCAGCAAATGCAGCCACTCGGATGAAAGCAATTCAGTTGTGGACCAGTCGCCAAACTGGTCACTCATCTATTCTAAATACACTGGAATGTATTCCAAAAGATACTGATTACACCCTCCCTCAGGTTCAATTCGAAAAGAACATCGAAACTTACATACCCTCCAGGAGTGACTGGGAGAACAAAATAGTACCCCGTAAGGAGTCTGTCTGTTTCTATACAGATGGGTCCAAAACTGAAACAGGAGTAGGGGGGGGGGGGGGGGGGGTGTTTTCTCTCATGATCTAAATTGTAAAATTTCATTCAGCCTTCCTAATCACTGTAGTGTATTTCAGGCGGAGGTCATGGCGATCAAAGAGGAGCTGTCGTGGCTTCGGTATAATGTAATATCTGTAAAGGATATCACCATCTTTACCGACAGTCAAGCCGCGATTAAATCCCGGGATTCTGTCTTCTTCAATTCAACAACTGCCCTCAATTGCCGAAATTAGGCCTCCCTTCAAACGATTTCTGCAGAAGCTATATGGACGAGGAGGAGGAGGAGACTATTCTTCACCTTCTCTGTACGTGTCCAGCACTGTCACTCCGTAGAAAACTATACCTCGGAGAATATTTCTTCGACAATCTTAGCGAACTCGCAAACATAGGTATCAACTACCTCCATCGCTTCATTCTCAGCTCCGGCTGGTTCAACGGGTAGATAAGGAGTCGTTATCGATCCTGTGGTAACACAATGGGCCTAATTTGGCCTAAGTGTGGCTGCATTTTAGGCGGCCAACCACTCTAACCCAACCTAACCTAAGTGTCATTTTAGATTGCCAAGAAAATGGACCGACAAATCTCAGTCCGCAATAGGAGTGAGCTCCTCGAACAAACTTTATTTCCTCTAAGAGGCCTAGGGAAAGTTACCTTCAATTTGGTTCATATTTCATGAAATTCCTTTCAGAATTAACGTCGCAATCGGTAAGACAAAAAAGGTGAGTGAAGCCCATTCATATACCTAATGGTGATTATCCAAAAGGTTTCTGATTTGATACTTTTTGTTGGCACGGCACAGTTTAAAACTAATTAGTGTCTAAATAGCAGTATATTTCTATACTGTTTATGTATCAAGTGTCAAACTTTCTGATCAAATTCACCCCATGCAGAAAAAGCCACTTCCCAAGCCCAACTAGATTCAGTTCCACCGCGCCCACCACTATTTATTCTCTTTACAGAAAATGTATAAACAAATGTGACCCATATTTTCAACTATTCTCCATGGTAATTAAACAAACCAAGCAACTTATTAAAAACTCCCCCGAGTGACTGCCGCAACTTGAGAATGTCGCGGGATGCGGGAACATTTTTCAAGCGCCATTTAATTAATATTACGCCAAAGCGCTCTTGTAGAATTATTAAATAAAATTGCTTTGGATTTTTCAAATACCTCTTGATGAGTCTAGAGTATTTTGAAATTAATTTTCCGCCACACTCAAGTGGGTAAATCCAAAAGGGATACAACATTTTAATATTCCCTCATATGCACGGGTGGATAGATGCGACGACGACACAAAACGAAGGCGCCTTACATTATCGTTTCAATTTATTTCTACGGAGTGGTATACATGGTAACCTGTTCTTGGTACAGACGCCATAATTAAATTGTGGAATAATTTGATTTATATCCACCGCACCGGCAGGAAAAATAAGCCAAATATCAAAATTCACTATAGAATTCATTCTCCGGATGAATTTGAATATAAGCAATTGAAGTGACAATGTGTAGAGAAAACACCACATAAATGGCATTTCTCTGGACAATTGCAATTAATTCGACTTGGAAATAACTGACTGTGTCAACTGAATATTTGATTTCGAAATCGGTCCATATGGCTGTTTCACATCAGTTGGTACTGTTCATAAACTACATATCATGGTTCTGTTATGTGCTCTTCTTATTCTTCTTCATGAAATGCCCCAACGTTCTATGCCCAATTTGTGGCTCTTAATTGAATCACATTTCTAGATGAAACTTCGTAATTCAATTTGTGTTCTTGCCGCACTGATGTCTGGTGACAGTAAGAGCTTGAAAACTGTTTTGAAAATATTTTTGTTGATTTAACTTTTTAAATATATGGTGCGGTAGAAAGCTTATATGAGGTCAACTAAAGTTAATTAATTTTTGACACATTTCGCAGGATGATTTAGAACACTAGTGTCAAATGCGATGTAGACATTTTTTTATGTGTCCAAAACTGTATGGAAACATGGGCTGCATTCCAAGTTTTTTAGTAACAAAAGCTGTCACAGGTTTCAAAAAGTAAATAATTTATAGATCGTTCCCTCTTTAGTTAAAATCGTTGAAAAACTTCGAATGCAGCCATGGCAAGCTTATGGCCAGGTACAGCCAGTTCCATGTTTTGGCAGCCGAAGAATAATATTCCAGGAGCAGCTCTTTTTGTTAGCGAAAACTCCTCGAAGGCGGCCACGAGATGATCGGTCTTCTTGTTTTAATTCTCTGGACTTTGTCAAGTTAATTTTTATATTTTTCTAAGTGTCAAAATATTTTAAAACGAATTGTCAAAGCTACTAGTTGAGTGGGTATATTTCATACACCGTACCTAATGCGTTTGTGCAGATAGGTTGTTTCAGGCAGTGCACCTATTTTCTTGACAGCTGATTTGTCTCCATTATTGCAAAATTCAGATATCTGGCATTTAATCTTATAGACAACATATTTTTATGTAGTATTGCGTGGCAAATAGTCAGGCAATAGTCGTGATAGTCATTTTCATCATTGTAACAAAACCATTCTGTTCGTCAAACACTCCCACTTAGACACCTAAAACAAAGTTCAAAACTGCAACTTTTCGCGATTCCGGGCAACAACTTCAAATTGATGTTAATTTTACGAGCGGGAAAAAAACAACGTCTCCCAGGTGCAACAAAGCACCATTCTATTCGTGGGCTAATTCAAAGGAAACCCTATCCTTGTAACCCATTAGCCGAGATACCCATACGCGTGCATACCCACGTCACGCCCGCACCTGACGCTAACTTCACCCATATTTACAAGCAGCCCCCGCCCCAGCGCGAAGCAACAATTAACCGAACGCAAAGTTGTTAACAAGAGCCTGCAATATCTCCCAGCTACCCTTTTACATTTTTGCAAGGTATTTCGAGTCCTTTTGCATTCAAAGGAATAACCCCATACTACGTCGATAACAAACCTGCGCCCGCCAGCAGTACTTAGCACAACAATAGCGAACGAAACGAGAGTGACTTATGAAGATTGTGCGGTTGCTGATGATAATGATGATGTTGCAACTGCTGCAATTCGCTCACTAGTGGGGAGACAAAACCAAAACAATGCTCGGGTATTACACCCGTGTATACCGAACATCTATGTTAAGTTTTAATTAAAGTTTTGATTAAAGAAATTATGCATTTTTGCCAAGCAAGACCGCGTGAACTCCCCGCCGGCAGATTCATGTCGATGAAAAGTTTCGAGAATAGCGCACAAAGAGCGAGAGCGAAATTACTTACAAACACGATACAAGATGAGGAAAAACTGCGAGACACTGCAGCTGTAAAGAACCGAAGCAAAGCTGGTACACATTATTTAAGGGAAAAGCAGGAAAGTGTTTAATTAAAGTTGAAAACTTGAAGGGCTAAGAACATGCTATATGCTATGCATGCAGCGTTGTTGTTCGGCATGCATTTGCATGTGTGTGTGTGCTTGAAGACTTGAGCTATGAGCTGAGTGCCTCGTTGGAGTTGCACATTTCATTTGAATTCTGGTTTCCTAACAATGGTATTTAGTGGTAAACACATTGCTGTTGTTCAGCACGTTTAACTATGTCAGTGGGTATTTTGAACTTGGTTGCGGGTACAAATGCGAATGACATGACGAACGTTCAACTTGGATAAGGTGGGTGCGTTGGGTGTTGATGTCAATGGTTTGGCTCAAGGCCAGAGGGTGAGTCTTCTCGATGGAAGACATGGATGCTGCTTGCAACAAATATTGGCAGCACATCTCCAAATAAAGTACCATCGACCTCAGGCTGTAAATGCACTCGGGAAATGCGAACTCAGCTGTTTGCCAGCCAGTTTACTAGGGATAGTACATCCGAAGAAGTACGATTTAACGTGGCGCCCAACCAGAGTTGGTAATATTCCTTAAATAAGCCGGTTGGGCGTATTTTGTTGAAAATTTTACTGGGAAATTGACGAAAAGCCTCGTAGAAGGGTCCAAAATGGAAACAAGTGTGGAGATGGGAGTTCTCTGCCAAGTTTTAAACCGTAAAACCTCCCTGAACCTTTCTAATCACTTTAGCGTCCTTCCGGGCGAAAATCAAAGCAGATAAGGTGACCTTGTCGTGTAGTATGCTCGGGCGTTATCAATATTTTTATCTTTCATCAAGCCGTGATTAAATCCATCGGTTTGGAATCCTTTAATGCAGAAATCGCTAGACCCAACTAGAAAAGGAAGGTGGCTATTCCTTATTTGGTCTGCACCTGACAAGATCTCTCAATTTGAACAACACTTCCTATATCTAGGCGACTACTTCCTCGGTATTCCCGCCAAACTCGGCAAGTGTCAAAACCCTTTAGAGATTCAAACTAAGCTCACGTTGACAGTTTTTGAAGTCTTTAATGGGCCCACCTTGGCCTTAAAGTTACCTGCCATCCTAAACTAATAATACAGCGACTGAAGGAGATTACGAAATCAAGAAGTTTTTGTTTTCTTCCTCGATCACCTCGAGCAACACTTGTATTTGTATCCTAAAATATTTTTTGCGGCAAGTACCTATGTATGAATTCGGACAACTTTTAAAACGAAAGAGGTGGATCGCGCCGATTGTGAGCAAAGTCAGTTTGAAAACTCAGCGAATGAAGGGAGGTCCATGTAAAGGTTGACAAAAATCCAGCAATGGTCGGAATTGGATTGATTCAAGCTTGTCAAAGAAGCTTATAAGCCTGAAGAAATAAACACGTCCACAATAACCAGTGCAATGCAATTTGGCGCCCAACGTGAGAACCTAAGAAAATTGTTGCCACCATAGCTCAGATTGTGCCCATATGCACAATAAAGCTTGGGCCAGCGATTGCGCCCATAAGAACGCTTGACATTTGGTCCTTCTTTTCACTTTCGCTAAATTATTCTCTCCACAAAAGTCGTAAAAATAAAAATTCGCCAGGCGATAATTTACCTCGCAAATGTTCTCCAACACGTGTCCACCCACCCTCCAAGCCTATTCACACCCCATTCCAGCGCAGACACCGAGAGTTTTTCTCTCTCCTGGAACACAAATAACCGCTTAAATCATGCAAAAAGCAAGAACATTCATAAAAAAAAGGAAAAGACGAAAAATTGGGCAATATGCCAATTTGCGCATTTTACTGTTCATCTCGAGGGATTTATCCATCCAACCTGCTTTCGCATATACCTCCCTCTCTCGCCCCTCATTTATTTGAAAAGTAATAATTTCCAGCAAAAGAAGCGAAACTTTCACATCATTGATCCTTGGGGTGAAGTTTTTTTTTTCTTTTCTTTTTGGGTGGAAAAATGAAAAGACCACAACGTGTATACGCCTTTGAGTTGGAAACCACTTCAAAAGTTCACCACCCAACCCCCCCCTCATCAGCTCTCCGCTCCGTGTTTTTGTTGTGTGACCGTTTGAAAATTGCCTATAAGAGGATTTTCGCCCATTTAGGCAAATTTTCATAGTCACACCGGGGGAGGCGGATTATAGGAGTGTATAGGCCATACATATATATTATATATATATGCACATAAAACCAGCTTAAATTGTTTATAAATCCGCTCCTACTCTTTAGCTCATATCATAACAGAGCGGGTATAGCAAATAAAATCATAGACCCGATGGTGGGACGGTGAGTTCATCTTCAAAGATGATTGCACCCCTGCCGATATTTAGCATCGCCATGTTGCCAACTGTGTTTCTATTTCCACACTTCCCATCCTACTACACTTGAGGAAGTCTTTCTTTCATTTTCCTTTCGATTGTCTGTCGGCAACCCAGCGGAAATGTTTATTTTGCTACTTCCTGTCGTCGGTCGGTTGGTCGGTCGTCTTCGTCGACTCATTCCCCTTGGTGTACAGTCCGCATAATAGCTTCTCCATTTCACCGATCATTATTACTTAAGAGGACCTCCTGCAGGCTATGGAAAATAAAAGAAAAATCAGACTTCCTTGAAGGAGAATAAAAACTCGTATAAAATTGAATTGAGATGCGATATTGAATGGAGGGGGTTGAGCGGCGCGGTATGGAGACATAGTGACAGTGTATCAACCTCCTTCAATATTAAATTACCGATGAGCCGAAAAGGAGTCTGGCGAGGAGGTAGCGCGTTCAGTGTCCTGGAATTGCCCCAGGGAGGGTGACATGCATATTTCTACTGCGATTTTCTTCGGCATACTTTTCCTCAACGAAACGAGTCGGCAGCACATTCAATTTAAAAAAAAAAAGAAAGAAAAAAACGTGAACAGGAATGATAAAATGCTTTGAGATGTCCTGTAATTTGTAATGAATGCAAAGGACACACAAACACAGGGGGGGTTCTCCTTGAATGCGACCCAAACAATATCAATGGGCGTACATATCGATTTTATTACCGATTTTCAGATTATTTCCTTTTCGTTGTATAAATAAGAAATCCTGCCAAAGGACGGATGGGCGAAAATGTGATTTATCTGAAACGACAGCGGAAGGAAATTTTAAATAATTTTTCTTTTCAGTGACGGAATTTATGAGAAGCAGAAATGTCATCTGAGTTGGGTATGAAGTATGAACAGTTGCGAGGGGACGGGCTGCACTGACAGGTAGGGGTGTAATTTGTTAAAAGGGCCTCGACAGATTCGAAAATAGAAAGGAAGACCTGTTTAAGGTGGTCGCAACTTTGAGAGCGTTAACGCCAATTTTCCGTATTCCGCGATGAAGCGCATTTTTGGTTAAACCGCTTCATCAATAAGTAAAAAATGCGTTAGTGGACAGGTGAGAACCTTCATGTGCTTCTTGAAACAGCACTTCATCCGCAAAAAGTCACTGGTTGGTGTGGTTTATATTGGGCAGTTTTTTCTCGTCGATGAAAACGACCGTCACGTTACGGTAAACGGGAAATGGTATCCGCTACAGACATGTTGGAGCGTTGTTTCTCTGACCAATTGCATGAATTGGACATCAGTGATATGTGGTTCCAATAAGACGGTGCCACAAGCCACACAGCGGGTGCAACAATCGAATTCAATTGCAATATTGAAGTCGGTGAACGTGTTATCAAGAGAAACAGACCCATCGATTGGCCGCCGAGATCGTGTGATCAAAAGCCTCTAAATTTGTTTTATGGGGCTTAAATCAGTGGTCCATGCCAGCAAGCCCTGGACGTTAGAGGAGCTCAGAGCCAATATTGAACGAGAATCAGCGGTAGTTTAGGTCGAAATATGCGGCCGAGTCATGGAAAATTGGGTTCAACCTACCGACGTTCCCGTGGTGGACAAATGGACGAAGTCGAAACCCATTCATAAATGTTTTGACACTCTTTCAAGCCAAGAAAATTTTGTGTGAGATGTCTCAAGTAGTTTGCATTTTACTTTTGGATGCTTTTGTGTGCTGACGCTGTCCTTAAACAGCTTTGACTAAACGGAAAAAGAAAATAAACAAAACATTTGGATTGATAGATCTAAAAAAAATCTCATGCCTTCCATTGGAAATCTGATCCGAAACTACTTCATTTGTATGTAAATAGAACTATACACAAGGAGTAATCGATTTTCAATTCAAATTGTCAAAACAACACATTTTTCGAAGCGACCAAAACAATCTCCATGGCAGAGCAAAAGTAAGTTATACACCTGTGTGTTGACTTAGCAACATTTTGAATTCTAGCAGAAATGACGCGGTTGACCAACGAGAACCTAGCGAATCGCAAGATAGCCGGTATCAACAACAAACCACTATTGGCTGCATATTTTTGAACGCTTCGTTTTAGAGAGACGCAACTCGAAGAAGACGAAGACATTAGCGAAAACGAAATCAAACCCTCGCCGTAAGTAAACCAAAAGCGATGACTTTAAAGCCGAATCTCATCTACTTGCTTAGAAGACTAGATGCTGATGAAGAAATCGACGTGACAGCAGCTTCACTAAAAAGTCGAACGCCACCAGTAGAAGCGGATGTCCCAATGCCCAAGTCGATTCTAGTTAATCGAACTAGAGACGAAGAAGATGTCGTTTGTGGATCTGAAAATTCGCTGGAAATGTATCACAGCTCAGACACGGGTATTTACAAGTTCTACAAAACCCATGGAAAGGATTTGAATCATCCCAACGTCGCTAAGGCAGAGGTTTTTGTGAGTTCGTAAAAAGCACACGTTTTTCATATTTCACCATTTACTATCTGCAATGGATGAGCGTTCAGTTTGATTTTTCACTGCAAACTTAGCGATTTTTTCATTTCATTTTAAATTCATTTTTATTTGGATCTTTCTTTAACTTATATACTGGACAAAAACGATTTAATCTAATTTAAAACTAACATTTATCTTATTCTAGCTTACTGGCTCTTAGCGAGCGCTCCAAACTTAACGATATGCTTGAAATTATTGCCTTTCGGCCTTAAATCTATCTATATCTTTCATTTGTTTTGTTTTTTAATTTCCAAGAAACTTTAGAAAACTTGGATTCTTTATTATTTGTTTGCTTATAACGGGTGATTTTTTAAGAGGTTTAGAACTTTAAAAAAAAAAAAAAACACACAAAAAATTCGAAAAAATGAATGAAATATTTATTTGAATCGATAGTTTGAACCTTGCAATTTAATGTTTAAAGATAATTTCATGCAAATGTTGACCGCGGCTGCGTCTCAGGTAGTCCATCCGCTGAGTCCAATTTTGGCATACTCTTTCACACATATCGGCCGGTATCTCACGAATGAATGCATGGATGTTGGCTTCCAGTGCGTCAATCGAAGCGGGCTTGTCCCTATACACATTAGCCTTGACATACCCCCACAAAAAATAATCTAATGGTGTCAAATCGCACGATCTAGGCGGCCAATTGACCGGCCCGAAACGTGAAATTAACTGTTCACCAAACTCGCCTCGCAATTGCGCCATTGTTTCGCGTGCTGTGTGGCATGTGGCACCGTCTTGTTGAAACCACATATCATGCAAGTCAAGAACTTCCATTTCGGGCAAAAAAAAGTTTGTTATCATCGCTCGGTAGCGTTCACCATTGACAGTAACGCTGCGATTCGCATCATCCTTGAAGAAATATGGCCCAATAATGCCGCCGGCCCATAAACCGCACCAAACAGTGGCTTTTTCAGGATGCATTGGTAGCTGTTGCAATGCTTCTGGCTGATCTTCACTCCAAATGCGGCAATTTTGCTTATTTACGTACCCATTCAACCAAAAATGAGCCTCATCGCTGAACACAATTTTTCGATAAAAAAGCGGATCCTCGGCCAGCTTTCCAAGAGCCCATTCACCAAAAATTCGGCATTGTGGTAGGTCGCCTGGCTTTAGTTCTTGCACAAGCTGTATCTTAAAAGGCTTTACGCACAAATCCTTCCGCAAAATTTTCCACGTAGTGCTGTAGCAAAGGCCTAACTGCTGGGAACGGCGCCGAATCGACATTTCGCGGTCTTCTGTCACACTAGCTGATACGGCCGCAATATTTTCTTCACTACGCACAGCACGTAAACGTGTTGGTGGTTTAATGTCCAACAAAGTAAATTTGGTGCGAAATTTGGTCACAATCTTCCGAATAGACTGCTCAGAAGGTCGAAAATGCCGATCATAAAATGGAAGCAGCGCGCGATGAACATTTCGAACCGAGCACGAATTTTGATAGTAAAATTCAATTATTTGCAAGCGTTGTTCATTTGTAAGACGATCCATGGTTAAATTGCAAACCAAACTGAAGCTGTTTGACAGTGACACAAGGTACTAAACACACGTCAGCTGTCAAAACCAGTGTTGCCAAAACCAAACCAGCTAAAAAATCACCCGTTACAACTACCTAATCTACTTAGCCTACATTGCCTATAATCAGGGTAATGAGCAATCTCATCGATTGGTCACCATCCTGAGTGCGTCCATGGTTGCCTGTCGGCCGCCAACATGGGTTCATCCGCGCCGCCGAGACTCTATCGAGGCCATAAGCGTCGGTCAAGTCTCGGAAGCACTCTTTCATGTTGGTTAGCTTGGCGCCTCCCAAAGACCCCCTTCCTACTCTAAACCTAAACCTAATAACTTAATTTTTAGCTTAAAACTAAGGAGGATGCTACGTAAGTAGCGCACCGGCCCGGGAGAGTGTATCCACCCTCACCTCTTCCTCAAGCCACCAAAGTTCGGTGAACTGCCCTACCGTATCGACCCTGTCCCGTTCCGCAATTGCGGTACTAAAACGGAGGAGCTCCTGAGCATTGACGGCGTATACCCGTCGTGGATGAGCCGCTTATCCCTCGCGCCGCGGTGGCTGTGGCACAATACCGACACACCATCTTTTTTCTGGACTAACCCTTACATGTCTACATGAAGAAATGCCTCAGGCGGGATAGAGCCAGACCGAAGCGTACTCTCGTGGTACATTAAATTGGGGTGGTAAGCCCCTGAGATCAGGTTATTATCACTGGCCATCGCCCTAGCAACGTGCCTCCGAATCACCTTAATAAGGAAATTGTGAATCCTATTCAGTCGGGCCCCTTTGTAAAAGGTCCTGTTGGGATAGTATTTTTTGTCCTGAGATTCAGGAGTTCTAAACAACCCTAGACAGGCCCTGAGGCATTGCCTCTCAAACACCCGAATCTTTTCCATATAGGACGGCGCTATATTGAACCACATGGGACAGCCATAAGCAATGATAGGCCTTATAAGGACCACGTAGCAAATGACCTTCACCCTGGAGTCAAGTTGACTGCTGCGAAACAGTCGCCTTGTCAGAGCGTAGGTCCTCTTAGCCCCGGCAAGACAAGCATGTATATGTTTGTCAAAATACAGATACTGGTCGAGCCGGATGCCGAGATACCTGACCACGTTTTTCACCACCAATGGTCGTCCCTGCTGTCCAATAATTGTTAATTTTCTCCAGTTTTTTCTGGTATCCCTAGAGGCCCCAGCCAATGGAGTTCTGAACAGGATTGTTTCCGATTTTTGGAAATTGATTTTCAACTTCCAATCATCGCAATACCTCTTAATTTGCTTGAAGTCACGCTGCAGAAGGATGTTGATGACCTCGATTTTTGGTCCTGACCTGTACGCCACTAAATCGTCTGCGTACGCTATAGAGTGTCTGAGGGAACCCACCAGATCACTTGTGTAAATATTAAACAGGACCGGAGAATTCACTGCTCCCTGTTGTAAGCCGTTTTTAATTTCGAAAACCCTGCTCAAAGTCACTTTGCCAGCTTTGACAACAAATTCTTTCCCATAAGCATGTCATAAATCATATACAGCAAAGGTTTTTGAATACCCATTCTGGTCAGCTTATAAAAGAGCCCCTCCAACCATACGGTATCGAAGGCCTTCTCAAAGTCGACCAGGCAGGCACCCGTGCATTGCTTCTTACTTTTGTTCCACTGAATGTCGGAGACCAGTTTCGACGCGGCATGAATAGTGTCATGCCCCGCTCTAAAGCCAAACTGGTTGTCCGGAATAATCTTATTTTCTTCAACCCATCTTAAAAGAGATCTATTGACGACTTTCTCGAATACCTTGCTTTTATTCGGGAGCAAACTAATTGACCGTAGATTAGCAGGGTTTTTCCTATCTTTATCCTTTTTCGGGATAGAGTGCACCACCGCTATTTTCCACTGCTCCGGATAATATGCATTATTCAGCGCATTGTTAAATAGCGTGGCGAAGATATCGATCGCTTCTAGCGACAGGTGTCTTAATACGACGTTTGGGACACCGTAAACTCCCGCTGACTTTTTGTTTTTCAGTGACTCAAAGATAGACCGGAGTTCATCTTTACTCACGAACAGATGAGAATTCACATCGGCGATTGTGCCATTTGCAGGGTTGTCGTCATTGAACACGGTAAAACCGTTGTTCTCGGATCGCCAATTTTGAATTTCGGTACGCAGATAAAAGTGGTTAAGAAAGGCCCTCTCCTCGAAGTCGTGGTTACAGCGAACAGGGTTGTTCACCGTATACACATTTTCAAAGAAAGCTCCCATCAAATCGACCCTCTCCTGCGGGTCCTCGACCGCGTAAAAAACCGTCGTTCGAGTCAGCACATTCCGGACTTATGCCTACAGTCAATAGTGTCTGTCTGTTGTCGTTCGTCTGAGGTATTCGGACACATGACATCAGATCTTTCCGCCTGAACATATTATTTATTTGTGGGAACATACTCGGGCTCGGGATTTTATAGCCCGAATTTTATTGCCCCAATACGAACTTACAGATTTTCTGTAAATCTCTGTGATCAACGGCTTCAAGTTTTTGATCAACGACTTCAGTGTCCTTATCTCGGGATCGTTCCTGTCAGTAAACTGTTTGTGTAGCCGGTTAAGCCTCGACCGCAAACGAGCGCGATTTCACTGAACGATGCATGTTCACTTGACATTCAATAAATTGACTTCAGTGGTACAAATACTTCGCGAAAATTGGAAAAAAAAAAAAGAAAAAAATATTGTGTCAATCACATACCTCCCCCCAAAATAAGCTAACAGTTGTTTTTGTCCTTTGGCAAAAAAATTAATTAACATTAATTTTTTTCTTTTTTTTTTGCATTTTTTATACTTTTAAAATGAAACAAGAGCAGTACGAAAATTTAGAATCAAAATTCCCGATTGGAGTGAGGGCGTCCACACCAACCTTATTAATGTGAAGATGTAAAAAAATATGTACGTTACGTCAGAAGGAAGTAGCATGGACGCAATTTGTTGTTCTTAAATATTTACATTGTTACCAATCAGTCATAATTATGTGAGCTTAAGCTAGTGTCAGAAGTGACAGAAGTGAATGAAATTCGGCAGTAGTGAGGCATCCGTCGAAACGGAAATTTTTTCGATTTCATACGTTTCGGAGGATTTTTGTTGCGAGGTATTCTGAATTTTTCCTACATTTTGATGCATATCGGCGAATTACGTTGAAGTGCGATAAAGTGCAATTTTTATCCTCCGACAAAAATTGGTTGCGGAATTTGTTCATGATTTGGAGTGCGGTGCGGTGCGCCATCACAATTGTTTATTTCTCTACCGAAGTCGGATACCTCGAATGCAATTTGAGCCTAAGAAGGAGTATGCGTTGCGGAAAATTTTCCATTCTGACGGATACCTCGCTAGGGCCGATTAAGTGGGCTTAAGCTTGTGTCAGAAATGAATGGGAAACCACTTTTGTTCTGTCAAATGATTTAAATATGCTACTTATCATCTTTCATAGACAGGAAATTAAATTTCAATAAAATCGCACACTGGCTTAAGCTGGATTACTCCTCATGCAATTCTATTATATGAAACAGCTTCTTCTGATAAAATTTTTCCAGATTTACATGGCAATACCACCGGACGGAGGCTACGCTTGGCTTATACTTGCCATAGCCTTTGTTTGCCAGCTCATTACCGATGGGATTCTCTTCTCAATTGGAATTCTCCTACCCCACATAGCAAGAGAGCTGTCAATGAGCTACACAGAAACCGCTCTTGTTGCTTCAACACAGATAGGTAGCCACTACCACAACTTTTTTAGTTTTGTCAATACAATTTCATATTACCGAAGGTATATACTGTTTCGCTGCCCCGTTGGGTAGTGCCTTCATCAATAAATTTGGATTTCGTCCTGTTGCCGTAGTGGGGGCGCTCGTGTCAGCAGTGGCCGTTCTCGTAGCCAGTTGCAGTCAAGGAACTTTGATGCTTGTCGTTTTCTATGGAGTTATAAGTAAAGACACGCCATCTGTTATCACGGCCAAGTAACCTTCACTTTCAGCTGGCTCTGCCATGGGAATGATCTGGGTGTCGACGTCGTTGATAATCAACTACTATTTCGAGAAGTATCGAGCATTGGTTGGTGGATTGGCTTCCTCTGGATCTGGAGCCGGTTTGATATTACTTTCCTTGTTGAACGTTAGCCTGGTGAAGGAGATCGGTTGGCGGAATACCGCTCGGGTGCATGTGGCGCTCTTGTTACTAGCCGGACTGCTAACACTTGCCTATACAGAAGTGCGGCCAAGCAAAGTTGGCCACTTTGTGGAGGTCAGTAGGGTACAGTGAAATGTCACAATTCAACTCCCCCCCCCTTAGTACGTTTCAGATGAAGATACCGAGGGGTCCGATAACTCGATTGAAATTGCTTCTGATCGCTATTCGGTGTACATAATGCCAATACCTGAGATTATGAAAAGCGCAACAAGCGTCGTCTCCAGCGCCAAAAATATCGAACGGCGAATGAGTAACTAGCTGTCAATTGGGTTTGTGTGACGGATTTATGTCTCGTTTCTTGAAACAGCACCTCTCTCATACCTGGAAGCGGCGGCGGAACGAGGCTTCATTCAGCTCGCCTGTCCATGCTTAGCCCGTGAAAGGCAGTCGGCTACCCCCGATGGAAGACGGTTCGTAATAAGTCACGCTCCTCTAGAGCGAAATGACATCTTTTACGACGGCTCTCCCGACTATGTCCGAGCTGACACCAAAGACCTAAGTGAGATGAAGGAAATTGAAATACTGCCTGGAAAAGAAGATAAAGCTCGAACTATTAACTACACACTTTCCGTGATGCGTCCTCCTTCGCAGCCATTGCAGGGCGAAGGAGGAAGCCTCTGGAGCCCATCGAAGATCAAAGCGCGGCGATTTGCACTCTTTTCGATTTGCAACTCTTGAAGTTGGCCGAGTTCCGCCTGCTGCTGTTGGAGTCATTTCTCTTTCCAATGGGATTCAACATCCCATTCCTATACAGCGCATGTAAGTATAATCAAGATTTAAAGGACCTGACCAAAACATACTCTCCATTTCCATTTAAGCGCGGGCCGAGATCCATGATGACTTCTCAAAACTTCTACCAGTTGTGATTGGGCTGACAAGCATCGTGCTGAGGATAATCATAGGATTCGTTGCGTACAAAATCAGCGCTCATTCGGCTTACTTGTCCGGCGCTGGCATGGTGCTCGGCGGCTTGGCAACCTTATTCAGTGGATTCACGGGAGCGAGTAGTGCACTGTTTCAATTTGTGTACGTTGTGTGCTTTGGCGCTGGAGTAGCGTGCTATTCTGCTCTGC
Source organism: Cheilosia urbana (assembly GCA_946477585.1). NCBI lineage: Eukaryota > Metazoa > Arthropoda > Insecta > Diptera > Syrphidae > Cheilosia > Cheilosia urbana. The sequence goes on from OX297854.1 coordinate 106,340,605, forward strand.
GTGCCACAGTTTATGTGCAAGTACTTGGCCTGGAGAGGCTGACGAACGCCTTTGGACTGACTTCTATGGTAATGGGGATGGGGGTTTTTATCGGCACAAATATTGCCGGCATTCTAAACGATTACTTTGGCGGACAATGGGCGGCGTTCGTTTTTTCCGGAACCTGCATAACAATCGCGGGAATTTTGAAGCTATGCCTTCCAAGGTATGTGCGCTATCGAAGACTTGCGGAGGCGAAGAGAGCTCAAAAGAAGGTACGTTTTGCAAGAAAAAAGTGGTGGCGCAGGTGTTTTTGTCCAAATAAATATTGAAAAAAGTTTTACGGCCGTTTTTTAGTTTTAAGAACAAATTCGTTGCCAAATGGCAAAAAACGGAACCCTTATAGATTCGTCATATCTGTCTGTCTGTCTGTCCGTCCGTATGTCACAGCCGCTTTATTCCAAAATTTTAAGTACTATACTGTTGAAACTTGGTAAGTAGATGTATTCTGTGAACCGCATAGAGATTTTACACAAAAATAGAAAAAAAGACAATAAATTTTGGGGGTTCCCATACTTAAGCTGCGATTACACGGTCATTTTTTTTTTTGTGTCATTTAAATGGCGCTCTGAAGTGAAAATCGCGTCACAAAGCCGTCATTTAAATGTCGTTCCGTGTGATCGCTATTTTTGGGACAACATTTTCGGCGTCATTTAAATGACTAGGAAAATGGCGGAACAAATGGCATGCATTTTTTGCAATTTAAATGGCAGAAAAAAATGGCCGTGTGATCGCTCTTAAATGGCGCTTAGGACAAATGACAGAACTTTTCGGTTGATGCGCCATTTAAATGTCAGCCTCCAAAAAATGACCAGGCACGAAATTCATGCCCTGCCATTTTTCTATGCAAATGACAAATGACGCAGCATTTAATACGATATCTGTGCTTTCATTTGGTCTTTTTCTCGTGGCGAAAGAACGATTAAATAATTAATAAACTGTTTTTTATTTGTTTTGTTGTGGTTGTGTTGTTCGGTACCTATTGAGAGAAATGGAATACGAACCGTCGCGTCGCCTTTAAGTGCCGACAATTTGGACTACTCCGTCAACTATGTTGTGAGATTAAATACACAATGTACAACAAAGTCGAAAAAATTAGGTAAAACGCAGAAAATAGGATTGAATCAGGATAGGTAAATTAGGCACTCGTGGATCGACGAAGAGGAATCGCGTTTGATTGTGACGGTGCAAAAGCAACGGGAGCTCAGTTCCAGAATACAAACTTCAGTATGTCAGGCAGTGCTTTTGGTGCTGGCAGGGCGCCTAAAGAAAAGAATAAAATTTTATTCGAATAAATATGATTATCTCTAGATTAGAGTCGAATCATATTTGTAAATAGCGTTGAGAACTTCCAGAATGATGCATGTTATCGTTGGCTGCGATACGCAGAAAAGGAATCGCAGCGATCGAAAACTTTCACCAGTGGCCAGGTAGCTCAGTGTGATCACCAGTCGTGCTTCCACTGAAACACTCACTCTCTCGCATATTTGTGTTCTGTTTTTTGATGTGTGGCTTCACCAACCTCAACAAATAATCGAATTGATTGGCTGACATACGAAGGACATTGTGATATAGTTCAGGTGCTTCTTCGCGCAATTCCAGCAGTAATTCATCACAAAATCCACTCTTCTCGCGACGGCTCAACCACCTCTTTTGCCAAATCCTCCGCTTCGTCGCGTTGGCTCGTAATCAAGATCGTCGTCACTGCTTTCCAGTATACACGCTGCCAAATACGCCGTCTCCGCAATTTCCACCATCATCGCAAAATTCCTTTTCGACATTTTGTATTTATTATATTTTTTTTTTCATTGCTTTTTAATTTAATAAAGTCGTAGGACACGTACGCGTCTTCGCCGAGAGAAAAACACCAAATGGCAGTAGCTATATTTTTGTCATTGGTCATTGCCGTGTGATCGCCATTTTTTCGCTCGACATTTAATGGCATCCCAACAGAAAATTCGTCATTTCGTGTGATCGCCATTTTTTCGCAAATGACAAATGACGAATCGTAGCTTAAATGTCTCTCTAATGCGACATTTTTTCCTGACGTCAGAGCGCCATTTAAATGACATGAAAAAATGACCGTGTAATCGCAGCTTGGAACTGAAACTCAACAATTTGTTTTCATCAAACCCATACGTGTGGGGTATCTATGGATAGGTCTTCAAAAATGATATTTAGGTTTCTAATATCATTTTTTTTTTTTGTTCTAAACAGAATTGTTTGCGCGAGCAACACTTCCAAAGTGGTAAAATGTGTGTAAAAAAATACACTATTATTAAAACATCGATCCAAGTTAGAACGAACTACAAGAACTTTATTGTTATGTTACTTGCTGCTACGGAACCCTTCATGGGCGGGTCCGACTCGCACTTGGCCGCTTTTTATGTATCCAACTTTCCACCAAGCGCTACTTACTTACCCACTTCTTTGCATAAAATCAATTTCCGGACCAACATTTCTTGCATAAAACTCCTGTTCAAAATAAAAACAAATAACACAATCTACTTTATACAAAAATTTATATTTATTTTTATATTTCTCGATCTTTTACCTTGATTTTTGTTTATACACTACAATTTTACAATGCATGCTGTTTGCGGTTTTGCATGATTTTTTTTTTCGTTCATTATATTTATAACTATTTGTTTTACATCGTTTTTTTTTTTTTTTTTTTTTTGTTATACGGAACGGAATAAATTATTCGAAAAACAATAATCGTTTAGGTACAGTATCTACAATTTTTGATGATTTTTTTTTACTATAATAACCTCTTTGCATTGTAAACTACTTTTTTGTTGTCTTAACTTTGATTTTGTTGTTCAACAGGAAACAAAAAAAAAATTTTTTTTCTCATTTTGTACGGTTGATAAATTTATATTTTGTCGGATTTTGCATTTTTCTTTTAACTTTATGAACAGCTTTCCGAATAAGTGTTTATCTACATATATAATTGTACATAATTCATAAATTTCTTTGGTATTCATTTTTTATATTTGCTTATTTTATTTTATTTTTTTATGAAAATATGTGTCATTCCATCATTACTTAGGGTGGTAACCAGTACAAATATTACAACTATGATTTTTTTTTTTTTTTTTGTCAAATAATTGTTAGTTTTCCAATAAATTAAATTTTAATGATTATGCTTACACGATTAGCTTATAACTAATTTTAATTATTAAGTTTTCCAGTTTCCTTTTTATTTTATTTTTTTATTTTTCGGCTTAGTAATTTCTGCAGAGATTTGTTTGCTTTTTAGGGGATGTCGTCGTGGTAAATAAAATGCGGATGTTTGGGGTACCACTTTGTTGGTGTTTTGTTAAATAACTATACTTAATCGAATTGAGAGTTGATTATATTGTCAAAAGTCCTATCTTAATATTAGAATTTTGGGAGTTTGTTTGTTTAAAATTCTATAGATGCGATCTGTTTCCTTTTTGTTTTTGTCAAGCATATTTGTGTGGTTTTCTTTTTTTTTTTTCGTATTTGCTGCTGTTTATAAGAACTCAATTTTGATAAATATTTTTGCATTTCTTCTTAGACGTGGTTGGGTTTTTAAATATTGTTTGTTATGTGTTTTTTTTTATTAAATACATTTTTGTGTTATTAAATTTTTAACCTTAAATTTAAGTTTATTTACGTTCATGTGTCCGACCTGGGGAAGAGAGGAGGAGAAGGTGTTAGTAGACTTTTGGTTGGACTCAGATGATTGTAGTGAGCAGTTTATAACTATTTGTATAGATTTGTGGGCGTTCTAAATTTTAAAAAGGATCAAAATAAAAAAATAAAAAATAAAAACAAGTTACGGAGTTAAGTGAAATATTTGAGTTTTTTAGCAGGCCCGCCAGATATTTATCTGAAATCCGGCTATCTTTTTCATAAATTTTCGGCACCAAATTTAGTACAATTGCCAAATCCTAACTGTGCTATAAATATGCGCACTTTTTTTTTTCCTACAGCGCTTTTCCCGCCAATAAACTACCTTTAACGAATTTTAAAATTTGCCAGTACTCCTATTTTTTCACGCATCGATTTTGTAATTTCAAATCTAGTTATAAAAATCTCGTGTCACGATGTAGCCGTATACTGTCGAAACGGCTGAACCGATTTTTATGAAATTTGTTGTGTATATTTCGTAGGTATGAGAATCGGGGGTAAAGTATATTTCATACCACTAGGTGATTAGGGTGCCCATGTCCATGTCCATAATATTTTTACTTCTTATTTTTGACGAAAATATATTCATTTGATAATTTTAATTTGGATTCGTATTGATCCAGATGAATAGACGACAGAGCCGAAAATAGAAAATTTTGAACGGAAATTCGTGAAAACCCGAAATTATATTTTTTCATGGGTTAATGGGGGCGATGTCTGGAAACGTAATTTTGTATGGAAAGGATAGAATATCGATTCATTTTGAATGACAAACACTTCGGAATTGACAATCGTGTAATTTTGCCCTTCTCTAAAAACGAGTTTTCGCAAAAGGAAAGAACCGATCATATGGAGGCAAATCGTGTAGTGATAGAGCCACCCGTGCGTCGTCCATATGATGATTAATATGAACATGTAGGTAATTTTTAAAAGAACATTCAAATTTTTGTGCCACACTATAACTTTACTATTATGTAAATAGAATCCGATATCTACTTGTCTAGTAATAGTGGCTGTCAAAATGACTGTGTTGGGGATAAATTCTCTTTGAAAGGGGAACACTTACGAAAAATATAGAGAACGCTTTTGTAATAATATATGAAAAATGACAGACAAAAGTTAAAAAGTTAAATTTAAAAAAAAGAAGTGGTACGAAAAGTCGTTAGAATATGTGATAAGCTCAAAGAATTTGCTAATTTACTGAAAAAAATTAGTTAATTCATCAACCTAGCGATGAAAGTGATTTGGAGTTAATCCAACTTCTTTTTGATAAGCCCCAGTATGTGGAAGAATTTGTACTGATTAAACTACAATCGATCAAGAAAAGGAAAAAGCAACAATGCATTAAAAATTAGTTGGACGAATCTTCATTCAATCTAATTTGGCAACCTGTTGATATCAGTAGAGTATGTCAAATAATACGACAAATTTCTAATTATGTGTTAATTGTCATGTCAGGTATGTTCCAAGTTTTCCAATTCTTACACTACACAAAGAAATTTGATGATTACAAATTCGTAAGATTCTCACTTCTCAGTGGAGGGGTAATATATAATATCTCTCTCTATGGCGCTCCCTTTCACGAATTTTTCGAGTTAAGGAACGGCAATGAGTAAAAATTCGTAAAAATTTGTATCATTCCGCAGATTCTGCATTTTCCAAAAGTGGGGCAAAAGTCCCGAAAAATCAATTCGTGACTTATGTCTCGGGGACTTATGTCCCTGCGCCGATTTATACGTATTTAAATTTCGTATCTGTCATCGCAAATACACACAAAATAAAATCAAACGTAGGTACCTGTTATTATGCTCAGCACTTTATTCAACAAAAAAAAAAAAAAAAAAAAACAACAAAATATTTCAAATCCAATTTTCTTCGTGTTTCGGTGAGTTTTGGTATTTTTTTTTTTTAAGTATATATTTTATTAAATTGTTTTTTTCTTGGCAGGTATGGGAATGCAAGCTGTATCACAGAGTGCATGCTATTATTGGGCAGCTGAGGATTAGTAACCTGGAGTTTATCGTTAAAGACAGCATTGCAATAGGCAAATCGTTTTAATAGGTTCTTTTTTTTTAAATATTTATAACTAGATTACAGTTCAACTAAATTGATAATCCTGCCTGTTGCATCTACTTTAAGAGCTGCACGGATACAGAAAATGAAATCAATTAGTAATCATGCAGCTGATTTCCATGCATCGGAAAAACGGATTCATAGTCAAATAAAGGAAATACAAAATACGGATCAGGAACTCATTCAAATAGAAAGAGAGCAATTCTGGAAAGATTTGTAAGCTCCTCCGATAAGGTTCAAAGTGATTTGATTGCACTTTTGAATAAAAAATAAAAAGAAACAAAAGTTGAATGAAAATAAATAAACGGGTATCACAATGGGTCAATTTTGACCTGAGTGTGGCGCGGGACACTCCCCGCCAGCCCACCAACCTAACCTAACCTAAAATAAATGTGTTTTTTTTTTTTTTTTTGAGAATGTAGGTAATAAAATGGTAGTCGCAGTAGCTTAGTGGTTAGTGTGTTGGACTGCTATGCGGGAGTCCCAGGTTCGAATCCCGCAAAAACCCAATTCCGACTTAGGGTTTTTTTCCGCTGCGCTACCTCTCGCGAACGTCTGACAAACATCCGAGAGTATAAATGTCTTGAAAGAGCTTCTCAATTAGCCGTTTGGAGTCTGCTTAAAATTGTAGATCCCTTCCATTCGTTCCAAAAATGAAAAACTCACACAAAACGAATGGTTGTGAGAAGCTAGGCCTAGGGTCTCTCCAGACCTGTTGCGCCAACTATTTTTTTTTTTTTTGTTAGATAATAAAATGCTTATTGTGGTATTTCTCTGATAGATGAAACAAATTTCCAAAGCATTTGAACTCATTTTAACTTTTAATATTGAAGGGTGGACACCTAATCCTCGTGTCACACTAAAACACTTAAAGTTCGGTGGAGATGCCTTTCGTGACTTATAACTCACTTTGGCTAAATCACGATGGTGGAAACATGGTATAAAATAAAATAAATAAATAGTTGGCGCAACAGGTCCGGAGAGACCCTAGGCCTAGCTTCTCACAACCATTCGTTTTGTGTGAGTTTTTCATTTTTGGAACGAATGGAAGGGATCTACAGTTTTATGCCGACTCCAAACGGCTAATTGAGAAGCTCTTACAAGACATTTATACTCTCGGATGTTTGTCAGACGTTCGCGAGAGGTAGCGCAGCGGAAAAAACCCTACAAAGGCGGAATTGGGTTTTTTGCGGGATTCGAACCTTGAACCCCCGCATAGCAGTCCAACACACTAACCACTAAGCTACTGCGACTACTGGAAACATGGTATAAGCCCCTTAAATTCAGCTAGTTAACTACTATATGTTTCTTATTGTTTTTCTTTTTATAAGAGTGTGTTAATTTTCTGTTTTTAAAACAAAAATATAATCTTATGGCAGTAAAAAAAAAAAAAACGATGAAACTTTGCTATGGAACTAGTTGAAGACCTGGCAACATCGGATTCCCACTGGTTTTATATATTGACAATTGACCAACTCTGAGCGGAAATGTCAGATGTTGTGAGGTTGACGTTCTACTTGTAAATAAATTATGTAAAAATAACTAAATTGTTTTATGGTTCTTTCCGATCTTTAAATTAATTAATAACCAAAACCATTCGAACAAATCATCCAATTTTAAAAATTTGCTATGATAATGCTTAAGTAGATTTACCTACTCCAACTTATTTCTATATGATGAAATATTGGTTCATTATAAGGATTATGTTTAATTATCTATTCAAATTTTAATAGAGTTGATCTCGTTTGTCGAAATGTAAACTATGGTTGATTATTACGAACTTGCATGCTAATAGTACACGCATAGTCGAAGGACGCATTTATAACTATCAGACTGTTGAAATCTGCAAAGACAGGAAAATAACTACCCTAACATGCATGCTCACAAGTCACAACAAAGTCGCAATCGCAACACTTTATTCTCAATTTCGACAGAGAAATTGATTTGTTGTTTCCGGCAACACCTGCAGGAGGCGATGGCTTCACCCTTCATCCTTGTAGGTATGCAACTTCTATACAGAAATGCTTTTAGGTACCTACTGAGTAGGTGAACTTGTATTTTACTGTCCGTATATTTTTTTACGGGAAGTGCGCAACATGAAAACACAGAAAACAGCTACCTTGAGCGTCCCATACACGCGACACAAAGTCTGAATCAATTCCGTATTCTGTGCTGACATTTTTTATAAATTATTGTTACAAGTCCGGTGAACTGCAAAATTACTCTTATAACCCCGCGCCACACAAAAGCCTGTCATGCGAATGTCAGCCCCTATCGATTTTGGCAAAAATGTCCCATTCCATTATTAATACCAAACTGGATTCAATCTGTCACTGTATTAGGCTTTTGGTTGTCAGCAAACAAACGAAATGAAATTTCACATACTTATGCCACAAATAGACCCATTCCTGGCAATACAAACAAATCAGTCTGGCAAAGCTCTCATAACTCTAAGCCGGAGGCTGCTACCTTCCCTTTGGAGGACATCATATCTACAATTGCACAATCCTCTTTGGCAATGGTGAAAAAAAAACTCATATCCATCATAAGCATAACATGAAACACAAAGCGTATGTAAAATAAAAAAATAAATTAAAATCCTTACCAATTGAAATAGGTCAAAGGCGAATGGCATCCCTTCTCCGAGCCGCACCACTTGGACTCCTGCAGCGCCGGGCACGGTCGTCCACCTCGCTTGCCGTGTTTGATAATCTTTCGATATCGATGCATCTCACCGATGCCACAGCTTTTGCTGCACGTACTCCATGGGGACCAGTGGCCGACACGACAGTCACGTGACCGACGCCCATTTACACGTTTTTTATGCGGCTGCTTGTTATTCCTGTTGTTGTAGCTGGACGCGATACTTTGTAGGATGGCATTCTTATCGTTTTTCGGTATAACGTTTGTCGCATTGTTACTAGAAGAACGGAGAACAAAAGAGACAGTTAGATAGATGGTTGGTTACCTAACAAAATAATCTCACAAATTACAATTTAAAGGGAGAGGATTGTCTGTTCCATACTTTTGTTGAATCGCAACAAAAAGGATTTTCATTCACAAGAGGGACACAAACAAGAAAAATCGTACAAGGCCAGCGCCACACACACCCACATAGTCAAAGCGACTTGACGTTATTTGTCCTGATTTCTATGTCTGCTTGCGCCGTTTCTTCCAATTCATTATTCATTTCAATCTAAAAGGATTCAAAGAAGGAGTTTTTTTTTTGTCCTTCTCTCTCGCTTTCCTTCATCCATTTTACTGTGTTTTGGTTTTGCCGCTGTTATTGTGCAACTGACTTTTATTAATAGTTGAGCGAGAGGTTTTTGTTTCCTTTAACGGGATTTCTTTATTTTATTTTTTTACATTCGGAATCAAAACAATTGCATTGAAATGGAATTGCGAATTTTATTTGTCATTGTGAGGTTTTTTTCAGTTTTTTTGTTCTGCTCTTTTGCTAACTGGTGAGCCTTTTAGAAAAATAAAGTTTGGTTTTGTAGCTTTCAATTATACTGCGGAATTAAGTGACATGGCGTTTTGGGGACAAGTAAAATTGACATGGCATTGTGGGTTTTTGTTAAGGGTTGCGGGAAAATGAGTCTAAAAAAATATTTGGGTCATGATGATGCTGATGGTTTTAGGTTTAGACATATTTTTATTGATAGTTCTTATTACTCTTGTGGTATTTTGTGGTAGGCACTCAGTGACATCCTGTCCGAAAAATGTTTACTAATGCTTTGGAGTTGGAAAGGCTTTCAGAGATTTTTTTTTTTTTCTATTTTCACAGTGGGTAGGTTTTTTTTCTGTTGTGATGGCATCGGGTTTGATGATGTGGCACAATTGGTGGAGCAGTACAATTTTAAACAGGGACGGATTTTGAAGACGTATTTTTCTAATAAAGGTTTTTTTGTAGAGAAATTATTTGAAAAAAAAAAAAAAAATTTTTTTGATTGGCTCAACTCCGTGGTAGACAAATATAGTCACCGCCTAAGGGAGCTTCCTCTGTATCCACATTTGTCACAAGTATTATAATATAATTAGATATTGAATGTATTTTCAAAATTTTCAAAGCGGACTAAAAAAAGGCAGTTTACCAAAATTGTAATTCGGGCCACCCTGTATAAAGATGAGCAATACCCTATAGTAGGTGTTTTTTTATTATGCCCACATGATCTGTATATATAGGTACAACAATACTAGGAGATCCAACTATTGTTGTAAACTAAGAAAATCAATGATCGATATGGATCATGCGAGCATGGCCTGGAAAGCCTGCTGAAGAGTAGCGTTTCTGACTACGTATCTGACATACCAAGTCTGGTGAAGAGTCGTGCAGTAGTGTCAACAGCGTAGGGTATTGCTCATCTCTATACAGGGTGGCCCAAAATGGAAGATGAAGATCGGAAGATGCTGTACATTTTGCAAATGGTGGCAATTGGTGTTCTTTTGCCTCGAAAGACTGGAACAACAAATCACCTTATAAAGACATAATAAAACAACATAGAATGAGTGTGTTTAGTCCACCCTGTACAACCCGTCAATAGCCACCTCATGCATATACAACTGATTTGCGAAACAGCTGAGCTTAAGACCGATTTCTCCATTTTCAGCCAATGTCAGGCTGTGTGGCTCTCTTTCTTATGTTGTATAGACTTGAAGCTTAGGTGCAACATTTTCTGACACCTGTGTGATTAGGAAGTACCTACCCAATTGGTTTCTTAATAGTACATAACTGTGGTAAAATTGGATAAGATTGAAATGACCATGGATGAGTTGTCCATCATAGTAATTGGCTTCATGGGTATGAAGTGGCAGCTAAAAAAACTTTTTATATTTGATTCTGACAGCCAAAAATGTTCTTAAAGTCAGAGGGCCTTACCAATAAACATTTTTAATTTCGACTTTAATTTCCATACAAATTTCGCAATTCTGAGCTTCTGTAAATTTAAAGTCGATACTAAAATTTGTTATTAGTACGGCGCTGAGTAAATAGGCCTAGCTGCTCCCAATCCTTCGTTTTGTGCGAGTTTTTCATTTTGGGGACGAATGGAAAAAAATCTCCCAATTTCATGCCGAGTCCAAATGGCCAATTGAGAAGCTCTTTCATGACGGTTATACTTTCGGATGTTTGTCAGACATTCGTGGGTTCCCATTCGGTTAGTATTCGAGCTGTAGGCCACTGCGCGTACTCCTGTTTTCAAAGTCTGTGAGGGCAACACATAAAGAAAATCATCACTGGACGCATTTCTTTCTGACGAATCAAAGACTAAAATCGTTTTGATTTAACTTGGTGGTAGAACAGAATAATTGAGAGAGGCGCGCTGTTCGTACAGTCCCTTATATGACACGTCAGACTTCTGTCAAGCTTAATTTATAAATAACTATTCAACACAAATGGTTATAAATGTCGAGAGAGATTGTAAGTCCGTAAGCCCTTTTTATACAGGGATCGACATTTATGTATTTAAATTTTCGCTAGATCTGACGGGCCAATGGAACACTGTCATTGCGATTAACGCCGAAGGTACATATCTGTTCGATAAACGTGCTCAATCGAAATATTTTTTAAAAGGCCAGGAATCAAAAAAGTGAAATACGATCTTCCGTCGCTCTACATATATATGTTATAGGCAGGGTGACCCGTTTTTGTAAAGATCTACTAGGAAGCCAAGCCGTCGACGATCAGTACATCAGTATTAGTTAAAATTAATCAATCAATATTGGCGCAACAGGTCCTTTAGTTTAGTTTTTGTTTTATATTGTTTATAAAATTTCAGCTTGAACGGCCGAATTTTTCCGTCGAGAACAGTGCCTTTTTTCGGTAAGCATGGGTTGGGCCATGCGAAAAATACTGACTGTGACTGTCCGTAGGGACCCTAGGCCTAGCTTCTCCATTCGTTTTCAACAAAATTACTAACTTCCGTTCTACTTAATACTGACTTTGACTGTGTTTTTTTTTACAGTCTCACCTCTCCCAAAAGTCTAATAAATATCCCAGAGTAAAATTTTAGAAAACGTTGGCCCCTTACATTAGCCCCTTAAAAATATATAAGAGGGTCTTCCGAAGCCTTGATATAAGAAAGGTATATGGTGGCTCAAGACAGTTTTGGGTGCCATAACCCCACCTGACATGGCATTCGAATAATTTACTCATAGAACTGCTTAAATTGGGGTGCAACAATAAATCTCTCCTAGCCAAGACCCAAACCCTAACCACGACTCATACAGCAAACTATATCAAACAATTTCAAATTCCATCCCTGTTAAAAGCCCCCCCATTTGCATAGAAACCAATTCACGTGAATTTGTTCAAATATAATTTTATCGTTCTGACACAGATTAAGTGATTTTGAAAATTGACATTTCAATTTTATGTAACGATGCCCTTAAGTGGCCCATCAAGATCTCTCTTATTACCCGTTTGCAGACATTTATGTTAGTATTTTTTTTTTTTTTTTTAATTAAACTTTTCAATTTGCGAATAAAACCACGTCGCGCATCCAATTTCCAACTGCATAGCTGTATATCCAGGGCACTTTGGCGGGAGAAATTAAATCCTTAAACGTTTATTTCCCCTGCACAAGGCAGTGTTCTTACTCAAGGATATGATTTCATTTGAGGAGAATCAATAACAGTTTAACGGCAGAGAGCTGGGAAGGCAAACGTAAAAACAAACTCCTTCAACGAGGGCAAAATGACGGTGTCTCAGCATCATCGCCTCCTTGCAATTTGCACAAGGACTCACCAAATGGCGATATAAGAAATAATGGCTGCGCCGAGCAGGAGGAGGAGCAGCAGACCCCTGCTAAAATGGAAGCATTAGAATTCCAATGTCGCACGAAACGATTCATAAGAACAGTCTGCGATAGCAGGCATGTTTTTTTTTAAGGACTTCACCTTTTAGCGAACACAAAAGCAGGAGCACCGACGACCGACGGTGGCGGCAGCAACAGAAATATCTGAGAGAGATTAGCTTTATTGCTAATTGTCATAGGAAAATAGAGCGGCGCTCAAGGACTCCTCCGGGCACTCAGTGACTTACGTTGGATTCATTTTCGCCAGCAGCTGGGAACGTACTCGATCCCTTTCCGTCACCGAACCGGGAATGGCGGTCCCCACCTCTGTTTGTCGTTCACGTTCGATACTCGCTGACAGTTCGTTATTCATTTCGACGTGATTGTGCTCGGATTCCAGGTGTGTCTGTGTCTGTACGGTCTCGTACCGGCGATCGTCCTCCACGAAATTGAACACTTCGCTTAGTTCGTATTCCTTAAGCTGTAACGAGAGAAAGAGATGGCGAGAATGAGAACATTTTGCAATAAAACACAAGCAAATTAGAAAGTGAAAACGAGACGGGAGTAAGGGAACAGCCCATATAAGAGGGGATGTGTAGGAATTTCTACAACCAGCCGGCGCGATGCTTGGGAATTGATTTGTGTGAAGATTTTTGGGTGCTTCCTCGGGGATTTTAAGGTGTTTGAAAATTAAAGGATTTCCACTGCTGGATTATGCGATTAGAATTTTAAAGCGTCAGCTCTCGAGTAGATGATATTCGCACGGAATTTACATGAATAAGTGAGTGCGAACATGCAATTAACTTACAAGTATATACACATGAGCGAAATGTGTACACAAAGTTTGGTATTTTTGATGAGAAAGTTTTGCCAACTGGGTCGGCGCGGTCTGGAGGAGATTGAAATGGAATTTTGTTTGCAAAGCGAACTTTTGTGTGTTCAGAGCGAAGCGGGCGATGATAGCGCTGGATATTGGAACGATAGTGTACTCGGATTTTAGGACATCGTGATCTGAAGAAAAATTATAAACCTAAAGGTAGACCTGAAACTTTGGAAATTTTGTAAATGTTCAAAAGGATTTTTAATGGGCTGGCCAGAGTTGATGTCCAAATTATGAATGGGTTCAAATTATTTTTACAAAACTTTCTTTTAAAAATTCTGTTTTTCTAACTTCAACTTTTCAAAATTTTGCAAACGATAAAAAATGTTTGGAAAGTGTTAAAAAGCGCGTGCTTTTGAAATGCATAATGTATTATAATACAAAAATATTTTTTTTTTGTTCCTGACCAGACCATATTGTTTTTTTCTTAAATCAGAATAAGCAGAATTTTATTGTTTGAAATTTGAAAAGCAGCATTTTGTAAAGCAGAATTAGAAAAAGCAAAATTTCGCTAAGCAGAATTTTTGTGTGAGGTGACAGAATTTTGAAAAAACAGAATTTTGAAAGCAGAATTTCGACCGGATCCCGATAATTTTCTATTGTTATTTGTTTTTTTTTTTTTAATTTCGCTGTTTTTTAAATTTTAACTCCTCTTTTATTAACTTTTCCTTTTTTTAAAGTTCAATTTTGTTTAATAGATCCTGTTTTTTGATTCAAATCATTTTTCTATGTTTAATTTCCTTTTTATTTTTTTTAATTGTTTGTTTTTTCTTAGCTTTTAATTTTTAATGTTTATTTTTTTTATAAATTCAAAATTTTTTTTTTAATATCTACTTTTTTTTGTTTATATTATTGTGGTTTGGAAAAAAAGCGGTATGAACAGAATTTTTTTGCTTTAAATTTGAAAAGCAGAATTGGGTTGTTAGGAGACCGAATTTTGCAAGGCAGCAGTTTGAATGCAGCATTTCGACCCGCTCCAGGCTGGCCATTGTTAGGAACCGTTGGAATGTGAACATCTACATAATTGCAACTTTTAACTCGAAATGGACTTTTTTTTAAGGTGTAGCAGAACGCAGTATAAATTGCAGAGACAACACCCTATGTATTTTTCGCCGCATAATCCGATCCGTAAGCCCAACCCATACCAACCGTACCAATATCAAATCGAAAACTTTAGCGTGACTAACGGCTTAGGCAAGTTTTCGTTTTCAAATCGCCCGACGAAAAGGATCAGTCTTTGTCTGGTTAGCATCGCAAGCATACGCATTATACTCTCGGTTGCTAAAACCCATTTAATCATTATTAGTTATAATTAGGAGTTAAGAATAAAGTGTATCAAAACCTGGAAACGAATTTGTTTGTTTTTGCATTTATTCTCCTAAAAAGGAAACGCACAGGTAATTGACGAGGGCTTACTACCATATCTCGAAAATAAAATCTCGAAAGTAAAAATCTCGAATGTAAAAATCTCCAAAAAAATATCGAATTAAAAAAATCAAGAAATCATAATCTCGAATAACAAAGTCTCAAAAAAAAAAAAATCTCGAATTAATATTATTTTTTGAGACATTTTTTGATGGTAACATTTTGCGCGCGCAATTTTTATTTTTTTTGATATTTTTTACTTTGTTTAGTTAATTGTTATTATGTATATTCGATTTTGAAATTATTAATTTGTTTTAATTAATTATTTTTTATTTTGGTTTTGTTAAATTTTGATAATTTGTAGTTGTTTTGCCAAGATGAATAAATTATTTGATAAACAAAACATACAATTTTATGTTTTATACGAATCTTAGCTAGATAAGAAACAAATTTCGAATTTGTTTTTTATTTTCGAGACATTATATTATTTCGAGATTTTTGTACATTCGAAATTTGTGTAGTCATTAGTATGCTCAATATCTTTCGAAACATGGAACTTTGCGAGGATATCTCCACAAGTACAAGATCGCGAAGAGAAACGAAAAAAAAAAAAAAAAAAAACAATATCTTTCTCTAACTACGTAATGGAGAAAGTTAAAAATACAGAGAGGGTGGAATCGAGGTATAGAGAAAGAACTAGTTTTTTGAAAAGGTTAAAACACCTCTCGGTGCTGTGATCACAGCCACAGCTTGGGCAGATTTGTCTACAAGTTCTAAAGCATAATAAAGAACCTCTACTTTCAGGTGTTTGTTGGCGGAGGCTCGGATTCACTCCCAACTGCTGCACCATCTAATAAGAGGAAAATTATAAAAAAAAAAACAGAAAAAAGAAAACGAAGCAAAAGAGGAAGAAGAAAAATAAGGTGATGAAAATGAAGAAGAATGAGAATGAATGAAGTACAATAATAAGAAGAAAAGGGACAAAAAGAACAGAAAGAAAAAAGAAGAAGAGGAAGCAAATGAGGAAGAATAAGATGAAGAAGAAGAAAAAGAAGAAGAAGAAGAAAAAGAAGAAGAAGAAGAAAAAGAAGAAGAAGAAGAAGATGACGAAAAAGAAGACAAAAAAATTGAAGAAGAGGAAGAAGCTGGCATGCGATCGCTGACCAGGACAAGCTTTGAAGAAGGTTTAGCGCGGCGCTCAGATTCCTATAGTTCTTAGCTACATCTCCACAATTATAAAAACTGCGTGTGTAAATTTGCTACAACGGGTGATAGAAAATATGCACCTGTTAACCAATAGTGTGATCAACTTCACGTCCCTACTGTAATGAGTGGTGAAATCCCAGCCACTCATGTTGGAACTATGTATTATTTAGAAAAGGTCCTGCACATGCAGGTCGACTGGGTGAAGTTGGTGGATAGAGTAAATATATTCATTCCTTATCGACGGTTATGGGCGCTCGGTCGGGTTTGGAAGATGTGCGGATAATAAACCTAACACTAATACAAAAGCTTGCGGCCTTGTGTTGATGTGTCACAACATAGAGGTACGATCTGAATAAAAATCAAGAAATCACCAACTCACCTCCTCCACTATCTAAATCAAAACTACAGTAATAAAAAAAAAATAAAAAATAAATAGTTGGCGCAACAGGTCCGGAGGGACCCTAGGCCAAGTCTCTCACAACCATTCGTTTTGTGTGCGTTTTCATTTTTGGAACGAATGGAAGGGATCTACAATTTTATGCCGACTCCAAACGGCTAATTTAGAAGCTCTTTCAACACAGTCATACTCTCGGATGTTTGTCAGACGTTCGCGAGGGGTGGCGCAGTGAAAAAAAAAAAACCCGAAGGAATTTGGGTTTTTGCGGGATTCGAACCTCGAACGAATTGAAATATACACACAGCCACCCTGCTGCCGCAAAATCAATTACATACATAAAACTCCAACCTTAATTGCGATATAATTCGGCCACAAAATGTAATTGCTTCTTCGTCCTTCACTACATATAGATAGTAGGCATATCAAACGCGATAGCAGCTCGAATTATTATTTGACCCTCGCGCACCATGCAACGCATATAATCACAGCTAATCCGGAGGAGCTATGCTGCACCCCCTGTGGTGAATCAAATCACTCGCTGAGTAAGTGGCGTACAGAGGAAAAAAAAAATACGAAAGCTGCACAAGAAAATGATGAAGTGATAATAATAAAACCCAGCGAACCCAGTTGGTCGTAATTATTTATTAAAACGCCCACCCACCCACTAAATCACAGTCGGGATTGGACTCTTAGTACACCACCAACACCGGATATACTAACCTTGATGAACTGAAATGTGGCCAGCGGTGGTAGGCGTTTACTCTTCGGATAGAAGAAGCTCCCTGCTGGATGGGCCGGATATCTTGATGTGATACGATAAATAACTCCTTGCGGGCTAGTTGGCCAATTGGGGGCGGTGAATGTGAATCCATTATCTGTGCCAGCATCTAGAGGATCCATTTCGACGGTAACCGTATCGATCCAGGAGCCTCCAACGCAGAGCTGCAAAATATAGAAGAGAAAATGAGAAAAGGATATTCCGGTTAATCTGTGTTTTTGCAAAATCCCATATTAGACGACGACCATGTCGGTATACGAGTACAATATCCTGTAGCGCACAAAAAGGCAATAAGAAATAAATGAGTGCATATTAAAAGCGGGCGGTTCATGTGTTTGTGTGTATGGGTTTGGTTTGGGGGGAAGAAATATTGCACCGTAAAGAGGCCGCTGATGATGATTACGGTCCAGGGACTATTAAGCGCAATACCCTATCTATCTGTTGTACTGGTAGGGTTGCATATATGTTCGAGTTCGTGTGTGCGGTTGTTATGTGGTAAATTAACGTTCTTAAAGCGAAAAATCTGCAATTGATTTGCAATTAATGGAGATGAATTTTCCGCCTCCCTTGGGATGGGTTTAATTGATTTCGGACGATGCTTTGATTTGCACCGCATGTCGGGTCATAATAGAACGTGTTTATCGGAGGTAATAAGGTTTAATAGGAGGCGCACAATTTTTACAGCTGAGATGGTGCTCTGTGGTATTGCCTCCATTAGTAAACGCGTTTATTGATGATATGGGCTTTTGAGAACCTTCTTTGGTGTGTGTGTTTTTTTTAGTAAAACGGTAGTTGATGGTAACGCTGAGGTTGGCGATAGTCCACAGCAGTTGTGGAAGAACGAGAGATAGGTATATCGGCCGAAGGTATAAAAGAACGGAGATCGCTTTTAGCAGCGACAAGCAGAAACAAGCAACTGCTAACTCTGTGGAAAGCCGCGAACAAGAAGTATGTACGGGATATGTTGACCAGGGTACAAAGAACAGCCTGGATTGCCTTTACGGGTACTTTACGTACCACACCAACGGCTGCACTGGAAGCGTTTATGCATATTTTACCACTGGATTTACAATTACAATCAATAGCAGGTAATAGTGCGCTATGGCTCACTAATGTAGGGCTTTTTAAAAACAGTAGGATAGGACACAGTACTATTTGAAAGTATTGGTACACTTGATTTTGACATACCGTTCGATGTGTCGTACCCTGACCTACAGAACTGGAATAGGAACTTAGTTTCGAGGTCAAATGAGATATCAGTATATACTGATGGATCCAAAACCAGTGAGGGTACGGGGTTAAGTATATACTCCAACGAGTTGGACCTACATATGGCTCTGAGACTTCCGGACGCATGCAGTGTTTTCCAGGCTGAGATTCCGGCCGTACTCAAAGCAGCGGAGGTGCTTCAGATGAGATCGATATCCAATAAGAATATCGCCATCTACATTGATAGTCAGGCTGCGTTTAAAAAGCACTAGAGTCACGTACCACTGAATCTGAACTAGTCAGGAATTGCCGCACAATGCTTAAGGCATTATGTTCGCAGAACCGTGTCAGACTATGTTGGGTACCTGGGCATTGTGATATTGATGGTAACGAAAGGGCCGACGTTTTGGCTAAGGAAGGAGCGGAACTCCCAATAAATACAATGGTTGAGGGTATCAGACCACCTATGGCCGTTGCTAGAAGGGTCTCAAAGGCACTGTGGCCCGCTTTAAAGAAGCCTGAAGAATTAATCAATCTCAGTAGAACAAAGTTAAGATTAACGGTAGGAGTACTCTCTGGATACTGCCTTCTAAAGAACCATGCCATGAGAGTAGGCTTAGCTAATACGGATACATGTAGGTACAGGCACTGTGAGGACCTACAAGCTACGAAAGACAATTCCCACCTTCTATGCGAGTGTCAAGCAATTGCTCGGAGTATAGAAGGAAGCACCTAGGCAGGTACTTTTTTAATAACTTAGAGGAGGTTGGTTCCTCAAACAATATTGGGAGCATACAATCAAATTCTGTAGGGAAAATGATTGCTTAGGCAATTTGGATTAGGTTTTTAACCGTTTTGGTTCCCTGGGGATGTCGATGGGCCCGTTTTATTGCCTGGTCTTTTGTGACGATCTCACAACCCAACTCAACCTAACCTAACCTACCTCTTTACTCTTTTTGGTGATTTGAGCGCTGTGACTGTCTACTTCTACTAGACAAATATTCAGGAGGAGATCTCAGGTGTCCTGTAATTTGAAATCGAAACCCTGACAGTAAACTTGGCAACTCGAACACGCTCATAAGTGTGTTGCCCTCAAAGATTGGATTAAGCTAATTCCACTGATGTCTTGTAGGTGTCTGCTTAAGCGAAGAAGATCCTGATTTGCATCACAAACGTACTAGAAGTTGTGAAAGACGAGGAAAAGTCATCGAACATAGGAAAATATATTTTCGGTGCGTAAGTCGAGGATCTTCGGATTTTTTTATTTCTGCATGAACTTCTATATTTTTTGGATCACCCTTGAACAGCTAAAGAGCCGCAGACCTTTTTTTTTGTGTACTAAAATTTAGCCTGTATTTAAAGATTTTCTTTAATTCCTTTCTCTGTTAATTCATTTTTCAAGGAAAATCTTACTTCAGCCTAAGATGTAGAAACACCCTATGATAAAATTAGAAGTTGGCTCCAAGCATTCTCTGTATGAAATTTAGGAAAAGGAGTTCGCTTCTAGATAAACAAAAAAAAATATTTGCCAATTGTCTCTACGATTTCTGAGTCTTTGCACCTAGGTACGTATATTCAAAAATGGGATTTTGAAGTCCAACTTTCATCCTCGGTCGAGTTAACATGCCCAAGATCTGGGACTATTCTCAGGGCAATTGCGGTTATTTTTGCATAATAAGATTTATCTGTCAAATAGGTTACGTTCTAAAAACCATTCATAGTCATTTATTCTTAGTCATTTATAAAACCATCCTTCAAACTTTCTTCGTCTTCCCTCTACTGTTTTGAAAGTCGGCTGTCACTGTTTGTATTTTTTTCCAACTCGACAATTTCCTTTATAAAATTTATTTTCTCTTCAATTTTCGCCTGAAATACAAATATCTCATGAGCTTCTACAAACCTCCAATTGTACTACCAAACTTGGTCCTTCCTAAGATCACAACTCCCCTCAAACAATTTCCTATAAATTCCCGCTCGTATCCACTTAAACTCTTATCTGAGACAATAGTAGAAATTCACTCGGGCGTATGTGCGACATTTCCTGTAATCTCATTAGGCGACCACAATCCGCACCTATCCATACGTATGCCAACACACATTTCGATGACATCCGCACTTATCTGTGGCACATGCCAACAGTTTCCTTTTGCAACACCTATCTCTCCCAGGACTCCTCATCAAGCGCAAAATTACTGTGACAAAGAAAAGAATCGCCCACCATTGTAATTTGCACCCTCTTCCACCACCATGCACAAGGATAAACTGATTAAAATCTCAATCTAAGCACACTTCCCGAATGAATACAAATCACTTTGTTACATCAATTGTGCCATCCATTTGATTTTAATTTGATTGCTCATTTACCGACATGTACTTCCGTCAGCGTCGTCGTCGTACTCGCATCCACGTTTAATGATAATCTAGAACCACCCATAGCAATAGTAATTGATGTAGGCCGTCTGTCCGCATGTGCATAAGGTACATACCTGAAAGGAATCGACTCCGATGAACCAATCCGGCGATGGAACAATACGCGTCATTAGGGAGACCAAACTGTGATTGCTGTCCACAAAGAATTTTGCCTCATTTCGGCCGGCTCCTGCGGTGATCGCCGACACTGTGAACTCGTCGAAAACGCTTCGCTCAGCACGCGACGCTGACGATGAGGGGGCTGCGGACGAGTAGTACAACGAGGAGGATGGAGATAATGATGCGGATCCTGAGGATGTCGCTGATGTAAATGAATTTGCTCCCACTCCTGCGGTTGATTGCTGCTGCTGCTGCTGCGTCTGTGATGTAGACGATGATGATTCGAGGATATCTGATTTGCCGGTCTCAGCAAATTGTTTGACACCCGCCGAAGCTTGTTGTCCTATGTGGAATAGCGAAAACGACGAGTCATGGGTTCTTCCTACAAAGAAAATAAGAAAAAAACAAAAATCAGATATCAGATTATCAGGGACGATTCTTTTTAAATTCTCGCAAAAAAGGATATCAAATGAAAGAGAAGATTACTTTTGCTTTCGCCATTTCCACATGGTATAAATACTCTGTTTATGACATGAAAGAAGCGAATGCACCAAAACGAATCAAGCTAATCCACAGAGTTTCTCTTGCGTCGTGGCGGGTAATGAACATTGACCCCTGCCCGCAACACAAAAGGGGGAATAATACCAAAAACCTATCAACATATGGAGCAGGAACGCGGTAAAATCACAGTCAAGAGCTGGGCATACACCATTAGGAAAATTAAGCCCCGGCTCTTGATGTGCCCCTCTCATTTAAATCCGCCATCGCATGTTGTTGATTGTGAAATAAAAGTGCTTTCAACTAAAACCGGGTCCGCCTGAGCACCAGATCCATAAACAGATTAAAAATCCAAACTTCAAAAAGAATCGAAAAAGATGGGTCCGGTGTAGAAGACGAATTCGGGGGTAAAACTGATGAGAGACTCGGACCGCTACTGCCAGTCGAAAAGTTGGTAGGAAAAAAGTTATTTATCCACTTCGTCGGTCGGCAGGAAGTTTCGCTACAATTCAGAGTAGAAGTTTTGAACAATCTTTTTTTTTTTTTGTTGTATGAGTGGGGTTTCCGGACCACTTGATGAAAATGAAAAATAGGCTGAAGAGCCTGATGGATGCTGTAATACGGTAATGCATGCTTCAGTGTACTTGGGGTTGTATACTTGAAAACTCTGCCAAGTGGAAGGGAGCGCGCGCACAAAAAAAAAAAAAAAAAAACTTTCAGAGCTCGGCGAGAAGAGTATACTTAGTCAACGAGGGTTTCACTGTTATACGAGGACGGATTATCTGGTGATGCAACACATAAAGTTTTTCGGGCAGGTTTTTTTTTTTTTCGTCGTTCTTGTTGTTCTCCATTTGTTTAGTTGGAGTAGAACGATGTAAATAATGCGGTTTCGATTATCTGCATTTACTTTTGGGCTTCGCGGGGTAGGGCTAGGTGAGCGTGGAGGCCAAATACATATGTTTTTGGCTACGTTAGGTTAGGTTAGGTTAGAGTGGCAGGCCGCCTCAAGCGCAGCCTCACTTAGGCCAAATTAGGCCCATTGTGTTACCACAGGATCGATATCGACTCCTTATCTACCCGTTGAACCAGCCGGAGCTAAGAATGAAGCGATGGAGGCAGTTGATACCTATGTTTGCGAGTTCGCTGAGATTGTCGAAGAAATATTCTCCGAGGTATAGTTTTCTACGGAGTGACAGTGCTGGACACGTCCATACAGCTTCTGCAGAAATCATTTGAAGGGAGGCCTAATCTGAGAGCATGTCTCCCTATGATGCAGTGTCCCGTGATGACACCTACTAGAGTGCTTATTATGGGTCTTTTCAGTGTAATGAGACTTTTTGAGCGCTTGGAATCCAGCTGAGGCCAGATCTGTTTCGAGGTGTGGCACGTTAAGCAGCTAGACCACCTGCGATTAGTAGCGCTTAATGCGTTTTGTTTAATTAGGAGCTTGCAAGTAGCAAGAGGCATATAGAGACTCCTTTTTTCTGGTAGAGTCGACACAGTAGTGCCTTGTCTGGCGAGCTCTAGAACTATATATCTACATACTTTATGCACTAGACTTGGGATTCTTAAAAAAATTCTTTAAAAAAATGCGTGCGATCGTAGGGTAACTCGCAGCGATCTTTAGAAAAAAAAAAAAAAAATAGTTGGCGCAACAGTTAAACGCCGACTCCAAACGACTAATTGAAAAGTTTTTTCAAGACAGTTATACTCTCGGATATTTTTCAGACGATCGCGAAAGGTGGCGCAGTGAAAAAAAACTCTAAGTTGGAATTTGGGTTTTTGCGGGATCAGCGATCTTTTGGCTTTACGAAAAAGGGTTGAAAGGTGCTTTTTTATAAAACGGCATCTAAAATAATCGTTGAAATTCAGTGACAGGAACTGGAACTGCGGATGAATTACGGCATCCGCGATCGCGTAATACGTGACTGAATTTGTTATTGTTTTGCTTGTAAAATCCTAAACGTATGACGTATGGCTCGCTCACAGATGCGGTAATTCGGCCCCTGATCTTGCACCTGCAGAACCAATAGTCTCCGCAGCTACGCTCTTTAACTCTGTTACCTTGTAACTTTTATAATTACTCGTTGGTATCTGTTAATAAATTAAATTATAAATACTTCCACTGATCTTCCGCCGAATTACCCCCCCATTTTGGAGCTGAGTTGGTACTGGCAGGTGGCACGTTTGCGACAATAAAATGGCTGCAATGGTCGAACATATAGTTTGAGTGCTCATTTGAAGTTTAATTTAAAAAAGGCATTCCGATCTGACCGAAGAGTCTACCCGATCGGAGTTTAGATTACTCAGCCCTTACTCAACCACGACCTAGCTACGCAAAATTATTTCCACGATCGGTTCGATGTAGACGTTATTTCTAAAATCATCAAGGTCAGAGGCGAACTACTTCGATGAACTTCAGATCATATACTCTATTTCTTCTCCACATCAACGATTTGCTTGGATCGGCAAATAATAATATCTACAGCTTTGCAGATGACAGCACTCTTATATCCTCCATCTCGAACAGTGGGCCTGTGAATACGGCTACATCACACAATCAGAGATGTGAACAAATTAATTCTCTAAATGATGATCTGAACAAAATCTTGAAGTGGGGAAAGGACAACTTGGTTGTATTTAATGCAAACAAGACACAGCTCACAACATTTTCCAGAAAAAATGCATCAACAGTTCCTCAGATCCAAATGGATGACCATCCAATCCATCACAAGGACTCAATGCACCTTCTAGGAGTCACAGTCAACTCAGGAATCACATGGCAGAACCACATATCCTATATCGCAAAATCGGTTAGACCAGGCTTCGAATTTTGTTCCCATATATGGAGCTCGGCCCCAAAACATTCACTTAACCTGCTTGATAGCATACAGAGACGAGCAGTTCGACTCATTGGAGACAATACACTCACATCGAATCTACAACCGTTGGTGTACAGAAGACAAGTCGCTGACCTATGCTTGTTCTATAGGTACTTCCATGGTAGATGTTCTGAGGAACTCAAAGACATTATCCCTCGAAATGCAACTTTTGGGCGCCCAACAAGACAGGCTGCTTATGCTCATGACCATACAGTACACTTGACAACCGCGAGGACATCAACTTTCCAAAACTCCTTCTGTTACAGGACAAGCAAACTTTGGAACTCGCTTCCTGGGGATATATTTCCAGAAGACTACAATTTGCAGCAATTTAAGTGCAGAACAAACATACATCTGCAGGCATCTCGGGGCGCTGTTGAAGCGATATAGGTTCGCCTTTCCCGGGAGAAGTATATAAAAAAAAAAAATAAAAAAAAAAATATATAGACGACAGGCATGAGGAATGTAGCTTAGCAACCTTCGGCAGAAAGAAGACGTTTGTCATTTTATTTGAACTTGTTCAATACTGAAGGAGATCAGACGAGCTCGTTGGAATAAGGAGCAGTTGTCAATGGCTGACTTCACAAGAAGTCTAAATGGTGAGGCTGAGGACTGGAGCGTACTGGCTAGCTAAACTAATAAAACTTTAGTATAATTCTCTCTTTTCTTCGGCTGAATGCAATGGCCAAAGTCTTTTATTGTAAATTATTTTTGTTTTGTGAACAAATTACTTACTTACTAGAATTTTATTTCGTTACGTATACCACAGCGACATCTATTCAACATTTTAAATAAAGAACTTAATCTCATTAGTGTCATTAGTATTGCGACTTATTTCCAATCTTCTAACCATAGGTACCTCCGTAAAAGATTTCTTTTAAAATCGCTGCTTTAGAGACTGCATCTCTGGTTATTAGAAATCCCTTGGACCTTAGAAATTCTTGTATTCAATCGCATCTGACCATCACCATTACCTCCCAATCCTTTCACAAATGCACTTGAAAGTATTTTCCAAGGATAATACCATCATCTCTTTACAAAACTCTCCATAAGGAACATAATTTTGTCGAAAAATCTCTGCTGCAAATACAAACGCATATCTCGTCTCGTAATCTACTTAAATGTGGGATACATCTGTGTCCGGTCTACTGGGCATTACAAAATGTACTTTCTGGTACAGAGCTATATCATTAGTTGCACATCTCATTTGGCCAGAATAACGAGAGTTATCCCCAAACCTGCATGATACCCTATCATTTCTATAAGTCTCTGAAATTCCAAAGTTGCAGCATAAATACATTTCCAACCATCACAGTTCACCTTTTGGTTCAAATCACCACTTAGCAACCACTCTGCATGCCAATAACTGTATTTAATTGCACAGACGAATCCGAAAAGGATACAAATGCATAGGAGAATACAAATGGTATCTGTTTTTAGAGACATGCACCCTTACGCCCAGGAAACTGTTATATACGCATCTACGAACATGTGCAATCAAAGTATGGGCTTCTCGATAAATTCCATTTATAAACTTCGAAAAATGTTCACCAAATTGGAGAGGAGTTTTTCAAGCGTCGTTTGCTTAATAATAATAAACATGAAAAAGAACTATATATCTACATAGTTGCCGGTCTTTACTCATTCGCCGACACTGCACCTCTGGCAACCTGTGCATGGCTAAGGATTCACTCAACCGAAAGAGAAAATAAACAAAGCTGGTTCATAATAGCGCGCCGATCCAGCGAGAGGGAGAATCATCCTTGCGCTTGTCGTTAGAGTTGTTATTTTTATAGCTAGTACACGTAGTGAAGTCCTTTTGATGTTCTCACACTTAAAGTAAAAATAGCAAAATAGTAAGGGATGCAAAGGATGTCGGCGGTATGGTATGGTGCTACGGGTGGGTGCAGTGAATCCGAGGGAAAAAGAATCTGCAGACATTTGAAATGTATGAAAATTGAAAGCTTTCTCCCTAGGGATGGGTTTAGGTTATAAATAAACAAGTCACTTAGGTCCTTATGTGTGCCGAGTTGGGCGTTAGTTTATATATATTTTGTTTCGGGCAAATGGGAAATGGGAGTGCCACAGAGAAACAGTAAAGCAAGGTTAAGAGGTTCTTTTTTGGCAGATTTTTAAAGTGGTTTTTGAAAGTTCGCATATGTTATTTAGGTTTTTTTTTTTTCCTTTTTGGTTCAATTTTGCTATAATTTAACTACTTCATTCGGAAAGCTATAGGATGTGCAAATTCGCGAAAATGTGCATTAAATATGAAAGACGATGTGCAGCTTATATGTATCTATTCGGAACATGAACTATCGCCTTGCTTATAAAGCGTGCTAGATTTTGCCTGTGCTGGTGGCCTTTTCTATTTTACTCTGGGAGTCTTAAGGATTTTTGAAGCTCGTTGTATTTCCTTCATTGAAGGCACAATAGGTTTCTTTAAGCAGCCGCAGTGCCAGAACCTCTTGAAGGTTCTCCTGCTTCATAATCATAATTTATTGCCTACATTCAACTGTGGATTTACGCGGTATAATCTTAAAATTCTGATATAATTTTAAAGAATGACTTTCATTCTTTTCACCGTAATAAATCTCTACTTAAGTTGCACTACAAAAGCCAGAGTCAGTCCTTAATTGAAGCAGTTCTATTAACCAAGTTTGCTCAGGTTGATTTGATGAAATTTGCATGTCCCATCAATTTTATAACATTTTTCGTGCGAGTGGCACAATTTTGCGTACAAATCGGCGTCACACGCCATTAGGTTAGAGTTTGCGATAGTTCCATGCAGTCACGAGTGAACATACCTACGTCAGTTGCTAATAATTCAAAAAGTTACGAATATTATTTTCTGTGCTATCGAATTTTCGTTTTACTTCCTAGATACACAAATGTGCTCTGCAAGGACCACGTCTATCGACTAGCGGTGTCTCTTGTCTCGAAAGTTTGTAGGAAAATGATAACTTTGTCACAATAATTGAGAAGTGGCGCAGTTTTTACATAATGGCTATGTACTTCACAAGACGTCCTTTGAACAAGGTTCTAGTCACGGAAACATCTACGGCACTTACTAATAACTCACAAAAATGCAAAATTGCGCCACTTGCATTAATATTATTCAGAATACTAAATAACAGCATTTGCCATGCTAGGCAAATTCTTTTACTGCAACTTCTGTGTATTTTCGACGAATTGTATACGTTTATAATGATTTAAATTTGGTGTCGGAAAGGCAAAACTTTTGAAAGGTACACTAGAGACGTTGTACTAAAAAAGACTTTGAAGAAGACGATGACGATTGAGGCTACAAATATTAGGGACCTATAAGCCACTATTTGCTTACATTCCTCTTAAGAAAGTCTATTCCCGTATTAGTTGAAGCCACATCGAGTTTCAAAAATTGTTTATTTTTGAATAAGGCATTGGAATTTTCGACAAGTGCATCTGAACATACGGCATCAGCTTGCGACGTCATAAATTTGACACTCGCTCTCGAACAAAAATCCCTTTAGTTGCAGGAAACAAATTCCTCAAAACCCTACAATCGTCAATCTCGAAAGCCGATCCTTTACAATGTATATTTGCGGCTCATTTCAAAGCAACCGCATCGTTCAACACCAGTCGTTAGAATTTCGAATAAGACAGGGGCATCAGCATTGTTGTAACAAAAGTCCTTCCGACATTATGCCCTCCCCCTATGTCCAATTCGAATCAAAAGTCAAAATACCAATTGCATGTCAATCGTTGCACACTATCCCCCTTCTGCTGTTGGTTCCAACCATAACCACCGTTCAAACGCATTCCAATCAATTCAATTGAATTCTAAAGCCAAAGTCATAGGTCGTAGTTCGTAGGTTCATTACTACGTACGCAATGTACATCGCCCGTCTGGCTATAGCAACCTTCGTCTCTGGCTATATGGCTACAGTTTAAAAACAGAGAACGACAGCTCCTCCCAGCCAACAAACAAGGCCTAAAACCCATTTGCTTACCTCAGAAGAGAGTGCCCTGTCCCCGAATGACACAACACAGGACCTTAATGGAAAACTTGTGTTTTTCCTTCCGTTAAACAGCACCTACACGACAACGTCGACGACGATGACGATGACGACGACCAAACAACGACAGCAATTCGTTTTCCCAATGATTATTTCATGTGGATGGGAGTGGGTGCGGCGCCGCTGCGGGGATGGGGTACTTCATTTTAGGAACAGTATTACAGGCTCCACACAGGCATGCCAGCAACCAAATAGAGGCAGCATTCAGCCAGCCAGCAGTCTCGGAGAGAAACTTCACACACACAGCACACAGGAAATGTTTGAAATTGTTTTTTGCACCAATTTTGCGGCGGGGGTTGTGGAAACAGAAAACTCGCATAGCCGCATATATGTACATGGAGGCATGTTCATCCGCCGCCGTTGCCGTCGGTCGCTCTGAATCTAAAGTGTTCCGAAAGTCGGCTTTAACAGCTTTTACATGTACGTCAGGTTCCTAGCGTTGCTGGAATGGATGATACGGTGTGCTGCTCGGTAAAATTTGCACATAAAAATATGCCCAACGCACATACACATTCGCCGGCAAAAGGGGACCGTGCAGGAAGGATGAGTTTATTATACAAACTGTCGTAAGACTTCACAGTGCTTAGCGGCACAATTAGCTTTGAGCTGTAAGCACGCAGATAGTAGAAAAGGTATCTCTGTCCTTGAGCCATACACTCGCGTAGTATGGGGGAAGGCTTTCTCCATCAGAACCACATAAGTGGGTGTTATTATTGTCATTATACGACTGTGGCGGGGGAGCAAGGGGAATAGGGGATGAAGTTTCTTTTCTCGTAATGGATCCGTTTTATGACATCAAAGTGACACTTTGTATAAATTATGTACAAAAAGGACACGTGTCCTGGTATTTCCTTGAAAATAATCCATTTCCTCTGTCGCAACGCAATCGTGTTATTGTTTAATTCTTTTTTTTATTTTTTGTTTCTGTAATGCCCCACATTCAGCATAATTGAATAATGTCAAGGGAAACAAAATGACAGGTATACAAATTTGTCCGCAACACATTTGAAGTTGTCAAAGTTGCCAAAATATTTTCACTCCGCAAGCAGTTACCTCAAAAACTGGGTGAAACAGTGTCACACAGTGCAACGAAAAGGGGTGAACACGAGAAAAGCAAACATTTTCCCCATAACTGGCTAAATAAATGTCAGACGCAAGCATTCATTCATATTTATTTAAGTGCATGTTTCAGCCATCAGCATTACCACAACCATTTTTGTCGGTCGTATCGTTCTGGAAAGTTTACACCCCGGCGACTCCCCGACCAGGCTTTTACGAGCCATCCATGTGGTTGAGTTGTATTTTATGGTCATTTTTTTTTTCGGCACATAGTGGGTGTCGGGGCAGATCTTTAAATTTTGCTACCATCAGAGGGAGTGAGACTCAAGTGAGCTAAAATGAAAGCGATTTCAGAAGAAGGTTCTTTATTTACTTATATGTTTTTCGAACAGATTTAATTTTGAGGGCGCATACATACGGACTGATTTTCAAATTGGAATGAAGAAATTTCTCTATCTTTTGGGACACACAATCCTGACACCTACGGGCCATCTCATGAGTGGTGTACTTTTGAAAGGCTTAAGTAATGCATCCTAACGGAAACCGTAAATTAATTTAAGTGTAGTGTTCTTTTATATGGTTGCGCACACTAATGTGCGCTCTGGAAATGCCCTTTGAAGTACTCAGTGTTTGAATGCGAGTTGCATGTCGTACTTTCAGTAATTTTATGTAAAGCTGAATTCATTTGACAATATTTGGCATACAGAGAAATCCAAATGATACAGGTTCATTTAACGCACATGACAACTAAAATCACCGAAAGGAGCCCGTATGAGCGCACTTATTTTGCTAAAGTTATTTATACGTTCCATATACATTTGAGTAGTTTGTTAAAAATGTTGTGATACATGGCACAGCGCACACTAATGTGCGCTAGTATGTGGTTCACTGAACTCTGAAGCTATAAGTATTTATGAGCCAGCGTTGTGAATTTTAACAGTCCATTGCCGGAGAACAGGCGGTTTTAATTGATAACAACATAAGTTGGAAGAAAAATGTCCGCACATATAGAAACCCCACTGAGTGAAAAAACGCACCTAGAGGTGTGCTCTAAGGGAATAACTCTGTGCGCTCAGGAGTTTGTATTGTTATAAGAGCGATATTTCCACGAAGAATCGAATTTCCTGTTATACGTTTGTGCTATCAAACATACTGTGTGAAATTAATTGAAAGGTTGTTCGAAAGATTAGATTCGATTTTTTTTAGATTAGATAAGATTTTATTGAAGCCACTGGATAGGCAAATTTTATCGTTCTGGTAACTAAGAATAGATTTTTAAAGATTTTCCTTGTAACTAATGTTGATTTTTAGTGAATTTTTGTAATTTTAATATTGAAAGTGTATTTCGTTTTAGCGCAAATTAGGCTGATGGTGTGATCCCCCTTAATATTTTCTTCAAGACGTAAACTTGCCTGAATGTTGACCTTCTTAAAACTGCAAATAAAAAAGAATACCATTCAGGCAGTCAGAGGCACTTGTAAACTTGTATTTTGAAATTGTGCGTTGTAATTTTGTCTTTAGAAAGGTATGTTTATTTTAAATAATTATTTTACACATATTTTTGTCTTTGGTCTCTTCTTTGGGTGCGATAGGCTAAAATTGAGTAGAGATGTCGAGATGAGACTATATTTGTGAATTTCTTTTTGAAATTTGATCTTATAACAGTGTGCGCTATTACATTGCCTTGTGCTTTTTTTTAACAATTTGACAAACGATAACTTTCCATTGTGCGTTATGAAATTTCAATTTGCGGTTGATTCAAAATAAGTCCAAACGTCATTCTTACAGCATTTTCGACTCTGTCACAAATTTTAATACACACCATCACTCGAAAGATGATAACTTTCCATTGTGCGCTATGCCGCTTCAATGTGCGATTGACTCAAAATAAGCCCAAATGTCATTCTACCAGCATTTTTGACTCTGTAACAAATTTCAATATACACTGGCACTCCTACGATGATAACTTTCCATTGTGCGCTTTGCCATTTCAATGTGCGATTGATTTAAAATAAGTCCAGATGTCATTCTGACACTCCCATTTGTGATATATACTCCAATTACACCACACTTAGTCGCAGAACGCATATCAATGTGCTCTTGCTGGTAACGTAAAACCGCCCAATCAAGTCGAAGTGAACATTGCAATAAAACCTTATCCTCGTATCTACCCCATTCAGATCACATAAACGCAGTAAAAATTACTTCACTGTAGATGCCACCTGATGGTGTTTACGATCATGTACGTCACCAAAAACCCAAAAAATGTAATCATGTACAAGGCACGAAAATTTCGTTCAGCCCCAACAACACTGTCACTATCCGACTCGACTTTTATTTGCCTTTTACTTACAAAATACTGAATAAGCGCCAAACTACTCCGGCGAAGAGTTTTATTGAACTCAGTCACGTTCCGCCCACTCACCTCTACTATACAATACATCCCATGTTGTCGATGTTGTGAGTTTTTATAGGTTCTGTCACCAACAAAACAACCCTCTGCGCATCAATATATGAATATCTCTTGTGCATGTAAAGAAGTTCGTCAATTTTACCAAAGACACAACGACGACGTCGCCGATAGCAGATGGAATCAGTATATTTGTATCCCTTCGGTGTCTTGTCCCCCGCAAGATGCGATAAAAGTTTTCGCAACAAATCGAAGGAGTATCCATCTACCACCGACCGTCGCGTCGCCTTTTGTGAGCTTTTAATAATGTTTATCTTCATGTTTCTCTCTATTACTTCGTCTTCTTTTTCGCATTCAGTAGTGGGGTTTTTACCAAACAGACAAAGTCAAACCTCTTCGTATGCACTTGGTAATGGAGGTTTTATTTGAATTCGGGGGACTTAAGGGTGGTTCGGTTTAATTTTATTGCCAAGTCGTCGTCGGTATTCGGTCGGATTGCTGAGTTTGGCTCGAATCGATTGGCCCTCCCCCGCGCAGAATGGTAGAAGAGAAAATAAATCCCAAATTAGATTTTCTCTAAGTGAGGGGGGAAATTAATTATTAACCGGGTGGATTCATTGTGAATGCACATTGAATTGACGGTTTTGTTTGTTATTATTGAATGAAATTTGTGTTGATCGTAAAATTGTTTGCGCAGTTTTACGACCTCGGGCGTCTACATTTGACCTACATAAAGAAGGGCATATGATAGTTGCATAAGAGAAGAGAATACAACCAGCAGGATGTCACGGAGGAATGATTTTTTTTTTTTGTCTCCTTGACGAAAGTCTGTTTTAAGTGGCAACCAACTGAAGTAGCTCCCGCAAGGGGTTTGTTTTTATTAAAATACAGCACAGGGCTGGCGGTTATTGTGGGGGTTTAATGGGAGTCGGAGTTATAATTGAAATAATAACATTCTTTTAACCTTAGCATGTGTTAAATTCGTTGGAGTAAAGAGTTTGCAAACTTAGAGAGTTTAGGTCACCTTCACCGATTTGGAAGGACTTAGGAGTTCATCACACCAACCACTGAGCGGGCCTGTTCACTTGGTTATTTGAATTAGATCGTTCGTGAACTGGTTCTCTGGTATGAAGCCTTGTATGGACTTGATGGGAAGGGGGTTCAAATTTATGTAGGGTAAAACAGGAATAAGTCGTAATAAAAAATAAGTCAAACTATCGTAGATAGGAAGTGGTTGCATTTTTGTCATTTCATTTATTGATTAATTATTATTATTAAAATAATATAGTACAGCGCTACCTACCATGCCATTCGGTTAATTGATTTCTATTACTTACTTACTTAGGTGGCGCTACAGTCCGGGGTGGACCTGGGCCTCAACCAATACGCCTCTCCAGTTAGCGCGATCTTTGGCTAACTGCCTCCAGTTGTGCACTCCAAGTTGGTTGAGGTCCCCTTCCACTTGCGCGCGCCACCTAAGGCGAGGTCTTCCTCTACTGCGTTGTCCCTCCGGGTTAGAATCGAAGACTCTTCGGGCCGGAGCGTTGGTGTCCATTCGCTCTACATGTCCCAGCCATCTTAGACGACTGATGCGTACTTTTCTGACTAGGTCGATGTCGCTGTACAGCTCGTAGAGTTCGCTGTTAAATCTTCTCCTCCAAAACCCGTCAACGCAAACGGGACCAAAAATCACTCGAAGAATTTTGCGTTCGAAACGACCAAGGAGATCTTCATCCGCCTTTGATAGCGCCCATGCTTCTGCACCATAAAGCAGGACTGGGATGATGAGGGTCTTATACAGAGTTTCCTTAGTATTTCTCGACAAGGCCTTACTTATCAGTTGCCGTCTTAGGCCAAAGAAACAGCGGTTGGCAAGTGTGATTCTTCGTTTGATTTCTGATGTGATGTCGTTATCAGAGTTTATAGCGGAGCCGAGGTAGACAAAGTCCCTAACTACCTCAAAGTTATAGCTGTCTATCGTGACGTTCTGCCCGATTCGTCGATGTAGTGTGTCCCTTCTTGTTGACAGCATATATTTTGTTTTACCCTCATTCACCATTAAACCCATTTTTGCCGCTTCTGCACTAATACTTGCAAACGCACCAGTGACAGCTCGCTGTGTTGTACCAACAATGTCAATGTCGTCAGCGTATGCAAGCAGTTGCACAGACTTATAGAAAATTGTGCCTCTGGTGTTGGCTTGTGAGTTTCGCACAATCTTCTCAAGAATGATGTTGAAGAAGTCACATGACAGCGCATCACCTTGTCTAAATCCTTTTTTGACATCAAAGGTCTCGGTGAGATTGTTTCCGACCTTTACGGAGCAGCGAGCGTTCTCCATCGTCATTCTGCACAATCTGACAAGTTTGGCAGGGATGCCAAAACTAGACATGGCTCTGTATAGCTCGTCTCTATAAACGCTGTCATATGCGGCCTTAAAATCGACAAAAAGATGGTGAGTATCGATCTGGTATTCTTGGGTTTTTTCCAGGATCTGCCGTAGTGTGAATATTTGATCGGTCGTGGACTTACCGGGCCTAAAACCGCACTGATAGGGACCTATCAGATCGTTGACGAATGGTTTCAGGCGTTCACACAATACAGCAGACATGATCTTATACGCAGTGTTCAGGAGACTGATGCCTCTGTAGTTGGCGCAGTTTAGAGGGTCTCCTTTCTTGTGGATCGGGCAAACAATGCTGAGGTTCCATTCATCAGGCATACTTTCCTCTAACCAAATCTTGGAGATGAGTTGGTGTATGCACTCTACCAAGTCATCTCCGGCTGCCTTGAAGAGCTCGGCAGGTAAGCCGTCTGGACCAGCAGCCTTGTTGGATTTAAGCTTAGATATTGCTATCCTCACTTCATTTTTGTCAGGTGGACGGAAATCTTGGCTATCGTTCAGGTTGAATGGTTCGTTCTGCCTAACAGCGGAATTTGTGTCGTCTTCGCCGTTTAACAGTCTGCAGAAATGGTTTTTCCATGTCCTCAGCACCGACTGTGACTCTACTACAAGGTTTCCTTGTTCGTCTCTACAGGTCTCCGTTCGGGTCTTGTTGGCATGACACGTTCTTTTTACCTTTTGGTAAAACTTCCGAACATTGTTCCTGGAGTAACACCTCTCTATATCCTCGATCGCGCGCTTCTCATGCTCTCTCTTTTTTCTCCGGAAAAGCCGATGTTCTTCCCTCCTTTTTTGCTCGTAGAGCTGACGAGCTGCTCTCGTCCTTCTATGCAGCGACGCTTCGTATGCACTTTGTTTTGCTGCATGTGCTTGCCGGCACTCTTCGTCAAACCAGGGGTTTCGAGGGGGTGGGCTGGTGAAACCGAGCACATCAGTTGCGGCGGTTTTGATGGCTTCTTGGCATCGCATCGGCGCCACTGGTCTTCGGCACTTGATGCTGTCAGTATAGGACTTCTCAAGGGGTTGAGGGATACGCGATCGGCAAAGGTTCTGGCGGTTTGTTGCGTTTGTAGCCGTCCAACGTTAAATCTCCTCACAGTATTTTCTCGCTGTTGTGGCGTCTGGGATATCCGCATCCGTACCTTGGCTACAACAAGGTAGTGGTCCGAGTCTATGTTGGCCGCTCGGAAAGTTCGGACATCTAGAATACTGGAGGAGTGCCTTACGTCGATCGCCACGTGATCAATTTGGTTGACGGTTTGATGATCAGGTGACCGCCATGTTCCTTTGTGTATATTGAGGTGAGGAAACCGTGAGCTAGCTATGGTAACATTACGTCCCGCAGCAAAATCAATCAGCCTAAGTCCGTTTCCAGACGTGGTGTCGTGTAGGCTATGTTTTCCGATTGTGCTACCAAAGATGTCCTCCTTTACTATTTTGGCGTTAAAATCACCCAAGACGATTTTAACGTCATGCTTAGGACATTGCTCATATGTTTTGTCGAGGAGCTCGTAGAAACATTCTTTGGTAGCATCGTCTTTATCTTCTGTGGGGGCGTGAGCGCATATCAGACTGATGTTGGCGAATTTAGCCTTGATGCGGATAGTTGTAAGGCGTTCACTAACGTGTCGAAAGCTCAAGACTTCTTGCCTAAGTCTGCCGCTTACAACAAATCCGCATCCAAATAGACGCTGCCTTTGTTCTCTGTAGCAGTCACCGTAGTAAATGTCACAGTTTTTCATCCTCCTTTTGCCCCGCCCATCCCACCGCACTTCCTGGATGGCGGTGATACCTGCCTTGTAGCAGTCTAGGGCCTCCGCTAGTTGTTCGGCTGCACGCGGTCTGTTCAGAGTTCGAACATTCCACGTGCAGATCCGAACGTCATTGTCCTTTTTTCGTTTTGCAATGTCGTCAACAGTGAATCCGTCCTTATCCGAGGCTTTTGGTTGCTTCGCAACAGTGCTTTTTTTCCGTGGTAGGGTAGTTAACCCCACGCACAACCCCCAACCTGGAGGACCAGGCCCTTTCTGTAACCCCTTGGGCAAAAGGAGCCGGAATATTCCGGAGTCAGTAACCCGCTGCGGGGATGTGAAAGCTGCCGTTGACCCATTAAGGGCTCTTCCGCCACCATCTCTATTTCAACACCCTGACTAGTGCTGAAAAATCCTCAATGACCTCAGCTCCAAATACGTCGAAGTAGCTCATTGAGGTATCTGCCATGTTGACTGTTGACGCCACCGTTGATTCAACCATGTGAATTCATCCGCCGTACGTCCTCTTTCTGAGGGGCTCATGTAAGACCTCTGAGACTCGATCAGGCAGTCATTCTGACAGAGCATTATAGTGTTGCTATTTTCTTCGTGTTCAACACTCGCGCTTATAAGTTTAGCAAGTCATGCCCGGAAGGACAAGACCAGTACCCGGTGGCTACCACGCGGAGGTAAAATAAGCACAATTGATGTGTATGAACAGTTACAACGACTGGACATCGCCAAGTTGACGCCAATCAGTGCCTACCCTATTCATACAGCACCCAACCAACAATTGATTTCTATTACATCTTTTAAATACAGTAGATCTAAAGCCTTTACAATGGTTCAAGTTATAATAATACATTTTGCAAATATACTAACATTACATTCAGTTGAACACAGTCGAAGTGGTTTTAATATACAAATATAAATAGATCTTGACATTTGACGATGTGGAATTGTTTGTGCAAGGCTGATCTAATTCACCACCTTCCACGCTATGGAGGCGATCTAGTTCAGTAGGAATATTTAAACTAAATAAATAAAGAGAACAATTCAAATATCTTGAGTGATGAAGGCTCCTTCTCTAACAGCCACCCCAATCCAACTTATCAAATCCAATATTCACCGTCTGCCTGTCAAAAGGCCAATTACTTAGTCCACTTAATCTCAAAAAAAAAAAAAAAAAACTCAATAAAAAAACAATCTTCCATCCTGTCACCATGGGAGATAAATAATCTTGTCAAACACACAAAGGTACACCTAATGCAATCATTAGGCTCAAAAATCACTTCAATCATATTTTCGCCCCCCTGATAGATATTTCCCCTAAATTATGACACGTATTCCTGTAACAATACCGTATTAATTAAATTCACTCAAACGAAAGAGGACACGACAAATTAATAGGAAAGAAAAAAAAAAAAACTCTTTTGAACCAATGCCAGGAAAAACATGTCACAGTCAAGTGACATGGAAAATTGATTTTTTTATTTTTTTACTCATAAGCATATTTCGCGCGCCAAAAACCAAACGAGAAATATGTAGAACATGAATATGAATCAAGAAAATTAAATTCTAGCAGGTTGCGTATACGCAACTGTATACAGAAAACAGACTAAAAATACGGCTCTTCTCCCGGCCGCCTTTTGCTTTCAAAACGAGAGGAAAATCATCTTGCATTTGAACGCGAAGCACGTCCTCAGATTCCGAACGACAGGTGGAATTATGCTGTCGCTCACCTTTTCGCCTGTTTAATGATTTTTTTTGCCCTCTCTCTGTGTATTTTGTTTCTGTGGTTTAATATTTAATGAAAATACTGTCATCCACCTTGAGCACGCGCGAGAGAGAGATAGAGGGTCGAATGCTGACTTGGCAGAAGTTTCTCATACGGGTTCTTGTTGTTTGAGGATCTGCTGAGAATATAGACTTGTGCGGTAATACGCATCTTGTTGGCATTTAGGACGTGGTCTAATTCATGCACAGCACAAACAAGCAAAAATACGTATCCGCGAATGAGACGGATGCTTGAAGTGAGTAGTTGTCAGTTAATGTCATGTGGAGTGTATGATCGTTCTCGGTATGGGTGCTCGAGTAAAGTGCTGCATAATTGGGTGTTGTGGCGAACATGCGTTAGCCAAACCGGATGTAGCTTCGGGGTTGTTTAGCAGTATTATAGGATATGGCACAGATGAGCGACCTAAAAATATACTTCCTGTGTTATGGTTGGTATTCGAGGCTTGATGGAAGGTTGCAGGTTGTTGCGTCTGGTATTTGGGAATGATATATCAAGATGTGACCAATATATTCGGTGTACATTTTCTTTTTTTGACTAGATCCTAATATTTTTACTGACGATCGTTGAGCGATTGTCCAATGAAGAACTTCGTCTTGAAAGTTCTCTTCATATAACTTTGCAAGTTATTTTACAGATTTTGGCGGCTGTCATTAGTCTTCTACGTGGTCTTAGCCAATATTCATCAGATCAGTAACAAGAAACTACCCACATCGAGGAGATGATGCATTTAAGTTCAAGTCAGAGACAACTATAATTGTCTCTGCATAAAATCGTAGGTCCCTTCCAATCGTCCCAAAAATAAGAACTCAGGCAAACTAATGGTTTTGAGAAGCTAGCTGCGAAAGCAATTTTTTCCTAGTACTGCAGACAGTGTTTGGAGAGTGTTTTAAATAAAATCCAATAGGTGGCGCTGTGGTTTTTCTAGTATTTACGATTTTGGCGTGTGTATTTGTTATACTCAAGAATCAATGGACTTGTGTGCGGCTTTCATTGTTATCGTCTGCATTTTTTCGAAATGCGTTCGAATCTGAACTACCGATCAATAATAGCTTATTGAGCTGGTTTGAGGTGTAAGTGGCAGAAAGGGCTATCTAATCTGTCATCTAAATTTGATCATGCAGAATGCAGCCCTGCCTAAACATTTTTTTTTTAAATTCTATAGATCTGTCAGTGAGTGTTGCTTTTATTGTTTGTCTCAAGTTTTTGCTGCTTGCTTTTTAACAAATTTAGCTGACAATTCAAAAAATTTGTTTTAACTAGTTCTAGCCCTGTTTAGGGTCTATAAGCCTAAGACCGTAAGGGCTTTGAATGATTTTCAATAGGTATCATTAGTGACTGCTGTGCTTAATGGGTGGGTTCGTTTATTGCAATCGGCAGCGTTGTGGTCTTACAGTTCGCATTGTTTCATTAACTGATATTTCTCTTCTATACAGTTATTATTACTATGTAAAAGGGGTTGTTGTAATGCGACCTTTTGGTCTATTGTACCCCTGCTTACGCCTCAGGTAGGTGTACTCCCTCTTAAAAGTTTCCCTCGCAGTATAATTCCTTTCGGAATCATTTTAGAGGTTTTTTGTACTCTTGTTTCTCCTCTGCGGAAGAAATCCGTCCCCTTAGGATGAGAGCTGGCTCCAATGACAGTATTCCCTCATCAGATAGTTGGTACTTGCAAAAGTATTTCAATCTTTTGTGGGTCAATGTTCCACATGATCCCAGCACGTGTTCTGGGATCTCACTGCACTCTTCGTAGAATCTGCTGTGGTCTTCTTCACAGATATAGAGTCTACAATGCCCAGTTCGGAAGCCTGTTAGTATACGGGGTTATTTTTGCTCATGTCGATACAAGCTTGGAATCTTTTCCGGTTGTATTGCCCTGTTTTCTTTCTCTAGTTTTCTAAATTCTTCTTTGAGGGTGTGATCCCCTATTCCGCAGAAGGTTCAAGACCTATGAAAGTTTCTGATGCTAGGGAGTCGGCCATTTCATTAGCCTCTATTCCTACGTGGCCTGGCACCCAGCAGAGGGTTATTTTGTTTCTTTATGTTTATTTATGCTGGTACTTTTGCCAATTGGTGACAAAATTGAGTGGAGGGTTGAAGATTTGAATACGAATTACAAGAGCCAGTGAAG
Organism: Cheilosia urbana; assembly: GCA_946477585.1. Taxonomy (NCBI): domain Eukaryota; kingdom Metazoa; phylum Arthropoda; class Insecta; order Diptera; family Syrphidae; genus Cheilosia; species Cheilosia urbana. Next base: position 106,380,520 of record OX297854.1, read on the forward strand.
CGAGCAGCTTCTCTGTATATGATAAAATTGTTTGTCAGATTGTATGTGTGCATTTTTAACCGCTTCACACTTAAACTGCTCGCGCGTTTTAACAAAATTTTGTTTAGAACATTTTCTTTCTTTAATTTGCATTTTTTTCAATTTATTTTTTTTTAATTTACTTGCTTTTTAATTTCAACTTACCTTTTTGTAATTTTAACTTTTTTTTTTATTGATTTTTGTGTTTTTTTAATTTCATATATGTAGATACAATACTTTTAATTCGTATTCTTCCTTCAATTTTTTTTTCCTTAACTTTTACTTTTAATTTTTTTTTATACCTATCTACTTTTTGATTTTATTCGTGAGTCTTTTTGCTTTAAATTTAAACTGCAGAACATTAAAAAAAAAAACTAGAGGCACTCCGGAAGTGCCGACAGAAGTGATAACTTGAACAATTACGTGTGTATTTTTTGAATCGTCAGAAAATATTTTATTGCGCAGGAAGTACTTTTAAGTAAATGGTTTTTTTAATTCATTATTATAAGCTTCTACTACAAAAATTATGTTACATTTTTCATTTTCATTTAAGTTATGAATTCCCCAAACAAAACAGGTAATTGAAATAATTTTGGTGACAATCAATTTGTCGCCGCCATAAATTACCATAGTAACGTTTTCAAATAAAAATCATCGTAGATTAAGCTATAAATTACCTACCCCTAAAAGTAAGCAATAGTACAAAAGTTTACAACTAAAAGTATGCAATCGGTGTCGGTGTCGGTGTCGGTGTCGGAGTCGGTGTCGGTGTCGGTGTCGGTGTCGGTGTCAGTGTCGGTGTCGGTGTCGGTGTCGGTGTCGGTGTCGGTGTCGGTGTCGGTGTCGGTGTCGGTGTCGGTGTCGGTGTCGGTGTCGGTGTCGGTGTCGGTGTCGGTGTCGGTGTCGGTGTCGGTGTCGGTGTCGGTGTCGGTGTCGGTGTCGGAGTCGGTGTCGGTGTCGGTGTCGGTGTCGGTGTCGGTGTCGGTGTCGGTGTCGGTGTCGGAGTCGGTGTCGGTGTCGGTGTCGGTGTCGGTGTCGGTGTCGGTGTCGGTGTCGGTGTCGGTGTCGGTGTCGGTGTCGGTGTCGGTGTCGGTGTCGGTGTCGGTGTCGGTGTCGGTGTCGGTGTCGCGAGTTTGCTAATTTTTGCCCATCCAAATAGTGCCCAACGCGCCTAAAGAAGTTATCACTTCAAAAACAGAATTTCGAAGCACCATTTCGACCCGCTCCCCAGTCGACCAACTTCTAGAAGAGATAAAGCTTTCCATCCAATTCGCTGTTTGCGAATAGCGATATAACCTCAGGTCGTTTTCACGCCAACTCGGTAGTTTTAAATGTCAGCTCACAGGAGTCCCTTATTAAATAAATGCTTGCCCATGGATACATAGGTGGTATTCGTGTGTCATGTTGCTTTCATTCCTTTGTTGATTCCTTCGCTTGGGCTTTTGAAATAGTTCAGACACAGTGGACATAACTAAACGGGGGAACTAAATCAACTTGCAGAGTTTTGGGTATTGTTCGTCTATCGTAGTAGTTCATAATTCACTAGTTCAGTTCGTTTCGTTTTGATTTGGATATTTTCACTATGCCATTCTGGAAAGTATACCTCGTAAACGTATTTCATCTAATTTTCTGACAAGTGAACTGTATAAACTAGGTTAAAATCGCACTTAAACTCATTGGGCCTTACCAATAAACATTTTTAGTTTAGTTTCTACTCTTTTAGTAGTTCACAGTGGCTATATTTCCCATACATATTTCGCTATTGTAAGCTCCCGTGAACTTAAAGTCGAGACTAAAATTTGTTATTAGTACGGCGGAGCGCCAAGTTCACTGGTTGACACTTTTTCACTGACACGTTCAAACTTCCTGAACTCGATTTGCACTTTTGGGAACTGGCTCCTTCGGTCCAATGATTTGGTTCAGTATTTAACACTACACGATGTGCATAGTTCTTTGAGGATTGTGCTTACTACATGAACGCACTAGGTCAGTAGGAGATTCGCTGTCGAAAACTGACTAAAATACACAAATGGTACAGGGAAGAACTAAAATACCCGAGCGAGTTACGAATGTCGAATATCCACATTCATGCCGCACTTTTATATGAAACACTGGCTTGCGCTATCGGCGGAGAACATAAAGCCTTATCGACGGTACCGCTGCTTGATTTGGCTTGTCAACAATAACAAGCATCAGTAGCAGAAGCAACAACATCGTGCATAACGATTTCGTTGTACATAAAATCAGCACTGTATACCAACATCAACAAAAGCAGAACAATCAACTTGGGGAAAAATGTACGATCCATTTGTCTCATAACCAAAGCCAAGCGATGTTGGCACTTGCTTTGGCTTGATGTTAGTCGAGTTGAGTTGTATTTTTTTCTTTGATTTTTACGAGAAATCTTAACTAGCGCAAATTGTCACTAGTCTCAGTATCAGGTTTTTGTTACATGTTTCTTGTTGAGCCAGCCTTGAGCTTTATGCACATCATGAACCTTAAGCAACTTTGTGTGCAACTAGGCACACAAATGTTCACAAACATTTGAACCTACATTGCATAGGAAGTCACCAAGACGATCATTTTGCGGCTTAAAATCATAGCCTATTGGGAACAAACTGTTTTTCATGACGAATCCTTTTATCTTCAAAATTGTAGCACTCTTTGTCATTTGTTATACCTTGTTGACATATCAATCATGCACGAGATGACTTAGATGTCGAAATTTCCTGTCCCTTTCACACAGTTTTGCACATTTCTATTAACTGGCAACGAAACTAATTCCGAAGCGACCACATTTTATATCCGCAGACCTAATGCTTTACTCTCCCCCTGCCAACTCAAAGTAAATCCTGTAAATTCCAATAACATTTAGTTTCTAATTTAGAACACCCCAAGGTGATTCTTTCCTCCCCTCTCTCTCAAGTAATGATAGAGAAATAACTCAATAAAATTCATCATCAAAAATATTACAGTCATCATCCGCACACCCGTTTCAATATGGTGACCCTTTCAAAGACCCATTACCACAACGCCCTAGAGAAGACGAGTAAACAAACGACAGTCAACCCTTTCTTGGGGTGACTGGCCCCCACTCACCCCCGGCTAATGAGAGCGATTTGTTGAAGAAAATAATCCAATTCTTGAATTCCCTGTTAAATGCAATTTAAATATGTAATCAGCTTGCAACCCTTCTGGGAGGGTGAAAACTTTTCACTTCACATCTGCCCCAGACAAAAAGTTTTCTTCTCAACTCACGCCAAAAGAAGCACTTCAAGGAAGACCGCACAGTTTACAACATACAAGGATATTATCTGCCATAACCCCCACCCCCACAAAACCGCTGAGAGGTTTTTTGTGCACTTTGTTCTCCCTTGCACAATATGGGGTGGCGATGACTGCCTGAATAAAGTGCGCGCCTCAATCGGATTTCCATTTATCTAAATGCTCGTCGCCCAAGCCGTAAGCGTGCGATTCAACCCCATCGGCGTCAAGTGTACCTCCCCGCATTACTTAATTGAACTGTGCGAATTGCCGTCAACCAAATGGGGTGCACTTCGAAACAGCGGATATGTCAGGTCGGTTGTAAAGCCCATGTAATCCACGGGGAGAGCCGAAAATGAGAAAGTGGATATGCGCGTAATAATGCCGGGGCATATTCACCGCACCGTACAAACACCCAGCCTTCATGCAGACGCCCTTTGGACATACTCTGTATATACTACCGCTCATCTTTAATGCAATACAGACGGATGAACACGATAGGATTAGCGTAGTTGCCTACGAGTTTGAACTGACAAAAAAAAAAGTCCTAATCATATCCGCCCTTTCCTTCTCGGCGAGATGTATCTATCTATGTGGGAGGGTGGTAGGAATGACGAGTTGCCTACGAGTTTGAACTGACAAAAAAAAAAGTCCTAATCATATCCGCCCTTTCCTTCTCGGCGAGATGTATCTATCTATGTGGGAGGGTGGTAGGAATGACAGCATTTTATAGCCGTTTCCCCTTTTGGCCGTTTTATTTCATCACTTTATTTTGCACGTTTAACCAACTTGAAATTTATGACTTTGCACAAACTTAACACAGTGGAGGGGTGGCGAAACGTACCATGGTGGCCTCGTGTAATCCTATACTGCAAGGGTGAACGAGCGGCCAAGCGAGTACTACATGCGAAGCAAAATTAATTTCTAATTAGATTAGAGAGCGCACTTGGCTGTGTGTGTGTGTGTTCCTGAATGAATTCGCGTAGGGGTTGGTGAATGGAATAATTTATGGATTTCGAATTTGCGATCGTCGTGTGTCCCCTAAAATGTAGCTGACGTCGCATTGCCGACAAAAAGGACACTCGCCCACCCCTAAATATACGACGGCCGTTTTGTTAATGAAATTCTGAGGGACATACGCGGTAGGTGTTGCACATTCTGTTAAGGGTTCAACGCGATGGTTTGGTAAATCAATTGAGTCCATATTGATTCCAGGGTGGGGGTGATTGAAGTCACCGGAGCATTAAAGGGGGGCGAAGCCAGTAACACGCATCAGGGATGGAAAAATTGATTTCGGAAAACAAAAATTGACTTAATGGAATGTGAAGGATTTTTTACTTAATTTATGAACAGATTATGTTTGGATTGGGTGTAGTGTGATGTGGAGAAATATAAACTCTGAACAGAGCCAATAGTCTCCGAAGCTAGGCTCTTAAATTCTATTACCTTGTAATTTGTGATTACCTTATAATAAATAATAATAACCTCTGAAACCTGCATTTTCATGCTTAATCAGCAATAGTTCATGGTCCAAGTATCGAATGCCTAATTAATATCTATGAAGAGTGAAGCGGTCTTGCTCTTGTTATCAATGCTCTCACAAAAGGGATGCATTGATCTGATCAAATATTGGAAATGAGTTGATGCGTGCATTCCTACGAAGCCACCTTTAGCTGCTCTTAAAAGCTCGGGTTGTAAACCGCCAGGCTCAGCGGCATTTGTTGCTCTTCAGCTTCAATACTGCTATCCCTACTTCGGTTTGGTCAGGATGGAGGTATATTCTATCGTCGTCTACATTGATTGCTACATTCTGCCTAACAGCGGAGTTCTGGTCTTCGTCGCCATTATAGAGTCTGCGGAAATAATTCTCAGCACCGACTGTGTTTCTACTGCAAGGCTTTCTTCGTCATCTCTACAGGTTTCTGTACGGGATTTGCCGTCCTGGCATTTTGCACCTAAAATGATTTTGACGTCGTGTTTCGGACATTGCTCATAGCTCATACATCGGGAAAATTATTTTGACAACAACAAAAATTAGACCTTTTTCTTAACAACTTTTTTTTCAGTGAGAGAAAAAATCTGAAAAAAAATAAGTGATAATCGTATAACAATGAGCTTTCAAAAAAAGAATTACATAAGTTTATTTCAATATTATAGTTCTGAAACTAAAAACTATATTTTAAAAATGAATGGGGAAAAAAGTATCTTGACAAAATTTTATTAGTCCAAAAAAAGGACTGATAAGACAAATTTACTAAAACGAATACATAACTCGATAGAAAAGTAATCCTCCTTTGGCATTGGTGACTTTCTGCAGTCGGCCTGGTAGCGAGTTCACCAAATTTTGAAGGATTTGCGGAGAAATGTCCTTCCAAAGACCTTCTACCTCAGTGATTATCTCCTCGCGCTTTTTTGTCACACACTTTATATAGGCCCAAACATTCTTGATTATATTTAAATCGGGGCTTTGAGGTGGCCAATCCAATCTGTTCGCTCCTACATCCCTTTGAAAATTGGTTATCATTTTTGCTTTGTGACATGGAGTAATATCTGTTGCAAAATAAATGACTGTCTAATCAATTTGTTGCCTGAAGGACACGCGTGATTATTTAAAACATGTAAATATTCATCCTTATTCATTGTTCTCCCGATTGGTACCAAATCTCCAATGCCATTTAAGGAAACGCATCCCCAAAGCAATACGCTGCCACCACCATGAGTTACATGTTCCCAAGATCCATACAACATGAATCTATGAAACATGAGCAAGCCACGTGACGGCCTGCACCTGCAGTAAACATATTTACCAATTTTGCACACGGCCTGCACCTGCAAATCAGCAAGTGCGGCTGTATAACAGGACTAAACAAATGTGGTAAATGTGTTTACCATATCCAAGCCAGCTTGCAGCTGCCTATCAAAAAGTCATGTTCCAACAACGGAACTAATAGAAAGAAGCAGTGAACATGTTATAATATGCATGCACTGCCTGCAGCTGTATAACAGTACAAGCGAGGAGTCTAATTTCTGTTGTCTAGCTGTTGTGTGTTGTGTGTTACATATATATTCTTTGCTTTGTTTTGCTATTTTGAAACCAAGTATAAATATGAGCCAAGACTATTGGTTTGAGTCAGTTCAAGTTTGACTATCGATAGATGATAGTTATTATAAAAGTTTTAAGTCATTTAAAAATAAATGTAAAAGAAGTGTTTTATTAATATTGAAGATATTTAAATAAAGTGTAAACAAAAAGTTTTAAATAATTGTTTTATTCGAGTCACACACGTTACTGGCGCAGTCGGAAAAAACGAAAAAAAAAGAAGAAAAAAAAAAACATTTTAAAAGTGGTGAAAAATATGTATAAGACAATAAGTGAAAAAAAAAAAACAAGAACTCATTCCATTTCAAAGAAAAGTCATCATCGGAATCAACAGCCTAGCAGAAACACCTTTAAGAAGCAAAATAAAATAAAAACAGAGGTATGGCAAATTTTAATTTACTTGAACTCGTAAGAGAAATCGCGGATTTCACGGGATTAGCAGAAGAATTAGATTTATTTATTAAGCAAGTTGACTATATTTATACATTTATACAAACTCTAGATGAAAGTTCAAGAGGCTTTTTAGATTTAAGAATACGACAAAAAATTAAAGGCAAGGCCAATTTAATTTTAATTAATAATAATAATCCAACTCATTGGCCTTTAATAAAAAATGTGTTAAAATCTAACTGTGGTGTAAACGAAAGTGTCGAAAATATTGTTAATGAAATAAAAGTTTTAAAATTTGAAAACTCAGTTGAAGAATTCTTTGAAAAAAATTTAAATCTTTTAACAAAGTTGAATATAAAATCTTCTTTGAGTTCGGATATCCCGACGTGGTTTAATAGCGGACAGAATGAGGAAATTGTTTTAAAACTATTTATTAGCAAGTTACCTAGTGAACCAAAATTAATTCTCAATGCTAGGAACCCATCAAACTTAGCAGAAGCAAAAGCTATTCTTGTTGAAACTGACAATTTTTTTAAGCAGTTTTATAACAATTACAATACACAAATAAAAACTCAGAACAATCTAAACTTTCCCATCAATAGCAATTTCATATATAGGCATTCTAATTCTAATCCACAAAACTTTAGACCCATAAATAGAAATGTACAACAGACAAATTCAGTAAATATTAACAGACAAGCTTATCCAAGGAATACAGAAAATTATCGGCCAGAATATTTTCAACAGAATAGGGCACATAACTTCCAAAATATTACAAATGGCTCAGGTTATAATAATCCAAATAACTCAGTCCATATAAATAATAGAACTAACAACTCAGGGATCAGGCACAATACTCGGGGCTCAGAATCTTTTAGAAATAGAAATCAAAATATGGAAGTAGACCACATACAGACAGACAGCTCTCATGAAGGTCAGTTGCAAGAAAATATCCAAGCTGAACATTTCAATGATTCACGATTTCAAAATTATTCAATCAACCACCTCAGAGCTCTTCCTTGCATAATAGTGAGAACTAATTCAAGTCCATTAAAATTACTTATTGATTCCGGAGCAACTACATCGGTTATACAAAAAGGTATATTTCATAGTTCCTACAAAACGGAACTTGAAAAGCCACTGATGATTAAGTCTATCAGTTCGAGGTCGTGTATTAACACAAAAATAACGATTCCACTTTTTAAGGAGTTCAACAGACCTTTAGCAAAAATCGAAATGCTTGAAACAGAATTATATAGTGATTTTGATGGCATAATTGGATGTAATGTTTTAAAGCCTTTACAATCAAAAATCGATTTTTCTAATTCACAGCTTATAACAAAAGAAGCTATAATACCACTAGTTTTTAGCAATCTTCCAACTCCATTTTCACAAGATGAGATTCATGTCATCAGTCAAAATGAAATTAATTTTGAAAAACCCGATATATATAATATAATACAAAGATTGAAGCTCGATAACCTTAATGGGGAAGAAATACAGTCGTTAACAGCAACTATTCGAAAGTTTAAAGAAGTATTTTACATAGAAGGGGAACATTTGTCATCTGTCATAAAATATACTCATAAAATTCCGACAAGAAACGATATTCCTATATTTTCAAAATCATATAGGTATCCTGAGGCACATAAAGCTGAAGTTGATAGACAAATAGCAGACATGCTTAGTTCTGGGATTATTGTAAAGTCAAACAGCCCATACAGTGCTCCAATTTGGGTTGTCCCAAAAAAGATAGATAACTCAGGCCAGCAAAAATGGCGCATTGTTGTCGATTATAGGAAACTGAATGACGCTACGATCGATGATAGGTTTCCAATCCCTAATATGGAGGATATATTTTCCAAATTAGGAAATGCCCAATACTTCTCAACCCTCGACTTGGCAAAAGGCTTTCACCAAATTCCTGTAAGTAAAGAAGACAGGCATAAAACAGCCTTTTCAACCACGAGCGGGCACTATGAGTTTACTCGAATGCCGTTCGGATTGAAAAATGCTCCAGCGTCTTTCCAAAGGATGATGAACGAAGTTCTATCCGATTTTGTTAATAAAATTTGTGTAGTATATTTAGATGATATACTTATTTTCTCAACATCACTTCAGGAGCACATAGATTCTCTTAACAAAATCTTTAAAAGACTTCTCCAATATAATCTTAAGGTCCAAATCGACAAATGTAACTTTTTAAAGCGTGAAACTGAGTATCTGGGACACATAATTTCCGAGGAAGGTATAAAGCCCAATCCTAATAAAATCGAATTGATTAAACGGATAAAAGTACCCCAGACCATAAAACAAATAAAATCGTTTTTAGGAGTCACAGGATTTTATAGGAAATTCATTAAAGACTACTCAAAAGTAGTCCTCCCAATGACAAAATACCTTAAAAAAGGCATTAAAATAGAAGTAGAAAACAAGCAGTACATAGAGTCTTTTAACAAGCTTAAAAAACTCTTATGTACCTGCCCAGTTTTGGCATATCCAAATTTTGACAACCTATTTACGCTCACAACCGATGCTAGCAATTTAGCTTTGGGAGCAGTCCTCTCTCAAAATAAACATCCCATTGCATTTGCTTCAAGGACTTTAAATCGCCATGAAATGCATTACAGCACGGTGGAAAAGGAGCTTCTCTCCATAGTATGGGCGACTAAGTATTTTAGACCATATTTGTTTGGGCGTAAATTCATTGTACAGACTGATCATCGACCGTTAGTGTGGTTGCATTCCTTGAAAGAACCAAATTCCAAGCTACAACGCTGGAAAATCAAACTGAATGAATATGACTTTGATATCGAATACATTAAAGGAAAAGAAAACACTGTAGCCGATTTCTTAAGTCGTTTAGAAACCAATTATGTCGAAAATGATGATATTAGATCTGATTTGGCAACAATACACAGTGGTATTGAAAATCAAAACGACCATATTTTTATTACAGAAACCCCATTAAATGTCTACAAAAACCAGATTCTATTAGAGAAAAGCTACGCAAACAAAAAAACCAACAAATTTTTATATAAAAAGAAAAGGAGGACAATTATAACAGTGAAAAACTATGATGAGGAGTTTGTTTTAAGGGTCCTCAAAGAAATGTTCCCAATAAAGGGAACAGTTGGAGTATATTGTGATCATGATCGTACGTTTATAGAGTTCCAAAAAACAGCAGTGAAGTTTTTTTCAAATTCACCGGATATGAAGTTTCTTAGATGTACCAAGATTTTACCAGACATTACCTGCAAAGAAAAATTATTAGAAATAATTGAAAAAACTCATCTGAATAAAAATCATAGGGGAATTGAAGAAACCTATTTTGAAATTAAAAATTTATATTACTATCCAAATCTTCGACTAGAGATACATAAATACATAAATAACTGTATTTTTTGCAATATGTGTAAGTATGACAGAAACCCAATCAAACCAAAATTAATGATTTCCGAGACTCCCAACAAACCCAACGAAATAGTACATATAGATATATGGTTTTTAAATAAGAACACTATGTTTCTAACGTGTATCGATAAATTGACTAAACATGTGTCTATTTACCCCATAACCGACAGAAATTCCCTAACTATAGTTGATACTCTAAAAGAAAGGTTTGCAATCTTAGGTAAACCAGGTAAAATAGTTTCTGACAATGAGTTTAACACCGCATATATTAAGGATTTCCTAAGAAAAGAAAATATACTATACCATTTTACATCCCCAAACACACACACAGGTAATTCAGTAATTGAAAGATTTCATTTAACATTAAATGAGCATATTAGATTATTAAAACTTAATAAAGAAAATAAAGATACTAATGATAAGTTGCTAGTATTTAAAGCAGTCGAATTATACAATGATACTTTTCATTCGACAACTAAATACAAACCAAACGATCTTCTTAATTCTGTTTTGGACAAATCACAATGGGAAGAACTGAAACAAAGAATTCATTCAAATAAAGAAAAAAAAATAAACAAAATTAACAATACACGAGTAGATACACCACAGTATAGAGATCGTGAATTAGTTAAGAATTTAGGCTTTCATAACATTAAATACTTACCACGATATATAATAAAAGATGTTAAACGAAAAGACAAAACTTATTTTGAAGATAAAGATGGATTTAAACGTGATAGGCAAGTTGTAAAAAGAAATTATAAACACGAGAATCCAATCGAAAATATACAATTTGATAGAAGGCTTACAGGAAGAGATTACACCAAAAGAAAACAAAAATAATAATAACAATGTAATTCTTGTTTAATTCTTGCAAACAAAAAAATAAAATTGTAATAATAAATTAATTTGATGTTAAACAGCCTCATATTATTATACTATAAGCCTTTATTATTGTTAGAATATAAACTTAATTTAGTTAACACCCTTCCGTGTACATTCGTTTTATTTGAATAATATCTAAAATTTAATTTAATTTAATTTAAATCTAACTACGTACTAAATATTTAGACTTATTAGTTAAGCACATGCATTTCCTAACAATTATATTAATACAAATAAATCTAAGAACATACATAAAATTCTAAACCAATAGCAAGCAAAGTAAAGAATTAAGGAAGAATAGTTACGCATACGCCACAGTAGCCCGTATGCATAATAAATACCGATGCTGGCAATTAATAATTATAGACAAATCTGATCAACGTTGCAAAAAAAAAAAAAAAAAAAAAAAAAAAAAAAAATAATGATAATAATAATAACGTATGGACATTCACGTCTTATCAACACGTTCTCTCCATACTACGGTTGGAGGAGTTACATGTTCCCAAGATCCATACAACATGAATCTATGAAACATGAGCAAGCCACGTGACGGCCTGCACCTGCAGTAAACATATTTACCAATTTTGCACACGGCCTGCACCTGCAAATCAGCAAGTGCGGCTGTATAACAGGACTAAACAAATGTGGTAAATGTGTTTACCATATCCAAGCCAGCTTGCAGCTGCCTATCAAAAAGTCATGTTCCAACAACGGAACTAATAGAAAGAAGCAGTGAACATGTTATAATATGCATGCACTGCCTGCAGCTGTATAACAGTACAAGCGAGGAGTCTAATTTCTGTTGTCTAGCTGTTGTGTGTTGTGTGTTACATATATATTCTTTGCTTTGTTTTGCTATTTTGAAACCAAGTATAAATATGAGCCAAGACTATTGGTTTGAGTCAGTTCAAGTTTGACTATCGATAGATGATAGTTATTATAAAAGTTTTAAGTCATTTAAAAATAAATGTAAAAGAAGTGTTTTATTAATATTGAAGATATTTAAATAAAGTGTAAACAAAAAGTTTTAAATAATTGTTTTATTCGAGTCACACACGTTACTCATGGGGTACTCGTTCACATACAGGTGCCGCTTTTCTTTGCAATTACTTGCCACAATACTTGCCTCCAAAATGGTGAAAGCTTGTGTACAAATTGTTTGGCGAATTCCAGGCGTTTAAGTTTGTTTTTTTTTTTGAAATTTGGGCATAGGTCTAGCTACATAAGTAGCAAAACCAGCCTCTTTTAAGGGATTTCTAAAAATTTTTTTTCACAAATTTCTATATTATACTCGTATAAATTATTTAGTACAATCGCCGCCGATTTTGGGGTTTTTAACACATTTTCTTTAAATTTCCCAACTATCAAACAGTCCTCTCTTACGGTTGTCTTCCGTGGTCTGCCTGAACGTGGCAAGTTACTTGTGGATTTATCGAGAAAAAAAAAACCAACTTACATTGCATACAGTTTTGTCAAAATACTTTTTCCGACCATTGTAGGTCTGTTCGAGGCAGGGTTGGTGTTTTGAGTCTCAGGACCTTGGCCCCCACTTTTTAAAAAAATATAAAAATGGCCCCTTTTATAGTTGAAGTAAGATTTTATTCTTTATCGAACGAAAAAGACTGACTTTTTTTTTTTTTAAATAAATATCTTTGTTGTTCTGTTTTCATTGTGCTTTTTCCGTTTCGGGGCCATTTTTAGTCCCCTTTTTGAGATTTTTCAGTGGCAACGGTGGTTCGAGGAGCTAATTAAAGCTATATTTGGTAGAATCTTCGTTATTTAGAGGAATTATATTTCTTGACATTGTTCCTTAACATCCCGTCGGTAGTTTTTTTTTTTTTTTATTGATACCTCTCCAGATGCAATTTGCGCTCCCGAATTCCTACGGCATAACTATCGAAAGGTTTATACGTTTCATTAGTGTACTGTAAGCAGCATCAATGAGGTCTGACCAACATATCCTTCAGATATGACTTCATATTGAAAAAGCATTCTTTGCAGGAAGCCCTTTACAGATCTCTCCACAAGCAGACAAAGGCACCTCTCCATTTTCCCTCTATGAGAGAAATATCATTCATTCTGAGTGCCAACTAATTGTTGAAATACCATCTCCATGCAAGTGCAGGCTCTAATCCCCATGATTGTCTCTTTCATATGAACCTTAAGATTCGAAACGTTTTGCATAAACTCCAAAACAAAAGTTCCTCCTCCCACAAAAGCTATTTGCCTTAAATTGCTGTTCCCAGTTTCATATAGGTATACACAGACAGTTGTTTGTTTATCTTTGGCATTGTCCATGCAACAATTCAGCTGCCTGTTCAAGTGTCACTCAACCCTTAATGATACAAAGTAAATTGACACAATGACTGTGATTTCTGTGGTGAGTTAACTGCCAGTTGATTTTAATGTGCAATGCAACCTACCCCCCGAGCACTTAACACCGCACCGCACACAACAATCCGCATGCGGAGATAAAGAAGCACAACTATACCATTAAATAAACTGTAATCCAAACCAACCCCCTCCAGTCAAACAAAGATAATACGTAGGTATATACTCCCCCGAGTGACACCAACTGACGTTGAAGCGTCTGCTGCTTTTAAACCGACTTCACCCCATTTAGTGAAATGCTAGACCCAAGTCTGGTACGAGCAACTTTGCGTCGCACCCATCGCTTAAGTGAAACGCTCCGCACTATAGGTGTGTGTTGGTTGGGCTAAAAGTGTTTTTTATTACATTGTTAACGGACCAAAACGGACGTTATTTCCATGAGGGAAAGGGAGGACAGATGAGAAAAAGCGAACAAAACCAGCCAAAGGGTGCAACAACTTCTGCTTAAGGGAGCATTATAGCTATTTCGCCTAATGCCCCCCCAAACCCCACTCGCTGTACATAGGGTTTGCCTTGTCTGTATGAGGTGAATTAATTTAGAATTATTACTGTAGTTTGTTAAAAAGGTATTCCACTTGTTCCATCCCGCCATATCGCAGACGACCAGGGGAAGGAACCGAAAACACACAACCCAAACGAATGAATAATTCAATGCAAGCAAACGCAAAGAAATAAACCTCCAATTACCCGTTCAAAAAAAAAAAAAAAAAAAAAATGGATATTCCCGTTTCCTTACAATCTTATTCTCACTTTGCGACCCCCTCGGCGCGGGTAAGGTAAGATCTTAATGCAAAATCCCTGTCGGCTTTAAATAGTTAAATTTCATTTCCCACTCTTCTTTTTTGCGTTCTTCATGTATTTTTATTTTTCCCCTCGACGCAAACACACACATACACTTTGGCACTGAAAAGTCCTTGTTAATATTTTAATCCGGGATTAAAATTACTGGCAGGACTCTGAACTGTTAAGGGGAAAGGCAACTTGTGCGGATGGCAAATAATGTTTCAGCTTTCAAGTTGGCAGGTGCCTGGATTAATTGAATTTATCGCGGCACCTGAAAGTATGCAGTCTTTGTGATAATGCTCTTCCAAGGCATAGGCACACGAAGCGAAATTAGTTTGTAATTGGGGCACTGGGAGTTATTTGAGGGTAAATAATTAAGAGGCGCCGTTGAGTGCCTCCTCAAAGCACTGAGTCGGTCATCTATATATATACTCTTGGGTGGGGGCTTTTTTTTTTCTCCTTAAACTACATATCTCAAAGTTTGCAAAAGGTTGAAACACTTACAGGTACCTGGGTTAAGAGGAAAATTGTGTTAATTTTAGTTGCGCAACGGTGGATGTGCTTGAGATGTAGTGTTTCAGGACTATGCAAATTTGCAGAGTGTGCTGCGACTAATTCATTTTTGTCGGTTAGGGACACTTGAACTGCGTGAGTTACTTGACTGAATCAATTTACCGTGACGTGGGTCATGACCTAGAGAGGTTGCGAGTTAGAATGTGGATATAATATGGTGCTAGTGGTCATCGTTACACTTAAAGTCACGGTGAAGGTTTCCTTATAACATTTATTAAATTTTAGTATTCAGCGAAGTAAACATATTGTTGCTCTAGGCAATAATTGACCAAAAAAACTCTAAATATGGGGGAAAACCCCCCAAACTGGCAACACTGGCCTATTGTCGTGTAAAGTAAACTCTGGCTCTAACTTTCTATACTGCAACACACAGCTTTCATAGGGTAATGCTAACGGCGGCCCAATTCGACTTTATTTATCAATAAGTGACATTTTGTCCCGCAGACCTGAGAAGTTGAGTAGGCAATCCCAAAAATAAGTATTGTCAAATAAATTTAATGGAATTGAAATCGATTATGAACAAAGTGGCTCATTACCATATAGTAGCTCACTGATCGTATAGAAAATGATATAGACTATGCCTGGCGCGACTAGATTTCCTTCGCTTTCTTGAAAACTTTCTAGTCCGGTCTCGATGCCGAATTCCTTATTAAACCTTTAGAGCAAAACTCTTTGACCTGGAAGACTGCGGTAATTGTCGGTAATGTCGAATTTAATTACCTGTGCAGTTCACTGCTTTTTCTCGTTGAACAGTTGAGCCTATCATTTAGCCGTAATAAAGTCAGAGCCCCGTACTAATAACAAATTTTAGTCTCGACAGGGAAATACTAAAACTTAGAGTCGAATCTAAAAATGTTTATTGGTAGAACCCAGAGTCAACATTTTTAAGTAACAGCTCCACAAATAGTCTGTAAAATAAAACAAGTCGGACATCCTACACCAGCGGCCCTTGTAATGAACATCTGGGACGACTAAAACTGAATGAATTTCCATTTCCAATTGCAAAATTTTGAGTAGCATTTCCCGAACTAGGTATATATTTTTTCGTAAATCACAACGATTTTGTCTTGAATCGATACAAAAATTCGTAATTTGACATTATGGAGACGGCGAAAAATATCAAATTCTGTTTGTTTAATTTTACGATTAGAAGTATTAATTCGAGCTTCTTTTATTTGTAGTGATTTGCGGCATTTTTGGCGCGATTCACCGCTTCAATAGGTTAATTCCTGAAAAACCACTTTACAATCGATAGATAGATAGATAGATAGATAGATATTTAATTTATTTCTTCAAAATCTATTATGAATATATACACAGACAAAATAAAACATCAATGGTACAATGATAGTAGATTAGAAAAGAAAAATGAGACATTCTGTATTTTAAAAATTGAATAATAGGAAAATAGTGATGAATGCCACTTCAAAGGGCCTAACAATACAAGATACAATTATGTGGGTGGGGTGACCCTAGTGAAACAATGTTCAGATACAAATTTAAACAGAACAGAACAAAATAAGAGGCAAGTTACAATTACTGAAGCTAAAATATTCATTAAAAAAAACAAACAAAAAATATTCATTAAACAAAAAAAAAAAAAACAAAAGAAATCATAAAAAAATTAAATATAAAACAATAAAACAATAAAAGTAGAAAAACTATAAAAAGTAAAAAGTAGACCAGAATATCAGTAGTTAGACCAAGAAATCGGCAATAAGTGATTCTAAATTACCATAATGAAAGTTAAAGAGACAGCGTTTTACATTTTAAAAAAAAACAATCCAGATATTGATATAGTCCTGATCGATAGTGGAATCTCAATCTCAAAACAATCTCAGATTGCAAGAAATATTTCGTGATTCACCACCACTGAATGATTGTTCAATAAAATCTTATAATTATTTAGCACATGTAAATTGAAAACGTAAATTGACGTAGAGAAGTCATAAATTGCAAAATATTTTTTTTTGGAATTTCCATGGATCTGACTACCTAACGCTTGGAGTTTCTTTATGCCAGGTAGCCGACATAAAATAAAATCCTTTCTTTTTGTGGATGGATATATTATGTAAGTGGTTTTGCTGGACAGCTGCAATCATGTGTCATGGATGGCTGATGGCTCATGGGCAGAGGCAGACAGTCGGTATTCACTCTTTGCTTAAAGTGGTGCAGGGAAATAAGTCCCCGGGAACTAAGTCCACTGAGGGACTTAGGTCCCACTTAGTGGGAAGTAAAACCACTTTCGTGAAGTGGACTTAGTTCCCATGTAAGGTGGGAACTAAGTTCACTTTCTTATGGGAACTTAGTACACATTCAAAAATAAGAAGAGGGAACTAACTTCCAACATTTAGAATTCGATACACTTTTGTTTAAATAATCACGGCGATTTTTCTTTGACTATTTTCAGAGTCTTACAAGCTGAATTTCTTAAGTTTTATTCTGTACTAGCTGACCCGTGCTCGCCTTGCTTCGCCAGAGTTCCACTTCTCAAATTTAAAACAAAATAATTAGCGCTATACAAAAAGTAGCTTACCCGAAAAAAGAGAAGAAAAACTGCCAGTAAAACAATCCAAACAAATACCTTGGTAGGCTAACTTCTATTATTCCCTCTCAATCTCATTTACATTCCACTTGTAAGTTGTTACTTGTTACATTTTATTCCCCATCTCAATCCCATAACAACTCGCTCACTTACTACTCAAACAGAAACATCCTCAAGTTCAAATTAAAAAAAGAGAAAAAAAAACATGAAGCAAAAAAACTGCAAATGCACAAACAGGTTTTAGCATGGACGTGAATCAGTATCACTAATAAGATCAGAATCACTATAGCGCATTTTAAAAATCACAATCACAATTAACAACTGAGTGTGACTCCCTCAATCTCAATTACATAGCTATCTCCCTCAATCCCATGCACCACATTCGCTCTACTACTCATTGTCATTATTCACTAATAATTTAAGAACGTGAGCAAAAAAAAAAAAAAACAACACAAAACCCAAAAGTTGCATAAAAAAAGAGAAGCACACGGCAGAAAATGTATAGAGAGAGAAACAGGTTTTGCCGCACACACACACAAAATTTCCTCCACTCAACGCTGGAAAAATCCAACGATCTAGCTTCAATCGAACATTTTGATTTTTTCAATTGTATTAAATTTATAGTTTATTGCTTATTGTTCGACTTCAGGATAACGTACAAAGATGATTTATATCTTAAAATCTTTGTACATTATTGAACTTTGTATTAAAAAAAATCCCATTTCATTTGGATGAGTGATTCCGAAGCTAGGAGCTAGAAGGCATCCGAGAATTAAAACTTTTCTTAGATATCAGCTTAGATTTCCACTTCCGGACAGCGAATAATGGTAAAACATATCCTATGTTCAAATCTGAACAATTTCCTATGCAACTGTGTAAACCGAAATCAAATTCGTGCAGTACTTTTTGAATCTATTCTCGTCTCACAGATTACAGCCGGAAAAAAAGCTACAGTTTTATTATAGTAAGGATGACAAAATACTCTCTTCGAAATTCAGTTAGCAAGACTCTGAAAATAATCACAGAAAAATCGCGGTGATTTTTGGCGCCGGGACATAAGTCCACGAGACTAAATTCACGCGAATTTTTTACTTTTCTTTTCTCAAATTTTCGAAAGCTATAACAAAAAAGTTGTTTGAGAAAATAAATTGGCATTTTTAGCCTTCGAAAATTTGAGAAAATAAAAGTAAAAAATTCGCACAACCGGTCATGGTGAGCGTCGATTTTTCTTTGATTACTTTCAGAGTCCTGCAAACCGAATTTCGTTTTTAAATTTTTTTACATATATTGGTCTGCCTAAGTTAAAATGTAATTTCTCTTTAGTTAATAAAAATTGCAATATACCAACTAGGTACATTCGAAAATAAACTCTGAAAATTACAAGATATGAGTTGTAAATTGAGAATAAAGTTTTCTAATTTCACGACTCTTAATCGTAAATTGAGAACTGATAAAAACAAGTTGCAATTTACAATTAAGAATTTGTCAATGAGAAGAAGTGTTGATTCACGACTTTTGAGGGTCAATATCTTCACTTCGTACAATTTCTAGAATTGCGAATAAAAAGTCGTAAATTAGTAAATCCTGAGCTAAGTTCTAAAATGAGACAAACTTTTCGTGATTCGGCGTTTATTTTTCTTGATTTGATATTTAAATTTTTTCCGTGTAGCTTTACAAAGACCTCGTGATCATCCAAGTCGCTTAAAGTTAGACCCCTGCGTCGCCAACTTTTAGCAAACAACATCACAGATCACACCCATTTCCAAACGACTGCAATTCCCCGTAGTTCACTTTTCAAAGCCATGAATACCATCACCTGCCAGAAAAGAATTCAATTTAAACAGAATTCGCATTCCCGCCAAATGCCTACGCTATATAGATCTTGCGGTTGGCTCTAATTGGCACTTGGAAATCAATTTGCGCCTTGACGAGGTGAGAACGTTCCTCGCAAAAGGCCCTTAATTAGTCGAACAAAATTGGTTTACTTAACTATGGCATTGCTTGGAAATAATTTCAATCTTTTTCCCAAACAGGAATTTCATTAAACACCCACACAAAACAAAAAAGGGCTCCTAATTAAATATTTCCTTTTCCCACAACACGAGGCGAGGCGGAGGCCTGTATTTATTTGCCTACTTGCCAACGCCACGGCAAGCCCACCTCCTGATGGCGGGTGTCTGGCAAGAGGCAAAATTAACGATAAATAATTCAAAAGCTCGAAACAAATTATGGAGCACAAAGTGTTTGCCATGTTTCCACCCTCGCGCTCACATCTCACAATCCCGATTCCAAGTACGAACTACGAACCCTTTTCTTTGGTTTCCCTCGTATTAATCCCCTGGTGTCCTGCCCCATCGCGCCCCGCATATTGGAGATTGGAGCAAACAAAACAAGCTTCGATTTCGATTTGTTTCCATTTTATGCTTTTGGAGTTCTTATACGATTATTATCCGAGTCCGCATCCGCAGTCCTTGTAGACATGAGTGTGTGGGGTTTTGCATGCATAAAAACGGCATAAACAAAAGGGGGAAGGGGGATTATGAAAATGTTGCGGTATTTTTGGTTTCTGGTAAAATTGTTCCGGTGTGTGTGTTGTACTACATGCACCTCCCTTCAGTGGGGCTGGGGGATGAATGGATGGTCTTTGTTTTGTTGGCGGTTTACTGTCGCTACAGATGACGCGATGTTATTTGCAAAAGTTTTCACCTTGTGGTGAGTAGGTGGCTAGGGATGGGTTTCTGTCTCGACGGTATTTGTCTCTCCCTTCCGGTGCGAACATAATCCTCTTGTAAGTTGGGTCGCTTTGTGCTGCAGGTATAATTATTATTAGAAGTTTGCCGTATATGCCGCGCTATTGCAGAGCGGTTTACTCTGGGGTTGAAAGCGGGTAGCCAGCTTTGGGCAAATTTCCGGAAGCACTGAGCACAGATTATCGCATAAATTGAAATCGCTTTATTTTGTGCGAACATTTTGTATTCCATGAGTCGATGGGGATTTCTATAAAGCTATTGATGTAACACTGGATTTTCTGAGAACACTTGAGAACTAGTGGGTACGGGTAAAGCGTAGGGCATTAGACGACAAAAAGCTATATAGTAGTGCCTACTTGACAGGCAACTATGGACTTGAATGCCACCGCGTGTATGTCCTTTGTGTTATATTAAAAGCAAGCAACTGCCAGATGGCTGGGACATGTTTAAACATACAATTTTTATGTAATATTCATGACTGACCTGCAATTTTGAGTAGATCCATAAGACGGACACATTTTTCCAACCAAACTTTTATGTTCCAAACGTCTGGAAAAAACCGTTTAAGCAAAAGCCCAATTTAGCAAGTTTAAAATAAGGCCACAGGGAATTGCCTCTTAGTGTATTTTTATAAACATAAATACTCTTGGTTGAAAAAACAAGTCTTTTGAAATTGGACGGACAGCTTTCTTAGGCGGACACTAGAAGTCAACGTCACTATTCGTTTTCACTAAAATTTTCCCAAAAGGTTCCCTTTGGCTAACCTTCTTCAAAGACATTCGTTAAAAAAAGGAATATATACATTTGTATGTCCTTTCCGAAAGGCTGAGAAACCAATCCCAGGAGTGAGTAACTTTTGTTTATATATTCTCTAGGCTAGGATATATTGATAGATTTTCGCATGAGTTAAAACAGCGAAAGCCACTTAATATAACATTTAAATTTTTTGGGGGTCGAATCTAGAACCACTCTGTAACTTTTGTTTTGTTTATTCACTTTTTATTTAAGGTTCACTTATTATCTATATTCCATTGTAGGGTTGATGATAATACATCGATACATCGAAAACATCGACGTTTAGTATTCGATACATCGAATTAATCCGATGCATCGAAAGCATCCGATGTTTAACGATGCATCGATGTATTTATTTCATTCGATGCATCGAAGCATGGACTGTACACAGTACAGAGAAATTGGAAGCCGAACAAAAGCGAAGAAAGTGTTTGCGATGAGGCTTAGTGAAAATCCTTTGGACATTTGTTCCGACTACAAGCTCCAATTTCTAAAACTGTTTAAAATTGCTTGTAAATATTTAACTCAGTTCCTTCGGAAAGACCTTTTTTTTTGAAAGCTTATTGAGTCAGCAACGGACGAAGTATCGCATCGGTAATAATCGATGAAATGTTTCGATGCATTACATCGAATAAAACATCGATGTATTTTTTGTATGAGCATCCCTATTCCATTGTAGTTTAAAATTCAATATACATTTAGGAAGAAGGTATTTTTTATTTACTAACCCCAGCACAACTTCCTTTTTTGTTCTCCGCCACACACTGAATGATGTGAAAATCTTTTCTTGCCTTTTGGTCGCGTTTATTGGGAAGTGCTCTGAAATGCAGCTTTCAGCGCTACTAAATAATTTTTTAAAGCGCTGTATTTTATTTATTTTTATGAGCTCTCCGCTACACAGTCGATACCACTAAAGCCACTTTATTGCTTTTTAAGGCCCGTGTGTGTTAAAAAAAAAGTAAGGCAAAAAACATAGAGTTGCGCTAAAGAAGGGAAGTATTGTTAACAAATTCCCAATGACTACAGTCTACAGTACCTACACGTACAAATATAGGATAGATCTTGATCTGTAAATACGGTCTCTGTTTTGTAGAGAGATGCAAAAATACCCGAAAATGGTGGTCTGATTCGAATATCTCTCTAAATCTATATATACATATACCTATTGCTGTCTAACTTGCGTTTGCACTGTGATTTCTTCCTTATAAATTTTGCCCAGCTTTCCCACCTTGTGCGGAACCACCACAAATACCCCAACTAGGTACTGCAAATCGAAAAATTTTCTTTATAGACACACACCAATTTTAGTACCTAGAAAGCCTTACCAATAAACATTTTTATTTTCGGTTTTAAATTTAAGTAATTCAAAGTAGCTATATTTTCCATACAAATTTTTCAATTGTGAGCTTCCGAAAATTTAATATCGAGACTAAAATTTGTTGTTAGAACGGCGCATAGTGTTACTAATTTATATGCTTTGCTATGTGTTAATAAGGCTATTGCTGATACTTCCGCTCTCATTACAGAGTATAAAGCCGCTAGAAAAGATACCTTTGGAAACAATTGAAAAATGAAGAAGGTATCGTTTTGACATTCCGAATTATGTACACGCTTCGGTTGAAATACTTGTTTTAATCAAAAAGGCAGTTCATTGAGA
Organism: Cheilosia urbana; assembly: GCA_946477585.1. Lineage (NCBI taxonomy): Eukaryota > Metazoa > Arthropoda > Insecta > Diptera > Syrphidae > Cheilosia > Cheilosia urbana. The sequence continues at coordinate 106,403,085 of OX297854.1, forward strand.
GGTCAACACACACTGTAAAATATGATCTAAACAACGCCATCTATGAGCTTGAAATTAAAGTTAAACCTAAGCCCATGGAAATCTATTTAATATACCCAATTCCTTGTTTGAAGACGTTATTTGTTGTGTCTACAGTCTATCAGCATTCACAGTAGAAGATGAGCTTACCAACGCCATCTTATAAAAATGTAATAGCAAAAAAAAAACGCAATATAAACTGGAAGATATAGAAATGGATTCTGTTTTCTATCTTGCAGGAATGGTTGAGTATATAGTGCCAGTTGGACAAAACGTCTATATGCACTGAAAGTATTAGCTTCGCAACGGCATCTATTAGGCCCCAGTTATAGCTATCATTGAAATGCATCATTGGAACAAATCAGAGGAATAATGGTTACATTTTTTTGACAAGTCAGTTATAGCAATCATTGAAAAGTTGCTGTCAGTGGAAGGACATGTCAGTGAAACTAAACAGAGAAATCTCCAAAAATCGGAAAGCAAGTAAAACTGTTTAATAATCGGAATTATGGGATTGCATAGAAGAAATAAAATGTAATAAAATGTTATTATTATTATCGAAAATGCTCAGTTTAATAAAAAAAAAGAAAAAGTTACAGTACAAAAGAACAACTTACAATAAACAATTCCAGGTTCCGAGGTTGGAGTTGATCATTGAAAGCAAAACTGACAGCTGAGAACAGAAAGAGAATCGAACACTTCAGTGAAACGATTGGGTTCCAAATTAGAGGAACGAAAGTCAGCTGTTCACTGAAATCAATTTCAATCAGTGAAATAATAAAAGTGGATTGAAAGAAAAGTTTTAATCAGAATTAAGTTGTTTTTTTAGTAAAAAAATTCCACAATTGATTAGCTTTATTTTGATACCAAGTAAAGCCAATATTGTTTGGTTAATCGTCTTAAAATCGTAAATCAAAATTTTCAATGATGCATTTCAATGAAAGCTATAACTGGGGCCTTAGCAAGTAAATCTGAAATCCGTTGAAATCGTTTTCATATTTCAAAATTTCATATTTGCATATTTCGGTTTATAGAAAGTAAGTTTAACAAAAGGTCTACATGCACTGAAAACAATGATCGCAGCAATGCCATCTATTAAGAATATATCCAAATAGAACTAGAAGTCACGCTTTTATTATTGTATTGTATTGTATGATTTGACAATTATTGTGTCTGCATTTGTATGAATTCTGGGGCAGAATTAGCGCATACCTGAGCCAGCCATACGTCACTGAATTTTGTGGATTTTACAAGAAAAACAATAACAAATTCAGTCAATTATTACTCGATCACGATGCGGTAATTTCAACCCTGTTTAGCTAGAGGTAGAAAAGCGCTCGAAAAAAACATGATCGAAGTAATGCCATCTGTTAGCAAGAACTTAGAGTACTATTAAAATTCGCAGAAATCTATTTAAAATCGCTGATTTTGTTACAATTGTCAATTTAGCAAACGGACTATGGAGTTTTGTTTTGAGTTCTATAACTGTTTTATTTATAAGACAAAGCAAGTAAAAAACAGAGGAACAGTGAAATAATTCGAAGGAAGGATAGAAGGATCTAGGCCCTAGAAGTTAGGTGGGATCTTTTATACCCGAGACGATTGTCGTCGAACGATAGACCCTCAAAACTCGAAGTCAGTAGATTTGTAAACAAAATTCAATTCAGTTTATTGCTATTTATGAAATTGTAAATAAAAGTCAAACCATTTCTTACAAAGAAACTACACAATTTGTAGGCCAATATGATTATTTACAGTGACTCACAGATGGCGTACTGATTCATTTGCAACTCAATTGAATAATGGGACATTTACACGTTCACACATTCCTATCACGGAAAATTAAAGGGATGCCCAATACTAAACAGCCGTCTGACTGAAAGGGACAGCATTACCTAACACGCAAAAAAACTTTATACGTTTTTTGGTCGGCCATCTTGTTTACGTGGTAGGAATTATGGGAAAGCTATACATGTTAATATTTTTATAGCGATGGCTTACGAAATTTCGTTTTCCTATAAAACAGAATGGCTTCCGGAAGTTATGAACGTACAATTATTTATTTATTTCGTATAAATGATTGATGAATTGTTCGTTTAATTTACTGAAACTAATTAACACTCTCAATTCACATATTTTATATCGGAAATAGAAATGTTTTCATGTGGTTGCAGAAATGTTGGTTGCCGGAACTTCCGCTTTACGTATCTATAATTATGGATAGAACATCCATGACACCTTAGGCGTCTGATTTGTGATCTCATTCCTACGCCTTTATTGGCACTGACTGCGGACAAACGGATTTCTCTGTCCCGCCTCGTGCAAAAATGCGCGTGCATGATAGTGTAAATGCAGTTTAAGTTGCCGCAAAATGCTCCTAGGACCCTCCAAAATCATCTTTATCTTTAAAACGTAAAAAACTTAAATAGCAAAACCATTGACCATCTGTACAGCAAAAGTCCATATACAGACGGTTTAATATTCCCAATTAAGTGCGGCGTTATTCAACCTACTTTAATCGTCGGTGCCTTGCCAGGGAGGTGTTCATTCTCTTTCCATCCTCCATTGACACATTTTTCTTTTAATATAATTTCTGTTCTTTCTGTGCTCTTTTTGTGCATTTTTTTTTGTTTTTTTTTTCTGTTTCTCCACTTTTTCACTCGCTGCCGCTGCACACAATGCTAGCCGACCAGACTTTGGAAAGTGTAATTATTCATGTGGTTTGCATGGATGACGGTTTGTTTTCGTGGGAAGATGTTGGCGGGGTTGATTTTGATTCCTCGACGGCGACGCGACATGGCGGGACCATTGAACTTGTTATGATGAAAAACAAAAATTAAAAAAAAAAAAAAAAACAGAAAAAAGTAAAAAAACCATGCGTTCCATAAAACTGTCCATAAGTTATTACATTTTTCCTTTTTGGTGTTTTTTTTGTGTGTTAAATTCAGCAGCGTGATGACGCCGTGTCGTCGCTGTGTTTTATGTTCCTGTTTGTTTCCGCTTTCGAAATATTATTAATGGGCACCCTTGTTTGAATTTTATTTTTGTATTTTATTTTACGCTCACCGGTGGAAAATACCATTATTTTATGCAGCCGGATGTCATAAGCGGAAATGAGGGTGGAAATAATTTGAGAAAAAATCGAATATTCACTTTGACGTGGTATCTAGACCTGTAAAACTAGCATCTCAGTGAAAAAGGTTCTTAGTTTAGGATTCCGTCCTCCCACTGGGGTGTTAGATACCCCGCAAAAAATTGTAAACCGTGAAATAACCTTTACAATTCTTTATCCGCCATGGCATGCCTACTTAAATTCAGTTTCATATTTTCTTGACTAGTAGAAGGCCGTTTTGACCAATTTGAATTTTGTATACATATATAATTTTGCTATTGTTTTTTTGTCCTTACATTCCGTTACATGTAAATTGCATTTTTAAGCATTCCCCTAACAATGGTTTGCAACAAAAGATTGCTAAATTATACTCATTATGCTTCAGTAGCATTTAAAAAAAAAAACATGTAACATTGTTTTTTTACTTACTTCTGAGAAAATGTTTAAGTGCAGCAACTAAATGACAAAATTTGTTGATAGTCGAAAAAAAAAAATCGACGGAAAATAGCTTATTATGGTCGTCAACATTTCGAAAACGACATCATTCTTAAGATCATGGCTATACGCCATCTGCTCGTTTGTGTGTATAAAAGTCCCCACACCTAGAGGGTGGTCACTTGTCCTTATGCATTTATGAAGAAAATCCCAGAAAGTGGGCGCGAATGTCGATGTATTTAAGGAAAAGGTTTTCAAGATACTATCTCCAAAAATTGGGCGTGGCACTGGGAGAATATTCAATCGCGTTTCTGACTACTTTTCGTCATTAAATCTATACTTATAATAAAACTGTAGGCAATTTTTTTGTTACCTAATGGCGTGAAAACTACTGCACAGATTTCGAAGAAACTTTTTTGAAATGTTCCTTAAGATTTTGTGCAATGCATAGGCTATTCCCTTTCATTGCCGTGCCTATTTTTTGGAGCGTTTTTGACCAAAATGTGTTTTTTTTCTGACTTTACTGCCTGTAACTCGCCATTACTCAAATAATTCTTAATCAATGCAAACAAAACAAAATACTTAGGAGAGCCAACACTTTTATAGTTATTTCAAGCCATCAATCAGCCTTCTATGTCCTCTAGAAGCTGAGCTACAACCTAAAATCTAACACGAAAAAAATAAATTTATTTTCTCAAATCGAATATGCTTTATTTTCTGACTTTACTGCCTTTAACTCGCCATTACTCAAATAATTCTTAATCAATGCAAACAAAACAAAATACTTAGGAGAGCCAACACTTTTATAGTTATTTCAAGCCATCAATCAGCCTTCTATGTCCTCTAGAAGCTGAGCTACAACCTAAAATCTAACACGAAAAAAATAAATTTATTTTCTCAAATCGAATATGCTTTATTTTCTGACTTTACTGCCTTTAACTCGCCATTACTCAAATAATTCTTAATCAATGCAAACAAAACAAAATACTTAGGAGAGCCAACACTTTTATAGTTATTTCAATCCATCAATCAGCTTTCTATGTCCTCTAGAAGCTGAGCTACAACCTAAAATCTAACACGAACAAAATAAATTTATTTTCTCAAATCGAATATAATCAGCAGCCGCGGTTCTTGATCACTGTTCTGCTTTGGGGTGGTTTGGTGGCGCACATCGCACAAGCACGTTCATATAAAAAAAAAAAAAAAAAACAGCGACAATGTGTTTCTGAGGAAATGCGCAGATGGCTGATGGCGTGTGGTGTGGTGGTGGACGTATGGTGGAGGTGGTGTATATATAAATTGAGCTCATGGTTTTTGTTTTAATGGTTGTTATAGTACCTACGTTGACATCTACAGTAAAGAATTGAAGAATTCAAGAAGTAAAGACGATATAGGTGAATTATGTTGTTTTATTTATTTATTGTTGGTGTAGATACATATTTCCGTTAAGGCTTTTGTTTTAGTGGTTGTTTTGATATTACCTACGTTGTACGTTGTACGTTGTACCTACAGTAAGGAAGTGGAACTTTAGTACCTACGCTGTTGAATTTAATTTTCTTAAATTGGTGTTTTAGGTAAATATATTTGTTTGATGTAATGTTTCACATTGAAAATCTTTACCGCTTTTTTTTTTAGCTAGACTGTTGTTTTTAAACAAATATGCCGTTGATAAAACGGTCAAATATCTATCTTTTATAGGAAATTAAACAGTCTCACGCCGCGTACGAAGTTGCGGGCACAGCTAGTTTTTAATAAGGGTTTGTAATATTATGAACAGTAGGATATTACGTGGATCAACAGTTTCTGTACAATTTAAAGGACCTTACCTCCTAGTAAGTACTCTGTCGAAGAACATAATATACGTACATATGCATAGGCACCTTGTAGAACATTTAACATGGCATAACTGCCCCGATTTGTGTCGTGAGAAACCAACCAATTTCCATTAACTTCTCCCCTTGCTATGGCAGATGTTTTGCCAATTTTACCCTCGAAAAAAAAACCCCAATCCTCACTGCAAATTTATTCAAGGGAATCCCCAGCCAAAAAGGAATACAAACCACACACACACAAAAACACATTTCTCACAGCTGATTAAAAAACCGTCATATGTCAGCCAACTGCCATACGAGGAACATATTTATTGTCATACATCACATTAATCAACTCTGAGTGGCACACACACGTATACCACACTCTGGCTATATGCTTGGGTGCTGTCAAAAAACGCAGAGAACAGCAGAATATACCAATTTCAACGTCGCTCCAAAAAACAAGCTGGAATTCGCTTACACCTTTCTCACACATGTACTCGTATAGAGATATAGAGATCCTATCACGTCTACGCTACCTCAGTGGCGTCATCAGGTGTGCTTCACGAATCATGCACTCGTGGCAGTATATAACTACTCATACAAATGCAACACTCCCGCCCTCCCTGAATCCAATTCTGACATCGGTTTGAAATATATGAATTATGGTTGCAGTAGCACATCTCTGTTGCACAATATGTTTCTACAAGCGCGCCCCCATCCACCGACTGTCAGAATCATGAAGCGGATAGGTAACTGATGTGCTGTGGCAGGTGGGTTCTTCTCGAACGAGAACGTTTGCCAAAAAAAATTATAGAAAAAAAAAAAAAAAACTCCACCGATTGCAACGAATCGAGGACGAATCGTAGTTAGCGGTGTTTGCAGGTGTGAAATGAGGTCAGTGCCCCAGAAAGCCGGCGATCCACAATCGCGAGAGAAATATACAAAATTTCCACGCACCAAGGATAGACACGAGAAAAACTTCCATTACATCGCCGCCAACGTGGTTCTTGTTTTTTTTTGTTGCCGTCGCTCAGTCTGAGCGTAAGGAAGGGACAGGGCAAGCGGAAAATCTACTAAAGCGATCCAATCCACCATGAATGCACAATAATAGAACTTTTTATTTATAGTCCAGGTAACATTCGGAGGGAAAATATTTTCCAACCCAATACAGAAAACACATGAACGGAAACAGAAAAAGAAAACAAAAAGAGAACTTTGCCCGGACTGCGGCGACAAGTTTCTCTGTATGCGCGCCACCTATTTATAGAAGAACAATGAGCAGCATATTCGACTGCAGGGCCGAGCTTGCAATTGATGTTTATAGCCGAGGATTTTACGACCCCATCAAGTGTAAGCACCGCCACTGCCATGGCAAAAAAAAAAAGCTGGTACCTACATCCCTGTGCACAATGTACTCGTAAAAAGTGCAACAACAAACTCCCTCAACCGTGAACTTAATTCGAGAACAAATAACTGCATTTCGACCGTGCAACCCCCGCCCCTCTGATGCAAGGAAAGGGTTGTGTAATGTGGGGGTGGTTGGTGGCACTGCACTGTGCACATGTAATGGCACACGAAAACACTCTTTGGCTCATTATTGTAATTACAATCGCGCGCAATAACGACGCGACGACAGAAAAAGTAGCATACCCAACATGTCTGAGCAAGAGTTGAGTTTTTATTTTGTCGACCCACACCGCCCCCGCTACATCTCCGGTGTTCAGTAATTAGCAGCGGGGATGCGATTGAGGAATTTAGTCACTTTTGGAAAAGTTCAATTCCATTTTTGCAGCCGCATCTGGTATGGGTTATAGAAAGTTCTCTACAACAGTGCAGTGGAATTGAATTTGTTGTTTTTTTCTTCTTCGAGAGTCTGGCAAAGTTACTCCTCCACGATGTAGACATCTTGTAATTCTTTTTGACGTTCATGGTTCATTTAGAAGTAAGTGCGCGTTGCTTCAATGTTTTTCCCAGAAATTTGTCGAGGAAATTGTTGCGAAATTCTTGTCTCGATGTAGTTGGGGTTTTTTCGTCAAACTACTGTCGTATATTGAAACTGGTGGGAGCTTGTTTCAAATTGGAATTTTGTAGAAATTTTTAAATTCCTCTGAGACGGAAATAGTTTGGTTGATATTTTACTCCTTCATGATGGTTGGTTTGGCCCCAAACCATAAGCTTTCAGTTTGTAGTTGTTTGAGTAGTCCACAAAAGTATCGTGGTCAGTGGCTACGGAGTGACCCCACCCATTGGGTCGATACGTGCCCCCCAAAAAACAAAATAATAGAATAATCTATTTGCGAGTTGGAGTTATTTTAGAGATAACTTCTTCTGGGTGAAAATGAGATATGTTTTATGGATTTGGGGACAAAGTTTCACTCTTTTCAGACTTCGTTGACATTTAGTAACCAACTGACCCCCCCGGCGCCACTGGTAGAATTATTCTCAGTGAAAGTATTTTACTCAGCTAAGAGCCCAACGCCCAACCTGACGTTTATTATATACCAAGAGCAAAATGAATGGAAACTTTGGTTGGGTATATACCAACAGGCGTGTGCCCCCATCGTGCTACCCACTTAGTGTATAGCTCGGTGGGTTGTAGGTTCAGCAATGTCTCTAGGTGAGGTTTTTGCGCGGATTTTACCCAAACTATGGCTTTTATATCCTTACAAGCAATACCCTCCGTCCTTTCTGATAGAATTAAGTGCCGACAGCCCTTCACCGGACCATAGGTCAGACTTGGTACTACAATTTCACACTTACACCTCCATTCGTATGCCTGTTCCCCCCTGAAAGTGTTACGGAAGGCATGAGTAGGTATCTATAATAAAAATAATCAAAAATCCCTGTTTATTCATAAAAAAAAATCAAATCCCAGAACTGCTATCACAATAAATCAATTTAAATCCTTTGATCTTCACACAGGTATTGCAACAGCTAATCAGTCAAGCAATACACCCATCTCATCAATTCTGTATATAAATTCGTCAGGCGCCAGCTATCGCCCCCTCGCCGCTCCATACAATTCAGATATTTATGTGACCCACAAACACATTTCTACTCATTTGATAATCCATGTGCGACCTTAATTTCCCTATTCCATACATCTCCGAGGCCATAAACTCCTCTTTTATTAACCGACAAATTTCCCGTCGTAGTTTCGTATATAATATATGCGTCCCCTCCAATGAGGTGCCACAACGGGTGCTCTAAAACCGTCCTCTATACATTTTTGTATTTTTTTTTTTTTATTAGAGCCTTCACTCTCCCTCGTGGCTTGCCGTAAAGATTGAAGAAATAAAATGCAAAATACAGAAAAAACTATATACATTCCCGCATATCAAAGAGAAAAGCAAAACCAAATACCGACAGCTTGTATATCTGTCAATAAAAAGAGAAAACAATCGCTTGTGTGTATCCCATGATTAATCCTCCTTACTTACCATCAAGTACCTCGCTTATCCATCGGCGCGGCGCACGGGGGAATTTCTGGGAAAAAAATTCCCAAGGAAAAATGAAAATCCGTAAATCAATGGCATTGAACGGAGATTTTCTCTACGGACTGCTAATGTGATTATGACTCGTTTCTGGATTATCTCCGTGTGTGTATATTTGCAGGAGTGTATACCATCACGGATGCACTTACGATTAAGGCCTCTCACCATCACCACCGATGTTCAGTTGGGTTTTTGGGATTTTCGAATAAAATTCTTGTGCTCATTAGCAGCATCCTCGTAACGGCATATATATACTCGGCACTGGCAAACTCCATGCCAGTTTATCTGGGTTAATTGTATCTCCCAGGCGAGTGTGAATATCATCTCATATCTGCGGAACGCACATAGTTACACCACGTTCTATGTATGCAATTAGATCCATGAACATCTAGACATATAGTCATAGGACATCTGTGGTATAGCTGAAAATGAATCTGAAGCTAATTACGGCGATTGGATTAGCGGAAATTCTGCTCGTGCATAAAATTCACATTGGCCTAGGATAATTATATACGAACCGTATCTAATGGCGGATTGGATTTTGCTATTCGCATTATCGTGCATAGGTGAGCGATTGCGCCTCAATAAACACATCTGAGTAAACAATTAGGCGCAAAATGTAGAACTTCAAAACCTGATTGAACATGAAATGGGGTTAATGGAAGTTCTTGAAATTGCATTAAAGCGGGGCGCCGGATGTGCGGCTTACACTTTGAAGGTTGGTTGGTTGTTTTTTTTTTTTTTTTTGCTTCTGAAAGGGAGGCGAATATTTAAGACCACTAAGTTACGAATCTCTGTTTGAATGCGCTGTTTGGACAGGGAACTGAATCTAAATGTTGTGAACGCCCTTCGAAATATTGGCAGTAGACACTATGGATCGGAATCCGAGCGGGAAACAACAAAGTACCACCCTCCATTGATGCACACCAGCTTTCGATGCTTATCGGCATATTGTGTCTCTGTTAGCAAAATAGGCCTGCAACTTTACGTAGGTACGTTTATAACCAACATCAGATGGTCCAACAATTACTAACAATTCTATGTATGAGAAAGGTCTGAGATCTCGATGATTTCTCGATTATGTATAGTACCTAAGAGAAAGATATTTGGCCTTAGCGAGGTATCCTTCGAAACGGCAACTTCTCCGCACGTATACTCTTTCAGAGGCTCAAAACTCATTCGAGGTGTCGGACTTCTGGCAATACGATGATTGTGGAACTCAAAAAAGTGGATCGGAAAATTCTGTCCGTCTCTCGGCCTGTCCGTATGCTCCCGAGGCCTACAGCTTAAACGGCTGCCTTAATTTGGTTCAAATTTCGGATTTGGATTTTATGGGCCTAGCCTACCCTTCGGGGCTTTTTTTTTTTTTTTTTTGCAATGTAATCTCAATATTATGGGTACTTCCCATACAAAATTTTAAATTTTAATACCAGCTTTAACGATTTCAACCAAAATTAATATTAAAACTTAAGTAGGTGAGGTTAAATTGACTGCGTCCCAGTTTTTTGCAAAACAAAATCGAAAAACGGCATTTTTTAAATTTCGACATAAGTATCTCGAAAACGGTCCATACGATTGTAACAAAAATTAATTTCTAAGGTAATATGGTCAATGGCAATGTAACAAAAATTCATTTCTAAGGTAATATGGTCAATGGCAAACTCAGTTTTTGGGTTTTGGAAAAAAGGATTTTTTTAAAAATTTAGTTTTCCTTAGTTTTCGTGAAAAAGGCAATTACGATTTTGACCAAAATACAAGCTTACAGTAAAATTGATATTCTCAAAATGATTGGGTTCTTAATTTTCAATTCGAATCAACGAAAACGCTAATTTTTAAAACTGCTCATATCTCAAAAAACCCAGTTTCGATTTCGATAAAACTTTAACCCTAGAAAGCTAACTTTACCAGACTTCCACGAAAAGCTAACCATTCGTCTTTTTGACGACCATTTAAAAACATTTCTTTTTAAAATAAATTATTAGATTTTATTCAGTTTCTTAGCATAAATAAGAAAAATAGGATATAGGTAAAAGATAATTGTAAAAAAGGGAGTCGACCGGCTACTGAGTTGGCGCGAAAGTACGTTACGTAAGTCAAATAGTAAGGAAGGGAGAGGAAAAAATTGATTTTATGCTTGTCGTTTTGACGAACGTTAGCTTTCTAGGGTTAAAAACCAAGTAACGCTTACATCCCGAACAATAACTTAACTTACACCGATTTTCAGCTTAATAGTTAAGCAATAGTACTTTTCAAACTAAACATTGCAATAGTTGGTACTATTTTGTCTGCCAAATTTTACAAAAACCGCTCTAACGATATTGATCAAAATTTATACCTACCAGTGGCGTGGCGTGAACATTTTCAAATGGAAAATCGAAGCAAATTTAATCCCATACAAATGTAAAAAACCTTACATCTGTGTACCTTGCAACAAAATCATACATTGAGCATCTGAAAATTTGGTTCACAATACTAAATTCACTTTAAGTCGTGCAGTGCAATCAGTCAACTGAATTTGTAATGTAAACCAAAACACTTCTCCTCACTTCCCCTTACCCATATCAACATACTAATTGCCAGAACAATGAAATCGAATATCGAATAACTCGAGTAAAAGCGTGTTATTTGTTACGAAGGTGTCAAACACACACAGTGCTCTTAAAGTGGCGCTACAGTCCGGGGTGGACATGGGCCTCAACCAACAAGCCTCTCCAGCCAGAACGATCTTTAGCTAGCTGTCTCCAGTTTCGCACGCCAAGTTGGTTAAGGTTCTCTTCCACTTGCGTGCGCCACCTGAATCGGGGCCTTCCTCTACTGCGCCTTCCCTCGGGTGTTGATTCGAAGATCTTCCGGGGCGGAGCATTCGCGTCCATACGCTCTACATGACCCAAACACCTCAGTCGTTGGACCTTCACTCTTCTAACTAGGTCGATGTCGCTGTACAGCCCTTACAGTTCGTCGTTGAATCTTCTCCTCCATTCAACGTCAATGCAGACGGGACCAAAAATCACTCGAAGAATTTTCCTCTCGAAACAACCTAGACTTACCTCATCCGCTTTTGATAGAGTCCATGCCTCTGCGCCATATATCAGGAGTGGGACGATTTGGGTCTTATAAAGGGTTACTTTAGTTGCTCGAGAGAGGGCTTTGTTACTCAATTGTTTTCTTAGCCCAAAGAAACAGCGGTTGGCAAGAGTTATTCTTCGTTTAATCTCAGCGCTGGTGCCATTGTCTGAGTTCATAGCGGAGCCTAGGTAGACAAAGTCCTTTACCACCTCAAAGTTATATCTGAAGTCTTTTGTGACGTTCTCTCCGAGTCGTCGGTGTTGGGTGTCCTTTTTAGCTGACAGCATATACTTCGTCTTGCCCTCATTAACCGCCAAACCCATCTCCGCCGCCTCAGTCTCAATACTTAATACTTTACATCACACTGCGTTCTGCCAATTATGTCAATGTCATTGGCGTACGCGATTAATTGGACGAAGTCTTTGAAAGATCGTGCCTCTGGTGTTGGCATTTGAGCTTTGCACTATTCTTTCAAGAACGATGTTAAAAAAAAGTCACATGACAGCGCATCGCCTTGTCTAAATCCTTTTTTCACATCGAAGGTCTCGGTGAGTTCTTTACTGACCTTGATGGAGAAGCGTGCATTCTCCATCGTCATCCTGCACAAACGGACGAGTTTGGCAGGGATGCCAAAACTAAACATTGCTCTGTATAGCTCGTCCCTATAAATGCTGTCATAGACGGCCTTAAAATCGATGAAAAGGTGATGGGTATCGATTTGAAGTTCCTGGGCTTTCTTCAAGATCTGCGGCAGTGTGAATATTTGGTCGATGGTTGACTTTCCTGGCCTGAAGCCCCACTGATATGGACCAATCAGATTGTTTACGAAAGGCTTCAGACGTTCACACAAAACGTCAGATAAAATCTTGTAGGCAATGTTAAGACGACTCTGTAATTGGCGCAGTTCAGAGGGTCTCCTTTCTTGAGGATCGGGCAAACAATGCGGAGGTTCCATTCACCGGGCATACTTTCCTCCGACCAAATTTTACAGATGAGTTGGTGCATGCTCCTAACCAAGTCATCGCCTGCCGCTTTGAACAGCTCGGCGGCTAGGCCATCTGCTCCAGCAGCTTTATTGGACTTAAGTTTAGATCTTCACTTCGTCCAGGTCGGGTGGACGGTATTGTTGATCTGAAGTCTTAAGTAGCAACATCCGTGTGTTTAAACTTTGTGCATTCAATTTGTCTTGCTTAGAGTTTGTGGAGCGGAAAGTAAGAAAGCATTTGATGTGATCCAACGCAGTTTTGCTTCAAGCTTGAAGGTCACATCAACGGTCTTCATAAAAATCCAACGAAATATAATTTTTTGAAAATTTCTAATTTTTTGATGGAACTACACCTTTGAAAGAAAGTTCATCCAAAAAGATTTTTTTTTTAAATCGGCTTTGGATTCTGCTAATTCTATTAACATTTAATTGCTTCAAACGATGTTGTTCTCATTTTCATCTGCGCTTCAAATGCAGTTCATTTCCCAAACCTTATCTAATATTTGACCTACATAAATCGCACGAGTTAAAGTCTACTCGGGCCCTCTCCACCTGCTGAGTTATTCGTCTGTAATTAGAGAACAGTCTATAACTATCCCTAGGCAATCTTATTCAATAAAAAGAAACCACTTTTCAGACCCCCCGCCCCCAGGTAGCATTATTGAAATTAAAAAATATTTCCTCCACAGCATTATTTGCACAATCATCGTAAAGTCCTCTTTATTTTTCTTTCATAACCAAAAGGAAGGACAATAACTTCCAAGGAGGCAAAAAAAAAATCACAACCACCCATCGTTACCTCTAACGACCGCAATTGTTCATCCTTAATTAATTTCTCAAACATTCCCTTGCCTTTAAATTCCACAAACTCCAAAAAAAGAATCCACCATGATAGACGATTTTTTTAATTGAAATTTCAATAAAAAACCATAAAGACAAAGAGAGGACAAAAATATATTTATATTGTACAAAGTCCCTAATCGACAATCGTATTCGGGCGGGATGATGGTAGAAAAAGGGTGACCCTGGGTGACCGCTCTCCGTCTGTTTTGACGACGTGGATTTCACTTTTTTTTTTCTCTCTCACTGTACTTTTACGTCGATCTCATATTTTTGTCGTCCACTTTTGCCCCCTTTTTTTTTTGTCTAATTTCCTCATTTCGTTCGTGGGTTTTTTTTTTCGCTCACTTTAGTTAAGCTTTCACTTTGTCGCGACGTGCTTAATTCAAGCGAAACGTCATTGTTGTCGGACAATTTGTGGATTGTGGTGGTTTGAATTTTCCTTTACAAACCAGATCTCAGAGGACACACGCACACACTTATTGTACTCGCCAAAGTCAGCAGAGAAACCGAGAAGAAAAAGTGAATCTGAATTGTGGCGGCTGTGTTCCTTTTTTTAGTTTTTATTTTTGCAATTTTGTTCACGTTATTTTTTTTGCGCACACAAATCCTTTTAATATCTATGACTACTTTGTGGCGGTAATACAATGATTGCCTTTCGCCCCGAAAACACTTAAATAGAAAATTCCTCGAATTTTACAAATTTTCAGAAGAAAGCTGATGTTAGGTAAAAGTTGTTATTCGTCAGGATATAATATATCAGGAACCCCGGTCGCATGACTGTGTACTGGGTTCTTCTGGTTTAGGTAGATGAATTTATTATCTTTCCGAAAAGTGAGTGTAACATCAATTCGGCCAATAAAAGACCGAATGGAAGTAATATAGGCAATTCATGGAGATAACATTTTATTGATCCGGCTCGAAGGACCGAATTTCTATTACCATAAAATACCGCATTTCTATCAGCATAAATCTATTTGGAAAGAACAAAAGTTGTTATTAGCAGGAGTGGGAGCATATCGTGGGTGGCTTTCTTTGTTCTTCGTATTTTGGACAGGTATACAATTTATAAGCGAGAGAAAGAGAGAGGGGTGGATGAAGCTTACATGCGTTAGACATCTGTTTTCTAAAAAAAAAAAAAAAATTGATTGCCCCATAAAGTGATAGAAAGACAGTGAACATGCGAATGACTAGGAAGGACCAAACGGGTGATGAACAGAAACTGAAGGTATAAAATATATTCCTCATCTCAGCGCGATTTTTTGCCAAACATGGACTTTGAAGCCATTTAAGTTTCAATTCCATCAGCTCCACGATTTTGAAACTTCAAAGTTTATATCATACCGTACGACATCCTTGCAAACCCTTAGTCAAACAAAACTAAATATTGAGCTACCATTGATAAGGAACGCAGAATCTTTTTCACCAACCCTTAGACAGAATTCTAAACCATATTGTGTATGGTAAGCCATAATCAGATTTATGATCGAACATCAACGTTTTTTGTTGATTTTTATGGTGACTTAGGCTGCAGAGACGACTTGTACATAGTAAGGCGATTTACTTAGAAAGCCTCAAGTAAGCAGTAATGATGGGTTTAAAATTACTATGTGCACTGTCACTTTAAATACTGGTGTTCCTCAAGGCTGTTCAATCAGTTCATTACTGTTTTATTTAAATGACATTGGGAGGTTTACACTTTTCTTGCATACGAAGTTAACTTAAACTGGCTTAAATATTTTAGTTCTTACGTCTGTAAAACTGGTCGCGAAATTCCTTATTCGATTCAACTTAAAACCGGCAGGCTTTGGAGCAGTAATTTCAAAATTCAAAGACAGACAGGTCGTTGTTCAGTATAGGTAATTCAAACCTCATATGAAATGAAAAAGCCACAGGAAATGAAGTATCGATTTTTCCCGATAGGTAGTTGGGGGTTGGACTTTACCCGATTATCGATCGGGTTACCTCCAAGGTACCTAATTGCTGGTTTTGATCGGATGTCCTTCACTGCGTCCGCTTGTAAAAAAAAAAAACACCCTACTTCATACATTCTCTATCTTCCTACTTGATCATTTCATTGACACAAATAATCAATTTCAATAGGAAAACGCTGTAAAAATATTACCCTCGCAAATATAGTTTACCCAACGCCGAAAAACAAGTCAATATGAAAATATTTATCGAAGGGCAAATAGTAGTTGGTATACGAAAATTCCCTTCAGAGTAATTGCACACACTGTAGCTGTAACTATCGTCCTTTTCATCGGCATTGCCAAATCTCCACCTCACACCAATGCATTCTGAATTCCGCTTTAACCCTTGCCTTTGCCTATGTCATGTCGTTGGTTTTGTTTTGTCCGGGGGGATATTTTGTAAATATCCTTATTTGTCCTACAACCTTGGCTGCTGGGCGAAACGCACAGCAATGACAGACCGCCAGACCGACTGACGACACAGGTACATGTACTACATGTACATTATCCGAGTGTATCTTGGGACTATATGTCCCTGTTCCCGGTTGACAGAAAACAAGAATGATAAACGAAGGATACGACCAAGTTGGTTTCGGAGGGGTAGATATACCCTTATCGGTAAGAAAGCAAAAACTCTAACAAAAAATTTAAAAAAAACATCACATCTACCTTGTTGCTTTTTATCTCTTCGTTTTTCCTTCAGGGTATTGTCCTGGTGGTGGCAGTTTTTCATTCAACTTTTCTCCTCTCATATTGTTCGGGGTTTTTGTTTTGCAACACTCCGTGTCTGTTGTTGTGCTATACTTTGGGGCTTTGTGTGTGGGCAAGGAGCGACGAAAATATGCTTGTATGATGGAGGTTTTACGATAATGAGACAACATGCTTTTTGTGTGTTTGCTTCCTGCCCTTCGTATTGTGGACTCTTATCGTGTTTTTTCCTTCGATAAATTGATGAACTTGGTGGGTTCCAATCAATTCGCTGGCGCGCCCCCCTCCCCCTCTTTGTATAGTGTGACGGAAAAAATATTTCAATTCGGTTTTTGCTCGTGGATTAGAAGTCACAATGAGTTCATCAG
This sequence comes from Cheilosia urbana, assembly GCA_946477585.1. NCBI lineage: Eukaryota > Metazoa > Arthropoda > Insecta > Diptera > Syrphidae > Cheilosia > Cheilosia urbana. Next base: position 106,419,898 of record OX297854.1, read on the forward strand.
AAATTTATCGACCTTAGCCGAGTCAATTTCTTAGCTGCTCCCATTTTACTCAGTGCGGCTAGATTGAGCGGGTAATGGTGTGCAATGTTTTGGGGGAATATTTAGCTCTATCATGGCATGAAGCGATATAATGGGGGGATACACTAGAACGAGACACAGAGATGTTGAGAGGTAAAAGACCGCAAATTATGCTTCTTTTATACGTTATTATGTGAGCTTGAAGTGCGGAAGGAAATTTATGAACAAAAGGGCTGTATTTGTGCGAGTGGGTTGTTAGGCAATTGGATATTGATTTATCCCGAAGAAGGGATGGTTGCTTTTTAAGCACTTATTGAGGCTTTCAGACCTTTGCTGCATTGAATCTTATTTTGCTAGGAAGATTTTTTTTTTGTGATGGTGGAAAAATGTGTTTTTAATCTGATTCCCCCTCATTTTTAATGCAGACCAATTCCGCCATCATTTCTATATCATCAGGAAAAATCCATAGGTATACGCCGAGGAGAAAAGACAGGTCGGGCCTAGTGAAACCATCTCATGCTGGTCCTACCCAGAGGAGTAGAACTCTGAGCCTGCTTATTTGAAAATTATAAAAAAGCCACCGTTGTGAATCTGTCGGTCGGCGGACCTATAATGGATCCCTGAGGTACTCCATATACGACCAGTAAGAACGTGCCTAGATTGCATATTATTACATTCATGTTAGGCAATGAAATGGGTAGCTACATGTTGTAACCCACTTTCTCGGGCTAAAACGACTGTAATTACTGAGTGAAGCGAGGAGTAACAAGGATTCTCGCTAGTGCTTGGGTTTACGCTGACAATTTTTGTCGAATTTCAGATTGTGAATTATTGCTTTTATATACGACTGTTGTCCAGGAAAGTGTTAAATTCGTTCTTTTTGTCATCCGAACCGCATTTTGATGCATTTTTCTTGTGTTTTTCTGAATCGTGTTTGACTGTTTTTTAAGCGCATTTTGTCACATTTTTCAACGCATTTTTGCACGTGTTTTAAAATGTTTTGAGATGAGTTTTTAAGCACCCTTTGAAATGTTCTTTCGATTGATTTTGCGCGTTTTTCATGAATTTTTGGATGAGCTTTTAGTCTGTTTTTGTTTTACTTCTGTTTTGGATTCATTTTACAAGTTGTTTACTGCGTTTTTGAAGCGTTTTCTGAAAAATATTTCACTCCTCTTAGTGCGTTTTTTATGTGTCTTTTTGAGAAGTTTTCCGATGATTTTTTTAAAGCGTGTATTTGACTCTGTTTTAATGTACTTTTTACTTAGTTTTTGGTGCGGTTCTTTTTATCCATTTCCGAATTATTATTATAATTTTTTTTTTTATTTTTTTGACCCATTTTGGATGCGACTTTGGTTTATTTTTAAAAAGCCTTTTAGTTGGGTTTTTCTCAAGTTTTTTTTATACCGCTTTCTGATGAATTTGTGAGCACTTTCTGATGCGTTTTTTGTATGTGTTTTTAAAGTGGTTTGAAACGATTTTGAAAGCGTTCTTCACGCGTTTTTCAAACCTTTTTTAAAGACTTTCCACTTCTGAATAAAATTGTGTTTGACAAAATCCGCTGCCATATTGAGAATCATTTTCAAAACTTCTTTGTACTCATTACAGTAATCTTCTAATTCAGCCAACCACCTAACACTCAATGACATTTTAAGAGAAAACAAAATCTAAAATGTGACCTGAAATCCAGACAAACTAAAATTATTTTCAACACTAAGATTCACATAAACCGCTCACTCGCGATAAAGGAAAATTGTCAAAAGCTGACTTAATCTCCGGTAAAGCAATTCATATATCAAACTGTCTACATAAATAGCCTTCCACTAATCCTATTGTTCGTAGCTAACCCAAACTTGTTAATCCACTTTGTGTCAAACTCAATTTCAGTCAGATTATGTTACTCCTCCAAAAAGAAAATATATATATATATATATTTTTTTTTGTATTTCCACGACAGATTACAATAAAAAAAAAAAAAATTAAAAACCACATTTTTACCGGGAGCTCTCCATCACAAAAACCAATCAGAAATTGGAAAGTTTTCACGAACGGTCGGTTTTCTATATTTGTATTATAACCTACTAAAACTGTGTTAGAAAACAAACAACAGAACACCCCTCTGTGCTCTATAGTTTTCGAAAATACACACCAAATCATAGTCCCATCTGAATTCCCTGCATCCTAAACCTAAGCATTAATTAAACAGAACAAATGTGCAAACATGAACGTAAAAAATTAGAAAAATGTTGATACAAAATTTCAAACATAAAAAATACAATATATGGAACATTAATATGTATTTTAAAACATTCCATGCGTTCCAATAATAAATTAAAAAAACAAAAAAATACTGAATACATTTCTTTCGCCAATTAACAAGAGGCGAATTCGATTGTAGTCCCCGTCTCCTATTTATATATGCGGTAAATTTATTCATTCCGAATGAAAAGTAAATAAAAATAAAAGCACCGCACTTTAGAAAAGGCTATACAAAACGAATAAAATGCTTGCTCGCAATCACGCTAAAACCGCCTAAAAATAGCAAAAATGTCTCTCCTCATACCGCAACGTGAATAAATAACAAGGCGGCAAAATGGAAATGGAAAAAAATCGAAAAAAAAAGTGAGCAAAAGCCGATAAAAGCGGTCGCACTGAGCAATTAATTTAATTTACAAGCAGTGAAGAATGACCAAATGAATAAAAATTACAACATAATTAATTTATTTGTAGATAGATGGTACTAGCTACTAGAGTGCTATACCCGAGTTGGACGTGACCAAACAAACTCATTTATTCATGATTACGGATGGGGGGGACCATTGTGGGTTCGATTTTGTACTTATGGTCTGTGGGGATTTTCTTTCCCATGCGCCATGACCCCTTGGCACTACAAGTCTGTGAAGGGAGAAAGGGTCCAGTGGATTAATAAGGTTCTGCCTTTAATGGCAAGAGCTTGGGAATTACTTCTGGCACCCGAAGTAAATTGTACTCCAACTAGTACGTCTTCCGATGAATGTCTGTATGGATTGTGCAAACGATAGTGGCCCGACTATAGATCCCTGTGGTACTACACGTATATTATATAGCAAATTATATGAAAACTAACATTGAAATGAGAAAAGTGACACTTGAAAATAGATATGTTTCCAAAAAGATGTTATACAAAAACTGAGCTATCTTCGGATAGCCAGCGCTGCCTTACAGCGATGTTGAGCTGCTAGCTAATCAAGGCTACTGTAAGGCAAGCCTCACCTTGTTTTACGTTACAAACCTGTGATTCAGACTTTTATTTATTTTACGTAGTTTGCAAATCAGAAGAATACTCTTCACATTTTCTAGAGTCTCATCCAACGGCTTAGAAGTCAAGGTGTCACGAAGTATCGGTTGAGCTAAGCCTCAGATGACTTAAATCGTGGTCACTTTGCGCCATTTTACAGTAAATGACTTTGAAAAAGACGATCCATCACACTGTTTCCGAAATTGGATGATCAGTGAACACTAGGCAACAAAATCAAGTTAGAAATCCATATTTGCGTTAGATCTAAAAATAGCGGCGGACGAACGTTGGAACCCTGAGGTTCTCCATATATGATTAGCAGAAAATGTAAAGCTAGCGAATTTGTTGCTACCAACGATTGTACCAAAGCCTCCGAATTTTAAATTTTTTTGGGGGATTTTATAAGCTCGCTAGTTAACAATAATCAATTTTAATCGCGTTATTTAGGCACTCCCTTCGGTTAGGGTGAATGATAATCTATTTAGAAGACATGATCGGCCCAAAATAGTAAATAGTCATTGTATCGAATCACTCACACATTGGCATATTGTGGCGCCCGTGTATGAGTCTTTTTCTCTTATAATAATAAATGCATGAGCTTGCGGTTCTCTTCTTCGAATTATTGGAAGCAACCAGGCAAGCTCAGTCACATTCAGACGGTACAGTAGTGAAGTCGCACAGTAGACAGAAACCAAATTGTACAGAATAAAGAACATTCAATAGTCGGGTTTTTTTATATATTTTTCCCGACTTTAAACAAGTCGCCGTGTTTTATTTCCGTTCCATACATTGGTCCGATCGAGCCGGATTTAGAATCGGTGGTGTAAAAAATATATTCAAGCGAAAAGTGTGAAAAGAAATAAAACCTGTAATTTGTGTTCGTGTATAGTGTTAGTGCTAAGTACAGGTCATAAAACGTGTTATAGAAAACAGTGCAAAGTAAAGGCCCCCCCCATTAGTAAAGGTACTGTGAAATGTATATTTATACATATGTGTTCCCTTTTGGCATACAAAAATAAATAAAAAACCCAAAAGGCAGAAAGGAAAGACAGAAACGAACAAGATTACAAAGTGCGACGTTGCCACTACCACGTTGTGCAGGTTTCAACACGCAGAGAAGCAGTTGGTCTCCATCAAACGGAAAAGCAAAAAAGGCAACAACAACGTGCAGGCAGATGCATGCCGAACAAAATATTGTCGTCGCCAGATACAGGCTGCGGGCGAGTATACCTTCTGTGGGTATACACACGCACAAGAAGAAAAAGATACAGGCTGCGGGCGAGTATACCTTCTGTGGGTATACACACGCACATGGGTAAAAAAGGTATAGCACAGCAACATGCAAAGGCATCCGACGGTAGCCACGGCAACCGGTTCGCAAAGAGGTTCTTTTGTAAAGCAAAGAAAAAAGAAAAAGACGGGAGGTACAGGGTAAGTGATTACAAAATCGTACAGTCATTGTTAGTTGAGTGTTGAAGACGTAAGAAAGTGAGACGCAACAGTCGAAACCATAATTAAATTAAATAATTAATATTTTATTTCTGAAAACTTCGTACAGGCAACTGGTGAGTACAGAACATTTAATTGAAGTGTATAGGTTATGTGCAGTGTACAGGAAAGAAATAAATAAATAAGTACAGAAGAGTGGTGCAAATTGTCAAAATTATTCAGTGCAAACGTGAGAAAAATTAGCCGGCATATAATGCTGTCTATGTCCGTCGATGGCAGGCGAATATTTTATTTTTTTTTGGTGGTGTTTATTTTTTTTTTGGGGTACGTACTGAACTGCTGGGGCATGTGTAGTACGGAGGAATACTCGTGTATATACGAGTAAGTGTACAGTGGAATATAGTTTTATAGAGCGTATAGATATATAGAAAATTAATAGTGATCACTATAGGTAGGGAAGTGTATAGGCGCTAGTGCAGTGAGGTTTATTTTTGTGAATAAGTGTATAGAAGGGCGGTTGTATTTGAATAAGAATACGCCAAGAGTGAGAGATGGAGTATAGAGTGAGGACGGGGGAAGGAACCCGAGTTAAAAGGAAAGAACAAGTGACAGGTGTAAAGGGAAAGAAGTTAGAAAGCATGCGTGTTAGGTGGTCATAGTATTAGTTGACCGTAGAAAGAGTATAGAATTCCACACTCGAAAAAGCTAGCACAAGATGCCAGGATGCTGAGTGATAGGAAAGGGTACAGGGTATGACATGTCAATAGAGTTACAGGTTGAATAAGTGTATAGAGTCAGAGCAATGAATCCATGAACATTGCCGCACAGATCATAAGTTGGTGCAAGCGAAAGCATGCACAAGCTTGAAGCAAACGCTTCACAGTCTCACAAAGAATAATTGCGCTAGATAATTTGCATCCACCGTAGAACTAGATGTTGGTGTACAGACAATGACACGCGCCAGTCGGAGGTGTCTTTGAGTATAGGCATAGATTGAAAATGTGTTCATCATGGTTCCTTTTGTTTTCTTTCTCCTCTCAAGATTATTTTAACGGAAGGAAGATGGCTACAAACCGAGCAAAGGCGACAGCGCATACCATCAGCATGGCGCGCAAATTCGCGGAGGAGGAAGGATCCTCAATTTCGTACAGGAACGCGGAGCGGCGCCTCAAAACGGTACAGGAGGACTGGCAGAGCTTCTGCAGTCTGCACGACGATATGTTGGCGAAGGCCAAAGGTGACGCCGTAGGTGACTGCATCGACTTTAAAGAGGCAGTCAAAGGAGACTTCTTCCAGGCGTGTGCGGCGCTGGAAGATAGGATGGAGGAGATCTGTCCAAGAATACAGGAGAACGCACAGGGCACAGGATTGAAGGTACAGGTAGACATGCCATTCCAACAGCATGATCTAAAGAATACTTGGGGTGAGTTCGATGGGACTCACACCAAATGGTTAGGTTTTCACGATAGGTTCGCTGCGGCGATCCATGAGAACGATAAGGTGGCACCGGCTTACAAATTCGCATACCTCCAGAAGTCACTGACTGGACGTGCAGCCAGGACAATGGGGGAATGGCAGCTGACCGCGAGCAATTACAATGAGGCCTGGGAGAGGCTCAAACAAATCTACGATCAGAAGTACCTGATCGGGCGAGACCACTTGCGCCAATTGTTGGGTCTACCAGAGCTGAGCGGACAACCATCGGCGAACGAGCTGCAGAGGATGGCGAACACGACGCACGAGGTCATGCGTCAGTTAAAGGCGTTAGGACTTCCGGTAGAGGCCTGGGACTTCTTCGTAGTCCACATATTATGCGAGAAGTTGGACCAGGAGACGGCTCGTCAATGGGAGCTTCAGCGGGACTCGGATCAGCCAAAACTGTCAACAATGCTGGAGTTCATTGACAAGCAGGCGGCTGCGTTATCCAACGTGACGGGAGCGCGTGGCGGTATAGGACATGCAGGTACAGAGGCAAGCACTAGGCAAGCTGCACCCAGAGCAGGTCCAGCACCAAGAATGAGGGTACAGGAGAGGGCAGCAGCCCATAAAGGAGCCTTGAGGAGTTCCGGACGTCCGCCATGTGAGGTATGCAGGGCGGACCACCAGATCTGGGATTGCCCGGATTTCTGCGCGCTATCATTCTGGGGCAGGAAAGATTTTGTGGAGAGGCGAGCGATTTGTCCAAACTGCCTAAAGCATGGACACAAGGAGAACAACTGTTTCCAGAGAGGTTGTGCTCGCTGTCCAGGGGCTCCAAAGCACAACATACACCTATGTCCGTCGAGGGAGGTGAACAAGCATGTGTTGCCAGCCATGCTCGTACAGGTAAAAGAAGAAGGGGAAACCCAGTACAGAGATCCAACTACAGCTAGCAGGGGCAAGGCAAGGAGAACAGCTAGCAGCAGGTTGAAGCAGGATTGACTAGGCGGACGGCAGTACAGGCGCATCCAAAGAAAGGGAAATAGAAACGTACAGGCAAGGAGGAAGGATGCGGAGGTAAAAGAAGAGCAGAGTCAGGAGTTGTTTGCAACCAAGTTGCAGACACTAAACAGCAAGCTTGATGAGTTGAAGGCAGAGGAGGAATCGTTAAGCCAACAGTTGCAGAGGATTTCGAGAAAGAGGAAAGTACAGGAAAATGTAGGAGAGAACTTAGAAAATGTAGTGCCGAAAAAGTTCAGAAAAATAAATGATAAAAATTATGTGCAGTCTGTTAATTTCTCAGGGCAAGGAAGTTCTTTAATTCCAACTGCTATGGTTAAAGTTGCAGTTGATGGCCTTATGCACGGTCCTTTTCGTGCAATGTTAGATACAGGGTCACATCTAAACCTGATGTTGGACAAATTAAGGAAAGAGTTAAGGATTCCCACGAAGAAAGCAGCTGGGAAGCTAGTCGGTATCGACGGAGCTCCGTTTACGATCACACGCAAAGCCGTGATCAAGATTTTTCCATGGTTCGCTTCAAGCGCAATGGAGCCGCATACACTAGTGACGGTTTGGTTCATGCCAGAGGAGAGCCGATGGCAGCCGACCCTGCCAACTAGTACAGTACAGGTGAACAGAGACACGAGAGATTCTCGAGTCAGGTATGCCGATCCAGACTATTACAAGCCAGGGCCGGTGAGTCTTTTGTTAGGAGTAGAGTTCTTCGCGAAATCAGTCATATCGGTATCGTCCGGAGGGTCGGATGATATTACTTCACTGGAAACATCGTTAGGTAAAGTCGTTCTAGGTGCCAATAATGGAGTTAACGACAGCGAAGCAAACGCTTGCACAGCTGTCAGTCTGGCCAAAGATGAACAGTTAGACCAGCTGCTCAAAAGGTTATGGCAAATGGATCAAGTAGATACGTGCTCCAATCGTTCAGAGGAGGAGGAGCTTGTAGAACAACATTTTACACAGACGCATCGTCGCGACGAAAATGGAGTGTTTGTAGTAAAGATGCCGCTGAAAAAGGGATTCGAAAAGATGGGTAGCTCTAGAGAGATCGCGATGCGCAGGTTTATGTGCCTAGAAAAGAAGCTGGAAAGGAATGTACAGATGAAGGAGGACTACGTCAAGAAAATGCGAGAGAGCATTCGGTTAGGACATGTGCAGGTTGTGGACAGGAAAGTGAGTACAGATACGGTAGTATATTACATACCCCATCATTGTATAGAGAAGAAATTTCGTATAGTTTACGATGCCAGTTGTCGTACAGATAGAGGTATTTCCTTAAACGATGTACAGATGTTAGGTGAAAAGCTGCAGAGGGATCTGCATGAGATTATAATGCGTTTTAGAAGGCATCGCATTGCAATATGCGGGGACATAAAGAAGATGTTCAATCAAGTTAAGCTCAGTACAGATCAATGGGACCTGCAACGCATCTTTTGGAGAGAAAGCAATCAGGAGCCACTAAAGGAATATTGGTTGACCGTCGTCACCTTCGGGTTGACATCGTCGGCGCATCTAGCAGTCAGATCATTAGTACAGGCGGCAAGAGAAGCGCGAGTAGAATTACCAGAAGCAGCCGATGCAATCGAGAATGACTATTATATGGATGATTGCACCACGGGCGAGTCAGACGAGGCTAAGGCGATAAAGTTAGCAAAGGATATGTACAGAATACTAGAAGGTGCCGGTTTCGAGTTATGTCAGTGGAAATCAAACTCATCTAAGTTCATGAGGGAGATGAACGCTGGCACTGGTGAGGCGTCAATGGTGTTTTCGGGGGAAGAGGAATCATCCATTTTAGGGCTAAAATGGCTAATTAGTTCGGATCAGTTTACATACGAAGTGAAAACACCACAGTTAGACGGCATCCTCACCAAGAGGAAGATCGTTAGCTGCATTGCTCAGCTTTATGATCCAAATGGCTATATATCTCCAGTCACCATCAAAGGCAAAATCTTGATACAGGATATTTGGAGGTTGAGTACAGGTTGGGATGATCGCATACCCACAGAGATAGAGTACAGGTGGAAAGAGTTATGGGAAGAGATAACCTTTTTGGAAAAATTCCGTATAGACAGATGGTTAGGTACATCAAAGGAGTCAGACCTACAGGTACACGGATTTTGTGATGCTTCAAATGCAGCTTATGGAGCAGCTATTTACATTCGTACAGTGCAAACAGATGGTATAGTGACATGCAAGTTATTAGTGTCAAAAACACGCGTGGCACCGTTGAAGACAGTATCGATTCCGAGGTTGGAATTGGCGGCAGCGGAATTGTTGTCAAGGCTACTAGTACAGGTGAGAGAGTCAATGGAGTGGCGAGATGTGGACTACTTCCTATGGTCCGATTCAATGGCCGTGTTGTATTGGTTAAGGAAACCCCCATGTGATTTGAAAACATACGTCGCGAACCGCGTCTCGTCAATTCAGTCAGGCACGGAGGTGAGATGCTGGCACTATGTCAACACTAAGGAGAATCCAGCTGATTTGCTGAGTAGAGGCGTAAAGCCGTCAGCGCTAATAAACAATAGGCTATGGTTGGAGGGTCCAACATGGCTTCGATCACCACAGGCAGAGTGGCCAATTAGGAATGTAATCGAGGATACGTCGACACAAGTACAGAGCGAGATGAAGGTGTTTGCAGTTATGGCAATTCAGCCAATATTCTGCATAGGCGCAAGATATTCAGCCAGTAGAGTATCATTGTTAGAGTATACGAATAAGTTGGAGAAGCTATTGAACATAGTCAGTTATATGGTGCGGTTTGTAAACAATTGGACAGTGAGGCCGACCTTTAAAATAAGGGCGAGTAGAGGTGGTGCAGGCGTAAAGGAACCAACATTAGAGGAGAAGGCGTATGCAATGACATACATCTTGCGTAAGGCACAGGAAGAGGTGTACAGTAGAGAGATAGCGGCATTAAAAAACGGTACAGATCTACCCGACAGGAGCAAACTGGAACCGCTTAAACCATTGTTAGACGTTAGAGGCTTGTTAAGAGTAGGAGGAAGGTTACACAGGAGCGACAATTCATATGAGATGAAGCATCCAGCTATAGTTCCAGATGGATCCAGGTTAGCATGGCTAATCATAGATCATGCACACCGCGTAACAAAGCACGGTGCAGTACAGGTGATGATGCAGTTTGTTAGACAGAAGTATTGGATTCCAAGACTTCGTAGCGAGGCGAGGAGGTACTTGCACAAGTGCGTCACATGTGCTAGGTATAACTACAGATTAGAGCATCAGCTAATGTCGGAGTTACCAGCTGATAGAGTACAGACAGGAAAACCGTTTCTGCACTGCGGTGTAGATTATGCAGGTCCGTTAGAGATGAAAGTCATCAACAGGCAAGGAGATCAAGTCGCTAAATCCAAATGCTGGGTCGCAATATTTGTGTGCTTGAAGACAAGAGCAGTTCACATCGACCTGGTGACAGACTTGACATCGTTAGCTTTCATAGCTTGCTATGAACGCTTCATAGCACGGAGAGGCAGATGCGAGCGCATGTACAGTGACAACGGAACCTCGTTTGTCGGAGCATACAAGGAGTTAAGAAGAGCTATAGAGAAATGGACAGACAAGAGAGCGATGGCACATCTCGGAAGTAAAGGTACAGAATGGCGATTCATGATTCCAGCAGCACCTCATCAAGGGGGAATCTATGAAGCAGCCGTAAAGTCGATGAAATATCATCTTAAGAGAGTGATAGGGTTGAAGGTGCTTCCATATGAGCAGCTTTCAACACTGCTGGCACAGGTAGAGGCTATACTGAACTCGAGGCCAATTCATCCCTTGAGTGATGATCCAGATGACGTACAGGCACTAACCCCAGGACATTTCCTGATAGGCGAACCAATGATTCTACCAATTCCTTTCGACGTAAGTCAGCAACCAAGTACAGTAGGCGTAAGACTGTGGAAGGATCGTCAGAAAATGTTAGGCCACTTTTGGGAAAGGTGGAGTACAGACTATTTGACCACTCTTCAGCAAAGGAAGAAGTGGCGTAGAGATAAGGAGCCGTTGAAGATTGGCCAGCTGGTCACATTGGCTAGCGAAGGTTTTCCACCGGCACACTGGGCCTTAGGACGGGTGTGTGAACTCATCACCAGCAAGGATGGTCTGGTGAGATCCGTAGTGGTACAGACAGAGACGGGGAAGCTGAAACGTCCAGTGCAGAAGATCTGTGTAGTTCCAGTGGAAAGCAGCAGCAACCAGTAGAATGTGTATAGTAATTCGTGTTTATAAATGTATAAAAGATTGTAGTGAAAATTATAAATTTTGCTGGCACTGTATCGAATCACTCACACATTGGCATATTGTGGCGCCCGTGTATGAGTCTTTTTCTCTTATAATAATAAATGCATGAGCTTGCGGTTCTCTTCTTCGAATTATTGGAAGCAACCAGGCAAGCTCAGTCACATTCAGACGGTACAGTAGTGAAGTCGCACAGTAGACAGAAACCAAATTGTACAGAATAAAGAACATTCAATAGTCGGGTTTTTTTATATATTTTTCCCGACTTTAAACAAGTCGCCGTGTTTTATTTCCGTTCCATACAGTCATAATCACAGTGGCTCACAAATAGCTGAAACATGGTAAACTAAATATTTCGCGATGAGCCCTTATGTTGCCTTGTACCGTTTGAGACCTTAATATCTCATACCATTTTTTTTGCCTTTTAGTTCAAATTGTGCGCCTGAAATGGAACCTAATTGTACTCCATATTTTAACAGCAAAAGCTTATATCTTGTAACTAGGTTGGTAGAGACTGAAATCATTATTAGATATCGAAGTGGGTAGCATTAAAAATATTCAGAATTTTTTATTTTTTGTTTTTTATTTAGCAATTTGTTTGAGAAATAACACAGTCGTGAATAAACTAAAAGGTACCGAAGTGCACAAGCATCATTAACAACAACTACACAACTGCGATAAAAAGTAATCGAAACTGAGGCCACCCGTCACAAATGAGGAATTACTTAAAGCTCGGCCAGCAAAACGGCAAATATAGATGGGTTTCCGAAATTAGTTATGAAGAAAGTTAGTTATTCTCCCGTTTTCGACCTTTGGAGGAGGAGATTCAACAACGAGCTATACGAGCTGTACGCCAACATCGACGTAGTCAAAAAACTGAAACCTGGCGAGTCAATGAATACAAATACTTTGGCCGCAGTATTTTCGAGTCTGATGCTTGTGCACATCGGCTAGACAACGCAGTAGAGCACGGCCCAGCTAGCGTTGACTGTTGTGCGACTAAAGTTGCAATTTTGCACTTTTTTTGATAGTCTGCCACAAATGTTTGCTATTTTTGGCCTCCTTTGTAGTTGGAGAATGCACTTTTGCAATGCACATTTTTCTAGTGGTGTTTTTTCCAAATAAAAACCTATAAAATTTAAACGCAGTTGCCTATCACAAAACTAGTATTGTATTTACCGAGCCAATTTAGCCAATTGTTAAATATTGTTCTAAATTTCTAAATTTTCTGAATAACTTCAGAAAAGACACTTATTTACTCATTGGCCCTTTTTCTCTCTGTCAGAGAAAACTTCGCGTCACAGAAATATCAAATATTATTATTATTATTATTTTTTTTTAAGTAAATAAATTACAGTTTAATTTGAATCTTATAGCACTAGCTACCCTGGCCTTCGGCTAAGTTTGAAGAACCATCCATACAACAGAAGCAGTATGCGACATAGCGCTCAAAGTGATTGCAGAAAAAAATGGATCCAAAGCGGTCTACTCAAAACGGTGACAAATATAGGGAGTTAAGCAACCTGCACTACCTTCTGTGAACTATAAAAAAAATATTTCGAAGAACCTTCTTCTAGGAAACAAACGGAAACCCATGAAGTAGAAAAATACAGCAGGAGTACCTCAGGGGTCGGTCTTGGGACCGCAATTTTATGGAATATAATAAAAAGCGAGTACTAAGACAACAGGCCGAGTAGTGTAAATATCATCGTCAGTAAATTACAGCAAGTGACGCAGAATAGATTTCGAAGGATTAGGGCGATAAAACCTCGGTTATGCCTGGAATTAGCGGCCTTCCAAGCAATACGACAAATTTTGAGCATTATTCAAAAAATTTCTGACGATTCTCCGAGTTCATTCGGCAGGAATGGCATTTCAGTTTCGCAGCCTGTCCGGACAAAAAGTGCACCTCTCCGTCAATTAACCAAGTGTCCACCATGCAGCGCATTTTTATTGAATTCACTTAATTGGAAGGAACTGTATCGCAGCTTAATCTGGACCTATTACTGCTCTATAACCAGAACCTATTGTACTTGTATCAGCAATCAGTTCCAACAAAGACAATACCCTCTATACAACTATACGAGTACAACACATCGATTTACCCTCCAGCACACTCACAGTCATGTGGCGATTTAAATGCAATTACAACGTTATAGAACTCCACGGGCTATGACTAGGTTAGGTAATCGATACTCAAAAACACTGCCCTAAACGGGCTATCAATTTCGTATCGAATGCATAAAAAAAAAGTGTCAGAACATGGCTACCAACAGTGGAAAATGTATTTCCCATTAAAACCACCCGCTGGTCAAACCTGGATGTTCTCCCGAAAAAAACAAGTGGGTGGCAAATTATTCTCTCGTATATTACACAATTTGTGGGCTTGCCCATTTGTTGCTTATGTTAATAATTAATATGTAATAAATATTAATATTATTACTATTAATGAGATCAGTGCGGTTGTTGGTGGAAGAAGAGCGGTGCTGCCCGAGGCGAAGCAAATTGTATTTAATTGGTTGGAATTTTGCAGAATGTGCAGCGGAATGTAGAATTTATTTGGTGGAATTGTGTGTGTGCGTATGTGCTTTCGGGATGTGTAAACCATTGATATGTGGTGGAAATAAATCGGAGATTATCCTGCTTTGGACAGAAAAGGGGTTTTAGCTTGAAGAGTTTATTTGGATTATTAAATTCAACAAATTGGAGTGCAATTGAATTAAAAAAAAAAAAACTTTGGTTAAGATAAGGCAACACTTTGTCTCTTAAAAATTGCGAACAAAGTTATGCTGTTTCAAACTTTGTCGATTATTTCATAGAGGTTCATTTAACGATTGGTAAATGTACGGTCAAAAAAATTGGGAAAGTTGATATGATACATAGTTCTGACGACTGGGATAAGTGCCTTCAATGAGATGGTTCGAGCGAGAACTCAATTGGCTAAAAAAAAGTGGAGATAGAGTCACAAAATCTGATGAAGTTCTTGAGAGGCATAGAATCACGCTCCTATGACCTGTAATACTTCAAAGCGTCATCTTGTGTGGTTTCTGTTTAAATTTTGTAGCTCTAAAAGCGGTATTTAGCTTTGGTGGTTCTATCCCTACTCTTCTAATGTTAGCCATGATGTTCTCGGACGGACCGGCTTAGTTCATATGACTGAAAACAATTGTTTGGTTCTCATGAGGTACATGTCGCAATAAGTTTGCGAGTCCGGTTTATTGTAAGAGCAGTAATCGCAAAAAATCGCCCGATTTTAGAAAGAGCGTCGTGTTGGGCGTCATTTTAAATGGTTTTATGATTATTTTTTGTCCAAAATCTGTTAAATTAGATCTCCTTTCAAGTTGTTTCCTCTTTTTTATTGCAGGCCTCCGTCTTCTATTAAATTTTTTGGTAAGTACTGAACCATTAACAAACTTTATATAATTAAATCTTATGAAAATTGTTATCACAAGATTGGATTGGAACGAGCTTCTTTTTTGAAGATATAGGGCCTTACATTTTTAACCACCACATTTAATATTTTCCCGGTCATAATGGGTAATTTTATATGGAAAATGTCGTCATTGTGCGAGTTCTACCATGGACACTATAATATGAAATATGATTATTAGTATCGCGCAAAGTAGATAAGCTAAGGGATCTGTTTAGAATGGATGTCTTTCTTGATAACGACGGAACTTGCCTACTTTTTTTTATAACCGAACCGACAGTTTTTTAACCCTAAAGAGTTTTTTTTCCGCCCAAATTCATAAATGTAATGAGAATAATATTTCCAAGCATGCACAGCGCATGCTACTTTATGTAATTCCGTCAATTGAAATTCTTTATTCAAAAGTTATATTAAATACAATAGAAATAACTGAAGTATAGCAATATCGATTTATTTCAATAAAACCGCAATGATTGACGTGCCGGCCAACTTGAGCACGCCACATACAATTGGACCATGAGAAAATCATGTGAATTCAAGATTGATGCTACAAATATCCAGCGATTATCCTTGCGATTTATTATTTGTCATAGACGCTTGAATGCCAAATCGTTCTATTTATTTTTATTTTTTTTTTTAATGAAAGAGTTGATTGCATTTATAATGGTTGCGATTGTCGAATGACTTTTTTTGTCACTCCTGTTTGCCCTCTGTACAGGCTATAGACTTGATCATCCCCCGACAAAATGAAGTACACCTGCGAATATTGCTGTACGTCCTCATTTACTGGCAAGAAGACACCCATCCGATGGTAAATTTGGCCTTGAATCTGTTAATCCGAATTTTGCGTCGTAGAAGCCCGTGCCATTGTTAGAAAATGTGTGTTTGCATGATGTATAAGAGAAAATATTGCCCTGCCAGTCGGCATGAAACCAGTTTTTTGAATGATTTTTGTTCCCAATGAAGTCATACGAAAACAGTAGTTGTACTGTCAAATGTTCTTTAGAAAATCCTCCGATTCAAATGGCTCGACAGCAGTCTTTTAGCGCGTTTTAATGGTGACACACAATTATAGTCATCGCTCCAGTATCGAAAATCGCATCACCGACATAGTTTTCTGTTCGTTCTACTGAAATGCCAGTCGTTCGAATGTCAGCAACGACGCGCATCTTGCCACTCCGATTTGAACTTGTTCCCATCCCAGCAGCAGTAGAATTTGACGCAGTTCTCATTACTTGCACTCTCAATTTTCTTGACTGTTGATCTGGTCTTATGCCATGCGATGTCCCATTTTTCGCTTTCTTCTGTAGTTTGATTCGTTGATATTTGTTGTTGACTTGCTTGCCTTGTTCGTCGGTCAATATTTGTGCGCATTCTTCTTGGCATTTTTTTTTAAATCACTGAAATTTGCTTTTCAATAACTATTTTGTCCGTTTAAACTTTTTACATTTAATTTTTACCTTATCAACTGTATAAAAGAAATGAAACTGTTGGAGCGATGCACAAAATCAAAAACAAACCATCACTGTTGACCAACGTTTAATACATTAAATTTATCTCGATTTTATCAATCTACTTTTTGAAAACAAAAACAAAAATCCGCACAGTAGGTACGTAGTTTTCTAATTAATTTTGACATAGAAAAGTCAGAAGTCAGTAGTGCAGAAAATCAAAAAAAAAAAATCTAAAATGGAAAAATTAAAAAATAAAGTAGCCTATCGCAATACTTTATCCCGTAGCTTTCTATTAGTAAAAGAATTTTTGAAATCCGTTCGGTAGTTCCGAAGATTACCTCCCACAAACAAACATTACCTCTTTATAAAGGATGATTTTTTAAGAGATTTAGAACTTTAAAAAACAAAAAAACACAAAAAATTCGAAAAAATGAATGAAATATTTATTTGAATCGATAGTTTGAACCTTGCAATTTAATGTTTAAAGATAATTTCATGCAAATGTTGACCGCGGCTGCGTCTCAGGTAGTCCATCCGCTGAGTCCAATTTTGGCATACTCTTTCACACATATCGGCCGGTATCTCACGAATGAATGCATGGATGTTGGCTTCCAGTGCGTCAATCGAAGCGGGCTTGTCCCTATACACATTAGCCTTGACATACCCCCACAAAAAATAATCTAATGGTGTCAAATCGCACGATCTAGGCGGCCAATTGACCGGCCCGAAACGTGAAATTAACTGTTCACCAAACTCGCCTCGCAATTGCGCCATTGTTTCGCGTGCTGTGTGGCATGTGGCACCGTCTTGTTGAAACCACATATCATGCAAGTCAAGAACTTCCATTTCGAGCAAAAAAAAGTTTGTTATCATCGCTCGGTAGCGTTCACCATTGACAGTAACGCTGCGATTCGCATCATCTTTGAAGAAATATGGCCCAATAATGCCGCCGGCCCATAAACCGCACCAAACAGTGGCTTTTTCGGGATGCATTGGTAGCTGTTGCAATGCTTCTGGCTGATCTTCACTCCAAATGCGGCAATTTTGCTTATTTACGTACCCATTCAACCAAAAATGAGCCTCATCGCTGAACACAATTTTTCGATAAAAAAGCGGATCCTCGGCCAGCTTTCCAAGAGCCCATTCACCAAAAATTCGGCGTTGTGGTAGGTCGGCTGGCTTTAGTTCTTGCACAAGCTGTATCTTAAAAGGCTTTACGCACAAATCCTTCCGCAAAATTTTCCACTTAGTGCTGTAACAAAGGCCTAACTGCTGGGAACGGCGCCGAATCGACATTCGCGGTCTTCTGTCACACTAGCTGATACGGCCGCAATATTTTCTTCACTACGCACAGTACGTAAACGTGTTGGTGTTGGTGGTTTAATGTCCAACAAAGTAAATTTGGTGCGAAATTTGGTCACAATCTTCCGAATAGACTGCTCAGAAGGTCGAGAATGCCGATCATAAAATGGAAGCAGCGCGCGATGAACATTTCGAACCGAGCACGAATTTTGATAGTAAAATTCAATAATTTGCAAGCGTTGTTCATTTGTAAGACGATCCATGGTTAAATTGCAAACCAAACTGAAGCTGTTTGACAGTGACACAAGGTACTAAACACACGTCAGCTGTCAAAACCAGTGTTGCCAAAACCAAACCAGCTTGTTCTGATCCTAGCATCCACTTTTTCACATCTAATAGAGAGAGAGGTATAAACTTTGCATGAAGGGTATTTTTTTTTTAATTTGAGGACTTAACAAGTCCAATCCACATAGAACCCCATACCTTACTTTCCATGTGCATGTATGTAAAAACTTATTAAAATTTCAATGGAAGGGATCCACAAGCGTATGAGGTAGCTAAACGACTGAGTTGGGGAGCTTTCTCTAGACAGTTTTTTCATAGCCTTCGACATTTTTTATACCTAAAGGTTATAAAGGTTTATAATTATGTAAAGTATAATTTATGTCTTTTTGGGGGCTGAACATAGAACAACTCGCCTCCAAGTACAGCACTGTACCCATTCTTTTAACATAACTTTTAACATTTCTAAATTGCAGTATACTCTTAGCTCATTAAATTGTATAGGTTTTCTTGGTTTTTCAGTGTGAAGTCTAATAAATGGGTAGTGCAATTTTCACCGCAAGATGGCGGTAGCAAAATCAGTAAACTTTGATGGTAAAAAAGGCTGTTTCTTCTTTCACTGCAATCCACTTGTTCTGATGAATGTATAACGTAATTTGTTAGGAATGTGTGGAGAGCAAAATGTATTTACTAGTAGATGGCGCTGATTAATTGATTAATTGAAGACTGCATTTATTGATAAACAACGCTAATATCAGGACAACTCATTTTAACTTAAACGGCGGAAAGCTAATAATATTTCGAAAGCCTTTAAAATGCCACTAAAGCTTTTACTTTCCACAAGATGGCGCTACGCTAAATAGAACTGCAACTTTTTTAAATCACGAAAAAAGTTTTTTAATGCCCGTTTGCTGATATTACTCGTAGTGATTTAAGTTGTACTTAAATACTTTACGGGCTACTTTTTCTATGTCATAAACTTTCACAAAAGATTTTAAGTGGAAATTAAACCGCTATTGGTAGTACATATCAGCAAACGGGCCTGAATCGTTTGGTTGAGTACTAGATGCTTTGAAATATCGTGCATAGGTCCATATTTCGTTGTCTTACGCGGCAGGGAAAAAGCCACAAGGATGCCGGTGGGTCCAAGGAGAATGTACCCCATCTAACAGGGGTTAGTGTCTACATCAGATTTTGCACATGCTGCAAATAACTTTCAGCTAAAAATATGATCGCCAATACACAGAACAGCAAATTCAGCATACAAAAAAAAAGTCCCAGTTTATGCATTCCTCCACTGCAGTATCCTTAAACCTAATCCATTTCAAAATGCAACCACTTCTCCTTATGATATTTCCATATCTTTATATTGAACGACCCTCCAAACTAGCAAACCCAATTTACCTCAAATCTGTTTTACTACACATGAACCCCTCCCCCCCGACAAGGCACAAGACCTGCAGCTCTTTTTCCCAGTCAAGTGATACATTCCAATTTGCAATGACAAAAACCGCACAAATCCTCCTCAAAATGCGATATGTCCTGCTGCGCTAAACTGAATGCAGTCTCCTTCCAAATTGAACAGAAAGGCATTTACCAACAACCAAACGCTTATATCATATCCTTGTGAGAGAAAAATTTTGTAATCCAAATCCACAATTGTTCAATGTTCATGGCTTGTCTATTTTTTAAGTCCACAGACTTCAGAGCGGTGTACGTGTGTACGTTTTTATTTGTATATATATAGACTGACCAAGGAGGACTCTTGCTCTTACACAGACTGATTTGTGATTCCTGACGTAATTCGTCTTGTTTTTGTCCTTTTGTGTTCTCGGTGGTGCTTTCCTTTTGCTTTGTTGTTGATCCGAAAAGACATGATGCAATCCCTTTTAAGAACCACATAAGGATACATAAAATAAGGATATCTTCATTATATTGTTGAATTGTGCCCACTCCTAAGGCCGACACCCATCGACTCCTCTGAGGAGATGGAGCAACAACAACAAACAAGATTAAGAACACAGAACAACAAAAAGGAAACTGAATGAAATAACTGAAAACTTCAAGTGGAAAAAAAGGATTTCTCATGTTTGTGGCAGCATCATCGTACTCGTCGTCGTCGTCGAAGAAACGAATGCGATTTGTACGTGCTTATCTTAGATCTTGCTAGTATACGCAAAGAAAAAGGGAAATCACGACCGGAATCGTCCTTTTTCAGTTGAATTTCCTCCTATTCCCCTAGCTACGCTCTCTATTTGAAATTGTGCAAATAAGGATGAAACATTTTCTAATGTCCATATGGAAGTGTATTAATGTTCACTTGCTGCTTTCCCTTCCAATTCCACTTCCAATGTGACTACCACAGCAAGGCAATAAAAACTAGTATCAGGGATTTGAGGGATTTTTTTTGCTCCTCTCAGCGGTGTCGGCCATTTGGATGAGTAACCGTTTGTGGGGCGGTAAGACCGAAGTGGAAGTCTCTCAAGTGCGTTATGGTGTTTTTTTTTTTTGTGCGGCACAATTATTTTGCGGAAGGGCGGACCAGCGCCCTGCCATCGAATTGTTTGCCGAGTTGTGTATTATATTTCATCACACCACTAAGCTGAAAATTGATTGTTGTTCTCGTTTACACACACATTTCTGAGGCTATCCGTTTGAGTACAGTTTTTTTTTTCTTTGCCCCGGGGTGGGTGTGGGCAAAACGAAAGGATACGGTTGACTGTTTGATATAATATTTGATATTTTGTCCGCAGGAAATTGATTAGGTATTGGTTGTAGGTGGGGTGGACTTGTTGATCGAAGACGCGGTGCATTTAGGCGGAAATAATTTAAGCGGGGGGAGGGAAGAGAGTTTTTGACATTTGATGTGTCGATATGTGGGCGTGTGGATAGTAGAATCGAATTTAAAAGAAATGTAGTTAGTTTTGCGCTGACTGTGAAAATGTGCCTTCTGCATGTCTTGGAACCCTTCTTCGAGACAGATTTGAGTCGCGTCTCCTCTGAGATAGAAGGGAAACGGGAATTTGACGACTTTGGTGGAAATATAGTACCAAATCCAAAGACCCAAAGCAGGCTTAAAGTCACAAGGCTACTTGAGCTTAACAAAGATCCCGTCTAGAGGTCTTAACAAAAAGAGTACTCCACATGCAAAGGCGTTTCTAAGCTCGTAAGACATATTAAACATGAAAAGCTGAGGTTTAAAAAGAACCCCAACAGCCTCCTGTGTTAAAGACTAAAGATCAACACAATAGAACTTGCCTGGGGGCGGCTGTAAACAACATCAGGACCTATTTCGTGTTGCATTTGGACTATGTTTTGACCTTTGAGGTTAGCAACTGGCCTGTCCCGGACAACCAATGAGATTCTATATACTACCTTGATCACCTTCGACCTGCTTTATGACGCTTGGACGCTACTACAAGCAGATGAGGATATCCTCAGTTGTTTTAAAAGAAGGATTTTCCGCATAAAATCTTCCGTCCCGTTTAGGATGATGGGCTTAGGAAGAGGACATTCAACGACGAGCTATACAAGTTGTACAGCGGTATCGGCCAATAAAAAAAAAACGAAGACACATCAGTCGAAGTGCGAATTGACGCTAGCGCAGTAGGGAAAGGCGTACCCTTTAGTTTCATAAGTCTAAGTAAGAGGATTTCAACGAATTTGAAGTGCGAAACTGGAGGTAATTCCTTAAAGGGAAGATCTGAATGGTGAGGGGTATTAGTTGGTGACCTACTCCAAGCCGCACTGTTCCGAGGTTGCCCGCTCTTTAGCTTCATTCCGCTACTACTGAGAAACAAATATAAGGGCAAGTCGATCCAAAGAATCAAACAAAAAATTAAATCTGAAGCTATATGTCCATCTCCAGAGAGCACATTGTTTCGTCACCCATCGTATATCCGAAGACATATTGTCCAATAGTTATCCCTGATCTCCTCTCTTCATTGAGTTGGAGGATCACAGGCGAGGGAAAAACTGTTTCGGTCACCCTTCCCCTACCCGAGGATAAACCGCCCCGATTCTCTCGACGAGACGTAGGATAAAGCATAAGGACAGCAATAATGCGCCCATTATCGTGTCTGCACCTAAAACAAGTGTGTGTTTCTAGACAGCCACCTTTCCTAACCTTACCTAATTCAATGTCGAACAGCTACTTATACGGACAGAGTGGTCCATGCGACTGTGATTTGATCAGATCAAACGCATGTCTCCAACTCGGTTTCAAAGACATGCAATGCCTCCAATAGGTCGGCCAAAGTTCGATGTCCGTAGTTTCTTCTCTATTCATATAGGGATTGCACTTGATGATTTAAAGCCCTTGGCGCAAGATCGAGAGTTTTAGAGGTTTAAATTGCCTATCTTCGAGGAACACTTGATGTGCGCTTTGTTTGATGTCGTAGAGTCCACTTGGTGATGTAAAACTCCGGAGAGAGTAGGATCGGTAGCGGAAATGCTTATATCAATATTATAGGCCTGCCTTTAGACGTACCTACTGTTAACAATATAGACTCCTTCAAAATGCACGTGGAACGCATTCCTTCAAGCCGTTTTCTCTTTTTATTGCGGCCCACTTAAAATTGTTAAAAACCTGTGCGCAGAAGTGCCCCTTGGCGTGATTCGATCCTGGGACCTCTCGCTTAGTAGTCCAACATACTTACCAATAAGCCACTGCCCCTAACCTGTTAAAAATGGAACCGAATAAAACTCAAACACAATATAGCTACTGGGCCTGACGACCTTTTCTTACTTCCAACGAACTAAAGAAGATTCAACATGTGAAAGATCCGAAACTTCAAATGCAAAGGCTGCGAAAAACCAATCTTTAATAGGTAGCTAGGAATGGTTCAGTAGCAAAGCAGATGTTTAATTAACTAACCCTCATCTTCATCTCTGCAGCATTTAGAAATCGTTTGACTCTACCCTCCATTTACGGAGGAAGACGCAGCGAATGACAAAAAGAATACAGAAAACGTACTCTCGCTTATAGAAGGAGGTTCACAAAGAGAATTCCTGACGGAGCATATGACACAACGTAGGGGTCACAGAAGATGATGAAACCGCCCTTTATACCGAAACTCTGGCTATGAGAATCGTTCAGAAAAAGCGATGATTGGAGTGTCTTTTAGGCAGAGATAGGTGCTACAACACAAAACCCATCAGCTGTGAAGAGACTCTACAACTTTCTTACTTAGTAAGATGGCACTAAATTCCGGTGCCCCAAAGCCTCACAGCTTCTAGTTGCATATCCCAAGATGGTTGAGGACTCCTTACTGGTATCAAAGATCTCTGATTTTATACGAATCACAGGATTTTTGGTGCAAGGTATTCTTCGGAACAACTGTTCAGAGAATTGTTCCAGAATTTTGTAACGCATATCGGCGAATTACGTCGAAGAATACAATGTGTCCTGCACCTACTTCGCAAATTTTAAGCACTTAAAAACAAGAGCTGTAGTCGCAGTGGCTTAGTGTTAGTGTGTTGGACTACTAAGCGAGGGGTCTCAGGTTCGAATCCCGCAAAAACCCAAATTCCTACTTATGGTTTTTTTTCCGCTGCGCTACCTCTCACGAACGTCTGACAAACATCCGAGAGTATAACTGTCTTGTAAGAGCTTCTCAATTAGCCGTTTGGAGTCGGCACTAAACTGTAGATCCCTTCCATTCGTTCCAAAAATGAAAACTCACACAAAACGAATGGTTGTGAGAAGCTAGGCCTAGGGTCCCTCTGGACCTGTTGCGCCAACTATGCAATGCAAAAACAAGAGCTTGAGGATGTCACTTCTTCAATGAAGTGGACGATCTGGAGAATATAGGTCTCAAAGACTCCTGACATTCACAAATTCAAACCGTGGTTGATCTAGTCACTAGTGGATACATTTCCATATAAAGGGTGGGCCATCTAGTGGTTTCTTTTTAAATTATAGGTTATTTTGACACTGACAGCTGTTTTCCGCTCGAAATCTTAACAGAAACTCAGTATCATACCTCCGCGGAACGAAATGAGTCGCTTTATGCTTGAACAATGTTGGGAAATATTGAAAACTTATTTCCAAAGTGACTATAGACTGTGTAGCCCAAACAGTGCGTTTTTAGAAAGAAGTTTTGGCCGAAATGAAGCACCCACCGCACCTGCTGTACACAAATTTGTGCAAAAAGTTCGTGAGACTAGTATGCTAGTGGACAACACTCATTGTCCCCATCGTCGTAGCCAATACATCCACAGAGAGTGACAGTTTGGTGCGGATTGTGGAGTGGTGGCATCATTGGATAATTTTTCTCCGAAAATGAGGCTGGAAACAACATGAACAGCCATGTTCATCGACTTTTTTTTTACTGAAATTGAAGACATGGATTTGGACGACCTCTGGTTCATGCAGGATGGCGCGATATGCAATCGGAGCATAAAGAACAACAGCACTCAGCCTATATAACATGGAACATTCACGCCATCCCACACCGCCCAAGCCACAGTCGATCTTTTGCGCAGCAAATTCCCAAACGATTCAAGTACTTGAGGTCAAAATCATCCAAGCAAGCCGAGAGCTACTGCCCGAAAACCTAAACAAGGTCTTGCAAAATCGGAGTGACAGAATGCACTAGCCAGCCGAGGCAGCCACTTGTACGACCTGACATTGTGTTCCATAATTAATGGGAAACTTTGCTCTTACTAATAAAGCCATAACACATGGATAAAATTTAATTTTGTTCTTTTTATCGCGTTTTCAAAAGCAGCTTGTAGTTGGTCCACCCTTTATGTTGGTTTGTTTGTTTAAGAGGCTGTATTCCCTCCTTCTTCTGACGAGGGAAAACACAAATAGCGCATTGAGCGACCGTAACAAAGTCTTAAAACTCCTGAGATCAATGCACAGTGTAGGTAGGAATAGCGGACTTTAGTGCTGTACAAAACAGAGGTTTCGACCTGTCTTAACACAATGGACCGAACTGATGATTCTGACTGATTCTCAGAGAAACTGCGGCACCCATTTTACCTACCTACCCCTACTCTACTCACTTCTATTAATCATTCAGCTTGTGCTCCTTAAGACTATTAAAAAGATTTGCGTACAACAAAGTTATCCTAGAGTCTAAGTGTACCCAGCTTGGAGACGTTTAAAAACTAGCTGTATATCCTTTAAGATTCCCATATACGGAACCATACAAATTTGCATTTATTTTCTGTTTGAAACCGATTTTTGAAAGTCCACCCTATATGCAACCACAATTTGTTACAAAATTTCAATTGTCCTTCCATCCTAATGTAGACTTTTGAAAGCATCCACAGCTTCTTTATAAAAAATTACATTCACAAACGGTATACCACCCCCCGCCATCGGTTGAAATATATTTTTTTTTTGTTTTTCCAAAAATATTCAGCACTCCTTCTTCTGGTGAGATATTCAAAAAGCGGACCCACACCCCAGAGTTGCTATAAATCTCATCAAACCCCTATGCCCCCACCCTCGATGCATGCCACTCTTTATTACCGCGGAAAACATTCAAAAATATATTTTTAAATGGAATCCAACCATTAAATTCTCATTTTACTGCTGCAACGGTTAATTAATTTTCCACCCATAGAGATTAATAATTTCAAAACAAATGACTCACTCCCGCACAGAGACGGTTGTCCAGAACCCACTTAACATATACCCGACCCAAGTGCTCGCATATATTACAAGACCACTTGAGTAACAATTCACACCCTCCTAATTATGTAGACAAACACCCGCAACACATTGTAAGCCTCTTAAACAAACACACTGACCCCCTGTTATCTTAAAAGTTAAAATTACAATCTCATACCGATAGTTTTAGTCCATTGTGCTGGTGGCCTCCAGTCGGGATAGTGCTTCGGGAAGGACTCCCTTGTCCAGTACGTGTGCAGGACTACCTTGTACACAACCAGCCGGTCGAGGGTGCAGCCACTCACCGAGCTTGCGGTGCCGGCGACTGATTTTGGTTGTCCAGCAGCAGCTTCAGCAGCACTGTTATCCTTGTAGTAAAGGTTTTTCCGATTCAGTATCTGATTGTAGCCAAAGTTTGCGGTATAATTCAAAATTGCATTGTCGATATCGTTATTCTGGTTGGCGATGGTGTACGCGTACAGGGACGAGGGGGCTGTTGCTAACGCAGCAGCATTTGCAACAGTCACGAGAGTAAGTAGTACACCCGACAGGCACAACACTGCACTTGGCGAGGACATTTCACAGGATCGCTCTTTCATTTTGAAGAATTTTCTTTCCTTTTTCACTTTTTGGACAAAAATTTCTTCTTCTTTTTTTTTTCTTTTAATCACGCAAGGATCACATAATCCTCGTCGTCAGACAGACAGAAACACTCGGGTGTATGAATTTGTAGATGGGGGATACTATTTCTATTTTTTCTCACAACAGGGGCGTTGAAAAATTCAATCCAAAGATACTACTTTCCTTCATAGGATAAAAATAACAGAAAAAAAAACTTCGATATATCGCTCTACACTGGAATGGCGGCGGCTTTTGCATCCGTATCCGTTACAGAGTCGAATTGAACTGAATTTTCCGGACTTGTGTGTGGATTTTCACTTCATCTTTCATCATGCTGTGTCGGCTCTTGCCTCTTGGATTCGAAGAGTGAAAAGTCCCAGAGAAGACATTTCGAAATTGGGGAAAACTCTCGCTCTGTTTGGGGTAGTTTGGTAGTTGGCTCTCTCGTGTGTCGTGTCTCGTTCTCGTGTTTGTGTCGCGTTCGCGGTTGGTTTTGGTGAGGGAAATTGTTGTATTTTTTCTATGTAAATGAAATAGACTTTTGACTTTGTGTCACCCCTTTTGTCGTGGTAGGTGTAGGTATACCTTGCATGGAGCGTGTACGCATTGTGGTTGGAGGTGTTTATTACCTGTTGTTATTATTCATGGAATCGATAACGAGGAAGGATGAAGAAGTAGCTCACATAGGTACGGCGTACCTTTTGGGGGTGGTGTTTTGACTTTTTGTGACAATATTTAGGGTCAATCAAATATGGGGTTTTCTCTTTATACAACAGCAGTCGGAAATGGGTCGTAAAGCAAGTTGCTGGTGTGTGGTTAACTCCTCAAAGGAACTTTTAAGGACGTCCAAGATGGTCTGAACGGGCGGATTCCATTGAGAGAGAAATGCAGCTGCTTAGAGACCCATTTTAACGGGTTCGGGACTATATTTTTCGCGTAACATTGTCTAGTTGTCTACTGCAAGCTAAGAGTATCTGAATTTCGTTGATAGAGAGCTCAATTTACTCCATCAAGACGTGCATTGTCGTGAACTTGTTGGCGTAAGCAAAACACTTGAAAAGTCCAAGGAGTAAGTCATGAGCTGGTTGGCTGAAACATTAGACCCCAAAAAAAAAACTCAAGGAAAAAATATTCAAAGGCTTTTAGTGGCACGACTAATTCAGCTCACCAAAACAGAAGTGACGAGTAAACTACTTTTTGCTGTCATCTATTTTTGCCTGTCTCATTTTGAAAGAAGAATGGTCCGATGATGTCTATAGCTAAAAATCCGTACCCAAGAGTGATACTAAGCATGTGGATTCACTTGTTTCTCTAAAATTAATCGTGAGATTCGACAATTTTGACAATTGGCAAAGGAAACAAAATTAAAGCGAACGTCATCGCTGAACTACGAAAATTCTACTTCTGCCAAACCGTCATGATTTTTAAAATATTTGTCAACAATTAGCGATCGTGTTGCACTCCATTTTTTATAAATCTTATCTATCAGCTGTCATGCGCCTTTTTTATTTCGAGTTGGCAGCACTTTACCTCATAAATTGACGGTATGTTTAATTCTTGAGTGCATTTTGCGATGTCCCTTACAATATCTTTAAGGTTAAGGTTAAAAATGATACTTATAATGATAATTTAAGAAAACCGAACTGTCAGCTGTCATGCTTCTTTTTTATCTCGTATTGGCAGCACTTTACCTCATAAATTGACGTTAGCTGAAAAGGAAAATCATCGAAAGACATTGCAGAGCTAGGCCTAAGGTACCTTCCTTCTTATACCTGTTGCGCCAAATATATTTTTTACAGCTTAAGGGTGCTTAAGGGTAGCCTCGACTTTTTACAAAGACAGTTAGTTATCTAATAAAACCTTCAATCATACTCGAAAAGCAAACCATTTCCAACCTTCCTCTTTCCAAGCGGAGTACTATTGCCATCTTCAAATTTCTTGTCACCCGCATCTACCGTTAGTTTCCTCAGTAACAGTACATCTCTACACACACCTCTGCATAATGTATACACATCACGCTATGCAACTGCGCTATAAATAAATCGCCATCGACCTGAATGTTACTTCCAAACGAACGAGTTTCCAACCAACAAATTACCTTTGTGCAGCACAACGCCCCAGTAACCATTGGGCACCCTCCCCCACCACCCCGCCCTGTCGCTTCCATCATTCTATTTAATTTAATTAATCGTCAATTAAAAATGTCAATATAAATCATCAATTAACCATTGACGATGTACGTTTTAATTACAAGTAAAAGTGACCACCGACCAGGTCACTATATATACATTCGAGTCTTTCAATCGAACTTTGTGTCTGTTCCACAGTCCACACCCGCAGCTACCACTGGGCAGCCCCAGCGCCAGCACCCACTGCTCGTTAAGGGATATTTTCAATTGCGGTGGGGAAAAACATCGCATCTCACAGTCACCAGTCGCTCTCATCTCGCACATTGTCGCATGCGCACTGCGGGGAACTTCGAAAATTACTGAAATTCCCTTGCCAGATGGTTGTCCGCTTTGCAAGGTGATAATAAATCTATGGAACGCAAAGTGTCCTCCCACCTGTTTCCTTTACTTAGGAAAAATCATACATTCTCCGGACGTGCAGTGGAGATTTTTCGCCGACAAATTCTCCCTTGACTTTTCGTTTTGCACGATTATTTTTTATTTTTGTTCCTGCTCCCGTGTGGGGATGTCAACGGATCGTACCCAACCTCCCACTATAGAAGAATAGAAATTGCAATTACACAATGTGCAACGGACGAGTGCAAGGAAAAGAAAAAGCTAAAAACAAAAAAACAACAGAGAAACTAGGTAAAGAGCTATATTCCTGCAGGATATTCTCTGTTTTCCATTTCTCTGCGAGATCTCGGTTCTCAATTCATTTCCAGAGTGCACTGCAACAAGTATAACTTCTGACATGTACATACGGATTTTCTTATTTTGACACACTTTTCAGTGTGCCTGCCACTCATCCGCGAGGAGCAAAAGGATACACTGTTTACTGCTTCATTTTGTTTTATTTTGCCGAGGAAAAAGAAAATGTTAATGAGAAATATTTTCCACATAATTACGCAGCATATTTGCGCGGTTTGAGTGAGGGATGCATTTGAGGGTTATGGCTTCCTTCTGAATGGCCATTAACATCCCATTTGGATGAAGGATTCATACTTTCTTCTACCTCTGCGCTTCTTCGTCGTATCTCTCTCTTTGTGCACATACATATATAGCGGACCGATGTGGATGGATGGGAAATGGGATATGCCCTCGAGAATGCTCGGTGCGCCAGCAGTGAGTTGAAGGAGCGCACCCGTACAAGGTCCTTTTGTCGAGTGTTAATGATGGTGATTATGATTGCATTGTGTTTTGAATTATTATTATCGCAACCGTGGGATGGCTTTGTTTTGCAAAGTTTTTCGTAAGAAGAAAAACTGGCGTTGCACTCTCCTTTAGTAGGGACAGGGATGGCAGTTTTTTTTTTCGTTTCCCTTTTCTGGGTCAACCAACACTCACAATTGGCATGAGGCAATTAGGTGGCGCGAGAGGTTTTTCTTTCTTAGCTGTTTTTTGTGGAATTCATTTTTTGTTAGTCATTAGCGATGGGATTTCAACTTTTAATTAGGTAAAGTGAATGAAGTGAAAACGGAATTTCCGGTTTCCTGCAAAAGATGAGTACGACGGGAGTCGAGTCGCTGAGGTGAAGTCTTGTTTTTTGATTTAATTTACTTCGCTTGTCCTTTAAATGAGGTTCGATTGAAATTGTTATTATTTTTTTTTCTTGGGGCCATTTCTTTGATTTATTATAAGGGACGTGATTACAAATGAGGACATGTTTTAATTTAAGTTGAAAGTTCGCTGGGGCGGGAGAGTGCGCATTTGTTTGTAATTTCTCTTGATCAATGAGAAGAGATAGAAGTGGTCAATGAGGAAGCTGAAGGACAAACACCTCTGGAGAAAAGAGTCACATACATAACGTGAGAAAAAATTCTTGACTTTCAGAATAAAAGATGAAGATTATAACGCAATGGACAAGCTGGATATGATCAAAACGTCTGAAAAAATTCAAGCGACTGCGATCTGATGATACCTTATGCAGTTACCGAGAAAATGGACGACTGCCCGAACCTTTTGTGAAGAAAACGTGAATAACAGACGATACTAGCAATCAATTACAACCGGCAAAGACTTCTAATTGCCACTGAACGATACTAATAAGGCGGAAAAATTCGACGGCACAGCGTTCGTGATCGAGAACTTGTAGACCAGCGAGAACCACTGCGCTTTGTAACCTGCGAACGGTTTCGAAAAGAAGTCATTTTCAATCAATCCGGCATCATTCGCAGCGTCAGTCAGTCAAATGTCTTTAGGCTGGACACAAATTTGTCTAAGGAAACGGGACTAGCTACGCGCTTTGTGCAAATCAATTAGTTGGTGTTGCTAAAACACGTCGCTATCGATTAAACTGTCACCCCGTTTAAAAATGAAAGGTTTGCGTTGTGTTGCTTTTTGAATATTTGCTCGGCGTTGCCTTGTATTGTGTTGTATTGCGTTGTCTAGCGTTGCATTCGTTTAAATAACGCTGAATTGCTCTGTTTCATGTTTCACTTCTTGCTGTTGCGTTGTGTGGGGCACTGCCCAAATTTGAGTGATGCCTTTATTGTGGGTATCACCAAATTAAACAGTGCAAGAAAAATAGGTGCTGAGATATCTTGCTTTCGCTAGTAATATGGGATTCAAGATGCTCTGTTCACCTAACATTTTTGAACGAATAGGGCTCACCCATGCCGTGACTGCTAGGCAGTCCTATTGGGTAGTAGCTTTCGGGTTGCGAAAGCTCAACCATTAGCTATATAATGGTACCACGGGGATGGGGACAGCCTCTATGTCGAATCTGATGGAGCCCCATTATTTAAATTCGTGTGGGCTGTGGTTTATTCCAACTGCGGAGACTATTAGCGTTCTTTAAGAACAAAGAGGAGTCATGATAGGCCTCGCCTATACCAACGGGTCGATGGACTGTTGCCTGCCGAACAGCCACGGTAATTCTCTTAGGGTCAGTACTTGTATTGGCCTTGGGGCGTTTAGTCAACGTCTTTCGCAAGGACTCTGATGTGGGTATGCCCACCGTGAAATTAAGCCGTAAAGGCAGGTGTTCACGTAAAGAATGCGTTTTCATTTCTGTTGCGTTGTGAAGCATTCTAATGAGTTGCGTTACAATGCGCTGTATTTCTTTGCGTTGCGTTTAATTAAGTTGCCTTGTGTTGCTATGCATTTCGTTCCACTGGTCTTGCATTGCGTTGCTTTGAGATACATTGCGTTGAGTTGCGCTAATTTTCATTCCGTGGTCTTGCGTTGTGTAGTTGGAAAAACAGAAATATCTTTCCAAATGGATTTATATACGGAGAATTGACTGTCAGAATTCAAATCTATTCAAACAATCACTTCAAAAGAGTCTGATGATGAATTAGTGGTGTAGTTCGAAATAGGTATCATTCCTACCAAAAGTGACTATGTCTGCGAATTGTTGTTAAGAGTTATTTCTCTCAAACAATTCACAAAAACTGAAATTCGACATAATTTCCCAACAGAAATTGTCAGGGTAACCCCCAAACAAGCGAGAATCGTTGTTACTCCTCGCTTCCCCGCTCAGCTCTCGAATTTTTTGCGTTACTTTGCGGTGTGTTGCACTGCGTTCAACATAAAATTTTGGATTAAGAAGAACCTTTTTGAACCCTTTAAATAAAAAAAATCACCCGAATGTAATTTTTCATTTTTAAATATTTTTTTTTTATATTTTATTCTTTCTTTAACTTATAAACTAAAACGATTAAATCTAATTTAAGACTAAGATTTATTTTAATCTATCTTATCGGAAGTGAACTTTTTTTTTTTTTTTTTTGAGTCACAGTCGCTTCGGGAAGTAGGCTTAGGGGTAAGTGTGTTGGACATTGGGCTACTAAGCGACGGGTGCCAGGTTCGAATCCCGCAAAAAAACAGAATTCCAACTTAGGGTTTTTTTTTTTTGCACTACATGAGTACAACTGTCTTGATAGAGCTTCTCAATTAGCCAATTGGAATCGGCATAAAATTGTAGATCCCTTCCATTCGTTCCAAAAATGAAGAACTCAAACAAAACAATTGGTTGCTATCCCTAGGGTCCTTACGGACCTGTTGCGACAACTATTTATTTATTTATTTTAGTCATTTCGGGAATAAAGTTGCGCAAGATCACCATCCTCAAAGTGACTTTGCTATTTAAAGCAAAAAGGTTATTCGACACAAAGCCGCTCCTCATTCTCTATAAGTCACAGATTTGAATGGGCTGCATATGGGACGAAAACACTAACTTAAGCTACTTGACTGCATAAAGTTGGGAGCAGTTCGACTAATAGGCGGCGCACTGATAAAAACTATTCGGAAGAGTAATGCCTAAATGAGTTTTATCAACATATAAATGCCGTAAAGGACATCAGA
This sequence comes from Cheilosia urbana, assembly GCA_946477585.1. Lineage (NCBI taxonomy): Eukaryota > Metazoa > Arthropoda > Insecta > Diptera > Syrphidae > Cheilosia > Cheilosia urbana. The sequence goes on from OX297854.1 coordinate 106,452,521, forward strand.
CAACCAATAAACATCTCCTTTGCAAAACTGCTTTGGGTACAGAATAAGTATAAACTTTGAAATTCACTTTCTGGGGACAAATTCCCAGCTAATTAACCAAAAAGCATCTCCAGTCAGCCCGGTTCTTAGCTAAAGCCTCCTATTGTTTACTGCAAGTCGGTTGAGGATCTTCTTCGTTTGTGCCGCCACCTAAGGCAATAAGGTCTTCTTTTTCTGCGATGTCCCTCCCGGTTAGACTGTTTAGAACTTACAAATTTTTCGGTGCAAAACTTTTGTATGTATGTTGGGGCGCTGTTGACTCGTTATGTGTAGGTTCTACTTTCCCGAAAGAATTATTTAAAAACTGTTCCCGCAAATCGATGCATCTTCATAACGATACCGAAAATATGCAATGATATTCGATTTTTCAAAGAACAGACAGTAGTATGCTGACAGAACTCTTTAATTTACGCTTGTTGACTTCCGGTACCAAATTTTTAAATCTTTGCCCTACATTCCTTAGCGTCCCGCGGCATGTACCATACTTAATTTCTTGCCACTCCTGCAAATTGCTTCCAACTAATTAAGAAAATTAAAACAGAAACAAACTCTAGCGCCCTCAATCAAGTTTCCGTCCATCAATCATAACTACGCCCTCTCTGAAGTGCTACATCACATGTACTCTCTGTACAGCATATCCTTCGCGCCGAATAAATAAATCAAATTTTGCCGGGCTACTTAAACAGTGTTTTCCTTGATAAACGCATCATTTCACGGCGGCCCTTAATAACTCACTCTGCACTTGAGGAACGCACTCAAGAGGTACACACTTCAATCTGCATTCCAATCAAAACGTCTGATTAGTGAGCACTTCACATCCGCACTGTATAAAATGCATATCGTCTCACGCTACACCACGACCACATAGGGCTTAAACTAGGACGGCTCGTCGTCGTCGTCGGCACAAACAACCAGTGCACCTCAATCGTTTTGTTGTTCCGCACTCTATATGTACGCGCACATCATCTATGTTGCTCTCGAGCGGATGCCACTATGCCGCTGGGCTCGTTAGTTTTGATGGAAATTCCAATCTCATTAGGGAGACCAGAAACCATCCGAAAAGCGTCCGTAAAGCCGAAAATATTCTCCAGCCATGAGAGATGAGATGCGGAAAAACGAAAAACGAAAGACCCATCGAGACGCAGAGTGATGGCTCGAGAGAGAGCGCATTCCTCTCGGATCTGATTCCTCGCAAGTCGCAATCGCAACTCGGAGTAGATATATCCCCACTGGGGTGGATATTTTTCTTATTTTTTGCTGTCGGTAAAGTGGTCTGCACAGACTACACATAGTTTGATTATCTATGATGCCTGACAGGTGGGGAATTCCTTTCTTGCTATTCCTCAAGTGCGCCAAGCTCTGGATGCAGGTGTACGAGTGTGCCGGCAAAAAATAAAAAAAACTGTGTATCCTCCAGACGTTCGCATAATGATATCCTAATTTGCAATTGAATTCGAATGAATAAATTTGATACGAATGGCTGGGTCTGTTGTGATGGTTCTTGTTCGTTTTTTTTTTTTTTTTTTTTTCCTTAAGCTTTAAGAATATTTTTAAATTTTCTCCTTTATCTGTTGTGTCTTGTGTGTCGTGTTGTTATATAAATTTAATAAATCAGTTTGTCTGATGCGGTGCATGCGGGTGAGGGGGATTCGTACGTATTGTTTTAGGTTTTAAGTGTGAGCACGATTTATAGGTGACAGTTCCGAAAATAGGTTCCAGGCGGAAATTACGCGTGGAGAACAAGTTTGTCTCTTTGGCGGAAGGCGGAACACAATCAAAAAGGTGGAGATGGAGTTTTCCTGATCCAAATGGACAGAGAGGAAATCGGAAAGAATTAGTGACAAGAATTTATAGTTTCCTTTTGGGTGCTTTGACTTCGATCCACTTTGAGTGGAAAAGGGAAGTAGGTAGGTAATGCCTATGCGTTGTCTCTTTATTTTATGCCTTGCTGGGCACGAAGGGGGTTCAGTAAGACAAGCGGTAGTACAACAAACTTTTCTTGTAATACACATTCACCACGGATCGTCCGATTTGGCTTTGTTTCTCCGATGTCCCAATAGCAATTATATTCGCATCCACTCCATGCAGCATTTAGTCACCGGATATATGCATTTCGTAATTTTACTTTCGGACTTGTGAACACATTGGGTTCATCATACGAATTGCATTTGAATATTCTTCCGCAGTCTAAGTATGGTCGTCCATTTCTTAAATTCTTCAAGAGGGAACCAACTTAAAAAACACGTTCTCCGACCCTTGTCTGCCTTAGCGATTTACTTATTGCGAAGCTTAAACAATATGCAGCTTTTTTGCAGAAGACAAATAGAGGTGATAGTTGTATCAAAGCCTTTGTTATACTAGCTCACTGATGCACATACAAATGGCGGTAAAATGGTCCAAACAGTTAGTATAAAAGTACAATTTAAGCCTTTGTATAAAATACGAAACTAGCCATTCGTATACGAAATGGCGGCTGAAGTATAAATGAAGTATTCGTAGAATGTACAAATGTTTGGTACATAGTGCAAACGTAAACGTGGTTTGTGAATTTTGATTCATAAAATAATGTCCAAACTTAGAGTGACAGCCTCAAGAGGTACACCACAAGGAGGAGTCATCTCCCCCATACTCTGGGTCCTTGTCATAAATGAAATACTACTAAAATTCGAAAACAGAGGGGTCAAAGTAATTGCTTATGCAGATGACGTAGTAATACTTGCTACAGGCAAATTCCTACTTACCATAAGCGAACTACTAGAAAACGCATTACGAACACTTAATATGTGGACAAATCAATGCGGTCTTGGAGTCAACCCACAACAAACTGAGCTAGTCTTGTTCCGTAACAAAAGAGTGATTCCAAACTTCGATCCTCCAACTATTGAGGGTTCTTGGATAGGAAGCTCAATTGGAAATTAAACGTCAATGAGAGAGTAAAAAAGGCTGCAAATGCTTTTTACGCCTGCAACCGAAACTTCGGAAAAAGGTGGGGACCAAACCCTAAAATAATTCTGTGGATGTATACGGCTGTTGTGCGTCCAATACTCACATACGGAAGCTTAGTCTGGTGGCAAGCCACAAACAAAGCATCGAACTTAAAACTAAAGACCAAAATACGAAGACTAGCATGTATAGGTACAACCGGCGCAATAAGGACAACACCTACTGCTGGAATGGAGGCAATCCTCAACCTGGTAGCCCTAGACCTACACATGCAAGAATCTGCAGCCACAAGTGCCCTCAGGATCAGCCAAACCAAAAGCTGGAAACCCTACAGAATGGGACATGCACAGATTCTGAACAAATACGTGGGAGACTCTGTCACCTCTGACTACTTGTCTCCCAACCTTGACTTTCATAAACCATTCTCTTGCTATTTCCCCAGCAGGGAGGAATGGAACACAGACGAACCCACAAATATAGGAAACTGATATCCATCTACACAGATGGATCTATAAGATGGACTGTGGTACAGGTACTGGAATTTTCTCCGAAGAGCTAAATATACACCACTCGATCAGACTGCCTGATCACAGTAGTGTTTTTCAGGCGGAGGTTCTGGCAATGGCCGAAGCTGCCCATATGGTGTCAATGATGACAATACCAAATTATGATATAACCATATTTATTGACAGCCAGGCGGCTATAAAAGCGGTGTCTGCTATTGAAATAAAATCGAAGCTAGTTCGCCGCTGCCGTGAAGAGCTTAAGGTTCTCTGCTCGCAGCATACCACGCGCCTCTGCTGGGTCCCTGGACACAGGGACAAAGCCGGCAATGAGATGGCTGATAAACTGGCAAGAAATGGATCTGCTATGGATCAAGATCGGGCGATTAAATCGATTAATCCACCGCTCTGTAATCTCAGAGAGAGAGTGGAAAACAAGATTCGAATGAAAGCCAACAACAGGTGGAAGGAATTAACTACATGCGAAATTTCACGGAAGCTATGGCCGGAATATAATGCAGGTCGGACTAGCAAGTTTATGCGGTTTGATAGAACGTCGTTGCATAAACTGGTAGGTGCCCTAACAGGGCACAACTTCCTGAGAAACCACACAATGAAATAAAAACTCAAGAATGACGATATATGCAGGGGCTACGAAGACGAGGAGGTGCATGAGGACACACCTCACTTCCTCTGTCACTGCCCAAGTCTGTGTCACTTGAGGAACAGAACACTTGGAAGATATCACTTCCATGACATACAAGAACTTTCAGATGTTAATTTATCTAATCTTTACAGGTTTATAAATACGTCAGGATGGCTGGACAAGGTCGAGTAATTAAGAAGGAACTAACACCATCGCCAACAACATCGGCTTACCCCCCAACAAGGGCATCACAATGGGTCCACATGGACCAAAGTGGGGTACTGCAGGGTTTACTCTGCCGTATCCACCCATAAACCTAACCTGTCCAAATATGTATACGAACCTTCTTTGAAAACTTCAATCAAGCGTCCACCTAGCAGTTACTGGATATTTCAGAGAAGAAAGACTCTTCCATAACTAGTGTTTATTATCTATACTTATAATAAAACTGTAGGCAATTTTTTTGTTACGTAATGGCGTGAAAACTACTGCACAGATTTCGATGAAACTTTTTTTGAAATGTTTCTTAAGATTCTGTGCAACATATAGGCTATTCCTTTCATTGCCATGCCTATTTTTTGGAGCGTTTTTGACCAAAATGTGTTTTTTTTTCGACTTTACTGCCTTTAACTCGCCATTACTCAAATAATTCTTAATAAATGTAAACAAAACAAAATACTTAGGAGAGCCAACACTTTTATAGTTATTTTAAGTCATCAATCAGCCTTCTATGTCCTTTAGAAGCTGAGCTACAACCTAAAATCTAACACGAACAAAATAAATTTATTTTCTCAAATCGAATATTATCAGCAGCCGCGGTTCTTGATCGTTGTTCTGCTTTTGGGGTGGTTTGGTGGCGCACATCGCACAAGCACGTTCATATGAAAAAAAAAAAAAAAAACAGCGACAATGTGTTTCTGAGGAAATGCGCAGATGGCTGATGACGTGTGGTGATCAGCGTTGCCATAAGTTCAGATTTGTCTGCATTTTGCGCATTTTGCAGATTTTCAACCTTGCTGCAGATTTGTAAAACCCAGAAATCTGCGCTTCAGATTTTGTCTGCATCCGCAATAATATTATATATTTTGTTCAAATTTTTGTAACAAATTGTAACAAATTTTAACAATTGCACACTTGATTTCGATGTATGCTGTCATTTTCGTCTTCAGCTTTTTTGTTATTGGTTCATAAATAAAAAAAAAAATTTATGAAGGAAGATTTTTCTATAGAATTTTTTTTTTATCATAATTGCAGATTTTTAAAAATAATTTTATGCCAACACTGGTGGTGATGGACGTATGGTGGAGGTGGTGTAGTATATAGAAATTCAGTTTATAGTTTTTGTTTAAATGGAAGAATTGAATTGAAGATTTCAAGAAGTAAAGACGATACCTATAGGTGAATTATGTTGTTTGATTTACTTATTGTTGGTGTACATAGATACAAATTTCCGTTCAGGCTTTTGTTTTAGTGGTTGTTTTGATATTACCTACTTGATTCCTACTGTAAGGAAGTGGAACTTTAGGACTTTCGCTGTTGAATTTAATTTTCTTAAACTGGTGTTTTAGGTACCGTAAGCTGGGGTTACTTTGTGCCTGCAGGGTTACTTTGTGCCAACCGTACTTTTGTACATTTAATTTCACTTTACCAATACTTTTACATAAAATATGAACGTTTTTTCACTGTGCAAGGCTGCTGGAAAAGCTTTCCAGTTAATATTTTATATTCATCAATTTCTTTGTTTTTACGTTTTTGAATAATGACATGAGATTCAAAATCAAATTTTTGCCGAAAAAATTCTATTACGACAAATTTCATATGTAACCAAAAAACTATAATCGCTACGGAATTGAAGGTGGGTTATATTATTTTATGATTTATTTGTGATAAATAATATTAAAGTTAATATAAGTAAAACCTATTGTTTTCATTTTTACGTCCCCTTTTCAATAAAGTCGCAAGTTCATGGGGTAACTTTGTGCCACCAAGGATGGTGGCACAAAGTTACCCTCTGTGTATTGATTTTCTTTTGCACGTACAACGTTCTTGGTCCAAAGAAACCCCTTGTCTTTAATTTTAAATTTGAAGGTTCCGGAATTGCGCCGAAATGCCTCGAAAGTATATAAAAAAGATAGGAGGACGGCCCTACAGCAATTTCACCCAGGAAGATTTGAAAAAATCTGTGCAGGAAGTTCGAAGTGGACGAATTTCAATTCAAAAATCAAGAGAAAAGTACGGTGTTCATAGAAATACTCTAATAAATAAAGGATAAGATGCTCAATCAAATGTTGCGGGACGTCAAACCACTTTCAGTGCCGAAGAAGAGTTGTTACTACACCCGCTTATGGTTTTCCAGTCACTTTTCTTGATCCAAGACGAATTGGCAAAAGCTATTACGACATAATTATGGAGGAAATAAACTCCTTTCCAGAACAACATGCCTGGCCCTGAATGCAGAATATCATTTCTGGACCGACACAAAGCCTTATAGTCTTTATTGCGTCCCCGAAATATCTTTTTAAAATTTTTATTTTTAACGCTTTTATTTTTTTTTTATATGTAATTTATATAAAAGAAATCCTTCACTTGTTTCTTAAAATAATTGTGTTATCATGTGTTTTAATGGTATATGGGGTAAGATTCAACCAAACTTACATTTTGACAAGATTAGCGAAGGATTTCGTCAGTGGCACAAAGTTACCCCAAACGTGGGGCAACTTTGTACCACACTTTAAATGCTTATATGTTTAAAATCCTAAGTCCTTTCGAGAATTTGAGAACGTTGCCTTTATTGCTTAATGCTTAAGATCAAAATGGTATATCTTATTTTGTTTATTTCATACAAAAATAAAAGTTTTTTTTACAAAAACCTCAAAAACTGGCACAAAGTAACCCCAGTTTACGGTAAATAGATTTGTTTGATTTATTGTTTCACATTGACAATGTTCACCGCTTTGTTTTAGGTAGACTGTTGATTTTAAACAAATATGCCGTTGAGAAAACGGTCAACTCTCTTTTATTGGAAATTACAGTCTCACGCCGCGTACGAATTTGCGGGCACAGCTAGTTTAAATTAAAACAAAATGTTATTTGCATTTTGGATTCAAATGGAATTGTAAGTCGGTTCCGCAGGTATAATCATTTTAATTTATTAGTTAGTAGTTAAGATTGTGTGTGCGAAGTGGTATAGTATCTTTTAACGTTTAGTGTTAGGAAATTAACGAAATGTATGTGTGTTAAAAAAACGTATTGAAAACATACCTACGTACATATTTATTGGTTTGGAGCATTGCAAAACATTTTGCTCGCGTTGTGGGGAATCATTTCATATTTTTTGTGTTTTCGTGAAATATATTCAGCTTGCTTCATTTCGGTGATTCGATACTCATAAATTGTCCCCGGACCCAGAGGACTAAAAATGTTTGACGCGGTGACGTGACATAAGGCCATGCGACACTTTCACAAAGCGACATAAGGCCATATCCGAACGTATGGTCTTGGAAATCTTCTTCTAAATATGGCCTTATGTCGCATGGCCTTATGTCACGGCACCGTTTGACGCTAATGGCATAGTTTCCCTGCTGTATAGCATTATACCTCAATGGTTACCGGTAAGCCGAGGTGAGTTATCTGACTGGTGAGGTACGGAGGCTTATAGCATGAATTTATTAACAGCGCATCCATGTAATAGCTCGACTGCATAGAGCCCTAGAAAAACTGTCATTTCCATAATTATAAAAAAAAAATAATAAATTTAAAAGCGATGTGCTAAAACACTGTACTTACTGTTAACCAACAGTGTGATCGACTTCACTTCCCTATTGTAATGAGTGGTGAAATCCCCGCCATTCATGTTTGAACTAAGTAGTTGGTCCTGCACATGCAGCTCGACTGGGTGAAGTTGGTGGATGGAGTAGACATATTCATTCCATATCGACGGTGATGGGCGCTCGGTTGAGTTCGCGAGGTGTGCGGGGAATAAAACGTGTGCGGGTAATATTACATTTTACAAAAACTCCGTATGCACAAGATGTTCGTATTAAGCTAAAACTAATTATTTATTATATTCTACAAAATCGTTTTTACTTTCAGCCGACGTATGCCTTAAGATCAGACCGTTTGTACATAGTAAAAACAAACTAAATATATATAGTAAAAAAATTCCGTATAAATTTCTATCAAAAAAAAAAATTCGAATTATGTACAAAACAATTATTGCCTTCCACAAAATCGTTTTTTTTTTTTTTTTTTTTTTTTTGACGAATGAAAAATCGTTATGTTTTACAATTGCATTCGTTTTACTTACAAGGACAAATTATGATATTACGAATGCATTAGTCAAATCTAAAAATACATTCATTCGTAAAAGTACTTACCAATATCTATATTTGTTCAATAAATAAATTGAATCGTAAAAATTTTACAAACCAAATCTTACATTTTACGAATGCATCCGTTTTGTATTTATTAATGCTTGTTTGTAGATTAGGCGAAAGTGCTTGTAAAATATATATATATATATATATATTTTTCTTTTCTGCGTTCGTACATTTTACAAACAGCCACATGCAATTTGTACAAAGGCGTTTTTCTGCTGAAAATTACAAACGGTTTCGTAAAATGTAACAACTATTTCGTTTATATACCTAACGATTTTTTTTTTGGTGCACCTTCGCAATCCTTACATCGAGAAATACATCAACATTTACTTACTCCACTATACGAATGAACACTTCCTGTAAGTTCCATTCCATCCACAGAGCACTTTTCGCTTACATTTTGCAAACTAGATCCATAGAAAAAAACTGATGAAAGTGCTTTCAAAATTTGGTCATTTATTGCCCAATTATTTAAAGCTGCACATTTCCCACATTCTCCAGCCAGTTTGCATATTCCACGCCGATAAATCCTAATTATATTCCTATTTATTTCGTTCCCGACAATGTTTGCGTGTATACTTCGCATATTCTTCTCCAGCGAGCTCGCACAAGCCAATATCCAAGCCTGTAAATTTGCAAAGCTTGGAAGAAGGCGAAATCTACCTGTTCCTTTGCGTCGATTTTAGCATATTCTTCCACCACCGGCATTTGGGACGATTTTCCAAAAAAAGAAAAACGGAATCGCCTGCGATTCTCGGATGAACTCACCAGCTCTTAGCCGAACTAAACTAAATGAGTTATAAAATTTTTAATTTTTGTCTGTCGATGCAGTGTAAACCGAAAACATATTGAAGCCATAAAAAATGTTATTTCGTGGAAATGTTTCCATCAAATTTTGTTTTCTAAGTTACATTAAACAAATTTATATGCGGGGAATTTTATGAGAATTGTGTTCCCCTGAATCTCCACTATGGCCCCATGAATAATCAAGTTTGTACCATTTACATGAGCACACAAACTTGTCAGGTATGTGATAGAAGTTATTGGTTACATAATTAACTTTTTCATGTTTGGTGTTCTTTCTGACGTTTGCTAGCTTACTTGCGGAGATTTGTCAGCTATACATTCGTAGACGTCAACTGGAAGAACTGTTCACGTAACCAATCTCGACAAATAAAATCTGAACCCCTTTAAGTCAGCCAACTATCAAATTTACTACACTATACTTTTGAAAGTCGTCATTTTGTAAATCGCAATTAATAAATAACTAAAATATTTGCCATGGGAACTCTAAAATTGTAACCTATTGATTTTCATGGTTTACAACAACTTTTGGATCTTGGCTATTGTTGTAAACCGTGGAAATGATAATATAGACCATATGCGCATAGTAAAAAAAAGGCCTAATGGAACATACATACAGTATATTTGAATAAAAAAATATCTCTTCTTGTTTATTCCACACTAAAACCATCGTTGACAATAATCACTCCCTCGCAAAACATTTTCGCTATGATTACATCTTGTGTCTGCAGCCTAAACAAGTTCCACACAGTCCATCTTTGTCAAAAGTCAGTGCGCGATTTTGTGATTTCGCGATCGCTTCGATCGAAATTAAATAATTTCAACAGTTCACGTCGAGAATTTTAATTATTAATAACAGTTAAAGGCTTAACTTTGTTTTGGAAATACTTTTATAGCAATAGTGTGATAATTGAGTGTTCTCGGGCAAAATTAAACGAGCGTGGACAAGAAGTGTTTTGCCATTTTCCTACTTGTGTTTTTGACTTAGGTACATTTGAAAGCTGTTTCCAAACTTTTTGTGGTGAGTTGATCAATTTTGTTTCTTTTTGTAGTATTTTCTTTTTTTAATTATTTTTTCGTGTAGTGGATTCCTGGTGATTGTTTACAAATGGGTAAAGTGTTTAGTTGCTGTTTTCATAAATGATTCTGTAATGTGTTGACAGTTTGATCCGGTTTTATTGCCGCGTTTTTTAAAAAAAAAAAAAAAAAAAGTTACACTTCAAAAAAAAAAACCTGCGGCAACACTGCTCACTTCACTTCAGTTTTGTTTGAATGCACACCCCCAGTCACTGTTTGGTGGGAGCATTGACCGTAACCGTATTTCTACTATGCGAACATAAGAGCTGAACTGGCAGCTACTGTAAGAAAAAGTCTACGTTGCCTTCGAAAGTACGCTTAAATATTTTTAAGTCGTAGAATTCTGTTATAGCTAACGTTCCAAATAAGGGCCCATAACTGAGTCTTGTGGCATTCCCGCATTTAGTGCATACTGCCAGCATTTGTCACCGAAATTGACCACCTTGGTCTTAGGCTTGATAAGTCCAAAAATTTCAACATTTTTCAGATCGATGCTCATCATCTGCTTATTGATTTAAAGGCCGCTCTAAAAATAGTCTATAGAGAAGAGAGATATTGTGTAGAAATTCCCTGCTTCATTAGTCTGTCTCGTTTTTAATTCACTTGAAGGAATAAAGTCGTACTATTCGCAAAGGGACTCGATTTTTGTCCAACGAAAATACCTAAATCGACACCTAAATTCACTAAAGACTCATGTTTCCGAATCGCCGAATACATCTCTTTTTTTTTTCTTTTTTTTTATATACTTCTCCCGGGAAAGGCGAACCTATAACGCTTCAACAGCGCCCCGAGATGCCTGCCGATGTATGTTTGTTCTGCACTTAAATTGCTGCAAATTGTAGTCTTCTGGAAATATATCCCCAGGAAGCGAGTTCCAAAGTTCGCTTGTCCTGTAACAGAAGGAATTTTTGAAAGTTGATGTCCTCGCGGTTGTCAAGTGTACTGTATGGTCATGAGCATCATAATTACTCGAAGATCTATGATGGCACAGCCCCTGCCCTCTATAGCGACTCTGACTTTAGTTATAAGTGCTCTAATTGCATCTATACTGTAGAACTTGACGGACAAAGACCGAGTTGACCTTCTCCCGTTTAAATTTCCGGCTGACTATGGAGCGCATTGTAAACTCTTTACTCAAGGGCTTGACCTATCGTGTCTAGTTGGCAAATATCTTGATAAGAGAAGGGTTCGCTTGAATCCCCGTTTCTTTTTGGAAGTAGGATTAGCCTCTGGTAATCCCAAGGCTCATTAAAAATATCTCATTGGAGACAGGGCATTCTTGGATACGCTCTTTTTGGATACGAATCAGTCCCGGTGCCATTTTAAAAGCGCTCCTTCTTCAATGCTTTCAAAAATTATTTCCTGATCATCATTTTCATGGGTGAGGCACTTTTGAACACTTTGGCTACCAAGCTTCCTAATGTCTTGGCAGAGAAATAGTGAAATAGAAATCCGCTATTTTGTTTCTAATGTGTCGCAATACTATGCACGATTCCATACAGGGACCTTTTAGAATTATCCCAATTGCAACCGCTACCAAGACGTTTCGGTACAAAGTTCTTCGTTAAGACCTGTCGACCTCTCGAAATGTGTGATAATCTTTTTCAAAAACCAACCTGAAATTGAAAGCAGATACTTCACATGATTTCAATCGCATTTCGGACACCAGTCTGAGAATATTTTCAAAATGGCGGCGATTGGTGTCAACTGTTTTACTAATTACGCCTCCTGTTTGTATACCTGCCCAATCTGCAAGTTAATTGGCAGATTTAACGCTCCAACTGACACCTCCCACCAACAATTGCCAAACGTCTGAAAATAACTGCATCACTTGACATTATTCTTAGTCCGAGTGCATCTTCACACCTTCCAACAAGTCTCTCAACTCGTCCGTATGTGTACAACGAACATAATGAAACTTCAGTCAATGTCACATCAGCTTCAGCATGTATTTCCATACGACTTTTCCATCTACGTGAAGTTAGCCCGCACTTTTTCTAGAATGAAAAACGTGAAATGCAGTTCGATAGACATTCGTTTGTAGTTGTTTGTAGTGAATTTTTTTTCGTTTGTAGTTCAACCGTTAGAAAGTTAGAACCATTAGAAAAAAATTTCAGCCCGCACTTTTGGCTTTTTGAAATGAAAACTAGCCAGTTGCATTCGAAATCGTTTTTAGTTGTTTGTAGTGAAATTCTTCTTTTTTTTTAATTTTTTATTTCGGAGATATAAGGACATTTGTGTTTGCACCTATACCTCCGAATTTCCAATAGATAGAAATTAATTAAAAACACTTGTGCATAAAGCACATCCCAACTTAAATAACTGCATTTAAAATTTCTGAATTCACTCAAGCGTTACTTAATAAAACGCAATTAAAGTCAAAAATCGCATCCCCTTAGAGTTGCATCCATATATGGATCTCCCACCAACAACAAGACAACGGTAAACACATTTTCGCAAAGCATTCATCCCTGTCCATCAATATGAGTCACTATTTGTCCATTGGCAACAACAACCAGTCAATCAACCCCTATTTTATCCAACAAATTTTTCTATTCCTTCGAATAACATTTAAAACTAACCCTTTTTAAACAATTTATAACAACAAAAATGCAATATTTACAAAGTATGTACTCCTGGCTATCTAATGCAATTCAAATTTTGTGAATTTATTACAAAGACGAAGATTTAGATGCAACTTAAACACACACTACTTTGTCATACAAACTCATATCAATATTTCCGTTACTAAGCAACTCAAAATAGGGAAATCTATTTTTTTCTAATGCTTTCTATTAGATGTATCAAACGGAATAAAAAAAAGTGATCTTTTATCAATAGATAATGATTTATTCAAGATTCAAGAAAATCGTTAAAATCGTCCGCGCAGACCGATTTAAGGGGATGGATATTTCAAATGCTGGACAACTACAAACGACAAAAACTATTTGGTTGTTAGAAAGCATGTATGCTCTATCTAATAAAACCAAAAATTTCAAAATTGTACCAACCAAAAAGAGTTTGTATGCTATTTAAGCAGAAAAATAAAAATGGCGATATCTCCGAAACGGTACAATGCAAAGTGATGAAATTTTCTATTTTCAATAGATTTCCACCCCATTAATCTAATAAAATAAAAATTGTATCAATCGGCCTAACGGTTTATGATTTATATGAAATTTAAGCGAAATGCGAGCTTAAATTTGCGTGTGAAGTTAGCCCGCACTTTTTCTATAATGAAAAACGGAGTTTGCAGTTCGATAGACATTCGTTTGTAGAGGTTTGTAGTGAACTTTTTTTCGTTTGTAGTTCAACCGTTAGAAAGTTAGAACCATTAGAAAAAAAAATTTTCAACTCCTTAAAACTGTGTTATCTCCGAAACCGTAGCAAGTAAAGCGATAAAATTTTCTATTTTGGAAAGTGTTTCACTTTGCCAATCTAATGAAATACAAATTATACCAATCGGCCTAACGGTTTATGATTTATATGAAATTTAAGCAAAATTTAGGCTTCAATTTAAGGTCCCCATAACTCAAAAACTGTTGAACTGCAAACGATGAAATTCTACACTGCTATTTTATGTACTCTTATCTAACTGTGATATAAAATAGAAGACAGCCCGCATTACTGGACACTTTTTATTCGCAATTTAAGGGGAGCCTGAAATGGTTCAAATTTGCTCATTTTTAAGCGATTCGATATTTCTCTTGCTAGGATTCTGTGAAGGGTGGAATAAGTTTTTTTCCAATGGAACTACCCATCTCTTTCTAAAAAAGTTGTCAGAAATCATTTTTTACTAACGGTTAAAGTTTTATTCGCAATTTAATTTCGGAATAATTCCCATTTAAGCAACCCGATAACTCAAAAACTGTTGAACTACAAACGATGAAACTTTACATTTATAATATATATATATTACTTAATGAATGGTATAAAATACAAGACAGTCCGCATGACTGGGTACTTTTTATTCGCAATTTAAGGGAAGTCTAAAATGTGTTCAACTGCCCATATTTAAGCAGTTCGATATTTCTAATGCAGAACAACTTCAAACAACAAACAATAATGTTTTCTAATTCGTTGATCATTCTCTTTCTAAGGACGTTACAAAAATGACTTTTGTCTAACAAATAATACTTTATTTGCATTTTTTTCAGCTACCGCCAGTCCTCATTTTCTGGATAGGATTTTTCAGAAACTGTGGCAATACAAACGATGAAACTTTCCATTTCTAATGTATGCACCCTTCTAAATGCATAGTACGAAATAGAATCCAGCCAGCACTACAGGACACGTTTTATTCTAAGTTTAAGCGAAGCCTAAAATGTTTTCGAAAAAGCTGCAAGAAGCTGTTCACAACATAACTTAATTTCATTGAATGTATCTTCTCTACCCATTCTAACAAAATCAAACAATTTTATTTCGATCGTGTAAATCACAACAACAAACTCAAACAAAACACAACATTATACCTATTTATTATGTACTCATAAGTCATAAGTACACCTACACATCCATTTATGCAAAGTTGGCATAGGATTTTGCTTAGCTTCAAAATCCTTTTGTGTGAGTTTTTATATTTTCAGGATTGCAGGTAGGTAACAAGACTTAAAAATATACAATCTTTAAGAGTATACAAAAAATTAAAACCGATAGGTATGTATGTAGTCGCAGTAGCTTAGTGGTTAGTGTGCTGGACTGCTATGCGGGGGTTCAAGGTTCGAATCCCGCAAAAACCCAGTTCCGCCTTTGTAGGGTTTTTTTCCGCTGCGCTACCTCTCGCGAACGTCTGACAAACATCCGAGAGTATAAATGTCTTGTAAGAGCTTCTCAATTAGCCGTTTGGAGTCGGCATAAAACTGTAGATCCCTTCCATTCGTTCCAAAAATGAAATACTCACACAAAACGAATGGTTGTGAGAAGCTAGGCCTAGGGTCTCTCCGGACCTGTTGCGCCAACTATTTATTTTTTTTTTAGGTATGTAGGTACCTACTACCTACCTACCTACACCTATTGATTTTTTTTAAATACTTAGGTATACATAGTATATTTTAGTTCATCAATAATGAACGATTGTTGTATAAAGTGTCATTCCTGCCCTTCAAATTCAACAGAATCAAAGCTAGCAATTATTCAAAAAAAAACTACCGTGGTAGGTAGGTACCTACCTACTTCGGTATCCATTTTTTGCGGCTTTATTATTGTCCATGCCAATCACATTATATGGCCTACACTGCACATATTTAACATTTTCAAAACAACCAAACATAACTGTACCTACACTCCATGTCCAGTCACAATTTCTTACTCAAACTTCCCACAAAAACAGGACGCGAAGTGCTTAATATTTCGCTAATTGTTCCGTTTCATTCTCTCTCCTTTCGAAGGATTAAAAAAAATGTCGGTCATTCACCGAACGATGAGCACACGATCATATGCGTTCAATTGTGGTCACACCCCCAAAAATCTATTCTGCGACGGTCACGACACGATCCGCACCACAATAAACGCATGTGCCCTACATTTTGTTTGCGTGGTTGGGTCATACTCATACCTGATTGGATATGTGCAAAGGTGGTGGAATAAAGGCAAACCCTTTGACTGCGATGCACACAATTTCCTACTTTGCATTAGAAAAGAGATACATACCTACTTATTCATGATTATTCAACGTAAATTGTGATCTACACGATCGAAATAAAATTGTTTGATTTTGTTAGAATGGGTAGAGAAGATACATTCAATGAAATTAAGTTATGTTGTGAACAGCTTCTTGCAGCTTTTTCGAAAACATTTTAGGCTTCGCTTAAACTTAGAATAAAACGTGTCCTGTAGTGCTGGCTGGATTCTATTTCGTACTATGCATTTAGAAGGGTGCATACATTAGAAATGGAAAGTTTCATCGTTTGTATTGCCACAGTTTCTGAAAAATCCTATCCAGAAAATGAGGACTGGCGGTAGCTGAAAAAAATGCAAATAAAATATTATTTGTTAGACAAAAGTCATTTTTGTAACGTCCTTAGAAAGAGAATGATCAACGAATTAGAAAACATTATTGTTTGTTGTTTGAAGTTGTTCTGCATTAGAAATATCGAACTGCTTAAATATGGGCAGTTGAACACATTTTAGACTTCCCTTAAATTGCGAATAAAAAGTACCCAGTCATGCGGACTGTCTTGTATTTTATACCATTCATTAAGTAATATATATGTATTATAAATGTAAAGTTTCATCGTTTGTAGTTCAACAGTTTTTGAGTTATCGGGTTACTTAAATGGGAATTATTCCGAAATTAAATTGCGAATAAAACTTTAACCGTTAGTAAAAAATGATTTCTGACAACTTTGTTAGAAAGAGATGGGTAGTTCCATTGGAAAAAAAACTTATTCCACCCTTCACAGCATCCTAGCAAGGGAAATATCGAATCGCTTAAAAATGAGCAAATTTGAACCATTTCAGGCTCCCCTTAAATTGCGAATAAAAAGTGTCCAGTAATGCGGGCTGTCTTCTTTTTTATATCACAGTTAGAAAAGAGTACATAAAATAGCAGTGTAGAATTTCATCGTTTGTAGTTCAACAGTTTTCGAGTTATGGGGACCTTAAGTTTAAGCCTAAATTTTGCTTAAATTTCATATAAAACATAAACCGTTAGAATGATTGGTATAATTTGTATTTCATTAGATTAACAAAGTGAAACACTTTCCAAAATAGAAAATTTTATGACTTTACTTGCTACAGTTTCGGAGATAACACAGTTTTAAGGAATTGAAATTTTTTTTTTCTAATGGTTCTAACTTTCTAACGGTTGAACTACAAACGAAAAAAAATTCACTATAAACCTCTACAAACGAATGTCTATCGAACTGCAAACTCCGTTTTTCATTATAGAAAAAGTGCGGGCTAACTTCACACGCAAATTTAAGCTCGCATTTCGGTTAAATTTCATATAAATCATAAACCGTTAGGCCGATTGATACAATTTTTATTTTATTAGATTAATGGGGTGGAAATCTATTGAAAATAGAAAATTTCATCACTTTGCATTGTACCGTTTCGGAGATATCGCCATTTTTATTTTTCTGCTTAAATAGCATACAAACTCTTTTTGGTTGGTACAATTTTGAAATTTTTGGTTTTATTAGATAGAGCATACATGCTTTCTAACAACCAAATAGTTTTTGTCGTTTGTAGTTGTCCAGCATTTGAAATATCCATCCCCTTAAATCGGTCTGCGCGGACGATTTTAACGATTTTCTTGAATCTTGAATAAATCATTATCTATTGATAAAAGATCACTTTTTTTTATTCCGTTTGATACATCTAATAGAAAGCATTAGAAAAAAATAGATTTCCCTATTTTGAGTTGCTTAGTAACGGAAATATTGATATGAGTTTGTATGACAAAGTAGTGTGTGTTTAAGTTGCATCTAAATCTTCGTCTTTGTAATAAATTCACAAAATTTGAATTGCATTAGATAGCCAGGAGTACATACTTTGTAAATATTGCATTTTTGTTGTTATAAATTGTTTAAAAAGGGTTAGTTTTAAATGTTATTCGAAGGAATAGAAAAATTTGTTGGATAAAATAGGGGTTGATTGACTGGTTGTTGTTGCCAATGGACAAATAGTGACTCATATTGATGGACAGGGATGAATGCTTTGCGAAAATGTGTTTACCGTTGTCTTGTTGTTGGTGGGAGATCCATATATGGATGCAACTCTAAGGGGATGCGATTTTTGACTTTAATTGCGTTTTATTAAGTAACGCTTGAGTGAATTCAGAAATTTTAAATGCAGTTATTTAAGTTGGGATGTGCTTTATGCACCAGTGTTTTTAATTAATTTCTATCTATTGGAAATTCGGAGGTATAGGTGCAAACACAAATGTCCTTATATCTCCGAAATAAAAAATTAAAAAAAAAGAAGAATTTCACTACAAACAACTAAAAACGATTTCGAATGCAACTGGCTAGTTTTCATTTCCAAAAGCCAAAAGTGCGGGCTGAAATTTTTTTCTAATGGTTCTAACTTTCTAACGGTTGAACTACAAACGAAAAAAAATTCACTACAAACAACTACAAACGAATGTCTATCGAACTGCATTTCACGTTTTTCATTCTAGAAAAAGTGCGGGCTAACTTCACGTAGATACTTTTCCTCCGAAAGCGGGTTACCTTCATTCTTTATTTCCGGAAAAAAAAAAACTTGCTGCGAGCGAGCGAGCTCTGACACATTCACTGAATATCATCGTCGTCTGACTAATTAACTCATGTGTCACCCACATTCCGCCACCGCCGCCGTCGCCGCCTCAAGCTGGTCACCGTTCCACCCAGAATATCTCACTCTGCACTCTAATGAATCAGAGACACCACCACCGCCGAGAACAGCGACTAAAAATACAACATCACTAGTGAAGAGAACTTACACGCTGCCGTGGAAATGTTTGCGCTGTCGCGCAGTAAAATTCGAAAGAAATACCAACGCAATTGTGGAAGTCTTTCAAATCATCAACTAATTAGCGTCTGACAATTCCATTCACCATAAATCTGTGCTTCTGCCGAGCTGTGATGGGTGCGCCGCCTCTGCACTTTGCCGATTGCGTGTCCTTCCTCCGTTCGCCTTATTAAAACAACATAAATAAATAACAAACAGCGAGCTGCGCTCTTATTAAAATGAAAGAGCGCACTCCCTAAAAATAGGAGCACACACGTTCGAATTGTGAATAATAGCGGTACACTTAGAACGACCCGAAATATGAGGCTCGAATTAATTCGACTCTACGACGACGACAGAAAACGGAATCCAACCCAAATGCCATGAAAAACGAGGCACAGAATTGGATGCCGAAATGAGTCACGTGTCGGATATCAAAAACACCCGGCTACACGGTTGGGTGCCAGTGTGTTCGTAAGTTGGCACAATTCGTTGCCGAAAGTGAATCTCGCAACCACTTCGTGTATGAAGGGGGTGGTCCAACTCATCTGTGTACTGTGTACATATAGAGGCAGAGATGTACGCGTACGGTGTCGACCAAATGACATTCAATTTACAAATTTTCAAATTTGCAAATTTACACCCGATGTGGCAGTAGTGTGTCACACGTTGGATTCAAAACTTTTTGTATTTCAGGCTGTGTTGGTTTTTGATCGTCTTTTTTTTTTGTGTTTTCCGAGTTGAAATATATTTTTCCAATCATTCTGTGAGACATTTTCGTTGGCGGCGCGTGACATGTTGCATTTCGTTCTGTTGGGCGCCAGTTTTCTCCGAATACCTCATTGTTTGTGTGGGAATAATTCAAATCACGTCTCGCCGAGGGCGTTAGTGTTGGTGGTCAGGAGGGGAAGGTGACATTTTGTATCTTTTGTAAAATTGGTTCAAGGCGATATTGGTGCGGGGGGTTTTTAAATTGGCGAACACATTGGACTTGATTGGTGATTGATTCAATAGAGGGACTTGTTGATGGAGGGTAATTTTATTATTTGGTTTACGACCAAAGGGAGCTTTTTTCGCTGAGGCGTACACAATGGGCGCACTGGTGGGTATATTGATTTGTGTCTGAATGTAGATTTTCCAAAGTATGTATCACAATTTTACGCAAGGCAGCATAATGGGCCTACGTGAGGTGACACCACTCATCAAGTCAAATCACAGTGGCACCGAAAGCTCCAGCTGATGGTGGGAAGCCTGCCATAATGTAGTGTAGGAGTCGTTCATTGCTTTTTGTTGTACTGCTATCTGTTGCCAACATTTGGGCGTGGCACGGCCTTATAATATGACCCTAAGCATAGTAACAGGAAACCGCATTCTATACGTACTTCCGGCTATTTGTCAAACCGTTTGATTTGTGTTGGGAGTTGAACCGACAAACTATTGAGGCAATAGTCCGGTAGACTAACCGCTAAACGCCTTTACGATTATTTGGCCACCAGTTAGAATCTACTCATTAAAGTTCTAGTCCAATAAAGCCGCTCGAGCAGGTGGCCTCTATTTAAGACAGCCGTTTTCGGCACCAGAAAAAGAGACCCTGTACCAACTGCAGAGGCTTCATTCTTCCTGATATCGCATCGTGGGCGCCTATAATGATCCTCATGATCCCAGTCCTATTATAAACGCGGAAGCGTGCGCGTTAGCGAAGGTGAATAGATCGTTTTGAAGTCAAAAATTCTTCGGGCGATTTTCCGCCCATTTGAGTTAATATGCTTGGAAGCAGGACATTTGACAGCAAACTCTATAGCGACGTCGACCTGTGTAAGGTCATCAGTGATCAGTCCCCTAAGATGATTACGACGTTTCGCTCAGATGAGAATTCTTCTCAAACACTAAAGGACAACGGAGGAGCGGAAGACCTGGCTTTAAAAGGCGCACACAAGTGAAATCCAACTACAACCAACTTGAAGCGGGCTAAAAGTAGTCGCCGATATCACTTGTTGAAGAGGCGTATTCGTTCAGGTCCAAGTCCACGGCCGATTGTAGCGCCAACTGTGTAAAGTAGTTAGCAAAATGTCTGCTTGTTATTTATAAGTCTCCAGAATTTTTATCCGGTCTTACTCCAATTGCCAACGTACCTCCGCCTCTGAAGGAAGTCACAATGAGGTATAGTATACGGAGGACTTTTGGAAGCAACGGGGCCTGACACCTTCTATGCAGCAGACGCAACTAAATCGCTACATCTTGGCACTTTTGAGAGCTTGTTTCAAAATTTAAATTTGTTTGTTACCAGTGAAGGGGCTTAGGGAAGCAGTATCTCCTACATCTTTTTTGATATTGAACTAGCTATAACTGTGGGCACGTTTTCCATTAGGTCTCTGCTTCGGCGAAGACTGCTGATGTCCACGCCACCTAGGAAATTCCATTTGAATGACTTCTTTGCTTTTTGAAGTGTGTTATCAATGGACCAATGGCATCAAGTACCTCCCGACTACTTTTGCACTACAGTTCGGGGTTGGATATAATTTGTGTTGTGACTAGCAAAACTTTAGGTTTAATCGCACACATAAAATCCTCCTTAAGGCTTCCATTTTTTAAAGATACAAATTTTCTTCTGCAACTCGTCAGAAGACTCTATGTACTAGCTCTACAAATAGCGCCTCTCGCAAAAGCTCCTAGTGAACACTCCAAGTTCTAACGTCTCTTAATTCTCGGCACCTTGATCGCAGTAGGGACCTCTTTACTGAGTTCCTGTTTGTATTTTGGACGTCTGTTGCTTGAGGCATCTCACTGACAAATATGTACAACGTTCAAAACCTTAGCTAAATGTTGTTTTTTTTATTATTATTATTTTTGAAGCTGTTAGATTCACATCGGTTAATGACAAATCTTTCACCGGATATTGACAGAACAGTAGCTCCCAATCAGCTCTTTTGTTTTGATGATCGGTACTTCTGTGGTCTTAAGGTGTTCATACGCTTATATTTTCAATCGATATATAGGGACTCTGGTTCATTCGTCCTTTCTGTTATTCTACGATCCTCTATATGCAGCGGGCTGAGCTTTAAGTACCATCAACTGCTGCTCACGATGCAAAGACATTTTTCACAGCTCCTTTCTATGCTTTTGCATCATTGCTACCGATTGCTTTCACTCGTTGCGAAAGGGTTGGTGTATGTTCTCTTAATTGTTGGTGGGGAGATTTCCAGCGAGCCAATTTTTTACTATGTGAAACCCTATGTGAGTGGCGAGAGTTTCAAATCTACATCCATTTTTACTCCAATCTCTTTATCGTCAGCGATTCTCACCTTCTCTGACTTTCTGTTTTATTTTTTTGTTTAAACCCAATTCGGATGAACAACAAGAAAAGTGTTTCCCGAGAACAACCAACTGATTTCCATAATTTATTACAACTTCCTCCCGAGGATATTTATAAATAGTCTTCCGTAAGAGCCATTGATCAACTGAATTGTCGCAGCAGATGTACCTACAACTATTCCCACTCTCACTCGACCTACTTACACCAGTCGTCGTGTGACGTCTGACGTGGCCCACTCAATTCCCAAAATACCAAAAAGCAGCGGCACGGAAATCACATTACACATTAGACACCCTCCCTATTATATACGTCGTCCCCTACTTCGCACCGGCATTAACCTGACAACAGTCAAATGGCATAACCTTGGAAAAATAAATCTGTCAAACGAGTATTTTGCATTAGGTACACTCGTCGCCCTCTCATATAGCGTATGGTTTCAGGTTGTAAATTTCTCACAGTTGAATGGACGAAGAAGAACCGTCATGTATACCATTTTCTCAATTTCTTCGTTTTTTATTAAAATTTCCCCCGCATTACTCCTGCACACATACTCGTTTCAAACAAATAGAAAAAAAAGTCTCAAATTTCACTTGGAAATAATATTTTCGATGAAAACATGACACCCCACTATGAGAGTGGGGGGACGGGTGATGAGTATAAGTCGTGCTTACACATTGTTCTTGTTCCCTTTGTTAGGAACAGTGTACATTGTACAACACAGAAGCCGCCGTGTCCATGGGGTGTGGGGGACAGAAAAGAAAATATTTTTGTGACAGGATAATTTATGCTTTTATTTTTGATTTGTTCTCTTTCCACCTAAACCAACTTTCATCCCCATTTATTTCCATCCAGCCGGCAGTTGAAAGACATTCTTTTACTCGGAGGGTTTGAGAAATTGACGACCCGAACAAAGTGTAAGAAAAGGCGCTGGTAATGAGAAATATGAGCTCGACCTTATTTGTTAAATGACGACAAAATGGCGAAAAGCTCCCGTTGTTTGTAGGTGTAGTTCGGTGCGGGTACGGTTACGGTGAATGTATTGTTTATAGTTTGGCTTGCATGAACACCTTAGGCTGCGGGTCTTATCTCGGGACATCAATCAGTCTGCGAGGGGAATTTGACGCATCACTGAGAAACAGAATTGGAAATGGATTGGGTGGATACCGTGGCATATGATTTCAATTTGTTGCCATTGTGCGATGTGATTGATGTGGTAACGCGATGTAAATTTGGAAAATAGTTTTTAAAGCCAACTGAGATTTAATAAGGACAATTTAAAAGAGTCGGTTTGACATGTTCTGACCTTAGGTCTGTAGATGGTAGGAACTAATTTATAGACCTGTGTACTGCATGATTTCTAGCTTCAGCTTAAGGCATGGAAATGACAAGGAACTTCACGAAAAATATCGCCAAGGAACGCCCAAGGAACCAACTGAGACACGACCCTAAAAGGTAGAAAAATCAAGAAAAAAAAAACTAAAAAGTGCCTTAGGTAATAAAGAATCCAATTTTGTTGAATGTTTATTTTTTTTAGTATTCGCATTAATTTAGGAATTTATTAAAGTGGTTTTTAAGTCGATTTGAGCGAAAAAATTTAATAATTTAATAATAATTTTTTTTTTTGCGTTTTTTACCCGTTTTTTGACGGCTTTGTCAAATGGGGTTAATTCATTTAGTAATCAATAATCAACCTGAAAATATATATTTGCAAACCTACAGAAAAACATCACCGAAGCGCTTTAAAAAAAGATATTAAAAAAAAAACCTCAGAATACGTTCCAAAAACGGTTCTGAAAATGATGTAAAAACACACACCGAAAACCAACTTCAAAACCTCTCAAAAGGCGATTCGAAAACACCCTGAAAGGCACCGAAAAATCATCGCCTGGATCAGAACGCCAACCTATACTGAAACCTATAGAGATAAAAAAGGTATTCGAATTATAAGGCTTAATAAAGTATAACGTTGTCAAGCAGAATTGGCCATTCTACTTAGATGGTAAAAGCCACAACCTCCGTCCGCCTGGTCGAAACAGAGTAACGCTAGCAATATCCAAGATAAGCACAAACGGCGCCAATGAATTTCTGAAGATATAGGCACTTTTTAAAGCATCTGGTTAACATTAACAGGGTACCTACTGTTCTACAGAGGCTCTATGAATTAACTGCAAAGGAATTAACTCCAAATGAAATATTTCCTAACGAAGGAACTTCTAATAATAAATGAAATAACTCCAAACTTTTTTAATGAAACAAGTCCTAAAGCAAATTGAAATAAGTCCCAATTCAAAGTGGAAGTAAGTCCAAACATTTAGGAGTTAATTCATTATGAATTAATTTCTAATAAGAAAAGATGAATAAAGTCCTTGATTTCTTGTTGACCAGGATAAACAAAAAGGGAAATACCTGTAGAAATGTAAACCGAGATATAAAAATGTGCTCTATCTTGTGTGTGGGTTACCGCAGAGGAGGGGGGGGGGGGCGCCGTCCGCGTCGACCGCGCCGTCCGCGTCGTCCGCGCCACCCGCGCCGTCCGCCGAGGGCGATTTAGTTATATACATATTATTACCTTTTCGAAATATTCAACGTATATAATCAGAAGTTGGTTAAAACATCCAACAGGTACCACTGAAAAGGTTCCATCCGCCAAGAAGTTGCGATTTGCCACAGGAATATTCGTCTGCATCAATTTTATAATATTTTCTGATGCAAATACGCAGAATGAAAAGTCTTCATCGGCAATGCATGCTTTAAAAAAGTTGCATTTTTCATCTGCGTGTAAGGTTACTCCAAAATTGTTCCAGATGTTTTCCCTTTGGAACGCTTCAACTACCTCAAGGGCAGATTTAGGCGAGCTTATGAAAACTTTTGCTGTTAATTTTTGTAAAGTCCTTTTTATTTTATTGAAATCTATGTTTCTTGTCGCGTTTTGATTACTATAATTATACACAAAAAAAAATTGATATAAAAAACAATCTGAAAAAAAGTCCAACTTGTGCTTGTACTTTCTTTTTGACGGATCAATACACTACGAGTATTTTCTACCAACTGATTTTCTAAGCGGCTTTTAAATGATGTCAACCACGAAAAATATTAAAGTGCAACGGTTTAATAAAAAAAAATACAGTTAAGAAGGCAAAATGTTCTTACAAAATGCTATTTTAAGACAAATGAAATAACTCCAAACATAGATGAAATAACTCCCAAAGCCGTGCTGATGAAATAAGTCCTAATTTGCACTTATTTCATCTGCATGGCTTTGGGAGTTATTTCTTTATGAAATAATTCCTAACACTAAATAGTGTTATAAATCCAAAACTTGATGAAAATAGTCCCAACACTTTGGAGTTCTTTCACCTGCAATAACTCCTAAATTTATATGGAAATTCTTGGGACTTATTTCATTTTTTTTTTTTTTTTTTGGAGTTAATTCCTTTGCAGTTAATTCATAGAGCCTCTCGCTGTATTGATGAGGTGATGTAGTCGCAGTGGCTTAGGGTTAGTGTGTTGGACTACTAAGCCTTAGGTTCTTAGGTTCGAATCCCGCAAAAACCCAAATTCCAACTTATGGTTTTTTTTTCCACTGCGCTACCTCTCGCGAACGTCTGACAAACATCCGAGAGTATTACTGTCTTGAAAGAGCTTCTCAGTTAGCCGTTTGGAGTCGGCATAAAATTGTAGATCCCTTCCATTCGTTCCGAATATGAAAAACTCACACAAAACGAATGGTTGTGAAAAGCTAGGCCTAGGGTCCCTCCGGACCTGTTGCGCCAACTATTTATTTATAAGGCTACTTCCACACCGGATGGAACAAAACGCCTTAGACAAACAAAACTGTTTTTCTGTGTGGTTCTGAAATTTGAATACAAACATTTAAGTACGCGCGCCCACACTGAATAAGGCAAAACAAAGCAAGAAAACAAAATAAAGCGTTTTGTTCCATCCGGTGTGGAGGCTCCCTTATTGATGAGGTCTATAATTTTATAGGTGCATATGTGTCGTGTCCAAGTAGAATATGTAGAAATTAAGGCTTTTTGGTTGAAGCCTTGTAGTTCTCGTTTTTCCGGGGTTTAAACCTATAACCTCAAATAGTAGTCCAGAACTAACAATTGTGGTATAGTTTTTTCCAATAATTCTTTAATATATACTTGTCAAAGTCCAGTGTTATTGGTAGCAAAGGGTCAGCGACTGTGGGAGTCGTTTTTGTTCAAAAATTCGGTAGTTTACTAATTCGGTAGTCTTGCAACTAGGATGGTCTTATACTTATTACTCGTAGTTTTAAAACTTGGATAAGCTTGTAACACGATAGATTAATAGCTCGGCAGTCTTATGCCCAATTCACAATGTCGCGTTGATGCGCGCGTACGTTGACAGATTATGTAGAAACAAAGCGTTCATATGGTGCCACACAAAATACAACTTCAGCCAGTGTTGTTAGCACTCTCTCTTCATTTATCCCACGAGGCGTGGTAATTTTTCCCTTTTTTCCCTTTTCACTGTACTCAAAATCCCTTTTAAATCCCAAGACACTTTTTCGCCTCAAAATCCAGTTTAGAAGTAAAATTTGTTGTACAAGGAAAGAAAATCACGGTTAATTAACTTTTAGTATAAAAATCACAGTTTGTAACATTATTACGATTATTTTTTGGTACTAGAAAATTTTGATAAGAGACAATTTATATAAGTAGTTTTTTATGCACATTCAGTGTATGTTAATAATCATCGTGAAATGTAGGAGTTTTCATGAAATGTCAGCAAAAATTTATAGTTTTAATGTTTTTTGTTAGATTCCTCAAAATCCCAGGATTTGGTGCTGTTTCCCTTTATCCCACGAAAGGCTTTTCGGATATCGAAATTCCCACGAAAAGGGTAAATCCCACGATATAACAACACTGCTTCAGCAGCGCTGCCACTTTGCTACGATCGTAGCAAAACTGCTACGTGATTTCCAATTTGCTACGCACTCTCCCGAAAAACGTCTCTTTTGCTACTTTTTTTTTAAAGCAAGAAATTTCAACATAAATTTTGGAATTTTGCAAAAAAAAAAAAAAAACTAAAGTATATTCAATCTTTACTCTCTTTCCCACATCAACTTATATTCTTTTCTACCATACCCAATAAGTACCCATTTCTTCGGATGTGTTAGTGTTTGAATTTGACTGGAATCAAAAATAATATTTTGAACTTTTGAGTTTTGCTACGCAAATTAGGTTTTGCTACACAAATTTGCTACGCAATTTTTTTGGCTTGTGGCAGCACTGTGCTTCAGACGTTGACTCGACTTTAGATCGTAAATATCGTAAAGATCAACGCGACGCCTGAGTAGAGCTACTTTCTACTATCGCGCGCGTTTGACAACTTTAGAATTTCGAATTGTTCGATTTGAAATCATAGAATGTGCCGTTTATGGATGGAGTGGCACAGATCCGCTAATGTTTGTTACACACAACTTTTAAAAAGCTATGTGATGTTTTTTCAAAGCATAATTAATTAATTCAGTGTGTGGAAATGAGGAATAACTTTTTTTTTTTTGTGGTGCAACTACTAATTTCTTTAGATTTTTTGGATGAAAAATATCAATCAAGGGTCTTGTATCCGTATTAAGGTTGTTGTGTGCTTTGATATATTTTTAAATATGGTTTTCTTGTATTTTGGAGATTCGTTTTTCAATTCGTGCATAAAAATTATAGCTTCAAGAAAAAAGGGAGTAGACTTGAAATTTTAATTGTGCTCTGAATTTGTATTTTTCAGCCAAAAAACAAACAGAACTTTTAGTTTGTGAAACTTTTCTCTGTTAACGCGTACTCGCTCAAAGCAGCATTTTGTTTTACAAAATTGTTGCTCGCGTGCTTTTGCATTTAAAATCGTAAAATTTCGATAAAGCGTGCCAAAGGGCGCCGACGCACGCACGCGTGCAACGCCGTATTGTGAATTAGGCATTACAGTTCATTTCATATCGAATAGTTTTATAGCTCGTTAGTTTTAAAACCCCTTTCGCATCGAATAGTTAGTTTTTAGCCCGTTAGTTTTACAGCTCGATGTTTTTTTTTCAACCTGGTAGCCTTACAGCTCGTTAGTTTTTTAACTCGGTATTTTTACAGCACGGTACTTGTAGGTAAACTTTGGTATTTCAAGAATTCTGTTCTTGTATATTTTACAAGTTCTACAACTCGGTACTTTTCTGAATTGTTAGTTTCATATCTCGCTTGTAAGTCGACAACTCGTTATTTTTCACAAGTTGGTAGTCTTACAACTCGGATAGTCTTATAGTTCATTAGTTTCACAATTCGTTACTTTTACCACTGTTCCGTCTCAAGGTAGAAGTACGTTTCCAACAATCTCCTGCCTTTTTACCTTATTTCCAGAGTAAAAACCCAAGATACAAAAAACGATTGCGCTCTTCTTATCTTTTAAGTTCGTTAAAACTAGCACTTTCTTTGCGAAACTTGTAGTACGCTCAGGAAGAAAAATGTGTAACACCACCACAAACCGCCTCTCACAAAGCAGCAGAAACAGATGTAAACCGTCATTTTTGATTGTACCGCAATTAACCTCACTCAAAGAACTCCTCCGTTCGTTACAAAATAACATGTAACGAACATCGGACTACCTATCCACAGTTGATGCCGTAAAAAATGGAAATGTCTGCGGGACCGCTAACTCAGCCTCTAATTAGAGGTGCTTCGAGTGCCCTCCATATTAAGGCAGCTCACAAACAAGATTAGATCTGACAATTTGTTCCTGCCAGTCATTTGATTGCTCTCTTTTTCTCCTTCTCTCTTGGTGTGGTTTACTGATTTATTTTCACAAAGTGGATGTGCTTGTCCCCCACATCCTGGCCACCTCTTATCCCTACCTTTTCAACGGTATGATGATAGTGTATTAATTAAATACTACAATCAAATGAAAGTAGGAACTTGCTTTCAATGTTTTAGTCTGACGTTTCGCTTGTTTTTTTTTTTTTTATTTGTTTTAATTAAAAACCACTTCCATCCATCTAAAGGCGAACATAAAAAATTAGATGAACTCGCACATAATGACTTTCCGCTCTTTGTGTGTGACCACAAAGGAGGAACTAACAAAACCAGGAATGAACGGATTTGTGCGAGAGCGAAATTTATAATTAAAAAGTCTAAGCCGGCGAAAAACCACATAAAGGGCTCATCCACACAATCCCATGCCCATCATCTCTCTGAAGGGGGTGAGGTTTTTTTTTATTTCTCTCTCGAATTATTTCATAATCGAGATCGAGACCAACCCCTGTGATGACCCAATTCACCATATGTGCTCCCGTATTGGATATTTCCCTCTTATCCGTCTGTTTATTGGAATTTTATGATGTGAAACTGCAAAGGAGCAGACTCCTTATGACGATGTTGATGATGATCAACATGCACAGAGGCTCTGGCTCTTCGTCCACTTAGGTCCAGCATCCCGTACTCATCCGAGCGGCAAATCATCAACATATTTATTCAGCTCATATAATGCTACATTAAACACGTTTCCGGTAAACAAGGAGGGCCAACGGAATGGGGATGTTTGAGGTGGAAGAATCAGAGTGAATGTCTTCCTGGGGACTTCCTAGAACTCGCACACCGAATCATGTCGTGGTACGGTGTATGTGCGGCAGCGGCGGCGGCTGGGAGTATTTAATGTAAATTAGATGTCAAGTACGACTGAAGTGAATACCCAAATAGGATGTAACCAAGTTACACATGTTTACAGGGCAAGGGCTTACCCCGCACAGAGGAATGTGTATGAAGTGCATTGACATGCATGGTGTGTCGGTATAGAGCGCCATGTAAACTAGGGCAGTCTGTTCCAGAGTTTCTACTTGTGTACACCGATGAGCATCATGATGCCGTACTAACGTATGCAAACTAAGACTGGCAATGATGGAACTACGTTTGTTGATGGAGAGGCGGGACAGATATGGGGGACTTTCGGTTTCAAGGACTTTTGTCTTTTCCTATACTCTCTGGGGAGGAAGTGTAATTGAAAATAGCAAGTGTGGGAAGTTGGAAGTATTGGAAAATATCTTCGACAACAAGAGCTCGAAAATTAAATCCTAGAGGATTGCACAAATTTGCTCACAATTGAATTTCAAATTTCAAAAATAAATTTCACTGGAGTATGGGGTATGAGGTAATTTCTAAGATCAGAACTTGATGCACAAGTAGTATTGAAATTTCAGGGCTTTAAGGGTGTAACTAACTTTTAAGTTAAGTTAGAGTGAATTGTCTTCAACTTTGTGGAGTCGAGTATCCACATTCATCCATCTGCACAATATTGTAATATTGTAAAAATAGTGGAACCTGCGAAAATCGAAAATCTTAAATCAACTATCGTCTGAAGATATTGACTTGCAAGTATTGAAACGGAAACGATAAGGATGGGGCTGGGTGTTGCCGCCATCGAGAGAGTACATTCGCATGAACAGATATAATTAAAACATAAAGGCTTTTACTATCTAGGGTTTTTTTTTTTTTTGACTCGTTTTTGACGCGTTTCTTATTCGGTTTTAAAAGAATTTTTTTGACACGTTTTTGGACGCGTTTTCTTGAGACTCTTTTAAATGTGTTTCCGAAGACTTTCTGAGCGATTCTTAGATGTGTTTTTTCCGTTTTTTCAACCCGTTTGTAGGTGTCCTTTTGACAAGTTTTTTTTTGAAGGGCTTATACCGTCTTTTGTGAGTTGTTGAATGTTTTTTTTTTATTATTATTATCATTTTATTGTGGCAAGAAATTACGATCTTTTGAATACAATTTAGGGTTATAGAGATTTGGTCTCGTACCATACTACTAAAATATTTGTACGATTTTTTCTAAATATAATATCACAGATTCTTTTTGGGTGCGGTTTTTGACTCGGTTATAACGCCTTTTTGGATACGTTTTTAGATGCCTTTGTGAGAGCGATATTTGACAAATTTTTTACTCGTTTCGAGAATTTTTGGCGTGTTTTTCGAAACATTAAAATTTTTGACACTTTCTTGGACGCTTATTTGAAAAGTTTTGGATGTGTATTTAAGCTCATTTAAGACGTTTTTTTCTAGGGTTTCTTTTTTTTTGTTTTTGTTTTTGTGGGAGCGTTTTTTTGACAAATTTTTGATGCTCTTCGAAGCATTTGTTATCGTGTTTTTAAAACGCATTGACGTTTTTCTTCGAGTATTTTTTGGAGTATTTGAACTCGTTTGTGGCGTGGTTTTGACGCTCTTTTGAACGCGTTTTTTGGGCGATTTTATCGAGCTTGTTTTCCAACACGTTCTTGACTCGTTTCTGACGAGTCTTCCGACCGTTTTTTGGTTCGTTTTTAGACACATTTTTTTAAGCGGTTTTTGATAATTTTTTTGTCGAGCCTCAGAGCATTGACAATTTCTTCGAAGTTCTTTTGCAGTCTTTTTGACGTGGTATTTAACACTCTATTGACGTATTTTTAAAGAAGTTCTTAGACGACTTTTCGTACGTTTTTTTTCAGAATTTTTCCACACTATTTTGGGCAAGTTGGCCCACACATTGGATGCGTATTTGAAAGCGTTTTGCGACAAGTATTTGGGCTCGTTTTTAGTCGTCTTTTTGAAAAGTCTTTGTCGATTTTCGAAGTACCTATATTTTGTTGCGATTTTAAAGCATTTTGAAAAAGTTTTTGACACCTTTTGTGCATTTTAGTGCATTTTTGGACGCTTTTTTTTTTGTTCGCACTTTTCAGCGGATTTTTGAACAGATTTTGACGCGGTTTTTGACTCTATTTTGACGTTTTTTTTCGGATGCGTTTTAATGCGAGTTTAGTGAATGCATTTTTGGACACGTCTTTTGACGCGCACAATTCTATAGCGCAGCCTCTTCAACCAACTAAGTGAGCGCAACTTCAGACAGCTTTTTTAAGCTATGCATCGCATGCAATCGGCGTGTACTTTAAGAAGGGAAACTCCTGATCTCCATCTCGGTACGTGCTCGAATGAATGATGTCTTTGATCGATTGTTTAGGGGGTGATAGGATGGAGTTTCTGGAATTATGCGCAAGCAATTTGTCTTTGTTGTCGCCATTTCCTGTGTGCACAGTTTAACTCAGAGTGCCTGTTTATTTCTTTAGCATAATTACCGCCATTTCTCCGCACTCCAATTATACAACGAACCAGCTCTCTGATGCAGTAGGTATTTACATGTGAACAGTAATAATGCTAAAATTCCCTGCTCATCGACCAAAACCAGCGGAATAAGAAAACGTTCCGCATCTTTGCAGATCACCGTTAAATCTTCTACAACAAGCTTAAATTTAAATTGAATTGCATACACTTCTCACACTCGCAATAACCTTTCTCGCCAAGCAAGCAACTTTGTCGCACAGACTTTACGCTGCAAGAAATGCTACAGTGCACTGACCGAACCTCCTCTAGTTCCCATATTTATGCGAAATTGCTTGACTTGTATTTTTACGACATTATCCATTGCACAGTTTCCTAACACGCATTCAATTTAACTGCGCTGTATCCAGCTCCTATCACATGCCAGACACAGGATACCTATTCTCGCCGCTGAATACACCACTGTGTGCGCTATACGCTGTATACAATATACCCAATGTGCATCCAGGGCAGTTGTTCCATTTTAACTGAAACTTAAATTGCCAGAAGTTAAGCCACATCGCTGGGAGTGGGAGTATTATGACAAAAAAAAAAAAACAAAAAAAACAGAAAGCAACTCACAACTCCTCCCGCTGCCATGAGCAGGAAAAATTCTCTTTCAACATACTCCCTCATCTAGGACATTTTTATTCGCTGGTGCTGCCCCGCTTACCATGTCGGGCATAACGAAACCGTTGGATGCACATCCCACGCCGACGATACACAAAACAACACCATATCCTTGTTGCAGTTCCTGTTCCTGGGAATGCTATTTAGCAAGTCCGCAGAGTGCATTACACCAGCCATGCATCCAGAAAAAGACCGCTCGCACACACAAACCAACGGCAAAAAGTCATCGTCGTCGTCGTCCTCGTAAAAATGTACGAAAAGAAAGAAAATTTATACAAAACCAAGGGAAAAATAAAGGATCTCTCCCCATTCATGTTCGCATTGTGTCATACTGACTTACATTGGTAAAAAGGATTATATATGAATAGGAGGAGATAGAAAAACTACCGCCGAGCGAAGTACGGAATGAATTATTATCCCTTTGTGCGGGGCTCATATCTCGCGAGTCTTTTAATAAATATCCCTTCGTCTGCAGCAGGATTCATTGTCTCAGTGTGCCTTTCTTAGGCTCACCAAAAAAAAAAAAAAAATAAAAAAATTGGAAAACCAATGTCCCTCCCTCTTGCTCACCGGAAATGCATTCATTCATCGCGCGCGGAAAGAGTGTTTCTGACACAAGGTTCCTTTTGCTAAACCGGATGAAGGATGAGTGCATGACGAAAAAGAAGAGATTACAGCACCAGAAGAAGATCATCGCCATCGTCGTCGTCGTCGTTGTCGGTGGGCTTGTCTTGGGCTTTGGAGTCTCATATATATGCGCCACGCCAAGGGGACGTTCACCATCCATTATGTATATAATTCACAAATGGAAATTTGCAATTTAAAACTAAAGCGAAGAAAGGTTCCCGTCCTAAAGACTAAGAAGCGGGGCAAACCAGACATGGGATTCGGATGATTTATGGAAGAAGCCGAAAATTGAAACAGAGTCTTTGAGTCAAACATTCAAGGAAAGGTGCGGTGGTTTCTTTTTTCTGTTGTTTGTCTCTCCCAGCAGGCGATGGGCTTAAATTGGGTCAAACTTAAGTGAATGTGAAGTAGACGTAATTCTGCGGAAAGCACCAAAAATGACAAATTGTAGTTGGGCGAGTAGTTTATATAGACTCTAAGAATATGTCGTCGTTGGAAACTGTGAAGAATTGGACAAATAACGCGGCGGGGATAGGTTCGGCTTTAGTCTTTGGCTGGGGGAGGGTTTGCGTTTGGGGTGTTCCGGTTGATTTTGGGTTGTTTATTATTTGGAATTATTTCGGACCATGAATGGTAAGCGAAAAGATACTCATATTACAATTTTTGGTATGCACTTGATAAGCAATTTAAATGTTGAACTCCAACTGCTTTAAACATTCTGTATACATTTGAAACAGTGGCGTCTCGTTAGGGTGTGTAAGGTGTGCATTGCACACCCTGATAAATAAATTCCTCATTGAACACTGTGTAATAATGTATAATAACCCACACAAATATGATATGCACAATTCCACACCCATAAAACCTCCATCACACAGCCTACACCATATTCTTATTCATCCTTCCTAATTTCTCTTTCAAAATACCTTTATCGCTGAGAAACAAACAAAACAAAAAAATAAACTCGATCGACATCTCGCTGTGACCGTGTTCTTTTGATTTCATCAAATAAATTCATCCAAGTCCAAACTATATACCTACAAGATGTTTCCAGTATTGATCCCTATCGTCATTCGTCACCCGCACGTGCGTCGTTCATAAAATCGTTCTACTTTGATGAACTTGTAGTGAATACGTGCGACGGTTTTCTATGCACTTCTGTTGCATCTGTTCTGTTCTGTTTCCGTAAAGCGTCATACGTCAAATATTCATTGCATTACATCGATACTCGTGCAAAAAAAGCAGTGCACGAAAGCCGGTGAATGAATGAACGAACTTTGCTTTTCGTTTAAGTAGTTAATGTTGCAGTTTCGTGCGGTGTTTTTGATTTTGAATAGGAAAGTTTTATTTTTTTTTGTATTTAATTTTGAAGATAACATCAGAACAATGATTGAGAAAACAATAAATGGGAAGTGTTTTCAGGCAATTGATTGATAATTTTCAAGAATTGCACTCCCATCTAAATAATTTGTGACGCCACTGATTTGAAACTATTTTTTAGCGCATATCAAGCGAATATTCTTACGAATATAAAAATGCATCCGATAACCTTCAAGTGTGGTGTGAACGTAGGGATTTTTCTCGTCCTACACATCTTGGACTACTAAGCGAGGGGTCCCAGGTTCGGTTTCCAAAAAAAAAAAAGAAAAAAAATCGCAGGGTTATTTTTCGACTGCTTTACCTCTCGCGGAAGTCTGACAAACATTCGAGAGTATTACTGTCATGAATGAGCTTTCAAATAGATTTTTGGAATCGACATAAAATTGTAGATCCCTTCCACTCATCCTAAAAATGAGAAACTCATACAAAATAAATCAGTGGGTGAGCTAAGCCTTGGGTCAATACGAACCTGTTGCGTACGCAAGCCCCTTATTCCTTGCGTACGCCACTATCAGCATTCCATCATTGCATACTTTTTGCCTAGGTCTTGGAAAAGGCGTTTTCTACATGATTCTTTCCCCCACCTTTGATCATATTTGGGAGATGATCGCTGTACCTAAAATGTGCTTGATCACCGTTTCACGATCAACTATACAAGCAATGACCGCTTGGCTTCTTGGAACCCACCACGGAGCTAGCTGCAGTGGGTTCCTAGTCACCCCTTTTTTCCGAATGCTGAGGGCGGCCTGTGACATTCGCAAGCTGTTCGAGGTTTACTTCTACTTTCTTTTATACTTTTTCCACCCTTTCGTTGAAAGGTTTCTGGCGGCGTTCACTTGGCCCCGCCTTATCTCTCCGTTTTCGCGATGGTTCCTCTAGGATCTAGTGATCATCTCTCAGCAATTCTTGCAACCTTAAAAACAAACGGAAAGGCGCTTCTTTAAAAGTATAGGACTGACAGCTCCTGCAAGTATACAACCCTTTTTTTATTCTGCACAAACCTTCGATCGTATCGTTGCACAGTTCAAATGACAGATCAATGACTGATGTTGGGAAACTTTCCCTTCGACCATTCTGTTTTACTTTTGGGGCTTTTCTTAAAAAGATTCGCGTTATTCTTTTGCACTGTTGCCATGTCATCTTGGGGCTTAAATTAGTTTTGCTAAAATCTCAAATATCATTGCATACTTTGTGGCATGCAGCAGAAGAGAATTTAAATTTTGTCTTTGATCTAGTCTCATTAAAATAAATCTTCCCCTCCACCATCGTTGTCGTATACAAACCACATTAATCCCCACGCATGCCCTTTCCATCGTCCTGGAAACACACCCTCCTACCATGCCATTGCTCATCTCTCTTTGTGATCCTAAATATTTATAACTCGCAACTCGTGTAACCTTACTAAACTAATTACGCGCGATGAAAATCTCGTGAAATTCCATTTGTCACTTACTCTGACAATTTACATACAAATCCTTGTACTGTGAGAGCGCGCGCACTCTTAACATTCAACACATGAATAAATTAAATTAGCGGCTGCGAACCCCATCGTAGTATACATGCATAAGCACACACATTCATCATACTAAAACTTAAACTTAATTAACACTTCCCGCATCTTGCAGCGGAACAAAGCAGTCCTCGTCATCGTCACACCACCGTCAGCACTTCTTTTCCCTGGCGTTTCTCCGCAACACCAAAAGGATACACCATTGCTAGTGAAAAGTTAATTCGCATAAAATCACAATTAATCAAATCAAAGTCTGTCTTTGTGCCTTGCATCCCCTGCCTTTTTCAAATGGCATCACGGAGAAGATTCCAATTTCAGGTGAAATCTGAAATCTGAAATCCCATATCTACCTGGGCAACGAGAAGACCCATCATATCAGCAGTGTGTGTCGTTGTCCTTCCTTGTTGGGGGAAAAATCTACAAATGTAATTAATTTTAAAAGGGACTCTCCCCCCTATGTTTGTCGTATAGTTGTGACGAAAGTCGGATTGTTGGCTATTACTATTCCGAGTGTACTAGTAAACGAATTTATGATTCATGGCGGAATGAATATTTTCCTTCCATAAAGGGTTACTCAAAGACAGAGGGAAGGACCCTTTTGCTGGATGGCAGCGTCAGCTAGCATTGCTATCGCGCTACACTTCTGTATGCTGGCGCTGAGCGCAAAATTCTCCTGCCGCCTGATGCTGAACATGCAAAATTGAATAAGGACTTAATTAATATCCTTTAACAATGCGCAGCAGATGGGGTTTTTTCCTTGTTTTTGGACTTTGCCAAAAGTCAAGTTAATTAAATTTGCTGGAAAAGTTTCCTTTTGCGTATTCCGGTGGATGGCGGTGCGACTGTATCTCTGGAGCTTCTATACTTTGGACTCGGCTGTGTGTGTGTGACTTTGGTGAAAGCGGAAACGAATTTTATGCGCACAGGATATGACGATGCGATCGGAATGGCTGAGACTGAAAGTTTAGTGAAAAAAATTAATTTAGGGAACATTTTTGTGCAAGTCGACTTGGGGTAGGGGATAGATGAGGTCCAAGTTGTAGTAGTTGACAGTCCATGGTACTGGAAAGTGTGAAATCGAATAATTGCAAAGGTGGAAGTTTTTGGCAGTCTATGGTGGATGTTTTGAGGAATTTGATGGACGTTTTAAGGAGCCTGGTGGACGAGCTCTAGCGAATTTATTTAATTAGCGTTGGATGAGCTATTTGCAGATATTTAGTGCAAGTTTCCAGATCGAAGAAGTTGGCATAGTTGTTGAAGAATGTTATGGTTGGTGGACCCTTTGAGTGTTTCTATGTGCTCGTTTTGCATTATCTAAGAACTATATGGCATCGGTACCTATAGTCTCCTTCCAGGACCCCACTTTTGACGGTAGACCTTTTTTTCTGTGACCCAGGAGGGATTTTTATATTAAATACACTACAGATGCAGCTCCTTAGTTCGTTTGTCAAAGCTCGTGTTGAAGGAAGAAACAGATCCTTCATTTAAAATTTGTCGGAAACCTCTAGTTGCTTGATTTCGTTGAGATTTTATGCTTCCTTTGTTTTGAAGCTCCAACCCCCAAGAGCGGATCAGAGTATAAAAGTTGTTTACCATCAGTACCTAAATTAAAGCAGGATTCTCCACTCACATCCATCCATTTGATGTTGCCCATAACCCTGCTTGCATTTGTGATATTTTCTGGAGTACTCAACGTTCAGTCCGCTGTTCAGCATTACTCCAAGTACTTGAAAGATGCCTTGGTTCGAAGTCTTTGGTTGAAGCCCCGGTCTTCTGGTCCTGTAAACACTGATCACGGTTAACACACCGAGCTAAATCACTGACCTCAGCTTCGAGTGTCAGCGTGAGTCGCATGCATTATATTCGATAGTAGAGGTCCAACCACTGCCCCTTGTGGTACCCCTGAGGTAACCTTGTAATAGGTACTTACCGGCATGAACCTCAAGTACCTGATGGTGAAGTATTTCATGATTACCTTCATTTGGTAATATGGTATATCAAGCGTGGTCCGTTCGCCTTATTTTGAGCGTTAACTCACAGTCTCCCTTTGTGACCCATCGCCACCTTGTGAATAGTATTCTTTGAGCTGTCTTATCTACCACCTTGATGCGATCTTATTGCTAACAACTTCAGACATACTGTCTCTCAGAAAAGCCAGAAGTAACCCAAGAGAAACGGAACGGACCTGGTACCGCTCAAGGCTGAATGCTAGGACCCGACTAGTTTAATATTTCCTCTGATGGAATTGAAACCCCAGATTGGAGGTGTCTTAAATTACGAAGGTAATTAGTTTGCTATGCAGGTGACATCGCAGCGATCGCCCACAAGTCGACGATACTAGCGGCCCAGTTAAATACATTGAAGTGAAGTTGGACACATAGCTTACTTACTGGCAGAAGGTCAAGTCAGCATCCGAAAAATCAATACAACGTTGGGCAGACTGATGGCAAATTAAAGGCCATTATGAAAATCGCCGAAAACTTATCCAAACTTTAGCGCATTCCAATTCCATTCCTCAGAGCGTTAATGTGAGATCTGCGCGAGGAGAAGCTTAGGCATGTAAGTCTTGCCCAGGAAATGAGTATTCTCCCATCATAATAAGCAGAGTTATTCTCAAGGCACTAAAGGTCTTAGGTCGAAGGCTAAATATTAAAGTAGACCTTTTTATGAAAGCAGACCTTCTTTTGTATCATCGTACGAAGCCAAATCTTATCAAGGCGATTTTTGTTGATATTCTCCGCGGGTCCAACAAAATCAAGCGGGTCTTAGGTTTGCTTTGCAAAGACTGAGTGGAAATGAACAATCTCGATATTTTTTTGCTGACAATAAAAGTGAAGACCTCATCCAATTCCGTCCAGTCTTCAGTGGTTCTCGAGCTTTCGGCTTGTGAGATTCCGTAAACTTAAAGTCGAGACTAAAATGTGTTATTAGTAAGGCGCTCTATAAAAAACAGTGCACCTATCGAGATTCATTGATACTACTCCCTAAACAATGTCAGCACTAGTAGAAGGTAGGTAAATGATGCTCTTTTGGCGGTTGCCATAGCTTCACTTAGACCATCAGTTGGATCCATTGTGCTCAAGTAGAAACAAATTGCTAAAATTTCAGCGAAATCTCTCGAGTACCTAGTCAATCGAGAAATTAAGTTCCCCTGTCAGTCTGTCTCCTTGTACCGATTACGGGGTTATTTCAAACCTGCATTTTTAACTTTCTCCATTACGTAGTAAGAGAAAGATATTGTTTTCCTACAAAATTTCGAACTCGAGATGTTAATCAATTCTGGCATTACGATGATAGACGAACTAAAAAGAGTGGGTCTCAAAATTCTGTCCGGTCTGTCCGTCTGTCCGTCTGTCTGTCTGTCTGCCTGTCTGTCTGTCCCACAGGCCTACAGCCTAAGCGGCGGACCGGATTTCGATCAAACTTCGGATTTGGAGTTTGTGGGCTTAGGGTTCGGGGCCGTTTTTTATTTTGCAAGGCAACCTCAATATTGATGGTACTTCCCATACAAAATGTTCGTACCAGTTTTTTTTTTGCTCGAAAACGGCTCTAACGATTTCAACCAAAATTGATATTTAAGCTTAAGTGGGTGAGGTCATACCATGACTACATATCCACTTTTTGGCTAAAAATTCAAGTAACGGTGCTTTTGAAATTTGGACATATCTCGAAAACGCTCCATACGATTGTAACAAAAATTAGTTTCTAAGGTAATATGGTCATTTCTAACTTAATGGTAAACTCAGTTTTTGTCGCTATTATCGTAAAATAGATTTTTGAAAAAAAAAATTTTTTTTTTAAATTTAGTTTTCCTTAGTTTCCCAAAAAACGATTTTGACCAAAATGCAAACTTATGTGGTTTTCCATTGGGACCACCAGAAATCTTTTTCAGATCTCAGATTTTACTGTGCTCATGGAACGCGCAACGAGATTGATCTGCTTTTGTAAATGGATTAGTGCTTTAATTGACAACAATATCAGCTGTTCAAATGGCATTCGTTTTTGGCAAAATCACAAATGGATATCGACCTGAAAAATGTTTCGCCTGTTGTAGATAGAAATAAAGTATTATTGGTGATTTGTAGTCTTCAGATGACGAGGGAGATAATGAAGATAATAATTCCTCCGAAATCGTATCCATAGCTATTTATGTATTTTGTTATTTTGGTTTTTACGAAACTTTGCGCATTTGCCTCGAAATGAAACTTCTTAAACTGACGTTAAACAGCTGTACAAAGTATATTGGTATGCGTAAATCTGAAAAAATATCGAGATCTGCGAAAAGTGATCCAGTTCGAAAAAAAGATTGATTTTTCGTCCCAATGGAAAACCACATTAGAGTAATATTGATGTTCTTAAAACTGTTGCGTCCTTAATTTTTAATTCGAATCACCGAAAACGCTAATTTTAAACAAGTAATGCTTGTTTCGTGTACAATAACTTAAAGGTAATCGGTTTTTAGCTATATAGTTAACAAATAGTATTTTTCACACTAAACATTACAATATTTGGTACTTACTGTTTTGTCTGCCAAATTTTACAAAAACTGCTCTAACGATTTTGATTTAAATGCATACTAAGGATAATATCAATACTTTAAATAATATCCCGTACTTAGTTTTCTAAAAAAAATCGAAATAATTCGTTTTTTAATTTATCGTGATATTCAGTTTATAACTGCTAATGCAAATTCAAAAACAAATTTCTGAATTCTTGCATATACATATACCGATATCGATCTATCACGACCTATACTTCCAATCATAGACAAATTAAGCCAGCGTCAATTATATATTTCACTCAAAAACAAAATCATTTCCTAGCAGATCAAAACTGAGAAACTCCTAATAGGTAGGTACTATGCTTGTTCTCGTACTCAAAAATCTTGTAAAGTGTAAGAGGTTATAAAATAGTACAGTAGGCGCTTATAACTCTCTAACCAGAACTGGCGACTAAGAGCTTCAACTTCTAAAAACTCACATTGTTATTATGTACCTACTGCCATCTTTTATAAAGCATTGCTTCTCAGATCTTCAGGTATTTACCTACCTATCTAATAAAATAAGAAAACAACGAGAAAGTTTTGTTCGACCCAGTCGTGCACTTTTTTTTAAATATGAACCAATGGAAAGGTAAAGTTTTGAAGGGAAGAATGTATTTTTTTTTTTTTTTTTTATTAATTAAAAAAAAAAAAAAACATTAAGTTAACAAAACATGCAGCTTTTGATTTACAAATACCTTTCCGCATATAATGCATTGAGATTTAAGGGCACAAAAGTCCAGGGGATATTTAGCCTCATCTATTCCATTCCAAATATGGATACTTCTTGCTCACATTCCTCTCTGAAATAATAATTCTTCCTTTGTAGCAAGCTTCCATTGTACCTATATAAAATTCGGTTTAAAAATGGCGATCGGTATGAAGAAAAACGACTGTTATTGGAACTTTTCCCTATATCACAGTCATATGTCGCGTTTTCAGTCAAGACATGGTTTTTTTTTTTTTTTTTTTTGATAGTGTGAAAAACACAAACCATTTTATATGATTCATTGTTAATAGGTACACCTGCTATAGCTACAGCAGGGAAAAGTACTACAAAGTGGAACAAATATTTCATCGTGTAAGTCAACCGTAACAAGTTCACTATCCCCTTGACTGCGTCATAACATTACGTTAACATAAATCGAAGTAGCAATTGATTTTATGAAATATAAATATAGAACCCCGAACATGTGGAAACACCGCCATCATCGATCATCAGCAGACCCAAACAGTCATCAGTTCACCACGCCAGACTCGTTACAAAGCTATCAGAACCATAACACCCTACTTAAGACATTTATTACCAATAATTCCAATTAGTAACCATACCCCTCTCCATGCCCAACATAGCACATCAGCCATCCTAATTGCGCTAAATAATTACCTCTCATGGCGCACGTACACACCATATAAAGCATCTTTCTCTCTTTCTTTGTCTCTCTCGTACAAACCATAACAATAATTTTACAAATCTGAATAATAAAACATTACACTGTGACGCATAAACCGATCCATTTCCCAAAGCCCATGTATAGCTCGTATCTTCCAACAATCTACACTCCCTCTCACAGTTGGGTCATAAAGTCGAAATGTACGCTCGCATAATTCCACATCACACTGAAACAACTCCCCCCAAAAGGAAGCATAACGCCCAACGACGACGATGAAAACGATGAACACACCAGCATTATAATTAACAGGTCTCACATATCCTGTAACTAAAGATAACAACCATCGTATATCATTTTTGGAGTCTAATAAATAATTTAAACTTTGAAATTGTTGCCTTAAACTCTGGCATGTTTTTTTTTTTTTTTTTTTTAACATTCACCTGGTATACCCAGTGAGGCCACAATCCATATCTGAACTGAATGTGTGCGTATGCAAGGATTTGACTTTTGGCCATAGTCCCCTTGGGATTTCATCATCATTTCGGGTGTAGGTTTTTGGAATTCATTTTTAGAACATTGGATTCTGAGAGACCAACAAAACTAACCAGAAAAACCAGAGCACTAATTTAGAAGCCCTTCACACTTAACCCAGGGGTATGCCTTTTTGTCTATAATATTTCTCTCTGCACAGACAGTCATAGGTAGGATGACTACAATTATTTTCCTGCATGAAGCACAACAAGGGACATATGGGAAGATTGCAGTCGCTTTGGCAGTCGATCTAGAATACCCTATGTCGAGCAAACTTTGATCATGATCGTTCGAACTTAAAAAAAAAAAAAAATTCAGAAGGTTGAATACAATCCAACATAGTTTTTTTCCTTTTTAAATAATCGCGACTACCAGATCCGTTGTTTATTGAAGTGATCGGCGAAACATTTGATTGAGGAAAACAGTAAATTCGTTAATAGAAAGTCGTAGTCATGAAGGTTTC
Organism: Cheilosia urbana; assembly: GCA_946477585.1. Classification (NCBI taxonomy): domain Eukaryota; kingdom Metazoa; phylum Arthropoda; class Insecta; order Diptera; family Syrphidae; genus Cheilosia; species Cheilosia urbana. The sequence goes on from OX297854.1 coordinate 106,495,856, forward strand.
TCCAAATAGTCTTCGTTGGGGCTAATATATCCATGCACATATAAAGTGATCGAGATCCCCGGTCACACTCGAAATGCTTTTTAAGCAAACTTATCCTCAGAACTCAGAAATCTCTGCTTTTAGTCTTCAAAACTACAAATCAGCATTTTTACAACGATCGAGATGATCTAATGATCAATCGCCGGTTAATCCACATTTCCATATTCTACTGACGCTGCACCGAATTAATGAAAAAAGACCAACAGCAAGAGTGTTAATTCGAAAAATAGTCATTTCAACACACATGATTCAACGTATCAACCAAATTGGAGAATATTGTTAAGGCGCCTTCTCTTAGATATAATAGTAAGAGCGACCACTCAGTGCTAATCAAAGTTTAAACTCATCGATTGATGGCTAATTGATCCCCACGATCGACGTGAAATTCAGTTGAAACAAAATCTAGATTTGGTTAGAGAAAACTTGGAAACAGTGGTAGCCATTCATTTCATGCTAATAGTGTCGGTAAGGGCAGTGATATGGACTGAACATGATCACCGATCGTTTTCTAAATGATCTTGTAGTAGACCGAACGTCATCATATTTGACTTTATAAGTCTCAAAGATTTGACTTTCGAGTGATTTCAAGTAAACGGTATGCTTCATAGAGCTTTTAATCGATCTTATTGCAGTGATCGAGAAACAAAATTTACCTGATCATACACCGATCTTTGTACAGAATTGAACGTCAGGAAAGCTTCCTACAACTTATACAAAATTGCTGTCCACTTGACTGGAGTCATGCCAATCGAATAGGATACTAAGTATATATGAAGTTCGATCATGGACAACCTACGATTTTTGATCTCTAAAATATATGTTTTTAAAGCTCCAGTCTTTTGTAAAGGGTCTTTCATTAACGACAACTTCTTCTTTAAATAAATTGCAAATTACTTGATATATCTCTATCTGAAATGTATTGGCTTGAATAACTATCAAAGCATTTACAAAGGTAATTCGACTTCGTTCATATGTCCACCATGGGAATGTATGCAGCGGTCGATACATTGAACCCAATTCTCGATGACTCGGCCACTTCAATACTGGCCTTGAGCTCCTCTAACGTCACCGACTTGTTGGCATAGACCAATGATTTAATGTAGCAATATAAAAAAAAAAGTCTAGAGGCGTTAGATCACATAATCTCGGCGGGCAATCGACGTGTCCTTTCTCGAGATAACACGTTCACCGAACTGAGACTTCAATAACTCGATTGTTGCACCCGCTGTGTGGCTTGTGGCACCGAACCACATATCACTGATGTCCAATTCATGCAATTGCTCAAAGAAATAACTTTCCAACATGTCTCTGTAGCGAATACCATTTACCCTAATTTATCGGTCATTTTCATTGACGAAGAAAAAACGGCCCAAATGACGCCACCGGCATGTAAACACAGTGACTTTTTGCGGATAAAATTCTGTTTCATGAAGAACATGAGGGTTCTCACCTGTCCAGTAACGCATAAAAAAATCGCTGAAGATTGAAAATTGTCGATACCAAATTTTAATTATTTGTAAACGTTGTTCCTTCATGTACTTCACCATAATGAAAATCTTGATTTTACTGAATATTTTAACATTGACAGTTCGGTAATCGGTTTAAGGGTGCGTTTACACTAAAAGTTTGAGGTCTCTAATGAAAGACCCTTTACAATATGGGCTAGAATTCGTTATACAGGCGATCGTAGATGTTCAAACCGAGGAGACCTCTGCATCGTTGTTCAAATCTTTGTCCTAGTTAACTAATTATAACTTTGACATCTTCAGAGAGTCTTTATTTTATCGAAATAAAACATCCAACAAGGATGTATTATAAAAGGCTAATAACGGACTTCTTCTTGTTTAAATTTCAAATTCATATTTACGTGCCGCTGATGGTTACTGAAACTAGTACGATAGGTGACTAATGATTCTTTCATTTTATTTTATTTATTTCATTATTGATTATCCTCATGTTAAAATTTACAAAACTTCGAAGTAGTGAATATTGCAGCTTAAATATTGAGAATAGTTGGTTCTTTCTTTCAGTGCCGTAGAAAAAATAAGGGTCGAATCGCGTTCTCCATGACCGAGCATTTCGTGACGGAATTTGTTTTTGTTTCACATGTAAAACCAACTTAATTCCGTGAACGGGTGGATCGTTCACGAAAGTGACTATTCGACCCCAGTACTCTTGATCATCGATTGATCGTGACTTGACCCACATGATCAACTTCATACTTCGTTGGAAGTATGTATAAGCAAACCGATCATCTGACCTTTTTGCCTTCAGAACGTCCACAGTTTGTATCTATTTATTTATCGAATAATATAAAAAGGCGCAGTGGCAGGTTTTTTCCCACTGCGCCACCTCTCACGAAAGTCTGACAAACATCCGAGTATATCCCTCTCATGTAAGAGCTTCTCATTGGTCGTTTGGTCTCGGCATAAAATTGTAGATCCCTTCCATTCGTCCAAAAAATTAAAATAACTATTTAACTATTTAAAAAAAAAGAAGAATCCTTTCCTACATCTTTTAAATTTTTACCTAAAGAACAATAATTTTCCTAAAAATAGTCCGCCAAAAAGAACAGTCACGTGTACCTACCCTATACCCTTCGCTGTATAAAAACGAAAGGCTTAGCCACGTTGGCTGCCGGAATTAATGGAACTGACATGTATTAATATTCATCGGCTTATTATTATGTGAGATGGTGTGTATTAATTCTTCTTTTTTTTTCTGCTCGTGACGTCTGACTGGTAAATAGGTTTATTCTACTGGGATAGATACACCACCGTGACACAAATGTGTCGAGTGATTACAACGTGTACGAGTGTTACGATGTATACGTAAGCTAATTTGGGTGCTCTCTGGAAATGTTTTTTTCCATTTGGTACACAAGTATATGTTTTTAGGCTGTCATGTAAGTAAGCTTGAGTGCAAAGTGTGATGGGGATAAAATGGCAAATTGACGTCAGTTGTAAATTAAAATTTCATGTACCTACTGGAAACAAAAATTAATGGGATAATAACATCTGCGTGGTCTATTAAGCATCGTGTGGGCGTAGGTTTATTATGAATATAAACCGTCTAGTTATAGAGCAGGGGTTAATGGAAAATTCTTGTTTTATAACGTAAGTTTTACTTAACTTGTGTCTTTATAACCACAGCCCTATATTAAGTAATGCAACCAACTACTAAACATTCTTTCTCTTTTCAGACAAGTGTCACTGAAGTTACAAAGTGAGTAGGTAATATTATGATTTAGTAAATTTTCAAAATAAAAGTTCGTTTATTAAAATCCAACCCACCCTGTCTGTCCTCCGTTCCGTTTTTTTCCCTTTGGGTACGGAACCTAAAAAAGAGAGCAGATCTTAGCCATATTAGGTTTCTTTAACGAATATCAAAAAATATAGCTCTCTCTAGCTTTGTTTAGTTGCTTAATTTTTTGGTTATTTCAAATATGAAATAATTTACCTCTTGCATTTTATTCTTGAAATTTATTTACCTGTAATATATTGGTAAAACCTAAAATGCATATCTAATATATTATAATAAAAAAATATTTGTTTGCTCATATTCCCTTTTTTTAAGCAGAATAAGCATAATTTTATTCGTAAAGCAGAATTTTGATTGTTGGGATACGCTAACGCAGGGGTTCTTAAACTGTGTTCCGCGAAAGATTTTTCAGGGTTCCGCGACTCTCTTGAATTAAGAATAGTAAAACACAAAAATAATTTTTGTAAGTATGCAATTGCAAACATTTGTGCGCAAAAAACGTTCAACGTTTGATACGAAAACTAATATCAAGTGTGTCAAAAATCCATTTTTAATGAAAACCCAGCCTACGACACTAATGTGGTATTCGATTCGGCGCTCTCAGAGCTCTTTTTTTTTGCTCTCAGAGCAGTTTTTATGTTCGTTTGGTAGAAAAAAAAGCCATCTTTTTCAGATTCAAGAGCACTTTTGCGAATCTAGATATTTTCATGGATTTACCAATACAAGTGCGCTTGAGTTTGACAACTGGTGGAGGGCGTTTATGTTTTCGTGAATTTGTTCTAAAGCAAAGAAAGACATTGCATCGGGTGAACCTATTTTTGTAAATTATTTATGTATAAATAGGTATATTAAAACCAATCTGGACGCAAATTTCGAATCTTTTAATTTAAAATTTAACCAGTGAATGGAACACGTTTTGAAAAGTGTTGAAGGCTACACATATCGAATCCCACGAATATTATCACAAAAAAAGAGCAAGTAACGTTTTTATGTTCGATTAGCCACACGAAATCTGAAATCTGAGAGCGAATCTGAAGAAGCCCAAACGAATACCACATAAGCATTCCGGGAAACGAGTCTCTTATAGATCTGCAGAATTTTTCTTCATCAAAACACGTATTTGTTTCTGTATTATTGAATGAACGCCTGAACTTGCCAAACACACTATATTGAATTTGCTCTGCCCTTTTTTTCAAAAGTCACAACGTATCCCTGTGAAACAGGCTTTTCAGCGTATAGGTAAATACATACTAAATACATATAAATACATATAAAGACTGGACGCTGCCCCAGATATGCGAATACAGCTTTCGGAGATAGAAGTCAATTTCTAAAAATGTATGTATCAAACGATGAAACAGTTTCCTTCTTCACACTTAACTTGAAAAAAATATCCTAAATAAAAAAATCGAAAATTCGTCGATGAACTCACACCGAACACCAATTAGTTTTCTGTTGACGTCTCAATCAGCTGTGAGACACTAGTCGCTAAACTTCGGTGCAAACTATTTTGGTTACAGATTTCGATCGCATTAATTATGAAATAAAATTAATTTAGTGCGTTTAAAAATATTATGAGTCCATCAATTAATTATGGAAAATGATTTTAATTTGATAGGTCAGCTGTTCTGCTGAATTGGCTGATTATTGCAAAAGATTTGAAATTTGAAAGATTTGAAGTCGTTTTCGTGGCAAACGACTTTATAGTGCCTTTGCATTTACACCGCACCTAAATTCCACATTTCGGGCAAAAAATGTCGAAATGCAATTTTTCGTTTCCACTGAACATTTCAAATGACAGCTAGTGTCAGAATTTATTATTATTATTATTATAATTTATTAATTGGTAAGTAAATTACAGAATTAATAACTTTTTTTATAGCACTAGCTGCCAGGGCTTACGGCCAGTGTCAGAATTTATTATTGATCCTTGTTTTTTTTTTTGTTTAGAAATCAGAAGTGCTTGAACCTAAAGAATATATTTTTCTTAGCTATATTAATTTAATCATTTAAGTGCTAATTCAGACATATTAAATATATTGCTGATTGATTGATTTGTTGACAGCCGTTTTTTTTTTTTGTCAGCGGGCTGAAAAGTAATTAAATGGAGTGCGGAATTTGAAACGAGATTTGTTCGATTGAACAAACTTACAAATGCAGCGAGAAATTCAACATTTGGAAATGTTGGAAAATATATGGCGAAATACTGAACATTTGGCCTGAAATGTTGAATTTAGCCGAAACGATGAGTTTAGGTGCGGAAAATATATGGAAACACTTCTGTTCTCTATGAAGTTTCCGCGAAAACCCGGTTTTCGGTTCGCTGTGAATAGGGTATTAAGAGTTGGGGTTCCGAAATATATTTGAGCATTGTTTAGGAGCATGGGTTTGATGGTGAATGAGGGCAAAATAAAATATATGCTGTCAACAAGAAGGGACACACAACATCGACGAATCGAGCAGAACGTCACGATAGACAGCTATAACTTTGAGGTAGTTAGGGACTTTGTCTACCTCGGCTCCGCTATAAACTCTGATAACGACATCACATCAGAAATCAAACGAAGAATCACACTTGCCAACCGCTGTTTCTTTGGCCTAAGACGGCAACTGATAAGTAAGGCCTTGTCGAGAAATACTAAGGAAACTCTGTATAAGACCCTCATCATCCCAGTCCTGCTTTATGGTGCAGAAGCATGGGCGCTATCAAAGGCGGATGAAGATCTCCTTGGTCGTTTCGAACGCAAAATTCTTCGAGTGATTTTTGGTCCCGTTTGCGTTGACGGGCTTTGGAGAAGAAGATTTAACAGCGAACTCTACGAGCTGTACAGCGACATCGACCTAGTCAGAAAAGTACGCATCAATCGTCTAAGATGGCTGGGACATGTAGAGCGAATGGACACCAACGCTCCGGCCCGAAGAGTCTTCGATTCTAACCCGGAGGGACAACGCAGTAGAGGAAGACCTCGCCTTATGTGGCGCGCGCAAGTGGAAGGGGACCTCAACCAACTTGGAGTGCGCAACTGGAGGCAGTTAGCCAAAGATCGCGCTAACTGGAGAGGCGTATTGGTTGAGGCCCAGGTCCACCCCGGACTGTAGCGCCACCTAAAGTAAAGTAAAGTAAGTTTAGGGTTCCAGAGGTTAATAAGTTTGAGAACCGCTGGGCTAACGGGTTTTAATGCACTTTGCCCATGAGAGTTTAAGTTGTTTTTTAAGCCTAGAGTTTCTCTGATAGCGACCCTGGTTCGACCCCCAAAAAAATATGAATTATGTTTGGATCTGTCATGAGAAAGTTTTCCAGGTCATGCGGTCACTCGAATGTTCACCATGTCACTGGTTCGACCCCGAAAAAATATGAATTACGATTGCTTCTGTCCTGAGAATTTGTTTCAGTTCATCAGGCCACTCCAATATGGACCATGTCTGTGGTTCGAGTTTTTCAGATCATCCGATAATTCCGATGTTCACCATGTCTCTGGTTCGACCCCCAACAAATATAAACTAAAACCCCATCTGTCCTAAGAAAGTTTTTCAGATCACTCAGACTATGCATCTATCTGGTTCGACCCCTGCAAAAATGTTTCAGATCATCCGATCGCTCCGATGTGAACCTATTTTTTTTAGACAACTCATTAAAGCATTTTTAAAAGGACCTCTGTTCCTTTGCAATCACCATCCTTCTCAATAATTATACCTTCCAAATTTGCTCATTTCCCTTTTTTAATGGTTAATGGGCCTTGTACTTGTGTCGAACTCGCGTTTAAAGCATCAATTTTCACTGAAACTTATCCAGATCCTCGCGCTCATTGGTATTAATGTTGCCAATAGGCTTACAGTTGTAAACATGCATAGGCGGCAATCGCATGACAAGCATCGAAAAACCGCCCAAATCCCTCTTGACCTTCCATAAGCGGGACATGTAGTTTTGTTCAATTTACCTCCTGAATAATGGTTGGCATTCCTTTGTATACATTTTTGTAAATAAATTTACAATGATTGTCCGCTGGCGAATTCAGTAATCCATTAAAAACTTGCAAAAAAGAAAGATACCCACTTACTTAACAAACGAAAGCCAATCCCCTCCGTCTACTTGCACAAAACTTATCCCAAAAATCGCCAACAATACCTTGGAATGCTCGAAATTGCATTTGATTAAATATTAATACCTGCTCGTTCTCCTGGCTCGTCCGCCTCCTTACATGTCGATTTCTCATTTTTGTATACACAAGACCGCAATCTAAGAAAATCCCTCGGTGAAACTTGATCCAATTCATCCTACCCTCGTATGGCTTTGCCAAGAAAACTCCCACCACCACCGACACTGCATAAAATATTCAGAGAAAAACAAGAATTCCTCCATCTCCCTCTCTCTTATTGTGAACTCTGACAGCTACTAACTTCCTGTATTAAAAACCGAAATTTCAATTCAATTGTCCTCCCGAACTGGTTGTGCTCCCACTTCCGCAAAACCCAGAGAAAAGACCTGAAAAACAGAACCTCCAGCAGAAAGCATGAGCGAGTGCGGAGTAAATTTTTAATGGAAACTGCAACAACACAGCACAGCTACCATGTGAAGGTAGGATCCTTCGTTCTCATATAGTATTTGATTTCATGCTCCAAATACAGCTGGCTGGATGAAAAAAGGGTTAAACTAGTGAAATGCAGTTTGCTGGAGCACTACAGGCGCAATTTCTAAGGAACACGTCAATATTCTTATCATTGCAAATCCTGAAGGAACGAATGAGTTCTCTTCATCGTCTTCCTAGTTTGCAGTCGTATCGTTGGCGTAGTTGTCGTCTTGCTAAGCGAAATCAATTCGTGCATTTTTTATGAAGACGCAATTTCCATCGTTTGCCATTGCCATTGAATTGAATTCTATTTATGTAAAAATGAAACCAACTCTAACGGGAAGAGAGGTACTTCTTATCGTTGAAAAGGATGTTTTCGTTGTGTCATGTCGCGTCGACTTTATCAATCTGGGACTGCTGCTGATGCGTCATGATCAAAAACATGACGCTGTCTCACAATGGATGGCTTCGCATTCACGGATGTGAATAATTTAAGACACCACTCGCAAGAGCATCCTCGCCGAGGATAACTGAAGTGCACAGCACAACACAGTCGATGTTATTTAAATGTGAGAAGAAGTCCTCTTTGCTGTTGTTGGGCGTCGCGTCGTCGTTCTGTCTACGTAAATACGTCAATGAAACGAACAACGATCAACTTGCTACGAAATCGATTTCTGTTCGTCCGGTATTGCCATCTATTTAACTTGTCAAATAATTAGTGGCCAGAGAATGCATCTGTCCATCAATAGCCGGAGCACCGGAAAGAGCCTTTACATTTTTGGCGAACAACAGAGGGCACTGAGAACGTAATCATTATTGCAGAGTAGTGACAGTTGGAACAAGTTTGTTTTGCTATTTTCTTTTCAATTGACTTACGGCGAATCGGTAAGGGATTGCTGGAAATCGGGCGAAGAGTAGGTTCACAGGTGGGACGCAGTTTTAATCCAAAGCCATTCTTGTTCCACGAAACCAATTAACTTTGAATGATTGGTAGCGGCTTTGGGCTCACTTTTGTCAAGGCATAATTTGATTTCTATGGCTAGGGTTGCTAACGCACATGTGCGTTATAGGGTCATAGCTTGCGCACATAAATGATTTAGTTTTCAGTTTTTAGTTGTGCGATAATGTATTTTATATGACCCGGACAAATTCGTTAAAATGATTGGGTCATATGGTGGGGCGAGTGGAGGATAGACGGCGCGCTGAAGAGCAAGTGAAATCATCTTGGTGTGGGTCACTGGATAGGTAGCCGACCGATCTAAAAGACCTTTGTGGGCGCTTGTTGTAGCGCTTATTTGTCTTCATTGTTAAGATACGATAGAGCAGAACATTTATGAGCATTTTTTTACAGCGCACACTCGTGTGCGTTTGATTGGTTTGCGTTTCATTTTCCGATGGAGAACCATATTTTTCTGCATTTCTTACAGCCCAACCTCATGTGCGATTGGTTAGTAGGAAACCACATTTTTATGATTTTTTTTACGGGGCGCATCCATGCGCAGTTGATTGGCGTGTATCTTCTATTCCGATGAAGCGCCCTATTCCTATGTGTGCCATATAGCGCACAAAGATGCGCGACTGATTGTTAAGCGTCTTCTTTTCCATTGGAAAACCAACAACATACCAGTTCTGTGCGTTTAATTTTCCAACGAGAAACACATTTTGATTCAGTTTTAACAGCGCACACCCAATTGCGATAGATTGGTATGCATTTTCTTTTCCATCTTAAAAGCTCATACCTATTAATTTGATCCGTATATCGCTGTGAGTTTCATGTGCGATTGATTTATGTGCGTTTTCTTTTCTTTTCTTGTGCGCACATCCATGTCCGTTGGTTTGGTATCTATCTTCTTTTATGTGGAGAACCACTTTTCGATACACATTTTCTTATAGCGCACACCTATGTCCGTTTAATTGTCAAATTCAGCGGGCACACCAATGTGCGATTGATTTGTGTGCGTTTTATTTTATTTTATTTCATAGCACACATTCATGTCCGTTGGTTTGGTATCTATTTTCTTCTTAGTGGAGAATCATGGAGATGGAGCCTTTACAGTGCACACCCATGTGTGTTTGATGGGCAATATGTGTCTTCGTTTTAAATGTCGAACCATATTTTTGGGAATTTTTTTACAAGCCATTATGTGCGATTGATTTTTCTGTGTTTTCTTGTCGCACATTGGGATACTACAAGTGATTGATATGCACCTGCTTTCCCCTGGAGAATCACATTTTTATACAGTCCTTACATAGTAAACCAATTTTCGTTTGACCTATGTACTTCTACTTTCCAAATGTAAGCGCTCACATCAACATTTCCATTTCAAGGCGGAAATTCTGTAAGAATCCGCTCATGCTCCCACAACGTTCGAAATACAATTACTCAGTTTTAATTCGATTTGCTTCGATTGAAATTCGAATTTCGCTTTGCTCTCTTCACAAATGGGAAACAATTTTTTGTTTGTCCTCACAGTCCTTCTTGTTCCTTCGTAATCTATTTTCGTCTCAACCGCAGAAGTAATTTGGTCTGAGTGAATTTGGGACGACTTTGCCAATCAGCTCGGGTCGTCGTCGTTTCTTATTGACATTTTCAATTTGCTATTCAGAGGATAACAATTATTCATCGACTCCGTTCTGCGGGTAGATATAGCTCGCTGTATAGGCTTTTGCAAATTCCCGTGATTTCACACGAACAAACGCCGTTTCGCCGTTAGACGGAGCTGTCGAACAAATGGTGAAATTATTCATTAAAACAATGCCAGTAGGGAATGTAGTACAACGTGTCTATTGATAAGCTTCATGCTGATGGCGACAGTCGATGTGGTAAGGGAAGGGCTCAAGATCGACTTGACTTGATTGGTGGAAGGATTTACTTTTTAAAACTTAATGTTTTCGGTTGGGTACAGGTGAGATATCTTCTGGTGACTGGTAGTTTTCCGAAAAAAAAAAAACAAGTGAAGGACCCAAACCATCAACGGAGGAACAGCTCCCATCGAAACCGGTTCGTTCGTAGTCGCCTGGTTACACAGATTTCTGTTTCCCCGTCGTGCCTTTTAACACAAAACCCTCCAACCTACATTAATTAGAACTATTTTCGAGAAACCTCCAAATAAACCTATTAAATCACAACGACAAACGCACACAAAGCCCGAATCTATTTCGCAAATCTTTCCTTTCAAAATCTGAAAGCAATACTTCCTACTCTGTTGGAAAGTTTCCTAATTTAATTCTAAACACATCATCACACATCAAAAGCTTCTGCAACTTATCACGCAACTGTCAGGTTGTTCCCATTTTAAGGTGCCATGCCATCCCTGCCCCTGCCAAACAGATGGCAAGAACTGGAAGACGAGCAAACACTTCTGCCGCACTATGCGGTATTCAGTCAACTAAGGCTAATTTAATGAACTCCCTTTCACCACCGCACCAACCACCGCCCAGCGCACAGCACCTGCTCCTGCACATCAAAACCAAACTTTCGGTTGTTGGTGTGGGTATGATGCTTTCTAAGAAATCGCATTAACATTCATTTATCCCTGAGAGCACTGCCATCAGTCGTTCTTTTTGTTCGCACTTTAACGCATGCAAGTGTGCAGAACCGCAGTTGCTTGTGGATTTATATCATAACCTGCTCGTGTTCTCGGCCATCTACACGTTATAGTGAGTTGCATGTCTGCGGGACCTGAAGGACGAAACAAAAAAAAAAAAAAAATATTTTTAAACAAACTTTTCCCGAACAACAAACTCATAAGTTTTCCAGCAATTTCCACAGATGGGTACAATATTCGTGTCTTCCATATGTCCCAGGGACACTGCTCAACGTACATGCAAGTGCACAAGCACTATGCGAGACAGGGTAAAAAATCGCATTTCATGCTTGACGACACGGTACAGCGCTGATGTTTATAACGTCGCGATGCTGCTAACAAGTGGATCAAAATTAAGGACTGAAGCTCTGGAGGAAAAACGCAGCGAAAACAAAAAAACAAAAACAAAACCATCTTCAATGGGAAAATATTTTTTAATGCGACACGAACAATATTGCCAGCTGAATAACGCTCAAAGACGCAGAGGAGCTCGCATTAAAAACGAAGTGGAAAACTTTTCTTGGTGCGGAGATTTGTCTTTTGGATTTTTTTTTTTTCAATTTGCATGGGTCTGGAGTTCATTTCAGCTGTTGTACACGGAAATAGTAATGAAATCGGAATGAAGTGCGTTCCATTGCGCAGCGCATGGGACATTGTACGTCGTCGCTCGGCTCGTAGAAAGTTTTCATTGCGAATTTAGCCCCGAGGTAACAATAAGTTTCTGACGGAAGCAGAATGTACATTTGGTGGGTTTGAATAGTAGGTGGTGGTCCATGGGAATGTGATGTGGATAGTGTAACTCATACACACTGTGAAAGGCATTGGGTTACGGCCTTCCTGGGCAGTTGTAATTAAGCTTTGAAAATTTTACTGGCCGGATTTTTTTTTTTTTTAATTAAACTCGTTTCGCGGGGAACTAACAATTTGGGGTGAAAGTATAAACTGAATGTGAATTATAAATATATCGGGTCAAAATGTTAGTAGCGAAGGCTGGTCCTTTTTGTGCGTTTATCTTGAGCGATGACTCTTTTTCCCCAGGAGCCTAAGATGTCTAAGGTATCGAGAGCCTTTTTTGCTTTAATTTTGGCTTTAAAAACACTGCTTCAGAAGGCAAGATATGTGTCAAGTTTCAGGTCTTTACAGGGAGTGTATTGTTGGTCTGCTCTTTTAGATGTTTTTGAGCCATCCGGTAAGCAACTATTCTGTCTTGAAAGACACTGCTTTTCTAAGAAAACCATATACAAAACATAAGGTCTTTGGAGGGACTATGAGCTTAAATACTTAGTCAAGGAAACTTGACAATCAAATAAGATCTTTGGAGGGATTAGGAGCTACAATCGAGAAAACTTGACAAATAGCTAAAACTTCAGTTCGAAAGATCTTGCTTCGATAGACAGAATTTAAAACTTTCGAGTGTTCTTGAGCCCATCCAAAAAAAAAGTCTCGGTTTAAGCTTGAAAAATACTGCGATGCTTCGAAATTATGGAACAATACCCAACTTTAAGACCTTCGGTGGCTTCTGAGCCACCTGTGTAGGTTGAAGATTTTATATTCATAAAAGGGATGGCGTTCCGCTTTTTTGTATTAGCTTTCTGTCAGACTACTTTGATGTCGATTTTCGTAGGCAGATTATCGGTTTATTTTTAACGAAGAGGCATACCAGGCGTTCTGATTGACAGTTTCGACACAAACGTAACAGCATATCATATCATATCAGAACTTAGTAAGAAGTACGTTACAATGGGTAAAGGACTTTTTTGGAGCATGCCCCTTTTGCAAATAGGGATTTGGCAGTATTCTTCCTCATGCTCTTAACATAGCCTCAGTCGAATATATTTGAAGCTTTCGAGGAACTTAAGTTCAGAGTTTTTTCTCTGGGGCTAGGAAAACGTGACATTCTTTCTGGATAAGAGCCAGTTTTTGAAGGCTTCGCCAAGTGTCTGTCAAGGAGAATTAGGTCTTTCGGGAGCGCTTAGATTAGAAACATCTTCCGATGGCAAGTAATTCTACATCTTCTAGAAATATTTTAAGCTATAGATTGTCTAGCAGTCTTGATAGACTTTTGGCAGAAATTTCGACAGAAATAACTGATCTGCCTGTGCCCTTGATATGGAGGGGATTTTATGTTGGGACCTTATTGGTTTTGGGCTGAAATGAGCTTTAGCCATCGTCGAAGATGGCAAGCTGGTACCTTATACTGTCAAAGTGTTAAAAAGTGGTCCAAATAAGAACGCTGTTCCTAGAGCGAGCAACGAAAAACAGTGGTTACTGTGTCAGGGTGTCGGATTGCGGGCCAAAAACGAACGTGGCTTGAAAAGGGCCCAACGACAAACAGTGGTTCCTGTGAAAAGGTGTCGGATAGTAACCCCACGGAGTTCGCTACTCTACTTGTAAACAAGGTTCCTGATGCCCTATTGACAGACAAAACTTAAATTTTTCCTCCACACACTCAATTCCATCGTCTACGCCTCACTGTTAAAATAACTTCGTCGCCGATAGGATGGAGCTCTGTGCTGTACCACCTTTTGATGATTGACAAGATGCTCTTAGTATGTTCTTTACGAGCCTTTCGACAAGAAGTTGGCCTCCCCAAAGAAGAAGACCGCAGCACCGGTTTGTCTAAAGTAGCTCCGGACCTGTACGTGTACCGTTTTCCCCATTCTAAGTTGGGTGTATTAATTTTGTTGACACTCAGAAAGTATTAAAAGTAAACAATATTTGCTACGCCTGCCACTCACCATCAATCCCAAAGAGATCCCAAAGCATTACCACCTTCCGAAACCATAAATCATCATCAGGCAAAGCAGTCCATTATGTGACTATTTATGTCCTGGCATTGTTTGCCCAAACGACTCGCACGCCCCAGATAAGCGCCTCCGCATTTCTAAGACGCTATCATAATCATCTGGTCCATCAAAGAAGCCCACCCTACGCCATTGAAAGTGAAATCCCAACGCGGTACGCCACAAAGCGGCCAAGCTTTGTTCCGCACTCAAAGCCACACCGGTGTTCAAATTTGAAATCCCCATCTACCATCGAAGAACAATGACAGAGCCATCTCGCGACTAAAAAAGTGGAAGACTGAAAAATCCTTTAATTATCCTATAATTTCCCGCTTTTCTTTGTCATGCTTATACAGAGTATTCCTGTGACGTTTTTTTTCCCAAAGACATACCACCCAAAACTATTATCATCCTCATCAGCATCATTGTCACCCATCTTCGCTTTTGCCAAATGGAGACGACAACGACGAAGAACAATGACTAGAAAATGACTGCGAGCCTGGGGAACAAAAGGCGGGCACAACAATCTATGCGAGTGTGTATGGGGTGTCTGCCTCGGATAACAATGCCAACCTCCCTGTGACAATAATACATCATTAGTTGTTTCACATTCACTATATCGACCGAGTGAATGGATCTCTGGTAATAAGGCGAAAAATGCTTCGCTATCTGCACGCGATGTTAGTTCAGATTAAGTGGATTCCTCAAAGGACACAGAGTTAACAGAGACAGAGGCAAAGACAAAAATAAAAACGAAACCAAATCCCTGCTTCCTCCACTTCAACTGCATATTCATCGAACAATGCTGCACGGAAGTCGAGGCATCTTCGAGAGCTCAGCGGCACATAGTTGGACTATTAATCACCCAGAGCTGGTGCTACCGGATTCCCACCGTCGATATAGTGAGTGGTATGGAATATGGAATGCACTTTGGCACAAGAAGGGCTCAGCTCTTAACCACGTTTGACTGTAAGGAATGGCTTCAATTTTGCATCGCTCCTGCTCGCTTTTGGCTTTTGGTGCAGCGTTAGTAGTATGGTGGTGGTGGCGCTGCCCAAGAGTCCTGGAAAACAAGAAAAACTCATTTAGAATGATTTATTTGGAAGGAAGTGGGATGGTTTGTTTGAATTCTTGCTCGAAACTTGGAATCCCAAGTGCAATGTGATTTGAGCGCTGCCGGTGCGCATACAGTCTTCGATGGAATTTCAAGCTTCGATTGATGCGTTTGGATGTTGGGAAGATGAAGCTAAGGGAAAAATGCTGTTCGTGACAAAATGAGAAATGCGAGGAGATATGCAGAACAGGATTTCCGTCGAGAAGAGGGTATGATGGAACAAAGGATCGAGGGTGGCTAATGAGCTGTATATATATGGGGCTAATGCACTGACAAAGGTTGTAGATCCTACGACGGATGGTCTCCGGAGGGGCTATGTTGAACTAATGCAGGGTGGCATCCAGGTATGATTTTAGCTAACGGACACTGGCAAGAATAATGGTGCTTGAGTGCTGTCATGTCGCGGATGGGAGAGGTATTGATGGTGAGGATTCTTCCAGTGTTTTTGTGATTGGTGTGCGGTCGGCTTAGTAGCGTGCAGGGTAAAAATTGTCTTACAAGGAGACAAGTCTAACGCCAGCATCTCCCAAGTGTGGAAGTTCGTTGTACGCAATCGAAATCGAAATCGGCGCACCCACTACCCGGACCGACAATAAATTGAGATCCTCTTGCAAACCAAAACCATAACCACAGCCATCTGCTTTAGCTACCATACAACCCATCAGCTCGAGTGGATTCCTTGTTGATGTCTATTATTATCAAGAGATCCTCCGAAGTAACCGCAGCCTGTTCGCCCCTCAAAAGTCACATCAACTAATCTCCACCATTTTATCCTCGAAGTTGTGTACATTTATCACGGACACCCGCAACTTATTCAAGATTTCCATGTGACACGTATTCGTGTCAGTCATTCAAGCCATCATTCCCGTTCAAGGACTCGCATAATTCGCCATATACCCCAGAGTGCCTCAGCTGTATACTGTCTTGGGTAACTTGCCACGCAACTGACAACCTACTTACAAAAACCGGAACTGCTTGCTGCCACACTTTGGAGTAGGTACTAGCTCTACTTGTGTGCATCAGAAATGGGTATGCGGAGTGGGACTATGGGTGCGGCAAAGTCATCGAACGTACGGCTGCTTACAACCACTCGAAAACTTTGAGTGGATGCGCTCATTTCTTATTCCATTTAATTTTATTAGGACGTATATAAATGGCAGGACGAGGTTGGGGTTGAATGCACCGCACTTGACTGAAATTAGATAAATATTTAGAATTGGTATACACATACGATGTCCTGCATGCGGCCCATTATAAATTTTCGTGAATCTAATTCAATTCAAGTCGGCAACATGTGGTGCAATGGCATTCGAAGGACATCCATATACTGTATATGTAATTGACCGGTTTAGCAGTAACCGCACTCATTCAATTTGGTTAGAAGGAACTGCAACTACAACGACGACGACTCTGAACTCTTGGCGTAATGGTTGACGATTTCTCTCAATATCATGTGGGGAAGGTACGTAAATTGAAATCTGAACGCAAGAATTCCCCCGGAGCTCGCTGGACAGAACGAAAGTTTATTTTCTTTTAAAGTGGTCAATGATTCCGAAGGAGAAGCACTTTTCCAGAGCCTGAAAGTGGAAGCTGAAGTTTATTGCGTTTGCGGAATGTATAAAGTCGGTCGTGTGTTTTTCTTCTTAAATGGATTTTATGGTCCATGGAATTTCTATATATCCAATCTTCTGAAGTGTTTAGCTGGGTGAGGCTTGGAATGGGATGGGTATGACTGGAGGATGGTAGTGTGATGGTATCCAGTCTAAAATTGATATTTAGTTTCGTTGCACTTATGCATTTTGCACATTGATGAGGTATTTTACGACAAGATAGAAACAGTGATTATTAGAAGTTTGGGGAGAGTCCACGGAAAGTTCATAAAAGGTTTCGCTATACTTCGCTAAATATATATATATAAAGAAAACACTTCGCTGTCGCAGTAACAAAAATATATTTCAATCTAAGATCACGAAATGGAAACGAATTTTTTCGCTAGATGGTAATTTTTCGGCGGTCCATATCTTAGCTAAAACTGAACGCTCAACTGATTTTTGTGAATAGAGAAAAACGAGAAACGCGTCAAAAAAAACTGTCAAATGTACGTCAAAAATATGTCTGCAAAGCGTTAAAAAATCGCGTCCGAAACGTTTCGAAAACGCGATGTAAGCGTGTCCAAAACACTCTTGGAAAACGCTCATCAAAAAACCGTCACAAATGCATCAAAAACACATCAACAATGCGTCTTAAAATACTTCCAAAAACGAGTCAAAAGTGCAGCAAACACACGTCGTCAGCGCACTAAAAAAATCGTGTTCAAAAAGTTTCAAAAACGTATTCAAAAATTTGTCAAAAAATCTCGGCGAAAATGTATCGATAACGCGTCAAAAAGCCGTCAGAAATGCATCAAAAACACATCCAAAAACAAAATCGGGCCAAAAAAAAGAGTTCCAAAACACATCCAAAAATGCGGTAGAAACATGGAAAAAATTCTTTCAAAAACACATCAAAAAAAACGTCAAAGTGCATCAAAAACACGTCGACAACGCATCGAAAAATGCTTCCAAGAACTTGTACAAAAACACACGTTAAGGAATGTATCAAAATCACTTCAAAAACGATTCAAAAAATGCAGTCCCAACGTCTAAAAATCACTTCGAAAAACTCGTCGAAAATACATCAAAAACAAGTTAACAACGCATCGAATAATGCTTCTTAAAACTTGTTAAAACATGGCGAAAAGGCATCAATAACGCATCCAAAAACGAGTCAAAAAATATATTAAAAACACATCAAAAACGCTTCAGAAAACTGTCCAGAAAAATTCTTCCAAGAACTTGTACCAAAGGCGTCCAAAAACGTGTTTAAAAAACACTTCAAAAACTGTCCAGAAAAATGCTTCCAAGAACTTGTACCAAACTCATTAAAAAAAAAAAAAAAAAAAAAAAACACGTTCAAGTAAAAGTCGCAAGGCGACCTCTCAATCCGCATTAAAGGTTGCCACATATATTACAGTGGCCAGTTAAAAATCCGAAAAACATCTAAAAATTTCGTCCAGACCCCTGAAAGCCCATCATCACACGCCAAAGTCAAACCTGTTGAATACAAAAAAGGGAACATTAACCTCTAATCCTTAACGCACCATCTGCTGCAAACAAGATACCTTACACCCTTCGAAGCCTATAATAGTCGCATCCTCTCTCCCATCAGTTGAAACGCAAAGTGAACGTCCCTACAAAAACGACGTGACAAATTTGACCATTTGCGATTAAATTCCCAGCCCGGCACTGTTCATATTGCCCTCGAAAGTCAGAAACTCGCAACCCACATCATTTTTTTCCCCATATACCATGCAGCTGGACTTTGAAGCACACTCGCGCGTAGCACACAAGCTAAAGCGCCACGGAAATCCTTAAGAGTTTGAGAGAAAAATCTCTCAACATCAGTGGCATGTGTTGCCTCATCAATAAAATCATCGAGGTCATTAAGTGTATTAACTGCTAGCCATCAGTATCACATGGTGCTGTTCGCGTTCCAACCAAGTGGGTTCTCGGTTGGGCGAAAATCCGGCTGGCGCATCCCTTAATTTAGTGTTTTCATTTATTTCCTTCGATCCATACAGTAGTGGCTGTTAGTAGATGTGTGTCGGTTAAAGACATATTATTCGCAGGACCCCGAAGAACTGAAATAACTTTCAGCTGCCTTCTTTTGGGGGTAAATTCTCGGTCTAGGTTGCCCTAATTTCGTCCTTTTCTGGTTCGAGTCGGTTAGGTTTTGGAGTTTTATCACTCCCAAGAGTATCGAACGAATGTAATATATATATTGTCATGGGATAATGCTGGAGATGATGTTATTGCATTGAATGGGGATTTCTTTGAATATTTCAAATGATATGCAATCGGGAAGCCATTTAGATGGAAATTCAATTTCGGGGAACAAAATATGCTCGACTGTTATGGATAAAGGCGAGTGTGTGGTAGTGCCGTAGTGCCGTAGTGGTACTGTGGGTCTTCCAGGGGACACTTTGATTCGGGTTAGCTGCGATTAAATCCTTTTTGGGATTAATATTCGTTTTTTTTTGGAGGATGGTAGATGGAAGGTAATATGAAGACAATGGATGTCCTTGAATTTGTCTATATTAATAGGGATGGGTTCGGTCCTGGTTTTGAGTAGGTTCGGTATAGTTTTTTTGGAATCAATTAGACACGCATTGCTTGTTCTAGTTTATTCATTTGTTGTTCTAAAGAATATTTTGTCATAGGTAAACATTTTTTTTTTAAATGCGCCGTAGTACCCACAGACTTTTGGTATACATATTCCCACGCTTAGAGCTAAAATTTCCCCATTTTTCACCGAAAATAATTGCACTCTTTCTGCTCACTGTATTGTCTAGGAGCAATCAGAAATTAATTAAGTATTACTTTGAAGCTGGAGAAAGGGAGGACATCACGTTTGAATTCGAGAGCAACGTAAGGCTCTGACAAAAAGCAGGAATATATTTCCGTCAGTGTCTGAACTTAATGAGTGAATCATTTCTGATGCACTTCAAAAAAGGAATAGTTCCGACCGTAGTTTGGGTGTTATGTTGAGCAATGCAATGTTACGCTTTTGAAAAGAACCACAAATTTGTTTCAAACAAATGAATTGTTCAGTAGGCGGTGGATTATATTACTTACAGATGACAGCTTAACGAAGAAGTTCTCTATATTTGAAGACTATGAATAACTATCAGCCCAGTAGTTTGAGTAGAGGCCGAAAAGTAGAAATGGAGTTGCTGCAGAAGTGCAGACCGGATAATAGAGGCCTGCTGCCACTCTGTGCCATCAAGGAAAAATATGATAAGCATTTTTCTCAGCCAAGTATAGTAATCTCCTGGTTCAATGAAATTCGAAAGGTTTTTGCCGGCTTAGAAGTTGTCTTGAATATGTTTCCCTATTTGTGTGTTGATTAGGAATTTTTGGACGCATATGGTGAGCCTTTTTTTCGTTAAAAACGTTTTGGAATATTTTTTACCTTTTCTGATAGCCAGCCAGATTAAGTTGAATTTTTTAAACAAACAAAACTTTTCACATATTTGTGCCAGGGGCAAAAATATTGAAAATTTCCACGTGTTGGTAACACTGCTTTTCTGTTAGATAATGGACTTTCATAGACTCCTGACTTTGCTACTATCCGTTTCCGCATCAGAATACCATTTTATTGACGCCATGAACATGTCACTTTGTTTTGATTCAGAATTTGTATTTTTAATAAGCTGGTGCGGACTATTGTGACTCAAGTGGCTCAATGCATTTACAATGCTATTGTAAAATGAGGAAGGACTGTAATATACAACCTTCGAAAGGATGAACAAAAATTAAAGTTGTTTCCATTGTACCACCTCGCAAAAGATCAGAGTGTGTAACTGCCCTAAGAAAGCTTCTCAATTCCGTTTTTAGGATTCGGAATAAAATTGAAAATCCCTAGCGTTTCTTGCCAACAAAATAAAACTCACACAAACGATTGGTAAACAGACCTGTTGCAACAACTTTTTATTTAAAAATTTGCTTGCTCATAAAATTTAATAACTGGCGCCCAACGTGAAGCTTTTGAACAATGAATGGTTTGCTCGCTTATCAGTACCAGACTGAAATTAATCCAGGAAGTAAGCCATAGTTCAACCTCTTTCCACCCGCATTTCAGATATCTCTTACTCAAGGAGTTTTGGACTTGACAATAACCTGGGGCCTATTTCATAGATCATACATTACATACAATGTATGATGTATTATTTCTGTTTCATAGAAATGTTGTATGATCAACAGTCATACATCAATGTATATGAGGAGAATCGACTGGAAGTATTAGAATAATGTATGATTCTGTTTCATAGAACTTTATCATACATTGTTTTGATACAACAAAATTTTAATTTTTCATACATTTCATACAGCAATCGGTTTTGCTGTAAGTCATTCTCTTTCGTATGTTGTACAATGTTACGCAAGAATTTACAACTTTTGCACAACTAAGTGCCGATTTTAAACGTAGTCCGTTCAAACAAGGAAATATTTCCTTCAATTGACCTAGACTGCATTCTACAACCTGTCGTGTTTTCTTAAGCTTGCATAGAAAACGGTTTTTAGCTCTTCCTTCTTCAATGCTAACTGGAACGTTGGGATTAAAAAGCCACTTTCTCAATGGATAGGCCGAATCGCCAATAATAATCGCACCAGGGAATGGACGCCACTGTTCATTGTTCCATTTTTCATAAAATTGACTGCACTGTAAAACACGTGTACTGAACCAGGGTAGTTACTGTTGATAGCACAGAAGCGATAATCAGCACCAGCAACTAGCATTACGTTGATGGAATGACAACCTTTTCGATCAACAAACGCTTGTTCATTAACGGATGGCGCTTCAATAGGAATTAAAGTACCGTCAATAGCTCCAGCAATACGTGGCATTCCCGATATGCGGAAAAATGTTTCAGCTACAGCGTTAGTATTTTCAGGTCAAACCACTTCTTCACCTAAAAACAGTACTAATTGTTATATTTTTATATTACTAATTAAATGTAGAAACTATTTACCTAATAAATTTTGTGAAATAAGTGAACAAACTCTATTAACACAACGACAAATAGTTGCTTTTGAAACCCCATGCATCGTGCCGATACCATGATATTGACACCCGTTGCCAAGCCAATGAAGTGTGACCAAAATTTGGTGCAATGGTGTTAAAGCTTCATTGGAATTTGTTGGATGTGCAATAAAGGTACCCAAACGCTCTAATAAAAATTGAACACACGTCGGGGGCATCCTAAATTTCTCCACGAAATAAGGATCATTCAAGTTAAAATTTACTCGTTCAAAAAATGTTCTTGGACGTCTAACAACTACTCTACGATATTCCACACCACCAAAAAGTAAATCATCTTCACCAAAAATTACATCCATTTTCAGATATTATTTAATATATATTTATAACTATTTCAAGTTTTTTTATTTTTTTCAATTTCAAAAATAAATTCGCTTTAATGCGAATAAAAACTCATTAATATGAAGTGTCAAAATAATACATCACATACAACAAAATAATATTTCATACATTACTTCCAGTGAAATTTATGAAACAGAAAATTGTATGTCATGTATAAACAAAATTTTAATGTATGTTGTATGTGATGTATGTGATGTATGATCTATGAAACAGGCCCCTGATGCTAGACTTCATACAGCATATTTTTTGTATACTTATCTGCAATGATAAGTTTAAATATGCTAGATTTAGCATAAAAAATGCTAAAATGGCACCACTGCTTCGAATCTCTGAGACCGACGGCGTTTCGGGCTCGTAATTTGTTCTCGATTCAGCCGCAAAAATAAGATGGCAAACGCTCAACGCCCAAGACCCAGAGACTGAGAGCAGTTAGTTTTTATGGGTGCTTCGTTGTTCCCGGTTCGACCCCCAAAATGAAACAAAGTACATTCTTCCACCTCTAACGAATGTCTGAAGCTAAGATTACACGTGCCATTTTTCGTGGCAAATTTTGACATGCCGACGTCATTCGGCCCTAGCGAGGTATCCGTCGGAACGGAAAATTCTCCGCAATGCATACTCTTGCGGAAGCTCAATTTCCATTCGAAGTGACTGACTTCGGAAGAGAAATAAATAATTGCGATGGCGCACCGCACCGCACTCCAAATCGTAAACTAATTCCGCAGCCATTTTCTATCGGAGCATATCGGAAGCTGTCAAAAATTTAGAAAAAAAAAACCCACTTCATAACACTTCCACGTAATTCGCCGATATACGTTACAAAATGTCGGAACAATTCTCCGAACAGTTGTTCCGAAGAATACCTCGCATCAGCAAATATCCTCCGAATCGTATAAAATCTGAGAATTTTCCGTTCCGACGGTTACCTCGATAGGGCCAATTATGACGTAAATAAGTGTCTTAAATGTGTCACTAGGTGTGATCGCCTGTCAAGCGTTCTAGTCATACTGGCTATCGCAGCGTCCTCTTACGAGAGACACACGAGTGACAAGAGAAAGAGCGAATTTGTATGACAAAATTTGCCACAAAAAAAAAAAATGGCACGTGTAGTCTTAGCTTGACAGAGAACTGTCATAAAAAAAAACTACTCGATATTGTTGCAAAATATGCGTTTGCTCCTATGTGGACCTCTTGTGGCCAATATTGTTATCTTTTAAATTTTGAGAATCTGTTGTAACAGTGGGTCAGAAAGTCCGTATGAGAGTATCCCATCAGTTACAGCATTTCACTGGAGTAATCCAGCTTAAGCGAGTGGAAAAACGACGAAATCGAATTCCAAATTTCGTACATTTCCTTTTCCTTTAACCAATGTTCACTTAATACGTTTCTAAAACTCTTACCACCAATCAATCACGGTATTCATCAAATTCCGTTCATTCCCTGTCGACACCTTCTATTTCAATACAAATGCCTGTCACTAACCAGTCGACCCGCACAGCGTCTAATTACTCCATTCAACTTTTAATCACCTTATTGTTGTCTTCTCATCACGCAGTAGAACAAAAGGACAATACACCATCAGCGTCTACCACCCACCCACCTCAAAGCAATAGCAAACGCCCCGACTAGGTGTAGCATTTAACGAACATAATTACCATGATCAAGATGTCGGCTGTAAACACGTTCCGTGTAAAAGAAGAACTCATCCAACAGGTGGCACTGCTGGTGTTAGCGGGGAAATAATAACTCAGACCTTGGTATCGACGTCGGCGGGGCCTAACAGTACCCCAAAAGAGGCCAAAAGT
Source organism: Cheilosia urbana (assembly GCA_946477585.1). Classification (NCBI taxonomy): domain Eukaryota; kingdom Metazoa; phylum Arthropoda; class Insecta; order Diptera; family Syrphidae; genus Cheilosia; species Cheilosia urbana. The sequence continues at coordinate 106,519,994 of OX297854.1, forward strand.
GTGCTTAGTCAGAAAAGTTTTGTTTAACTTTTTCCCGAATGAAGTTTAGTTTGCCAAAGAGAGTGTCGGCACGTGAACCCGACTTTCATGGACTCCAAAATCCAAATGGGTTGTGCCGGTACCCACAGAAGGAGTAGGAATTTCATGTAATTAAGAACCATTGACAGTGAGTATCTAAGAATTTTTCTCTGTCCACAGAGAGGGGATTGAGGCGGTGGGACATGGATGGCGTCGTCGTCTCATGTCTCACTGGTGGCTTCTTGGCATCCACACACTATTTCTTTTTCAATTCAAGCCGAAGGACATTTTTCATTCGAGTTTTTGTTTGTAATTCCTCTTTTCTGTCGGTATTCCCATGTGTGCGTGGACTGAAGGATGAATGCAAAGCGATAAAAAGGAAGAACGTGTCTTATTTTTGGTTTCTTTCAGCTGGGAAGGAAGGAAACTAGGTTGAAACTTTGTCAAGCCAGGATAATGGGTGGATTTTCTTTTCTTTTCTTTTTTTTTGTGAAAAGCAACCAACCCTTTTGTGACTTTTTGTTGTCGACCGGGAATTCCACTTCTTCTTTTTTCTTTTTTTTTTTTTACGCATATGAATGAAATGGAAATTCGGAGAACGTGATTCAGAAAGAGTCTGCTTGGGAACAGTCGTCCCATTCGTCCTGTGTTGGTTTTGTTCTCCTTCCTTTGAGTGTGTGTTTTTGTTGTTCTCGAGAAAGTTTGAAATCATGTTTGGGACTTTTTTTGGGTGGAAAAATGAAATGAAATACGCGACGGATGTGGATGAGAGAAGAATCAAAAGTTTTCGATGTTTTCATAGTGAGTCGAGGGCATTGTAGTCGAATGTTGCCAGTGCACGTTATGTTGGTTTGATTTATATGGTTTATCCTTTTGTGTCATCGCAGAGAAATTGAAACTGGATAGTGTATGTATGTAGGTAGGTAGAAGTACTTTGTACAAGTTTATTTTTTTTAACAAAATAACTAAAAGGAATGTAATCAACTGCAAGTTGGGCAAAAGTAGCGTACCGATGTTTCTGAATGGAGACAAGTTTGGCTCAAAGGATAGACGACTGTAGGGGAATAAATTTGTTGCAGTTCGCTTAGTCGTTTTTAAAAAGTTTGATGCACCAAGAGTTTTCGCTCCCGCATTGGTTTTTGAGGAACTTCTTTTTTGAGTTGATAGTCAAGCAGTTGTTGCTTGAGTACAATTTGTCATAATTGGCTTTAGTAGAAATGGCCGTCAGTATTCTAAGGCTTAAGTAGCGAATTCTATCGCTCCTGTATTCAGAGAAAATTCTTCTTTCGCTCCACAATTTCTGTGAAACCCCATTTTTTCGGGTTAGAAAACATTCCTTTGGAGTAGACACAACTGGTTCATTTCTCAATACAACATCACCGACCACCGTCAGAAAGGACGGTCAATAATAAAGTAAATAGTCCGAAATATCGGCGCCAACCACATAAGCCTTGCAATATCACCATGACCGCTGCAAAATTCCGAGAAGTCGCAAGAAGGACCAATGAGAAGAATAGGGCCATATCGAGCATTGGCTCGCTAAATAATAGTGTTGTGATACACAACTGTGTTACGTTTTGCAAGTCTTTATTTGGAAATAACAGCATTTTAAAATTTTTTTTTTAAATAACCGTCCAAGTGCGAGTGTCACTCGCGAACCGAAGGTTCCGTACTTCTTTAGAGTTAGAAATTGCGAAATTTTTTTTGGAGATGAGGTAAACTACATTAAACATGAATGTAAGCGCAAAAGTAGAGAACAGAACGAGAGTCCTTAAAAAGTGATTGACTGTTTTTTTTTTTGTAAATACCTTTTTGACAAAACATTCTTCGCTACATCTATACTTATAATAAAACTGTAGGCAATTTTTTTGTTACCTAATGGCGTGAAAACTACTGCGCAGATTCAGATGAAACTTTTTTTGAAATGTTCCTTAAGATTTTGTGCAACACATAGGCTATTCCCTTTCATTGCCGTGCCTATTTTTGGAGCGTTTTTGACCAAAATGTGTTTTTTTTTTCTGACTTTACTGCCTTTAACTCGCCTTTACTCAAATAATTCTTAATCAATGCAAACATTTATATAGTTATTTCAAGCCATAAATCAGCTTTCTATGTCCTCTAGAAGCTGAGCTACAACCTAAAATCTAACATGAAAAAAATAAATTTATTTTCTCAAATCGAACATTATCAGCAGCCGCGGTTCTTGGTTGTTGTGCTGCTTTGGGGTGGTTTGGTGGCGCACATCGCACAAGCACGTTCATATGAAAAAAAAAAAACAGCGACAATGTGTTTCTGAGGAAATGCGAAGATGGCTGATGACGTGTGTTGTGGTGATGGACGTATGGTGGAGATGGTGTATATAGAAATTGAGCTCATAGTTTTTGTTTTAATGGTTGTTATAGTACCTACGTTGACACCTACAGCAAAGAATTGAAGAATTCAAGAAGTAAAGACGATATAGGTGAATTATGTTGTTTGATTTATTTACTGTTGGTGTAGATACAAATTTCCGTGAAGGCTTTTGTTTAAGTGGTTATTTTGATATTACCTACTTTGATACCTACAGTAAGGAAGTGGAACTTTAGTACTTACGCTGTTGAATTTAATTTTTTTATATTGGTGTTTTAGGTAAATAGATTTGTTTGATTTATTGTTTCACATTGAAAATGTTTAAATCTTTTTTTTAGCTAGACTGTTGATTTTAAACAAATATGCCGTTGAGAAAACGGTCAAATCTCTTTTGTTGGAAGTTACACAGTCTCACGCCGCGTACGAAGTTGCGGGCACAGCTAGTATATAGCTACGAGCATGATCTACAGAAAAGTATATATCAATTTTTTGTTGTCAATCAAGAATTAAACAGCTTTTTGTGCGAATGAAAATATATTTTTCATCAAATTATACTAATTAGGTACTCTAAAACCAGTCGATGTATCGCTACCATTATTTGTCGTATAACTAGAGGTTATACCGGATGCTGTGTGAAAATGTCAGCCTTCTACGTCAATTAGTTTCTGAGATAGACCCAGTTAAAAAAAAAAATTGCTCTAGTGGGTTCGGACAGACTGACAAAAGCGAAACTAATAACTGTTATGTATGTTCGTAAAATAAAACGCAACCGTCCTCGTTCACTTCAAGTATATTTCTGTGAGCTTCACTGCTCGCTTAACTATAGCTAACTTATTTCTACGGTACATAGTATTATATAATAGACAACACGAGAGAGTGTAGCGGTTATAGAATGTGTTGTACAGTGTTTTGTTTTTACATTGAAATAGGACAACAGTCTGTCTAACAGTTCAGTATACAACATTTCTTTCCCCTAAAAAAAAAAATGTAATCATAAGGCAATTTACATTTAATTAATACTGTCGTTTATGTTTTTTTTTCGTTAAGCTCACTTAATTTCCTACTTTGTTCTTTCATTTTAAGCCTTTTCGATCGTCTTAAGATATCTGAATTTTCATCCAAATCAATCATTCTTCGTCTCTTCTTCGTGGTTTTATTCTTTATCTGTTCTTCATTACAAAAAACTGTAGGTTTATTAGAAAAAGTAATTCTTTTTACATGTCCCTTTTTAAGTTGATTCACATGCGCTGTTCTAAGAGTTCCATTTATCTTAATACTAAAAACATATGTGCTTAATTTCTTAATAATAGTAGCAGGAAGCCACTTGGCACCTAAATTGGAATTATTTAAATATAAAACTTGTTCACCCTCTACGAATCCACTAAAATTTGGCTTATTTCTTTTTATCTTAATACATTTTTTTTTCTTATCATATACCATTTGCCTATGTGGCTTCCCTTTGAAATTTTCTACCTCAGCATGTTCTTTTTTTTCAACAAGATAATCCAATAATGTTCTCGTTTTATATGAAAAAATTGCAGCCGACGGTGAACAATTAGTAACAGTACATGGTGTATTACGATATTTAAACAAAAAATTTTCAACATGCTCTTTTATAGTAGTTTTTGAAATATTTCCATCTTCTAAATTTTTCTTTAACCCTTTTTTAAAAGTCTGCACGGCTCTTTCAGCAAGTCCATTTGATTGTGGGTGATAAGGTGGACTATGCATAAGCTCTATTCCATTAGAATCACAAAACATTTTAAATAAACTGGAAGAAAATGGTGGGCCATTATCGGTTACTATTTTTGAGGGCAACCCAAATATTGCAAAATTTGAACGTAATTTCGATATTACATTTTGCGCGTCGGTTTTCTGCATTACAAAAACTTCTAACCACTTAGAAAAATCATCTATCAAAATTAAAAATGTCTTTCCCTGTAAATAGGCAAAATCTAAATGAATTCTTTTATATGGTAAACTTGTTGCCTTCCATGATGATAAAGGAACATTTTTTGTTTGATTTTGGTGTACCAAGCAAATTCTGCATTGCCTAACACAGTCTTCAATGTCTTTGTCCAAGTTACTCCACCAAACGTATGATCTGGCAAGAGTCTTCATTCTAACTATGCCTACATGGCCTTCATGAACCAATTCAAGCACCTTATGTTGCAGTATATCCGGTATAATCAACCTGTTCCCAAAAAATAGACAACCCTCCTCATATTCCAACTCATTCTTTTTGTCCAGAAAATTTCGCGGAATCCTAACACAATTGCCATTCCAACCCCGTTCCATCCACTCAACAACTAATTTTAGCACTTTATCCTTTTTCGTGTATTTGGCTACTACGGCAATATTTAACGGAAAATTATCTTTATCCACAATACTTCCAATAATACCTGCATCAACCATCGACTCGTTTGTCAACGGAAGCCTTGATAACGCATCTGCATTGGCCAATAATTTTCCTTTCCTATACGTAATGGTATAATCATACATTCCCATGAAAATAATCCACCGTTGAAGCCTTGCTGCCGCCACTGGTGGCGTACATTTGGATGGATTAAAAATTTCTCTCAAAGGTTGATGGTCGCTTACTATCGTGAAATGCCTTCCATACACATATTTATGAAATTTTTTAATAGCAAACACGATAGCCAAAGCTTCCCGATGCAGCTGGGAGTAGTTCCTTTGAGCTTTACTCAAGGTCGTACTCGCAAACAGCACCGGTTTTTCCCCACCATCAACAAGATGTGACAATACTGCCCCCACTCCATAGGGGCTCGCATCACACGCAATAACTATTGGCAAATGTTCATCATAATGAACTAAGAGGTTGCTCTTATATAAATAACCCTTACTATCATCAAATTCTTTCTGACATTCGTCTGTCCAATTAAAATTGTTTTCTTTTTTCAATAGCTCATATAGATTTTTAAACTTTGTTGACATATTTGGTATAAATTTGCTATAAAAATTAATAAGTCCCAAATATGACTGCAGTTGTTGTAAATTTTCGGGTTTAGGTGCATCGACAATAGCTTTTACCTTTTCCGGATTGGGTTTAATCCCTTCCCTACAAATAATGTGTCCCAGATACCTGACACTTTTTTCGAAGAACTTGCATTTGTTTTCGTTGATGCGGACGTTGTGAGTGCTTAATCGTTCTAAAACCGAAAACAAATTATTCTTGCAATCTTCAAAATGTTCCCCCCCGATAATGATATCGTCTAAATAACACTGAACGTGCGAAATTCCTGCAAGAATTCTGTCCATTATGGACTGAAATATGGACGGTGCACTGCTAACACCGAATGTTAGTCTCTGAAATTCATACAACCCTTTATTTGTATTAATTGTAAGTAGTGGTTTCGACGCCTCAGATATTTTTACTTGCTGATAGGCCCCAGTCAAGTCAAGTACACAAAAATAGGAACATTTTCCAATCTTAGCGAAAATGTCATCCATTCTCGGTAACGGATAGTGGTTTCTGTCAATATACCTATTAATTGTAACTTTACAATCAACGCAAAGTCGGATGCCACCATCCGATTTCGCAACAGCTACGATAGGCGAAGCCCATTTGCTTGACATCACTGGCTTTATAATCCCCGAATTAACTAAATTGTCTAATTCCTGTTCGACTTTGGATCTTAAACCGTATGGCACCGTATAGGGTTTAAAGAAAATTGGTTTACTATCTTCTCTAATAAAAATGTCCGCCTCAAAATCACTTATGGGAGTATTTAACTTCTTATCAAAAATATTCGGAAACATCTGTTTACAATATTCAATCTCCCTCAAATTTTCAACCGAATGTAATTGGCCCACATTTTCCCCAAAAATCGATAATTTCCAATTTGGAATCAACACTTCTAACCAATCACGCCCTAAAAGTGGCACAAACGAACTTGTCGATTCTACAACCGTGAGATCTAATTTTTCTACAAAAATGTCATTTAATTTAACATTCACACTGATAACACCAACAACTTTTACCCGTTCACCCGTTATAACATGCAACTCTTTCACATTTTTCTTTTCTTTTCGATATTTCAGTCCTAACTTTAAAAAATCGTTGTAATTGATAATAGTAGAACATGCGCCAGTATCTAACTCCATTTTTATAGGTTTTCCATTAATTCTAACATGCACATATAATGGTTTTCCATGCTTATATACACTATAAATATGCCCTAACCTTAAATTATTTAAATCATTCGCAGCATCTTCATCATCCGATTCATCCACATGGTTCGCCTTGTAACTGGATTTATGTTTTTTCGCCTTTGTGCATGCAGAAGCGTAATGCCCTTGGCCAGAACAGTTATAGCAAATAATAACCCTGCATTCTTTAGCTTTGTGCCCACTTTTGGAACATCGGAAGCACCGCCCCCTGGATTCACTTCCAGTTCGTCTACCTTTAGACCAATTTCTAGACAGACTACGATTTCTTTCGAACGATTTACCTGCCACAATAGCCTTTTTTTCACGAACATCTCCACGCCGCCACGCTTCTTTTTCTCGAGCGCCTTCAATTCTCCCGATTCGTCCTTGATTACTAGAGCCCATGTCTCGCACTTCCTTTTCTGCCATCTCGAACGTCAGAGCTTTATTTTTTGCTTTCTCCAGAGTTAGGTTGTCCTCATTTAACAAAATTGTTCGAAGTTTGTCATTCCGTAGACCACATACTAATTTGTCTCTCAATGCGTGTTCCAGAAAGTCACCAAACTCACACTCCTGTGCGATTAATTTAATTGAAATAAGATAATCCGAAATCGATTCGTGTGGTTGTTGATTTCTAAGAAATAGTTTATAACGCTCCGCGATCACATTTCTCTTTGGCTTAAAATGGTTCTTAAGCTTTTGCAACATGTCACTATATTTGAGAGTAGTTGGTTTTACCGGAGACGCCAGCGACTTCAAAATTTTGTATAGTTCGCCGCCACCTAGCGTTATAAAATAATCCACCTTGGTTTGATCGTCTTCAATTTTGTTTAACCTCAGTAAAAGCTCCATTCTGTCTACCCATAACTCAAAATCATCACCAGGTGTATACATTTCTACCTGTCCAATCATTGGACGTTGACTTTCCATAATTATTTCTTTTTTAATTACGGCTTCCACGGTTGTGTCACCTTCCAACATCGATTATATATATATATATAAATTGTTTATAACGCGTATGCACTACTGGACTTAAAAAAAAGAATCAACAGTTTATCCTCGTCGCCATTCTGTTATGTATGTTCGTAAAATAAAACGCAACCGTCCTCGTTCACTTCAAGTATATTTCTGTGAGCTTCACTGCTCGCTTAACTATAGCTAACTTATTTCTACGGTACATAGTATTATATAATAGACAACACGAGAGAGTGTAGCGGTTATAGAATGTGTTGTACAGTGTTTTGTTTTTACATTGAAATAGGACAACAGTCTGTCTAACAGTTCAGTATACAACAATAACAATAAGGTTCCGTTTTTTTCCCCTTTGGGTACGGAACCTTAAAAAGGCTTAAAAAGGGGCAAAATAGCAAAATTGTGTCAGACTCTCAAAAAAAGTGCCAAATTGCAACTTTAGTCGCACAACGCTCATGCTGCTTTTAATGGTCGTACTTAAATCTAAGCTTAGAAAAAAGAAAGTGGACCCGATGGAATCCCGGCTATAGTACTCAAGAACTGTGCACCAGAACTTGCACCTGTACTCTGTAAGCTGTTTAGCATGTCGTACTCCCAGAAGACGTTTCCTTCTTGCTGGAAGACCGCTCGCATTCAACCTATTCCAAAGAAAGGGAAGAAATGTCTGCCACAAAACTATCGTCCAATAGCGTTACTTTCAATGCTCTCTAAAGTAATGGAATAGGCAATAAATGTCGAAATAATAAAATATCTAGAAGGCCATCGATTAATAAGCGACAGGCAATACGGATTTCGGAGCCGTCGTTCCACTGGTGACCTGCTAAGCTACGTAACGCACTTATGGACACAATCAATTGAACAACAAGGCGAATCCAGATCCGTAGCCTTGGACATATCAAAGGCATTTGACCGAGTCTGGCATAGAGCACTATAAGGCAAGTTAGCGTCTTACGGATTACCACAAAAACTCTGCGGATGGATGCAAAATTTTCTTCTGGGAAGATCGATCCAATTTGTTGTAGATGGTGTGTCATCCAATTCGTTTGCTAGAAATGCAGGAGTGCCCCAAGGATCTATTCTTTCTCCAACTCTATTTCTTCTCCACATCAACGATTTGCTAGGATCGAGAAATAATAATATCTACAGCTTTGCAGATGACAGCACTCTTATATCCTCCATCTCGAACAATGGACCTGTGAATACGGCTACATCACACAGTCAGAGATGTGAACAAATTAATTCTCTAAATGATGATCTGGACAAAATCTTGCAGTGGGGAAAGGACAACTTGGTTGTATTTAATGCAAACAAGACACAGCTCACAACATTTTCCAGAAAAAATGCATCAACAGTTCCTCAGATTCAAATGGATGACCATCCAATCCATCCCAAGGACTCAATGCACCTTCTAGGAGTCACAGTCAATTCAGGAATCACATGGCAGAACCACATATCCTATATCGCAAAATCGGCGTCCGCAAAGTTGAGCTACCTATTTAGAGCAAAGAGGTACTTTAGCCCCAAGCAACTTCTCCTTCTCTACAAAGCACAGGTTAGACCAGGCTTGGAATATTGTTCCCATATATGGAGCTCGGCCCCAAAACATTCACTTAACCTGCTTGATAGCATACAGAGACGAGCAGTTCGACTCATTGGAGACCCTACACTCACATCGAATCTACAACCGTTGGTGCTCAGAAAACAAGTCGCTGACCTATGCTTGTTCTATAGGTACTTCCATGGTAGATGTTCTGAGCAATTCAAAGACATTATCCCTCGAAATGCAACTTTTGGGCGCCCAACAAGACAGGCTACTAATGCTCATGACCATACAGTACACTTGACAACCGCGAGGACATCAACTTTCAAAAACTTCTTCTGTTACAGGACAAGCAAACTTTGGAACTCGCTTCCTGGGGATATATTTCCAGAAGACTACAATTTGCAGCAATTTAAATGCAGAACAAACATACATCTGCAGGCATCTCGGGGCGCTGTTGAAGCGTTATAGGTTCGCCTTTCTCGGGAGAAGTATATATAAAAAAAAAAAAAAATAGAAACGCCAATAATTTGTCTACAGTCTTGCCTGCTAAGAAACAGCAAAAATGCCTCGGATTTTTTTACAGATGTTAACAATGGAAGCCCGCTCGAGGACGCAACTCGATCCAACTTAGAAAGACCACAAAAATGTGTATTTCTTTCATCCTTGCTTAGGAATCTCATCGTGGAGCTCATTTCCTGCAATCACACTGTGACCTGCAAGCCCAGACTTGACTTAGTGCTTTCTTCCCACTGCGCTACCTCTCGCGAACGTCTGAAAAACATCCGAGAGTGTAACTGACTTGAAATAGCTTCTCAATAAGCCGTTTGGAATTGACTTAAAATTGTATATCCCTTCCATTCGATCTAAAAATGAAAAACTCACACAAAACGAATGGTTGTTAGAAGCTAGGCCTAGGCTCCCTACGGACTGTTGCGGCAGCTATGTAAGGTCTTCTTGTTTTTTTGTTTAACGGATGTTACCAAAAGGTACAACAAATTAGAGCTGAGCATCTTGAGCAGAGCCAGGGTCACATTTGGGAAAGCTCGTTTGCGTTCTTCGAAGGTTAATATAGAAAGCTTGCGAAAAAAAAAACACCTTCCACTGGCAGAAAATTGTGAGCGCCTAAGCCTTAAGTATGTTGAAAAAGATCCGTTTATTTCACTTCTTCGGAGATGTGAATAGTGACTCCCTTTATGACTGTCTATGTCAGACTGATCTTATGTCAGCACCCTTAGTTTCGTAAAGAGAACTAAATCAGTTTCTTAAGGAACATTAATAACTACCTCTTCATCAACCATATCCAGGGTTATCTGCGTATTAGAACGGCCAGTCTGTGGCCATAATCCGACGGAAGCTACGGCAACATCATCATGCTTAAGCTTAGAATTTTGTACCATTGATCGTACGTAGCAGAGAGTCATACATGCGCCATAACACACCTTGCGGTCAGCCCTTCAGTTACCCTGTCATGAAATAGTTGCCGCATTTTCAACCAAGGTTTCTTTTACCAGCACTGTCCTGAATCCTGATTCATCTGCCTGGTTGTTTACCGGAAAGTAACACATGCAGTCAAAAGTCGCATTGTCGAAGGCGAGAGTGTGTCGATGAAACCTGGGCCCGGATTCTGTAAGTCGAAACAATCAAACGTTTTCGTGCTCACAAATAAATTGCCCGATGTTACACAAGCAAAATTCTTCTTGCAAACGAAAACTTTTGAAAGTTTCAACTTATGAAATCCGACCCCGCACTACTAAAAACCCTTAAACAACCATTTCAAACAGGATTGGGGTAAGAAGTCACTCTTGTGGGACCCCATGTGGAATTCGAACTCGTTCCATTTTTACTCTATCTTTAGTGGAAATGGGCCGAGGTTAGGTTAAGAATAAGAGAGTAGGGTCTCATACGAAGGCTAGGGTCCATCAAGAACCTCAGAAAGTGGATCTAACCTCAAACTCCGACTTCGGAAGACTGGATCTTCTATGGTATCGAGCCAGTAGTAGGCAGAAAGATGCCACCAAGAGTGTCAGTCAACTTCACATGACAGTCACAATACTCAAAAACATTTCGTGAGTGCCTGCGTTAAAATTCGTTACCATATCTCTCACTGTTTGTACGACAAAGACCCAATTCACAGTTGAGCTATCTACCCTTCGTTGGAAGACAGTTTGTCATGCCTTTGTCACAACTACTTCAAGTGACAGCCTCCAAGATAACTTTAAGTTAAACACTCTTCATGTGAAATATAATTAAAATGTGCACTCCATCTCTCTCACACTCTTCTGCCATCAAATTTCTATAGCAAAAAAAAAAGCGAGAAAACAGAAAACCCTCAAAAAACCATTTCAACAGTCGCTTTTGGACCACCATCGCTCCCCACGCGTGCAATTGAACGTGAACGAACAAAAAAAATGTAATTAAACAAGTCAAACAGATATCCTTCCGTCCAATGTGTATACAGTCCTGGCGGAGTTCCGTTGGGCATTTAATCAGATATCCACGGCATTTAATTAAAAACTAAATTACATTTATACGCTGCAATTTCCCATCGCTTCGCATACACACATACACAGACGAAATACAACAACAAAAATTGCAGAAACCCCATCCTGGGACAAGGTGATTAATTGCATATGCCTGATGTATGCCAGGTGAGTCTGAGTGTATGTCTGCCGTATCTCGACATCCCGCCATAATGACGATGATGAATGGCCGACGGTGCCAATTTTTATTTTATACCATAATATTTACTTTGTCCTCGAGTCAAAAATTTTAAAGTGCGCACGCTACCAATAAATTTAATCAGAAAAATTTGATTTCATCCTTTTACTGCGTTTGTGTTGTGTTTGTGTCTGATATGCCAGTTTGACAAAAAAAAAAAAAAAAAAAACATCCATATACAGCCATTTGCAGCAGCCTAACACTGCCCGCAGGGTAATTGAATTTTATGAACGCACATTAATAGAGTGGAAACGAAATGGTTCAACACGGTTGATTCCACCAAAAATATTTCATATATTTGTCCTATTTGTATTGCCTTTCATGGACTACACCTAACTGCCTGATGCCTAAGTGATGCCGGGGGGAGATGGATTTTATATTTTATTATACCCGCCGGCCATGAGAACTAAACCAATTGAGGTGGCTCTCTCTGGTTTGGGTTTAATGGACTGTCAAAGTGTTAAAACGCACAATGGTTTGCGGTGCCATGCCACTGCCACATCGATCCAATAAACGTTTATTCGATCGCTCAGAGTTGACCGGGAACAGGAGAAATGGAGAAATGGAGTTTTTGATTGTTTTGGTCTGATTGTTGATGTGATTGAGTTAAATAAAATGCACAATACCCCGCACACTGACACCACCAATATTGATATGTTTCCGATAATTAATGCGAATAAATTGGTAAAATATTTTATTTTTTTATTTCAAGTTATAATCTGTCGCTACTGGGTAGATAAGTTTTGATTTATTCGTGTTGTTGGTGAAGTTTCAGTTAAACAAACAAATACAGAAGGGCGAAATGAAAAAACGCGATTTAATTTGTATTGAATCAGTCACCTCATCCAATCTACAGGACACTGTTTAAATCTTAACCAAAGCTGTAAGTGGTTGAGAGACGTTTTTATTTGCAATGGGTTTGGGTTGCTAATGTAGCTCTATACAAAGCTTTGAATATAAAAAGTGTCCACGAACTCTGTAGTGGAAATATGTAATAATATAAATCGTGGTCCAGTACAAGTTTCTTTTTAAAAATGCAATAAAATGAACAAAATTCAATTTATTCCCTGTATTATGGCTTTATAAGTAAGAACAAACTTTCCCATTCATGCTTATTTTGAGATTCGATTTCTTTCGAAAGTGTGTCGAATTTGAAGAATCTGTATTTTGACATTCGAACATATAAGAAGTTCATTCTATCAATCGAAAGCTCATTTTTCATTCGAATGTTGAGTGCATTTTGACTTTCTAATCGTTCGCAAGAAATGTCATTTTTTATTCGTCTGGATTTTCCTAACGCTAAACAGCGACTGTTCGTGCTCAACATTTTGAGCACGAGAAGTTAAATAGCTACGGACCTCCAAGTAAAGACGGAGCTCCCTGGAAAAAGGTTTATAATTTATATACATATAAAATACATTTTTACGATTTATAATTTTTTAATTCAAGGTTTGGGCTGATTTCAAGTCGAAAACGAAAAAGAAGCTGGTGGAGAACGAGATAAAAAGAAAGCGGTCAGGCTTCAACGACAACAACCTCGTAACTCTTTCCAAAGTCGAGCAGGCTATCGACAGAATCGCTTCCCTAAGCCAATCTGTCACCGGCGTAAGTGCCAGGGTATTTGGCATGATTGGGGATGATAGATCTGAGACAGCCGAGACCCAAGACCAAAAGCATATTCATCAGCTTCTACATCGGCTGCCTTCAGAGACGTGTCGATGGCATCCTTACCAGAGGAACTTATGGATGATCTGGATGAAGCAAGTGAAGGTCAGGAGGAGCACTCTGTACCTTCCCGCAAACGAACCAGAAAAGACACGCCTGTACAAATACTTCATAGGCAAAATGTATCACAGGCATTTTTTTTTTTGCAGCTATGTCATCTAAACTCGATGACATAAAAAACGAACTTCACCGAATAAATAGGAGTCTACAAAAGGCAGATGACCGCAAAAAGAAAAGCGATGAGGAGAAAAGACGGCACAATCTCGTGGAGAGTATAATACGCGATAAGTTAACCCTAAAAAGAAGTATGCTAGAGATTCAAATTAAGGAAATAGAGGCTAAACTCGAAGCTGATTAAATTTTGGTAATTTATTGTCTTTATATAATGCTTCAACTTAAAATCATTATTGATATTCCCACATAGGCTCCACAAAAAGTACAATACAAAAAGGATCATATTTTTTCCTTATTATTTATTTGCTCGCAGGATGTGATACGTCTTTTTTTTTATTTACCTTTGAATTTTCTTATTTTAATTTATGTAAACACTTTATGAATTTCTTATTTTTTAAGTCACTAAAGTGAATAATAAACAAGACTGTTATTTTAAATTACAGCTGTTTACTTTATGAAAATAATCCTGCTATACTGTCACGAGTGTTTCGGGCTTCGTGGATATAAGTACTCTCAATCTCTGTACCAAAATCACCAAATTCATTTGGGTAATCGTCAGCAGTGTCGGATACTTTAAAATGGATACAGATATTGTGCAAAGCTGCACACACATTTATAATTTGAGCAGCCTTTTCAGCGGAGTAGTGATTTAAGGCAACAGTGAAATCTATTTTTCACCACTCCAATTGCTCGCGCATTTATATTACGAGCTCTGGAATGTTGAGTATTAAATTTACAGCCAGGACTTCCGCTAACTGGTGTTCGATATGGAGTCATCATCCACAGCTCCAAGGGATATCCTGCGTCACCTTTAATAAAATCAATTGATATACACATGTGATTAGGTTATACGTATAAAATATCACCTAGTAGCCAGGAATTTGTTTGTCTGCCTACGGCGTATTTATCAAAGCGTCGTGTGTTGCTCCAGGATGAGAGGAATTAATGTAGCGTATCCTCGTTTGTGGTCACAGATCTGTAAGAATAAAGAAAATATATCTCACATAAACTTACAAAATACAAAACAACCAAGTTACAATTATTGCATTGATAGGTACTGTAAAATCCCTTTCTATTATAGAACAAATGTCTGCTTTCAGGTGAGGGAGGTTTAATGGCAACGTGCGTACCATCAAAGCAACCAATAACTCCGGGAAATCCAAACTTTTGGTAAAAGTGAACTCTACCTACACTCTACCTATTCGTCTTCAGTCATTAAAAAATGTATCCATTTGGGGCAAAGTTTGGCTTCTAAAGCAGATACCACCGCTTTGATGCTTTTAAAAACAGATGACTGCGACAATCCAATGCTTGCATCCTTTCCCACGCCAAACTGATAGCCACCTTCTGCCATAAATCTCAATGTTGTCGCTAGCATTATTATTGGAGGAATTGACATTGATGTTCCTCCATTAACTTCACTTATCAGTTGCTCCAATACATATCGAAATGCATTTTTGTTCAATCGAAAATTCCGAAGAAACCTTCAAAAAAAAAGTTAATTTAAAAAAACAAAAAACCCGACTGACTGTAAATTTAAAAGGATTGAAACAAGACACTTTTAAGTATAACTGATTGACAATCGGAGACTACCTAGACAATCTGTCAAAAATATGCGCAGCCTCCGACTGCCAATCAGTTATACTTAAAATTGTCTTGTTTCAATCCTTTTAAATTTACAGTCAGTCGGGTTTTTTGTTGTTTTAAATTAACTTTTTTATTTTTAGCTTTTTAGTTTAATATATTTAGAAGAATACACAAAAAAAGTTTCTTTTGTGAATGGTGTACAGTATATTTATTTGTCAGTGTTTTAGGATTGTAGCTATCTATTTTTTGGCGGTCTCAAATAGTGTTCGATATGTTTATGCAATAAAAATAATATAATATATAAATTAAAAAAACCGCCCGGTCCAATAAAAATAAAAACTCCGGATTAACGTAAGTTTTATCGTCTTCACAGGAAAATGGTGCACACCCTGGCGAATCGGGCCTAACACTCCACAAGACCGCGATTTTGAATACATCAGAAAGTAATTTATTCCGCAGTTCAGTGTATTCCATCTCTTGACATTTCCACTGTGTGACAATTATTTTTTTTAGTTTGTTTTTTTAAATTTATATTTTTATAATTATTTGTTTAGCCTATGACACTCCGGGGAAGAATACGAATCTAGTGACACCTCACTCTTTAAAATCGGTTAAGCCGTTTAGGCTGCAGGAGGTCACGCAGGAACTTACATAGGATACGCGCGAAACACATAACCCTCTCTGTGTACAGTCGGGTAAAAATAGATGGATTACCGATTGGAAAACAAACTTACTACCTACATACAGGTATACATACGTACTTGGAATCTTCGAGCTCAAACGGATTTGAGGCATCCATTATTCTCCTTCTATACAGAATTTCCTCTTCGTTTTCAAACAAAACAAGAAACAGACTTTAAAGAATCAAGATTGGAACAGTAACAATATTTTGAAGCTAGTATGACCAGATTTGAGTTGAATAAATTAAAGTGAAAACTTGTAGTTTAAATGTAATATATACCTACATTCTTTTTTGCATTTTTCACTTGAATAATATGAGTTCGCAATTTAATAACAAAAATTAAAGACCTACTTTAGAAAACTTCAGATTTAAATTTCAGACTTTAGCATGTCAAAATATTGATATTAATACATTTTAATATTTCTACACCTGGTACCATTTGAGATAAGACTGCTACTTAACATTTTTGTAGTTTTTAGCATTTATTTCTCAATAAATATATGAAACTTGAAATATTTCTATAATTTTAATAAAACAATGAAAAATAGCCTCGACAAAATTAACGAAGGAATGGTCACTCTATATAAAATCTAAACGTCAAACAGCTGATTTCGAAAGTTGAATACATTTGAATTTATTTGATGACATTCTCGATAGTGAATTTTATTCGTTCGAATCTCAGAATACAAAAAGTTCATTCCAACGAATAGAGACATTCGTTAGAATTGGCTATTCGTTCGAATCTCAAAATAAGCGTGATTAATTATGGAACACGAATTCGTTAAAGTGGCTGCCTCGACTGGCAGCTTCGAGTAGTGCATTCTGCTACTCCAATTTTCCAAGCCTTTGTTGATGGTTTCGGGCTGTAGCTCACGGATTGCGTTGATGATATTGGCCTTACGTGCTTGAATCGTTTCCAGATTATTGGCATAACATCTGTCCTTCACCACGGTTCCTCACAATAAAAAAATCCAAATGGGTCAAATCGCAGCTCCAAGGCTGACATCGCCAAGACGGCTGATAACACGATTTGGAAATTTGGTGCGCAAAAGATCAATTTTGGCATGGGCTGTGTGGCATGGCGCGCTATACCCTGCATGAACCAGAGGTCGTCCAAATCTATGTCTTAAATTTCAGTAAAACAAAAACAAAGTCGGTTAACATGGCTCTGTATAAGTGTTTAACGCCCACCGTTGAGCAAAACGTTGTTCCGAGCTCCATTTTCGAAGCAAAATGGTCCAATGATCCCACCACTCCACAATCCGCACCGAGGATACCAAGAATTTTACTGGCAAACCACAGTCCATTGTTACGAAATTGGCTGCCAAAGCTAAGGCAAAGCCCCCTAAGTCCAAGAAACCAATATTGGGTCTGAAGGCCCAAAAGGGAACAGCCAATACTAAGGCTGTATCTTTGTTGAAGGCCAAGAAGGTTCAAACTAAGGTCATCAACTGTGCTTTCGGTACCCGTACCAGGAAGATGCTTTTCCGTTGGCTAAAGACCTGCAAATTGCCCCGCAATCCAAAATACCCAAGAAAGTCGGTCCCCACCAGGAATCGCATGGTATTCTTGACTCACCTGAAGGCGAACAACAATCACGTTCGTGCTGCTGTCCGAAAGTTGTACGACATCAAGGTCGCCAAGGTGAATATCCTCATCAGGCCCGATGGACAAAAGAAGGCGTACGCGACTGGCTCGGGACTACGACAAGTTGGACATTACCAGCAAGATCGGTATCATATAAACAGTTTTTATCTCGAGGACTGTTCCAATTTTTTTTTTTTATGATAGAGATATCGATAACATACTGGGACTTTAGTGGCCCGAGAGTGTTTTTGTTTTAAGAAACTGATAAAATAACGTGACAAAAACTTAACAATCACGTGCGGGTTTTCCGAGTCCCAGATGCGGCAATTTTGTTTGTTAACGTAGCCGCCGAGGTGAATGAGGTGGGTGCTTCATTTCGGTCAAAACTACTTTTTAAAAAAGGCACTGTTTGGGCTACACAGTACTCACTTTGGAAATAAGTTTTCAATATTTCCCAACGTTGTTCAAGCGTAAAGCGACTTTTTTCGTTCCGCGGAGGTATGATACTCACCTTCTGTCAAAATTTCGAGTGGGAAACAGCTGTCAGTGTCAAAATAACCTATGATTTAAAAAGAAACCATTAGAAGAGTAGAGCCAGGCGAATTTGGAAAGCTCCTCTGCGTTCTTCGGATGTTAGTGCAAAAACTAGTCACATTCTGAAGACCTTTCTCAGTAATAAGCTTCGAGTTTTGCCAAAAGCAACCTCAGACTGTCAAAAACTGCGGACAGCTCTGTTAGGCGGACAGTTTCCTCGAAAGAACTACTTCTAACAAATACCTTTGAACGGACTTGGACAAGAACGTGAGTAGGAAATTGTTGAACTTATATCAACATCAAATAGAAGAAACAAAACCAAAACAAAACAGGTCCGTAGCCTGTCATAAATTGCAACCGATTAAAATTGAATTTAATAAGGTTATATTGTTGACCAAATATAGTTTCTTACGTCTTCTTTTGCGCTTATTGGTCGTTTCTTCTCAAATGCTTAAATTCGCTGTTATTTTTGTATTGCGAGTCTAGATCCATTATACCCAAGTTCAATAAAACAAAGTCATCGGAAATCCTATTTCTGTATTCACCAAGTGCGTGTCTTGGAGCCATTGCGACGAAATTCAAAAGTTCTTACAGAGAGACTTCTAAATCCTGTTTGTCACTTGTGGCAAAGCTCTTAAGCTAAGCTTACGTGGCATTTTCCGTGGCATTTTTCGTGGCAAATTTTGACATGCTGACGTCACAGAAACTCGCTCTTTCTATTGCCACTCGTGTTCGTGTGTCTCCAGCGTGACCAGACGCTTGACAGGCGATCACACGTAGGGACACATTTAGGACAAGTGTACGTAATGATGTCGGCATAGAAAAATAGAAGCTTGTTGATATCTTTAGGGTTGAGTGCACGCTTCTTTCCCCTTCTTAAACCATGAAGGCTATACCAAATGATGGACCAGAAAAACCTTTCGCTGTTTTTGGCGGGTATCAAGTTTACTTACGAAATGTTTTTCCAGTTCCAAATAAATGTTTGCTCCATAAATGGTATCAAGCGCCCTAATCAGTCGCTGCCAAATTTTCGTGCAGTGCTTGGTATACAACATACTTTCGTGTTCCTAATTTCAGTGGCATTAGCCCTTGCCACGCCCCCTTGTCGAATATCGCCCGCATTTGCAAATACTTCCAAAATAGAATGTACATTCAACAAATTGCAGAGGTGAGGCTGTCATATATGTACCTAACCAAAATATAGTGAGTAATTCTACCATTTTACAATTTGAAGACTATATAATTACATAATTAAAAAAAAAAAAAACTCTTAAAGCAAGAGAAAAAATATTTAGTATATAAAAAATGTACCTATATTATAATAATATTCAAAATAATAATAAAAAAAAACTGAAAAATTTTAATTTAATTTAATATTAAAATAAAAAAAAAACTCTTCAAGTGAAGAGAAAAAAAAGCTTCCACCTAGTGTGCATGAAAAAAAATGTAATCAATTACCCTAAGGGAAAAACTTGTGCATTTAATAATTACATTCGTAAAATTCTAAGCAAAAGTAACAAAAAAACCCTATAACAATAACAAGTCTTGACGTTTCCAGGGACTTGAAGTTTACTATCCGACATCTTTCTTCATAACTGGGCATTTCTAATGACCCATTAAAGTGACGAAGGCAATATCTTGAAAAATACTTTTGTATACGTTCAATTCAATTTATATGCACCTGATATGCTGGTGACCAAATACATAAGTCCCTCGATAATGTGAATTACCGATATCTAATGTGAATTTCTCTAAAATGTGAATCGGCAAAACTTTAGATTGTCATCTCTACAATGTGAACTTCCGAAATTTTCAACTTCTAAAATGTTAAATTTTTTGTAAAAGTATTTATATTTCTCTTGTTTCTCTTGCTCGTTTTGCGTGCGATCTTAGGGACTAAATATCGGTTATTTTTCTTTAAGTTGTAAATGCAGCTGCAGCCTACAGCGAGACAACAGCTGCCAAGTGTGTATGTAGGTATGCTATATGATCAGCTCGTGGTTATATCTTTTCAGTCAGTTGTGTCTCGTGTGGTTCGTGCTTTGTTGTTTCTTTTTAAATGAATAAAATTATTTTATTTTCGTTTTTCTTCTAAATTAATAAACATTTAAACTGTGTTTTACAAAATCATTTTGTGTTGTTTTTAATAAATTTGAAAATCGTTTCAATCAGTTTAGTAAGTACTGAAAAAAAGTTCCAGTAATGTGAATCCCTCTAAAATCCGAAAACGCCTTGTTTTAATTAGTTCACATTATCGAGGGACTACTGTAATAGAACATATAAAAGGAGCTGTTTTTTATAATAAATGGTAGGTAATTGTGTTTTATAACGTGTTAACAAGCGGTGTTTTATTTGGTCTTTGGAATTTTAAAGCGTTTTTTGATATACAGTTTCATCTTGCAATTGCGAACAGTTTTTATTTTTATGTTCTAAGCGGAGCACCAGCTGTGGAGAAACCATAGAATATAGGCCACTAAATGTGAAAAAATGACGAAACCTTACATTTCCCTAACTTTAATTGCAAATTATTACAACTACAACAATCCGTAATTGCGTCTATGTCAACCTGTAGCTTATGGCAATCGGCTACAGAATTGACTCTACAAAAAAAACTTCCAGTCATCAGCAATCCCAGACACTTACAGAAAGACACCCTTGAATCAATATCGTTCACAAATAATGCAAACAACAGAGGTCCCAAGTGACTTCCCTGAGGAACACCAGACTTTGCTTCAAAATGCCTCGAAAAAGTATTTCCTATTCTAATTAACTGAATCCTGTTACTTAGGTAGGATGCAATCCACTTGTTAAGTATTGAATTGGATACCAAGTGCTTCCGATCGGATAAACGTTTTCTACTCGTACTACTCACTTATATAGTAAGTATGAGTATGTAATCATTTTTTTATAAGGTCCAATTGTCTTTCACGTTTTTTGTGCCAAAAAAGTTGCTTTGCCTCACTTATTAATAAAACTCACTTTGGCAAGGAGTTGGCGCAACAGCTTCATTATAAGACCGCATCTCTATTTTCTTATAGCTAATTCATTCGTTTGTCGATGTTTTATGTATACTTTGGTTCTCATATACTCTCAGAGGTTCTTGTGACACTCCCAGAGTTCGGCCATTTGTGTTTTCCGGAGACTGAACATGCGACTTCACGATCAGTACTTCAGGGGGTTGGGGTCAAAATTATGAAATGGTTCAATTATTTTTACAAAGTTCTGCTCCCAAAATTTCGTTAGTTTTTTATAAATTTAAATTTCTTTTTAAGGGAGCGGCTCGAAATTCTGCTGTTCAGAAATCTGCTTTGCAAAATTCTGTCTTTACACACAAAAATTCCTCTTTTCGATATTCTGCATTTTTTTTTTCCGTTCTGCTTTACAAAAATCGGCTGTTCAAATTTAGAGCAATAAAATTCTGATTATTCTGTTTTTTTCTTACTAATAATGTCAAAAAAAAAAACAAAAGAAAAAAACGCGCTTTTTCATATTTTCCAAACCTTTTTTTATTGGTTGCAGAATTTTTGCAAAGCAGGATTTTAATAGCAAAAATAGCTTCATAAAAACGCGTCAAAGCGCACTAAATTTTTTTTGGAAAATAACTGAGTTTTCCACCGGAATGGTTACACTTTCATACTCATCCTCTACACAAAATTCTATAAGCAAAAAAAAAGAAAAAAAAAAAAAACCTGTACTATTGATTTTCAATGCTAAAGCGTTGCAATTGCTTCGTGACGCATGATCTCCTTCACATTAAAAATAACATAAGTTTTCCGTTTTCTTGCAACAGAAAACACATCTGCACACATAGGCTTATGTTCGGTTTCACTGTGCTAACTTAAGTATCGCTCCACACTAATTTTTCATTAATATGCAGTGCCAAATTTGAATAAACAACCTGAGTGTCCAATATTGGACATTGGTTAACTGATCGTAGCTTTGACAGGTGTCAAGTTTTAGCTCCCACCGATTTGACAGGTTCATTTGGATTATGAACTGTAAAGGTTAAAAATGATTATTAGTTAGGCCCAGCATATATTGTGACTGAACCGTCATTATCATTAGCGTTTCAAAGTTTCCACCATCCAATATGATGGTCTCTACATATTTCTCAATACCTACCTCGATATTTTCACTTTTTCAATGAGTGTGTTCTATCTAAATTTTTCAAAACTATTAAAGTTTCGATGGGCAGAAAAGTGGAATGAAGAGTATATCGGTTGCATTCTGGATATGCGTTGGTTATGGGTCCATAAGCTGGCTGATATTCTAACCATCTGTCGGAACAACTTTCGAAAATGTACTAGAAGTCAGCTTTATCTGCCGAAATAAAATGCATTTTAAAAATAGTTGGATCTAGCTAGATTAAAACTATTTCGAAACCATAAAAGACAAGCATTTTCAAAACGCGGTTGGTGTAGTGATATCAAAATAAAATACGAAACGCGCCATAAATGTACTTTAATAACATAATGTAATTTATTTTATTTAACATTATTCTTAGTGCATGTTTCATTTTGTTTTTTTGTTATCCTCTTTTTGTTTTGCATCATTTTATTTATAATAAACAGTGCTGTACAATATACATAATAGGTACTTGTCAATAAAATAACAATAAATAATAATAATAATAAATACAATATCAATAATTTCACTATGTATTCGATTAGATCTTAAATTATAATATTTTACTTGGTTTCTTTTCATTACAAATCAATTACTCTTAATACTTAGTCTTAAATTGTTTGTTCTTTGTATTCATAGCTATTTTGCGACGCTTTCTTGTAATCTGTTTTCTATTTTGAATATTCCCATTTTTTACGTATGCAATATGTTATATAATAAATATATGTTTTATTTATTTATTCATTTTTGTATGTAGAATGATTGATTTCATTTATATATATGTAGGCTGATTGAAATGAGGCGGACTAATTATCATTCTTTTTCTTGTTTTCTGTTATAGGTACAACTAGTAATATTATTTTATATATATCATTAGATTATTTTATAATACAGTAATACTTATGTTAAGTTGTATATGTATATATATATATATATATCTTTTCTTTTAAGTATATATTAAATTACTTTTTAATTTTTTTGTTAAAAAAAAAATATATCAATTGTGAATGAACAACATTTCTTTGGGTAGGTAGTTTTAAAATTTGTTTTTTATCAACTACATTTAAAAAATCTGGGACAAACATCCAAATTTATGAAAAATCACAAAAATTGTAAGAATAAAACACATGAAATTGCAAACTGTACAACTTTAAAGAGAAAATTATTGCTTCCATTTTGAAAATACCGCTAAACTAATTTTAACGAATGGAACTTACTTTACGAATAGAAAGCAGATTAAAAAAGTGTTTTAGTGAAAACAGGCGTCAATTGAGAAAGGAGGGCAATTATTTAGAATACATTTATATATTTAAAGAAAATTTGCTTACATTAAAAAGTAAATTTCTTAAATTTTCGCCTTTAAAAGCGAACCCTGGATTTCCTTTTTTCGCATTGATGTAAGTTTTTCTGTTTTTTTTTTGGTTAAATAATCTTTTTGATTCGTCAAAAGTATACTTGCATCTGTTTGAAGATTTGATTTTAAATAGTTTTACTAAGCGCATTCGTTTATATCATACGTTCTGGAGTGTGGAAAATTTTAAATCTTACTTTAGGGGTTTTGGAGACTGGGATTTCGGATAGGGAGGCTTTTAGAATGTGGTTTTCCTTTGGACAGAGAAATTGCATTTTTTTTTTAATAGAAATATTTTCGTCACGCTCGGATTATTTCTCTGCAGCCAACAAACTTAATTTTAACAAGTCTTTTGTCATATTGTAGTGTTTTCGAGCTATCACTGGACAATTAAACATTTTGAACAGTTTTTTTACTTCATGTAAGACTTACGTTGTAAGTGAACTTCAATTGCCGATTCAGATATTTTTAACAAATGTCACTGTTACACGAATATTAGTAAGCATAACTGATGAGACTATCAAGCTGTGAAGCTCCCCAGCTCGGGGCTTATTCCTTTTAAGGTATAGTGTCCCACTACGGGCGTAATTCCCTCTCATTTGTTTCCTATTCAGAATCTGTCACCTTTTCGTTCCTTTAGCACGTCTCATTTAACCCAAGTTGCCTCATCAAGCAGATTACTTCCCTTCTATTTCTTCTAACTCTTTCGTTTCATCGGAGATCAGAGATACTGCCGAACGACCTATTGGTTTTTAGTTTCATCAGAGCTCGGTATTACTGCCCAACGTATGAAGTTAAGCTGCCGATTGTGTAGCTATCGTTCCATAGGAATCGTGTTTTCGCTGTCGCTTTTTTGTTTCGTTGGAGTTCATAATTACTGAATGTTAATCTGTCGCTTTTTCGTTTCATAATAGTTCGCAAGTACTTCCGAACGAGTTATAGGAAGTTTCATTTCAAAATAAATTTAGTTCAAGACTCAACAAAGAGCTTTGCACGCCTATGTGGAAGAAGGAGAATGGATTGAGAAACAGCAGGGATAGCTAAAGCCGCAATGCAGTTCATGCTACGGGCATGTAACGCATTAATGCATCAACAGAGCCGTTTCAACAGAGAAAGGAGTGCACCAGTTGATCGGTGAACTGCGGCAAGAATGACTGCTGACAAAACGGAGTTTCTCAAGAAGCGAATTCCGACTAAATTGCATTTTCAAAATGGGAGAGTGGTAATGACTGTGACTCTCTAAGTGACTCTCGCCGTTCTTCTATTTGTGTGCGAGATTTTGCCGATAGTACAATAGGAGGGAAGTTCCTGCGCCGTAATAATAACAACTTTTGGTCTATGAACTGCTAAAATTTAGAGTCGAAACTATAAGTATGTAATGGTAAGGCCAACTGACATTTAGGAACGTGCGGAGCTTTACGAGTCGCAAACCTATACCCAACCGTGTCGGAACCAACAAAGAGGAATTCTGTCAGAAGTAGGCAGAAATTAGAGTAAAAGAAGCAACCGCCGATGTAGTGGAACAGTTTAATTAATAGCAGCCTTCCAAGAACAACAAAGTTCCCAATCGGACACGTTATTTTAATGCTGTAGAGCGGATACTGCAAATTCAAACCTCCGATAGAAATTGTGACTTCACACAAAAAAAAAACTGAAAATATCAACGAGTGATATAACTAGAACCGACTGCACACAAGACAAAAAAAAGAGCTGAACATAGGACCTATAAAAACTTCATTGGCAAGAACGATAATGCCCGCTCCATGTATGTGAAAAATTCGGTCCAGAGGAAAAACAAGGAAATACCACTATGGACTGAATTACTAAAGGTTCCGTTTCCGCTTGTATCATTTTAAACGGGTATTTTAGTAAGTAGGAGAGAGTGGAGTACTTCGAAAAAGGGAGAACAAGTTTCCCTTACCTCCATAAGCTATTTTGTCTTCTAATAACTGACTGGTTGTTGTTTTAACTAACCTGACGGAAATAGGTGATTTATTAAGTTCTTCCGCGATTCTCAACAGTATTGAGTATATTTTCGGTTCACAAAAGTCCTTCTGCTACAGCGCCCCTTTGTAAAATGTTAAACTTCCCAACTTAAGCTAGCTACGTGCGATACAATTTCTATTTCTATTTCTATTTCTATTTCTATTTTTCGTGTATGTCATTTATACATAATATAACTTGCATTCCTTTTCTATGATTGTTTATTCTACGATACCTAGTTTTTGTTTATACGTCGCATATTCGTTACATTATTACTAATTCTTTTTTACAATAAAATTATTTAATTATTTTTCCCATTATCTACCGTCATCTATATCCATGTTTTCACAAATGCGAATATTTAACAATTAAGCAAAATATTTGTTTTTCTTTCTATAGTTTTCGTTTTTTTTTTCTTATACAGGCAGGCCAATACTGGAGATATGTT
Organism: Cheilosia urbana; assembly: GCA_946477585.1. NCBI lineage: Eukaryota > Metazoa > Arthropoda > Insecta > Diptera > Syrphidae > Cheilosia > Cheilosia urbana. The sequence goes on from OX297854.1 coordinate 106,545,960, forward strand.
TTATGTTTACAAGTTTTACTTATCTTTTATCATTTATGTTGCTTTGCTTCCCTTTTCAATGTTATGTACTTTCTTTGCAAATTATACCGTAAAAATGTATGTGAAAATTAAGTTTAAACGAAACCATACATAACCCTAAACTTAAATTAAAAAATCAAAAATGTTAAAAAAAATTTACTGCGCGAATGGATTGCGTGGATTCGCTCCGGGTATGTCCAAGTTGCCACCAGTCGTTTGATATGTTCCGTAGCTATTGCCAGTTCCATTTTGTGGATTCATTTCGTTTAACCTAGTGTTGGACAAGGCGCGAGGTATTGGATTGCTGGGCACACCGTGCGGTGCCAAGTGGGCGGTTTCTTCGGCCACCTAAAACGATGCGTTAAAGAAGGACTGTGTTTTTGTATGAAAGATTTCTAATAACCTGATGAGGATCCTCCGTGGTGGGAATCTCCTTGATGAACCCTTGGTCTTTTCGGTAAAAGTTGATGAATATGAAGCCTCCCAAGACCACTAGACACATTACGCCGTATCCCCGGAAAGTCGCAGTAGTTCCGTAGTATGTGACAAACATTCCGCCAATTATCGCACCGCATCCTCGTCCCAGTCCGTGGTGGATGCCCTGGAGAACGCCCTGGGCGGAGGCCCTCAAGTGCTGTGGGGTGTTGTGGGCTATGTACGAGCATGAGGCTGCCCAAACGGCGGCATGGGTTATTCCCTGCATGAATTCGAACGGCAACACCCACCATGGGTTTCGGAGGTACGATATATACAAGAACCGCAGTACATTTCCAATCAGGCCCAGGCACAGCACCTTCACGTGGCCGATTTGGGTGATCAGGCGGAAACTGAAGAAATAGGCGAAAATTTCCGACACGTGATTAATGACGGATGCCACACCGAAGAGAGTTGGCGAGCCTCCATAGTCTTGCAAATGCCAGAAGAGGAAGGTGAATATTAGACCGATGCCGAATCCCATGAACCAGGCCACAAACAGAAACGAAGCGCACTTCAGGTCCTTGAAGTGCTGCAGCACTGTCAGCCACTCAGGCATCTCTTTCGTTGTTTGTGCAAACATTTTCGACTCCGCTCCCAAGTTCGGCTGGTGGAGGGGTGCTACTCCACTAGATGCGCCGCCACTGCCCACGGCCAGTGATGGCAGGTTCAGCTGGGCGGCGAGTTGGTTTTGCATTTCGTCCTCGGCAAATCGATTGGGATCTTCACTCGCCGTTGGCTTCTGCTCGGGCTCTGTGTAGTCATATTTGAAGGTTATCTGCGTGGCCGTCAGAACGGCACAAGTCATTAGAACGGAGAATGTGGCGAAGCAGATGGTATAATTTTTTTCTTGTCGTTCCGGGCCGCAGGGATGATCGGGGAAAGAGGTGGAATGATCGAGAGCGATGCCGACGAAGAACATGGATATGCCCCAGCCTAACGAACCGAACATACGCTGGTGGCCATATTTGTCTGCATCTTCTCCGAGTAGGGTGATGACCGCCGAGTCGGCCAGTGTGATCGCGGGTGCGCTGAAGAATTCGCCGATAAGAATGAGTAGGAGCAGGAGGAAAAATGCCTTTTGAATGTCCTGTGGGAGGCGGAGAGGGGTGAATAATTAGTTTAAGTCGTAGTGTGTGTGCAATTGTTAAAATTGATTCTTTTGGAAGTGTGCGCTACCTAAGTCAAAACGAAACGCACACTTTCGAAATGTGTTTGTTAAACATACGAGTCGACACACGGCAACTTTAAAAATATCAAAAAATATTTTTTTTTTTTTTGCGCACATAAGTGTGCGCTTACACATTTCTTCAACTTACCGGTGTGCGATAAACCATCGACGAGAATATCGGGCTCACATAGTCCCTATGGTGTTTGTCGTCGTAGTTTGAAGCAAAGTTCACATGAATGGGCGAGATGCCAGCATCGATGTAGGGAAATGATGACCGACGTTGCCTTTTCACTGGCATCTCCTCTGGCCTGTGTGCATGTTTCACAAACAGCTCAGAACTAGTTTCGAACTCTTGAAATGGTGTTACATCCCTCCTGACCCGTGTTGTCGTTAACACGAAATCTGTCCTGTTTCTCATCTCGATGCACTTGACGGCTTCAGGCTGAATGAATCCCAGTGGTAGTGTAAACAGAACCCAACAGGCTAACGATCCAAGGAGCAACTTTTTTCCTTGCTTACACCTGAAACATAAAAATGTATTCTACAAAAGGTTTGCATATTTTTTAAGGCATAATACCTATCGGCATAGGATCCCCAAAATGGCGCCGACAAGAACTCAACAAAAGGCCGCATTCCTATCAGAATGCCGCACTGCCCGGGGTTCATGCCCATTTGTTTGAAGTAAACCCCCATCAGGGGAAACAGTGATCCGAAGGCTGAATAGAAAAAGAAATAGAAGCTCTTCACGACCAACAGTTCCTGGTCGACTGGACCGAAGAACATCTCAATTACATCGGATTTGCCTCGTATTTTGTGCGTAGCCTCCTTAGGCTCGGGGTACCTAAAAGCAAAAGTATACGTCACAACTTAATCTACGCACAAATTTCAACCAGTTACAGTGTTGGATCAACTTCTCCTTCAGCGTCCACATCTACTCTCGGTCTGGCCTTAACTCCGTACGGCTGCTGAATACCCCCAGCAGGCGCGTTTTGTCCATAGTCGCCGTAACCACCGGTGGCATCCTGCCCATACCCTCCGCCATAATTACCGGACTGGTCGTAACCCGCCTGACCGTAACCTCCGGCCTGCTGGCCATAGGCGCCACCGCCGCCCTGTTGGCCATAGCCACCTCCTCCTCCGCCGCCGCCATACTCGTTGCCATATTGATCCATGGGTGTCCTCCTTTTGCTTTTGTTACTGGCTTACAGTACAGTCTATCGCTTTTGATGCCGGGGACGGACGATTAAATTCCTTTTGTTCTGCTGTTTCTCCGGTGAAGTGGATTCTATCTCGGGGTCGTGGTTTCTCTATTCTCTTTCACGGTTGGGTGTCGTCGTCGGCCTGTGTACTTTTCAATTGTTTCTGGAAGGTGTCTTTCTTTTGTAGTGTTGTGTCCTTTACGCTTTGCTATTTAAAATTCATCCTATGGAAGAAATTAAAAAAAAAAAATTATTTGGTGCGTTGCAGGCGGTAGACCTAACTGCCGGCTTTCCGGGAAATAATTTATTGTGTAGGCTTCCGGAATTAAGGTCGCACATTTGTATTCATATTTCATATTCACTTTAGTATCTCGGTTCGGGAGTTATTGTTACATTTTTGTTCTATGATGTCCGTCCACACAATCAAAAGGAAAATTTAACTCAAAATATCGTGTATAGCTGGGGTTATCCAGTGCTTGCAAAGTTGTTGGCTTAATTGATAATACCAAATTATCTAGGTCCCTGCAGACGTACTTGCCACATAAGTGACTCTTGGAAGCATTTCAACAAATTTTCTTTCATCACTCTGTCCGCCGTGCGTAACCATTTTAGAAGATTTGGCAGTAGAAGAAATAAGGCATTCCGCAAAAATCAATGCCCCAGAACAGCATTAAGTAGGTTTTAGTGTGTGCTGATGGGGTAGGTTGTAGGTATAGTCTTTTGCGACAAATAAACATTCGTTTAGGATTGCAGACCTAAGGAACTATACCTAACCGTAAATAAGGTTCACTGTATTATTACGCAAATATATTTTTACGTGCAGAATAAATGAAATGTGAAAGTGACGGAATTTTCTATAGAAAACTGCGTCACGCGCATCTTTTTCTTCCGAATTATTTACGAAATGGTTTCGCACTCTGGCCACCAAAACGTCAACTGGAAAAAATGTTCACAAGAACTTATGGTATCTATTACGTCACCAGACACGTCAAAAGGCGTTCTTTACTATGCCCGCGTGATCCATATACATCATTGATTTTCATGGTTTACAACAACATTTGGATCTCGTATTATTGATTTAAACCATGGAAATCAATGATCTATATAAATCATGAGGCATAGTAAAAAACGCCTTAAGTTAACACCAACAGCACATTCGTTGAACAATACAATTTTGCAGAATAGTTTCAGGGGTACAATTTTTCTGATTGGACTGTTATGGGAGATTTGAAGTTGCCACCTAATGTGGTATTCGATTGGGCTTCTTCAGAGGTGGGATTCTGTAAGATGAAAACGTTTGATCGTTTTCGTTTGCACGAACGGTTTGCTTCATGTAACTACAAAAACGAAAGGATTTTTCGTTTGCACGAAAGCAAAAAAACGAAAACCATTTCGTTTACGTTTTCGTTTATTTTGCTTCATGTAACTCTAAAAACGAATGACATTTTCGTTCAGTGCGAAAAGAAAATAACGACAGCTTATTCATTGACGTTTCTCATTTTCTTTGATTGCTAAATTGGTGGTTGTTATTTATTCGATACAAAATATGCTAGCGAATGGCAAGTGATAGTGATGATGCGATGTAGAAGATCAAAATCTAAGAAAAATCCGAAAACATCTTCGGGATTATTCCAATCCTCTTACGCTGTCCAATGAATTGTTTTATTGATGTGTATTGAAGAATAAGTTTACATGTTCTTAATTTTTGTTTGGTTTTCTTCAACGTTTTCGGTTGAATAAAAGAGCTTTTAGGTGTATGCTGGACAACATTTGTCTTCGTACAGGAACACGAAACACATAGGTATGTCCTTTCTATTTTAAGGCTGTGTTAAGCGCTTGAGGTAATGGCTGGAGGTGATAACCAGTGGATGGTTGGCAACGATTTTGCTTCTCCTCTCGCACAGAGTACTTTGTCGAAAATACTACACGAAAACGTTCTATTCTGTGTCCTCAATGGATAAAATGGCCATCAGAAGTGGAAGAAAATGTTTCTAAGAGTTACTTTTTCCAAAATTTAAAATACCCGGCGATAGATAAGTGCCAGCTTTTCAATTGTATTGTAGTTTCTGTAAAACGATGTTTATTGCTTTAGTCATTAGCTGTATTGATGTAACACATATGTTAGCTTGATTCGTCTCATTTCGAATGAAGAAATGTTTTTTTTTTTTTAACAGAAAAGGCCATCACAGCATTAATACTATGATCGTAAGTAAAATTTCATTTTATATAAAAAACAATACATCATTATATAATATTTTGTTACAGATTGCGGACCACAAGTATCGGATAATAGCTGTTTGTCCTCAATATGGCGGTGCAGCTCATGACTCCTTTGTATCCAGTTAAACAATATATTTTGCTGGGTGTGTTTTGATTTATTCAAATAAATAGTATGTGTGTCGGTAATTATTTATTGTACTTACATTATTATTTACAATGTGGACCTTATTGACTCAAACCAAAATATCAACAAATAAATTATTTTGAATCTGTCAGCAGCTGTTGGCTCTCCTATGCTCATTATGATACATTCAGCTTCTCAAACTTTAATTTCTTCGTCCCACTGTTTCTTAAACCCATGCGAAAGAGAAATAGGAAACGAAAGGAGTTACATGAAGCAAACTTTCGCTTTCGCGTGATTTCTATCGTTTTTTGAAAAGCGAAATCGTTTTTCGTTTCGTTTTTTACAGAATCCCACCCCTGAAATCTGAAAGCGAATCTGGGGTGGGATTCTGTAAAAAACGAAACGAAAAACGATTTCGAGGGTATTTTCTGTACTACCCCTTTTACTCAGTAAAAATTGGAATCTTCCACAAATAGCTTTCAAAAACTCAACAAAGCGTTCACACTGAAGCGTATCGACGAATTATGAATGATATTTTTAGACTCTTAAGTAGTTTAGTTGACGACCGTATTAAAACATAGTACGCAGCTGTTGCGAAACGATATTGTCCAGTGGTCTTGAAATTGACGGGGAAACGCTTGTGAAAAGATCCAATAGTTTTGTGTACAATATTGTGGAAAATATTTAACTATCATTTTATAAATTAAAATTGTGTTCTATCGGCAGGCATGTCGCTAAGACTCCCACTTACTTGCTTAAAAATAGGACTTCCGATAATTATGGTTTGAAACTTCTGTAGTGATTAGTATTTTGCATATTTATTGCCATTTGCAGTAATGATAGTAATAGCCGGTCGAAGACATTTCCAAAACTGAAAATGGTAAATATCTATGAGAAAACTTATATTTTGTAAAAAGTTTGCAAGAGTTTTCAAAGAAAGGTGATTAAGGTGTAGGTTAGGTTAGGTTGAATGGGGTTGTGAGATCGTCACAAAAGGCCGGGCACTAAAGCGGGCCCATCGCCATCGCCCCAGGACACCATTACGGTTAAAAACCTAAATTAAATCGCCCAAACAATCAATTTCCCTACAGAATTTGATTATGGTCCCAATATTGTTTGAGGAACCAACCTACTAAGTTAGGTGCTTCCTTCTACTCCGAGTACCTGCACGTATCCGTATAAGCTAACCTAGTCTGTATTTACTGAGAGTTCCGCTACTTTCTTAGCCAAAACGTCGGCCCTTTCGTTACCCTCAATATCACAATCCCAGGTACCCAACATAATCTGACACGGTTCTGCGAACATAATGCCTTAAGCATCTTGCGGCAATTCCTGACTAGTTCAGATCTAGTGGTATGTGACTCTAGCGCTTTAAGAATTCAGTTCGGAACTTATGTCTCACTAAAGTGGGACATAAGTCCCGAATTTTTGTCGTTCAAAATGGGACATAAGTCCCGAATGAAATTAGACAACGTTATTTTTCTGATTCCTACAGCCAATAGCACCTACCGCGGGCGAATCGTCAACCTTCCAACATGGAATGCGTATGGGGGGCATGCAGCCCCCCTTCAACCCCCTGCTTGGGTTTAATGTTGGATTACGGGGTGGGTGCGAGGTTAAGTATATACAAAGTTTCTTTAATCTAAATTAGTTTATCCAATACCTTCTAAGTTTGTCTTTAGGCTTGTATTTAGGAAAAAATGTTTATTGGGACATAAGTCCCGAAATTTGTTTTTGGGACTTAAGTCCAAGTGGTGTGGGACATAAGTCCCTAATATAATTCGGGACTTATGTCCCTGCGCCGCTGCTTGTATCTGGAAGTCTCAGGGCCATATGTAGATCCAACTCGCTGGAGTATATATACATGACTCAATACCCTCACTGGTTTTGGGTCCATATATACTGGGGTCTCACTTCCCCTGAAAACTAAGTTCCTATGCCAGTACTGTCAGGATACGACACATCGGACGACCGAGACTTTAATCCCTTTCTTCGGGATTTCGCAGAATGATTTCAGGCTGTGGACACGACTGTATTTTTTTATTAGTCAACTTGTTCCTATTTTCTAAGAATGGTAACTTTTAAAATCATACTCTAAAACAGAGTGAATCAATTTAATAACCTGTGTACTCCAACTCGTAAATAACCGACAAAAATATAAATCTCGCATAACTTTCTTGTTATCTCTTAAGGGCGGTTTCACGTTCTTCTTGTAACCAAAACTTTTATTTTCTGTTGGCCTTACCAATAAGCATTTTTAGTTTCGACTTTAAATTTTAGTAGTTCACAGTGGCTATATGTTTCATACAATTTTTTCAATTTTGAGGTTCCGTAAATTTAAAGTCAGGCCTAAAATTTGTTATTAGTACGGCGCGGTGGTTATTTGGCGAGCCCGGCCCGATAGTGAACCCGCCGTTAAGTCCATCTGGGTTAGCTACTCAGCGTGACCGCTGCAGATTCCTCAATAGTCGCAAGAAAAAGGGCCATTGAAAAAAAAAAAAGTGTCATTTCTGAACATATTATGCACATTTAGTATTTTTGAACGATATTTAACAAGCATTGGCTCGTTAACCACTATAATATTATTGTGATAGACAACTGTGGTACATTTTAAAGGTTTTTTTAAATAACAGTATTTGATAAAATTTAGAGGCGCCCCTTCAATTAAAAAAAGGGCCAAAATATAACAGGTTCTCAAAAAAAGTGTCAAATTGCAACTTTAGTCGCGAAACGGTCGTGCTGAGCTGACCGTCATAAGTGTGCCTTAGCTTTTCTATTGGTGCTATTGGTATTGTCAAATTCAGCGAGGAATAATCGCAGGGTAGATCAAAACTTTGTTCTTGCGGGGAATTCCTTTTTCAATAAAGACGTCAATCGAATCAGGTTCAGGTATTTTAGAGGTATCATACGTTCACAGGATATTTTGTTTTTTTCTGCCAAATGAAAAAGCAATGGTTCTCCATTTCCACTTAAAATGTTTAACTATTCCTCAGTATAGACTTGAAACCACGTTCTCTTTTTCTGAGAGAATTTATCCCCACTCCTTGCTATATGACATGTTTCCAAAAAGTAGGGGAACGTACCGTACAAAGTCTTCGAAAAGAAGTTGCAGCAGATTTTCGAAATCATTTTCTAAATCTTGCATCTTGGGTGGTAGACTTTTGTAATTTCAAATCCCATTATACACTGTGGGCCTTACTAATAATCATTTTTAACCCTCACACTAAATATTTTGTAGGTCACAATATACGATTTTGTATGGAAAATTTCTCCATTGTGAGTTCGACAAAATTAGCATGGACACTCAAAATGCAACCTGGCGTAACACTTGCCACGATGTATAGTCAAAGTAACATTGGATCTCTGAATTTGATTTTTCCTACGCGAGAGTTTCCGGTATATCTGAATAACCTGTTTGAGCTCTCGGAGTTCCACGCGAAATTTCGTCAACAACCATTTTGAAACTTTTGGTTCACTTTTGTTGATGCCAGATTAAACTTTTGAGTAACCAAGTCCTATCCCGAGCAAATAAGAAGATTCTTTATGAGACCTTAATAATCCAACTCCTGGTGTCGAATTGCCACTTCCGTGAACGAGCTCTACAAACGTTCCACTTGTTGTCACTTGTTGAAAAATCACGCCGCTGGATTTTACATGCCGCATTCAATTGTGGTTTCCTCTTCATTTCTTCATGGCGAATATGGCTGGCCTTCTGTATCACGCGATGAACAGTCGATCTGCTAGCTGTCACTCCAGTTTCTGCCTTAATTTTACTTACGGAGAGCCTTGAACGTGAAGCAGCTCTCAGTATCGCCCGCCTTTTCTGACATGTTGTTGCTTTGCTGACTCTTCCTTGGCTATATTTTCCATACTTTTCCGAGTCCTTAATAAAGCTGTGTACAACAGTGGCGCCTCTTCCAATATTGCTGAATATGAAACGGGTTTGACCTGTTTCCTCCTTGATCAGTATCTTTTCTTTATCCATAGTTGTGGATTGTATAAAGTTATTTCTTGAACGAAGCTCCCTAGTTCTCGAAATATCATTTTATTTGATTTAAAACACGGTAACAGGTAGATTTAGCTACTGTTCGTAATCGAGAGAGACAAAAACACAGGTAAATCTTATAACCTTTTTGAGGAAAAGCGAAAAGCGTCATAAAAGTTAAATTTATCAACTAAATTTCTTTTTTTTACAATTTAAACATAATACATCCTTCTTTCCTTGTTCACTTGGTTTTCCCAGATTAGCGAAGGGTTTGAAAAATATCGTAACATTAAAACAAAACAAAAAAAAACTGCCTGTTCGTAATCAAGTGAGATGGAAAAGGTATAGCTTTTTATAAGAGCTAGATAAATTAAAAATCATTTGCCAGGCATTGCCATGGGGTTATGTTTTCCCACCTATTCAGACTTATTTTGTTGTATTATTGCCCACCTCTTATAAAATTCCTTAACAACCACTTTTCAATCCATCCTTTCGAAAACTTTGAGTCCCTCCGGTCGAGAAATAAGAACTCACAGAAACGAATGCTTGTGATAAGCTAGGCCTAGGCTGATTCTCGGACCTGTTGCGCCAAATATTTATATTTAATACACCCGCCTCGGACCCTACTTATCCCTTGCCATAATGCAGTTGTAAGAATATTTTTATGAAAGGTCGAATACAATCTCCATCGACATAGATCTGTGTATGGAAGTCCTTTTGTGTGTTGGGCAGAAATGTATAATCTACTTCTTTTTCCCACCCCTACTTTCTCAATCCCAATCTGCGTAAAATATCTCGGCACAAAGTCAAATTATGCTAATCCTCCGCTCGTGTCCAATGACGCACCAACTCTGTACCATTCGTAGATCCAAAGGTACCTATGTAAATTTCGCTGAGCCTCGCACTTCCTTAAAAGCCTACTATCGAAGATTCCTCACAAATTGCAAAATTCCACTTTAATATTTCGCCCTGACGCGCAAATTACGAAATGTTTTCTACTTGCAAAGGGATTATCCCTTGGGATGTTTCCGTATCTGTTCCTAACCTAAAGGCGTTCGTTTTCCCACCCCTCTTTTAATTGTAAATAGGTAATCAAAATTTCGGATGCCATTAACGCACTTACAACGAGATCCTTAAATCTCATGTCAATGTCAGATGGAGAGTCAGTTTTTGTTTTCTTTTATTTTTTATTGCTCACTTCTCGGGCAAACCTCAATGGCCTTCCATTTCGATTTGTACGCATTTTCCCTCTACCACCCACAGTCAGTCACACGGTCTGTTTTTCAATAAATCGAATAGCAGATGATGATGTTGATGTGACAAGGAGAAATGAAAATCGATGGATCAGCGAATGAAAGGAAGAAAAAAAAAACCGTTTGACATTCTTGAGTACATCGGGACACTTAAGGAAGGCTCATTTATGTCGCGCGCACTGTTTAACAGCTTGGCAACCTCTCAAGATGATAATGACTCCACGCGAAGTTTCAATTAGTTCCTCTTGAAAGGATAATGCAGGGATTCCGATTGTAAGCGGACGAGGAGAGTAAATGTTTCCTCTGAAGGTACCTATATGGATGCTCCTCGAAGCAATTACATAAATTACGCCAGAATGGGATTAGTTCATCTTCGCGCTGGGTTTTTTTTTTTTTTTGCTCCTGGGTATTCACGTTAATACATTAATACATACTTGGATGTAGACACAATTACTTTTCAATGGCCCTGACGAAAATTTAAGCACGCATAGATGTACCTATAGGTGTCCTCCTATTTCGTTGAAAAGGATTTGCTGGTAGGTAATGTTTTTTTTTTTTTTTTTGTTAAACAATGTAGGTAGGTGTACTCACTAAAATTGCGTATCCTTGGTTTCAAATTACAACATCCTGCTAACACATTATTCACTATTTTTAGAATTTGTTCACCTTTTTTTCACAATCAAGCCACACATTTTCTCATTGAGGAAATCTTCGTATTCCCTTCCAACTATACCGAGCGACTACAATTGAATATTACTCGTATATCCTTGAGGAGATTAGTTTTGCAATATAAATATAGATTTGGGGAACTTTTTGCACCGTACAATCGATAGAATTGAGACTACTTTCGTGACGACCAGTTGTATGGAAGCAGTAGCGCCATCATGCGATCGATTTTGTAATGTAATGAAATGAAAATTTCGTTCACCCTCTTGGCTCAGTGAATAGCCCAGTATGGGTGTATTGGTGTCTGGTGTGTATGTTTTGTTAGCCAGCGATTTGATTTCCGAGAGCATGGCCGAGAGCTTTGAGTTGTGTTTCGAAGAACGGATGAAGCTTTTTTGTTCGCTTTAAAAAGTGCGTAGTACAACATAATTTAGAGATAGGGTGGGTATGTTTGTTTGCGTAGACAAATATCACGTCCATACTTTCAAGGCTTTCCGAAAAGTTTCAGCTCAGTGGAGCAACAATGGGCGAGTAGAAAAACGACGACAGTAGGTATACCCAAAGGTGGCGATGGCAAGCATCGAAATTCCGATGATGGTAGAGCACGTCAATATATTGCCTACACGTTATAGTTGTACTTTACATAAGACTTTTGAATAGGTGAACCTGTTTTCGGAGACTCTTTTTCCACGACCTAGACGAGCTTTCCAGCGCAAATATAGACAAAATAATGAGCTTAATCAAATCGACAGGATGGTTTGTATATGCAACAACTTGAGTACTTAGTCACAGGTATTTATAGACAGGGTTATTATGGGTAAGGGACATTCTTTTCCCTCAATGGGCATAACAATGGGTCAATATTGGCCTGAGTGTGGCACGGAGTACTTACCGCTTACCTAACCTAACCTTCGGTAAAGTTTCCTTTTCTGTTTTAGGATGAGACTAGAATGCATGACAGACATTGAATTTGCTTTGAGGGCTCTATATAGAGTCCGAAGTTCGGACGAATCTGTACATCAACTAACATGGCTCTCTAGACATTTGGAACCATATCTAGCTGCCTCCAGTTGGCCTCCATGTCGATTGAGGTTAACTTTCATATTGACTCCCCGCTTTGAGAAGTCTTTCTCTACAGAATTAGGTCTTTTCCTTACAATAATACATTCGAACACATTGGGTCGTATTAATAAAAACTAGCATTTGCTTTGAGTTAAAGGTTTTAGCAAAGTAAAAGCCCTTAGCAATTGCTTTGAATCGGTATGAATAAAAATCTAGTTTGCTAAAGTAAGTTCGAAAATTCGAACATAGCTTTTACTTCGCTGCACGTGTACTTGCCCTGCAATTTCTGTCAAACCTGACCAGTAAATTTGAATTTTTGAATTTTCCTTGAGATTCTAACGACTTTTGTGGAAATTGGAATTAAAAAAACTAAATTCAGAAAAATTGATTGCAATCTATGTATAGCTCCAATTGCACCTGGCAACATGATTTTTGTTTGCCAAATAGGCTGTTCACGTTTTATTTCTTCTGGTGCCCATGACAAAAAATAATTGATTTTTTTACAGGTATTTTGATGATTTTCCTGCACGAGCAACACTTTATTTAACTATTTATAGACAAACCATCGAAAATTCACATTGCTTACTTTTATTTTGTAAAAAATGTGTGTACCTACAAAATATTTAGCAAAAGGTCTGAGTCAACTAAATAGCAGACTCAAAATTTGCAAAGCATTTGCTTTGTTTATTCATACCAATCTGAGTAAAAGGTCATTGCCGCCGCTTTTCGAACATTTCCAAAATTGGAACTAACTTAAATTGGTTTTCATTCATTCGAAACGTAGCAAATGCTTCGATTTTGACATTTCTCTTGAGTAGGTAAAAGCAATTGCTAAGTTTTATTCATACGACCCATTAGTCAAATTTATGTGGTGTTCGATTTTCGTTTTGTACGAAAATAAGCAGATTTCAGAGCAGTTTTGCGAATCTGGATTTTTTCTCAACTTTGATTCAGATTTAGTGTGTTAGTGTGTCGGACTACTAAGCAAGGGGTCTCAGGTTCGAAACCCGCAAAAACCCAAATTCCAACTTTGGGGTTTTTTCCACTGCGCTACCTCTCGCGAACGTCTGACAAACATCCGAGAGTATAAATGTCTTCAAAGAGCTTCTCAATTAGCCGTTTGGAGTCGGCATAAAATTGTAGATCCCTTCCATTCGTTCCAAAAATAAAAAACTCATACAAAACGAATGGTTGCGAGAAGCTAGGCCTTTGGTCCCTGCGGACCTGTTGCGCCAACTATTTTTTATTTATTTATTTATTTTTTTTTTTTTTTTTTTTTTTGATTCAGATTTACCAATCCAAGTGCGTTTTAGTTTGACTAAGAATGTGTTCTATAGAGGCATCAGTCTCCTTAACACTGCGTATAAGATCATGTCTGCTGTATACTGTGTGAACGCCTGAAACCTTTCGTCAACGATCTGATAGGCCCCTATCAGTGCGGTTTTAGGCCCGGTAAGTCCACGACCGATCAAATATTCACACTACGGCAGATCCTGGAGAAAACCCAAAAAGTCCAGATCGATACTCACCATCTTTTTATCGACTTTAAGGCCGCATATGACAGCATTTATAGAGACGAGCTATACAGAGCCATGTCTAGTTTTGGCATCCCTTCCAAACTTGTCAGATTGTGCAGAATGACGATGGAGGACGCTCGCTGCTCCGTAAAGGTCGGAAACAATCTCACCGAGACCTTTGATGACAAAAAAGGATTTAGACAAGGTGACGCGCTGTCATGTGACTTCTTCAACATCATTCTTGCGAAAATTGTGCGAAACTCACAAGCCAACACCAGAGGCACAATTTTCCATAAGTCTGTGCAACTGCTTGCATACGCTGACGATATTGACATTGTTGGCAGAACACAGCGAGCTGTCACTGGTGCGTTTGCAAGTATTAGTACAGAAGCGGCAAAAATGGGTTTAGTGGTGAATGAAGGTAAAACAAAATATATGCTGTCAACAAGAAGGGACACACAACATCGACGAATCGGACAAAACGTCACGATAGACAGCTATAACTTTGAGGTAGTTCAGGACTTTGTCTACCTCGGATACGCTATTAACTCTGAAAATGGCATCACCTCAGAAATCAAGCGAAGAATCACACTTGCCAACCGCTGTTTCTTTGGCCTAAGACGGCAATTGATTAGTAAGGCCTTGTCAAGAAGCACTAAGGAGATTCTATATAAGACTCTCATCATCCCTGTCCTGCTCTATGGCGCAGAAGCATGGACCCTAGCAAAAACGGATGAGGATCTTCTTGGTCGCTTCGAATGCAAAATTCTTCGAGTGATTTTTGGTCCCGTTTGCGTTGACGGGATTTGGAGGAGAAGATTTAACAGCGAACCCTACGAGCTGTACAGCGACATCGACCTGGTCAGAAAAGTACGCATTAGTCGTCTAAGATGGTTAGGACATGTAGAGCGAATGGACACCAACGCTCCGGCCCGGAGAGTCTTCGATTCCAACCCGGAGGGACAACGCAGTAGAGGAAGACCTCGCCTTAGGTGGCGCGCTCAAGTGGAAGGGGACCTCAACCAACTTGGTGTGCGCAACTGGAGGCAGTAAGCCAAAGATCGCGCTAACTGGAGAGGCGTATTGGTTGAGGCCCAGGTCCACCCCGGACTGTAGCGCCACCTTAAGTAAGTAAGTAAGTAAGAATGTGTTCGAAAAGCCCCTACAGCTACAGTTCTATATTTGATATTAACACCAAATTCCTTGGGTTCGTATAAGGTCACATGGAGCTTGTCGGCAAACGCACCGTTTCTGCCCTCAGTTGACCATCTAGTTGGAAATCCGCTCCCATCTTATTTTTCAATAGTTTTCAACTTATGCAATTTTTCGTCAAAAGTGGTTGGCAACGCTGGCACGGGCTGCGTTCCAAATATAGGCAAACTCTAGGGTTCTTTACGGGGCTGTAGCGCCAAAAACATTTGACAGATGACATTGACACTTGACAGATTCGAGTTTCCAACTGGAACTGGAAGTGGAGCTTGTTTGGTGACTAATCATTTTGATTTTTTGTTTCTGCTTTCATTTATTTTATAAAATTATACCACTTAACAATTTCATATCATTGTATCGCCGTGGGTTCTTCGAGGAACTCGCCGGCGAACCAAATGCGAATTGCCTTTGTTGGTCTAATTAAAAATGATCATAGTGCGATCAATTAAAATGCTATGAATCCCACTTATTTCACTGGCTATCTCCCTTTTAATTACAGTTATTTGCATGTTTTAGTGAATGGTATTCTCCAAGTGTTCTGAAAAATAACCTACTATCACTGGGTACCTAGTAGTAGCTTCCAAAATTGCATAACTTTTCAGACTATCTGCCTTCCTTTACTACGATTACTATATTTTTCGCTACAGACTCATCTGAGAAGTAAAAACATATTCATTGCTGTAGTAACCTCGCTTTCTACCTCCAGTTCATCGCGTACCACTCGTGTGAAGGTTTTTGAAAAATTTGTTCATTCCATTTTCCACTCAATTCAGCAGGCTATAGTGAAAGAAAAGCTTAATATAAACAACATCCCAACACTACACTACTATATAGGTAAAGCGACATTCATTCTCGCAGAGAAATCACGACTCATGCGCAAAATTAAATTAGAAAAGCCGTACCGGAAGCTGGTCTAATGGTAATGGGTATGGCGTATGGCATCCGTCTCGACCGTCGTCATTCCGCGCTCTTTTTCTCTTAATTTGGATTTCAGTTTATTTAGTATATTATAACCCAAGCTTTATGTACTTTAAATAAACTTGAGCTTTAGTAAAAAATGCTAAAGCTACGTCGTCTGAGTTATTGGTAGGTAGAATGTGCCGAAAAGCTTCACCCCCAAAAAATAACCACCCACCAACCCTTGTTAACTGGGTCCAAATTAATAGGCCATTCATAAATCAGACAAGACATTATAGTCCCTTGATAGTACAATTTAAAGCAGCCTCCGTGGAGATGCGCTAATCGTTTTGCTAGCGAGGAACTTGATGAATGCTTGTGTAATTTGCTGATCTCATCATTCCTATGGATTAAACTTTATATGTTGACTTGGTTTGGCGAATTAATATACGCAACAAGTGGAGTAGGGTGATTTGCAAAACTTTTTACTTGCTGACTTTTGTTCCGTTTTGGTTGCTTGTTATCCGACCCACTTCAGACTAACAGATGCTATGTTCATAAACGCGTAATTTTAGGATACTTACATCAAGTAGAAGGTAGCCTTTTGGGCGGAAATAATCCAATTAGTTTGTGCCTGTTTGATTGGCACCATGAATAATTTTTGCGCTTCGTGAAATTGGCATATCGTGCCATTGAGACTCTAACAGATGTCATATGTTTATTTTTGTACCTCGATCGATTTTCGAGCGCGACCCTATAGATAGTTAACCATTCTCTGATAGACACTCCTTTTTCCTTTGGTTTTCCTTTAGTCAGATTCTCCACACTGTTCTGGTGTCTTCCATCTCAAACTGTGCAGTTAGCATTTTATTCGAAGTTGTGCTAAGTTTGTGACCGATCTAGGGTTGTTGTTGTGTTTTTTAGCAACTTCACTTTTCATTCGTCGGTTCGTATTAGATGGCTCCGTAGCATTTCTGGCGGGGTCACTTGTTCGAAATTCCTCTGGTTGGGTTTTGTGATAAGATTAACGAATTTGACGAATGCTGACGGGTGTTGCCGATCGAGGGTCATTTATGCTGCCTTTTCTCAAAATAATTCTGATCCGTCCTACTCGACAATTATTATTATTATTATTATTACTAGCTGACACGGCGAACTTCGTTCCGCCCAAATTCATTAATGTAGGTAATGAAATTAATAATTCCGAGCTTTCGCTTCATTCTGCTTCATGTAATTCGGTCAATTCAAATTTTTTATTCAAAAGGTATATTAAAATTAAATAAATAAATAAATTCAAATACTTGTCGGCAGCCTACCGCTTCTTCACTGAAATGCTTTATGGTACACAACATTTTTTGTTCTATTTCTATTATCGGGTGTGTACACGTACATAGCGAGAGCTTTGCCGACACGTGAAATTCAAGATTTATGCCACACACATCCAGCGATTGTCCTTGCGACTTTTTGATTGTCATAGCAAAAGCGAGACGTACGGGAAATTGAAGACGCTTAAATACGAACGGCAAATCGTTCTGAATAAGTGGAATCCGCGAAATAATAACACCTTCGCCTATGAATTTTCCAATAAAAATCGTTGCTTGAATTATATTTGATATTAAATTCTTCACAATCAAACGCGTACCGCTACAAAGTTTTGGTTCATTTAGGTTGCGCAACAAAATTATTACTGAGACGATTTTTAGTTT
This sequence comes from Cheilosia urbana, assembly GCA_946477585.1. NCBI lineage: Eukaryota > Metazoa > Arthropoda > Insecta > Diptera > Syrphidae > Cheilosia > Cheilosia urbana. The sequence continues at coordinate 106,563,461 of OX297854.1, forward strand.
CAAATTGTTTGGAGGCAAGCCCGAAACATCCAAATAATTTTAAAATTCCGTGGGATAGTTGGTGGCTTCGTTTTCATCCATCACGGAGTCGACTGATTTGTATGAATGCAATTCACCAGCGATTTGGTTTTGAATGGCGAAATGTTCGACGTTATTGTTTTTCGCAGCCAAAATCACTCTTCTCTTACACTCATCCAATGGTCAATATTATTCTGAGCGATATTCGGGAAAACATTCATGATTAGTTCTTCCCAAGAATAATAGAATACAAGATTACGCCGATATGTCAAAAGAAAATTGGCATAAAATCGTATGACGTCAGTCGGGACCCGTGATTTGACGTTTGTACGTTTTGTTAGTTTTGTTTTTACTTCCGAATTACGGGTTGAATGTTCTTAGTTCTCATGAAATATTTTAAATGATATCTATATATATAAAAATGAACCCCTATTTCCCTTGGTCCCAGCATCACGCACAAACGGCTGGACCGATTTTGTTAATTCTTTTTTTGTTGTGTTTGTTATTGTCAGGAGAACAATGTTATGAAAGAAAAAATTAAGAAAATTGCGCGGAAAATTAGAAAATTAAAGTTTTAATGGGGAAATACACTTTGAAAAAAAAAATTAACTGGATAGAAATCAAGTAGTGACACTTCAAATAAAAAAAAAATTATTTTGAATTTTAAAAGCAATTGTTGTTGTCAATTATTTTAATTATTTTCCAAGCAAATTGTTGTTGTCAACAATTTTGAAGTTTTTTTTTTTTTTTTAATATAGGTAGATATACCCAAAAAGTTTGTTCTAATAAATTATGTTTACTATGTTACATCAAGTAACTTTTTGAAATGAAATAGATAGGTACTTTGATTATACAAAGATGATATTATGGCCGACGATATTTTGCATCGAATTCGCACTGTGACATCGGATAATGAACTGGAGATGTCAGATGAAATGCGCAACAAAGCTTTGATTTGACGCATTTAATCGAGAATAGGAGCGAGAAATGGACTTCGAACGAATCGCATTGAGTCAAGCTGTTCGAACAAATGTGCCAATGTTGAATCTATATATATAAAAATGAATCCCTATTTCCCTTGGTCGCGGCATGACGCGTGAACGGCTGGACCGATTTCGCTAAATTTTTTTTGTTGTGTTTGTTATTGTCAGGAGAAGAATTTAATGAAAGAAAAAGTTAAGAAAATTTCGCGGAAAATTAGCAAATTTGAGAATACTAAACCACCATATTAAATTATATCTAATGTAACCATAACGCTTTTACAATTCAAACTTTTTTGATGTAACCTTATGGCGTTGGCATAACATTGACAGAATGCGAGCTGCAAATATCGTCAACGAGGATGTAAACAAAATAAATATCGTTTAAAACAGATGCTTCGATCGGAGTTATTATATTGATAAAATACATATAAAATAATTAATTTATTATTTTTAACAAAAACTGAATTTCTTAGTGCACATGGTCGGAAAATCCTCAACACGTGGCGTTGTATGCGTATGTCGTTTTTCAGATCAATTAAATTTTCTTTAATAATAATATTCTTAATTCTTTCGGGATGAAACTCGATGATGATGATATAACTCGATAACCACTGGGTCAATTTTTATGATTCTTCTTTTGTTTTGTTCGTATTGTTGTATTTCATCCGATTTCAATGAAATTTTGTAGATTTATATTCTTCGTTCCCGCTTGAAGGAAAGGATACTTTTGGATCTGATAGGTGGCGCTGTTGCCGATCTCAAAACACAAGCGGGATATTTTCCCATTCAGTCCCATTCAAAAATAAAATCAAACGCTATTTCTAAAGTTGTATAATTAAAATTATTAATGGACACTGTCCAAATAAAGCAATTTGCGAAATGTGAGCAAGATTTAATACGAAAGGTACGGGCAAAGGAAGTACACTATACTACCTTTTGTTGTTAAAATAAAACGTTATGGAGATTAGTTGAATTTTTGAATTATTTAGACGTTCCGGGCTTACCTCTACATAATGTGGATATCCCGTGCGACTTCAATTTCCCGTGCGTATCGCTTTCACTATGACAAATAATTTATTACAAGGATAATGGATGGATGTTTGTGCATTTGTGGCATCAATCTTGATTTCCCATGTTTCTCATATTGTCAATTTAGTGAAAAAGCGGAAAGTTGCCCGACACGTCAAAATCATTGCGGTTTGATTGAAACAAATCAACATAGCTATTCATCATTTATTTATATTGCATTTAATATGACTTTTGAATAAATTAATTGGCCGAATTACATAAATTAGGAAATGCATTGTGAATGATCGGAATTATTATTTTTATTACATTAACAAATTTTGGCAGAACGAAGTTTGCCGGGTCAGCTAGTAATAAATAATAATAACTTCTGAAACCTGCATTTTCATGCTTAATCAGCAAAAGTTCTTGGTCGAAGTATCGAATGCCTAAGTAATATCTATGAAGAGTGAAGCGGTCTTGCTCTTGTTATCAATGCTCTCACAAAAGGGATGCATTGATCTGATCAAATATTGGAAATGAGTTGATGCGTGCATTCCTACGAAGCCACCTTTAGCTGCTCTTAAAAGCTCGGGTTGTAAACCGCCAGGCTCAGCGGCATTTGTTGCTCTTCAGCTTCAATACTACTGCTATCCCTACTTCGGTTTGGTCAGGATGGAGGTATGGTCTCTTGTCGTCTACATTGATTGGTACGTTCTGCCTAACAGCGGAATTCTGGTCTTCGTCGCCATTATAGACTGCAGAAATAATTCTCAGCACCGACTGTGTTTCTAATGCAAGGCTTTCTTCGTCATCTCTACAGGTTTCTGTACGGGATTTGCCGTCCTGGCATTTTGCACCTAAAATGATTTCGACGTCGTGTTTCGGACATTGCTCATAGCTCATACAATGATCGGAAAAAGTATTTTGACAACAAACAAATTAGACCTTTTTCTAAACAACTTTTTTTTCAGTGAGAGAAAAAATCTGAAAAAATAAGTGATAATCGTATAACAATGAACTTTCAAAAAACGATCTACATAAGTTTATTTCAATATTATAGTTCTTAAACTAAAAACTATATTTTAAAAATGAATGGGAAAAAAAGTATCTTGACAAAATGTTATTAGTCCAAAAAAAGGACGGATAAGACAAATTTACTAAAACGAATACATAACTCAATGAATGAAAATGAAAATGAATCCTCCTTTGACATTGATGACTTTCTGCAATCGGCCTGGTATCGAGTTCACCAAATTTTGAAGGATTTGCGGAGAAATGTCCTTCCAAAGACCTTCTACCTCAGTGATTATCTCCTCGCGCTTTTTTGTCACACACTGACTTCTTTCTCGCTTTATATAGGCCCAAACATTCTTAATTATATTTAAATCGGGGCTTTGAGGTGGCCAATCCAATCTGTGCACTCCTACATCCCTTAGAAAATTGGTTATCATTTTTGCTTTGTGACACGGAGCATTATCTTGTTGCAAAATAAATGACGGTCTAATCAATTTGTTGCCTGAAGGACACGCGTGATTATTTAAAACATGTAAATATTCATCCTTATTCATTGTTCTCTCGATTGGTACCAAATCTCCAATGCGATTTAAGGAAACGCATCCCCAAAGCAATACGCTGCCACCACCATGGGGTACTCGTTCACATACAGGTGCCACTTTTCTTTGCATTTCATAGGAATTCTGCAGAAAAATGTCTTCTTCAGTTCACAATACTTGCCTCCAAAATGGTGAAAGCTTGTGTACAAATTGTTGGCGAATTCCAGGCGTTTAAGTTTGTTGTTTTTTTTTTTTTTTTTGTGAAAATTGGGTATAGGGGTAGCTACATAAGTACCAAAACTAGCCTCTTTTAAAGGATTTCTAACATTTTTTTTTCACAAATTTCAATATCATACTCGTAGGTATAGATTATTTAGTTCAATCGCCGCCGATTTTGGGGTTTTTAACACATTGTCTTTAAATTTTCCAACTATCAAACAGTCCTCTCTTACGGTTGTCTTCCGTGGTCTGCCTGAACGTGGCAAGTTACTTGTAGATTTGTGGATTTATCGAAAAAAAAAAAAAAAAACAACTTACATTGCATACAGTTTTGTCAAAATACTTTTTCCGACCATTGTAGGTCTGTTCAAGGCAGGGTTGGTCTTTTGAACCTCAGGACCTTGGCCCCCACTTTTTAAAAAATTGTAAAAATGGCCCCTTTTTTAGTTGAATTAAGATTTTCTTCTTTATTGAACGAAAAAAACTGAATTTTTTTTTGTTAAAATAAATATCTTTAATGTTCTGTTTTCATTGTCCTTTTTTCGTTTCGTCGTTTGCCATTTTTAGTACCCTTTTTGAGATTTTTCGGTGGTTCGAGGAGCTAGTTAAAGTAATCTTTGGTAGAATCTTCGTTTTTCAGAGGAATTATATTTCTTGACATTGTTCCTTAACATCCCGTCGGTAGTTTTTTTTTTTTTATTGATACCTATCCAGATGCAGTTTGCGCTTCCGAATTCCTACGGCATAACTATCGAAAGGTTTATACGTTTCATTAATGAAACTGTAAGCAGCATCAATGAGGTCTGACCAACATGTCCTTCAGATATGACTTCATATTGAAGTAAGCATTCTTTGCAGGAAGCCCTTTACAGATCTCTCCACAAGCAGACAAAGGCACCTCTCCATTTTCCCTCTATGAGTGAAACATCATTCATTCCGAGTGCCAACTAATTGAAGAAAATTCCGCCATATTCGTTATCGACTGCTTGCATCAATTCATCGTACACTGTCTTTTATTCTTGATTCAACATTTTCACATTTGTTCGAACAGCTTGACTCAATGCGATTCGACCGAAGTCCATTTCTCGCTCCAATTCTGGATTAAATGCGTCTTGCATTGAATAATTTGGCTGTGGCATCCCCAATTTGCACAACAAATTGCAACTCATGAGCAGACACATATCCTCGATCAAAATCAAAGCTTTGTTGCGCATTCCATCTGACATCTCCAGTTCATTCCGATATCACAGTACGAATTTGATGCAAAATATCGTCGGCCATAATCATCTTTGTATAATCAAAGTATCTACTTCATTTCAAAAAGTTACTTAATGTAACATAGTAAACATAATTTATTAGAACAAACTTTTTAGGTAGGTACCTATAGGTATTTAAAAAAAAAACTTTTAAAATTGTTGACAACAACAATTTGGTTGGAAAATAATTAAAATAATTGACAACAACAATTGCTTTTAAAATTTAAAATATTTTTTTCTGTATTTGAAGTGTCACTACCTACTCGATTTCTATCCAGTTTCTTTTTTTCCAAAGTGTACAAAAATGAATTTATTGGAATGGCGGTGGCACCTTCTTTCAAAAATTTATCATACTAATATATTAACCTTCTCTGCATGGTTTATTAACCAAAAAAAAAAAAAACTAAATCAAAATCGGATGTGTGTGGCAGTCGGTAGGCTGTCACACACACATTTATCAAGTTATTTTTATATATATAGATTATAATTCATCTACAAGTGCTTACAACTAAAAGATGTTTGAAAACTAGGTATGCTAAAAGTATAAATTATTTAGAAAGTAAAAATGTACAATAATTGGTTTTTAAATTGAACTCTTTACACAGATAAATCCATTTTTGAATAAACGCTGGTGAGAGCTAGAATGGCTCTTGTCATAGGCTCATGTTGGCAATAGTTAGTTCTATGACTTTTTTTAAAAAAGAAGATAACGAATTCTCAAGGATCGCGTTTGTGCACGTATTGATATCATCGAGAGTAAACTAGAACATCACATATAGGGAAACATAACAAGTCTCTTACAAACATTATATCGTGTATTTGACGACGGGATTTCAAAGATTTAATACCAAGAACTAAGCGTCTTATAGTTAAGCCTCATAATTAGGAGAAAATTTTCAGTGCATTTTATAAAAAACGTATTTAGTAAGCGTTTTGCTTTGAATCTTTTCAAGCAAATGGATACCTAAATTCTTTTCCATTACGCTTTATGAAGCCAACAACTGAGTTAGCCTTCGCGACAGTATAATTAATATGACATTTAAAGGAGAATGTCGCATCGAACATGACTCCCAAATCTTTTATTTTAATAACTCTATTCAAATAAATTGAATTAATAGAGTAATCATATTCAAGTGTAGATGCAGATCTATTAAAAGAAATTACATTGAATTTCTATTTACGTCGTTTTCCATTGGGACCAAAAATCAATCTTTTTTTTTATCTAAATCCCTTTTAAAGTTCCATTGGGCAGAAAAATCTATCTTTTTTTTCGATTCGGATCACTTTTTGCAGATCTCGATATTTTTTCGGATTTACACCTACCAATATACTTTGCACAGCTATTTTACGTCAGTTTCAGAAGTTTTCTTTCAAGACAAATGCGCAAAATTTCGAGAAAACCAAAATAAAAAAATCAATAAATAGCCATGGATATAATTTTGAAGGAATTATCCAAGCAACATTTTAAGAACAAGATTGAGGACAACCATCAAGTTTAAGTGGTCAAAAAAAGCAAAAGAAAATTTGTAAGGTTCCGTTTTACGTATGGCTATAACTGGGGCCTAAAGCTTCTCTGCAAATTTACAATTTTCGCACAATATTTTCACAATTGGCTTGCTTAACGTTATAATATCTAGTATTGCGATACTCAACCGCGATACATTTTAAATACATTTATTTGGAAACCACAGTTGTTTGAAGAATTTGCGAAGTTCCTTTTCCAACTAAAAAAAAGGGGAAAATGACCAACAAATTGTATTAGAGTCCTCGAAAAAAGTGTCAAACTTTTGCACAACGGTCACGTTGGTCCAGTGCGCGGTGCATTCACACATTAAAATCTGATTTGGAACGTTCCCTAGCGCAATTGCGACAAAAACCGCACAAAATCAAGGCACTGAAGTACCTACACCTAAAACTTTTCGAGAGCGATGTTCCAATTTTTACTCGACCAATTGGGAAAGATGAAATCCATAGAAGCATTTTGGATTGAATTCCAAAAGCTTCTAGCTTCTCAAAAAGAATTAAGTGATTGACCGAGTCAAAGGCCTTACTAAAATCGGTATATATCACATCTACTTGGCTTTTATTTTCCGTCTCATTTAGAACATAAGACGAAAAAGAAGCCAAGTTGGTGACAGTAGACCGACCAGATATGAAGTCATGCTGTTCAGACAAACCTTCTTTCACTAAAAACTCTAGTTTATTTTTAACGATGCTTTCAAAAAGCTTAGGGATGGATGAGAGATTACAAATGCCCCGATAGCACTCAACATTACTTTTGTCACCAGCCTTATGAATAGGGACAAGAAACGAAGTCTTCCAATCATTAAGAAATGTTCCCTCATGAAGAGAACAGCTTAAAATATTTAACAGTTGTGTGCAAAGACCAATGGCACAATTTTTCAGTATAATTGCTGGTATGCCATCAGCGCCGCAATTGAGGTTTGGCCGGAGAGACTTAAGACCTAGCAAAACCAATACTGACAAGATTAGCAATTATTATGGACAATTGGTTATTATTTGCGTTTAAATCCATACGTTGGTTTCGACCGTTAACATAAAGCTCTCTGTTATATCTCTCTTTTTGCAGCGATTTCTCATACCTACTTCAAACCTGCCCATAACCTCGTCCATCTGATACATCTCACTTAACAATGAGCTGCGTTATTTAAACCACTTCGTTTCGAAGATCGACCTTGCCTTAAATGTCCGCCTCGATGAGTATTTTTAGCTTCAGAGATCTACGACCGTCGATTTTGTCGCAGATGTCTTGAAATGTCTGAGAGTAACTATCTATCGCTAGACTGTCTGCAAACATTTTTGGATCAAGCTTCCACTTTTGACTATGGCGGTTGATAATAAACAAGCAACCGACAGTATTATTCGCAATAAAGGTTTTTCAACCACTTCGTACTCATAATAAATAAATAAATAGTTGGCGCAACAGGTCCGGATGGACCCTAGGTCTAGCTTCTCACAACCATTCGTTTTGTGTGAGTTTTTCATTTTTGAAACGAATGGAAGGGATCTACAATTTTATGCCGACTCCAAACGGCTAATTGAGAAGCTTTTTCAAGACAGTTACTACTTTCGAATGTTTGTCAGACGTTCGTGAGAGGTGGCGCAGTGAAAAAAAACCCTAAGTTGGAATTTGGGTTTTTGCGGGATTCGAACCTCGACCCCTCGCATAGTAGTCCAACACACTAACCACTAAGCTACTGCGCCCACTCTTCGTACTTCGTACTCGAATGCACAAAAAACTTGTAAAGCATAGCACATGATTGATCTGATAAAAACCTCAAATCGGTTACTCGACGAAAAGTGTTTCCTTTTAATGATACACCGCCAACAACAATTTATTGCCTTTTTCCTCCCTTCCAAAGAAAGGTGATATCACCCGCTGGCGCGGAACAGGGGTTGAAAAATTAAAAAAAGAAGTGGACTCATGAGGCTTCCTTGTATACTTCTATTTTGGTCTTAAATCAGTTGATCAGATTTCAACAAGATCATAAAATGTCTCAACTCCACAGACTGGTTTTGAGCTCCCTTAACTTCCTTTTCCTCCTTTTTCTTCAAGTTTCTTTAGTTGTGGTCTCAAAACGGTGCTCAATGCGTTATTTGTGTTTTCCTTTGTCAGAAGAAGGGAATACAGTCATTTAAACCAACCAACCAGGGCCCGCTGTGTTTAGGGCAGTAAAAGTGGTTCTTTACTATTTCATTTCGCCTATTTTTAAAGAAGATTATCACAGACCTTGTATGACCGTCCGCACTTTCAAGGACACTCTTTAGTTACTCAGCCTGTAGAAAAAACCCGGGGTCGAATCCGTGATCGAGCATTTCGTGACGGAATTTGTTTTTGTTTCACATGTAAAACTAACTTAATTCCGTGAACGGGAAGCTCGTTCACGGAAGTGACGATTCAACCCCCGGTTCTTTCAATATGTCGAACGGATAAATTTGTTTGCCTTCTTTCCTAATTCTCTCTGCGATATTAATAATCATTTTTAGTGTCCAGACTAAATTTTTCCAACTCACAATGGCAAAATTTTCCATACAAAATTGTATATTGTGACCTAAAAAATAGTGTGAAGGTTTAAAGTGGTTATTAGTAAAACCCTATATATCATGTCTAGAGCCAACGCAAATCTGTGGGGATTTTTTTTTTTTTTTAATTTGGAAATAGTTCTCTTGACGCCACGAAAACCTGTCTGTGATATTTTGTTAGGCTTATTTCGAGTGGCGTCTACAACTATTTACAATTAAAAAATGGGTTGAATGTCCTTATCAGGGTCTCGACACATCAGGGTCTCACATCATCATTGCTCGTTTACGGTAGTACGTTTTGCTTGTAACTTCGTCTTAACCACTACTCCAAGACATTGCTACACTACCCATTTGTGAGATATGAACTAACAATTTCTTTTATAAATATAAATAGCAAAAACCGGAGTCGAATCGCCTCATCCGTTATCAATTCCGTTAACGAATATTCATTCATGAATGTGGCGATTCAGCGCCTGGTGCCGCCATTAATCTAACAGAATGAAATGTGACAGGATACGAAGTCCCCGGCGACGTCGTATCCTGTCGTCAAGGTAATAGAATGACTCTAGTAAAACGAAACGCCTCAAATAACAACTAAGTTCGTGCAAATGAAACGTTTCTCAGAATATGGATGAATATCACCCCTATCGAGGTATCCGTTCGGAAAAAATTCCGATACGAAAGTCAAATCCGATCGGAACTCGAATTGCTTTTGTAGTATGTATTCGTATTCGGAACAAAATAAATGAAGCAAATAAACGCGTTCATTTCAGCTTAAAATATTCCACAGCAATTAGGTGCGCTACATGTCATCGGAGAATGTTTTCGAAAGTTGTAGCGGAACGGATATCTGGAAAGGAATTTTAAATCGGAGAAAATTCCGTTCCGAACGGATACCTCGATGGAGGTGATATAACGCAGTCCTCGGCACTGTTTCCGCAACTTTTCAGCCTATCGCCGAAACGATAGACCTCCAAAACTAGCAACTAAGTGTACAAATCACAAGTTTGAGAGCTTAATCTAGTTCATTTTCCACAAAAAAATGATGTAGCTGTCGATAGTCACGAAAATTCGGGCAGAGATATTTGTTATAGGGAATCTCCTCCCTGTGCTGCCCTTTTTTAAAAACATCAACAACCAAGTCAGATTTTCGCAGTCCAATCCAAGTCCAACACTCAAAAAAGTAAATAACCCCCAGATCTGGGTCGCATTACAGCATCCGTGACCGAGTTCTACGTGTTATTGTTTTGCATGTAAAATCCTCAGAATTCAGCTCGTTCACGGATGCGGTAGTTCTAGCAATCGCCACTTAAAATCACAATTCTGACAAAATTTAGTTTTTCCTCCGGTATCCAATCCTCTTTATTATTATTTGACATGAGTAATAGCTTTTTTTTATTTATTTTGTATATTAATAATAATATTCGTACATAACGTTCGGTTAGGAAGTATAAAAAAGAAAGAAGTATGTTTAATAAAAACCACAATAAAAAAAATACACCTCACCACTGTTTAAATAAAAATACCATCACACCCATAGTGTTGTTAATTTGTTTCTATAATTTTTCTTGTTATAACAATAATCTGAAGTAGAACTTCAGCCAGCAAAGAAATGAAAACAATTAATATTGAAATGTGTATTTGCAAAGTTGGAGTTCTTTGAAAATTGAACAAAAATATAATCTCTTGTGTGTAGTTGTTTTCATTGTTATTTTTAACTAAACAAAGTGATACAAAAGAATTGATTATGTTTTTATGAGTCGTTACATTTCGGACAGGAGAAAGGAAAACTTGTTTTTATTGTAATTTATCTGTAATTGAATTCGTAAGTATCCCAGGATAAACAAAATAATTTTTATTTATTTAATTTTTTTTTATTATTTAATTAGAAATTAATCTGCAGACAGTGGTAACGTCTATGAGAGCTTCTTGGCCTTCTGATAGAGCGTGTCGACAACCTTGCCCATACTTTGAATTGTCTCGAGAACGCGTTCGTAGGTCTTGTCGACGGTGGTTTCTTCGAAGACGATAAGCACACCTTCGCCCTGGTCGAGGATGCCGCTGAATTTCTTGTCGAGAATCATTTGTGACAACTTCTTTTCCACCTGGGGCATGGGCAGTTTAATGCTTTCGGCAACGTGTGACACCTGCAAAGAAAAATTGCGAAGTTTAAATGGTGAATAAGGTTATGTTCCGGTGGAGTAGCTATTAAGGAAGTAAAGGAACTACTGGTTATAGAGAAAAAGTTCATGTTGTCAGTTAAGTTCATTTTCCCAATCTGAATGAATGCGTACACACTTAGCCCATTATAAGTTTGAACTCTGAGTTTTGCTCTTTGATGATTTTTCGTTTTTGGGATAGGCACACTGTTCCAACTTCGGCCAAATGCCTTTTCTCGCTGGAATGGTTGTAACATTTGTTGACCTTAAGTTTGTTCTTTCGATAGCATTCAGCTTTAACATGATTTTGCAAGTAGCAATACCCAAGATCATTTTATTTGATAGAATAAAAGTATAGTGTCGGACTCCGCCCTATCCTTTTGAGAGATGTACGTCAGTCTACGGCTACTACAAAATTTTTAGTGGCTGATTCTAGTTAGTACAATCAGCTTATGTAAGATGTAAAGAAATATTTTCCTCATTAAAAATCGGCCGCCATGGTGAAACCGCTCTTCTTGCATATTGAGTTGACGTCTGTACCAATATTGTAAACCAAATTCTATACCACTTCGTTCGGTCGACAGTGCAAGGGCAATCCCAGCTTTAACCTCTTAAAACACAAGCAATACCTCATTGGATAGAATATGGTAACCCCGATATCTGCTTGCCTATAGAACGATTGACTTTATAAACAATTACATTTATACGTGATCCTTCTTAGTTTAACAAGGGAAAAGTTGAATTAATGGTCTATTTTCAGGTGCTTAGCAAGCAATCGGAACAGATAACTGTACGGATCCATCGGCCTGGTCAAAAACGCAGACAAAATACTCGATTTAGTCCATAACAAGTGAAACTTGTAGTGCAAGTTAGTTAAAGAAATGGATCGCATGCGCAAAAATGCTAGTTCAGTAGTTGTTATCAATGTTTCAATATCAGTTTTCTGAAGCAGCAGTGTGTTAACTCGCGTAAATGCAGCAGTTTCTTGTCTTCTTCCATTCAAATAATGAAACCCTCCAAGCATTTACTACCTACTTTCATTTTAAAAAATTGCCAATCAAACTTCCAACAAGTTTACAACATATAAGTTAACAGCCATTCACAAACAACCCCAACGCACCGTAATTTATGCATACATGTCACTTAGTTCAGCATTAGTCACCTCATTTTCCACAATATCGCAAAAAAGTATAATGCGTGCTCAAATTTTAGCAATTCACTGTTCCAAATTTCCACAGCCCCCATTGTCCCCACACATCCGAATAAACAACAAAAACACGGCCTTGTCGAAAACAAACAAAGAAACAATGACGACATCCCCTTGGTTCTCTCTCATCGCATCTATTTTTAGAACTCACCTGCACTCTCGAATACGGCTCAATGATTCTGCATAAATTCTGCTCCAGCATTGTGTCGTACAATGTACCCAAATGTGCCTGCACAATGACATCTTCGGCTAATTCCTTATGGTAATCTTTTAATGCCTGTTGAAAATCGGCCAGAGAACGTTTGTGCGAAGCCTCAGCAACTGATTTCATTGCATCAATGTCCCTTCCAGAGTATGTTATAGCCTGCAATCAAGACCATTAAAAATACAATCCCAATACTTTTGCCATTTTTCGACTCACCAACTTTCCACTAATGATCTGATTGACATCATCCGACTGTCCCAGCATAATCTTGCACAGCAACATGTATTTCAATGCGGTCAATGCCCGTCCAGCGTCGACGCTATCGAAACCCTCGAACGCCTCATAGAAGTAGGAGAATCCAGTCTTGAAATCCCGTTCATCGGCTGCATGCAGGATTCCCGATTGCAGATCCAACGCGCCCTGTACTTTTGGCGGACAGTAAATCGCATTCGCTGTAGTACGAGCCGATGTCAGGGCAGCCCTAGCCTTGGGCAAATTACTCAGCGCATGGTAGGTCTTTGATTCCAGCAACTGCACCTCCACTAACAGATTCTTATCGTCCAACTTCTTCAGTTCTTTAAGCAGTTGAGAGCCGAGCTGCAGCGCCTCAGTGTACAACCCAGTATCAAAGTACAAAGCAATCAAACGAGCTTCTAGCGACTGCCGCAAAAATGTGCGCTTTTCTTGCTTAGCCCATTCGATACAATCTTTGCACAGTTGCACTTCTATACCCGTTCCAGCTTCCATGTCCAGGAACAAATCAACCAAAGACCTCACCAACTTGGCAGCCTTAGCCTTGCTTATCAAACTCAGAAACGGTCTGGTAACTTTAATAAGGTCAGCCAACTCCTTAGCCTTACCATCTTGTTTGTAGAGTTCGCCAAGCTGCAGGATGCCCTGCTCCTTTACTCGGATTAGTTCCTCATCGTTTTCGGCGACTTCTTGTTCGCGAACAATTTTGTTAAGAAAGTCGATGCCCTGCTCGGGACTGCGGGTGGAAAGTTCTTGCGCTCGCTCGATTTTCGTAGCACCGGCCATTGTGTTGGTCTTCTTTTTCGATTTGCGATTGGAACTTGGTATTTTCTATATAAAGATAATCGATTTAATTAAAGTCTGGAGATTTTTGAAAATCCTTTTGTGAGCTTCTCGTGTTTTCTTTTGCGATGCCTTGAGTCTTTCTTGTTCGTAGTTCCTTTTTTTTTCTTTTATTTTCACTTGCAAAAAAATAGACCTGTGTGTCAATACATGAATTGCGGGATAAGTGTGGACGGACAAGCGCTAGTCATTCCATTCAGGTTAGCAAACTGTGAGAAACTAACGGAATATTGTAGAATCAGAGAGAAGTCCTAAGGTCTCGTCTACATTTTAGGAAGTGTTCAGTGCCTTGATTTTGTGCGGTTTTTTCCGAAATTGCGCTAGGGAACGTTCCGAATCGAATTTGAATGTGCACCGCGCGCTGGACCAGCGTGACCATTGTGCAACAGTTTGACACTTTTTTCGCTGACCCTAATATAATTTATTGATACTTTTTTTATTTCGAAAAAGAACTTCACAAATTCTTTAAATAACTGTGATTTCCAAATAAATATGTTTAAAATGTAACGCTGTTGCCTATAACAATACTGTTATAACGTTAAGCGAGCCAATACGTATTTAATATCGTGCGAAAATTCTAAATTTGCTGAGTAGCAGTTATAGCCATTATGTAAAATGGAACCGTACCAACTTTCTTTTGCTTTTTTTGGCCACTTAAACTTGATGGTTGACCTCAATTTGATCTTAAAATGTTGCTTATGAATTATAAAGTTAGTTTATCAAAAAAATAAGCAAATTAACTTTCAATTTTCTAGAAAAAAGAATTTATTAATTTTTCTGTGATCGGAAAACGTTTTTCGTACGCAAAAATTTAGAAAAACTAATTTGATAAGCTAACTTTATAATTCATAAGCAACATTTTAAACTTTAAGTCTACAATAGAACAGGAAATATTGGAAGTTGTCAGTTCTCGACATCACGCACACATTTATAGAATCCGCCTATACGTGAACCCTTTCCGCAACCGCCATTGCGACAAAAACCGCACAAAATCAATGCACAGATTTCCCAGGTGCTTCAGATAAAAAAAAAAAAAATTATTTTTGGCAAATCGAACATAAAAAGCATTTTCGATCAAAAAAAAAAGTCTTTTTCCAAATCTAAAACGACATTACATTTTATTTCGAAACTATTGAAAAAAAAACTGTGTTTTTTTGAGCTTCGATCACAGAAAAGCAGAGTAAAGTAGGATTTTCAGCACGCAATTACAACAACTACACTCTACTTCGAAAACTCACAGTAGTTGTTGTAATTGGGGGCTGAAAAGCCTACTTTACTCTGCTTTGCTGAGACCAAAGCTCAAAAAACACGCCTATCGACTCACATAATGCGTAAAAGACTTAAGCCCGCGCCAGACTTGTAACGTGTGGTGTGTTGTGGTGTGGTCTGTCGTTTCGTGTTCTGTGCACACTTATCTAGTGTGCTGTCATTTTTTATATGAATTCAAATTTTGTTTGCTTTGCTTTTTTGACGTTATGGATTTCCTAGTTCATGTGTGCTCTTTCTTTCGCATATGCAATTTCAGATAATATATATGTCTCGTTTCATTGCGCCATAGAGCGTTGTGGCGCAATCGGTACAGGAGCCATTTCGACACAACGCGACACACTGCAACACAACACACGAGAAAAATATGTTTCTACGCATATAAAATCCATTGGAGTGATAGCGACACGCCACTCCACATCACAACACACGTTACAAGTGTGGTTCCGGCTTTATGTCGTTTTCCATTGGGACAGAAAAAGCACTTTTTTCAAATTCAGAGCAGTTTTTCTGCTCTCTAAATCAACTGGCTGTCAGATTTCATGTTCCATTGGCCGCAAAAAGCCCTTTTTTTAAGAGTCAGAGCAATTTTGTGATCTCGATATCTGAGCGAGATTCACACCTATTTGCACTAACACCAAAACTTTATTTGTCATTTGTAAAACTGTTTACTTTCGTTTTTAGACGAGATGTCTGTGAAAAATAGAGAAAAAAATACATTTGGCCGCTGCAATAGATATCAACTTAAATTGAGTGGGTTTTTATAAACAGAAAAAAACAATTTGAGAACAGCTGACTTTTAAAACACGCACCACCACAAATGCAAACGAAGAAAAATCTCGTTTTATGTTCCATTGGGCAAGAAAAATCTGAGAGCACAATCTGAAAATCCCAATGGAAAACGACATTAAATAGAAAAAGCTTCGCTAGTACCAATTCGTCGAGAACTGATTTGAATTTGTTAACCAAAATGAATTATGTATTTTTATATTTCATGCACAAAATGTTGGACAAAGACAAATAACAATGTTTCTAGCAGCTTATCAAGATGTCGGTGGTTTCTCTTTCTACTCCGTACCACCATTACCCATTTAATTTCCTTTTTCTAATTGTGATCTTCTGTGTAGATTATTTTTCCCAATTACCTCTGATTCTCAGATGAACTTGCGACGAAACGAAATGGGAATTCAAAGTGAACAAAGTTGTAAAAGTCAAAACGAAACATATCTCATATCGCCCTATTTATCTATTAGTAAGATAGGAACGCTTTATTGTCTGTTCTATATCTTCTACATGGAGCTATTCCTTTATATGTTTTCATTGGCTGTTAAAACTGAAAGAAGTCTTTTCCTAATAACAAAACAGAACGACATCAACAGCAACTTTGACAACCACAGCGCTCTTTTTAGAACCACTGTATTTTAATTGCTTTGAGCACATAAGCACAGCAACATCGACAGCGACATCGACGTTAGAGCTCATCCTAAATTCGCTGTTGCTGTTGCTGTCAAAGTCGCTGTTGATGTCGCTGTGTTAATCTGTTTGTGGCATTACATTTTCTTAGCGCAAATGGTGAAATTTCAGTTTTCTAAATGGAGTTTGACATGGCCGCTACTCATCTAGCGGGCAGTGGAACGTGGCCATTTTGTATTTAAAAAAAATACACCGGCTGAATGCACTCATTATTCACTTTTCGCAGTTGCTGGCACTGTGTGTACTTTTTTTTTTTCCAAATCGTGTGAAGTGGGCAAAGAGGAGGATTCCATTTTTCGTGCAATCGTGAAAATAACTTGTGCACATAGGAGGACGTTTTTTTTTTTTTGTCGTTGTCGGTATTTCAATCCTAAACAAAAATACAAACCAAATAGAAACTGCCGGCGACTATCCCTCCATCGCAATTTATAATCCACCCGAAACAAAATTAGGTACTTACATGCCGGAGAAAATGAACAGACGCATGGTAAATTCACTCGCAAATTTGCGTTATAATTATTTTATTTTTTATTCTTTCTTTGGTTCGGATATTTTCATCTGTTTGTAAGGCTATGGGAAACAGAAATTTCTATCGGGGGGTTCTAGTGGGTTTGTTTACAGCTGCACAATAAAAAAAGAAACGCCATGGAAATGCGTCTTCTCGGGAATACTAATTTGTTTGTTTTGTTTGACTAATATTGATCAAATATTTTATTTGCCGGCGTTTGTTCTGTTGCGAAATATTGAATTACAAAAAGCGATTTTCTCTTTAGCTTCTATAAATAGCAGAAAGCCAAATTATAAAAAATAAGAATATGCACATCGTTCCTAACCTTACTCAATTCCAGACACCGCGCAGTGCCAGTCGAAGCGTCAGCAGGTCCCCCGTCAGGAAGAATGGAGGAAGGTAATGCTAGTAGTTTGATATTTATTAAAACTTATTTGAAAGAACTTTTTTTTTTCTTAGAAAATCTCCAACCTATTCCCGTAGCCGGTCTAGATCGAGGACCCCTCCGCCACCACCGAGACGAAAATTTGTTCGTCCAGCAGACAGCCGTAGCCGCTCAAGGTAAGTTGCTCTATCCATCAAGTGATATTGTGTACAAATGTGCTTACCAAATTATTCCAAACATTCGCAGCTAGCTCTCAAAAATATTCAAGAATTTAACTATTCAAAATCCAAAACAAAAACACATCAAAACATCAAGCAAACACACAAACTTTTCAAGCAAACTCCAATTTAGAAAATTACTAATTTTATTCCTCTCACAAAGGTCGTATTCGCCGAGGGACAGGCGCAGGTCACGCTCTCGCAGCTCTCGTGCCCATGGAAGATCTAGTAGCCGACGTTTGGGAACAAGGGTAAATGTTCCTCTAGTTGTTTGTTTTTGGTTATATTATGTTTTTTTTTTTTTTTTTTGTTAATTTGTTGCAACTTGCAGGAGAAACCAATGCAAAGCCGATGCCTCGGAGTATTTGGGCTGAACATTACCACAGATGAATATAAAATTCGAGACATTTTCTCCAAATACGGCCAGATTGAACGCATTCAAGTTGTGATAGATGCTAAGGTGAGTTACGACTGCAATTAGTTGGGACTTATGTAGAAAACTCTTGCCAGTTATAACTAAGGAATTGATCTATGAGTAGTCTGCATAGGTCTTCTTTATGAATGGCTATATAAAAGTCAAGAATTATGAGTGGAACACTTCAAGTTTGGTGTTCTATGAAAGGCTTTTTGAAACACTTGCAGACCTTAAAGGCGGGTGTGTACTTTTAATGCAGAAAGTTTCACCCGACGTTATTGTTATCACGGTGTCCTCTACGGCTGCAGTCGGGAGGAAGACTTGCGTTTCAACAAACATGAAGCCATCTTGACGCTCTGCACCAGTTGCGAACGCCTGATTGTATTTGAATTTGTGGCGAGTCCCAAGTTGAGCAGTTTTATAAATACCCCGCTTGTCATCTTTTTCTACACACGATAATATTAACATCAAAAACCGTTTTCTCTTTTGCAGACTGGACGGTCGAGAGGATTTTGTTTTGTATATTATGTCAAATTGGCTGAAGCAAAAGTCGCAAAAGATGCCACCACAGGCATGGAAATCGATAAGCGTCGCATTAGAGTAGATTATTCAATAACACAGAGACCTCATACACCAACCCCTGGTGTATACATGGGCCGACCAACTGGGTATGTCAGTTTTAAATCACACTCGTAGTACAAATTAGTATTATGATTTCCTGTTTACTTATTTATTGAATCGTATGTTTTTATTTTCTGTTTAGCGCGAGAGATCACCCTCCTGAATCAAAAAGGTACGAACAAAAAAAGAACATGATTACTTTTTCCTTACGTGCGCGATCAATTGATAGAAGTGGCTCGGGTTGTAGATATTTTGTTATGAAATCTGAGACAAAATTAACAGAATAAGGTCGACTTTACAAAAAAAAAAGGAAACGCCACATACTGCGTGTTTATGGACAACGCGATTAGACATCAGGATTCATATGTAAATGGAAAGAGAACTGCTGCTTAGGTTAGGTTTTGTGACTGTTTTCCAAACAATTGAGATTAATTGCCATAGACCAATTGAGGTCCATTACGCTACTATTTAGATTTTTAGAGTAATTTTCGTATTTTTTATAATGTCTTGGTCGGCAGTTTATATGAGTTTTCGTCAGTGAAGTGTTTCCTTTTCTTCCTCTTCCATGGATTTGTGACGGAAATTTACCTAGTATACATCTCCAACACCATTCGCCCAACGCTAATTTGCAGTTATTTATATTTTTTTTAAGAAACTTTCGAGAGAACTACTAGAATTCAGTCCAGGCTCCAGGCCCGTAGCTAGTTGGTAACGCCTGTTTCAGTGAATCAGCATTTTTGATTGATACCTTTCAATAGGTTGATTCTTTCCGTCGCTGATTGGTGCCATTTACTCAGCTCTAGCGAGGTGTCCGACTTCGGAAGAGAAATAAACAATTGCGATGGCGCACCGCACCGCGTAAAAGAAATTCCGCAACAACTTTCTGTCAGAGGATATCGGAACTTAGCTGTCAAAAATTTAACAAAAAATGCACTTCAACGTAATTCGCCGGTATGCGTTACGAAATATCAGAATCGTAAACATCCAGATGGAAATATTCAGCAGGACACTTATACAAAATCGTGCGCTTTTTGATTTGTATTTAGGAAAGAGCCCTGCCTAACTACCGATGTATAGGTACATGTAGACTCTCGGATTCTATGAATGGCTGAATTGAGAAGCAAAAGCAACGGCCAGGAACTAAGTTATAAAGCATTCCCACTCTATACACCTTCGTTCGATTTATGTCGGTGTTTCCATCTGCCTTTTGATGATGCATTTTTGCGCCCTTTGCACTTGTTACGTCGGCTTAAGTTTCTGGTTGTCTAATTTATATACGCACTGGTATAAACGCACCGCCCAGAGGATCCTTCAAAGTATCACAAACAGGGCAGCACAGTCACAGCGCGCAAATTTGGTATATTTAACCCATTTTATTGTTTGTTGGATTCAACTGAAGTACTGGTCCAAATTGACGACGTATTTTCAATTTTGGGCCGAACTTACCCTGGATAGTTACAGTTTGACAATCGTGTAATTCCGTCTATTAAAGTACTAGAAACTAGATGCACGGCTTTCTTTAATAGCAATTCCACTCATTCTGTAATCCAATGGAACAAGAAAACTGCTAAGGATTGAATCCACAAAAGTATTGATGAAATGCCAAAAAAAAAATCTACGGCAGACTCGTATAAAATACATAACTTTCATTTATTTGAGTGCTTCTTGAGTGGATTCTGACTTCAAATCGAGAAGCGAAATTCTCTTCTCAGAATCACCAGAAGATTTATCTTTTGTGCCAATGGAACGGTTTCAGAAGTATTTTTTTTCGAATTCGGACGCTTCTCTTTGCCCAGTGGAAAACGACATTAGCATCCATTTCAATTCCTGATCACCACTGTAGCGCAGGCGTTTTATTTTCTTATTTCTAAACATTCCCTAGTCCCACATACGAATTGCACTTTATACTTACATCACATCTTCCTTTCAGATCCTACAAAGAAGGTCACTTTCATGACCGCTACCGAGACGACTACCGCAGCAGCAGGCGACGGTCTGGTTCGCCGTACCGCGACAGAAGGCGACGCTACGAACGCAGTCGAAGTAGATCCGTCTCCCCACGTAAGAAATGATTCATTTATCCACCCCGTATATGTAAAACTAAACACGACTTGTCTCAATTGCAGGACGCTCTCGTTACTAAGTCTCAATAACACACACCTATTGAATCGCCATCATCATCATTTATCATAACTCAATCAAGAATTTCATAATTTCCACGCTCTTATTTTAACCTTTTCCCCCGTTCGTTTTTAGTTTCCGTGTGACAGAGAATTGCCTATTTTAGTTTCCCCTTCCCGCCCTTTGAACTTTCTCAAAGCTATATAAATGTTAACTATTTTAGTCGTTTAAGTATTTGTACTCTGCGCACTTTTATTCACACAATTCAATTCTGTCTGATGACAAGAGAGCGAGGTCGTCGAGAGTGGATCATGTGTATCATCTCAACCGAATGTAATGGACAACTGCCCCTGGATTATCACTGTCTGGGTAGCGGGTAGTTGCTCACACCTTTGGAACGTGTTCGCCTTTAGATGAAATATTTTTATATCAAAATGATGCCCGTGGATTGGCAAGACAAATGAAAGGCAAATATACTATATAAATGCTCATATACGGTCCCACGCTGTTGAATGTCGTAGACAATATTGGTTTGGCCGCCTATACATATATATTTTTTTTAATTGTAAATCTTAATTGTAACATAAAAAAAAAACTAGTGATAAACAAATTAAAATAAAACTTGGATTGTATGTGATTTTGGTTGTATATTGGAATATGGACTGAATTCATTGTTTTATTAGGATGATGTTGGTTGTCGCGAAGTTTTGTAGGCTATCTCCAAGGTACCCTGGATCGTTTGCATGTCGGTTTCAATGCTACGTGCCCAGTTTTCTACGTCCCCCAGTTCCTGCACAAAGAGAGTACAGCCGAATGATAAGTAAAAATAAACTAAACCATCAATTTACCTTCAATGCGCTGCTGAAATTATCGATTAGTTGCAACCACTGGTGAGTCTGTTTGGCAAAGTTCGTCGCTCCGACATGAAGCTGCTTTGCCTCGGCGTCGAGTCGTTTTTGATTCAAGTAAGCCTGTGCCACACTAATAGCAATGATACTAGAAGTAATTACATTACAAACAATGTACTATTACTAACCCAACGTTGAGATGATCTACAAGTGCTTGAGTAAGTTCATTGGATGATTCAATTGCTTCCTTGCGACGAATTTCTATGGAGAAAGAACAAAATTGTACCACAACGATCAAAAATGTTTATTCTTCGTCTTGCCTTGTTCCTCTTTTCGTTTGGCTTGTTTAGCTTGGTGTTCTTTTAACATTGAATTAAGCATTTTCGTATTATTTAATTATTTTGCAATTGCAACAACTCTGATTCTGATGATAAACAATTTTTTTCCCTGTTTCGTCTGTCAGAAACGTTTGAATGTGTCAGATCTGTCATTATTTCGTGATGCTGCTAACAAACGCTAGATGGCGAAATGTTCATTAGGAAGAAAGATGTCATGTTTTCGGTACTGATACAATTTTTGTACACCCTTCTGATATTTCTGGTGGCCTGGTATTTTTTCGAGAATTTTAACTCGTTTTCGACGGCGCGGTGGCTGATGTCGATCGAGTTTTTTTTTTTTTTTTTTTTAAAGCAAATTTTTACGCTAAGGTGAAATTTCTCATTTTCACTATGGAAATCATTTTTTTTCTAATGAAAAATATGACTGATGGGTTACCATTGTAACGGCTGTAGCTATTAAATACTGTTATTTTTTACTTATTTGATCTTACTTATAGTTACATGATGTTTTGGCAAGCATTGCAGGGCATGTTAAAATCAGGCAGCGCACATAGACCAATAGAGGAACAGATCCTTTGCAAACGTTTTCGCAATTTAAAAAGTTGAAAGTTGGAGGCAGTTTATTTGCCGTGAGCGAACTGGAGGTGCGCTGCGCCTTTTTGTCATTCAATTTGCTTGTTTGTGGATGTTCCCATAAATGCTAGAGAACCTGTATACATTGGCCGTACTGGCTCTGTTTGACATTATTGTGCAGTCCCCGTGTTCTACGGAGGGTAAAATGCCACGAGGGCAGTCCGATCTCTATACTGCTCTATACAGTCGAGGTCAGATAAAACGACATCTGTTTATAAAACAAATCTGACACATTATTGTCCATATAGTTCGTTATTCTTAGAAATTGTATTGACGCATGGAAGAGCCTCTGTTATCGGTCCCAGTTGCATTTAGACGCGTGACTAAATACTATTTGAATAAACGTTCGACCACATTGGAGCATTTCACCGGGCGCATGTTTGGATAGTGCACCACCCAGTCGCCATAAAGCCATTTTCTCTGCACAGTTAAGAGTATGGAACCATTTGAATAAGTTTTTGATCGCCCGCTGACATTTTGTTCAGAGATCCTAGAGGATCCACGTACTTACCCTTAGTGTGCATTAAGAATGGACCAGTTAAGATAAAGGTTCCCCCAACTCAGTTCGGACTATTTTTCCTCCATATGTACCTATCGATGAGCGATTGAATGGAAATCCTGCTAAGTACCACTTCGTTCGCTTCATCGCCTTTCTTCGGCTGCTCTTTGATTGTTTAGATAGAGATCCTGCTGTTTCATTGACATTTCCACAGTGTAGTATGTGGAATCTAGCTTCCTTCGTAAGCGAATTGTACGACTTGCTGATCTTTAAATGTCTTGCATTTATTAATTAACCTGTTTGTAAAAAAAATAATCACCCAACAACAGGAGCATTTGATCCACTCCCCCATAATCCGCATTCCAGATTTTATAGCATCGTTTCCAATTAGTAAGAAAACATTTCTTTATTTTTTTTTTTACATTTATACAGTATATGCAAATCCGTTACAATTTTCACAAAGATAACAAACAAAACCTAATAAAAATTGTTAATCTTGTTTAAGTTATCACAATTTTCCAAATAAATCAACAAACAAAAGAGAACACACATCTCTTTGCTATTAATAAAGTTTGACTATGTATAACTTTTCATTTAATTGTTCTTTAGGAAAGGACCTAAGGTTGAATGCATTGTGCTAAGTGTTTTTTTTTTTTATATTTTATTTACAATCATATTTTACACTGATATAATTGTGCGGTACCAACAACCGCTTCAAGTTGTCACTAAAATTGTAAATAAATTCACTTTTAATGTAGGGTTGCGGTTTTAGTGAGGACTTGAAAGTTCGCTGTTAGTAACACCAACTCTAATATTGTTCTGTGTTAATGTTTCCTGTCTTTTTTTTTTTATATATATAAAAATAAATATGTACGTAAATAAATTTGTTGTTTTGCTTGAGTATGTAATTATTGAAGTCTATTATGTTGGTTAACATTTATATTGTTTAACTAAACGTTTTGTTTGATTATGCGTTTGTGTTAACAGAGCTGACTAATTCCAAGGGCGAATGTTTATTTACTTAAATTTCGTAATTGACTATTATTAACATTTTTATTGAGATGTAATGCGCGATGGAATAAAGTATGCATTAAAAGCGGAATATTAACAATGCTTTTTATAGAAGTCGGCTGTGCAGTGGTAACAAAATGTGCTAACAGTGACACACGACATTTGGAAAAAGTTTTCGAAATGTTAAATACCATAATGAGCTTTTTGGAAATGGTCTGGTTTGGGTTATAGGATATTTAATAATTATTGATTTAAAAACTGAACTGGAACTCGAGGTCAATGCGACGATAGTCGTACAAAGAGTTACGTCATTTTTTACTAGTTTTGGAACTTGAGGCACAAAAACACGGAAACTGGAGATTCTGCAATGGAGCAGTAATGCGAGTACCGATGTTTACTTTTTATAAACACAAAATTAAGACATTATTGGCATCGATTCAATTGTTTAAGTCTAACACTGACAGAACTTATTAGTTATATCCTAAATCGATCACTAACAAAACTAGTTGTTCAGATTGAAAAAAAATTACTACCCGAGTTAAATAGGTACTCGGGTTGAAATTTGTTACGTTAACGTTTCGAAAGTTTCTCAATAAATTAGGTCTATTCCAATACTTTTTGAGTCGTTATTGGCTAAGGCCTTACTTATAGCCATACGTAAAACGAAACCGTACAAATTTTCTTTTGCTTTTTTTAACAACCTTTAAACTTGATGGTTGAACTCAATCTTGGTATTAAAATGTTGCTTATGAATTAGGTATAAAATGAGTTTATCACAAAAAATAAGAATTTATTCATATTTCCATGATCGGGAAAAGTTTTTCGTACAGAAAAATTTATAAACTCTCATTTTAGAAAAGTTAAACATATATTGCTAATTTTTTTTAAATAAACTAACTTTATATAATTCATAAGCAACATTTTAAGACCCAGATTGAGTTCAACCATCAAGTTTAAGTGGTCAAAAACAGCAAAACCAAATTTTTAAGGTTTCGTTTTACGTATTATTGCTTATAAATCATCTACGAGGGGGTAAATGTCGGAGTTTAAATAAAAATGTAAATGTAAATGGACATTATATTCTTCTGAATATCTTTGTTGGCAAATTATGAAAGCAGTTTAAATTTCGTTTTTTCCAATTTCCAAGATTTAATGGATTATAACAGGCTATTTAGAGCCAATTAATTTAAACAATTCTCAAATTTGATCACTTTTGTACCGAAGAACTAGATTCTTTTCTAAAACCCTCGTTTTTGTGAGTGTTTTTTTGGAGACGAAGCATTTAAACGGCGGCCGCTTTAAATGTTATGCGATTCGCGACAAATTAAATTTCCCAAAATAAAAAAAATTGAATTTAAACGTTGAATGATTAGGGAGAACTTAAAAAAAAAAAGGTTAAGAGAGAAAATTTAAACGAATCCCAACAACGGAAAGCTTGTTATGATTCATACATCACACCGTTTATGACGAAAATGTATGGATACGACTCACTAGAATGTTTTTTAGCTTTAGGTACATACTTTAATAGGAACTTCGGCTTGAAGTGTTTAAACAAAACTAGATATAACATACCTGCTGTTTGAAGCAAATCAATTTAGTGTGCGCTTAGGATACAAATTGTTTTATATCTTATAATCTCCATTAACTAAAACTTTTAAACGATCACTTAAAATTCAATAAACCTCACAATGCCAGCGTTCCATTGACTGATAGATCACCGTCGGTCGAACCCCTTATGCAAATAGTGAAAATTAGCGCTAATGCCAATTTGCCAATTTTTTTTAATAAGGATTTTAAAGTTAATTTGTCATGTCATCTACCGACCAATGGAAAACAAAGAATAACCAATTTAAAATAGACAAAATAACGATTGGGTCTTATTTTATATTATATATAAATAGGCGAAGGAAAATAGTTAAGAGCCACTTTCACTGCCTTAAACAGAACTTATTTGCTTGATTTGTTTTCCAATTTGTTTTGTGCAGCAAGTCACATTTTGTACAACTTACTATTACACTATTTAAATTTGTATGTATCATTGTGTGCTATTATGTATTTACTAAACTCTTGTGCACATCGCCCTTAGAACGTCAGCTAAATATTGGCTAAAATAAGCTTATATAAATTGTTATTCGCTAAGTAAAAAAAAAAAAAAAAAACAAGAAAAAACGTATTTTTTGTAGCCTGATTTGATAATAATATCTCCTTGTAAATTTAATGTCATTTTGTATTCTCTTGTGTTCACCACTGTTGATTCTCCATTTGCTGTTGTGCGTAGGCATTTATTTTCGCTTGTATGGGTGGCGCTGGTGCCCTTTGCTTCCGAGGTGCATCTGTTGGAGCCGATGGTACCGGAGGTGCTGTATTGAGATTGTTCAAAGAAAAGGATATTTGCTTCGTAAGACAACGAGAATCGAATTTGGAAATGTTTGTGCCAATTGATGGTAGACGTAGGTACGTTTTTCTTTTTAGGGAAAATTAAACAATGCAACTTGCAGATGTGTAAAAATGTGCTAAGAAAAGAAAAAAAAAAAAACAACAAAAAAATACAAATTGAAACGAACTTACAAATGAAATGATGGCTCTCATGGCACAGCGCCATGCAAATAAGGAACACTATCAGAAATGAAAGATGTCATGCGAAACTAAATGCAGCAAAACTGAAAATAAATCGTCGAGGATCTACGTCAGCGTCGTCCTTTGCTAACATACTTTATGCTTTCTAACTTTGGAATAGCCGCCGTAGTTGATGGAATCACTTAGAGGGAATGAAGACAATAAATACAAAATAGAAATGTACTGGTTGTGTTGAACTTCTAGTAAATAAGACGGTCCGAAATGCTTTATGTCGACAACATCTATCAATATGTAACCGCACATACAAAAGCATTCACTGGCGAGCAAGGGCTACAACGTAAGAAAAATGAAAGACTACAAGTAGCCCCCGTAGTAAGGGATCTACAATTTTATGCCGATTCAACACCTAACTGAGAAGCTCTTAGTAATAAACAAGTGCGTATAGATTGTTAATCTAACAGACGTTCAGTTAGCATACAAAAATCCCACCTTACATGGGAACTTCACGAAAGTGGTTTTACTTCCCACTAATTGGGACCTAAGCCCCTCAGTGGACTTAGTTTCCTTATTCCTTGCACCACACGTTTCTACTTTTCAAAGAACTAATGCTAGGTTTTGTGGCCCGATGGTGGTAGGTATCAGGCTTGGAAAACGCTCAAATTACACTGCAATCACCTCTGTGATCAATTCCCACTGAGCTTTAATTCGTGCGGATTTTGTGTTTCTATTAGAGGTAGGTAGAAAATTACAAAATCAAAGTCAATAAGTGGCGAACTGATTACACCGAACTTTCCAAATCCGCACGAATTCGTATTCAGGGTCTCTTTCATTTTTCTGCGCTACCTTTCGTTAACCTTTGATAGTTAGACAAACATCCATCAGTACAACAGCACGGGGAAAGCTTATCAATTCAATCACTTGGATACGACATAGAAATTTCAGGTCACTTCCATTTGTCCCAATCATTTTGGACCAACGAATCACCTCGCACTTATAGGTTAAGTAAACTCGACTTAAAACTATGGAAATGTAATGCAAAGTACCATGTCCGGCAATAGGTTCACTTGAATTAACCGCGACTAATGATATAAGAGCTAACCTCCCCATACGGTTTTGCGCACTTCCGTATGCCCAAAACTTTCCTCTGCGCCCACACAACTTAGCAATGCCCTAGATGTGAAGCCGAAAACAAGAAAATAAACATGTTCTTACAAAAAAACAAAAACGTTCCATGCCAAAATGATCAATAACAATACATATACAATAGGAATACAAAAATGCTCAACAGCGCTAACAACAATAAAACAAATGCAAATGAATGTTTATTTTGTTTTTTTCTTCTTCTTTTTTCAGATGAATATTTTTATTGTTATGCCATTTTTAATTCATTTATCTATTTCTTTAGTTCTCATTATTATTACTTCTTTCATTTATATAATTATAAAGCATGCTTTGTTAAATGTTAACAAGAAAAATTAATAAAAATTAAGAAATGAACAAAGCTAATGGATTCATACGTGTATTTTATAAAATGTATAAAAAAAAAACGTTTCTTCCTTTAGAAATAATAACTCCATTAAAAAAATAACTCTTCAAAAATAATCGTAAAAATACGTTATATAATTATTTTATACAAAACATTTTAGTTCTTTGCGATAATAATAGTAAAAATCAAATAAAAATAAAAATAATAATAAAAAATATTTCATTTTGTTGCTCTAAATCTATGTAAAAATTAATGTAATAATATAAGACATATACTATTAAATAACAAGTGAATATTGTAATAATAATAATAACGAATAACGATGATCGAAAAGCAAACAGGTGAACGGATAAAAGCTAATAACTGTGTTACTTCTTTGCGAATAAAATATTATACATAAATAACGTTCTTTGTTTCGTTATTTCGTTTACCGCGAGACTGTTGTTGCTCTTCGATTTGTTTACATACCATTAGTTGCTTTAACTGCATTACGACTAGGATACATTTTTTGGATATTTAAGAATGGTGGCGGAGCCGGGAACTCGGTGACATTGTGAAATCGTTTTCCGAATTTCGATTCCAAATCTGTCACCAGTCGACTGACTACGGAATTTCCACTGCTGTTTTGACTGTAATTGCTGTTGTTGTTATTGTTGTTGGAGGCGTTCATAATGCCAGGTGGTGTAGCGGCCGGCGTTATTGAAGGGGTGCGCATTGATGAGTGCCTCTGTGGTGGCACAGGCGGTGCGCCCGTCTGTAAAAGGAAGAAAACAAATGGTTAGATTGATTGACATTTTGTTTGATTGGCACGTTTGGTTTAAGCTCATTGGAGACTTTGAATAGTTTATTGAGATTGACAGCTGACTGAAGTGAAGTTATCGGCCTAGAACAAGATGGATCACGAGAGCTGTTCTTTGGGAAAAGAATTCCACGACTAAATACTCAGCTGGCATTTGCAAGTTTAAGGTTCAACACTGGAGCGGACATACATTTTATTCCTACGGTGATTGCCACTGCCATACCGACTGACTAACCTCCGAGAGTATGTCTTGTGAAAACTTCTCATTTCAACACGTCGGCCTTAAATTATAGGTCCTTTCCATTGCTCCTAAAAATGCAAAAACACAAACGAATGCTTGGAAAAAGTTAGACCTGTTCGACCGATTATTTATTTGTTTTTAACGCACACGCGGTAGGAAAAATATTGAGAGAATGAGAAAATTGCGAAGAAGATGCTTACAAAAATCAGTTAGGATAAACTTTCAGTTTATTACGGTTGTGTAGAGTCCGCATTGCTAACGAGCTCATTTGCCTATTTCTCGTTGAAGGATTATTGTCTGAACTTGTATAATGAGTAATGACACATGCAAATGTAATACCCTTTTCACACCCCAGCGAAAATCGTGTTTTCGTCGAAAACCTGAAATTGCATTCGCACCGAACAATAACCAGTTTTCGTTTGGCGTTTCAATCAGTGAGACACTTGTCGTAAAACTTCTGTGTAAACTTTTTTGTTTACAAATTTCATAATATTAATTTAGTAATATTATTTCAGAGCATTTAAAAATAATATTAGCCCATCAATTAGTGTGGAGCATTATTTTAAGTTGTGACTTGTGACATTGTTCGGTCAGCTGCTCTGCTGAATGTTGCAAAAGGTGTGTTTGTTTCAACAACGCAACGATTCGAAGTCGTTTTCGCTGTTTTTTCGTGAAAAACGACTAGTTTCGAAAACTGAAATATGTATGGGAAAACTTCTGTTTTCGATGAAGTTTTCGAGTGTTTCCGGCTCGGTGCGAATAGCGTATAAATCTACACTGACTGAAGAACAAAAATGTAAGCACGTCCGGGAGCCAGGGTTTTTTGTGTGCAAATTCAAGTTTCTTTTCAAAATGGTGTTATTAGTGCCTTAATGAGAGCTCTTTCCTAGTGCTTCCGAGACTTGACCGACGGTTTTGTCGTCGATCGAGTCTCGGCGGCACCGATGAACCCCTGTTGGCGGCCGACAGGCTACCATGGACGCGATCAGGATGGTGACCAATCGATAAGATTGCTCACCAACCTGATTATAGGTAATGTAGATTAAGTAGCTTAGGTAGATTTAAGTAGTTTTAATAAAACAAATAATAAAGAATCCTAGTTTTATAGTTTCTTGGAAATTAAAAAAACTAAACAAATTAAATATATAGATAGATTGAAGGCCGAAAGGCAATAATGTTATGGATATTGTTAAGTTTAGAGTGCTCGCTAAGAGCCAGTAAGCAAGAATAAGATAAATATTAGCTTTAAATCAGATTTAATCGTTTTTTGTCTAGTATGTAAGTTTAATAAAAGATACAAATAAAAATGAATTAAACAAAACAGGGAATCCTACACTCTCTTTAATTTCAGGCAGTCTAACACCGTCACAGGGCGAAACGAATCGTTTTTCGCTTGAACAACGTTGGGAAATCCCGCAAACATATTCAAAAAGCGGGCGCTGTGTTGCCCAATCAGGTATTTGTTAAAAAGAACGATTTTGGCCGAAATAAATTTTGTGCAAAAAAATGGTGACACTGGCTTTTTTGTGAACAACGCTCTCGATCTAGGTAGTCTTACGCAGAGACAATTCTGAGACCCCCAACCATCCCAACCAACCCAACCCTAACTACCTAATGACAAATTGTACGGATTGAACTATTTTTACTCTGCCTTAGCATTTATCTACCTAGTAAAATGCAAAACAAATTTTACTTCCTGGATGTTTCATAGAATTTTTTTTCCTGTTCCATTTTGTTATATTCGCATAAAAAAAAACTCTTGCGGATCCTGGAAATCGTTTTCACTAAAAAACACTTATTTTGATACTAAAGGCAGTGAATGAATAATAAACACAAGGTTAGACTGACTTTACCAAAACAAAATGGCAGCCACAGGCTTCCAACGCTTCGCTATAAAAATAAACTTTTATATTTTCGTTCTGCACTCCCCGGTACTCCCCAACAAAATTATAAAACGGTAGCCCTGCCCCCAACTCGAAAATCCTCGCCGCTTGTCCACTCAATTTTTTATTTTTAAATTCGCCCTTTTAGTTTAGAATCCGTGTAACATGGATAAACATACAAAAAATAAAAATAAATTCCCTCAACCAATTTAGAATTTTATTTTTAAGGTTCCGTACCCAACGGGAAAAAACGGAACCTTATTATTTTCGCTTTTGTCCGTCTGTCCGAACCCACTAGACCAATTTTTTAAATAGGTCTATCTCAGAAACTAATTGACGTAGAAGGCTGAAAACGACAAATACTAATGATAGCGACGCTTCGACTTGTTTTAGAGTAATTAGGTATGTAGTAATTTGATAAACAACAAATTTTCATTCGCACAAAAAATTGATAATTTCTTGATTTACAAAAAAAAAAAAAAAAAAAATGGATGATCATGCCCGTAGCTATATTTGTGCCAAAGAGTTAATATTGTAAAAGATAATTTAAAAAAAAAACAGTCAATCACTATATAAAGACTCTCGGTCATTAGAGCGTGTTCTCTCCTCTTGCGCTTACATTCATGTTTCATGTAGTTTACCTCATCTGCAAAAAAAACTTCGCAGTTTCCAACTCTAAAGAAGTACGGAACCTTCGTTGGGCGAGTGACACTCGCACTTGGCCGGCTTTTTCATAATAACGAACAACTTCAAATTCACCGGATAAAATTCCATGAATGCTGACAGCAACTTTGCCGACAGCGGAAGTGGCCCATATTTTTTGCGAGTGTGTTTGTGATGTCAATACGAAAATGCAACAATACTAGCGCACCAAATCGTGGCCACTCCGTAAAAATATAGCATGTAAGCAAAGTAACGGGAAATCGGCCGAAGTTGTGGGCTCAGTATTGTCTCCAGTCTAACGGTTCGTACCGACAAGAATGTGGCTTTTGTGGCCCAGAGTAACAATGGTGCTGGATACTTAATTTCGGTCAACAGTGAGTGCTAAGAGCCTTGATTATTAAATTGTTGTCGACTGACATTGAAGACGACTTGGATGATCTTTGGCTTTAGCAGGATGACGCGCCAAGCCCCCCAAAGTCAATCAATCCATGGATTTTTTGCGCGTTTACTTCGGTTACCGGGTTCTCAGTAAACTTTCTGAATTGTTAAAAAAAAAAAATAGCTTTGCTTTACTGACATAGGGAAAAATCAGCAAAATGCATATCCACGAAGAATCTGGAGCCATTAAAGATTACAAATCATGTCGACACTCAAGCGAAGACCCAAGACTCCAAGCTCCAACCTAACCTCACTAGACTACGAAACTATTCAAAGCCAATCCAAAGCTAACGAAGAGATCCACAGAGTCAATCTCTTCATTAATAAAATCAGGTACAGTGAAGCGAAGAGGGTCAACTAAAATAGACCCAACTGTGTTATATTCTATGCAGTTTAAAAGGAAAGGCAGGTAGTTGCACTGGCAATGATCTAACGAAAAATATTTTTGTAAATGGGTGTACTGATAGAGGACGGTGCCATGAGGATAGGTAGCAACTGAAAAGAGTGAAGGGCTGTTTATTTAATTTAAAGAAACAGAGACGACACCTGCTCTGTAAATTCCGACCCACCCCTTCAACAAAATAAGTTCACAATTAATCCATAAGCCGCAGCGCAGTTGGCATTAATGAATACAACCCCCATTGGTATAGACTAATTTAAAAGCCAAAAATAAAAGGTAAGGACTCTGCATTTGTATGTGTAATCATTTCAGGACCTTCGTGATCCAACAAGTCTCTCAAAAAATCACTTCCCAAAGTACCCAATCAAATTTAAACACCTCCAAATCAGTACAGGTCCTAAATATAATTAATTCCAAAGAAGTAGAGCTAATGAGTTTGGAGGATTAAACGAGTGGCGACAACTCAAACGGCTTGTGAATCGTCCATAGCATGAACTGATGTGAAATGAGAAAAGAGCCCTCATAAACCCTTACACGCTATATGCAAGAATATCGATCTAGAATGGCCCATGTGCCTGATATTGCGTAGCAATGAATATTCATCCACATGTCTGCTACTATATAGATGACTTAATAACTCGCTTAATAACCGCACA
Source organism: Cheilosia urbana (assembly GCA_946477585.1). Taxonomy (NCBI): domain Eukaryota; kingdom Metazoa; phylum Arthropoda; class Insecta; order Diptera; family Syrphidae; genus Cheilosia; species Cheilosia urbana. The sequence goes on from OX297854.1 coordinate 106,596,687, forward strand.
TACCGCAGGTCACATTTGATTTAAATATTCCACCTAAATCTGACTCATATAGCCTCACCGCATGATGACTGCAAAGCGTGATCTAATGTCAGCAGCACTGGGAAACCACACTGCCAATTATATCACTTCTGAACTAACGAGGTCATTATGTCGCAGCGGCTGTACTGTACTTGACACACTATCGCATATTGATGACACGGTCAATTTCTAGAGTTTCCCAATATTTACATCTAAAATTGTGTGCCCTTCAAGGGACCAGCAATAAAATCGCGCCAATTTCACACCACGTTTACCTAAACCCACCGCGAATGCGTCCAATGTGAGAAAAAAGCTTCCAAAAATTTGCATATTCCCAAAGACCTTGAACCAATGTGAGGGTTGTCCTTAAGTGCAAAAGGTACTTTACATTTTGCCCGCATATCCAATAGATTTCAATTTCAACCCTTTTCTAGATACTATACCCCAACGCCTACACACGAACCACACGAACACAAACACACGTATACTTTAACGAAACACAATATTTTGGTATAACTATTTGTTTACCTTTTTGGATCTCATTATAGTCGGTTGGCTTTGGCTGTAACCTTAATTGGTGAGTTTTCAGGGCTACACGTTTACACGCGTTCCTTTAAATTATACGATTTAGATGAGTTAAATTCCAAAAGTCACTCCTTGTGAACCGTTCTGCCGAAGCCTATTATCACATTCTGAAAGTGGAATAAACACTGCGACCTGGCAAATTGTCGTCATCCCTTTACGTGAAGCTGAAAACTCTTCTGACATTGATAAAATCAATACGCTCGTGGAATTTGAAAGAGAATGGCTATAAGCCAGGAGAACAGAGAAGAGCGTGCTTTTCACCAAGAAAGTGAGAACCAGAAACAGAAAGGTGGAAATAGAGTTGCCGTTTCGATGCGAGTGTAGAGTATGGACCAGTTTACTCCGATACGACATAACTGGTACTCCCCAAGAGCGTAAGGCGTAAAATTGAATATTCACATATAACTTGACTTTCGGAATATTTGTGGTACAATCCTCCTAAAAGCAGTGTACCCTCGTGCAAATGAAAGGGTTCCTAACTCTAAAACCATTTAGCCTAGAAAGCTGAGCTTTGAAATATAGACATAGCTCATGCAAAATACACGTAGTTATATGTCCTGGGCTCTTAGTTTCATAACCAAGAGTACATGTGTCTATTAAAAGCAAAACATGCTATTGTCCATCACTGTCATTCTGAGGAAAAATGAAAAAACTTCCTCTTCCTTAAAAAACAAAAACCTCTCATTTATAAAAACTTTTTTGTTATATAAAAATGATATATGTTTATGTATTAAGTTTAAAGAAACTTGTCTCGCAAGTTCTAAGTTAATTTTTTTGGAAGTTATTAATTGAAAAAAGGATAAAGATGTTTTGGTCTACTAAAATGGATACGGCCTATTTTGCTTTTAACTAATGTGGACTAAAGTACATTTTGACCAGAACTTAAACAAAATTCGCTTTGTTTACTCTTTTTTCTCGATTTTTCACCATTTAACACATTTTTCGCGAAACAGCACTCATATCTACTTATTAAGAAAACATTAACTTATCTTCAGAAAATTTGGGGCCGAATTACAGCATCCGTGAGTGAGCCATACGTCACTGAATTTTTTGGACTTTACAAGCAAAACAATAACAAAATTCAGTCACGTATTCCTCGATCATGGACGGTATTTGAACCCCTGGATGTGCAATGATTTTAACAGGTAAACTCGCTGACTTTTTGAGCCAGAGTAAAAACAAAATAAGATTATTTTTTTGCTTTTGCAGAACATTTTTTGTGGGGAACTTTGTATCGGATAAGGTATCTTTTGCTTTGCTCCTACGTTGATGAATTTTTTTTTTTTTGTTACTGAAGGTGAAAATCTCGAAAGACACAATGGGGTTAGAAACCCAGAGTAGTGTGGGACTCTAACCGCACTAAAAACACCTCCTTAATCATGACCAATCAAAGAAAGATCGACAAATGATTCTAGTTTCAACGTTCAGTTGCGTTTGAGAAGGTATTACAATTTGAATACGGGTTCTCATTATTTAGATTATAAGGTCGTGAGGTTTAATTCTTCTCAATCTACGAATATTGTTTCGTACATTTAAGACGTCTTCTATTTCAGGATTAATATGCATCTGCAGACGCTCATTGTGACGAATTGCGTACTTTTTAATTACCTCCGTTACAAGATCAGTCTGCAAATCACGATGCAAGTCATTATTTCTAATATACCATGGGGCATTTACTATTCCCCGAAGGACTTTGTTTTGGAATGTCTGTATTATTTTTACATTTGCCTTCCTTGTACAACCCCATAATTGGACACCATATGTCCAAACAGGCTTCAATATCTGGTTATATAATAAAATTTTATTCTCAATGGACATTTCCGAGTTATGTCCTAGCAACCAATAAAGTTTTCTATATCTAATATTTAACTCTTCTACTTTCTTTTTCACATGTTCCTTCCATTTCAGCTTAGCATCTAGATTCATACCCAGATACTTAGCTGTGTTAGAATAAGGAACTACTTGGTTATTAATAACAACCGGAACATTTATAATTTTTTTATTTGTAAAATTGATATGAGTGGACTTTGACTCATTGAGTCTAATTCGCCATCGTTGTGCCCAATCACATATTTCGTTAACTGAATTTTGAAGCTTTTCTGTTGATTCTTGATTTAGTCACGCATCTATCAGTTGATAGAAGAGCAGTGCAGAGAGTATCCAAAATAGAGAGCCAACTCCCGTGCACCTACCCGATTTTCCCCGCAAATTTTGAATGACAGCCCTCTCTCGCGCGCTCTCATCTTTCCTGTCGGTGAATACGTGTTATTAATGGCCGCCCGGTGGTACTTTTTCAATTAAAAATAATTTGTAAATGCATTTATAACAATAAATGTAGCACGAATAAATGTTGAGTATGGTTTTTTATATAGCTTTACTTGTTCTCTATCCATATTCGGTTCCAAAAAAGTGTTCATCCATTCACATTTCAGATCTTTTTAATTTTGTTTATATGAATTACATATTTGACAGCAGAATTCATGCAGCTGAAAATTGGGGGTTGTTCCGGTTAACAACATGCAAGTTAAGCCCAAGGTTCCACTAGGGCAAAAGTAAACTTTATGTGGTATTCGATTGGGCACTCTCAGAGCACTTTTTATGCTCTCAGAGTAGTTTTTATGTTCGTTTGAGACAAAAAAAGCAATCTTTTTCAGATTTCAGAGCACTTTTGCGAATCTAGATATTTTTTCAGATTTACCAACACATGTGCGTTTAAGTTTGACAACTGGTGGAGGGCGTTTAGGTTTTCGTGAATTTGTTCTACTGCAAAGAAAGATATTAACCCCTATCGGGAATAAGATTTCCCCGGGAACCTTTTCTATTCAGCAATCTGACTTACATTGCTGACAAGGGAAACATTTCCCACGGAATTTATTCGCGATAACCCCTATTGGCATCGGGTGAATCTATTTTTGTAAATTGGTTATGTATAAATATTTAAAAATCAATCGAGACGCAAATTTCGAATGTTTTACTTTAAAATTTAACCAGTGAATAGAAAACGCTTTGAAAAGTGTTTGTTGGGTCCCGCCATTAACATCATATATTTATTTAAATAAATTGAATTGTATATTTAAAATCCTATAAATGAAATTGTGAGCCACTGTACTTAGTATAAACAAACATAAAAATATCTCTTCTTTTTTTGAATTTGGCGCTACATTACCAAGGGTCGCCATATTATCGAATCTCTTTTGTATCTCACCTTATGTATTTGTATTGCACTTTAATTTTGGCATATTCGTTCCCCTATATAAGGGAGTGACAATAAAGAAATAATTATTATAACGTTGTAACACCGCCTAAACTTCATTTCGTAATCGTTCGTCGTTTTTTCGCATACGAATCAATTATACTAGTCGCTGCAAGTTGGGAAAGTGAATTTTCATCTCTCGACATTTTCGTTGAATAGCTTTGCTGGGTCGAGAATAAAAGTAAAAACTTCCTAATTTGCCGGTCGTAATTCGTGCGACCGTACAGTGTTGAAGGCTACATATATTCGAATCGCACGAATATTATCACAAAAAAGAGCAAGTGACATTTTTATGTTCGATTAGCCACACGAAATCTGAAATCTGAGAGCAAATCTGAAGAAGCCCAAACGAAAACCACATTAGTAGTTGTTGAAATTGCGTGCTGAAAATCCTACTTTACTTTTGTTTGCTGAGATCGAAGCTCAAAAAAACACGCCTAATAATGTCGTAGGTATTTAATTGGATTTTGCGATATAATTTCCGATTTCGGATTTGGCGTATTCAATCGTGAGAATCCAAATAATTTTGTTTATTGTAGGTATTCTCATGTTCTTTTTCGTTTTTTGAAGATATAGCGCATTACTTTTAACAAATTTCAGTCTCAACATTAAATTTATGGTAGCTTATTATTTATTTATGGTGGTGCGTGTTTTAAAAGTCAGCTGTTCTTAAATTGTAGTTTGTGTTTACAAAAACCTATTAAATTTATGTTAATACCCTTTGCACTGACCAAATGTAAATCGTTCTCTATTTTTGACAGACTTGTCGTCTGTAAAAACGTAAAATAACACACTTTCAGTTTGACAAATGACAAATGTTTGATGTTAGTGTAAGTAGGTGTGAATTTCGCTCAGAAATGAAGATTCGCAAATTTACCCAGACTCTGAAAAAAAGTTAAAGCTAAATTTGAGAGCGTACCTATAATCGGAACAAAAATATTGAATTAATTTTTTTAATTTAACAAATTCATTTGTGTAAGTATGCATTTTACGCATCAATTAGAGATTGTAAAATATGCTGAAACTGAAATATGTTTCTCCCACGGCATACAAATTGTTTCCCCTACATTATGTTTAAATATTGAAGTTAGGAGATTAAAATCAAATAAAAAAAGGCAAAAGTGCAAAAAAACGTGTTATTTCATTTTTCTCTGATTAATAACATGAGATGGATTTCTGATATTGACAAATGATTATTAAAAGGTATTTGACATTGTGATAAATTATATAAGGTATATTATATCCGAAATTCGATTTTCCAACAAATTCATAGACTTTAAAAAAGTTTAAATTGAACTGCGATGTGAACGCCGTGTAACTAATCGGCACCAAAAATGACGAACACAGTCGCCCCCACTTAAAATTCCACCAATAATGGCCGCCCGATTGACATAAAGTCCCTGCACAGGAATATACTAAGTGTGCGTGCGGCAGCAATGGCGCTCCTTTGATTTGTACATGTACCAATACTAAGAATATTCCTGTGCAGGACGAGGTCATAGGAAGTTTGTGGGCAAATGTACCGTTTCTGCTCTCAGTTGGCTCTCTAGTTTGGTTCCTCTATGGAGCAGTGTCTTCTGCGAATGTGGTTATCATCGTGTCGTTTGTATGTGGTATATCACTAGTATACAATAAGTAAAGGGTTGGTCCCAGAACACTTCCCTGTGGAACTCCTGCTTGTAGTTCTTTTAATTTAGAATACGCTGAACCATAACGAACTCTAAAGAATATATTTGAAATATAAGATTTAAGTATCTCATAGTATTGTCTAAGTAGGTCCCTATGAAGTTTATACTCTAAGCCCTTATGCCAGACCTTATCAAAAGCCTGAGCAACGTATAAGAACAATGCAGAACAAACTTGTTTTTCTTCTAGTGATTTTTCTATAATATCTGTTATACGATGTACTTGGTCGATTGTCGAGTGCTTATTTCTAAACCCGAACTGATGGGTGGGAATAAGCCTTCTCTGCTCTATGATTTTATCTAGTCTTTTAAGAAGCAGTTTCTCAAAAATTTTGGATAGTACAGGAAAAAGTGAAATTGGCCTGTAAGAGGTGACTTCTGATGGAAGTTTACCTTGTTTAGGTGTAACTATAATTTCTGCTATCTTCCAGTGATGTGGAACATATCTTAGCTTAAAACAAGCATTAATTAAAAGCTCAAGTTTAACCAATGCTATGAAGGGTAGTTCCTTCAGGATTTGGGTAGTTATTAGATCATAACCTGGTGATTTTCTATTAGAGAGCTCATGAATACATGTGCTGATCTCTTTTAGCGAAACGTAAGTGATTACGTCCTCATCAATTCTATCAGAGAATTCAAGGCATTCGCCTGCCTCGCTAGGTGGAAAAGGTTTAAAAACATTTGTCAAATGTTCTGAAAAAAGTTTGACCTTTTCTTTTGGGTCGCCGATCCATTTCCCATCAGATGTTCGTAACGGGGGATCTTGCGTTTGAGGTCTTTTTAAATATTTGGCAGCCTTCCAAAGGGAGTAGTCTGTGACTTTGTCAGCAGTTAAGTTGGAAAGGTATTTAGTTAGAGATCTATTTTTAAATTCACTAATACTCTTTTTAAGTTTATTATTAAGTCTATTGAATATAGTTTTATCGCCGGGATATCTTGTTATTTGTCATTTTCTCCGGGCTCTTCTCTTTTCTAATATTAGTTCCCTAATTTCTATGGGATATTTTACCGATGCTTGTTTACGTTGTTGACCAGTTGGTGTACTATCTTCTGCTGCCTGTTGTATATCGGCAATGAATGAACGTTGATGAATAACACAACATTTTGGTGTAACTGTCAGATTGATAAGATATGGTTTTGATTTTAGTGGCAGTTTTGTTTTTTACATTTAATAAGGGATAAAACGAAGAATAATTCTTGGCAATTGCATTATTTACAGGCTTCAAATGAAATTGACCAGAAAAACCCTTTGAACGATGTTAACCTGCTGGTCATAAGTGGAGTTAGGTAAACGCGATTCCTATTCAAGGCAAATTTTCCTATCCCGATTCACCCTTGCTTTCTGGGTTTGCCCAATTTTTTCAACTTTGTTGTACTTTGTGTATTGTGTATTTACAACACAGTTGAAGGAATATTCCACGAGAAAAACCCGAAATGAAAGCACAGATATCATTTTAAAATGCAGCGTCATTTGTCATTTACGTAGAAAAATGGAATGGCATGAATTTTGTGCCTGGACATTTTTTGGAGGCTGGCATTTAATTGACGCAACAGCCTAAAAGTTCTTAAAGTTCTTAAAAGTAGCTTAAGAAGAGTGTGCCTCGCAGAGATAATTGATATAGAAAAAAGTGGAGGCAAGTTGCCCTTTCACTTGGACACCTTATGGACAATTTTGCATAAAGATCTAAGACCGAATGGAGTTTTTTTTTTAAGGAATTTCTTTTTGCTAAGTTAGTAAAATAACGGCGGACAGTTCATGGATGTGCCTATTTTACTTGTGGATTTACATGCTTATAAGTTAAGAGCCAGTTTGTGCAATAAATTAACCTATTTGACCATCGTTGGAAAAACACTTTTGAATGAAAAATGACCTTAAATGAAAGGTTTAAAAGAGAAAACTAGTTGCTAAATATGTAGTTAAGAACAATTTTTCTGCAGCGGCCACCACACGTACACAATTCAGTGTTTATTTGATGCACACAATTACCGGACCTGTTTCAATAGAAAATAAGGAACGGATGTGTATTACTGTGCTAACGAGTAATGTTCGTTACGGACTTATTTGTCATAAATTTGGGACACATTTGGTTTGAAAAAAGGCACTTCAAAGGCAATAACTAAATACCACAACAATCGATTTACTGAAAGATAATTTCGTATAGAGATACAGAGTTCTAGACTATGGAGCCAAAGTTCGCATGGTTTGACCGCGTGCGCATCTTTCAAACAACGTAGACCGATGATTAATGCCATTAAACCAACATAATTTAATCATAGGAGGGCAAGATTCACTGACAATGCATTTTTCTTGAAAGAGTCACCATAAACCTGGGCACTCATTCCGTAACCTTTCAGGACCTTCAAAACTAAATTAAGTGCAAAAATTACGAGTTTGAGAGGTTAATCCAGTTATTTTCCAAAAATTTAGGTAATAAAAGCTTAATATACAGGTTGGGCCAAATACAAGTTTCTTAAAAAAAAAAACAATAAAATGAAAAAAATTAAATTGCTTCCATGTATTTTATGGGCTCATTAGTCGTTCAAGTGGCTGCTTTGGCTTTCTTCGCAGTAGCGCATTCTATCACTCCAATTTTCCAAAACCTTATTGATTGTTTCGGGCTGTAGCTCATGGTTTGATTAGATGATATTATCCTTAATTACTTGAATCGTTTCCGGATTGGTGGCATAACATCGGTCCTTTACGGTTCCCCACAAAAGATCGATTGTGGTATGGACTGTGTGGCATTGCGCGCCATCCTACATGAATCAGAGTCGTCAAAATCCATTTCTTCAATGTCTGTATTTGTTGACCAAAACGTTGTTCCCAGTCTCTTTTTCGAAGAAATATGGTCCAATGATGCCACCACTCCACACTCCGCGCCAAACTGTGTGGATGCATTGGCTTCTCGACAATAACGTGCGGATGTTCCGAGCCCCAGATGCGGCAATTTTGTTTGTTAACGTAGCCGTCGAGATGAAAATACGCCTTGTCAAACTTCTTTTCAAAAAACGCACTGTTTGGGCTACGGAGTACTCACTTTGGAAATAAGTTTCCAATATTTCCTAACGTTGTTCAAGCGTAAAGCGACTCATTTCGTTCGCCGAAGGTATGATACTGGCTTTCTGCCAAGATTTCGAGCGGGAAACAGATGTCAGTGTCAAAACAAACCTATGATTTAGAAAGTTCTGCCTATTTCTCTTTGCAACGAGTTGAAAATTGAAGCAGGTAAGTTAATTCTTAAAATGTCTTGGACTCTTGTGGTTAATGTAGTAAAAAAAAAAAAAAAAAATCTGGAAATTCCCAAAAATTCACAAACGATTCGAAACTCCCACAATTAGGATATTTGCCATAATTCCCCGGACCCTTTTTTATTTTTTGTGAATTTTGTCAGTTCCACGTCAATATACTTAGAGCGCTTAACTCATTTACCCCTATTGGGAATAATATTTCCCCGGGAAGCTTTTCTATTCAGCAATCTGATTTACTTTGCTGACAAAATAAACATTTCCATTGAACCTAATTCCCTGATTTTAAAACATCTTCTGTTTACAAATACACACTTCACTAGAAACCTACATAAGCTCCCCTTGTACTTCTTTTTTGTTCCTACAACATGGCAATACCCGTCATTTACCTACTACGAAAGTTTTGCCTCTCTTTGGAAATCTCTGATGTTTACCTTCTCTTCTAAGAAAAATTAGGTCGATGCACGAGGACACGCGACTTTTATGCGCTTACAAAAATAAAAATGAAAACTAAACCAAAGTGCACTTAGGGGAGAACTTTTGGCAATCACATTTTGTTTTTTTATAATCTCTTCCTGAAAGCTGATAACAAAGGAAAAAAAAACTTGGGAAAAGCTACTACTACTACTAATAGCACTCACATTATTAGTTGATGACTGTCGCTGAGGAGGAGGCGGCGCCGGGCATGTCCTGTGCGGAGGTAGTGGCGGTGCTGCTGCTACTGATATTCCCCCATTGAGTTGGCTGGCCGCCGTTCTACTGATAACGGGTGAGCTAGTTTTCGATGGCGCTGCCAGAGGTGGTGGTGAGTTATTTGACGCCGGCGTTCCGGTTGTGGAGACATTGCTTTGACTCGTTTTGAAATGCAATGAAGACACATTCGGTGTGAGACTGGAGCTGGAATTCAAGTTACTCTGCGAAGACGTAGTCAATGAAAGATTATTCAGGTTCGTGTTCGATACACTTCGGGCTGGAGTAGGCGGTGGTGGTGGCTTGACAGCGGGTGGTTTTGGTGGGGCTACTGTTGGTCGGCCTGCATAGAAATAGAAACAACAAAATTTCGACGGTCGATTAATTAAACGATAAGCGGATTGCGTCAACGGAGAGACTTACCAATTGGTGGATTTGGTGCTTGCCGGATACTGATTGTTTCCTGTGACTGACATAGTTGCAAGGGTGTGCGCATTGTTGCGAATGCTTGGGTGGTTGGGAAGACAGGCCCACCAGGTGGGGCGATAGGTGGGGATCTAAAAGTTGATGTCATATAAAATGTTATTCGAGACTGATAAACTGGATTAAAGGACAGTCGTTAATTTCAGTGTATATCAATATCAATATATTTATCTTTATGTGCAGTTAAAGGAGATGATTTCAAAGCACTCATCGCAATTAGATTTATTTATGGAACATGGGTGGACATATTTTTAGGGCTAAGCAAGTGTCTCCTGGGCGTCTCCCAGGGATATATAAATCGCAATAGGCCTGACTGGAGGAATTTGAACTCCGTAGGGGATGAGTTGGACTTGAATTTCTGCGGAGGAGGTTCTGGGACGAATCAACGAAATCGCCATTAAGTTGTTTTAGTGTTTTAGATTTTGTTTCGGGCCAAACCAACACGTTTTGTTGATGAGGCTGTTCAAGTATGTTGTCAAATAGGTTAAGTGAATTCTTTGAGCCCGAGAGGGAGCAACTAGAGCTTTATAGAGAAGTTGAAGTTGCTTCCGGTTCAGATTGCCCTAATTATACAACTAAACACGGATCCCGAATGGACTGTGACTCGAAGAAGGTTCATAGATTCCTATGGACTTAGGTAGAAAGTAAGCAGTTGAATTGTAGCCATTTAGATTGAAAGTATGAAGAAGAGAGGAGGTTTATAAGCGTTCTTCTGTTCAACGAGGACAAGCAACATTTATTCAGTGGGTAGGAAAAAACGTCACTATTGACAGTAGCAAGCAACTGAAAGGTATAAGGAATTTACGTTAAATAACAAATCTACGACGGAGAATAACCTAAGACAACCGCTACTACTTCGTATTGACAAAAGAGATGCGTTCAAAACTACCGACTAGAATGACGAAATATAAGTTTAACAGAACCATTATTCGAGTGCTGCACGATAAGCAGGAAGGGGACAGCTGATACAATGGCTCCTTTTAACGAGTCATTTTTCGATGGATTTTTGATCCTGTATGGAGAAACAAACAAAACCGCGATCTTTATGAATTGTACAAAGATATGGATATGGTGGTCCAAAGAGCCGTTATATGTCGTCAGTATCGGTTCGGTCAGACCGAGCCAGATCTTCAGTTAAGAGGATCTTCGTGACGATTAAGATGACACATATATCTCCGTTTAAAAAGCGAAGCGACGTCAATTTCTTCCTGTCTTGCGACTTGAAACCTCTGGATTATCACTTGTGGCTATGTGAGGTCATTGCCTATACTGAGAGCTTCAACTTGCCTCTTGATCTCTGGTCTCTTAAATTGTATCGGCTATTTTGTTTTAGCTTAATTTCCAGCTTGTAGTTAAGTTAATGACAATTTGCCGAAGTTGGGGTTCTCATAGCTAGATGATAATATGCTCGCAAGAATAGTTACTTTTTCAGGCCATCATTGTGCATGTTCATGGCCGAATTCACATTGCTTACGTCGTATTTTGATACTTCTAATGTACAGAACTCTTGAATGACATTTTGAAGTGAAGCTTCTTGTGGCTCGTTGGGCAGTAGTTCTGAACTCTGATGAAACGAAAAAACGACGGGGGATTAGACAGAAGTTCCAACCCATGATGAAACGAAAGGACGATAGGAAATGGGAGGAAGTGGAATGGAAGAGGATAAAAAAGCGACAGGTCATTGGATAGTAGTTACAAACCACGATGAAACAAAAACGCGACAAGAAACGGGAGAAATTGGCGCGCGTGATCGGACAGAAAGAATCATGTGCGGTAAAAGGGCTTGTGAGGACGCGGTGAAAAGGAAGACCTTAGTGAAGTGCAAAAGCCTTCTATAAGATTGGGAAATATATGTAATAGGAAATAAAAGTGTTTCCTGCAGAGGCAACAGGGCTTAGCGGTGGGCATCTTAATGCTGTTTCAGAGCTTTAGTGCACCGTTTTCAAATATCCAGAGTAGTCACTTAAGCTTCCGATGGGTGCATCGGAACGAGCCAAGCACTAAAAATCTGTCAAAATCCAAAAATAGAGCAGAGATCTCTCAGAGAGAAGAATACTCATATATACTCAAAAGTACGTAGATTGATTAGGAACTACTTTGAGCCACTTATAATTTTGACATCTAATCTCTACCTCACAAATAAATTTATAACTAAAGTTTTTGCAACATATGAAATGGTCTAGGAAGAACATTCGACCACCACCGCATTTTCTTTATTTTCAGATATATTAATTTTGGGTTGAATTGATTTGTAAAAAGGATTTCGAATTTGTTTCTTGTCAATTTTGTGAATTTGACATATTTATCAGCAGTTGCCTGTTGAAATTATATGAGGTGTTTCGAGCCAAGAGAGGAGCTGCTCGTTACTTGTTAATTATTTTGCTAATTTACTCTTTTCCTGTCATTTTTGATGAGTACGTGTATGGACTTTGTGCGATGGCGATCGATTTATATACTTTCGACACTTATCGAGCGCTTGACTTGAGTAGAAATGTGTTTGAAACATCGAATTCAGTACAATTTTAACGATGTATCGCTTCAAACCATACATTAAAAATAGTCATTGATTGGCGACACAGAGCTAAAGATTTTATCCCTCTGGACTTCGTTTTTTGGGGTTATTTAAAAAGCAAAGTGTTCGCCACCAAGCCTGATACCATTGAGCTCAAGGCAAACAAAAAGGGGATATTTTGCTTTGAGCAATACAGGCGACCACTTGATTGATGTTGTATTTAAAAAAATAGTTCAAATAAATTGTAAAGGATCAAATTAAATAAAAATATCGAATCGAAAATCGGTTTTTGTTTTGTTTTGGAGTTATTCCATATTCATTAAAGATGGCGCACACGATATAGTATTTGGCAGTTCATGCTCGAAACATATAAAAGACCAGCAGACGTTTTGCAATCATATTTCAAAACCTTTTTAGAAAAACTCTTTTGTAAGTCCACGATGAAAAAGGACAGTTCTATTGATGAGTTTGAAAAGCTCTACCATTTTCACAAAACATCATCTCCTGTGAATATAAGAAGGAAAGATACTTTAAGAGCCCTTCATCTAACAGATCCATGTCGTTTAGAAGCAAGGGAATATTGTAGTATTGCTAAAGTGATTTAAGGTTAGGTGTAAGTCTTTTTTAGGGTAACTATTAAGACGTGGTCTTTTATAGTACAGCTTCGCTGATGGTGGTAGAAATCAGAGCGGCTTATATACTAAATGTTCGACACCCAGTAACCGCAGAAGCAATTGTGAGCCGCACATGCAATTCCTACCTAACATACAATATTAAGCTCAAAATTCTAATAAATTAATGGCGAACATTATGATAAAAAAAAGGAAAATCTTTTACATACCTCGGCGATTTCATACTATGATGCCGCGACACAGTCGATTTCTGTCCATTGGAAGCTGCCACCAATTGTTGTATACCAGGCGGTTTCGGTGCGAAATTCGGTTTACCATGATTTGGTGCGAACTTATTCGCTGAAGGCGCTGGTGCTGGAGGTGCTGCATTACCACCCAATGCCGGTGAGCCCGGTGTTGGTGATCTACTGCCACCGAATAGAGTCGATCTGTTCGGCGCTAATCCACTCACTCGCTGTGTGGATCCTGTTGCAGTTGTTGTTGACGACAATGATGATGTGGATGATGTTTTCGTTTGACTACTCATACTATGTACAAAACTTGAACTATTTCCTAATGATAAACTAGAATGATACAAATGACATACAAGAGAGAAAGAAGAAATATTAACCAGGAGCTACGACACCGCACTTCTAATGAGAGAACAGATTCAAGGTCAGATTGTAATAATTTTTCTAACCAAGAAGAAGAAGCTTTTAGATGGGTATATTGGTATCTTTGCACTTACTTTAAGTTGGCGGCGTTTTTCCTGACTGAGATGCCAGTGGTAATTTTATTTCTTCCACTTCCACTACTGCTGCTGCTCTCTGATAATGTTGGCGATGAGGCTTTCGCATTACTACCTCCTGTGCCTCCTCCACCGACTGTCGGACTTGATCGTTGTGAGTTTAAATTGCTTTTCTCCAGCACTGAGTCGGAAGAGCTCTGTTATGGGGGGAAGGAGAAAAAAATTATGTTTGAAAATTAGCAGAAAATCGAGAGCGAACAAATTTAATTGAAATTCATTGGTGTGCAAAGTAAACATATCGCTATCGCATCTTGTGGTTGATGGTGTTTGCGTGTGCGGCGTTTCATCTGTTTGTGGTGGTTTCAGCTAAGTGTGGGAGTAGCATCTGGCAAAGCAGATGACGTGGTGTGCATTTCTTGTTACCCAGTTAATGTTATGAAATCCCTATATTGAGTTTCTTTTCTGTTATGATGGAGGGTGTGTGACATTGATATGTCTACCAGTCAACCCATGGGCATTATTTTTTTTCGGACACCAAGAAAAGAATACAAAGTTATGTGTGACATGAAAGAATACGAGTACGTCCCTTTAATGTGATATTACGTAAAGAGTTACAGTCCCTGCGGGGCGAAAGTGGCTGACAAATTGTTTGCTCCAAATGGTGCTGAAATGCTGAAACCGAAATTATCTGAAGTAAGCAAGTTAAAAGTCATGACTAGAGCGCACGTTTTCACAAGTAGAGAATGAGTGAAACTTTCATCAAGCGACATGTGACGGACAATTTGTGGAGGACGAACAACGACACTTTGAGTGTGCTAATTGTAATTAATTATTATTATTATTTAATTATAATTAGGCAGCACTCAAATAGAAAGTGATGCTAAAACGGATGAGCAATATAGCTCGCGTCAAAGTGAACACAGTCGATGCCTTTCTCGTGATTCTTAGCTGAATTTTTAACGACTGAAAATTGAATATTGTAGAATGGGTTCGACAAAAACAGTATGTAAAAAAAAATGCAGTGATCAACCAAGAAACCGTCTCTTCTTCCTAAATGTCTCAATCTAAAGGTGCTCCTCAAACCAAATTTTGACTGAACTGCAGCCAATCTGTGACATCTGTCAATTAAAATAAAGGTTGGTCCACTTGAAAGACTGATTTATCTGAAAATGCATGCTATTTTGACAGTGACAGCTTATTTGCGCTAAAAATGTGACAGAAACATTGCATCATAAACTTCGGGAGGTATGAATCGTCTTAAGCTTGAAAGACGTTTCGAAACATTGCAAACTGGATGAATAAGTTGTTGGTTTTTTGTGCACCAACTGCGCCTGCAAGTCTGTGAAGAAAGTGCTAACTTAAGTCATTCTCCTGGTGTTCTTTCTGTGCGCTCGGCAAATGTGTCCTCAGTGTGCGATTGCCAATTCTTGGAGCGTTGGCGTTACTGGCCCATTTTTATCAAAAAACAAAGATAAGATAAAAAGTCGAGCTGAATCGGAAGTCAAGAATCGGAGAACACGGTAATGAACTTTAACATAGGGATTCAGCGTAGTAAGCAGAAGGTCTAATTTGGTAGTTAAATCTATGTATAGGTAGAGCCCGACAGAAATAATTCTTCTTGCGTCTAAGTTGGCATTCCAATCTATATTTCGTCAAAGGCGCGATTTGAAACTCCACATCTTGACTACATCAGTTTACAATCGATAAACGACAAACGATTCTCCTTGTGACAGTCAGTCGTTCGTTTTCGCAAAAAAAAAACAAACATTCCCTTAAAGCTGATAAAAGCCTACCAGATCAGGTTAAAGTCGGACTACTACTTTGAACCAATCAATCAAAGGGCCAAAAGCGAGGAAAGAGTAAAATCAGCGGGGATCTTGCAACACGTCACCACGGTGAAACGACGCATTATTTTATTCATAACGTACCTATGACGATTATAATTTTCTCTCGAAAAACATCTGTAACGCGATAAACCCTCTGCGGAAGCCTCCACCCTGGGGTATTTTTCCGCTTCCTCATAAACCTTATTAATTAACACCACAAGACCAAACACAAGTTCCTGTGAAAGTACGCTTCGATTTTGTATATTTTTACCACTCATGCCGAGTTTCAAAATAACTCTCGCACTGCTACACTCTCAAACAAGCATATATACCGTATACGTACTCTCTACCTCCACACCTTAGGATACGACAGCATCATATCCTCTGTATCTGAAAAATGTTTATTTTTAAATGACGTCACATACAAACAACAAATTCGATGTCAAAATTCCATGCAAAGAGGAAGAGACGACAACGAGCAGAACGGAGAAAGAGCAAAACCACCCCCTACTAAAAAAACGCTATGCGCACAACAAAAATAGCTTTGCACCCGCTGAGCTGATGCCAAGAACTTTGGGGATAAAATTTCAATGACACAGCACACGATGTAAATATACTCACAGATGAAAGATTCTTCGGCGGCGCTGCTGGAGGTTGTGGCGGTGGTCCACGATTGGTCCTTAAATTCGCTTCTGTGGCGTTAATCTGTTGCTTTTGTCGCTTCAGCGTCAGATGTTTTGTCAGTTCGGCATTGAAATCCATTGGACCGTTCGATAAGGGTGGACTATTCGATGTTGTTGTTGTGGTTATTGTTTCAGACTGTTGCTGTTGTGCTGTGTTCGATCGTATGGAAGACGGTGAGCTTCGTGCTCCGTTCACTGGCTTTAATTTTGGCATCGAGGACATGCCCTCGAAAAGCCCACCTAACTTTGGTCCACCGTTGGCTATTACGTTGCTGTTGGTTCGCTTGGGAGAGGCAGTTGTTGTTGTTGTTGTTGTTTTGGATTCATCAATTAACTAGAAGAGAATTACATAGTGAGATTTGATGTTTTTTAATGAACATTTTTTGGTCTTACCTTTCCGGCTAGGGATGGTCCACTTTTGTCAACCGTAACAGCCTTCTTCAGCTTGGTGCCCTTTTGAATGGATTGCAGAAGAGCTGATCTCATATCGCCTCCGCCGCCGCCACCAGCAGCGATGCCCAGTTTCAAACCACCCATTGCTGGTGGTGGAGGCGGGCCTGGCGGCGGTGGTGGTCCCGGTGGTGGCGGGATTGCCATCTGGAACGACAAGAAAAAACAGCTTTTAAGTATATTTCCACAATTGAATGATTTTTTTTTTTTTTTTTTTCAATTATGGCACAAACAACTATCCAAAAAGATAGCCCACATTAGGCGTAGGAATTAATTTCTCGCCATCGTGCGTAGGTCGTTTGAAATTATTAAATTTCGGGCCGCTCTGTTTTGGGATATTCTACAGGCGTTTATTAGATTGTTCTATATCCGCCCTCATTCGAAACTACATGCATGACAGATTAATATCATGTCAATGGCCGATCTATGACCACCAGTGCTACACAAGATCCAGAAGCCTCATCTTGACCTTGATATTCGCTCTGTATATGGAGAGATTTATGGCGTGCGTGTACGTGTGCGATGGATAAGCAAGACGAACACATCACGCTACTCTGCTTTATTTTGAGATGGTTTAATGTGGCTATTTGTGTGTTATTTTTATCCAGAACAGAAAGAGGAATATAACAAAAATACGTGTTTATCAGCGTGCAACAGCATGCTGGTTGTTTGTTTTATGAATCTCAATTATGGAAGAACAATTTAGCAATTCAACAGGGAAAAGTAGTTTAACCAAACGACATTTGTAGTTTGACTAAATGGAGTAGCTTTTAGGTATTAAAAAAGACAAAACTGTTGTCGAAGCAGGCAGTAATTCGTAACATGACTTTTGTGAGGTTAAGTTGCCAGGTGGCAGCTTTGAATAATAGAGAAGTTTTACTAAAATCTGGTGTACATTAATAGAGGGTATTTTTTTTTTTATAGAAATAGGTACAGAACTAGAAAATTAAGTAAAATATGATTATGGCCATGGTCTTGACTTACAGAAAGATAAGTTCATGTCATTAGTGTTCAAGTATGATTTTAGGCATAAAGGCGTTGCGACAGGGTGAAATAATAAGCGCAATCTAGATGGATTTCAAAATGTCCTTCGAGTAGCTTGTACCGGGTATCGTAAATCTATACTTCGTAGCGAAATGGCAGACGTACACAAATAAGTCTACCAATTTTAACGTAAGCGAGAATCAGCTGTCAAATAATGCTGTCACCGGGAAAGTACTTCCCATGCGAAAAGCAAATTAAAAAAAAAAAGAGCTAAACTATGAAGCCTGTCTTTAAGTATTGCTTATATTCAAATTTACAAAATCATTATCGGAGGCTCGGTCCGTGAAATTCTCGATGAAACAAATTTATTGCGGTGTCTTCAACTAATTAAACTTTCCGACTTAGCCCGATAATTATCAACCGCGTTAAAATTGCGGAACGAGCAGGAACTTTTGCTGGAATGTAGACTGCCAAACGTGTATAATTTCGTGATAAAAAAAAAATTGCTTGATAAGTCGTAGCTTAGTTGCAGTACAAAAGAAATTTATAGGAGGTGAGTAAAAATCTAACACTCTTATGAGCAGGCGCCGGGTCCTCATAGTCATGCTTATTTTGACATTCGAACGAATGTCTATTATAAAACACGCAAGTTCATTCGAACATAGAGACATTCGTATGAATTGGCTATTCGTTCGAATGTCAAAATAAGCATGAGTTTCTTTTAGAATATATCCATCTGCCTCGGAGAAAAAAAAATATATATATATCGGAAGCTACAGTAAAGGTGTTTGATTTTGTATATGGAGCGCGCGAAAAGCCCTTAATCGGAGAAAATCAATAAACCAGACTTATAAGCAGACGTGGGACTTACAATCAAGCTAATTCATTCTCGGCGCTGAAAACGCCATATCAAGCTCAAGGTTAAACGAGTGTCTGACGGTCTAATACATGACTGAGGTCGCTGGGTGGCTTTGAACAATGGACTTTGTCTTTATTGAAGACTGTTTTGAAGGTGAATGTGCTGTAGGTCTATACATTTCATAAAACTGTAGGCATTTCTGTTATCGTCTGAAATATAAACTACTTGACAGATTTTGAAAAAAATATTTTTTTAATGTTATTTAAGACGCTGAGAAGGCTCGGTTGTTCATTGTCACGCTTAATTTTATTAAACCGCATAATTTAGCAACGACTGTCTTTGATCGTGGCTCTATTTTGGGTTAATGGGCGCACATTGCGGAAACACTGTATGTCGTTTTCTCTGTTGGAACGAAATGAAATAGAGGAATCCGCAGCCTTGCGTGTGTTGTGAATCGAAATTGAACGTAACTCACAAGCCAACACCAGGGACACAATTTTTCACATCTGTAAAATTACTAGAATACGCGGATGACATCGACAACCATTGCAGAATTAAGCGAGCTGTCACTGGTGCGTTTTGCAAGTGTTGGGAGAAAAGCGGCTAAAAATGGTTTAGTCGTGAATGCGGTCAAAACCAAGTATATGCTGGGAACAAGAACGCTTGACAGGCGATCACACGTAGTGACACATTTGGGACAGGTGTTTACGTCATAAAGACGTCGGCATGTCAAAATTTGCCACGAAAAATGACAAGTGTAATTTAAGCTTAATACGTTGATAGTAACAAAAGCTTGGACTCTATCAAAATGAGACTGAAAATATCCTCCATCGCTTCGCAGAATTTTCGGTCCTGTTTGTGTTTGACGGGCTTTGAAGGAAGAAAACTAAACGCCCTGTACAGCGACATCGACTTGGTTAAAAATTGCACTTCAATCGTCGAAGTCTAAGATGACTAAGGTCCATTTGCTAATACTTCTCATAGCGATTTAAGTTCTACCTAAATACCTTATGGGCTACCTTTTCTATGTCATAAACTTTAACATATAAATTTAAGTGGAATTTACATCGCATCGATACAAAGGTATCAGCAAACGGGCCTTAGACATATAAAACGCATGAACGATACTTTCTGGACTTAGCAGCAACATTTTTCCTTTGTAATTAAGCTTAGGAATGAATGACAAGTGCCATTTTGTCTTATTTTAGCTGTACTGTGATGATTTTGAAACTTTGTTAGCAATATCGCTTGCAATGCATTCCATTTGTTAAAATATTAACAACTCCATAGTTCCCCATTGAACTTTCAGTCGGGTCTATCACAGAATCCGTCGTATTCGGAATTTTGCTACGAACCCCGAAAGAACTGTTACAGAATCCGTCGTAGGGGAATTTTGAAATTCGTAGAAAGTGGTATCACTGAATAAACCACGTTCTACGAATTTCGAAAGCAAAAAATGTACTCACGACGGATTCTGTGATAGTTCTTTCGGGGTTCGTAGCAAAATTCCGAATACGACGGATTCTGTGATAGACCCGAGTATCTGACACTTGTTAGGCCAAGGGTGCCTACATGGTACGCAACAATTTCTTTTTTAGCAAACTCGCTTAGAAGACTAACACCACTTCGTATCATTCACAGGTGAAAAACTCTGAAATGCACTCTTTTCAATGTTCGAAAGCGGGGAGTAACAAAGGTTACTCGCTTAAATTCGCACTCTTGCGAATGTCAATTGACAGCACGAGTTGCACAACTTAAATAAATTCCAAAGCTGTTTTCCCATTTTTAACTCTGAATTCTTTCACTTTATATGGCCGCAATTTCATGGCTAAAACAAATCTAGCGCTAACAGTCATGAGCGCGTTACCTATATACACAACCTCTAAATTCTTAAAGCAAACTTCACCATCAAATGCCAAATACACTATACACGTTCTAAGGCACGTAATTTTCGTTTGCATTATTTGAAATTTTTTTAAAAATACACGCAACCTTTTTTGTTTTCGGTGCTCCCATTTTTTTTTTTTTTTTTACATAAAAATAACTTCACAACATAAAAATAAAAAGTCAAATGAATGCAAACGATTCAAATACACACTCGAATTCAACTCGAATAACAGTTTGCAAAATTGTGTACAAACTGTACAAAAACTACTCTACTACACCGCTCAACTGCTGAATTAAATCTGATCGCGCCGGCATGAATGTATTCCGATCGAACAAACAGAAACGTAACGAACCCATCATCAGTGTTGTTGTCGATTTACACTTAACACCGAGGAGATCGCCACAATATCGCACTCTATGTGGTGAGTTGCTGGTTTGGTGACAGTCGAGGGTGAAGAGACGCAGTGTAGCGTTCGTCTGTAGTATATGACTACACTGCGGTTTTTCAATTGTGGAAAACTTGAAACTCCTTATTCAAGCTTGCCATGGATGAGTCAACCCAACCCAAACCTCGACTTCCACCACAGAGATTTGTCATTTATTTATTCTGCGTGCAGAGTGGCGAAGATCGAAAAATACAAAGAATAAATATTCAAATACTTCCAATTTTTTGGAACTAGACGTCAATCAAATTTACACGTAATTGGAAGACAGGACGACGACGACGTTGACGGCTGCTCATAGCGAAAAGAATAAAATTCGATGACAGTAATTTCCGGCGGAAGGCTTTCAGCACATCCAGGAAGAACAAATAAAGGTATAGCGCACCTTTTACCAGTTCAACTGTTTCTAACTCATGTGATACAATGAAGCAACTTGGCTGTCGATAGTGAATTTATAAATTCCAATCAAACTAGTTCGATATCTTGTTTGGATTAACAATTCGTAAATCGTAACCCATCTCACGCACCAATACACCGCGAAAACTTATGAAAACACATTTAACGTATTTATTTTGTGTTTTTACATAATTCTCGTGCTTCAATGGAGAAAATGCCATTTCCACCTGTTATCGATCGGTGAACAGTGATTAAAATTCATCATGTCCACCATCCGCTGGCTGGCGTTGGTTGGCAGCATTGTTCATCGCGCTGAATGGCTATTACTTTGTTGGTATACCAATAACCAAAGCGAAAAGAAATGCGGTACGTTGTTCATGGGCTGTGTGGTTGATTTTTGTTTTCTATTTTGTTAAAAGTTAGTTTTTCGCAATTTAATTTGCATTCAAACGGCAACGCCAGCAACAAGCTGAACGAAACGAAGATGAACATGACGGATGGATGGGACGGCCAACAGTTTTTGTTTGTTTTTTGTTTGTAGGTACTTTCGATTTCTTTTTCGTTTTTCGATTGTAACGTGTTTAGAATGTGAATATGGTATATGTGTGGACTGTGACATATGGCTGACCAGACACAGTGCGGTTTCTTTGTCAGAGTCATGCACCGGAACTGGATGCTGTGCAGCTGTCTTTTGTCTGTTGCCGTTACATTGTGTCACCTTGAGATGAAATCGTTTTGACATTTTTGTTATTCGTTTGCTGAGTGAATATAACTCGTTTCTGTGCTGGTACTTTGTTTACCTCTGCGATAATGTATGCAATAGCGAATATTTTTTATAAATGTTTATTGTGATAAACTTACACTGATTGTTAAGTAATTACTCACAGCATAATCTAAATGTCAACAAAAGCTTCACTTATCAGTGGTAATTCATTTCAGTTTTTGAAACTAAAAAGTTAACTTATAAGGATGCTGAACAGTGAGCGCTCGTAGAACAAGTATTATTAAATAAGTAGGTAGTATCATATTACTCGTTACTCGTTATTTTGCTTATTTTTTTTTTTCTTTTTGTGTCATTCTTTGATGATAAGGTGTACAGAAGACTCGAAGTACGTGAAACAAGGGATATTTACTTGATATTTTGCTCATTGCTCTTTATCTGTCATTTTTTGGTGAGAAGCTATACAGAAGACTCAAATTACCCAAAGACAAACTAGAAGAGCATGACAATCGTTACTCGTTATTTTGCTTATATGCTCTTTTCATGCCATTTTTGATGAGAAGTTGTACAGAAGACTCAAAGCACGTAAAGACAAGCGAGCATGACAGTTTTATTTAGCAAACGCTATCAGCTTTCAAGCGGGAATAGAATACATAGATGACAGTAATGAATAATCTACTATGAAGACCACTTATACGTTTAAGCCATTCAGTCAGAAAAGGAAAAGACATGCTTGCCAACAAATTACTGTATAGGCTCTAGTTTCCTGCTGTTTAAGGTAATAAAAAAGGTAAGCACTGTTGTCTAGGCCAGGGGGCCATCGAATACAACTTAGCGACAGAAAATATGTATTATTCAGTAATCAATCTACTACAGCCGTTTTGATTTGAAAAAATTCTGAGCCGTAGCCTTAGACCTTGAAGATCTCAAAGGCTTTTGTATGTTCCGGCATTATTGTATTCGAATAAAGTTCGATCTTATTAGGTGACAGTAAAAAAAACTGAATGTACCTACGATTTGCAGTGTTTAATTCATTATTCTACAGCTCTAATATACAGAAATTAAAACATCTCTCTCTCTCTGTCATCTCTTACAAGAGAAGAATGAAAAAAAAAAAAAAATACATAAACGAACAACACAATCACTGCTTAAAAAAAAGGAACACTCTGCTTGTGTCTGATGTTGTCAAATTAATCCTCAATCGTTGTCATAGATCTGCGATTTGCATAAAGAACCACAAAAGTGACACAAAACTGGTTATAACTCAAGCTGAAAACGTAAAAAAACACTTTCATTCCCTAAATTAGCATGAGAAGTACCTATGTTGTGAATTGTTTTGTTAATTGTTTCCTAAAATTAAGAGCGAAGATGCGAATTTCTTTAGTTTTTCTGTTTTTTTTTTCCGCCAGTTCTAACCGAATTTATGCGCGAATACAAAGCAGCAAAACAGTTGTGTTAGACAGTTCTACATTCGTTCGCTTTGAAAAATGGTGTCAAACGAATTCGAACTTTGGCATAGTTTTCCCTTTAGCCGTTGCTGCTCAGGCGACCTTAATAAAATAAATACGAGTACAGGGTGTTGCGCAACTACATTCTGTATAGCAAATACTGTGTTGCCGATCACATATTGTGATTATGCAAATGGTTTTATTGTAGCTAATTATACAACTTTAATTGTCTTATCAAGGGACAAATGTTAAAGCTCAATGACTCGAGTGAATCTTATCTTATCTGGGGCGAAGTGAATCATGTTTATTCTCAAAAAGATTTTGCAAATTTCAAATGGCAGTTTTTATTTATTTTTAAGTACATTTCGTTGCTGAGTCACTGCATTCGATTGAATCCATTATTGGCTATCAAGTGATGATCAAGCAAAGAATGATGTGAGTGAGTCACAAGACTGGGTGTGAACGTAAAGTCCATTGAAAAAGTTGTTTGTGTTGTGCCGGATTATGAACGCAACTGGCATAGTAATGAAGATGATGGCTTACAAAAAATTAAACACTTCACAGCGATCCTGTCATATCGTTCTGTTTAGTTGGTGCGAACTAAAAGAGATATGATTATGATCTATAATGCCCAAAACACATGTGCAGAATTTTACATGCAGTGGAAATAGAACCCACACGTTTAAATGGGAGTGAACACATGTAAATTCAGCATGCGTTGCAGAACTGCAAGTTGTCGCTATTTCTAAATCCACTGCAAGCGACAATGCCACCAAAACACAGAAAAATTAAAAACTAAATTTGAATGGATTTGGCATCATTGCATTTGCCGTTTATTCAAATATTTTGCGGCTCACACAAAAATGGAAAATAGAATTTTCAACGAAAACATTATTTCAGCTAATCGGCTAAGGTATAACAACTTTTTGTACGACTGGTAAGCCGATAAAAGCAATACAATTAAGCGAATTTTATTGAATTTCTCAATTTTCATTTTCAACGAATTTAATTACAAACAAAAACAAATCAGCTGCTTAGTCGGCGAATGACAGTAGCTGATGCAAGCATGTCAAACAATTTTCTGCACATGTGTTTTGCTTGCAGTACTGCATGCTTCACTGCGTACAGAAATTCTGCACATGTGTTTTGGGCATAAGGTTTATAGAGCAGACTTCCATTCGGATAATGGTTGAAAACTAGGATGTTTGTATAAATTATCGATTTTCTACACCTCCACAGATGGCGTTTGTTTGATTCTTGTGTGGCGACTTTAGCCAGGATCGCTAGCGAGAACACAAGTGTCGCACTCAACGCCAGAGAGTTGAATTACTCGACAACGACGCATTTTTTGAGAGACACATTTTTCTTATTTCTTGAAGTAAAAATTTTGAATAAAGAATATTTGCAAGCGATCATTTAATTTAATAAAATTTCGATACCTTTAATCAAGTTGCAGGGACACCCAGTGCCTAAGCAGGTCCGCAAAAATTAATAGTTAATTTTTATGCCACTATATCTCTTTTTAATAAAATAGAAGAGAAGAAGATACTACGATGCGAATGAAGGTTCATTTATGGGCTACCGCTGGCGATGTGCCATGTGCGATGATTTTAAAATAAAAAATTGATGAAGGGAGATTATTCGCATTAGAGGTATGGGTGTAGTCGTATATTTTACCAAGTCTTTATGCAATTTTCAAGCATACTTCGAAGTTCGCATTTTATTGAAATACATATATTTGCTTCAATAGAGAATCTATTAAACAAATTAAAAGGTGAATCACGGCAATGAAAAGCGATCCACCATTTATTTTCGAAGTCGCGGTAGGTAATTATTTTATTCTGGAGGGTATTTTATTTACCATTAGACAGAACTTAGGAAACCAAAGTTATATTTACATATTGTTTAATCAGAACCTACAAGATAAGAAAACTGAAACTCCTTCTCGCTGAAATTTAGGTTATAGCTTTATATTTTAGCTTTATTTAAACACACCATGGGACACTAAAAAACGCTTAAGCACTGGATCATATTCTACGAAATTTGAGACGAAAGAAGCGTCCACTTACAGAGAAGCTTGTGGGTTATTGTCATCAAACTCTGCACAGTAATTTGAAGTTTAATGCCCGCACCGCAGAAGGGTTGGTTCAGTAATTCTTTGAAAGTTTTACATCTTTGCGGAAATGTGAGACAAAATATTTACACTACGTCAGAACCTAGAGAGCGCCCAAGAAGTTCAGATCAATACCACTAATCACTTATTGATTTAAAGTCTCCTATGGTATGCTTAGATTACACGTGCCATTTTTCGTGGCAAATTTTGACATGCTGACATCACCAAATTCGCTCTTTCTATTGACACACGTGTGTCTCTTGTGAGAGTACGCTGCGACAGACAGCGTGACCAGACGCTTGACAGGAAAGTTGATTTCGTCATAATGATCTGGAACTAAGAAAAACTTTGTTTACTACACAGCCCTACACTCGATATTAAAATGAGGTACACTTTAGGCTACCTGACATCCTGTTTAGACCGGAAGTGAAGGATTTTTTTTTAAAGTATGCGTTTTTGATTAAAATGGGCACCAAAACATGAATTCAAACTGGGCTGCATTCAAGGTCAAATTTAGCTTGTAGGCAATCCCTCTTTTTGGGTTAAGCTGTCAGTCTATATAATACCTACTGAGTTTATGCTTTTGAGCATCAAGACCCGTGAACCACACTTTTTTGAAAAATTATCAAAATAGCGCCTTTTCCAGTTTAAGTAAGAATTTATTCTTTATTGATTATTAAATAAATATTTTTACTGCTGTTTTTTCTTCTTCTTTTTTCATCTTAGTATTTTATGTGTGATTTCCTTTTTTCTCTCGGTCCCCTTTTTAATTCCCTTTTCAATTTTTTTCTGCAGTAACGCTGCCACGATACTTCAGAGTTGTAATTATTTACTACGCATTTGAAATTGACATGGTGAAGCGGTTAGTGTGTTTGTCTGTCCCCCAAATGGTGCATAAATTGAAACGAGCATAATATAAGTTCCCTTAACTAAGTAGAGGGAGTTGTAGGGATATTTCTAGCCGACATTGGTCCACCAACGACAATTTTAGAACAAATATAAAGATGTGACCATTATGTAGCGGTCAGTGTGTTTGCCTGCCAAACAAAAAGTGCAACCACTTCATCAAAGGATTTTTGATAAAGAGAAAAAAAAAATATCAACTTGCCCCAGTTAGAAGGAAAAAAAATTCACAAATCTCATTTAATTTATAAACACCCTGTGGTAAACTGTCACGACGAGTTCGAAGTCCAAAAGTCTAGGTTGGAGGAACACAATGCTTGAAACATTGAGTGCCTATTGAGCGGAGGCAATTAAACCCTGCTTCGACATCATCATTCATCCAAGCAGTTCAACACGTACAATCCCAGCCAGTTCTCCTTGATCGTTTCTGATTCATTACAAAAAAATAACGAGGCACAAATAAATTAATAAACATATTTTTTAGTCTGCGGACTGCTATGGAACGCACTTGAAGCTGGTGGTATGATTCATTGAACTAGGAACACCTACTATTTAAGACGGATTTATTTTAGACTCAGATCCATCAGAGTCATCAAATGGGAGCGCTTAACTGAAGGCGGTTAACCCAAACACGCTAACTGGAGAGAAGTATTTTTGCGGCCCAGTTCCACCTCGGACTAAACGATGAGCTAAGTGAAAAAGAACGCACTAGATGCGATTTTTGATAGTGACACAGGCGAAACTGTTCAACTTTGGAAACCGCAGCAGAGAAACAGAAATAAGGACAAACGGAAAAAAGGGACAAGAGGGATCTTACTTGTGACTATGCAAATATTCGATCCACAGTCTATTAATGCACGTGCATTTTGCTTCTTTTTACATAAACGTGGATAGGTATACCTCAAACAAAACCCTACTTAAAAAAAATCTGGAGAACAGCACGTGATCTTATCCCCAACAAGCATCAATAAGAGTAACATCAGACTAGCAGAAAGATAGTGAATTTCCTTAATTGCATTGCGAGTGTACTCGCGAAACGTGATTAATACCTAACCAACTGGCCAATCTCTCCCACTTCCGGGTGGGTATTGCCTATTGCCTTCCACCTTCAAACACTGTTATCGTTTTGAAATCATGTCGCGCCAGCAAAAAAAAAAAAAAAGGGTGCAGGCAGACCATGCCCAGATAGCATTCAAACTCAATGAGCCTTAGCAATAAACATTTTTAGTTTCGACTTTAAATTTACGAAAGCTCACAATTGCAAAATTTGTATGAAAAATATAGCCACCGTGAACTATTAAGATTTAGAGTCGAACCTAAAAATGTTTATTGCTAAGGCCCAATATCCATTTGACATTGGACTTATATCAGAATATAGGGTTGATGTCATTCTTGTTGACACTATGTCAACGCAACAATGACAAACTCAATTGGAGGTAATTCACCTCGCGCATGTAGCCTTTCCCTTAAATTTGGATTTGCATCGACTGCTGACACTTTCTTTTATATTACCACGATCTCTCCCTCTCTCTCTCTGCTGCCTACTTTGTGCATTTGACGGGAGTATAAGGCCACTTAACTACACCGACCGTGCACAATTGATATGCAGATGCGGTGTGAGCAGTGAGCTAACCATATGCAAATGTAAACACAGCAAAGAGCAATGTCAACACTGTCAATTAGTCACTTGCAAAAGTGACTCTGTGCTGAGTACAGCTGCGCACATGGGCGATGGGCGTAGACGCGTAGCACTAGCGCTTTGAATGCGCACTCGCAAATGTGATGTAACAAGCTGGTTCTCCGATTACCGCCGAGCTGATGCTGCCACTGCTAGCATGGCCGTTGTCTTGGTGTTGTTGCTAAACTAATCAACTGAACAGAATCTTAATTCGATTTTAATTTGATTCCAACACACAGTGTACAGAACCTTGAGCGGTAAGGGAGAGGGAGTACAACAATAAATATAAATAGCCGCGGACATAAATTAATCAGAAAAGTTGCTAATGAATTAGTCATTCAAATAGTGTGCTACTGTTGCCGCGACAGACTATGGACCTCGGCGCGTATGTGACATCGCCATCGGAGAGGAAGTACCCGTCGTCGTCGACGACTTTGAATTTGAATACAGTCAAGAGAAAAATTTTTTTTTCCGTTTTCGTTGGCTTTTTGCAAGCCTAATCGGTAAAAGTAAAGTGGAGCAGATGTTTTGAAACATTTCGAGTTTATCAAACGCAGCAAAGTGGACCACTTAGGGAGGGGCAACCGTCTAGTGGCGCTTTGGTTTAATTTTAGAACATGAGCTTGGAGGAAGATTATATCACTCGTGTAGATTTCAAGATAAAATTTCAACGAAAATGGTCTTCTTAGTAAAAACCGACAGCAGTATAATTGTGATGATGAATTGCGCTTTGATGAGCAACTGCTCTGAAGAGGAATTGCGCTTTGAAGAGGAATTGCTTTTCAACGTGCAATTCAGCTAAATGTAAATATTACAAACTGGAGTAGGCAATTTACCTATACTCGGAATATTCTCCTGGTATACTTGGCCTTACCTAATCAGGATTTTTATTTAAAACATTGTTTTTGAAGTGAATATTACAGATATCGCACGAAACACTGTCAAGGCAATTGTGGGATCTACAATTTAATGCCGAGTCCGAACTGTAGTGAAGGAGCTTCTCGATTGGCCTGGATTCGGCTTAAAATTGTAGATTCCTTCCATTTGTCCCAAAAATGAAAAACTCAAACCAAGCGAATGGTTGTGGGAAGCTAGGGGACTTTGCGAATCTGCGGCACAAACTATTTACACTCGAATTCCTCTAAGTCGAACCTCCTTTATTTCGAATTTCACTCTAACTCGAGTTTTTCGACCCAATTTTTGCATAGAAAAGTCATCCTCGAAGTCCAAATCCCTCTAAGTCGAAAACATATTCTTTTGATTCTTGACCTATTACAATATTCCTCTAAGTCGAATTTTTCGTCTGAAGAACAAAATCCACAAAAAAAAAGTTCTCCCTCCCGCAAAAGTTGCGTCGTGACGATACGTTTTGTTTCTACAAACAATTATGCCATGCGCATTTATGTTCTGCTTAAAAAATTAAATGCGCAACATTTGCAGGTCCGCAACACTTGTGTTGTTATTCTAGTTCGAGAATGGGAAAAAAAGAAAAAAGAAAACTGCAGGTGCCCAACATTATTTGTGTTGTTTGTTGAGTACCAAATCGAAATCCAAAATAACTAATTTTTTTAACAAATTTTGTTCACAATGTACCTACTTTCCTATTTTTTACCTTAAATAAATTCGCTTGAAAAAAATATAGGTAATCCCTCTAACTCGAATTTTTCCAGAAATCCTTTTATCTCCCGTGAAAATTCGGTTTAGAGGGATTCGTCTGTATTTAGTTACGTTGACAAAAATTGTTATATTAGTGTAGCGAAAGATGCCATTAACTTCTTAACTTAAGGACTGAGTTGAACATTTGTATGAGAATTGATAAAGAATTAGAAAATTGCTGCTGCACTGCCAAAGAGATGTAGAGTTTTTTGCCTCTCAAGAACGAAAGGGGAGTCTGATTTGCAAAATTCAGCTCATTCTGCTTTTTTCCAACTAACAAATGTAGAAAACTATAAATTTAAAACATATTTTAATTTATTTTAATTTGTATAAAATGTATATAAAAAAATAATCATAATAAAAAAAAAATTACATACCCACCTATTGAAAATATATACAAAAAACACTATAGGTACATAGCTATTAAATTTTGGGAAATATATTTAAAAGAAAATAATAATTAATATAGGAGAAGTTAGAAATTTAAAGAAAACCAATGTGAAAAACATTTACCCGCGTATTAATATGTGTTAAAGTTATCAACTTGTTACTCAGCAGTTATATCCAATTTTTGAATGCTTTCTGACGTTTGCTAGCTAACTTACTTGTGTATATTTTTGTATTAATAAGGGGGTTACATTTTAGTTACAATAAAAATAAAAATTTTAAATCTTCTCTACATCTGCTTTACAAAATTCTGCAAGCAATAAAAATAGTTTTGGATAATGTTAAAGAGCGGGCGCTTTTTAATTTTATTGATTGCAAAATTTTGAAAGCAGAATTTTGTAAAAAGAATTTTAGCCCTTCAAGAATTTTGACCCCAACCCGAACAAAACACATTGATGTGTTGTAGAAAGTCCTATATATAAACAGCAGGTCCGAAATCAACAGCAATGAACCCTGCTGCACTCTCATTAGTCAGTATCATCATTCAACAGGGCTCAAAATAGTACTTCTCAATTCCCAATCTGCGTAGCTGACTCCCAATTGATACCAATAAATTCCCACCCACATCTAGTAAAGAAAAGTTGCTGTTCCTTTTATGGACGACAGCGTCTTAAGCTCTCTATAAATTGTTCCTTCCTTCTCAACTCGTCCTCCTGTCAAATCGCGATGGACTTGTTCGGAAATTGTTTTGTAACTAACTCTGTCGTCTGTTTAGAAATTCCTTTTTATTTTTAATGAGTTTTTTTTTTTACAGCCTACAGCTCTTTACTGCTAAGATGCAATTTAAAAAACCTACTTCTCTTGGGCAGATGTGTAATTGTAAGAATTAGGTTTTTCATATCGCCCTACAAAACTTCTAGTTTTGTATATCCGTTTCAAAGTCATAGTTAAACTATTACAACACACACTGAGAAAAAAACGCTGACCTCATTAGGTTGAAACATTCTAACAAGGGGCTTCCCCGAAAACCAAGTGCTGAAAAGTCCACAAATTTACAAGTCCTTGAGAAGTTGTTTTGCAATCTTAATCTAGATGAATATTGTAGCTTGTGATATAAAGAATTCCCCTGATACTATTTATAAGCAACTGCTATTTATCGTTGTCCCCGAACTAGGTTGCCAGATTGGGCGCTTTGTCGTATTTTGAGCTACATTTTTTGTTAAAAAACGATAGAAATGAAAGAAAAAATGAGCACCCAACACAATTCTGGACTAAGGGCGGTATTCACCGGCCAATATTAAACTAAGAGCTTCGTAAACCTATTCATCAATGGTTATTAGTGCACATTTAGGAGCGCTCATAAGACTTACGAGTGGTCTCGACCACTCTTAAGTTGAGACTAGTAATAACTTCGAAATTCGAAATCAGCTATCGTTTTCAAAATGGAAGGAATGGGAAAGAAGCCAAATCTTTCCGATAAGGAAAATGAGCAAAAAATAAGCCTTGTACTTAAATACTCAAGCATAATTGATTGCAAAATAAATCTGACTGCACGTCATAAAATAGTTGAGTTGATGAGCACTTCGTTAAAACTAAGTTCAAAACAAAAGCAAAAAGTCAAAATTCGAAATGTCAACTGAAAAAAGATCTTGCTGCAGATAGAATGGAGGCATGTCGCATGTGGAGGAACCTATAAAAAAAGTAGTGCGTGGAGTCCCTCCGCGCGGAAGAAGTGAAACTTCGTAATGTGGAAATGAAAATAGGAAGGGGTAAGAATTGATTTTTAGTGAAATCATATTGTTTCTTTAAGAAAAACTTTATTAATATTGCTTACAATTCATAATTGATCGCATCTTTTAATTATCATTTTCGAGTGGAGAAAAATCCAAATCTATGGATGGATTTGCAATTGCAAATGACTTTTTTTACATTTCCGA
This sequence comes from Cheilosia urbana, assembly GCA_946477585.1. Taxonomy (NCBI): domain Eukaryota; kingdom Metazoa; phylum Arthropoda; class Insecta; order Diptera; family Syrphidae; genus Cheilosia; species Cheilosia urbana. Next base: position 106,628,889 of record OX297854.1, read on the forward strand.
AAACACTCCAGGGCTATCGTTGTACTACAATAGCAGTATTTGTACTGTTGTGCTGCACAGCTACTTAAAATCATGCTTTTTAAGAATATGCGCATTTTGTTCTTAAAATCTTCCAAGATTATTATGAATTTTAAGCATCTGAAATACAGACGCACCCTTAAAGTATAAGTCCTGCATTTGCTTTACAAACATACCCAGAGAAAGATTGACATTCGAGACAACAGGAACAAACGGAAATGGCAATTGAATTGTCTTATAATATTTGTTTAATATAGAGTAAAAGCAATTTACATAAATGTAAGTGAATTAATTTCAATGTTGATAAGTAGCTCCATACATAGCTACATCGTATACGTTATATGTACTGCTTTTTGTCGACTCGTCGTGCTGCTGCTTTTTGCCTCCAAACGACAGCCCTGAAACACCCTCCCTATCTTAACTTACGTTGAAGTTCAATGTTTTCTCTGTTTTCTCATTCAAAATCAGAGGCTCTCTATAAACATAAAGTAAGAGGGTCATCCAAAAATTCCGACCGACAATTTGGAAAATCATCGACCGGGGGCTTTATTATAATGGGTGTCAGCATCAACATCAATGTCCTCACTAAACGTTCATTGGACATCATGCTCCCCAGGACAAGGAAGAAAGATGCGATCAACTTTTCGTTACTTTGGCTAAAAATATACTCTTAGTGAGTGTGAATTTTAAGATTTGTACAAATTTTCCCTGCACATTGCAGCCCCTGTGACAAAATTTAGATATTTCCAAATAATGGGAATGGTTTTCTTTCTTTTTGCAAAAAGAAGTTCTCGAAGGGAAGGAATTTAAAATATTCAGCGACAAGCTGAATAGACATTTCTGTGCTTCTAGGTATTGTACTACTCGCTTTTTAATAAATTAAATTGCTGTCACAATGAAATAGAAATACATAGGTAATACCTACATTGTTGGGGTTTACAAGGACTGCTTACTCAGCAGCGGCTGGGCACAATTTGGCAAAGACAAGATTAATGCATGCAGAACTGTATCAAAAGAAGACTGTAATTGCCGATTTAGTCATTATTTTTGGAAATTAATCTTCACCACAGAATATTCCTCTCCCAGCATTTGCTGCCAATAAACTCACTCACCATTGCATAGTCTGAAGCAGGAGCGGGACCCTCACATCTTTGAGTATGCAATGCTTATAGTAGCATTAAGCGTTTAAGAAGTTTCACTTCAATAAATCAAACAACATAATTCACCTACCTATATCGTCTTTACTTCTTGAATTCTTCAATTCTTTACTGTAGGTATCAACGTATGTAGGTATGTACTATAACAAACATTAAAACAAAAACCTTGAACTCAATTTCTATACACACCACGTCCATCAGCGCACGTCAACAGCCATCTGCGCATTTCCTCAGAAACAACCACCACTTTTTTCATATGAACGTGCTTGCGCTGTGCAATGTGCGCCACCCTCACCCTCGCTCACACCTTTGAGTCCATCAGCGCACGTCAACCAACAGCCATCTGCGCATTTCCTCAGAAACAACCACCACTTTTTTCATATGAACGTGCTTGTGCTGTGCAATGTGCGCCACCCTCACCCTCGCTCACACCTTTGAGTATCCAATTATTAGCGTTAAACGTTTAACGCGTCCTTGAGTTGGAAGTCGCATAAGAAGTTTCACTTCAAAAAAAGGTACTAGATTAAAACAACCCTTTAAGGTACCTGGTGCTCTTAGAAACCAATCTGCAACCCATATGACAGCAGTTATTTCAACAATAAATTTAATCGGAGAATACAATTTATGTTAATCTAATTTCATCACACGAATGATTTTGGCAATAAACATTTTCGAAAAAAAACTTCATAAACTCGTTTTAGAACGCGTTTGGAAATTCGAATTTTATTTGTTCGCATATTCGAAATAGTATAGATACTACCTTAATAGTGCTTGGTGAATACATCGAAAAAACTTGCAATTATGAGCATAGCTAACTAATAGTCGATTTGAGAGCGCTTGATAAATACCGCCCTTGTTGATTTCGTTCGTTTTATGCCTTCAAGAAACTAAAAAAAGAAAGAAATACTGTCGAACAAACACGCATTTTAAAAACTTGGCAGTACTCTTGCAGTG